>OX424542.1:17512500-20012500 GCA_949152445.1 Cerastis rubricosa
GTCTGTCACCAGGCTGAATCTTATGAACCGTGATATTTAGCCAGTTGAAATTTCTACAGTTTATGTATTTCTGTTGTCGCTATAACATCAAACACAAAAAAAAACAACAAGTCCAAAAAGTACTCAGTGTATTTACGTGAACTGATCTACAGACTCGTCCCCAAAAGTTACATCATCAACACAAGGAAACCTGCAAAGCCCTTTACACATCACGTCAAAATCCACAAACATTCATTCACTCTTGTTCTATTTCCATTCTTTTCATTCATTCAAACGCACGTTTGCAGCACCGTTTCTCGTAACCCCATTGTTCAAAGTGACGTATGTCACTAGACTTTGTCGTTGAAAAATGCACGTGATTTGTTCGTATGTTTGTCTGTATGTGTGTGTGTGTGTGCTTGTTACGTAATTATCATGTAATTTGACTAATTATTGTGTGGGAACATCGTACAGCCTTGTAGTGTGTGATGCGTTTGCCGTTATTTTGTAGGAAAATATTTTAGCTTTGGAGGAATTTTCTTTGACACATTACCTCATTCAGCTCTTAGAAAATTAAGAATGAGACTGCCACGGGTTTTTGAGAACGCGATCAGTATCGCTTATTGCACTGTTGTGCAATTGGATTTAGTTATTTAACCAGATGAAAAATAGAAACCCCAGGGTTTAAACAAGCGGTAATCGTTTTCAAAGAAGTCCGTTACTTTATATATGTATGTCCCGACCTTCATCAAGATTAACGTGAGCTTTTCGGTAGATACCTTATGTCATACAATACGTTTTCGACTGGTCCATGATCGTTATTGCTGATAGTATCCTCAATCTGTCCAGGCCCTCATGTGGAGCCCATATTTAACAATGTAAAGGGTATTCATCTGAGTCCCATGATGACATGATGGTTAGCTATCGCGTCAAAGCCTTCTTAGTATGCTGCAGAGCATATTGTTGATGCGCCGCGTGATTCCCGCTCTGTTTCTCGCTCTAGCAAATGACGGTTCTGAGCGACAGAAAAGGATAGGAGCATGTAAATGTGTTGTCAGATGAAGTTAAAGCCTTATGAACGTTTGAAACTCCAATAGTCTCGTTTTACCCAAGCTACTAAGCATGGAGTTCTTTCTCAATCTGAAGCTCAGCTTGCACCTAAAACTGCAAAAACCGTAAAGAACCACGCATGGGAAACACATCAGTTAGCAGGTCCCGATAGCATCAATGTTATTGTTACAAAACGCAAGAAAATGATCGGTGTAATGGTGTATAAGAATGTAACAAGTTAACAGCTCTGTGAGAGAAAGTGCGAAACAATGCATACAAGGAATCAAGTGCTAATATTATGCATTTTGTTGCGCGTACGGCGATTAAAGGTGCAGTATTTTATGGACTGTGAAACTAGGATAGAACATTTACCAAAATGCTAACCGTCTCTTATGTGTTAGATACGCGTATAATAGCGAATCACCATCCCTTTTCCCAATGTATTTGGGGAAATATGTTTTTTTCTTCCATACTTCTCTATTACTCGTCATCTCAGCCGTCACCTCCTTTCTAGCCATATCATGAATGAAAGACACCATAGAAGCCGGCGCAATTGCAGGCACATATTGAGACTTTTCAGCTACAGCTACGTTCAGGCAAACAGATCCATTAATCCAGTCTATTGCAGTCCCAATTCACGCCACAAAACCGTGACCTCAACCTTTTGTATATTATAAGTGTTGTCCAGCTACCCTTTTAAGATCGTCACCCCCCCAAGTTAGGCAGTTGGGGGCGACACACGCTACACTTGCCGAAATGCGGTCTCCACTCTAGACCTCCTTTCCTCCATCGGCCATTGATCCCTTGACAAACGTGGCCAGCCTACAGCACTTCAGCTTGCTAACTCTGCCACCTATACCATTTTGGACCTGTCTTTAGCAAACTCCGCTGTAACTCAATTGCCATCAATTTCGTCAAGACCCATTTCTCTCACTTAGCTCAAAGTTGCACTTGTATAAGTCGTGTACGCTACACTACGCAGTGCGCTTATCTGCGCAATGCAAACTGAGACACGTTACGTTAATGTCGCCGATACTGGCTCATTGCGTCATATACTTGTTCTAAGGACTAAAGAGGATAATGGTCAAGACAGTGTCTATTACTAAAAACCCATAGCTGCCCAGATTTGCCTGTCTGTTGAGGTCCCGAACGATGAGATCTTCTTCTTTGCGTGTCAATGACCGCAAATAATACCCGAACGGTATATAGCCACCTGCACAGCTCTTTCGGTGCTTCGTTTAGATCCTGGAAGGTGCAGGTGGCTGTGCAGGATGGGCAAGAAAGGAGGTGGGGCGGCATATCTTGCTGAGTAGCTCCACATGACACGGGTTGATGATACCCCTTTTAGCCAGATTATTTCTACAGCGGCCACCTGACCCCGCAAACAGTTAAGAGATTTTCAGATTGGCCACAGCAATTCATGTCCAGGAGAAAGATGTTCTGCTGGATCGAAGAAGTGAGGAGGGATGGGATGTCTGTTCCTCCACAATTTACTACGTTCATCTGACGTAAAACAACGACGCCGAACAACCCGTTATTTTAGCGGACCTGTTCCTCCCGGGCTCATAGCCGAAACTTTTCTAGTAGATTTAAGGCGTTCTTTCATCACCTCCTACCAGCTACCAAGTTTTCGGCCTGAATATACTTGAAGAGAAACCGAGGGCCACTCTTCCACTATCGTTGTTACAATGTCACTGTTTCCAGGCCTTCAACTCTCATCCTGAATAACATAACAGCACGCCTGAAATGTCCGAAGGGTTAGGCAAAAGTGTACCTATAAGTACACCCACACATGGCCAGTTTTGTTTAATTCCCATGTAGTCGGGGGCGACCCTATAGTCATCAACCGGGCACAAATCCAGACTCCGTCTCTGCTTTGATGGAAAAACCCAATTTGCCCGACCTGGAAATCGAACTTCGGGCCTCATGCTCAGTTGGCACCACTAAACCTACTACGAGGCATCCTGAATAATTAGAAAGATTATCCCGAGCACACATATTATACAGGATGTAACGGAAAAGGTATATGCATACTTAAGGGTGTGCTACAGACCATCAAACTGAACATATTTCTCCATCGGACAATCATCGTAATAGCGAAAAAAATATCAGCTACCCCATACATTTGGGTCGAATACGTATTAAAATTTTGTATGGGGCAGCAGATAATTTATTGACTATTACGATTTTTGTCAGATGGAGAAACATGTTCAGTTTGATGGTCTGTACTGTAGCACACCTTTAAGTATGTATATATCCTTTCCGTTACACCCTGTATATACACACTGCTAACGAACCAATTATGACGGTTAATTAAGAAAAGGTGAAAATTGCATAGATAAGCATTTCCTTATGATGTTTTGTAAGATATTTCCGTTTTTTACCATACAAACGGTACCCTAGAATACTCGACAGTTGGGTGCGGCATCTCTGATGAATCAGGAAGTCACGTAGTCTACTGTTTTTAATGTTTTTATATGCCGTTTAACTGAGAACAAACATTTTAATATCTCGCTGCATCTCGTAGATCCTTTTAATTCTTTGTTCTAACTGTCTTTCTGTGTTTCCGTTTAACTCAGAAGGTCAAGCATGGAGAAGTTTTATTAAAAACAAAACCTGTTACTCATTTTCCTACCCATAAGACAATATTTTGGGATCGGTGCAGCATGACGTGTCTTTTTCTTCCATACTTCTCTGTTATTTGTTTTGTATTTCTTTCTATTTACATGCCAGAGTCTAAACAGTGCACGAAATTCAAAACAGTTTCTTCTATTGTAGACACAACAATTTGATCTTGCCAAAACCAAAACAATATGTTTATATTGCAGGCAGCATTGTTATCTTTCAGTGTGAAAGGTTTCACGCACATGAGATATTAGAAGTTTATTTGTGATGGCAACGCATAACAAACTAACTGTTTTATGAAGTGCAGCAATGCGATTAAAAAAAAAACAGCTGGGAACTGTTAGCTCATAGACAAAGTCTAGCTTTTTCTTTATATCGGGGGAACTACCTTACCTAATACTACGAAAATTTCATCAGCCTAGGGTAATTTAGGAACAGTCAGATACATGTTTACGGTACCAAATACCTGTTACATACGTGGTAACATTGGGTTTATCCGGCACCTCCCTATTTATGCCAGCCGTCATAATTTCAAACATTTCTCGAATTAACTCAAAGAGAAGTTTTAACTTTAAAATACAAACACCTTTCAGCTTACTAACTAGAAACAGACGTTGTCTGTCTGTTTCCCATTAATAATAATTTCATCCTAGATACATGCCCGTTAGAATTTATTTCTGTAAATAAATTACTTGCTAGGCGTGAGAATCTTGTTAGTATGTTTTCATGGTTTTAGTACCATAGACCTACTTTAAGAATTTATGCTAGATTGTTGGCAAAAGTAACAATCAACATTCTGACTAATGACGGTTGTTAGCTTTACGTTTCAAGATTGAGTTAAAAGAAAATGACGTGAATGATAAATTTAACCAGTGTTCCGCAAAGTTCTTGTGCTCAAGATACATCTAGGAAATCGGAAAATTTTTGAGGTACACAATAAATGAATAATCTATCGCGTGTTTTGCGGCTGATTATGTAGGTATTTTGCTTCCGTCATTCTGTTTAACTTTAAAAAGATATAGGCTTATTTTTCCGAGGCACACCGTACCGTGGCCATCACTTTACCGAACATTGAATTAAACCATTTTAAGAGGAAAAAACTAAAAGTAAAACTGTAGACACGTGGAGAAGTCGAAATATTTGTGATTACGATAAAAAATACTATAGAACGACTAATTATATGTTTAATTAATGACACGCCACCGTATTTTAGCGCCAAAATACAAAGAGAAAATACGCGCCATTTTTTGGCAAATCTAACTGTCATTTTTGAACTTTCGCCATGGTGTTCCAAAACACGTATCAAATCTCCTTAATAGTAAAAATATCTGAACGCACAATACGTTACAAAAAATAAAATCGTTCATGGAACAGAACCGCTTGTCACAATAATAGGAAAGAAAGTGAATTACAAATTGAAAAGGAAAGTACGGACGTGATACATAAGGAAATCATTGAATATTCTCGGTTATGACTATGAGTTGACCGATACAATCGATTGAAATATCATTAATAAATATGGCAGGTCTTAAACGATTCGCGATTTGAAATTGAAAAGATGAATGGTCGGCTCAGGTGTTTTTTTTTTCGTTTTGTAATTGAATGTCCAGAATGTATTACCGTGAAATGACATTTGATGCTTCCATTCAATTTATGACCAACGCCATCAATGATATATTCGGACTACTGGTCTCAATGAAAACCTTATTCATCGTTTTGGACAAATTTCATGACTACTGTGTGGAGACCAGGGAGATACGGTATATTTAAGTTTATACCCATGATATAACATGCATACAATTTTTATGCAACAGTGCATAAAATGTTGGTACTTACATGGAGCAAATTTAATAAAAAATTCGGTGATACCTACCGATAGGAAAAATGTCTGAGCTGGCTTCAGAGGCTAAAAATAAATAAATCAGAAAAGCCAGATTGGGACATACATTGAAGACATCAAGACACAGAACTAATTATGATTTGATTGAACATTTGTTAATATCTTTAGACCCTTATATATCATTATAAAGAAAACTTCCTCGAAAACAAATATCTAAGCGAGCCATAGATATAATAATTTTATTAAAAGATTTAAAAAAATATGATACACATTTAGTTTTGCGTTTTATTTACTACAACATTCAGATATACTCGTATACAATAAATATAATACATTTACATATAATATAATAATTAGGTTCCCGAGTTTTGTCCCACTAGATTAGTCAAATCGTCCACTGTGCGGCGGGCGGCGAGGGACGGGCGCCGGGCGCTGCGATGCAATATAATTATAGTTCGCGTTGCACGAAATTATTGTTAGGGGTGGGAGGCGCACGCGGGGGGCTTTCTCGTCGTAACGTCCACATGACCAAGGTCACTGGCGTATATCCCGCTCTTAAACCGCCATCAAGAACTGACAGCACCAATTTCGACACTGGCGCCTCTTGAACGTGGTCAAATGTGCTGTTCGCGTTCAGTTTGACTTTTGAGGGTGAAATCGGACCTTAGTTGGACAATAAAATGAAAATCATAAACCTGGGAAGTGACCACATACATAACTCTAATGTAAAACTTTGATTAAAGGTTATACTTAGAAAATCAAAGTGATGGGATGCGTGTCTAAATTGAGTAGAGCTGTGAATCCGCGAAGATGTTCTTAAAAAAAAAATTGAATGGCATATAAATAGAATCTATTATAGTGCCACAACAAATTAAAATTACATAAAAAATATTTGTCTTCAGCCTTCGATCATAATCAATGTTATTCCTTATTATTCGTTCAAATTAATGTGCATTTAAAATCGCATTTATTCACACACGATAAATACCGTCTATTGCAAATTACGTGAAAATCAATCAAAAACATTATCCATAATTAAACGTGAACTTAAACATTGTTGATTGTAATCATCAATGCGTTTTATAGGTCATATTATTCGCTATACATTTATCAATATTGCCGATTCCTTTGGCATTTTATACCTACTTGTTGGGTAGAAAAAGCCGATGGATGACTGACTTTCTTGAGTAGTCACTACCGCTTTGTGCTATTCTGCAAAGTGCCTGTAATATTTTTATTTTTTTATTTTACATAGGCCTACATGGGCACTTATAAAACATCGACAAAAGAGGCACGGTTCGGGTTGGTCGTTTCCTATGGAGAAGAACCGGCAAGAAACTCCATGGTTACTCTTTTAAAATCATTTGGTTCTACAATATTTGGATGTTACAGCGTTGGTACTTAAGTATGAGAGGACAGCGTAGGCCCGAAAATAAATCGTCACTTACTACAAAAGGTAGAAAAATATAATAGAGAAAAAAAAATAAAACAAAGCCTGCAATGTCCACACATTCACAAAAAATATGAATGAAAAAGAATCTATACAAAAGTAAAAATAAAACTTAAGAACAATTAATTAAACAATTGACACAAAATGTAGTCATCAGTACTGTAACTATTCTGCACAGTGAATAAACGGTGAAATGGTTTGAAAACTATTGTAAACCATCTGAAAAAAAAAATGGAATAAATAAAATTCGGAATAGTTAGAGACATCCACATATTTGTGTCGTGTAAAAGCTACCAAGGAAGCGCTCAGCCCGATCACTATGTACGGTAAGCCTATCCCTTGGGAGAAGCAAGCCAAGTACTTAGGAGTCTTACTTGACAACCACCTGTCTTTCGCGGCGCACATCAAAGCAGCTCGCGACCGAGCTGCCTTTGCTATGGGTAGGCTTCATTTCATGATCTCGGCAAAAAGCAAGTTGTCACTCAAGCTCAAGTGCAAGTTGCGCCTTTATACCGCGGTGATTATGACGTACGCTTGCGTCGTGTACGCTCACACCAAGCCTAAATACATCCATAGGATGCAAACCTTGCAGAACCGGTTCTTACGTAGAGTCACGGGAGCCCCTTTTTATGTCCGTAACGACCGTCTACACGTAGACCTTAGAATGCCCACCGTCCTTCAGTTTATGAAACGTCTTTCGAAGCGTTTCTTCGATAACGCCAGTAAACACCGTAATCCCCTGATCGCAGCGGCCGCCCGTTACGAACCCTCGCGCATTAGTACAGTACGCCGTCCTCGGCATACCCTCGTCACTCCCGTTGATGCAATCACCCTCCTCCAGGAGAGTAGCAAAGAGACTAGCACTCTTAAAAAGTTCAGACACAAACCGCCGTCTTTCCGACCTCGCCGTCGAGGTCCGTCGCGACGTCCCGGTCCATGCCCATCCCCGACCCTCGCTCGAGCCAGCCCGCGATGCTGTGCCAGTAGTTTTAAATCAGCCCCTAAATAATGATATCATTCAGATCCAGCCTGTCCCCATGCAGTCCTCCCCCAGCGACGCCCTGAGCCGAGGCTCGTTCCCCACAGGGGGTGCCCTCAGCGTATAGTCGCTTAGTTTGTAAGTTTTTATGCCCTGGCTAGAGGCCTTACTCTTAAGGCACCCACAGGATAGTCCGGTTAAGCAGACGACAACCTGCTAGGTTGAACTGCGAGATGCCATTCATAATAAACTACCAAGGAAGCCGCATGAGCAAAAGGAACTACAGCCAACCTTCTTTATCTTTAACGTAGTCCTTAATTTTGTAATATGCTTTTTTAATAAGGACACGTTTGATGCAATTTTTAAACTTTCCATCGGTCAGTTCTATAACTGACTATGGCAACTTATTATAAAAGCGTATACTGTTTATAAGAAATGATTTGCTAGTTTTTGTTAATCTAAATTTGGGTATTACAATTTCGTGCTTACTGCGTGTGTTTATATTATGGAAGTCGTTTCTAATTTTGAAAAGCCCTCGGTTTTTGCGGACATATAAAATACATTCTAAGATATACAGTGAAGGCAGACTCAGTACATCGATCTCTTTAAATTTTTCTCTGAGGGACTCGCGAGGACCCATTAATAATCAAACTTCACCAGTATCTTTTTAGAGGTAACAGGGCCTGCGAAGATTACAGTCCCTGTTCCCTCTTAACACCGCAACACAGAAACACATAGAATTTAATAGAACTTTATATAATTGGCTTTGTGACAGATGTTTTTATTCAATTGATGACTATTTAAATTTTAAATTTTAAGCCGACATGATCTAGATAACTATTGTAATATGCGAGTACTTATTTAAAATAAAATTGTTGACATTGGTTTGTGGACATGTAATTTTAATAAATTTATTGACTGTTTTGACTGTGATAATCTGATATATTTTCTGATTTAATGTAATAATTTATAAAGCTGGAAAATTAATGTATAATTACTAATATATCAATAATGTAAATTCTGCTGTGCATGGTGACATCAATCTAATTTTTTGACTATAAACATGCGTCATTTGTGTACCTACTCATAATATTTGCACGACTGTCGAATATAGTGAGTCATATAAAAATTATTTTACCACATTATTGTACCTTTATTCTGGCAAATAAATTAATTTCATTTCATTTCATTTACACTGCTTGGCAGCAGAAATATGTATGGTGATAACACTTTCTTAGTCTTCTGGTGTTCTTTTCTTTCTAATTTTGTTGCTCACTAATTTTTTTACTAAAAAAACCTACAATACTTCAGACATGAATTTTTTTAAACATTTCTCACTAGGAATTTCTCCTGTATCGTGGTTGCGTTTACAAACATGTACAAACTCACACAAACAGCCAAACCCGGAACAACTACCTGTAGGCCATACAAATATTTGTTCCGTGCGGGATCGAAGATCGAACCCACGACACGCAGCGCAGCGGCCAGTCGCTCAACCACTGCGCCAACCGTGCCGTCAAACATTACTACCACCACCTTATTACCATTCCCAATATACATTCTAAAACCATGCATAGTTGCATAAGCAACTGAACCTGCCAAGCCAAGCCCAAGGGCCGAATATAATACACACAGATACCCGTAACCAGACCACGTACCAAACATCACGTATGGTGTCAATGCCATCTCCGAAAAGCAACCTTAAACCATTAACCACTTTGACTTTTGCCACATGACTTTCGACTCTACGAGTCTAGTGATAAGATGGTGGTTCTGTTTAAGCAAGTCGGTGCGTTATGGTGTTTGGTAGCACAATGGTGTCAGCAAATTATAGTTGGCTCGATGACCCTAAGCGGTTGTTTGGTAATAGACTAGAGATCGTCATTTGGTAGCTGGTGATGTTGAATTGTTAGTAGCTTGTTTAGAAGGCTGTTGATTTTGTCACCTTTGCCAAAAATAACAGCTGCTTGGGTCGATCTCTGATCTGGAGCAGCGGTGGCCCAGTGGTGGCAGCGTGGGTTCGAAACCAGACAGGAGCATTACTTTGTGTAATTTATTTCATCACCGCTGTCCTCAAAAACGGTGAAGGAAAACATCGTGAACAAACCGGCATGTCCTAGAACAAAAAAAATCGAAAACATGTGACATCTACCAACCCGCACTGGGCCCCCGTGGTGGATTACAGCCCACTCCCTCCCATAGAGAGGAGGCCTGTGTCCCAGCAGTGGGATCATTATAGGCTGATGATGATGATGGGTCGATCTTCAGGTACCGCCCGACCCTTGCTCAACGAGCCATCCCGCGCCGCTGGCCCTATACCTTTAAATTTCCTAAATAATGATATTATGAACCAGACTGTCCCTAGCTGCCCTCCCCCCTCAATGATGCCCTAAGCGGAGGTCCAATCGCCACAGAGGGCGCCCTTTTTTTCCCGATGGGAAATCATCAAATGACCCCCCTGCTCCCCCTGCTCTGGGCGGAGCGGAAGGGAGTGTCAGACTTGTACTGACTAAAACCCATCCATATCCCTTTTTAGCCCTTTGTGTTCCACGGCCACGGTATCTCTTTCGTCCTGCAGCCCTGGCAGGCATCGGCCCTCTCGGACCCTTTCCGATTTGCTGACATCTCCTTGAGGCGCGCGCGCCGACGGCACGGCCTGTCGTCATAAGACGGACGGACGGTGAGCTAGCCCATTACTCACCGTCCACAGGCCCGACAGAGGGTGCCCTTAGCGAGCGGTCATTTAATTTGTAACTTAGTTTGTAAGCCCTGGCTGGCCTTAAATTCATTTGAGTTCATCACAGGGTTGAACAGTCACGCCACCTTTGAATGTAGAACTGCAAGTGGCCAAGTCAAAAATAAAAACGATCATCTGGTTAAGCCGCGCTTGGGTTGGTCCGTGGATGGGTAACCATAATTACATACCGAGTTTCCTCCGTGGCTCGGAAAGCACGTTCAGCCGTTGGTTCCGGCTGCCATTTGTAGATCTTTGACAGTTGTTACGAGTAGTCAGAAGCCAAAAGTCTGACATCCAGTCTTACCACGAGGTACCATATTACCCAGTGACTGGGTTGTGAAGGTCAGATAGGCAGTCGCTTCATGTAAAATACTGATACTCACCTGCATCCGGTAAGACTGGAAGCCGACCCCAACAAAGTTTAGGAAAAGGCTAGGCAGATGATGATGAGTACTAAAAGCTGAGAAATCTCGCATGGATTCACTTTCGTCGTAGAGCTTTGACAGTCGTTACGAGTAGTCAGTGGCTCCAAAATCTGACAACCATTCTTACCAAGGCAAGGGGTGGGTGTACTATAAGGTACACCTCTGGCTAACCCTTAGGGAATTACAGGCGTGATGTTATGATATCCCGGTTTCCATACGATATTTTCCTCTACGCCTTTTTTGTGAGTATATTTTGAGGGTTCCGTACCTCGAAAGGAAAAAACGGAACCCTTATATGATCACTTTGTTGTCCGTCCGTCCGTTCGTCTGTCTGTCTGTCAAGACCATTTTTCTCAGGAACGCGTGGAGGTATCAAGCTGGAACTTAATATATCAAATACTCAGGTCTACTGTCCCTTGGAGCTGTGAAAAAATCAAACTTCTAAGCCAACGCGATCAAAAGATACAGTCGCTTATGCTGCAAATTTTTGACATTCGCAAGGGAATCAAAACCTATAGGGTACTTCCCGTGAACTCAGAATCTTGAAATTTGGTACGAAGCAACGTTTTATAGCACAGATAAAGGAAAAATTGCGAAAACCGTAAAATGTTGTCATCATAGTAATAAAAATATTTTTAATAATTTTTGTACGGAACCCTCCGTGCGCGACTCCGACTCGCACTTGGCCGGTTTTTTCTTATAAATATTAGATATTCTAAGTGGATGTAAGTAGTTTTTAAATCAAAGATTTGTGTCCAACCTTCTCATAGCTATGTTTATTGGCTACGTTACTGGTATTACGTAAAAACCTCGGGCACTGATGGTGGGTGCTAATCAAATTACGGAAACGCACGACCGTTGACTGCACTTCCTACCTCGGCCGTAGTACTTGAACGTAAATATGTTGAGTCAATATTTTACAGCTATCATCTCTATCATAAAGGAGGAGCTTGTGGCTAAATAATAACAGCCGCCTTTTCAATCTAACATTATAAAGAGGAAAGATTTGATTGTTTGTTTGTTTGCATTGAATATGCTCCGCAACTACTGGTCCGATTTGAAAAATTCTTTCAGTGCTATATAGCCCATTTATCGAGGAAAGCTATAGGCTGTATATCATCACGCTACGACAAATAGGAATGGAGCAGCAATGAAAAATGTTGCGAAAACGGGGAAAAAGTGACGCAAACGAAGTTGCGCCGGTCACCTAGTCCCAACTAAATTGGGCTCGGCTTCCAGTCTACCCTGATATAGCTGAATACCAGTATTTAACATGGAGCGACTGCTTATCTGACCTTCACAACCTAGTTAGTTCTAGGTGATACGATACTACTTGTTAAGACTGGCTGTCAGACTTTCAGGCCACTGACTTCCTAACGACTGTCAAAGATCTACAATTTTTTTTTTACTTTGCATCACACTACGAATTTCTCCTTTATCTTGGGTGCGTTTACAAACATTTAAACTTACATACACAAACAGCCAGACCCGAAACAACTATCTGTAGGCGATTAAAATATTTGTTCCGTGCGGTGATCGAACCCGCGACACGCAGCGCAGCAGTCGATCGCTCAACCACCGCGCCAAACTTGCCGTCAAATTGAAAGCCGGGAGCAACGGCTTAACGTGATTTCCGCGGCACTCAGAAAGAAAGAAAGAAAAAGAAGAAAGAAAATTGATTTTATTTGGCATTAATAATACCTTAAAAATAATTAAAAATAAATGAACAAACAAGACTAATAATGCCAAAAGGGCCTCAGCTCAGCATAATGTCAGATGGCAACACAAGGTGTACCACCTGACGCTGATTTTCAGCTGCAGCCCACGAGTGCCATACGCTCGAAAACATAAACAAACACATATTTAAAGTATTTTTTTTAAAGCTCGGTATGTAATGGGTGGTCTCCCATCCACAGACCAACTTAGGCAAACGCGGTTTAACCTAAAGATCGATCCGCGCAGCTGTTATTATTTATAATCACAAGCTCCTCACCAAGACCATCAACATTATACCTTAATAAGCGGAAGTCCACAGGATGCGGTCACAGGCGCAACTCTACGCAGCCGTGGCGCCTGTATTGATTACAACACGATCTAGAAACTAGATAACCTGCACTATTCTAGTATTAAATGCCTCGCACTTGAAACATTACGTAACGGGCTCGTGGCTTGAGCGAAATCGTAAATTTAAAAGAACTAGCTGACCGGCGCAACTTCGTTTGCGTCACATTTTCCCCGTTTTCGCAACATTTTTCATTACTGCTCCACTCCTATTGGTTGTAGCGTGATGATATATAGCCTATAGCCTTCCTTGATAAATGGGCTATCTAAAAGAAAGAATTTTTCAAATCGGACCAGTAGTTTCGGAGCCTATTCAATGCAAACAAACAAATCTTTCCTCTTTATAATATTAGTTTAGACTAACTGTTTCACGGAAGGCGTAGACATTGGCCAACACTAGGAATTTACAAACAGCCAAACCCGGAACAACTACCTGAAACCAGCATGCCTGAGAGATATTTCTCGACGGCATGTCGCTCCAAAAAGATCCCCGAAACGTGCTGTCTAGGGATAGAGATTTCTATTAACTTTGCTTTCTGTATGTAGTGGTATCGTACAAGCGTGTTTCTATCTTAGGTTCCACACTCAGTATATTCACATAAGTATCGTTTAAGTATCGGTCACTTATTACCAGTCACCAATAAGGATATAAATTTTCGAAAACAAATAGTTCTTTTTTAAAAAAATATTTGTTACCATATCAGGGTATCAGGATATTGTTCTATGATGTCTTGTGGTAATGAGTCCTTCTATGTATTGTACATATATGAAGTTTCATCATCATCATTTCAGCCGATAGACGTCCACAGCTGAACATAGGCCTCCCCTAAGTGTCGCCACATTGACATAACTTGAGGGGTTTTGCCATAATCGCCATGCTTGGCAGGCGGGTTGGCGATCGCAGTACGGTTGTTACAAAAGCACAGAGAACGCTGCTGCCCATTCTCTGCCAAGTCTCTTAATTACCTCTTACGACACCCACGGGAAGATATGGGATGGTGCTATTCTTTACGTCCGACACCATAGAACATAATCAATCAATTCAATCAATATGAAGTTTAAATAATTAAAAATGCGTTAGAAGTGCGAATTTCGTTTCCCCTTCTTTTTTAGGGGTGATTTAAGTTTTATCTCCCCAAGGGGGTTAAAACCTTGGTCCAGCAGCCAAGACCCTACGCTAAATAATTTATGTTCTCATTCCTTAATCTTCGCCTTAACCCTTGAATGACTTCCAAATGTAACTCCATTGATAACTTTTCCCACGAACAATCACAACGGTTCATATAAAAACGTTAACAATTCGATGGTTATCTCTTTATATCTATAATCTTCATCTCAGTAGGTAGTCATTTAGTCAATGGATATTTAAAGCGGAAGTTGTAAATTATTTACTCCCAATGATAAAGAAAATTGGATCAAGAAAATCATTGAATTCAATTGCCAACGATTTACAAAGATTTTTTCGAATAGGATTTATACCAAAATACAAATTACCATGCTGCAGCATTTATCTAAGATTACTTTCAGTTTTTAAAGAGACGCTCGTAGCTAAATAATAACAGCCGCACGGGTCGATCTTTAAGGTTAAGCCGTGCTTGCCGGGGTTGGTCCGTGGATGGTTAACCATAATTACATACCGAGTTTCCTCCGTGCCTCGGAAAGCACGTTAAGCCGTTGGTCCCGGTTGTCGTTTGTAGATCTTTGACAGTCGTTACGAGTAATCAGAAGCCAACAGTCTGATATGCAGTCTTACAAGGGGTACCGTATAACCCAGTTACTGGGTTGTGGAGGTCAGATAGGCAGTCGCTTCATGTAAAATGCTGGGACTTAGCTGCAACCCGTTAGATTGGAAGCCGACGCCAAGATAGTTTGGGAAAAGGCTAGGCAGACGATGACTTTCAAAACGCCTTAAATCGTGCTCCTTTTTCCAACCGAACAAAACTTTCCCAACGAGACCCTCATAGAGAAAAGATACTCAAGGAAAAAAGTACCGCAAATTCAGTTAAATATTAATAACATAATAAATACTAACAGCAGATGTAACGACGGATGAGACATCATACTTAGAATTCTTGTTAAACCGATCATAAGAAAAACACGACATCAATATGATGGCGTAAAATTCTCACATATGTACATAAAATTCAATATACAACTACGTTTTTTTACCACACCCTTCCCAACGAGCGAAAGTCAACCTTAATGCTTGGCAAATACAATTCGATTACACTTGTGTGTCCTGAGATTTATGACGTTATGTGAACGAGTGCTCTTGCGCAGGTGAGTCGTGCAAAAACGCAATGAGATCACCATCGCCGTGTCATTTAGACGTGACATGTACTTCTGAAAGGCTTTGGTACAAGATAGGTGCAGAAGTACAACAGTGCATGACGTTGCCTTTTCTCATCGCTCAGTGAGCTGTGCTAAGGACTACGCTGAGAGCCTCTGCGAGAGATCGATTCCGGAACAAAAACCAGAGTAGCCAACAATGACTTTGGGTTCTTGGGGCATATAGCCAATATGCTATATTAGAATCGGAAGCTTGGGAAGGGTATACTTGATTGGAAATGGTGAAATTCTGAGCAGTCTTTTCAATATAAATTGCTGAAGCTTAGCTTCGATACGCTATAAAGAAAAAGTAGAGACGAATCGATCGCCAAGCGTAGGTTGGGAACCTCTCAGGCTAGATGGACCGACGGTCTTCGGATGGTGTCTCATAGCAGATGGATAAGCTTAGCTAAGAATCAGCACTTGTCCAGATAAGACCGCTAAAGGCTGGTAAAAAACGATTGATGAGGAATCTTCTACTAGCGTATGGCAATCTAAATTGAGCAGCGGTGGCCCAGTAGTGGCTGCCCTGACTTACGACCAGTAAGCCATAGGTTCGAACCGGCAGGCACATTACTTTGTGTAATTTATTTCATCACCGCTGCACTCAAAACGGTGAAGGAAAACATCGTGACAAAACCGGCATGTCCTAGAACTAAAAATTCGAAGACATGTGACATCTACCAACCCGCACTGGGCCCGCGTGGTGGATTACAGTCCACTCCTTCTCATAGAGAGGAGGCCTGTGTCCCAGCAGTGGGAACATTATAGGCTGATGATGAATCTAAATTGAATCGGCCTAGAATTTGGTAACGAGTTTAGCACATCCAGTGACTTCCATAAGCTTAAGTAGTAATGTACATTTTACAGTGGTTGTGTTATCAGCTGAGCTTAGATTTTTCTCCTAAATCAGTTTTGATCAAACCTAACCCACCACCATTCGCCTGTCCTATGACAGTAATGTCACAAGTACGTGACGCATTCAGATCTAAGACTTAAATCACGATCCACGGTCGCGATACGCTATGATGACAGATACTGAGGATTGAAGACTGAATGATGCTGTTCTAGATGAATATTGTTATTGGTATGAAATCGTTGGAAAGATTCTGAGGGTTTGATAGTGAAAGTATGTTTCAATGGGGTCGGTAATGTAAGCAAAGATCTAAAGGCCTAGATAAAGTGACATTTTACCAGCGATAAGGCCAAAAGGCGGCGGAGAGGAGACCTGCGGAAACCGACCAATCGTGTTGGTTGCAATCTACATCACGTCATTCGTCTTTCCTGAGAATTGAATCGAAACTTGCAGATCTCTTCTCCGCTCCGGTCATCTCTGCTTTGGTGGAGTCCGGGCCTGACCATGAAATAAAAATCAAAATGTATCGGATACCTCATGTCAATCCTTTTGAACGCCGTAGTGTAAGTTGAAGCACGGAAAAAATGGTTTTAGCAAACTCTAGAAACTTATGGCCAGAGCAAAAGCGCGCGATGTTTTTTAATCGAAAATACAGTTATCGTATAGCCTTTTAGCAATTTTTTTTGTAACAAGCACAATCAGTATCATCCATAGATATGAATAAATTCTTAAAATTATGAAAATATTATACCATTGCACGGGGAGAATCGGGTTGAAAGTTTGAAAGGCATTTTCACGTTGTTTAAATATTATTGGTAGCCTTAAAATAATCTATTGCTTATTAAATTAAAACAGAAATGATCCCAATAGCTTTTAGTTACGAATTATATGTATTATTTTAATTTAGGGACTAACCACGTTCCGAACTAAATGTTGCATGCCTAGTGCAGAATATGGTGACACTAACAACTTTCCTGTGCTTCAAAAACCCACCTGTATAACTACCCATATTTGCAATAAATGAATTTGAATTTGAATTTGAATTTGAATTAAACGATGAAATCCCATTCAAAGTTTTGTCCCTATTCTCCCTCGCATCCCTATTCTCCCCGTGAAATGGTACTTATATGAAACTTATGTTTTTTTTAATGTTAAAATCGATATATTTGCGTTACTTTTACACCGCGCAGTTACGCTAGCTATAGACTTTATTATTGTAAGAATTATATTATTTAGTATTTAGTGACAGAGATAGAGAAATTACACAAAAAGCTACTACTTCTACCGTTCACGTTTCTTCGATAGAACCTCTTACAACAAGTTTCAAAATCAAAGACCTAATGCCAATGACTCACCACAAACGTCCCTAGCCTAAAGCCAACCGATAAACCAATACTTATCAGAAACAGTACTTTAACTAATCTCAAGAAGAATTATTTAAGAACATAACTGACACAGCGATAGACCATCGTTTGAATAAACTTCGATGATAATACGTCTGGCAAGAACCTACTGTAATGGGATCAAAATGGCCGTAAAGCTGGGATATAATAGGCTCGGAACATTGACATATCTTTAGCGTCATCTGTTGTAAACTGGCGACAGTCTTCTTGGGGGTAAACATTATTCTTTTGGAATGTGGTGTGAGGTTTAAGCGGATGGTGGGATGACCGTTTTCAGTGGTAGTCTTGTTCTGTACGCCCGCTGTGTTAAATATTAATGAGAATAATTATCCGTGGTGCTAGGCAACTGGATTTATCCCAGTTGTAAACGTCCCATTGTGCTTGGCCTTGTTTTGTTTATTTTATAAACAGTTTATTTGACAAACAAGGATAAACAGCGGTTCAACTGGTATTGTTCTATTGTTGAAAAAAAAAAACAAACAATAAACAAGATGACAGTGTTGTTAAAAACAGGTGTGTGACCAGTTGGGCCGCCTTTGTTGCTATCTCATCATCATCAGCCTATTTATTATACAAGCCTCCTCTCAATGAGAGGGAGTGGGCTTTAATCCACCACACGGGCCCAGTGCCGGTTTGTAGATGTCACATGTCTTCGAATTTTTAGTTCTTAGACGTGCCGGTTTTCTCACGATGTTTTTCTTCACCGTTTTGAGAGCAGCGGTGTTGATATAAATTACACAAAGTAATGTCCCTGCCTGGGATCGAACCTACGACTTACTGCTCGTTAGTCGGGGCTGCCACCGCTGCTCTCAGTCAGATCATATTCTATTAATTACTAGCTGAACCGCGCAACTTCGTCTGCGTCACATCGGTATATATATATAAAAAAAAAAACATTTTTCATAGCTGATCCGCTCGTATTGGTCGTAGCGTGATGTTTTATGGCCTTAGCTTTCCTCGATAAAGGGCTATCCAACACTTAAAGAATATTTCAATTCGAACTAGTAGTTCTTGAGATTAGCGCGAAACAAACAAACTCTTCAGTTTTATAATATTGATATAGATTTACGTGTACAGGGTCTATTGTTTAGCAGACTACTAATAAGTGATGATACGGTAAGTTGACCAATCAAGTTGAAAAACTTCGATTACCTACATCCTTTTAAATTACTGGCCCACAGCAAGTTTATAACTTAAACCAATCGTAGAAAGGACCAGTTCCTATTAAAACAAACTCTTGGTTTCTGGTATCGGGAACTTAATCATAGGTAGCGGTCGATTTGAAGTACCTCGGGGCTTCCGTGTGACAGACAGACAGACTCGGGGCAACTGTCTTGTATTATAAACCAGTATGTAAGGATTAGAGGCACGGACGAGGCATTCGTCGAAATAATTACTCTGGGTAAATTGTTGGACCACCTGTAAGATGTTTTTTTTTCGTAGTTTGAAATAGGAATACCTCGTTGGTCTGTGGGAACCGCTACTACTTACTACTACTGGTTTCGATTCCCAGTTATGACAAAGTGCTATTGGGTATTTCCATTATATATGCTCAGTAGCCGTCTGCAGGGTTCTGTCTTTCTCTCGCTTGATAGACTGACATCGATATCATGAGACTGTGACTGTTCAAAATATGAGTGTACTTTAAATTATCAGATAGGACATACCAAAAACGTTGATTCCAAAGAAGTTTAAAATAAAATGGTAACACAATCACACACAGCCAAGTAAACACAAGTGTGTCGGTATGTACATAGATTTCAAACATGGTGTATCTCTGAATGAAAACGGATATGTGCAAGCGCAATCCGTTGCTATCAACCACGGAGTAGTATATAAATGGAGTGCTCAAATACTTAGCACTAGCTTTGACAGTGTTTTCTCTAGTTATAAAAGATCTGACTGTTAATATGTACGATTAGGGGTTACACTACTGAATGCATTAGACTTAAACAAAACTAGCTAAATGTAACTGTACTTTTGATACATCTCTGCCTAATACTTTGGGGAACACAAGAGACAAATTGTGGATCTGACACTGACTGATATTTCGAGTTAGTGTTTTTATGAAGGTGACCATGTCCAGAGCCGCTTCTACAATCGATCCATACCATCATCATCATCAGCCTATAATGCTCCCACTGCTGGGACACAGGCCTCCTCTCTGTGAAAGGGAGTGGTGTTATCCACCACGCAGGCCCATTTCGGGTTGGTAGATGTCACATGTCTTCGAATTTTTAGTTCTAAGACATCACGATGTTTTCCTTCACCGTTTTTGAGGGTAGCGGTGAGCTGCCCTCAAAAACGGAAATAAATTACACAAAGTAATGCGCCTGCTTGGTTCAAACTCATGGCTTACTGCTCATAAGTTGGGGCTGCTTCCACTGGGCCACCGCTGCTCTCGGTCCGTTCCGGTTTGACACAACCTTAATATTTTATAGTTGTTGCCTGATTTAACGAGCATTTTATTCATTGTTTGCCTAATACTTCGAGGAAACACAGGCGGGATGTTAAGTGTTTTCTGTAAGTTACAGTATCATTCGACTGCCCCGTTGGTCTCGCGGTCACAAGCGCGACTGCTGAGCGTGGGGTCTTGGGTTCGATTCCCGGGTGGGGCAAAAAGTACTATTAGGTTTTTCCATTAGAAATTTCACAGCATTAGCCCGGAGTTTGGAAGTTGGCGGTATGATACCCCCGTGCCTCGGAAAGCAAGTTAAGCCATTGGTCCTGCGCCTGATCTCTCTCCGGTCGTGTCGGATTGCCGTCCCATCGGACTAAGAGAGTAAAGGAACAGAGAGTGCACCTGTGCCAGCGCACATATTGTGCACTATAATATCTCCCGCGCCGATTCCAAATATCTATCAAGATTGGCCGCCATTACCGAAAACTGTCAGGAGGACTATAGTATCGTTCCATTGACTCAACACTCCGTGTTTTTTCCTTGCTCTGACGGCATTACGTGAGGTCTATCCAATAAACTTGGTCCGTCGTGTCTGCAGCGGAATACGTTCGTTCTGTATCTTAATGGTACCTAAACCTTTATTTATGTTTTTTTTGTCGCAGTTGTAAGATAAAATGTTTATAGATTCAGTGTTTAATAACTGTGTTTTTAAAAAGAGTGGTGTTTTTTTTTTCAGGCATATTTTTAATTATTTTATTCGATGCTTATAGTTTCTTAAATTAATCCTTAAAACGCGATATTTACCATGTTTACTGTGCACTGTTGCAAGTTGTTGTTGTGACCATGGTGCTTGCAACAGCGCCGAAATATCGGGATCTCAAGACAAATAGTAAACATAGTAAATATCCCGTTTTCAGTGTCAATGATAGTTTCTTAATAAACCACTTTCTTTTTATTGTTGACTTAGAATTTCTTAAATATCATAAAAAACAATTTATGTCAGTTTGTTAAATAATTCATTTTCACCCACATCGTCAGTGAAGGAAAACATCGTAAGGAAACCTAGAACCAAATGTTCGAAGAATTGAGACATCACCAACCTGTTCTGGGCCTGCGAAGCAGATAGCCAGCTCCCTCTCATAGAGGGAAGGAGTGCATCCCTGCCTTTTTTTTTACAAATGGGAAATCATCAAATGAACCGTCCTGCTCTGGGCGGAGCGAAAGGGAGTGTCAGATTTGTACTGACTAAAACCCATCCATTATGTTCCTTCTTATCCCTTTGTGTTCCAGGGCCACGGTATCTCTTTCGAACAGTCCCGCAGCCCTGGCAGGGTGCATCCCAGCCCTGCAGTGGGAACGTGCCACGCTGATTATGGCATGTCATATCACCAGTTATCGTATACTGTTTTCTTTCAACCTTAAGGTATGAAGAACAGGATGTTAAGCTCCTCACACTCTGTTGAAAAGCGAGGATCCTCCAATCAGCAGGTGTTCTGGTGGGCTACTGCCCGACAGCTGCAGTCGGGTTTTTAATGGTCTTATCTCACAGAGAACTCTAATATAGCGATGCAGGATTTTCGTTCTGCAATTGTGTCATACATGTCGCTAGTGTTTTTTTTTGTCGACATAATTATGTTGGCTACAAACCTTTTTACGCCAAACTACAGTGCTCGACGAGTCGAAAAAATGTCGCCTTGCCTACGGAACAGCGTCCCTGAGACTTCAAACATGTGTGCAGCTCACTTCCATGCATATATCTAGGGCTCGTTATCTATCTGATCTGTACCCTTCAGAGCAAGGAAATCGTTGATACTCGTTTCAATAAGTCGGTATGAACATATCAGATGGTATCTTGGACTCAAGAGGAAGTACTACTTACTTATTACATACGTTTGAATGGAGTATGTAGGTTCAGCTTCAGACACCAATCGGCTGTGTTTTAGGCAGTTTTACATGGTTTGGGAATAGAGTGGCTGGCTAGTTCCCATAAGTGGCATTAAGTCTGTTAATACCAAATCTGAACACTCACAATGAAAAGAAACGAATATACACAAAACTACAAACTCATCATCTTTCGTGCATAACATAACATAACGTAACGCCTCTTTTTATCGTGAGGCACTACTTTATCGTGAGGCACTACTTGTAGATTCAACGAACGACGAACAAACCCGAACCGAGCACCTTTTTGTCGACGTCTTCTATGTGCCCGTATTCATCATCATTCATCATTTCAGCCCAAAAGACGTCCACTGCTGGACATAGGCCTCCCACAAGTGTCGCATTGACATTTTGGGGGGTTTTGCCATAATCGCCACGCTTGGCAGGCGGGTTGGCGATCGCAGTACGGTTGTTACAAAAGCACAGATAACGCTGCTGCCCATTCTCTGGCAAGTCCCTTAGTCGCCTCTTACGACACCCATGGGAAAATATGGGATGGTGCTATTCTTTACGTCCGACACCATACAGAGCATATGCTTGTGCCCGTATTGCCTAAGTAAAATAAAAATATTTTCTTTTGATTTGATTTAGATCTTATATAAAACGCCTATTCCCACCAACTGGGTACAATTACAATCTGAGCTCCTACTGAGAAATTCCTGAAGAAATTCCTTAGTTTAGTGAAAATCCCAAAACGAAATAATACTTCGCCCTTCCCGGGAATAACACCGTGTACATATCTCATTAAATATGTGATAAATTCCAAACTAATACTTTAATTTATTTTGTTTCAGGTTTCCGTTTTAGCAGACGAGACATTTAAAAGGTAATTAAATACTTAAATAATATTAAATTTTAATTCATAGTATCACAAACTGAATAAAATTATGACAAAAAAACAATCGAGAAGGTACTACAATATAGGTAGGTACTCAAAATAACGTTGTAGCATCGAAATCTGTAGTTTTTGTGTGCTTGTATGGTATTTGTAACATATTTTGATTTTAAAAAGTGTCCATGGAGTTTCTTGCCTATGCTTCTCCACGGAGATCTACGCTTTGGAATGGGCAACTACAGTACTTTCACAAGTTAATTATGCCTTGGGACCGGGACTGTAGCTTCGCGTTTATTTTAGTTTTTTTGACTTTCAAAAGTGCCTGTAATGGTCTAATTAAAATAAATGCTTTGAGTTTGAGTTTATATACGAAAAGTAAATGTGTATATGAAAAGGATATAAAAACATAAGGCCTTTATTAAAGTGTGACTGACGAACGATTTCTTAGATATTTCAGGGCAGATCAGTTAGTTAGTAGTAGTTTTTTTTAATGTATTTGACCGTTTTTTAAAATCTTTTCAAAAGTTTTGGATTATTTCTATAGACTAGAAGTCGACCACAAAATAATTCGGAAAAGGCTAGGCAGATAACGACGATTGCTGTAGTTTGATATCAAGCGGGCACGTTGACAATCCAATCTCGTATGTTTTCAACCTTAGAACTCCAAGCATTCTACCTTGAAGGCCTATATACTATCAATAATGATCATTGCCCCTAGATAGTGTAAAACTAGTACTACCCATGCTAATTTCAACTCTACTAAAAACAACCCATAGTTGATTTTGGTTTGTAAGGAAATTACGTGAAAGTACACAAAATAGATATAACAGTGTATTTGTTTATTTCTGAGCTAGAAACAGCTTTTCGTGTAGAAATATGGTGATTGCATTAGCTCTGCGATAAAATTAGTTGTTTATATTATTTGTTATATTATTTTCTTGAGCTTTAGTATCGGTTTCTGTGGAGTCAACTACTAAAACACGTTTTCCACATTGCAGCCGCATTTTACCTTAACGTACTTACTGTAATATTTACATCTATACAAATAAATAAAATTACAGTGTCTGTTTGTAATTTTAAAATAACAGTTTTTTACAATAACTGAAAGTCTATACGGTACTTACAACAAAAACATAGAATTTTTTGTCTGTCTGTGTGTCTGTCTGTCTGTTTGTTCCAGCTAATCTTCGAAACAGCGTAACTTTTACTGGCAGATAACTGATATTTTATGCTATAAGATTAAATGCTGGTAGGGTACTTACATCAAAAGTTCAATCACGAAAAGATTAACTCGTCCTTCAAAAAGCCAAGATGACCATGCGAGTTTTCTAGATAAAACTCACATAAGGTGGTCCCTAAAGAAACACTACAGTTAAAGATCAATATTAAATCAATTAAATACGTATTCCTAAAATTATTTCTGTATCAAGATATCATTGTTCCATGTGTTGTTAATATCATTGATAAAGAAAGATATTCTTTACAGAAAAAAAATAAACAGTATAAAAGAGCCCTCTATCAAATTAAAAAAGAACTAAACACAAATGAATGAGCAAGCGCATCACTAGATTGACGTTTCAATTATAAATCGTTTATTTATAAAATTAAAATCACGCATCGTGTCGATATCTTTTGTCGGCACATCACTAGCCCTTTGTATAGTGCTGTTACAATCTTTTGTGCTTAATTATCGATGAATGGAGTACAAAGAATTCGTTATTTGTTAAGTCTATTAGTTTATAATTATTGGAGGTAGTGAGTTGATTACCTACTGTGAAACGAATCTTGAAGACGAAGTCAAATGTTTGTATTTTTCGTATCGTAACAAAAGCTAGGCTAAAATAATGACAGCCGCTGGGGTCGCTCTTCATGTTAAGCCATGTTTCCCTAGGTTGGTCCGTGGATTGGTGACCACGCATTACGTACCGAATTTCCTTCATGCCTCGAAAAGCAGGTTAAGCCATTGGCTGTCATTCGTAGATGTTTGACAGTTGATGCAGTCATGTAATTTTTGACTACAATCAGCTTTTTTGTTAAGAGCGTTTACGCCTCACAGCATTTCATACAAACTTTTCAAGTCCTTATTTTCCGAAATGACTGAACCGATTTTAATGAAACTTCATACGTAGGTATAAGCAGGATACGTAGATCTAAAAAGATACTAGAAAACATTTTTGAAATGTCTTTAAAAAAAAAAGGATAGTTGGAAATTTCTGTTTCTATGGATAATTTATAATCGGACTAACTTAGTTGTAACACTTTTTTTCGAAAATGTTCTCTCGTAACTTTTTAGATCTGTATGTATCCTGCTTATACGTATGAAGTTTCATTAAAATCGGTTCAGTCATTTCGGAAAATGAGGACTTTAAAGCTTGTATGAAATGCCGTAATGTGGAAACGCTCGTTAACTGTACTTTAACTACTCAAAAATAATTATTGTATCATAGATGGAATCTGGGACCGCGGTCCCAGGTCCCAAAAGCCGCACGACCCACAGGCGGCCCGAAAGTCTGCCAACCAGTCTACAGATGATGACGTGCCTTAGAGCGCTGGATAAGCTGAACCTTCTTCCCTTTTCCTTCTGTTTATGTAGAAGGGGTCAAATAAGTAATGCAAGACTATACAAGACTTGCAAAAAACCAAAATTATAAGCTCTTGCTAATGTTCTTTTCTCAATGGTATGCAAAGCTAATCACTACTATATTAAGTTGATCTATTTAATATTGAACGGAATAGTTGTCCGTTCCCACGCACAAACGACCTTGTGATTTACTAACAAACATTCGTTGAATAGGCGGAAGCGATAGCGATTTTGTGCCTTATTTGGTAATTCCGGAAGATTAAGTTAAAGCAATTGTAATGTTAATCTATTTGGTATTTAATTCCAATGTAGCAGGATCCTCAAAACATTCGGGTGGACCCGACTCGACCAAGCATGTCGTCTTTAACATAAGTACCTCATCATCATCATCATCAACATTTTAGCCGAAAGACGTCCACTGCTGGACATAGGCCTCCCCCAAGTGTGCATATTGACCGGTACCGTGCGACTCGCATCCAGCGTATCCCCGCAACCTTTACCAGGTCATCGGTCCATCTAGCTAGTGGGAGGCCTTCTAACGCATAGTCTTCCGGTTCCCATTCGCCATTCCAGAACTTTTCGGCCCCATCGGCCATCCGTTCTGCGAGCAATGTCTCCCGCCCACTGCCATTAAGTTTCGTAATTCTTCGGGCTACGTCGATAACCTTGGTTCTCTTGCGGATGTCCTCATTTCTGATTATATCACGCAAGGAAACTCCAAGCATAGGTACCTATTGGTCATCATTTCACAGTCACCCGATTATTCTCTGGCTTCACACGTATTGTGCATGTAGCCAATGTCAAGTTTGGTTAAAACCCCTTTTCAGCCCCATTGGGCCTGAACAAATCACAGTCGTTCGACATAAAAAATACCGTAATGACATCCTGTTTATTTAAAAAATCTGATTCTGAATCTATGTTTGAGCTTCCAAAGTAGCAACATAATCGTCCTCCCGCCCTCAATATTCCTGATGACGAGGCATATCTTCATCTTCTCTGTTGGCCACCAAATTAGTAACAAGAGTGGCCTTTGGGTGATATCACCTCTCAAACAGGCCAGCAACAGCATGCTTTACTCTAAAAAGTACATCTTCCTCCATCTCCTACCTCCCCTTGAGCCATTTACCAACCATCATATATCATTTATAATTGATCTTTCTCTCCCTCCATCTGAATATCTAGATTATTTAATATTTGTCACCCAAAAAAGAACACTCATTTTTCAAATGTCAACCAATTACCAAAGAAATTAGAAAGCACAGCCCTACCCTAGCACACTAATAATAAAACACAGTTTATCTTCACATAAATAAACTCGGTAACTTATAACCAATCACGATACTTAATTAGACCAGTAATTAAAAAGTAAGTAGCACCTGGCTACACATTAAAAGTAACTGAACTGCAGTCACGACCGGCATTGCGTGGATTCTTGTCCGCTGTCGCTTATCGCTACATCTTAGTTATGTGACAGCTGCTTTACTGCCATCCGGGTTACTGTTTGATATTGCAAATAATACTGCTTAGGGCTGTAGATTTGATTGAGTAAGAATATTATTTAATCAAATAATTAAGGTGCCAAATAATGGTCTTACAAACGACGGTATTGCCTATCTTCAGCTTCAACATCATCTTGCTGCCCTTATGCCACTTTTTTTTTAACTTTGCCCCACACTAGTGATTTCCCCTGTATCGTGGCTGCGTGTACAAACATTTATACTAACATACACAAACAGGCAGACACGGAACAACTATCTGTAGGCCATACAAATATTTGTTCCGTGTGGGGATCGAACCCGCGAGACGCTGCATTGCAGTCGATCGCTCAACCACTTCGCCAACCGTGCCGTCAGGATGTTATTTGGCGTCAGCGTAACACGCTTTTCTCTTCCATTCTATCCTGTCATTCTTCACGCTACCATTTACTTCTTTTTCCTTCATATCATTTCTCACACTATCCATCCATCCATCTTTTCTATCCCATAGGTCACATGGTTACATACCCGGTTGTAAACACTACCGGGATAAAACAGTATCTTGTTCCCTAGGCCAAGGAGGTTACTATGACGTCTTAGAGCAGTATTGTTGTATTCTTATTCCAGTGTAGGAAAGAGACAGAGCTATAGAGGACATCTAGCGCCATCTTTTTCCCACTCTGGAATAAGATTAAAACAAAAATGCTTTATGACGTCATGGTAGGCCAACAGGTCCAACTGTGTGCTAAACGTGACGATTTGTAGTGTGTGATAAACAAACACTGACCTTTTATAATATTAGTTAAAACAGTTGATAAAGAAACATAAGATTTACACTTAACACATTCTCCAGCATGGCCTAAGATCTGCACCCAGGATGGATTGATGAAAGCTAACGAAAGCGCTTTCCAGGTGGTGCTTAAATGGGCTAATGAAATATGGGAACTATTATTCATTTATTAAGTCTCGCTACAAGCCTAGGTTCTACTGAAAATTTCCATATTACAGAAACCAATAACCGCTGGTTAAAACAAGACCCCGAAGGTTAACAGTGGCATTTACGACCACTAGACCAACCAAACTAATCGATCATCATCTGCCTATGTTGTGGTCGGCTTCCAGACCAACCAGTTGCAGCTGAATACCAGTATTTTACATGAGTGACTCCCTATCTGACCTCCACATCTGACCAACGGCCTAACGTGCTTTCCGAGGCGGAGGAAACTCGGTATGTAATGGGTGGACACCCACCCACGGACCAACCTAGCCATGCGCGGCTTTACCTGCAGATCGACCGGAGCAGCTGTACTGTTTTATTTAGCCACGAGCTAAACCAAACTATCAATTAATGGCATATTAAATAACCATCTATCACTCTACGAAGTTCTGTATGGTTTCGGACGTAAAGAATAGCACCATCCCATATCTTCCAGTGGGTGTCATAAGAGGTGACTAAGGGACTTGGCAGGGAATGAGCAGCAGCGTTCTCTGTGCTTTTGTGACAACCGTACTGCGATCGCCAACCCGCCTACCAAGCGTGGCGATTATGGCAAAACCCCCCCTTTATTGGGGGAGGCCTGTGTCCAGAAGTGGACGTCTTTCGGCTGAAATGATGATGACTCTACGAAGACTGAGGATATCGTAGAGTACATACGGGTGAAGACTAACTGGACCTTGAGGGTGGAGAAGCTGGAGGCGCGCCATACCACGAATTTCAAGTCGTTTGTTGTGCGCGTTCGGACTCACCATTTGGTGACCTTCCTCAAGGAAGAGTTTTGGCCGAAAGGTGTGCTGTATCGGTGTTTCCGCGGCCAGCTACGTGACACCTCGCAGCGTAACACGACGCCGTCACTTCGTGTGCAGTAGATATTAAGTTATTTTTCTATAAAGTATTTATTAGTTTATAGTTATTGTTTTTAAACTTATAAATGTATTGTGATTTATGGGCCCTAGTTGCCTGAAATAAAAGATATTGTATTGTATTGATTTATTTCAGGTCGGATCAAATCTGTCTCTGTAACTAATTCTCTATCGAAACCCCCTAGAAATGTAATAAATCCTTCCACCGACAACACATAGGTTCAAGCTCGTAAACTTTCGTCTCATAATAGTAGCGGGTTTGGTTCCGACCTAATTCCGCTACAATCAACTACTCTACACTTCTCCATACTTGTTCATTATCGACCTTAACACCGGTAGTTACGGTTGGAATTAGGCTACAGCGTGATTAAAAATAGTCTACAATCTATGTTGCAGTTTGTACAATGTACAATGTGTACTGGAGCAACAAGGGTTGTCACGACATACAAAACAACACTTCAGTTTTTAAACTGATTAAGAAAGAAATTAAGAAAAAGTTTTTATTTGTCTCGCACAGGCCCAACAACAGATACATAAAAAAAATGTTTAATAACTGCACTAATATGACGTCAGAATTCGCCGAAAAATCAGGTTGATGGTCTGTTTCACGCACTTAAATATTTTCACAGTTCTGAGACAAGTTTTTAAACTGAAATTGTCACTAACACTATAATTAACAGTAATACCGGGATATTTACCATGCTTGCTATATATCGGGAACTCAAAACAAATAGTAAGCATGGTAAATATCCCGTTTAAAGTGTTAATATTTCTGATACAATCTGTACTTAAGCCCTATAAAAGATGGGGCGAGCCTATTGATAAATTCCCATCAACTGAACACAAATGCAGACTGTTACCGAAAAATACTCTCATGAAAAACTTTTGTGTTACATTAAATTACACACCCCGGAATTAAAACTCAGCTCCCCATGCTCTGCCGACGCAAGTGAAACCGCTTTCTGATCATTACGTCATGAGTTAAGTACTGTTCGTTTTTATTTCAATAACGAATAAACGCGTCAACGTCCATCCATCTACTCGTAAATTAGTATGTATGGACGTTCAAGCAGATAACTGTCCTTCGAGGCTGACCGCGGCGAAGGTGGCGTCTCCAACTGATCATGAATTCCGGGTTGACATGGCCATATATTGCACAGGATTTGGAGGTATAGAAGGAAAAAGGGGAGGCCCATCAGCGGTAGTAAAAACAATCGAATACCTGAGTGATTACTTATGGCCTTGAATCTGATTGACGACTGTGGCCTTTGCACTGCTGACTCGCGTGTTCTAGAATCTAGACCTACGTAGCTTACCCCTTTGGGATATCCGGGCGTAATGTCGTGAGCTACAACTACCTTTTGTGCAAGCGCCCTGCAACTCATCTGACGGCGTCCATACGAATTGCCACTCCACAAAAAACGGTACCGTCTCATCTGCCTAGCCTTTTCTCAACAATGTTGGGGTCGCCGTCCAGTCTAACCGAATGCAGCTGAATGCCAGTATTTTACATGGAGCGACTCCACAACCCAGTTAATACTGGTTAATAGACTCGTAGTCAGACTTTCAGGTTACTGACTACCTGTGACGACTTTCAAAGATCTATAAATGACAGCCGGGACCAACGGCTTAACGTGCTTTCCGAGGCTCAGATGAAACTCGGTATGAAATTGGTGGTCACCCATCCGAAGACCAACGTAGGCAAGAGTGGCTTTTCGGGATCGACCTTACGATCGAGCTCCTTCTAACTTACGGTACCTTTTAACTTCCAATAAATTGGCAACCCTAGATAGTCGGCAGCCGCGGGGCAGTTTATCATTTCGGCCCGTTATCTTAGTAACTGCAATCCACTTGGCCGCTTCACTTGTCTAAGATTCGCAGGTGGTCAGGCCCTTCGGTTTTACGCCGGGGTCAATGACCGGCCGCTTCTTAAACATCTGTATCCGAATAATCTAGTGCTAAATATGTGATCGTCTCTTGTTTTTGAGTAAGAGAACCCTTCGGTAACACTGAGTGAATCTCCTGAAATATTATCGATGTAATCAGACGTCATCGTAATTTTCTCATAGTTTTAAAATAGTGATTTGAAAAATGAGACGCATTTCTCCAGTTGCGTCTAAATCTCATGCAATAGAAGGGTAGCTTTTTGCCATAAGCCGGTCACAGATCCAGACTCCGGAGCTGAAAGGGACTTTATTTATCCTGAACTAGCTGTCCGGCGCAACTTCGTTTGCGTCACATTTTCCCCTTTTTGCAACATTTTTCATTGCTGCTCCACTCCTATTGGTCGTAGCGTGATGATATATAGCATATAGCTTTCCTCAATAAATGGGCTATACAAAATGGAATAAGAGGAAACGTTCTTGATCTTATTAAGTCGTATCTAAGTGGACGTAAACAATACACCGAAATTTCTCAAATTTGCACTAAAACTAGGCGTGAGAAAAAATATAAATCCGAAGCAAGAGTCATCAGGCATGGCGTACCCCAGGGTGGAGTTCTTAGCTCACTCCTATTCTTGCTATACATAAATGACCTACCTCATCACATCAAACACCCCATGGTCTTATTTGCCGATGACAGTACCGCACTAATTAAATGTACAGACATTAATAAATACGAACAGGACGTAAATAGTACACTTAAGGACATCGTGGATTGGCTTGACAAAAATAACTTAATAATTAACTTGCAAAAAACTAACATAATGCACTTTTATCAACGCACATCAGTACCGAATTTAATTATAGAAAATAATAACTGTTGTATAGACCAAGTAAAAGTTGCAAAATTTCTAGGTATTCTGTTGGATAGCCAGTTGACTTGGAAACCTCAAGCAGAGGAAGTCTGTAAAAAACTGAGCGTATCCGCGTATGTCCTACATAATCTAGCGAAAAAGGTTAACACCACCACAACAGTAGTCGCATATCATGGTCTAGTCGCGTCCATTTTAAGATATGGAATAATTTTTTGGGGAAATTGTACTCTACGAGAACAGGTGTTCAAGGCTCAAAAACGTTGCGTAAGAGCAATACTTAATATGAAAGTGACAGATAGTTGCGTTCCAGTGTTTAAGTCTCTCAAAATTTTAACTTTCCCTTGTATGTATATTTTAGAAGTCGCAATTTTCGTTAAATGTAATATGAACCTTTTCACTACAATGTCAGAAACTAGGAAGAGACCTATAAGAAGTCAGTATAAGAACTTACTTAATGTCGAGAGATGTAATACTGCTTTGCTCAAAAAAAGTGTTATTAGTATGGGCCCAATCATTTTTAATAAAGTACCCAATATTATTAAAAATGACACATTACAAAATTTTAAAAGGAGACTGATTTCATTATTGATTACAAAATGTTATTATTCAGTAAATGACTTTTTAAATGACACTGACATATGTATTGAACAATATAATGTATAAGATTTAATTTATTCTGATTTTATATAATTTACTGACATACCTAATGATCTCGTTGTTTAAATTTGTATGATTTTATTCCAATTATGTAGATTTTAAAAATGTTTGTTTTTTCTTTTATTTGAATGCACTGTGCCAACTATTGTCTTAACTATTGTCTTAACTAGAAACCATTATTTTATTAATTTTATTTCAATTTGTTACAAATTTCTCAAATGTTTGCATGCCTAATTTATGGTAAATTGTACAAGGCTCACCCATTTTATTGTTACACCTTATTTTATGTACCTACAATCTATGCAAATAAATTTTACTTTACTTTACTTTACTAAAACTGAAAGAATTTTTCAAATCGGACCTGTAGTTTCGGAGCCTATTCAATGCAAACAAACAAATAAACAATCAAATCTTTCCTCTTTAATAATATTAAGTTTACATAATATTACAAATCAATTGGCATCTCAACAAGTCCTTACAAAACAACAATGTTGGAAAATTGGTTTATTGCATGTGGTATTGCAAGTCTTGGCTGAAATAATTATAGCCGTTAATATGGTGTTTGCTGCTATTTCTTTCTAGTCGAGAACTTTTAGTTCAGACTTTCCTGACCAACCCCGCTACCTTAAATAACATTCTTCGTACAGAAAAGGTTTCTCTAATTATCGTAAACTACACAGAACTGTAAGTAATAGCTGCCTAGACTCCACTATATCAGGCCACATTCTAGGGTTATTATTGAACAAGCCACACCTTGTGTCCAGTAGGTAAGTTCCAAGGCAAATGCCAGTTGAACAATTGAACATTAGGAAAAATATGTAGATCGAAATCAAATGTCATTATGAGATTGGTTCTTTAATGTGTGAAAATTATAACTGAGAGCAGCGGTGGCCCAGTGGTGGCAGCCCCGACTTACGAGCAGTAAGCCGTGGGTTCAAACCCAGGCAGGCGTATAACTATTAATTTATTTCATCACCGCTGCTCTCAAAAACGGTGAAGAAAAACATCGTGAGGAAACCGGCATGTATTAGAACTAAAAATTTTAAGACATGTGATATTTACTAACCCGCACTGGGCCCGCGTGGTGGATTACAGCCCACTCCCTCTCATAGAGAGGAGCATTATAGGATGATGATGTATGATAACTGACAAGCCCTGTATCCGAAAGGATTTATCATCGCCAAAAACGATGAACTTCCATCCAAAGTTTCATCCTTCTAGCCCAGGTGGCTATTCCCAAATATGTTAGGGTCAGTTTCCACTTTTCCATTCTAACTGGATGCAGCTGAATACCAGCATTTTACTAGGGACGTCTGCCTATCTGACCTCTACAACCCAGGCAGCACTGGGTAATACGATACCCCTTAATAAAATTGGTTGTCCGACTTTCGGGCGACTCTAAGATCCACAAATGATAGCCGGGACCAACGGCTTTACGTGCTTTCCGAGGCACGGAGGAAACTCGGTATTTAGTGGGTCACCCATCCACAGATCAATCAAGGCAACCACGGCTTAACCTGAAGATTGATTGACTTTTGTTATTTAAAATTTTTGTGTAGTACACCACTGACTACCCCCTTTTTTATTTTAATTCCATAATGTCCATCCAAAGGTTGTCTGGAAGATATCGCTATCAGCGATAAGACGGCCGTTGTAACCATAAAATTGTTAGTTTTGTAAGCCCGTTACGTTTAATTTTTGGTGTCTATAAAGTTTTATTCTATTCTATTGATCCGAGGGTCTCTTATTATTTCGCCACGAGTTCCTCAAGTAAAACCGCGAGCTAGGGCTAGTTATTAAAACAACTTTATCACAAATTCTCACGTTTAATTTTAACTAGAACCATTAGGAAACCGTCAAGTGGTTGATTGTCGATGCAATGGTGATACCGAGCTACATGGTTTCCAATTAAACCTTAGGTCTGGGACACACCTGTGCTAATAGTTAACTGCGCTATAGTGTGTGCTGTACTTTACTTTTGTTATTTAAAATGTTTGTGTAGTACACCACTGACTACCCATTTTTTTTTAATTCCTGAATGTCCATCCAAAGGTTGTCTGATAAGCCGCCGTTGTAACCATAAAATTATTAGTTTTGTAAGCCCGTTATGTTTAATTTTTGGTGTACAATAAAGTTTTATTATATTCTAATAGCTTATTTCGCCTAGGAGAATGTCGTAGAAATATGCAGAGGGTTATTTGGTTCCTAGCTTCACATGTCACCAGCATGTTTAAGTCCCGTGCAACCGCAACTGCTGAGGAGAGGGCTTCGATTCCTAGGTCGGTAAAAGTGATATTGGGTTAGAACCTTCGATCAATAATAGTACTATTATTGATCGAAGGTTAAAACCTAAATAAAATCTATATCTAATCTATACTTCTATACTATTTTATAAAGCTGAAGAGTTTGTTTGCTTTTACGCGCTAAACTCGGGAACTACGGATCCGATTTAAAAAATTCTTCTGGCTATAAGCTATATATCATTACGCTACAACAAATAGGAGCGGAGCAGCAATGAAAAATTTTTCAAAATCGGGGATAATGTGACGCATACGAAGTTGCGCGGGACAGCTAGTACAATAATAAAGCTGAAGAGTTGGTTTGTTGCTTGCTTGAACGCGCTAATCTCAGAAACTACTGGTCCGATTTGAAAAAATATTTCAGTGTTAGATAGTCCATTTATCGAGGAAGGCTATAAGCTATCATTACGCTACGACCAATAGGAGCGGAGCAGCAATGAAAAATGTTGCAAAAACGGGGAAAATGTAACGCAGACGAAGTTGCGCGGGACAGCTAGTAATAAATAATTAAAGAAATACTGATGGTAAACCATCAGTAATTTCTCAGTAGCTGCCCGAAGTCCGGATTTGTGTACGGTTGATGGCAATAGGCTCGCCCCTTATGACTTGGGATTTAAACATAACTGGCGAAATGTGGATGTGCTATTAGGTACCTCTGCTTAACATTTCGGAAATTACAGGCGTGATGTTATGTTAAAAGGGGTCGAGCTAATTGCTATCGATCAGTCTGCCGAATAAAAAAATCCAAATGGAAAACCCCATGACACTAGTGCTAATAGATCACTATAAAAACCTTTTGTCACCCTTTCAACCACCAGACTAATTTTATATTTTTTGCAGGGTCCGTAACTGTACCTACCTTAGCTTTAAGACCATTGTGACATCTTCACACTTAAAGAATGCAAAGAAATGTTTTTAGTAAATTTTTAGAGCTATATATCTTGCTTATGCATATGAAAATCGGTTCAGTCATTTCGGAAAATAAGGACTTGAAAGTTTGTATGAAATTTCGTAAGGCGTAAACGCTCTTAACAAGACTGTCAACAATCGGATTATAAACAAACTACTGGTTTCACATTATAAACAATGCTTCAATCCAACGGCAAAGCTTTCGCAATAGTAACCTTACACCGGCACAATAAGGGTGGGGCAAACAAGGCAGTTGAATTAAATTCGGACTCGAAGATATTAGAATGTCCATTAGATTACGCTCTAAGAGCAAGTTTGCACTTGGTAGAGTAGCTTGGGATAAGTTTAGACGTTATTTCACTCTATTGTAAGCAACAAATTTAAACACTTAGAAATCATTGTATAGGATAGAAAACAGCATGTCTTTGCGACCTTTGCGACTCATACAAGTAATTATTATCATCAACATCTGCCTAGCCTTTTCCCAAACTATCTTGGGCTCCAGTCTAACCGGATGCCGCTGAGTACACCAGTATTTTAAATGAAGCGACTGCCTATCTGACCTTCACAACCCAGTAACTGGGTAATACACTACCCTTTAGTAAGACTGGATGTCAGACTTTTGGCTTCTGACTACTCGTAACGACTGTCAAAGGTCTACAAATGACAGCCGGAACCAACGGCTTAACGTGCTTCCGAGGCACGGAGGAAACTCGATATGTAATTATGGTCACCGATCCACGGACCAACCTCGGCAAGCACGGCTTGACCTTAAAGATCGTCCCGTGCGGCTGTTATTATTTAGCCACGATCTCCTAGGCCAGTAATTATTATCATGGCAGATGAAATCGCTCAAACGACACAAATTGGCAGTATTTCTGCAATAACGATGGTGTTAAAGCCAAACATGTACTGGATTGACATAAGCTAGTATACCTAAAAGTTCATGTAAATTATGTTCTTCGTCTTTTTGTTGTGGTTAGTGTCCTAACCTAGTCTCAAAAGTTTTATGCCGCCTATGGTTCAGCGGCCCACTGACCTGACTTTACATGGCGTCCAGAAATATCTGTCAGGCATGATGGTTTCCTCACGATGTTCTTCCTTCACCAAAGCAAGTGATAAATTATACGAACGCACATGAATCCCAAAAATCAGTGCGTGTCTTGGGTTCGAACTTGAGACCTTTAACTTGGCGGTCCGACGCGACGGTCACACTCTTGCTATGTAAATTCTGATGAAAGTCGTTGCAGTAAACAATAAAAGACAAAGAATAAAACAATCCAAGGACGGATTGGTTTTATTAAAAAAAATGACACGCGCCTCAAGGAGATGGAGGAGGCAAAGGAGGTGGCGGAAAGTGAGAGGGAGAGAACCTCACATCCCAGCCGTCGCGGGAGACGCCCCGGGCGTCGGGGGGCAACGAGTGGCCCCCGGCCACCGTAGGCGCGGGCCTGTGGACGGTGAGTAATGGGCTAGCTCACCGTCCGTCCGTCTATGACGACAGGCCGTGCCGACGGCGCGTTTGTGTTCCATGCGCGCCTCGAGGAGATGTCAGCAAATCGGAAGGGGTCCGAGAGGGCCGATGCCTGCCAGGGCTGCGGTACTGTTCGAAAGAGATACCGTGCCCTTGGAACATAAAGGGCTAAGAAGGAACATGGATGGGTTTTAGTCAGTACAAGTCTGACACTCCCTTCCGCTCCACCCAGAGCGGGAGGGGTTAGTTGAAGATTTGCCATCCGTAAAACAAAAAAACCGGCCAAGTGCGAGTCTTACTCGCACACAGGGTTCCATAGCCCCAAACAATATTTTGAGTCAGACATGACGAATCTATAAGGGTTCCGTTTTTTGCCATTTGGCTACGGAACCCTAAAAAGGTCACAAGAAAGTCGACATGGCTTTCGAATCAATCTTTACCCACCTATACATAGAGTAGGGTCTGCGTCCTGTCTAGCTTAATATAATTGAAGATCGGTATTTAACATGGAGCGTTTGCATATCAGACTCACACAGCCCTGGATTTTCGCACTTCGTCGTAATTTAGAACATCTTTCTAAATTCTAGCTAAAGCACCAAAACAAACGGTAAACCGATTGAATTAATTGCCTTTCTCCCATTTCTAGCATAATATTCTCTTCGAAGGTAATTCCTACTGTATTCAAATAGATTCAGCCATATTAGGTGTTTGTGTTATTTCGTGTCGTGACTTTGTTAAGTTCCTGGGGACTTCAAATGCCTACCAATGCCGGTAAAATACGATCTTTGCAAGTATTTGGCCAGTGCTGTTGTTCTGGCTCTAGTGGTTGCAAGCCCGACTGCTGATCATGCAGTCCTGGGTTCGCAGTTTTGTTGTGTAATACTATCGTTTGAACACGGCTTCGCATCGGTATTTTTTCTATGGGACATTTCCATGCTTCGGAATAAGAATATTATGTCCTAAAGTTTAAAACCATTGTCTACCCGTCACCGTTTTTTCGTTTTGCCATGGTAACAGACTGAAAGGCTTTTATAACAAGTATTAGTATGGATTTCATTCTCTTTCAACCCAAAATGTGGGTTTGATGTTCATGTGTACCAAATCGCATAATAAATGACATGTTTGACTCTGATATTTATTTATATGTAATCGCCGTAGTACCTATCTTATTATAAATTAATATAAAACACCTAAATCTTCTTACTTGGGCCGCTTCATTGATTGCACTATTGCAGCAGGAATTCGCGAAATGTTAGCAATGCACCGTTGTGAGCTACGTCCTCACGCAGACACTTGTTTCCTCTCCTATCAGACACTGTTAAACGTAACAGGCGGAATGACATGTTACGCGGACGTAGAGCCAAAACAGCCCTATTGTGGAAAAGCATATTCTGTATTGCACCGAAAGTCTATAACAAAATTCCAAAACCAATACAAGACTTACATTTAAATGGATTTAAAAAGAAACTTAAAGACTTGCTATGTACTAAATGCTATTATAATCTAAATGACTATTTGAATGATACTTTGACATCTTAATTAATTTCAATCTTGTATAATTTGACATCCTAATTTAATTGTAATACCCTATATTTTGACATCTTATTCTTTGATATTCTGACGTTAAAAGATACTTTGACATCCTGAATAAAATTAGTGTGTGTTTATGATGTTATTTATAGCTGACATACCTCAAACTGTGTAGTGTTATTTGTATTGTGTATTTTTAATTCGTAATTATCAAATCAATAATGTTAATTCTAATTTTAATCTATGTCCTATAATGTATAAATGTATGTACCTACCTATATTTGCACGCCACAGTTGGCAGAATGTGATGATACCATAATATACTTATCTTAAGACCATTATAATGTACCATATTCTGACAAATAAATGATTATGATTATGACTCTGGGACTCCACGTTTATAGTACCTACATCATTATAATACCTGTATGCTTACCAAATAGATTGTTCGACTATACATTTAGTTTTAGTAGACTGACAAGAATGGTTAAAGTTAGGAATGACTTTATTGGAGGAAGTTTAAAAGTGGCGCCTGTTACAAAAATTAAAGAAAGTCGTTGGTCTTGGTATGGACATATAACATTAGTGAAATGATGGATATGAATTTTGATGAATGGAGAGGGAGAGGGAGAGGGAGAGGGAGAGGAAAACCAAGGAAACCACGGATGGATTGTGCGGGGAATGATATTAAAGACAAAGGAGTAAATGATAGCATGGCGGTTGACAGAGGAGAGTTGAAGAAAAAATCGAGTTGCGCCGTCCCTAAGTACATGCATGGGACTAAGGCAAGTAGATAATAATAATAATGGTGACGAGCCCTATAGAAAGGAGCTTCATCATCATTATCATTTCAGCCGAAAGACGTCCACTGCTGGACATAGGTCTCCCCCAACGCCACAATGACATAAGGGGGGGTTTTGCCATAATTAATAAAAATTAAATAAAACTATAACTATAAAATATAATAAAACAAAATTATATAAATCGCATTCGTCTTTGAGGATGATGGCAGATGTCCTAAGTTGATGGTGACCACTTACCATCAGGTCAATTAATTGTTCCTATGCATCATGATCATTCCCCTCCCCTTATCCCAATTTATTTGGGGTCGGCGCAGCAAATCTTCTTCTTCCATACTTCGCTATTACTTGTCATCCAGCAGTCACCTTCTTTTCTAGCCATGTTATTCTTAACTTTATCATCATCATCATCATCATTTCAGCCGAAAGACGTCCACTGCTGGACATAGGCCTCCCCCAAGTGTCGCCACATTGACCGGCCCCGTGATTAACTTTATGCCTTCCGGTAATTATATTACTTACCAGTTGGAGGTTCTAAACTTTTATGTCGCGGATTCTGTATTATTTTTGTTACAGATTAATCAGCGCAAACAAAAGGTTTTTTCTTTAATTTCGAAACCGCGTTCAATAGATCGTGGTAATCGATATAAACTACAAAAAAGTACTCCGCGAGCAATTTAACAGGTAAATAATATCGATATGACTCGATACCTGCAATCGTTGCGTCATTAATCGACTAAGATCGGAATGTACCATTGTTTCGTGCAATAATTCTAACTGGCTAACATTTTATTGGATTATAAACTCTATTTCTGTAACGGTATGACCCACAATTGGTTGTGCTGACACAAATCGTCCAAGGTCGCCCAAACAGTTCGATTTCGTTTACATTCTGCTGGATAGTACATAGTTTAGAATTTCCAGATGTTACTGTGGTGTTTTTACGCCGTCGTTACTCCATATGTAATATAATAAACCAGACTTAACGTCACACACGGTTCCTGAAAGGTATAACTTGGTAAAACTGTCACACGTGATAAAAGAATAGAATAAAACTTTATTGTACACCAAAAATGAAACATAACGGGCTTACAAAGCTAATAATTTTATGGTTACAACGGCGGTCTTATCGCTGATAGCGATATCTTCTAGATAACCTTTGGATGGACATTATGGAATTAAAATTAAAAAACGGGAGTAGTCACAAAAAATTTAAATGGCAAAAGTAAAGTTATCTACTTATACATGTATAATATAAAAATATATATTTAGATATTCGTGTTTTTAACATTAAATGGCAAAAATAAAACTAGAATGTGAAAAATTTTGACTGAATGAAATTACAGAGACTGAAAATGATGGTGGTGATGATGATGGTTGTATTAGATTACATAACTAGCAAAACTGCCAATAAAATCAAATCACACTGACAACATTTGAGCTCGTTAACATAGTATACCATCATATCTGTTTACCCCGAAGGGAAAAGCAGAGGTGTACCACCCAATCACATCTCTAAAACAATCCTGATGGAAAAAAACCCAATAACAATTTACCTGAAGTGGGAATGGAACCCACGAGCTGATGGATTAATTTTAGCTAATTTTTATGTGGGTCAAACTTTAAGACCTACATGTCTTTCTTAAATTCTGACAGGTTCAATCCCGAAAATAAACACAGAAAACTTCACCATATCTTGAAAACAAATAAATTTTATTATTGGTGTGTGCTAGCTGACATGAGACAATAATTAAATTCTTTGTTTATAATATATTAACTTGAACACTAGACACTTGCTCCCCTTGCTTGGTTAGAAGAACCAGATTCTATTTGTATAGAATCTGGTTCTTCTAACCTAACAGACAGATGTGTTGCTGGGGAGTTTGTTCCGCCACTTCTTCTTCCCAGCTGAAACACTAAGAAGTGGCGAAGGGCGGGCGTTTTGAGGGACTGTCTCTTGTAATTTTGACGTTCAAAAAGTGCTGATTATCAGCCTAATTTGAATAAATGACTTATGATTTTGATAATAACCAAAATTTTCTTTGTTCCAGATCAAAAAAAAAACAACAACGAACTATGAACTAAAACACTTACCAGACAATAAACTCGCAAACGCTCTAAGACCGAGCAAAAATGCGCTGCTGTCTCCAATCATCGGACTATGCTTGACCGTAGGCCCAGTATGTGTGAGTGCTTATGATCCTGAGAATCCAAGATGGCGCATAAAGTAAAGAACAACCACTACGTAGCGACGCACCGGTCTGGAGTCGACTCTCCGTCGTCTGGCTATCACCATAGGGCATCCAGCAGAGATGAGAATGACAGCCACAGGGCGCCGTCTGAGAGGACGGTTTCGGAGTACACGGTACGGGTAAGATAATCGTCATTTGTATTTATTACGGCCTGTTATGTTTTACTTACTTTTGCAAAGAGATAGAGAATGATGTGAATTGTGTAATCAAGTAATACTTATTTCCGCGGGAGAGAAAGACGACAGGGAGACATTATGATCAGCAAAATCAGTAACGCAGGTTGTTAGACGTCATACTCGTATGTCTTCGCATTTTTGGTTCTTGCACATCATGATCATCATGTTATGAAATTCATCGTCACTAGGCGGTCAGATGACCTGGTGAAGGTTGCGAAGATCGGCTGGATGCGAGTCGCACGGGACCGGTCAATGTGGCGACACTTGGGGGGAGGCCTATGTCCAGAAGTGGTCTTTCTTTGGTCTTTCGGCTGAAATGATGATAATGTAAGCTTATAATAAAGATACTGCCCAAATAGATGAACATGCGGTTTAGATCTTATATTAGGGATCTATGTGTACACCGAATCTAAAAATAACGCTCGTAATTTAGCCAGTCTTATAGTTGATAACTTTGACATATTATCATGTGTCTATGTTAAAATAAACAAAATAACCAACGCAGATTGTACATATAACTACGCACAGTTAATCAATTAAAATGATGGATCGAAACAACATGGCAATTGGGAATGCGACGTTATTATTGGTTTACAAACTATTTTAGTCTCTGCTCCAAGTTGTAAACGACTACCGATAAAGGCATCGGAAAAATATTCCCGCTCCTCCTACCAATCTGAGTTCCGATCGGAGGACAGAGAAAGACCCAGGCTTGCTAACATTACAATTTAGGTACTCGTCTGCGTGGCGATTGGCGGCGGCGACCTTTCACGTCCGGCCCTGGTTCAATCCATGGTCCGGAGTGAGAGGGAATGGGAAGCCGTCGCCTCCTTCTGCGAAGCAGTCATGCTAGCGAAGGAGGTGGTGGAACGTGAGAGGGAGAGAACCTCACGTCCCAGCCGCCGCGGGAGACGCCCCGGCAAATCGGAAGGGGTCCGAGAGGGCCGATGCCTGCCAGGGCTGCGGGTTGTTCGAAAGAGATACGGTGCCCCTGGAACGCAAAGGGCTAAGAAGGAACATGGATGGGTTTTAGTCAGTAGTCATTTGATGATATCCCATCCTAAAAAAAAAAAAAAATATAAAAAAAATAAAAGGATACTCGTCTTGTATCTCTACATTCGACGGACTTGTATAAACGCCTAGGTTTGATTCCCAAACTACGTGATTTTATCCATTCCGTTCCATTTTTATCTGTAGCAGCCCGGAGTCTGGCTTTATGTTCGATTGCTGGCAATAGGCTCGAACCTATGTGTATATACCTCTTCCTAACCTTTCGGCAAATACATAATAAAGCCTGTGAATAAAATAAAAAACCGGCCAAGTGTGAGTCTGACTCGCGCACGAAGGGTTCCGTACCATTATTTATAAAAACGAGCAAAAAAATCACTTGTTTGTATGGGAATTAAATATTTTTCGCAGTTGTCTTGATTTATTCCGTTAGACACGGTCATCATGTGGGCAGAACATGGGTTCCGTGCTATGAAAACACACACTACACGAGGTACACTGCTTTTGTCGAACTCACTTACTACTCACAAATTACTTGAAATTACAATCCAACACAATAACACTGGGCACCATGAATCGGGGAACAGTTTCGGGACGTCTTGACTTCGCCGCGGTCAGACACAGACTGTCCGCCTCACAGCGAGCTCGAAACATCACGACTCTGTAGAAGCGCGCTTAGGTGTGGGTAGACTGGTAAGTAGGTCGCGTGCTACCTTTGGCGCGCTTGCCGATTCATTTTCTGTCCGTACTAATGACCGGATCCTACATATTTATTTTATTCTGTTTTTAGTATTTATTGTTATAGCATCAACAGAGATACATAATCTGTAGAAATTTCAACTGGCTAACTATCACGGTTCATGAGATACAGCCTGGTGACAGACGGACGGACGGACGGACGTACGGACAGCGAAGTCTCAGTAATAGGGTCCCGTTTGACCCTTTGGATACGGAACCCTAAAAAAGTGTGAATAAACACGCTTATTTTCTATAACTTACGCCAAACATTCCTACCGACGAGACCCAAAACCTTGAACTACTTCAGTATTTACTACTTGTTGCAAATTTGCAATGTGCTCAAAAGTCATAAACACAAGAACGTCATCAATAATCCATCATTATAATGACCCACTTAACATTCTGAGCTAGAATTTGTAAAGTAGGTACGCTACCTAATCAATCTAAAAAACAGTGAAGGAAAACATCACAAATAGAAACGAGCTGTCTTAGAACCGTAAAAGACATGTGATATATCTACGATACGGCCCATTCCCCACTCTTAGAGTGGAGGCCTGTATCCCAGCAGTGGGCACATTTTAATAAGCTGATTTTCCTTTCGCTTATGCTGGGTGAAAATCACTCCGAACCTTATTTTTGGGAAAATATACTTAACATAACATTACACCTGTAATTCCCGAAGGGTCAGGCAGAGATGTACCAAATAGTACACCCACATTTCGCCAGTAAAGCCTTTTGCCATCAACCGGGCATAAACCCAGACTCGTGGGTACTGAGAACTTCCTGATGTAAAAACCCAACACTTTGCCCGACCCGGGAATCGAACTCCGGAACTTATGCACAAAGGTCGCGCTTGTGACCACTAGACGAACACAGCAGTCAAAATAAATCAAAATATTTTTATTTTACATAGGCCTACATGGGCACTTATAAAACGTCGGCAAAAAGGTGCTCGGTTCAGGTTGGTCGTTTCCTATGGAGAAGAACCGGCAAGAAACTCCATGGTTACTCTTTTAAAATCATTTGGTTTTACAATATTTCTGTTACAGCATTAGTACTAAAGTATGGGAGGACATCGTAGGCCTGACAATAAGTCGTTGCTTACTACAAAACGTAGAACGAAATAAAAAGTTACCAAGGATCTAGGAATCTATAAGGCCTACAATGTCCACACATTTACAAACAATCGGTAAATAAGAAAAAGAGTATATACAACAACAAATAATAAATAGAAAATAACACAAATAAGTGACACAAATGTTGTCATCCGTGCTGTAACTATTCTAAACAAAAGGTGTAATGATTAAAAAGCTATTGTAAAACATCTGATTAAAAAGAAAGGAAAAAAAATAAGATTGAGAATAGTTAGAGACTAGAATAGGGAACCCGCATGTGCGAAGAGGCTAAGGCCAAACTTCTATATCTTCAAAGTCATGTCGCAGCAGTTCGTATGTTGGTTTAGGAAGACCCAATAACAATACAGGAAGTGGTGTTGAGAGCAGCGGTGGCCCAACGGAGGTAGCCCGGACTTACGAGCAGTAAGCCGTGAGTTCCAACCCAGGCAGCCGCATTACTTGGTATCATTTATTTCATCACCGCTGCTCTCAAAAACGGTGAAAGAAAACATCGTGAGGAAACCGGCTTGTCCTAGAACTAAAAATTCGAAGACATGTGAAATCTACCAACCCGCACTGGGCCCACGTGGCGGATTACAGCCCACTCCCTCTCGTAGAGAGGAGGCCTGTGTCCCAGCAGTGGGAACAATATAGGCTGATGATGATGAAGTGTTGTTAAAAATGTACTGTAATCTCTATAAAATCGGACGTAATGTTACAAGCCTAGCACTTTATCTGTATAACTAAATTTCAGATTATTTGAACCGATATTTCCTGTAATTTCCAGACAATGGATGAGAGGACCCGTTCCCCAACAGGCGAGCACAGGAATGGCAGACGGCCGCAACACACCAACGGGTCCCCAAGAGCTGACTCCGGATCAGATGTGTATGTTACCAGCGCCGCGTACAGACCACCTTCAGAAATCAGGTAAGGGGAGCAAAACTATAACAGCTGTACACTCAACTTATCCCTATTCTTGCCGGTTCTAGTCCGTAGAGATCCATCGTCGACTTTGTCTCTGTCATCTCTGACCTAGTCTAGAGCAAGGAGCAAGCCCATCTCAAATTAAAAAAAATGGACTGGGTAACCGGGTTGGCTTCGACTGATAGACCGACTCGTTGAAAGTTGAAAACTGCTCGTAAAGGGTTTAATTTAAATGAATGCTGCACCTCAGCACGCGCAGCATGACCGCCGTAGAAACAGGCTATGTCAACGGAAGAATCGACTAACTGACACATTGTCATTGTCTATCTGTCATTATGTCGATTCTTCCGTAGACAAAACTCGTTTCTATAATGGTCATGCTACGCGTGCTGGACACAGACCTCTCCCGACTCCCCCAACATCCGGTTCTCTGCCTTTCGTAGTCAATTTGAGCCAGCCACCTCAGGTTCTGTCGATCCATATAACAGCAGGGAGGCACCCATCACATTACATAATATTGCATACATACAAGCTGTAAACGTACCCTTCGCGAAGCCGTCAATCAAGCAATATTTTGTTTTTGGTCTGCATAAGTTAAATCAAGTTTTTAAAGACAAAAAAAAAGAATGGAGCGCTCAATATACCGCACTCAATACATTGTGCTTATGAATGCATTAATTATTAGGTCATGGAGGTATTTAAAGTTAAATAATGACATTTAAAAGTTGTATTTTGGTCTGAAAAAATTGGAACTTTGACCGTGAATGTCTCTAACTAGATAGTTCCTTGGTATGGTCCAGAACAATATTATGGTCGCAATGACGGGGAGCACGTTTAGCTGTTGGTCCCGGCTGGCATTTGTAGAACTTTGGCAGTCGTTACGAGTAATCAGAAGCCGAAAGTCCTACCTCCACAACCCAGTTGCTGGGTAATACGATACCCCTTGGTAAGACTGGATTTCAGACTTTTAGCTTCTGACTACTCGTAACGACTGTCAAAGATCTACAAATGACAGCCGGGACCAACGGCTTAACGTGCTTTCCGAGGCACGGAGGAAACTCGATATGTAATTATGGTCACCCATCCACAGACCAACCTCGGCAAGCACGGCTTAACATTAAAGATCGACCTGGGCGGCTGTTATTATTTAGCCACGAGCTCCTCCACCCTTTTACAACCTTTTTGTTATTTATAAAGCCAAGTTTACCACCACCATAAAACTACCATTATTGTATCATGAAAATGACAAAAAAACATCGAACACCTTCTAAACTTTTCTGCAACATCGCATGACAACTTCCCATAAAAGTCTCATCTAAAACAGTTTCATGGTTGTAATCTAAACTCATGGTATTACTACACAGTTCACTGACTCGAATCATGTAAATACACCGTTACCCAGTATTGGTCCCGCAAAGTCCTTAAATCCCACTAATTTAGTCCAACGGGCCTCAATACGTGCGCAGGCGCCGAGCGGCCCGAAATGGGACAAGTGAGCGGTTGGGCCGCTCGAGGGCCATACGATACTCATTTGTAAGCTGTCTAGGTGACAGTTATAAGTCTGTAAGGGTACTTGGCCAGCATAAAGTGGAAAATACGCTTAAAACTGTGGCACTCACATGGTTAAAAAAGAGTTTCTATTTACGATGGTAACCTCCTTTTACTAATATCAACTTTGTCCCTGTAAAAGCTGGCCTTATTTAATTTAAAGACGTTACTTATTCGAAAGTTGTATAAACCTGAGTTCTTTTGTTCTATTTTTTAGCAATTTCTGGGCCTAACTATTACCGATTTTATAGGTAAGAAAGGGAAGAAAGAAAGTTTTTATTTTTTATTAGCACAAAGATAAACGTTTTAAAAGAAATAAACATTTTGGTAAAAAGAACCGCGGCGTTCCAACCGCGGCATTCCAACCGCCCGTTTGCGTGGCCCTCTCACCGAACAAAACATTTTGCATTAAACGCGTGGATTGATGGGAAATTGCTCAAAAGGCAATTTTACGGCGCATGTATCAACCATAGAGACGTAGATATGTTCTGTACTAGAAACATTGCCTAGATTCAAACAGGTAAACTTGCAACAAAGTGCGTTTATTCGAAACTTGAGTTTCTATATGACCGGGTCAACGTATGATTTTATGTAAACCGATATGAGTAACGTAAAGAGCAGATGAATATTCTGTAACGATCATCAACTTTTTATCCATCCTATCGATTTTTGTTAAGCTCTAAAACAAGTCTGAAAATCAGCACTATTTGAACAATTTAACATACGACGGCTCCCGAAACGCCCGCCTTTCTGCAGCTCCTAATAATACGCCTGAGAAGAAGACGTTGTGGCCCAAACTCCCAAGTTTTCCTAGCTCCTTTCCTTTGCAAATGTAACCTACGCTTTGGAACGGACTTCAAGCTTCTAGTTTATGACTGATTTTTGACAATACAAGGGTACCCGCAGGTATCTCAATTTTCATTGGAATCATGAACAAGAAGAATCTTGCTACTATTATACATGCGAAAGTTACTTTTTTACGCAAAAACTGCGGAACAGATTTGGATGAAATTTGGCACACGGATAATTTATAACCTGGATTAATACATGGTACTTTTCATTATCTTTCTTTCTTCATTTTGTGGTTAATGAGGTCTCTGACTTGGCTTTACATGCCGTCGAGACATATTTTTTCTGGTTGGTTTACGGCATGTATATCCAAGTCAGAGACCCCATTAACCACAAAATGAAGAAAGAAAGATAATAACGAGATATATCTCACGCTTGGTAGTACGATCATATGGGATAATGCCGAAATCCACGCAGGCGAAGCCACGGGCACACAGAACCACGTCAAGAAGCTATATCAATACAAAATGCTCGCTTAAACCAAACAAATGTACAGTTACGTTGTAAATCATTGCTCGTATAATTCTCCGTCGACAGCACTATGATGACGCGACGCGGGAATCGAACCCAAGCATCTGGGCCACGATTTATTGGCCCCTATGTACTTATGTACCATGGAGTTCAATCGAACGTTTAAGGTCTAGCTGCACATATTCGAGGCCGGGTATAACATCATGCCTCTGTTTCTCGAAGGGTTATGCAGAGATGTACTTAAAGCACAATACACATATAGTCGTATTTCGCGAGTTGTTTCAGTTTCATGTAATAGGTGAGCCTATTGTGCGGCGTTTCTTGTCTATTACAGAAAAATAGTTACAAAAGTAATTACTTAAACTCAAGTAATTTGGTAAAGATACAAGTGTTAATACACGAACCGTTGGTCCTAACACCATGAGCCCTGATCAAAAACCATTATTCCGCTCTTATCTCAATTTATTTGGGGTCGGCGCTAGTCTTCTTCTGCCATACCTGTCTATAAGTCAGCATCTCAGTCGTCACCCCCTTTCTACCCATTTCATCTTTCACCAGCCCTTTTAACCGACGAAAAAATCGACGAGACTATCGTCGACACGTATATTTTTTCTTACCAAAGGAAATTAAAGGGACCGTGTGAAACATTCCAGAATTCATTCATTTTAAAATTTTAAATCAACAGTAGCATCCGAAGAAAAAACCGGCCAAGTGCGAGTCGGACTCGCGCACCAAGGGTTCCGTACAAAAATTAACAAAAACAAATATTATGTGATGTAACAAAAAATTACGGTTTTCGTAATTTGTCCTTTATCTGTGAAGACGTTGCTTTGCTTCGTAGCAAATTTCAAGATTCTGAGCTCTTCAAGCAGCTACATAACTGGTTAAAGGATCACACTCGAACACAGGCGGAAAAGTGGTGGACCTCGACACCAGGGTGTAGGCAGTCCAAGGAGGCAATGCCGTCTCTTGACGCAAAGCTGACCAAGCGCCTTCTGCGTCTGGACAGGGATGGCCTGCGTCTGGTGGCGGGGACCATCACTGGACACTGTTCACTGAATAAACACTTTCATACTCTAGGAATCACTGACAGTCCCCTGTGCAGAGCATGCATGGATGCGGAGGAAACGGTGGCGCATGTGCTGCTTGAGTGCACCGGTGTCACCAAGATTCGCGAGGCGACCCTGGGAACACCAGGTTCCCTTGCGGATGCCCTGAGTAGACCGGGAAGTGTGATCTGCTTCTGGAGGGAGGTGGGCTGGTTGGGGTAACGGCCACTATGGCTCACGCACAATGGTCCACTTAAGGGACTAAGTGCGGAAACCAAAACCCTATAAAGAAGAAGAAGAAGAAGATTCTGAGCTCACGGAAAGTAGTCTGTAGATTTTGATTACCTTGCAAGTGTCGAAAATTTGCGGAAATTTGTGGCATAAACAACTGTATCTTTTGATTGCGTTGGCTTAGAAGTTTGATTCCAGCTTGATACCTCCACGCGTTCCTGAGAAAAAGGGTCTTGACAGACAGACCGACAGACGGAAGGACAACAAAGTGATCCTATAAGGGTTCCGTTTTTTCCTTTCGAGGTACGAAACCCTAAAAACGCTTAATTTGGTACAGCCAACGGAAAAAAGGCCATCAGATATAAAAACCTCTATGGACTGCCGTAACGACGGTGTTAGGTCGAGACGAATTTATTTTACTTTCTCTGCCGTTCCCTTGGATGGTGTGACGATACAGGAATCGTTCAGGGTTGTCCATCAATCTACAATAGACTTAATTGAAGAAACTTTTTGAACATCATCATCAAGGTTGGACGGAGTAAACAGAGGTGCTTACAAAAGTCACACTTCTGGTGGGTTCTATGCGCACACAGTACAATATAAACTTTCGTTAGCCAACCTGTCAGCTAGGGGCAAAGACATTTAAATGACGAGCGATAGACAGGACAAGACAAAGAAAATCGTAACCCAATACTTGTAAGTACTTAGTAACAAATCAGTCTGCCTAGTGTCCTGCACCCGCTTGTCAGATAGCATTTGTGCGTCAAAATCAAAAATGTTCGGGATCAAAATTTCCCAAATTCCGCTCTATAAGTCTTTTAAATCTCTTTGGCCAGGGGCGAACCTGTCTGGAATAAGGAAAGGCTGATGAATTCACCGCCAAACACTGCTTTACTGCGTTGTTTATTTTTAGTTCAAAGGGCATGGGATCCAATGTAATCTCTCTGCATTCTCGGGGAGAGCAAAGCCTCTACTGCGATTTTTCTAACTAATCTCTGTCTAGTAACTAATCTGGTGGTCCATAGGCTTGCTAACTATCCAGCAAAATAAAAGAGAACTATCCATTGTGATTTCGACAGCCCTATTCTTTTGTAGCGCAATAGAAGCTACCTACTGCCCTTTTTTGGTAATTCAATTGCATGACAACACAATCCTTTGACTTTCGCCGACAAGACTTAATTTTGTTTCCCATAGGCTTAACAATATTTAGACCTTACTTAATCTCGTTCTTGTGTGAAATTATCTGGCAGACGTACATCGTCTGCCAGCCCCTAATACAGACATACGTGATGCTTGTTAGAATTACCTAATTCCTATCTTCATAACCTTAAACTAATGAATATAAGCATTGTAACCAGTATAACAGAAAATCGATTTTTCGTTTCTGAAACACTTGGACACTAGTACCACTTCATTGTTGCCTGCTCCTGATTGATTGCCTAAATATTATTGTTCTCTTGGAATTTTAACTCCCGGCGCTGAGCCAAGCATCGAAATTACAACAGCGCCCTTTTATTTAGTGGACACCATGCGAACCGTCATCAATTCCAAATAGTACGTAAGAAATAAAAAAATAATCAATTAAACTTTAAAACGAGCTTTTATTAAAATGAAAACAAGAACATTAGGTTTACCTATCTATCAACATTGAGCGCGTATACAAAGTTTCGTGCTATTAACCGTTGAGGAGTTCTCTTGTGAGGAGGCGATCCTGGCTGCATGGTCAAGTCATGTCTGTCGTAAAAATTTATTGTCATCAGAACCAAAGGTGTGTGCAAAATTTCAGTTCAATCGGTTGGAGGTAACTAGTTTGAAATTCAGTTGTAATATTTGATCCATACATACTAACTGACCAACTAACAAGGCAAGTTAAATAAAATCTTATAATAAACACTACACGGACTCGTTAACATCTTTTTCAAGAGCCTTTTTGGACCCTTTAAGTACTTAAACTTTTTATAGCGTTTGACATCTTATTTATTAGTAAATATTTGAGCATCTCACAGTGACTAAGGGTTTCTTCCTTTGTCAGTTTTTTAGACCATTTTGTTCGGAACTTTCTAAACTGTCAATGAATTAACAAAAAACTGAATAGGAATGTCCATCCAATTATTTTTTGTTGATCTTTTAACTTAATAGACGTTAGACAGTTTTTTGGAGTTGGGCGGTAAATGAAATAAGAAAACAGATTAATCGTTGTTTATGTCAAAATAAAAGTAGGTAATCATTTTTATCTTTAAAAGATAGAGCCGAAACAAAATGCTAACCCACAGGCCTGGCTGTGTCTGTTTATGAAAAGGAGAATTGGTAGTATTATCGTACCGGTCCTCAGGTACTAAATTAATATTCTATGTAACTACGATTATACCTAACTTCTGTGGTACCTACCACGTGTAATTATTTTTTTTTAAACGGCCGATGATGCTTTAATGTCAACATTTTCGACATCATAAGATGAGAAGTTAACAGATTTCAAAGTCAAAGTTTTGTAAATGGTGTAAATAAATAAGTTCACAGATATCTATGTTTTGACCTCAACGGCGTACAAACATTAAAACAAAATTACCAGAATTATTTTTTGTTAAAAGATGGTAGCACTGTCAACTATACAAGGTGTTGTTTTGCATCCTCGTCAAAATTCAGGAGGTTGTCACAAAAGACATAAATAATCAATTAAAATTACGTTACCCAGTTAATTATTAATTAACGCTGATTTTTTTGGTTGTTTAAGTTTGTCAGTATTTCAGAATAACCCCTTTAACGTGGTTTAGGGAATAAGAAATTATCGAATAAACGTTTGAGATTTTTGTATGTGTGGAAGCGCGGTTATAGGGCAAGATTCAGGCGGGCCGTGCTTAAAACACGGGAGTTTCACACTTACCGATTTCCGAAAATATGAAAAAAAAAAACAAAATTACCTACCCAGTTTATTATTGATTCGGGACGAGAATCATTAGCATAGTAACCTCCTTGAATTTGACGAGGATGCAAAACAACAGCCTGTAGAAGTTTGTCACTGTTACCACTAGGCTGTTGAATGTTAAATCAAAAGTAGCTCAATGCCAAAATTTTAAACTATCAACTGTTAAGTTACCTTTATCTAATACCAATCCAAACCACCACTCTATAACAGTCCCACCACAGAAACAAGTCAAGGAGCTCGTGGCTATATAAAAACAGCCGCACGGATCGACTTTAAGGTTATGCCGTGCTTGCCGAGGTTGGTCCGTGGATGGGTGACCATAATACATACCGAGTTTCCTCCGTGCCTCGGAAAGCACGTTTTAAGCCGTTGGTCCCAGCTGTCATTTGTAGATCTTCGACAGTCGTTACAAGTAGTCAGCAACCAAAAGTCTGAGATTCAGTCTTACTAAGAGGTATCGTATTACCCAGTTACTGGGTTGTGGAGGTCTGATGGGCAGTCGCTTCATGTAAAATACTGGTACTCAGCTGCATCCGGTTAGACTGGAAGCCGGCCCCAAGATAGTTTGGGAAAAGACTAGGCCGATGATGACTCAAGATCTTGAGCCGATAAAACTAACAATAGAAGCAAGCAGCTATTCAACTATTGTTATTAAAAACATAACTAAATAACAAACAGCACGTCTTGTCGACAAGTGTCATGCTCGTGACATACGTGAGCTCAGATTAGGGCCGCGACGATGCGCGTGCGCACATCGGCTACACACAGCGCGCTGGAACGAATGCCGCTGTCACGGAGTGAGCTATATTCCAACATCTTTGACATCACTAGATAGTAAGGTTACGGAGAGATTATAACTGAGCAGATGGGTTTGATATGGACCCACCGTGGGTACCATAACGACCGAGGTTACGGGAAGAGTAGTAATTGAACTGCTCATGGTTTAAAATCGCTTGACATTTCTTCTAGCAGCGGTGGCTCAGGGGTCACAAACCCTCTCAAAACGGTGAAGGAACAGCTTGAGGATACTGCGCAGTAACTAATGTTCTAGAACCAAAAAATGTAACACGTGTAATCTGCCAACCGACACTGGGACCGTATGCTATATTATGGTCTACTCTCACAGGGAGGAATCCTCTGTCCCAATGTAGTGGTGGAAATCTTATTATAGGCTCTATACCTACTAAATTACTAAGAGGGCACAAATTCAAAGCAAAATACTAATAAAATGATTGTTTGTCTGTTACAGCCGGCAGTCGCGAGCACCTCGCAGTGTTTACTCGTACAGAAGTGCGGTGGCGCCATCCGTTGCATCTACACACAGATCCAAAGTCTCCCGAAAGGTAAGATTTTCATATAGAGGTCTTCGACAACTTATCCAGAAGGCAATATGCTCGTTTGGTTTACAAATTTTCAAGTCCTTATTTTCCGAAATGACTGAATCGATTTTAATGAAACTTCATACACTTAAGCACGATACATAGGTTTAAAAACCGGCCAAGTGCGAGTCTTACTCGCACACAGGGTTCCATAGCTCCAAACAATATAATAACAATATTTTGAACTGTCATTCATTAGTTAGTAAACTTCCACACAACCGCAAAACTAAATTTGTTTTTCATAGTATGTTTATGAAAAACAAAGTTACTGCTGCAGTTTGATGAAAAAGTCCCATATCTCAAAAACTAAACATCATATCTTATTGAAACCAATTTTCGTTGATAGTTTTTTTTACGTTCTACAATCCTAAATATTTTCAGAATTTTCCTCCTCTTACTTTAGAAATTAGAGGGGGGGGGACACACATTTTACCACTTTGGAAGTGGCTCTAGCGCAAACTATTCAGTTTAGAAAAAAATGATGTTAGAAACATCAATATCATTTTTGAAGACCTATCCATAGATACCCCACACGTATGGGTTTGATGAAAATTTTTTTTTTGGTTTTCAGTTCTAAGTATGGGGACCCCCTTAATTTATTGTTTTTTTTCTATTTTTGTGTGAAAATCCTAATGCGGTTTACAGAATACATCTACTTACCAAGTTTCAACAGTATAGTTCTTATAGTTTCGGAAATAAGTGGCTGTGACATACAGACGTACAGACAGACAGACATGACGAATCTATAAGGGTTCCGTTTTTTGCCATTCGGCTACGGAACCCTAAAAAGGTACTAAAAAACATTTTCGAAATGTCTTTAAAAAAACCGGCCAAGTGCGAGTCTTACTCGCACACAGGGTTCCATAGCTCCAAACAATATAATAACAATATTTTGAACTGTCATTCATTAGTTAGTAGTATTAGTTAGTAAACTTCCACACAACCGCAAAACTAAATTTGTTTTTCATAGTATGTTTATGAAAAACAAAGTTACTGCTGCAGTTTGATGAAAAAGTCCCATATCTTAAAAACTAAACATCATATCTTATTGAAACCAATTTTCGTTGATAGTTTTTTTTACGTTCTATAATCCTAAATATTTTCAGAATTTTCCTCCTCTTACTTTAGAAATTAGAGGGGGGGGGACACACATTTTACCACTTTGGAAGTGGCTCTAGCGCAAACTATTCAGTTTAGAAAAAAATGATATTAGAAACATCAATATCATTTTTGAAGACCTATCCATAGATACCCCACACGTATGGGTTTGATGAAAAAATTTTTTTTGGTTTTCTGTTCTTAGTATGGGGACCCCCTTAATTTATTGTTTTTTTTCTATTTTTGTGTGAAAATCATAATGCGGTTTACAGAATACATCTACTTACCAAGTTTCAACAGTATAGTTCTTATAGTTTCGGAAATAAGTGGCTGTGACATACAGACGGACAGACAGACAGACAGACAGACAGACAGACAGACAGACATGAGGAATCTATAAGGGTTCCGTTTTTTGCCATTCGGCTACGGAACCCTAAAAAGGTAATTGGAAATTTCTTTCTATATTTCTATTGTTTCTATAGATTATTTATAATCGGTCTAATTTAGCTGTAACACTATTTTTTGAAAGTATTTTGTAACTTTTTAGATCTATGTATCCTGCTTATGCGTATGAAGTTTCATTTGAATCGGTTCAGTCATTTCGGAAAATAAGGACTTGAAAGTTTGTATGAAATATCGTAAGGCGTAAACGCTCTTAAGCCTTGGGACTGCGACTGTAGCTTCATCCTTTTGTTGACCTTGAAAATCTTCAAAAACCTTCATCCTCTACTCTTATCCACATTCATATTCAAAACTTTCCTGCCCACATTTTCCTCATTCCTCCGCATCACATGTCCATACCACGACAACCGATTCCCACACATCTTTTCAGTCACCGGCGCTACTTTCAGACTTCTTCCCATGTGCTCTTTTCTTATTTTATCCATTCACGTAACGCCACACATCCCCCTTAGCATTCTCATCTCAGCCACAAGCAATTGCCTTTCATTCATCCCTTTTGTAGCCCAACAATCAGATCCATACAAGTCAGCAGGTCTAACCATTGTTTTATAAATCTTCTCCTTAGATTAAAGGGGAATGCTAGTTCATCTTCTTTTAACCTTAAAAGTGTCTGTAAACGTCTAATTGAAATAAATGCCCTCTGAAATTTCAGGCAGGAGTGAAGGTAGATGCGATGGCAGCACCGAACCCGTTCTGCCCCAACGTGAAAGGCATGTGCTGCCTGATGCTGCTGCTGAACCTCGGGCTCATCCTCGTCACCCTGGGATTCGTTATCGTCCTGCAGTTCTTTGAACCACTGTTTGTATGGTAAGTTTCAAATAACAACACCTATTTTCCAGAAGGGTTTGGTAGTGCTGATCTGTATAGCACACCCAAATATCATCAGTATGATATTTAAGCATAATCTTTTTATTGGAGTCTATTGCCAGCAATTGGCACAAACACAAACGCTGCTACAAAAAGCCTGATGTCAAACACAAGTAACACTTTGCTCAACCTGGGAATCGAACCCAGGACCTCATGATCAGCAGCAGTGGTTTCGACCAGTAGACTAACAAAGCAGTCTATTGATTAATTTTTATTTTCATTCCAGGATCCTGGGCATAGTCTTCCTAATCTTCGGCTTCCTCACGTTACTCGGCAGCCTGATATATTGCGTCGTACTATGTCGGGAAAACCCCTACCCTCGATACCCGGACGACTTCTACTGGACCCACCACTGGTCCAAGACCATCGGACCTTCAGAAATCCATTACAGCGCCAGTGAAAAACAGTACGCAAAAAATGGCCACAGTGACAGATACAATAATAAGTATAATGGCAAATATTCAGACAGGGAAAGCGCAAAAGGTTATTCGGATAGAGAAAGCAAACTTAGTAGGTATTGAAAAGTGTTTATGGTAAATATTTATGGTTTTTGAACGCAACGTTCGATCTAATGCGTTGTTTACACTGTGGCACTTTAGACTATGGCCTGAAAATGAGATTCTTTTTACACGTGCTCTACAATAGAACTCTATTCTATCTATCTTGTATAATTTTCTTCAGGTAGATTTTCCCTAAGTCACTCGACATAAATTTCGTCAGCGGTCATATTGTAAACAGCGCTTTAGAATTACTCAGTCACCAGAGATGTCAAACTAAACTGGCATAGACACCACCTTTTGCTTTTTATTGTTTAGACAATAAATAACGTGCACTGGTATGCCTTTTTTGCCTGAAATACTGGTCACTCTATTTTGTAGAGTTTTCCATTTTATTGGCAATTTGTTTGTAAAAGCCAGTGCAACACTGCTTTTATCTGTACCTTTGAAAACGACGATTTAAATCGTACGACTCGCCCGTCCGAGTTAAAAGGTGATCACGTATAGCTGTTCCGTTGACAATGACATTGGGAGAGTATTGTCTTGCTCACTCATACTTAGAATCATTCGATGCAGTGTGGACACTTTCGCCCGACCGAAGTTCAATTAGGTAAGGGTATATCGTATGATTTAAATCTTTGCGTGATTATCTGATATAAAAATAACTAATACAATTTTTGTCATCAAACTAATAAAGAAATTATGTCTAGGTTATTATAATCCCTTAATACTTTATTGTATCCATAATTAGTTAATTTTTAGTAACAATTTGTACTTATCTAAATACATATTATTTTGTAAAAGATTTAATTTAATGTAAATAATCTTGATTAAGCATACACTCAGAATTAAATGCCATATTAATTTACCCGATATTTAGAGTGTTTAGAATTAAGTTACTAGGTCAGGGAAGACGGAACAGAAAAATATAAATAAGTGAATAACAGCGTCTATGTAAATTAATCAACAATGTACCTATACACACTGATTAAAACAAATAATGAGGAGTGTTGCAATATTTGTTTTGTAAAAAAAATCATTTCTTTTTCCTTTGGCATCAGTGTATTTCAAACATCCGACACTACAGTTTTTAAAGGTTTCCAAAATAGTACTCTACTCAATGCTAATCTGAGGTTTATGAAAACCCGATATAAAAAATGGTACTTGTAATCCAAAGGTTCGTCTCTACTGCAAGCATTCATTAGCGAGAATTTGAGTCAGTTTATGACTTACGTCAAGCGTCCAAGCGACAAGCGCTTGAAACATTTGTTTCCTTGTTGCGAATACCGTACAATTCACGTCGCGATCTCGCGACCATGTGTTTTTAGACGCCTGTCGCTTGAGGCATGTAGTTGGTTACCAATCAAGCTGTGTAGTTTCAATGGGGACATTGGGAACGTTCGCAAACTATGTACGCAAAAAAACGTTTACAAAATTCTCGTGGTAGACGCACGTGAAGATGCAAAAAGGATGTAATACTTTTTTTCAGCAGTGTATAGAGACATAGTTTAGAATAGTGGACACTTTACGTGATTCGATTGACTAAATTAAAATAATTTTTCAATAAATAATATTGTATAAATTGTAACAAAATGATTGTTTTTTTTACCTTAACACCGCTTCAATGCCTGTGCTCAAAATCTCTAAAATATAATACGTAATGAATTATGGTTGTCTGAGGTCAATTCCAAATAGCAAAATTTAAAAACATCTTGAATCTAAACTAATATTATAAAGAGGAAAGATTTGATTGTTTGTATGTTTTTTTGTTTGTTTGTTTGCAATGAATAGGCTCCGAAACTTTCAGTGAAATTCTTTCAGTGTTAGATAGCCCATTTATCGAGGAAGGCTATAGGCTATATATCATCACGCTACGACCAATAGGAGTGGAGCAGAAATAAAAAATGTTGCGAAAACGGGGAAAATGAGACGCAAACGAAGTTGCGCCAGGCAGCTAGTTTATCATATTTCATCGAAGTTCGCAAACCTTAATCTTAATAATGGGCATAAAAATAAATACCGACGATCAGCATCATGCCTAGCCTCTTCTCGTGTGCGTTTCAACAACGCGGCCACGGCGATTAAAAAAACCATGCCCAGATTTTGAACAAACTTCTAAAAGTTGATTCCCAAAACCATAAATTTGTCAAAGTAATGGTTAAAAAGTTTGGTGGGTTTGAACGTGGCCGCGCCATTGAAACGCAGAAAACCGCGAGGCCACGGAGATATTTAAAAGTTAACGTTGCAGAGATCTGAAATTAGGTAAATAACAGAATGCCTTTGTAAAAAAAAAAAAAAAAATATTAAAAAAATCTTGATTTATGTTTTAGAGTCGCGCCATTGAAAAGATGAAAAATTATCGCCGATAGCTCGCTGAAAAAGCATCGCAGAGGTCGGAAAGTTTTTTGTAACTCGCATGCGCCTCTTTACGCCCGGTACGGTACGTCTTCGCAAACAACACTACATTGCCATAAGTTTGTGTATGGGCGTCATAACTTGTTCCGGAAACGGAAATAACGCGCAACACGCCGCGTCTCCGTAAATGAACACTAGTACAGTTTTTTTCAATGATATCATAAGTGTAAGGATATCTCCGCTTGGAAGAAGGCAAGGAGTTTTGTTGTCTGTTATGTCCAGAATATCGGGCAAAGGCCACCCTTCTCATACAGAGAAGGAACGCGCTTGTTCACCGAAGGTATCTGAGCATCTATCAGTAACAGACATCACGGGGAATGATGAGAAGTTAATTATGTTTGGCGTAGCACGCGTAGTGTTAAAGATAAGAGAGGTTGGAGTACCATAAATTAAATACAAAAAATATGGTGAAATTGTTCATTTATTTACACATTGTTAAAATTAACAAATTAATATTGAGAAATTACATTTGTAACATAAAAATAATGAAGTAACAATATAATTCAATTTCATATTATAAAAATTGAAGTAGAAAATAACTTTCACATAATCAAATATTGAGAATGACAAAAAAAAACAATTAAATTAGCAGCACAGAACATTAATTACAAACGGATAATGTAATTCTACTACATTCAGAAAGAACTAGCAAAATACGTTAAAACAACAAATAAAACAGACAAAGAAAGAAATAAAATGAAAAGTACAATAAGAAACTGAAATGTTCTTGTTACAATACAACTATTTACATTTTCATAAAAAAACTATAATTATCAGTAATTGCTCAGATACTTATTTCAAAATTCCAAATAATATGTGTCTTTGAGCAAAGATGTGCTATACGATTTTTACCTAATTACAAACTAATTAGATCTAAATTATAAATAAATTTATTTATGTTTTAAAAGGACAACACAGCCTAGTTGCATAGCACAGTCGTAAGTCAGTTATCATTTCGATCAAACGAATTTTTCAATCATGCAACACTGGGTTTTTGGTAATCGTCAAGTTGTCGAAAATCGACAGATAATTACGAGTGTATTACGCAATTAAGGTGCAGGTTAGAAATATGAGTTTCCTCAGATCAGTCACAGACAGTATGTAGGCCGGGTGTTATAAAAATAACGTTTTATAGATAGTCAATACAAATAATAACAAAATATGCGCGTTGCGTCGTACCAGCAACTCTCTCACTTTACATCGTAAAGCTTCAAATCACGTTGTTACAATACTGAATCTGAAATCAAACAATACATTTAAATAAATTTATACTTATATGTATTATGAATACTAAAGAGTGTTTGTAGGCTGCCTATCTGACCTCCACAGCTTGGTAAGAATGGTTGTCAGACTTCCAGGCTACTGACTACATGTAACGACTGTCAAGGATCAATTCAATTCAATCATTTATTGCATTTCACATGTGTTTTACAAGATCTTATATAATAATTTAGTTCACATGGACCCCCTGTCGAGTACAACAACTTCATAAACTACAAATGACAGCCGGGACCAACGGCTTAACGTGCTTTTCGAGGCACGGAGAGTTCAGAGTTCATTTATTTGTCAGAAACATGAGTATGCACACACAAAAGCATGCAAGATGTTAAGTACATTGCAGACAGGATCACAGTCATGTTTTACCTTTACGGCGTACAAATATGTGTTATAATAACATTTGATCAACAATTCAATTAATTGTAACTATAAATCATTAAACATATAAAATACCACAAATAATTTAAATTCATTTTTTAACGATTGCAATAAAATACGTTTGCATAAAATAGGTAGCAGAGGAAACTCTATAATCGTCATGAATGGTCACCCAGCAACGGACCGACTTAGGCAAACGCGGAGGCGTAGGAGGTGACTGCTGAGACGAGTAATAGAGAAGTATAGAAAAAGTAGACCTGCTGCGCCGACCCCAAATATATTGGAATAAGGGCAGGAGAATGACGAATGTGACAGTTTTTAAAAGTAAGAACCATAAGCTAAACAACTCACGGCTAGTCAGAATCCGACTCGCTGAATGTGTACTTCTGAGCGGCGCGTGCGCGCGAGCTCTTGACTGCGGCGAGAGTCTCGCCGCCCGCGTCTGATTCGGAATCACTTGATACCTTCTTTTTCTGCTTCTTTTTTGGCGCTGCTTTCTTTTTTTGGTCCTGGTTTGGCAGATAAAACACATAATTAAAAAAAGGACATCCATATTGGAAGTAAAAAGATGGAAACCAGGTTAAGAACAAAAAACTCTGTACTACTAAATAGTTTCGGTACCACATTCAACGCACCTTTTTGCTGTCAAATATGCTGTCGTCATCATCGTCACTGAGCATTTCCTTGGCTGGCCTCTTCTTAGGTTTCTTGTCATCATTGAGTAGCTTCCGCTTGGGACCTGGTTTCTTCTTAGGTGGTGACTCGGGTACGACTTCATCGTCACTCGAGAGCACTGTGGGATGCGACGCGCCATTCTTCTTTGTTGTCTTATCCCTTTCTTCTTCTTCTTTCTTTGTGTCCTCGATTAGGGAGTCGAATAGGCAGTCTGGAATGTTTGATGATAATTTTAGTGTATTGTAAGCTAAACTATCTATTAATATGATAAACTTACAGTTTCTGCCAACAACACAATTATGATGCTAATATAATTTAAAAACCTCTGCTTAATAACTCAAAACGTTTTCAAAGTTAGTTTCTTCCACGCAGCAAGGAGCCACGGATCATCTAAATTATGATCTCTCGGCTCAAAGCAAAGAGAAAATCCAGTACGTGGTATAACAAAACCTACGTCTCTCAAAGGGCGCGAAGAAACAGGCTATGTCGACAAAAGAAACGACAAACACATTATATCATTGTCTATCTGTCATTATGTCGATTCTTCCGTACACAAAACTCGTTTCTACAGTGGTCATTGTACGCGTGCTGAACAGGCAAATAGATAATAAAACATCCAACCTTATACACATAACCTATGATGCGTTAGTAAGTCGATCTTACTACCGACGATACGCCCTGTTTATTTTCTGTCAGATATGTACCGACCCTTAGGCGCAAAGATGCGGGTAAAGTACTAAAAAAAAAGCTAGTACTATAATTAAAAAGACCGTCAATACTGACCAGAGTCCATCTCAGCGGGTTTCTTGCCCACATTCTTCTTCACGTTGAAGTCATCCTCGTCGTCACTGACAGACAGCGCACGCGGCACCTCGTCTTCAGGCTCCAGCTTGTTATCCAACAGTTCCACGTCAGAACCAGACTCCGAAGACTCTTCGCCATCTTTGTATTTTTGGACCTTGAAGAAAATATTTTTTCTTGTTGGCACATGACTTGCTAAATGTATAATATAGGTAGCCTTACCATCGGGGGGGAAAAAGCAAGATGTTACGTTAATTTTAAAACTAAATTTAAGGATAATTTATGTTCTTTTGAATCAATCCAACGCAATCAAGTACAGGTTAACGTGTTTACACCTAGTTAAGTACGAATTTTGATAAATTTCACGTGAGATAAGGGGGGGGGGGGGAGGGTGCAAGTCCAGTCCACGATATCTCACCAATGGAGGGGCGAAAAATCCCCAAAAATTGTCTCATATAATTAATGAACGCCCCGTTATTCCCTCCGTAGGACATACTGAAAATGGTCCTTCGAGCCGGATAGAAAACAAGCTACCTATTATGAAGGACCATTGCCTGGTTAATCTCCACAGAACACAGAAACCGTACTGCTCATTTTCTCAGATGAATGAATGTAGCGTACCTTGGTAGCGGCGCGGCGGGCGTTGGCTCGCTCGCGCGGCGCGGCCGGGGCTGCAGTCATCTCACTGTCGGACTCCGAGCCTTCCGAACTGCTGCCGCTGAACGTCATGCGCTTCTGTTAACACAAATACATCTATTGTAGCTCCTTTATATTCATAAAAGCATTAGTAAACTAGTCTCTAATAGAGAAGCAACAATATACAATCAATAATTAGTAATTTGGCAAAGGCAAGATGGCGGCCAGGCTGAAATGGGATGGTGCGGGGCTCGCCGGCCGCGTGCTGTGGCCGGGAGTGCCGGCGCAGGCGGCCAGGCCAGCAGGTGGCCGGACGTGACGTCTTCAAGCACTATTGTTTTAATTTTATTCCAGAGTGGGTAAGAGATGGCGCTAGACGTCCTCTATAGCTCTCTTTCCCACACTGGAGTGATAATGTGTGTTAAAACAATACTGCTTTAAGATTTCAGGGTAACCCCTCTGGACGAGTACCGTGAGGTTTGGTTCGAGGTGGCGCGGGACAACAATTCATAGTTAAAATAAACCGCAATGACTTCAATTTATCCGTAATCACGGCATTTGCAACAGCGGCGAAATATCGGGAACTCAAAACAAATAATAAACATAGTAAAAAGAGTTTTGATCCCATTTATATAAAAATTTGTCAGTGAATGCTGAATGTATTCTTAACGTAACATAACAGGAATAGTTACCTTCTTAGGTTCTTTTTTGAAAGCAATCTTAGTTTGTTTCAATCCGTCACCGGCCGGTTTTTCAGGTTTCTCCGCCTTCTCAGGTTTCTCAGCCTTTTCCTTCTTCACGCGGCCCTTAGGTTTCTTTTCCGCACTTATCGGACTGATGCCGGTTGGATCATCCTGTGGAATAAAATTATACTTTTATAGATGCACTATAAACTAATATGCAATATATACTGTGGGTTCTGAACAAGTAGCAAATTAAAAGAGAATAATGTTATAGTACTACGTTAGTAAGCTTTTTGCTAGTTTGCTTCAATCAATGTCATCATTACATCATCATCATTCTTCTGCCCTTATCCCTTTTATTTTTTGGGGTCGGCGCAACATGTCTTCTTCTTCCATACTACAATAAATCAATAATAGTAAAAGAAATTCACCCATGACGAGTTTCCCTAAGACGGGTCACAGTAAACGTCACAATGAATATGTTGGGGGAGTTAAAATAGTATATTTCATTACGAGTTCGGAAAGCCTGTCATTGCAAAGAGTTCCGACAAATGTCTACCCGAGCCGAGGCGCAGCCGAAGGTGAGGGTTGACAGTCGGAACAAGTTGCAATGACGGTTCCGCACGTGTACTGAACAACTATTTTTAATACAGTTGCGAAAAAATGAAGCAATTTAATAAAGAACATTTTTGGAAAATGGCGCCAACCGTAAAAGAATATAAGCAGTTTTTTTTTTGCTTTCTTTACCCATTCTGGGTAGGCAAAGGGAACTATGCCCATACAGCCAAGTCTTCAGTAGATTTTTTTTAATTGATATGAAATGAAAATGAAATGAAACCTAACCTAACTCATTGAATCAAGCCATTAAATCTAATATTGAAACAAATTAGTAGCTTCTTTTTAGAAATATTTGCATGAATCATAAAAACTTCTATGATTTTTTTTTTAGTAAAAACTCCGTGGTTGGTTTTTTTTCTTTTTAATAGACTTTATTTTGACAGTTGGGAAAGAGAACGCACGAGTTCGGACAAGGTAAAGAAAAAGCTCGAGTGTGTAATAGCTCACATCCCGAACGCTATACGTCCCTGCAATACGCCACTTTTTGAGCAACTGTATTAAAAAGAACCATACAATGTTTCCGCTCCCATATTTATAATAAAATGCGGTGGTGGGAATCGCAGCCAACACGCGGCACGTGCCCCCGCGGCAGGGCGAGCCTGCGGCCGGCGCGCGGCGGGGACTCCACCCTCGGGCACCACCGCGACGGACGACCCTCACAAACGCCTTACTAGATTATTTTATGTTTGTCCAGGACGGTTGCAATATTGTAAATCTAATCGGCAATACACCAAGCCTATATATTATACAGACCACTTTTATTTCTCCCCAACAAGCTAATCAAACATCCGTACGGCAACTATTTGACCCAAAAATAAGTAACTTACCCAAAACTAAACATTGCAAGTCTATGTTAACATTGGTAAAAGCGTAACAGTGCAATTATATGGTAACAGTATGGGCGGTATGCGTAGCTCAACTTCCGACTTACCGGATCATATTCCTTCTTGATTTCTTTCCTAGTTTTCGCCTTCTCGGCTGCCTGTATCCTCTTGATCAGATCGTCGGAAATCTTGGGCTCTACACGTCTGCCATTGTCCGAAGGTAAGATGTCCATTAGAGACTTGCGGTTCTTCTTGTTAGCGTTCTGTGAATTTATGCATGAGATATGTTTAAGTATTTTTATAGTTTAGTGGCAGTATCTACAGCGCCATATAAGAACTACGCTTCATACCTGAAGTCACGCTATATCCTCTATAGTCCATATCTGGTAGAATAGGATATAATTATCAGCCTGCCAACAGGCACACAAGACAAAAAAAAACCTGTCTGGTCAGAGTACCCTCCTTTTTTAATGGGGAATGAGGAACCAGCTGTTCCTCATACAAGTAAACTGATCCTGAACTTTAAAGCATACAAATAATCTTGTAATAACTTCGATTTAACGAGTAGCTTAGGAATTTCCTGCCTTTTTCTCTATAGGAACACTTTCGAAAGTAAGTAGGTACTACATGGCTACTACCGACGAAAAACACAATCCAGGTACACAGTAGTTAATAAAAAATTACCTTTATTCTATCCATCTGGTAAGCATAAAACAGAATGAAAATTTTAGCTCTTCAAATAAGGATATTTTTGTTTTTAGATTTGTTATTGTTAAGGCAAGTCCAACATAGAAATGTGAAAGATACTCACAGCGGCTTTGGTTGTCTTTTTGTTAACAGAGAGTTCCTCTTGCTTCTCCTTCTCTTCGATGTCCTCCAATTTTATTAAGAACTCGTCTATATCTTCACGCCATAACATCGCCGCTGTTTTGGCTCTGCACACAATAAAATCATTTTACAAATTGTATGAATACCAAGGACAGGTCTCAAAAGTTTGAATATTTTACCATGGAACTATCCAGAATTGTATTGTTTTGCAATTGGTACTTTTAATATCTTCGTACGCCTGGCGTAGCACGTTACGAGTAACACACACGCGAGAGCAAATACGCTCTGCACCGAATCGCTTTCATATCACTTAATTTTTGCTAGCTGATCTCGAAGAAAGGCGATACCTTTACGATGCGTCGCAGGAAGGAGTTTATAGGAAGGGATGACGCAGAGAGAATCTGACTCAAATGGAGGCAATGTTGATCTGGTGCAATTATAAGTGTAACTGTGCGTTGACCTTAGAGCGGTTTCACAATAACTTTTTTTTTTGAGCGTATTAGTTCGTTTCATCGTCACATTTTGCACTTCAAAAACAACTAACGCGCGTAGGCGTCGTTCGCGGATCGCGCGCGATACGAGTTTATAAGGGCGTCAATGCTCGTACTTCCTAAAACGAACGCCACATTTACGTTTATTGCTACTATTCCTATCTCCTACATAATATTTGTGACAACATACTTGAGTGCATTAAGTTCGGACAGCTTCTGGTCGCGCTGCTTGAGCAGTTCATCTTTCTTCTCCTTGGTCAGCATCCACATGGACATGCCCAGCAGGTAGTTAAACTTCTTAACCTCCTTCAAGTTTTGGAATGCTTTTTCTGTAACATACATGCAGGGTCAGTGAAATGGGTTTGTTTGATTTCAAAATATAACCCTAATTTTAAGATTATTCATAAAAATTTGGTTGTCTGTAAAGGAGGTTTACGGACGATAGTTTAACGTGACAACGTCATAACAAAACATTGATGAAATGATTGCATACTTTTTGGATTGGAAGCCGAACGCTCAAGCCGTTTAGTGCCTTTCGCTCGCTCGTGCAGCGCTCTCGTTCCGATCGTAACGTTACAATGAGCGTAACGTTACATGAGTCATCATTTTTCGTGCGTGCAGCCGGCGTTCATCGGTTCATTAGACGTTGTTACGTCAAAAACCTTCATACACTTTACTTCATCACTAATATAAGAGGCGAAACGTGTGTAGCTCCTACGTCTGCCTACTCCTTCAGGGAATACCAGCATGATGTTTATTATGTTACCACAACACAACACGTCAACTATTACTACATTGGTGCAATAATAACAAACCAAACAAAATGCACAAGATTTCTGTATATACCTGTATCCACTACAGGAATGATGGTTTAAAAGTTTAGAACTCACCAGGATCAACGGGTTTTCCCTTCTCAGCCTCAGGTTCCGGTTCTTCCTCCGACTCTTGTGGGTCATCTTCGATTGCTGTCAGTCCCTGCATCTTACTCGCGCGCTTCTTCCAATCAGAGATCGGGTCGGGAGCGTAACCTGTAGTTATGGATTTAGATTAGTAAGTGAGAAACCTTGTATTTGATAGCTGATGTTTGATAAATACAAATTGTATAAAGATTATTATGGAGCCGAAATCAACACGTACTGTTTGCCATACTCAGAAAGATTGTGCAAAAATATTTAGAAGGGAACGCCTTTAATTTTTAGTATGACACTATTACTGTGGCGCGCAATGTAACGTACTTATCAAACCTCGTTACACGACTAAAACACGAAACCCAGGGATTTTAAGTTTAAAAAAAAAATGATCGGTTTGTATCTAATCTTTCACTGACAATTACGGGATGTCTTCCGTGATTATTATTTATTGGGCTCACAATAAATAATAATGCATTGTATGTGTATGTATTACAAATAAAGTTAAACATTTTCTGAAAAAAACCCCTCACCTTCATTACGAATTTTTACACCCACAAATACGCTATCATCAATGACTTACCTCTCTTGATAAGTTCTTCAACCATGACTTTACGCTTCTTGTTCTCGACCACCAGTCCCTTGTCGCACTTCTCAAGAATGAACCTCGCTTGGTTGGACAGTTTATCAGCCTCAGCTTGTAATTGACCCTCCCTGTACTCCTTGCGCCGCGCGTAGTATTTTAATCTCAGTTCATAGAAGTCGCGTAAGATTTCTTCTACTTTGTCGTATCTGTGGAGTAAGAGTAAGTCAGCCACTTTTTATATGATTGCTGTTTTAATACAAGCTGTTGTTTTGCATCCTCGTCAAATTCAAGGAGGTCACTCTGTTAAAGATTCTCGTCCCGAATCAATAATAAAATAGCAAGACAATTTTTATTTTTTTTCTTTTTTACGGATATCGGTAAGTGTGATCCACCCGTGTTTTAAACACGGCCCGTCTGATTCTCTTCCTATAACTGCGCTTCCACACATACAAACACAATCTCAAAGGTTTAGTCGATATTTTGTTTTCCCTAAACCATGTTAAGGGGGTTATTTTGAAATACTGACAAACTTAAACAACCAAAAAAATCAGCGTTTATTAATAATTAACTATGAACCGTAATTTGTACTGATTATTTATGTCTTTACTGAAAACCTCCTGAATTTTGACGAGGATGCAAAACAACACCTTGTATACATGCCTTTTGCTTGCACAAAACTTTGCAAGTAGCTTGCATGGCATTGTTTCATTCACCAAACAAAGGTTATAAAGGCAAAATGGCATGCAACTACTACTGGGTTTTGTGCAAGTCCCAGTCACTTATTTTCCCACCAGTCTTGCTTTTACTTACTTCTTGAGACAGCAGTTGTGGTCGAAGGCGTTCATGCACGTAAGCGATATGGTGGTCTGCAGCTTGAACACCTTGTGCACACCCTCCACTTCCACCTCAGCCAGCTTGCCCGGCAGGAGACTCACCACGAATCGCACTGTTGTGTCTGTGTTGTATTCCTACAACAAAAACATTATTATAACCATCAATGAAGCTAGTCAACTTAAGCCCGAAGTAAGTAATGTATTTCGATTCGCGTCGGAATTGGGGCATGACCATTCATAGTTGCCAATGTGGAAAAAACCTGGATGAGGCTCACTCAAGACAGTGGAGATTGGCACAATATAGAGAGAGGCCTATGCCCAGCAGTGGGTGAATGATGATGATGACTATTCGACGTGTCTTTCAAGTCAACCGCCATATCCGGTTGCGTCCTAGCAATCGGATATGGCGGTATGAAGATCACCAAACAAAGAGTAGCCGGTAGCAGCTAGACAAGAGTAACCAAAGATCGAGGTATGCCATGCAGCAGTGGCCCATAATCTGATGATGAATACAGGGAAATTCATTAGAGTTTAGACAGTTCAGTTGCATCATTTGGGGGACTGCTATATTCGTGGACTTCTGAAAACATGATGGAGACAGTTCAAACTGCTACTTACCCTATATTCAGATATGAGTGGCTTCACTTTATCTGTTCCTAACATAGGTTCTAGCACATTTTCCTTGTAATTCTGAGTCCACATTCCGACAGGAAGTTCCGTGATCTCGATCTTCTCTCCAGGCAATATGGCCGCCTCACCGGATATGACGTATTTGTCGCCAAAGCCTTCAATAGTGCCTCGGAAGTTTTTGTACCACGGGTGCATAGGTTTTGGTTCTTCGCCGTCTAACATGCGTCTAAAACGTAATACACAATTGAATATGTACAGTCAGGGTAATTTTATAAAGATAAAGATATATTTATTGCTTAACTGTGTACATTAAGTTCTTATCAATAAACATTACATTTTTGGTACAATGTAGATTAGTAGATTTGAATACAATGTCTACTTGCCGCGTAATAGGTAAGCATGTACTTTTGAAATATTTTGTTGGTGACAAAGATTTTTACAAGTGGTCTCAAAATTTTGAATGAAGGTTGTGATTCGGATTGATGGACAATTGAAGTGGGTAGTCACTTACCGAATATTATCAGCAATATCTCTCGGGTTATAATTGGGTATCTTAGTGGACCAGCCAGTGCCGATACCTTCGGCGCCATTCACCAGGACCATAGGAATAATTGGGATGTATTGTATCGGCTCAATTTTCTGATTGTCTTCGAAGTCGTGCTAGAAAAATGACATCAATTAAATAATTTAAAACAATAATCATTTAATTCAGATAAAACTAAAGAATGACCGATCGCTTTTGGTTATAACGCCGGATAACACAGTAGACAAGCCCCACAAACAAGAGGAAAGAGAAACAAAAGTTATCATCTTTCTGCGCTTGTCCCATGTTACTTGGGGTCGGCGTAACCTGTTTTTTTTCTTCTTCTGTCAACCGTCACTCTATCATTTACTCCTTTTTCTTGAATGTGTGAGGGATGATAATTCTCACACATTCGATCCATCGTTTCCTTGGTCTTCCTCACAGAAAATAAGTGTACATTATTATTTTATTAAATAAACATTACTTACAACAAGTAAGGGATCATCGTGCGGGTGGAATACCAGCCTCGTCAGCGGCGACATGAGCGTGAAGATGTAACGCGGGCTGGCCGAGTCCTTGCCGCCGCAGAGCCGCGTTCCGAACTGACCGCGCGGCTCCAGCAGGTTGATATTGTTTGAGCCTACGTAGTTCTGAGCGAGGTTCACTATCGTCATCGCTAGGGACTGTTCACCTGTTTAAACCAAATAAAAAAATGATTATACAAATTAGGCTGACAACCATAACTTTTTAATGACCAATTTGGACTGCTGTAAGGAACATTGAGAACTAAACAACAGTCAAAAATTGAAAATCTCACAGCAGTTAACACGAGTTTGAGCAATCTGAAGTTTATCATTTATGATATTAATTTTGTGATTCCCAAGCGTGATACAGCTAAATGAGAAGAGGTATTCGCGTCGAGTCTTTGTCTTTTCGAATTAGCACGAATGTCCCGCCACGATCTCATCATCAGTGTTAAATACGAACACTGATGATGAGGGACATTCGTGCGATTGATAATAAATCCTGCAGCACATACTTTTCCTGGGTTATGTAATTAGTTACTAGTGAAATACTAACCGTGATGGTACGCCGAATGTTCTGCAACTGAACCAGCCAGTTGCGCCACTTTGACCTCTCGTTTATCGTTACGTTTTATGCACGTGAAGATCACTTTACGTTGGCCGGGTTTCAACCCATCAACCATTGAAGGTATTGATCTGGAAAAAGAAATGGTATACATACTATTTGGTAAGCAGTGTTAGTGACAAACAAAACTTGGATGTACAAACTTGAAATATTATTTGCAAATACAATAAAATTGCTGCAAAATAAAGCATTGGTGATAAATTGTATAACAGAAGTGACGGTCAGCGTTCTTTTTACGTGACAAGACCTAAATCTATTTTCACACAAGTCTAAAAGCTTAGGTTGTTTTCAATGTACTATCTGCTTGCCAAAACCATTAACCACTAGGCATGCTACTGATTTTTATTCATGAATCTGCAGTTTTATTGACTTTCGTGACCAAAATTCTTACCTCACGTTATCCCCATTTGAGAAGAGAACCAGCTCCAAATTGACGAAATCCGAATATGACACAGCTTTTGTATCTTTTGTGTATAAATATCTCTCTGGGAGACCAATTTCCTTCCTCCGTTTCACTTCGTCCATGTGACTTGTCAGCCACTCCTTACGTTGGTCAGCACCCTTCTTAGAAAATGCCAGTTCAATGTGATGATCGTCAGTGGGACCAGCGTACTTGAACTTTATCCTGTGCCTCTCCATATTCTGAAAGTATTCTTTAGCCTCCTTTGATGTGGAGGTACCCAAACCTTTGTAGTATTTGATGTTGAACGTGTGATGGTTTTCCGTATTGTTCTTCCACTCTTCAAATTCAGGTAATGAGTAAAATGAAAGCTCTTTATCTTTTTTCGTAGCTTTAACAATAGGAGTAATAAACTCCTCTAAAAACGGTAATTTCAATAATTCTGGCCAATTATGATGTATGAAATTGATAATCAAACCTTTTATGTGAGAACCGTCTTGATCCTGATCAGCCATGATCATCATTTTACCGTATCTCAATGATTTTAGATCATCAACCGTATTGTATTTCTTTTTGTACTGGAGTCCAACAATTTTGATCATGTTGTTGATTTCTACATTTTCTAGGACCTGTTTATGAGATGCATCCCTGACGTTGAGTGGTTTACCCTTTAGCGGAAACACACCATAGTGATCTCGACCAACCACACCGAGCCCTGACACAGCCAAAGACTTAGCTGAGTCTCCCTCGGTTAGGATTAGTGTACACAAGTGCGAGTTTTTAGTTCCAGCGTCGTTTGCGTCCTCTAGTTTTGGTATGCCCTTCAGTTTGCTCTGTTTCTTTCCTGATGCCTTCACCAGTTCAGTCTGAGCCTTAAACTTGGCCCACGTCAACACAGACTCCACTAGACCAGATTTTGACACCGCTGTTATAAACTTCTCGGAATAATTACATTTCGAACCAAAGCTCTTGGCTTGGAGTGTCATGTTTTCTTTTGTTTGTGAGTCAAAGGTTGGGTTTACAATCAGACAGTTGATGAACACCCACATGTGATTCTTAACCTGCACAGGTTTTATATTTACGCCACCCTTGTTTTTCTTCTTAATAATTTCTAGAACATTCTTAACTATGCTGTCAGACACAGTATCAACGTGTTTCCCGCCTTTCGTGGTAGCAATTGAGTTCACAAAAGACACCTGTTGAAAACCTCTGTCTGAGAGAGTGAGAGCGATCTCCCAGCGATCATTTACTTTCTCATAAACTACTTTCAATGGTTGCCCATTTTCATCTTCTTTACCTTTTATGTATAAGTCTACATAGTCTTTAAACTTGTTAATTTTAAGTCTTTCTCCATTTAGGTACACCTTGACGCCTTGTGTGGTCATGGCGATGTCGTAAGCTCGGCGGGACATCAAGGCAACAATATCATCTTCTAACTTCTCCATTTTAAACTTAGACAAATCAGGGCTGAAGATCACTTTCGTAAAATCGTCATCTTTACCAGCTTCTTTGACTTTTGGTTCAGAAGCTTTTGTCATGTTGGAGCCCCATGTCTGTTTAAAATGTTTCTTGTACTGTTTAGATGCAGTTTCTACCGTGAATTTTGTTGAGAATATGTTACAAAGTTTGGCACCATAGCCATTTCTGCCTCCTGTCACTTTTTCTTCTTCGTCATTGTAGTTTGATGATGTCAGTAGATGTCCAAAGATCATAGTTGGAACATACATTTTCTCATCTTTATGCATGACAACGGGAATACCGCAGCCATTATTGTACACAGATATTGTATTGGTTTCTTGATTAATGTCAATTTTCATTACGTCCATTTTGGGGTCCCTCTGTTTGTTGTCAGCTGCATTGACTAAGATTTCGTCATATATTTTGTATAAACCTGTAAAATACCAAACAGTTTAGATAAGGCTATAACTCCTGTTGAAAAGTTTAGGACAACATGTTGTACGTGAAATGTGGCAGTAGGTACATACCTGGTACAAAGTTTAGTTCTCTTTGGACCATGCATTCCTTTTCCTTGTCAAAGACCCACATCAACTCGGTAGCCCGCTCAACAGACCCGATGTATGTGTCAGGACGTAGTAGGATATGTTCCAACTGTGTTTTCTTCTGGTAAATTTTCTCAATTGTGCCTTTTGAACCTTTGGCGGGAGGCGCCGCCTCCGCCGATCCATTCTGCCCAGCAGTGTTCATTTTATTAAACATGGTCTAGAAAAATTATGATACCTGAATAAGTGATTACGAGGAGGCTTAGTCAAGAAAATAAACTGTGCAATTAGAGATGCAGCTGGAAACAGTATTCTTGTAATTCAATATTTATTTGGTATGCAGATATATTATTTTTTAAAGTTGACGAACCAGAACAGTTGACAGGGCAGTCGGAAATCATCGAAGTCACTGACAACTTGCTGTGCAATAGCAATAAAAAAAGAACCACAACAACAATGATAAAAAAAGCGAGTGAATAAAAATCCTTGTTTTTTTTTCAACCATGGCACTGTCATTTTAATTTTACCAACAAATTAAAGACGGTCAAATTGCTAAGGCTTGTATTGAGGAAAATTAAATTTAATGGGGTATTAGATATAATGAACAGAATTCTGTCTATAGAAATTGGTATCCAACAAGATTTTTTTTTAATTATAATGATTTCAATCACAGGATTCATCCCTGTGATATAATTCATTCATATCAAATAATAATTTGGTCAAATGAATCCATATCAAAACAATTTAAAAATTTATCATGATAAGAAAAGCGGCACTCATGATGCTAATTTATGGTTTTCACACTTCAAGGTTTGAATAACAACAATATATGAGTTTTAATTTGAAAATATAATATTAGCATGCAATTATTTAAAAATAAAACTGTTATATTAAAGTACTGGTTTTTTAATATGAAGAATTGTGATTCTAACACTGCGGAATGAGAATGCAAGAACGTAGGCCATAGAGCTTTATTTGCAATTTAGGTTTGTGTTCATTTGTCAAGCAAATTATTTTATTAAAGGACGGAGACATTGCTGGCTCCACACAAATTACTTAATGAGGGTAGTATTAAATCAGTGCCTAATTTAACATTTTGTGATTAAATCTGCTAATTCTAATGTGCCTGTTTATGAAGAATCATATAAAATGACTAATTAAGAAATGCAAGGAATTACAGCAGCTGTTCTTTATTAGCAATGACCTCAAACATGTTGAATTTGTACAACTGCAAGTATGTACTTTTCTGTACCCAAGCATTAATGGAAGACCAAAATATATAAATTCCTAGTGTTTGCCGTTAGAACTTTTTCAAATAATTTCAAGAACAGATCCGCAGACATCTCAACAGTCCCACATCTTGATAGCATTTTGGCCGTTACCGACCAAAATGCCGCCAAATGCTTCACTTACCTTTATATCAGCCATCTTGTAATTTGTGCTTTTAAAACGCGTGTGAACAACGCGAAATAGTGATTGTCTGGCAACCAGAACAAAATGCACGCTAATTATGTTCGGCGTTAAAAAATAACATTTTATCTAAGTTTTACACTGCAATTTTAACAACCACAAATGAAACAACGAAGACGCCAAGATTGCCCATAAACAATCTGTATTTTTTTTAATGGTTGTTTTGTTAGTTTGAAATTTTGTCTATTGATTCCTTTGTTGCCCTGTTCGAAAATGGCGGGCCGGCCAAGACTTCAATTAAACATCAGTAACTACCTAACTCTATTCTCGGCTCCGTTTCGAATATCCGGCGAACTCATAGAGGAAATAATGCGAACCACTTTGTCCTACCATGTAAGCTCTTAGGGCACCCAACAGGAAATGGAGTGCCACTCCATCCCAGGAATACTAATAATGACGCATTTAAAACTGCACAATCACACAATCTCAACGAAGTTTTGTTGGCATTTTTTAGAATCTAGATTCCAGAAACTAGAACTAGCTCCGTATTCACAAACGCTCGGATTCGATTTCGCTGTGTCTCTGTTCCAAAAACATAGTTTAGTGTAGTGAGACACAGTGGCCGCCCCAGTATGAAAACGGGGTCCAATCTATGGGAATCATAGAAGCATAGACGAGTATAATCTGCGGCAACTTCAAAAACTCCACCAAAGCCGGCAGCGATAGCCTGCCGCCTGCGACCTGCGTCTGTGCGTCAAAGTCAAACTGACATGACATTAAAATCTATAATCCAATGTAAGGTTATGTTTTTATTTAAAATAACTAAAAATAGTGAATTAAGTTAGAACAATGTCTTTTTTATCATACGCTTCGACGGTACTTAAGCGAGTAGCTGCATCAAGATTCAGTGCACAATATAAAACCTGTGTGAATAACATTAAACCAAAATCATTTAGCTCTGTAACAACCAAAACAATTCATGATGTGAATACGAACGTAATTAAAGATGTTATTCTGTTTAAATACGAGAACCCGAAGTTTTTTATGTACATGAATGTATTTGCTGTAGTTCAGTACATGTTCTGGACGTATTTGGGTATGTTTGCGTTCACTACATTAAGAGACGCGCCGGTTGACAAATCAACAGTAACCGATGATACACCCTGGTTCAGAAAGATCAACCTTGGAGAAAATAAATACAGGAATACTCTAGGAATTATCTCTGTAGTGGTAGGTGAGTAAAACCGGTTTGATTCACAGTATTTTAATTTCAGGTCCATTATTGTTTTAAATTAACGTCAAGTGTATTAGAACAAAATAGGGACATACATTGTTATTGAGTTGATAATGTTTTTATTTATAACTGCTGGGCAGAGGCCTGCCAATCCTACCTACCTTCGTTCTGCCTCTCACTATACAGAGCTGCTGTCTAGGACCAGTCTTTGTCAAAGGGTCCTTCTCTAGCCATGAGTTAATATTTGATTAAAACATTGCTTTTATTACAGGTGGTAGCTCCCTAGCAGTAATCTGGATGTACACTCTCCGTTCAGTCCGTTACCTGATACTGAATAAGGGTGGCAAAAAACTAACATTTGTGACCTACACCCCTTTTGGTAAAAACCGCATTATGACAGTCCCCATGGAGTCTGTCTGTTGTAAAGAAGCAAGGAATATAGCCAGAGTGCAGTTACCTTTAAAGATTAAAAACAGATGGATGCACTATATGTTAGATATGAGGGGAGAGTTCAAAAACCCCCTGTTGTTTGACTCAACGGCTGGTTTGATGAGGAAGTGGTGAAGATGTGAATAAGTTGTGTTTGTATTTGAAGCTTTTATTTATTGTAAATACATAGTTTTAGTAATCTCTCTCTGGCCCTTTTTTTTCAACTCTCCACCCAATGCTAATCATAGTCTCCTCTATTGCAGTAGTTTTCTAAAACTAGAAATAACAGTTCTAGATTGTACTCCTGAAACCCAAGTGTCACACTTCAGTCCAGTAGTATCATAGTTACCTATCTCACAACCATAACCTCTGCCTTTACTAGATAGGGAGTTAGGCACTATGAGATTTTTATGGCCATTCTGTCATACCTACACGCACTCAGAATTTAAAGGCCACAGCTCATTAGAGCCACCCAGGGCCAGCACCCACTCCGCACTGCCTCGCCTCCTGCGGCTAGTATTCTGGACTTTTACGCGCTCACTACATCAACTCCGTAGCGTCACCGGATCGCCTTGGTCGTAAGCCCTCCACGTGCGGACGGCGGGTGGACCAGTCGGTGACAACTCGCTGTTCGCATGCTTGCCTTGCGTTGACTGCGCATTGCCAACGCGGGGGTCGCGAGTAGACCGCGCGCTGCCCGTGAATGATTCATGTCACGCGAGGACGATACTTGGCTATGCGCCGCTCCCCACCCTCCCTTCATTCCCAGCCTAACGCGTTACGCCCTCCCGCGCGGGGTCCACTGGATAACGACTCGTGCGTGGTCCACTGGTTGACCGCTCGACGTTTATTGGTGATCACGCGGCGTCCACTCGTGGACCACCTATCGACAACGAGTGGACGCCGACCGACGAGGCGGTGCGGGGTGGGTGCCGAGTGGCTCTAATGAGCTGTGACCTTAAGCGGACACGTGTCTGTAGAGCATGGAGTCAGAAGCGTGTCACTGACTCTGGCAGGGCCACCATCAGGGATTAAAATTTTAAAAACTCAAAAAATTTGTCGAAATTTGTCGCCAAATATCAGAATTTGTCGGTCACTGGTTCAAAAGATGTAAGGGTTTATAGGTGGCTGATCTGGAGAGAGTCTCCCCAGCAGGGCCACATTTATATCTGTAAAACTAGGGCACCTAGCGAAGATCTGTTTTCTCCAATATTTTGTCGCTAATTCGTCGCAATTTGTCGCCAAGTCAGTGTCACTGACTCTGGCAGGGCCACCATCAGGGATTTTAATTTTGAAAACACAAAAAAATTGTCGCTAATTAGTTGAAATTTGTCGCCAAATATCAGAATTTGTCGGTCACTGGTTCAAAAGATATAAGGGTTTATAGGTGGCCGATCTGGAGAGAGTCTCCCCAGCAGGGCCACATTTATATCTCTAAAACTACCTACCTAGCGAAGATCTGTTTTCTCCCATATTTTGTCGCCAATTCGTCGCAATTTGTCGCCAGGTCACAGATTTAGTCGGTGTGTAATTAAAAAGATATTAAAGAATTCAATTTCCCCATACAGTGGTACAAGCGAGTACAAAATACTTTATGTAGTTTCTAGACAGTCTCTATGACGTCTTATGGAGGAATGTTGTGTTTGTAATGGAATGAGATTCCAGGTAGCTTTCGGGTTCCTGCGATGTTTTTCAAATTCATGTCGTTCATATTCTCGTTTTAATTTCTTTAATAGATTGTTGCAAATTTTTTTATGCTGATTATAGGTGATTTTCAGAGTATTATTATCAGCATCCCTCCTCATTTTGCGAAACATGTTGTCTCGGTTTCGAATACACCTAAGGAGCCCTGGTGTGATCCATAGTTTAATAATGCGTTTTCGATTCGATACAACAGAAACACGACTATTTTTATCTACAACTGAGGAAACAAGTTTGACCATGATAAAAGCAGCAGTTTCAGCGTCTTGACAGCTCATAACGGGAGTAAAATCAACATTCTCAAGAGCCACTACGCAAGCATTAATGTCCACACGATACTGATGGGAAGGTGATTTAGGGATATCGAATTTCAGATTACAAAAAACTACAACGGGAGCATGGTCAGTAATTAGAGAGTCAAGAACTAAGGTAATAGCTGGTTTATTTGATTTTAGCATAACGTGGTCAATGCAACTATCGTTGCGTGTCGAGAAAACATGAGCAGGCAGCATGCCATGTGACGCAACAGCGTTAAGGTACATGTCGGAGTTCGAATCAACCCAATTTGGGGCTATGTTTATATTGATGTCTCCAACCAAAATAACGGTTCTGAAGGAATTTAGTGAATTGAGGATTACATCTAAACTGGTTATAAACTGCTGAATATTTCTATTTGAGGGACTCATTATATCTCCTAAACTAAGACCCGATTAAATCTGTGACTTGGCGACAAATTGCGACGAATTGGCGACAAAATATGGGAGAAAACAGATCTTCGCTAGGCGCCCTAGTTTTAGAGATATAAATGTGGCCCTGCTGGGGAGATTCTCTCCAGATCGGCCACCTATAAACCCTTATATCTTTTGAAGCAGTAACCGACAAATTCTGATATTGGACGACTGATGCCGACTAATTTGCGACAAAATATGGGCAAAAAACAGATCTTTGCAAGGTGCCCTAGTTTTTAAGATATAAATGTGGCCCTGCTGGGGGGGGGGAGACTCTCTCCAGATCGGCCACCTATAAACCCTTTCATCTTTTGAACCAGTGACCGACAAATTCTGATATTTGGCGACAATTTTCGACTAATTGGCGACAATTTTTTTGTGTTTTCAAAATAAAATCCCTGATGGTGGCCCTGCCAGAGTCAGTGATACTGACTTGGCGACAAATTGCGACGAATTGGCGACAAAATATTGGAGAAAACAGTTCTTCGCTAGGTGCCCTAGTTTTACAGATATAAATGTGGCCCTGCTGGGGAGACTCTACAGCCCCCGTATTCACAAACCCGTTCGATTCGATGTCGATCGACAAGTCCTATGTCTATCTTTTTTTTGGCATTACGGAAGCGAGCGAGATAGACATACGACTTGTCGATCGACATCGAATCGAACGGGTTTGTGAATACGGGGGCAGATCGGCCACCTATAAACCCTATCATCTTTTGAACCAGTGACCGACAAATTCTGATATTTGACGACTGATTCCGACTAATTGGCGACAAAATATGGGAGAAAACAGATCTTCGCTAGGTGCCCTAGTTTTACCGATATAAATGTGGCCCTGCTGGGGAGACTCTCTCCAGATCGGCCACCTATAAACCCTTTCATCTTTTGAACCAGAGACCGACAAATTCTGATATTTGGCGACAAATTTCGACTAATTAGCGACAATTTTTTTGTGTTTTCCAAATTAAAATCCCTGATGGTGGCCCTGTCAGAGTCAGTGACACGTCAGAAGCGCGACTGTTGACCGTGGGGTTTCGAATTCTAGGTCAGGCAGTGTTATTGTATTTACCATTAGGCATGTTGATGAATGGAGATAAGAAGAGCAAGGCCAAAGAAAAGATGGATGATTTGTAGGAAAAAGGATAGTGTGACGATTGACAGGGGAGACTGGAAGAAAAAAACGTGTTGCGCCGACCCCAAGTAACATGGGACAAGGGCAGCAAGACCCATAAAACACAATATGTGATGCAATAAAATAAAACGCCCTGTAAGATTTATCAGAAAAATCTTTATTATTTGTTTATAATTATAGTAACGGAAATACGTCGTCTCATATTAACACAAAAATAAAGAAGTACAATCAATAACAAAAAATAAAATTCTTTTTTTTTATTATTTACAATATGCCGATTTTATCTTTCAATGGTAAATGCAAATATTGTATACTGTATTTGTGTATTCAATCTTTTGACCAGCCAATATCACTACCAAAATCCTAAACCTATATTTGCACCTACCATAAACAATAAAATAGTAATGGTTAAAAATGAAAGTCTTTCATAACCATAGACAAGTCATTTAACAATCAACTTAATGAGATACAATGGTGTTATACACTTGCAACATAATTAAAAATTAAGTATATCATTTAAAGGTGTGAAAACAATTGATAAGCTGACAATGGGAATCCCACTAATGCGTTAGTTTGAAGCTGGCTTTGACAAACGCATGTCTTGTTCATTTCCAGAGAGCCTTTATAAATAACTGACCCATTTTTCATCTTATTACAATCACATCCAACACAGGAAGTATATTAAAGTTTCTTCTCAACAACAAACACATCATTAATAATCATATTGCAAGTGCCAAACAGCCTGGTCGCTTATCACATCTATTCAACCTACTGACAATTTTTGATTAATTCTACAAATGCTTTTACTAGCTTGCTACAACAAGCTACAAAGGACCGATGGAGTCTTAATATCAGTTAAAAAAATACATACATCTAGTCAAGGTTCGAATATGACTTCCCTACATAGGTTTTTTTTTAAATCTATACCATAGACAGGTGTATTCAGTCACCTTTTAAAGAGTAACCAAACTTATTGACACGAATTCGGCTTTATCTGATGAAAGAGCTCTAATGTCGATGCAATGAAAGCGAATAGTCCGACGTGGTGTCGAGTGGCTTCCGATCGAGACCGATGACGTTCGGTTTTATTGCATGGATATAAAGCTTTTACTGATCGGTTCAAGCCCATAACCGCGTCGATACGTGTGGTCACTCTTACACTACATACCGTTTGAGAAGACTTAACAATGTTTTTATATTACAATAATTAAATACAATATTCAGATGGAAGTAACTACGTCATCGATCCTTGAACTATAAAATTAAGTACAATATTATTTCTTATTTACAATAAAGTCATAAATATTTAATGTAATATAATAAGTTAATGTTAAGACCCCATGTTCTAGACACGGGAAGCAGTGTGCATATTTTTGAGGCTCCTGTAGACAATGGCTTGGATACGCACCTTTTGGCCATGAAAAAAAGACGGCCAACGTATTTCTGTAACATTTGCTGGGAAATGTCATGTTTTTATGAAATATTCGTATTTATTGGCGCTTCCACATAAGAGTAAGTTTACCCTTAAAACTGAAGGCAGCCAGCACATTTAATATTCATTCTGTCAGCTGTTTGGCGCATTGGCGTGATTGGCTCTAAGATGCGCAAGCATGGGCCACTGTATAAAAGAGCTATTCTTTACCGGCCATCACAGGTGATAACAAAATAACATTAAAGGCTTTTCATGCATTGACACACTGCATTGCAGTTACACTTACTTTCAACATATCCTCAATTTTCATTGATTAAGATTTGTAATGTATTATTAACCTACTCTAACAGTATATAATCACATAATATTTATTTTTAATTAAATAAATATGTAAATTTAAAGATACAGGGTGACTTTTTAAAGTAACATTCACTATGGCAGATGTGCCAACCGTCAAAGATTAGAAAGGACCGGAAATCAAATTTTTCAAATTAAAAAAAAAACTAATTAAATATATTTGAAAAAAATATTAATTAACAAAAACTCACCCTGTTTATGGTATGCATACTTTATATCGAAATAACTGACAGATGTTTTGTACGAGAACTTGAAAATTGCTATATTTTAAGTATCTGATCTACGTAAGATAGTATTTTGTAACCACAAAATACTGCAATCATGCTTCTTTTAAGAAAGTCGGTTTAAAGAATTTCGAATTATGCAGTTTTAGGTACTATTAAGTCTTATGATAAAGATATCTACGTACTCATTAAACTGAAATAAGTACTGTTTACCCTTGTTTCAAAACGCTTAGTTAAAAATGGGAACCGGTTCTTAATTTTCGGGAAACTATTTAACCGCGATAAAGGACCAGGAAAACTGCATACGGGGAAATTGCGGACACCGGACACAGACGCACATTTTAGTAAGTATTTGTACGTGTCCGCATTCCACAATTTCTTCGTAACCATTAAATCCTGCATCCGTCACCCATAAAAATAAAATGAAAATGTGCCAGCTTTCTGCTAATTAAAAAAAAAAAACATTTTTCATTGCCCTCTCCATGAACAGTATTCTGAATTTATGTCATACAAATCCTAGCTTTTTAAATTGAAATAAATATATTATTTTTTTCAAAGTTATGATCATTCATCATCAGTCTATCGCTTACTTATTAAGTCTCAGTCGACACCAAAAAACAAAAAGTACGTTATTATAAATCTAGTTTTTTTTTTCGTAATGTTAAATCAATGAACATTCCACAACACTATCAATAACACTAGTAACGGGATATTTACCATGTTTATTATTTGTTATGAGTTCCCGATATTACGGCGCTGTTGCAAACGCCATGATCACGGATAAACTGAAGTTATTGCGGGAGGATGTTTATGAGCAGACAAGACGGTCTACCTTCTTTCTTGTTCGTTTTTCGCGCGCCGTACCACTACCACTGTCACTCACAACTCGATTCTGTTCCCGACACACGAAACTCATCTTCCTGATTGAAGTTCAATCGGGAGGATGGGTTTCAACTGTCAAGAGCCTGGAATCCAGTGGTTCAACTGTGTAAAAACCGAAAAAGTGCCGTAAAAAGTTCGCGAGTGGACACAGTGAGTTTCGTGTGTCGGGAACAGAATCGAGTTGTGAGTGACAGTGGTGGTGGTACGGCGAACGAAAAACGAACAAGAAAGAAGGTAGACCGTTTTTGTCTGCTCATAAACATCCACCCGCAATAACTTCAGTTTATCCGTGATCATGGCGTTTGCAACAGCGCCGAAATATCGGGAACTCATAACAAATAATAAACATGGTAAATATCCCGTTACTAGTGATATTGATAGTGTTAGCGACCATGTCAGTTTAAAAACTTATAACATTCTACAAGATCGAACAAAATTAACTGTCAAAATTTACAGACTGGTATTTTACATCATCATCATCATCTGCCTAGACTTTTCCGAACTATGTTGGGGTCGGCTTCCAGTCTAACCGGATGCAGCCAAATACCCGCATTTTAAATGAGGCGCTGCCTATCTCACCTCCACAACATGTACACTGGTTGTCAGACTCTGGTTGGTTGACTACCGTCAGTGGCCCGAAAGTCTGACAGCCAGTAACCTGTAACGACTGTCAAAGATCTACAAATGACAGCCAGGACCAACAGCTTAACGTGCTTCCCGAGGCAAGAACTCGGTTGTGATTACCACCACGGGCCAACCTCGGCAAACGCGGCTTAACCCAGAGGTCGACCCGAATTGCAGTAATTATTTAGTCACCAGCTCCTCATGAATAGTATTCTACGGGGTCAACGTCGCTATTAGTTAAGTTAATGTAAAATAATTCAAAAAATATTATTAAAAAAAAAGTTAATCGATGTCTATCACTTTTGTGGAGTTTCGCCAGTTAATTCAATTTGGCCTTGTATATTTGCCAGTAATAGAGAAGTATGGAAGAAGAAGACATGCTGCGCCGACCCCAAATAAATTGGGATAAGAGTAGGAGAACAATGATGATGATATTTGTCAGTAATTATAAATTCTTGCCCACATCTTTGACAGCTCAGGGGTTTAGTTTACGACTGTGTCGTTTAACAAACATTGCCTAGAACTCAAGCTCAAAACTTTGTGTCAAGATAATGCACACTTGAAGAATGAATGAATGTCTTGTTTGGGACAGTTGGGGCAATGCACCCTAAACTGGCCCATTTTTATTTTGAAAATTCACCGTTTTTTTTTTATCCGTCATTGTTAACATATCCATTAAAAAAAGTTGCTAATTATAATTAACAATTCTGTTTTATTATTCACAGGCTTACTTTATGGCGGCTCGGAAGTTAGCTGCAAGTGAGGTCACTCGCAGCTAACTTCCGAGCCGCCATAAAGTTTGAACTGAACTATACCCACAGGAATTGGATAAGTGGTTCTCCAGTTACAATTATAACAGACAGACATACGTTTTTTTACAACATGTAAGGATTTATTTTCTAAAACTATACCGATTATTGAATAAGAGCGGGCTTCACCAATAAAATTAATCAGCATATCTAAACGGGGTTCAAGAGCTGTCAGTGTCATCATTCATCACCAAGAAAGTTTTTTAACGCGGTTTACATGTGCTTATCGCGTTCAGTTTATTAGTGAAATCCGCCTTATATAGCGCCTGCGTAGCTATTGTGTCATTTACACGAATCACTAAGAATTACAGACAATAATTTATTACTTTATAATTATATGTTTATGAGGCTTATAATGATTCAGTTTTAGATTTATGTTATAAAGTTTTTCTAGCAGATATTCACTTTTTATCACCATCTCTAAATCACAATCACTGAACATCACATAGATAAAGTTTTAAGTTAATATAATGCTGATACTGCGCAAATATTCGCATAATACAATGAACTTTATTTCAATAAACCTAAGGTTTTTATTGTATTGCTCGAATATTTAGACAAGTACACCAAAGTTGCCAGCATAAATATTAAAAGAAGTCTTAAACTTCTTCTTGATCTTTGTCGATTTCTGCCACGGCATCATTGTCAAGTGGCACTAAATATGGAAGAAATTACGTCCAATGGGACAAGAGGCTTAAAATAATAGTTGCTCTGTGACACACGGAACGCACCAATTACGAACTGCCCTATGGATATTTTTCATACTTCAGTAATATGGAAGGATATGTATGCATGTATGCATGAATATGTGTTGTTGTTTGGAAGAAAACCTCAAAATATCGGCGGTAGTTTCAAATGTCGTGAGCGCTATTACATTTTCAACTTTCGACTTTGAGCGTTACGTTTAAAATCCAACAGCGCGATCAATGCTCCACCAACGATATATTAAAACCATAAAATTTATTTTAAAGTTAAGTAGGTTATTTTGGTTATACTGCCGTCCATATACAAAAGAGATGACGTGTTCCGTTCACTTTACGAGTTATTGTAGCTAGTTTCAGCGTGATGTGTAACGCACCTAGTAGTTTTAGTACCTAGTGTCACTATGGACCCTAGTGACATTGGTGCACTAACACTATACGGGACACTAAACGAGATACAGTAGAATTTTAAAATAACACTAGCGACCCGCCCCTGCATTGCACAGCGCCACCTATTTGGTTCAAAACTTCCATGCTGGAACCAACCATACACATTTCACAAAATTTCATTGAAATCGATTGGGAGGTTTCGGAGATTACCGTGCACGACACGTGGTTTTTATATATTAAGAAGATGATATAACGTCCCCGGAGAGAGCAAGAGCTAGGTAGAAGCGTATCTATTTATACCTAGTACACCCACAATTCGCAAGTTTTGTATAAGTTTCTTAGTGTTATCACGTCTAAATGTCCCACAAAGAGTTAACGCCCCAATTGCCGCCCGTTCCCTAGATCCCTGGATTCCCTAGATCCACTAGTGTGTCTAGTATCTAGTGTCCCTGATGCTGGTACTGCTAGGACTCCTAAATCCACTAGTACCCCAAGCACCACTGGTGTCCGTAGTACCTAGTGTCACTGGAGCTTCCAGGACAGCTTTTCCCTTAGTGCCACTAGTTTTCTTAGTGCCCCAAAAGCCACTTTTGCCCTTGGTACTTTTGTCTTTAGTGGTACTTTTTCCTTTTGTACCACTTTTTCCTTCAATGGTACTTTTGCCCTTAGTGCCACTTGTGCCACGTTTGCCGTTCGTGCCGCTGGTGCCAGGCGCGGCGCTGGCAGCGCGTCAGTCGGAGAGGTAGCGCTCTCGCGGCGCCTCGTCGGAGTCGTCCCGAGTCGGGCTGATGCTGTCGATCTCGTCTACCTCTTCGAGATTCTTCGTGCTTGGGTTGCATAGTCTGGAAGTTGGAAAAACCATAAATAGATATTATCCCAAAAGATGTGAGACGTATTGGTCTATTTGTTTCAAAATGCTGAAGAAAACCAGCAGATTCTAAGGCATGTGACATCCACCAACCCACACTGGGCCCGCGTGGTGAATGACGGCCAAAATCATCTCACAGGAAAGAGGCCTGTGGCTCTGCGGGTACGTGTGCAATATTTAAGTGATTGCACACGTACCCGCAGAGCCACAGGCATCTGGTGGGCCATCAGCTTGTTTGCCATTCACCATTAATTTCATCCTGCCTTCAATTAGTATCGCAACACGTTTTTTCTTGCCATTCATTAACATAAAAGTAAAATTGAACCAACCTGCACTTGCAACAGACGATGCACGGCGCGGCTAACAACAGAAGCGGGCTGGCGACTAACAGCAATAGTCCGAAGCCTGCAAATATGCCAACCACCTAGAAACAACAAAGAAAACGGGTCACATTTGTTTGAGGTCACATGTACAAAGTTGCTGGTAAATTCAAACAAAAGCTTTAAATAACTTGATAATTATGTAACTCCACTGCATACTATTATATTCTAGAATGTAGTTAGAGCTCCTCCGTGCCTCGGAAAGCACATTAAGAGCGTTTACTCCTTACGGCGTTACATACAAACTTTCAAGTCCTTATTTTTCGAAATGTCAGAACCGATTTTAATGAAACTTAATACGCATAAGCAGGATACACAGGCATACATATATAGTTGGGAAAAGGCTAGGCAGATGATTGATGATTAGTCTTACCTGTGCACGATGCCATAAAACTGATGCGCGTGAGTGTCCCAGTTTGTTCTTGCACGGTCCTTTGTCGTAGTGGCGCAACAGAAAATCATCCTGCAACAAAATTTTATAAATATAAAACGAGTTTTTACAGGAGTAAGTAGCCCGTCCATAGCCGGCTAAAATAGTGCGGTTGCTCAAGTTTCTTTTTCTTGTATTGCCCATGCAAACTCACCAAAAAAAAAAAAAAAACTTTCATGAGAAGAACTCACTTTTTTTTCATAAAATATCTATCAAATGCTGACATTAGTTGATCGCTCCTATCAACTAGCTGCATTTTGTGAATACCTTTATTAAGACTATAATTAAACATCATCATCTTCATCATAATTGGCTGCCCTTGTCCTACATAGGTTGACTGGTAATTAGTAACCGATACTTAAACACTTGATTATACTCATGATAACAAACAGCTATCCCAAAGAAACATTTATTTATACTCATTTACTTTTATCACAAGCTGATAGGCCACAGGCGCGCGCGCGCAAATTTCATACGGCTGTTGTATTATTGTGATAAAAGTGAATGAGTAAAAAAAAATGTTTCTTTGGGAAAGTTGTTTGTTATCATAAGTTTAATCACGTGTTTAAGTATCGGTCATTAATTACCAGGCAACCTATATTATTTGAAGTCGGCGACATAAGTTTTTCCCCTGTCATTCCACACGCTATCATTTACTCCTTTTTCCTTCATATCATTTCTCATACAATCAATCCATCTTATCTTTGGTGTTCTTCTACTTCTCGATCCATCAACATTTATATTTATCACATGTGTTCTATCCCTCCTATGACCTCCTAGTCGTCTTGACAGACGACTCCCTTTCTTCTTTTCTGTAACAGGACTTCACTTAAACTTCTTCATTATATAATTGCATAGCACATGTGTGAAAACCATGTACTGTAAAGCCACCATTTACTGAGTACCTACATCTTACTTACACTGACGCGAATTTACCCTGGCGGTTGAGTGAATGTCATGCTCACTTAAATGTCACGCTGATGGCGGCGGGTGTGTCGTGTCATTTAGTTCCCTTCAATATGGTTGAGTTGAATGATGGCTGATACATGCGTCATGTTCGTGAACGGGCGCTGTCAGTTGTGCCTGGTCATCTCTTAGCTGCCATGGTTCATTTTTAATTATTTTATTTTTAACTTTATTTTCGAATTATTGATTTCGTCTTTTACTCTGGACGCTCTTAACTTGCCCGTATTTCTACATCGTTCTCACATACTAGTACTTCTCAACACGAATGATGTAACCAAGATTCTGTAACATATTTTAATTTAAAAGAGTGTCCATGGAGTTTCTTGCCCATTCTTCTCCATAGAGATCTACGCTTTGGAATGGGCAACTACAGTACTTTCACAAGTTATTATGTCTTGTGACTGGGACTGTAGCTTAGCGTTTTTTTTTTTGTTCTTTGACTTTCAAAAGTGCCTGTAATGGTCTAATTGAAATAAATGCTTTGAGTTTGAGTTTGAGTTTGAGTTCATAAATACTCATTTTTAAAGACTATCAAATACTTATTAGTTGATCGCTGCTATCAAAAAATTTGAAATTCTTAAGCGCTGTATTTTGTGAATACGTTTGTTATGACTATAATTAAACAATCGGGGAAAATTCCCAAACAAACAATTGCTTTTAACTTCAATGTCTTATGTGCGGTTAAGCAGACGTAAATAACATGTACCATGCGAACAATGGGTGTCAAGGGAACACTGGTTTTTCTGCGACTTACGAACACTTAACGCAAATTGACGGTGTCTTAATGTGCATCAATCATTTAATTTCTCTGACTGTACATTGACATTCATAATAAAAAATGTCTTAGTTGTTGTTTCTTGTCGAGAAGAAATGGCAAGAAAGGTAATGAAATAATTAAATCGGAGATGTTTCCCCATGCTTGGGGACAGACCACCACATTTTCTTCATCCATTCTCGCCTGTCAACGGTCACACTATAATTACATAAATAAAATGTATATTTCAATTACATAAAGCTTTAACACACATGATTTGGACATCACCTTTTAAACAAGGAGATACTTGTGTTAGGTGACTCCGCTCTTCCACTTAACAATATACAGAGTATACAATTAAAAATTACATCAGTATCTCCCTTTTCCATCATATCATTGCAAACAAAATCCATTTATCTTCTTTCTCTTTTCACCCCCTCCATCCATTCACAGACCTCAAATAAAATAATGCATATTAATCATACTTACATCGAGGGAAGCCAAGCAATACCAGCAGAAGACATGCTTGCACCGTTTGCACATCATCTGAGCGCAACCCTCGTCCTTCTCTATGGGAACGCGGCACATGGGGCAGAGCTTGATCAGCTCGGAATCTGGCAAGAGCGGCGCCCCTGCTCCTCCCATGGACGAAGACGCGGCTGCAGCTTCGCAGGAGAGACTACCGTGCCACTGGAAATGAACAAACGATGTTGGTTTAGTATACTTCGGAAAGCACGTAAAGGCCCTGCTGTCTAACGTAGATTTTTGTTAGTCGTTGACCATACGTATTAAAAAAACCGGCCAAGTGCGAGTCTTACTTGCACACAGTGTTCCATAGGCTATGGAACCCTGTGTGCGAGTAAGACTCGCACTTGGCCGGTTTTTTTTTTTTGGGACCATAGCCCCAAACAATATTTTGAACTGTCATTCATTATAGTAAACTGTCACTCAACCGCAAAACTAAATTGGTTTTTCATAGTATGTTAATGAAAAACAAAGTTACTGCTGCAGTTTGATGAAAAAGTCCCATATCTCAAAAACTAAACATCATATCTTATTGAAACCAATTTTCGTTGATAGTTTTTTTTACGTTCTACAATCTTAAATATTTTCAGAATTTTCCTCCTCTTACTTTAGAAATTAGAGGGGGGGGGGCACACATTTTACCACTTTGGAAGTTGCTCTAGCGCAAACTATTCAGTTTTGAAAAAAATAATATTAGAAAACTCAATAGTATTTTTGAAGACCTATCTATAGATACCCCACACGTATGGGTTTGAAGAAAAAAAATATTTTGGTTTTCAGTTCTATGTATGGGGAACCCTAAAATTTATTGTATTTTTTCTATTTTTGTGTGAAAATCTTACTGCGGTTCACAGAATACATCTACTTACCAAGTTTCAATATTATAGTTCTTATAGTTTCGGAAAAAAGTGGCTGTGACATACGGACGGACAGACAGACAGACAGACAGACATGACGAATCTATAAGGGTTCCGTTTTTGCCATTTGGCTACGGAACCCTAAAATGGAGGAAAATGTCGTGGGGAAAAGTGTTGACTATAAATGTGGATAGGTATAACAACAGAGGAAGACCAAAGAAACGATGGATGGACTGTGTGAAGGATGATATGGCAGGAAAGGATGTGTCTGATGAGATGACGAGTAATAGAGAAGTATGGAAGAAGACATGCTGCGCCGACCCCAAATAAATTGGGATTAGGACAGGAGAATGATGATGTTTAACAGTCGTATTCAAGGCCCGAAAGTTTGACAACCAGTCTTACGAAGGGGTTCGTGTAATCCATTAACGTGTTCAGCTGCATCCATTTAAGGCTAAAGGCAGACTACCAAAGAAATTGAAAGGAATGAAGAGTTGAAGGAAGAGGACGTAGGATTAAACCAAAATTTTTCATGTAAATTAATAGCTTTTTCATGTATTGAGAATTTAGGGGGACTTTTTCTACTACTTTCATCTATTGTAATTGTAGAAAATTTGATTAGATTAGTTTTATTTTTTACAATTTTGTTCTTGTCCGTGGTAGTACCCAGGGATGTTATGGAGCTCCGTAACCGTAACCGAAACTATCGGATATCCGAAATAAAAATATATCCGTAACCGTATCCGTTTCACAAGTTTCGGATAGTTTCGTATAAGGGCGGAGTCTAAATAAAATATACATGTTTCGACAGGTTTTTGTTTCAACGCTCGCGCGCCACGTGAATCTTGCAGCTTGTTTGTTATTTCTATCAATCAATCAATCAATCAATCAATATCTTTATTGTGGATCATAGGTAGGTACATAATACAGGTCTTAAATAATATAATTGTGATCAGCTACGTCCCGCCCTTAGGGCATACAATAGTTACATTACAAAAAACAGAAAAAAATACAATTTAGTTAAAAAACATAATAAGATTTCACATAAAATTTAAAAAAATACAACGGAACAAATTACGGTAGGCATATCAGTGGGCCCAAACGCATCATGACTGAGGGGGACTATATTGGAGCAGTGATTTGTCTGATAGGAAGTCTTTTATAGAGTAGTAGCACTTGTATACTAGCAGATCATGGAGATTCTTTTTAAATTTTTTCATTTCCGTAATTATTCTAATAGACCCCGGTATATTATTGAAAATGCGTGTAGCTGCACAAAAGATACTTTCATGCATTAGATGGGTCTTGCTAGCTACTGGGCGCAATTTGTCCTTACGCCGTATACGCGTGTAGTAATTATACATGTCAATATTATTTTTGACAAATACTGCAACCTCAAATAAATAGACACATGGCAGTGTTAACACGTTCATCTTTTTAAAAAATGGCTTACAGGAGTCAGTTTGTTGCAAGTTAAATATAGCCCTGATGCAACGTTTTTGAGCAATAAAGGCGCGCTCCTTGTCTGTACTGTTGCCCCAGAATATTACGCCGTATCTGAGGACAGAGCTAACGTAACCGTGGTAAGCTGTTAGTAAAGTAGTCTGATTCGCTATTTTTCCCAATCTGTGAAGTGCGTACGAAAACTGTCCCAGCTTCTTGCATATGTGGTCAATTTGAAATTTCCAATTAAGTTTGTTGTCAATATGTAGCCCTAGAAATTTTGTTACTTCAGTTTCCTCAATATCGCTATCTAAGTAATGGATTTTTAATGTACCCGTACGTCGAGTTCGTATTTTAAAATTCATTGTTTTTGTTTTATCAAGGTTAATCATTAAATTATTTATTTTAAGCCAGTCTATAATTAATAATATTGTTTGGTTAATGTCAGATTCTAGATCAATTGAATTATCATTAACGAATAAAACAGTGCTATCATCAGCAAATAGTGTAATGTCATGGTTTGTTGCCGATGGCATGTCATTTATATAAACTAGGAAGAATAAAGGACCCACGATAGTCCCTTGAGGGACACCGAATTTAACAGTTGCAGCTTCAGAAGCATATATTTCTTCTGTTTTTGTTGTGGGATTTAACCTCCTTACTTCTGTAAATTGTTTTCTGTTGTTAAGGTACGATTCTATCAGTTTGTACACATTACCTCTCACGCCATATGCATACATCTTTCTTAAGAGGATCTCGTGGTCGACACGATCGAAAGCCTTTGACATATCCATGTATAGCGCGACAGCTGGCAGCCCCTTATCCAAGTTAGTCATAACCTTATGTAAAAAGTTATATATTGCCATATTTATGGACTTGTTTTTCCTGAAACCATATTGACTGGAGGATAGAATGTTGTAGAATGTTCTAGTCACAACATAACCTCTTTCTTAATATCTCTAAATAATTACTTACTTATATGACTGATTATAATACCAAATGATAACCTAGACTAGATAAAACCTATTAATAAAGCCAAATTACAACATACTATTTGTGTTTATATTTACTTCAATCTAATATCCATAACCGAAAGGATCCGAAATTAACGGATAATCCGAAATAATTACATATCCGTAACCGTATCCGAAACCGATATAATTTTATTCCTTTAGCCATATCCAGATCCGAAATATCATATCCATAACATCTCTGGTAGTACCAACATACAGAGCATAATGCCACACTTCAACTGTCTCAGGGACGGTAACGCATTTGCGACTCCACTGATATTGCAGGTCCTCGAAAGGTTTCAAGCTCTGAACCGGACTGCATCAGAAAGTACGTAAACATTTCCGGAATTTTGTGTGTGTGTGTACATATTAATATAAATTCACGCTCAGAAGACCTCTTAAGAATTTTCTTCTAATGTTCTTGAGAGAAGAGCCCGTATTTGAATTTTATACACGAAACGTGACTGTACACTTTGGTGGTATTGGATCAACAAATAAATCTAAATATCTAGTAAAGATAAATCTTTTCTCATATGCCTTTTTAAAGGGCAAATCTTGGTTCAGACGACAAATCCCTACATCAAAGCGAGGATAACCGGGCCACGCTCAAATGAAAGCATAAAACGGCACACTTTGAATACAAAATTACTCTTCGTAGTAAAAGGTTGATTCTTTATGGTAAATAGCAGTTTTAATGGAAGCTGAGAAATGTATTTTAGTTGCAAGTTGTATTTTACATAGCGCTAAAGACGATAGTTAGCTTGATTATTACGAACAGTTTATTTAATTACGTTACATTTGTGATATCATTTTTGGGGCCCAATTGGGTGCCAATAAGCACAAAACTCTAAAATACATCTAATATGTATAGCAGTTCAGCTAGTTAGCCAAGTTTTTGGTTACTTGACTGTGCTGTAGCTACATTTAATTATCGAAACTCATAGAGGTCTTTGATCACAAATTGATGGAAATGGAGACTATTTTAGTGCACCAAAGTTCCATAAAATTATTGCATTACGTAAAAAACGCCAGCTGTTCTTCAAACCAAATATATTAACTAAAATACCACCAATATCCTTGAAAAGGGACTACTTGATAGGACATTTTGTTTGAAAAAAAAGTTTGAAACGTCCGACATTGCGCAAACAGTTTCTTTTTGTAAAGCGATGTCCCAAAACTAAATAAGTTTTTTTTTTGTTTTAAGACTACTTCAACAAGATTCAAGCCAGCCATAAGCGTTTAATCTTCGTTATGTTAGTAGCTTGCTGCGACATGGTACAGCAGTTAGTCAGCTGACCTCACAGTCACAAGGGGGCTTTATCCGTGCCTTCTCGACCCACTTCCTAAGAGCCACCGTACAAATGGGGCACTGGAAATGCAGGACACCGACAGTGCCTTTATGCTAAAGAAAGCAACCATTTCATGTCATGTCATGAATGAAACCAGTGGCGTTGTAGCAACACCGTTGACGTTAATGATTCTCCTTCATAGCATCCATCTTAATTTAGATTGGTTTATTAATACTATTTTAACTTCTTAAATTTCTCTGTTTTTGAAGTCAATCACGATCGTCAGCACTGAGGGACTGATTAAACCACCTCCTTTTGAATATATAATAAATACGTTAATAATGAATACGTTATTAATCACAATCATTTTCGAGTCATTATAAGTATTTCTTATAGTCATCATCATCATCGGCCTATAATGTTCCCACTATTGGGACTCATGCCTCCTCTCTAGGAGAGGGAGTGGGCTGTAATCCACCACGCGGGCCCAGTCCGGGTTGGTAGATGTCACATGTCTTCGAATTTTCAGTTCTAGGACATGCCGGTTCCCTCACGATGTTTTCCTTCACCGTTTTTGAGGGCATCGGTGATGAAATAAATTACACAAAGTACGCCTGCCTGGGTTCGAACCCACGGCTTACTGCTCGTAAGTCGGGGCTGCCAGCACTGGGCCATCGCTGCCCATTTTTTATAGTAATTTGATCATAATTATTTTATTTGCAATACGTTTTGGTACATATTGGACTTAAGGTTGGTCTTGAGGTTTCTAATAAAATTCGCCGCCTTTTTAAATGAACCCAGTAAACAGAGAAATGTTATTTATTTGCATAAAGTGTATGGAATAAACACCATACAACCTTCATGTATACATATAGGTACATACAGGAAGGTTTTGGTGGCGTAATATTTAGAAGAGTTCCTCTCATCTCTTCATGCCGCGGTGAATGGTGCTTCAAAAGTCGGGAAATAGAACACGTAGAATAAACTGCAACATTTTCCACAAAAGGTTCGATAAAAAAAAGAAGCGGCTACGTTAAAAACGATCGTAAATTTGTGTTTTACTATACTTATTTTTTTTTATTTTTGGAAAAGTTTACAGGAAAAAAGTTTATAGATCACTGAAAACAAAGTTCATTTTCCAATGTCGACAGAAAAGCCTGACTCGATGGTCGCAAGCGCAACCGCTGAGCTTGAGCTCCTGGTTTAAAATTCCCGGGTCGGGCAAAGGGCTATTGGGTATTTCGTTCTGGAATTTCTCAGCAGCAGCCACGGAGTCTGGATAAGTGCCCGGTTTATGGCAATAGGCTCGTCCTCCATTACATGGGTACATCTCTGCCTAGCCCTTCGAACATTACAGGCGTAATGTTATGTTATGTCACCAGAAAAATCTCCGGTCTCCCATTCCTCTCGGTCACGGCATCATGCAGCGTAAAATGAACAAAGGTTCGGAGGGAAAGCGAAACGTAGACCTTTATGTTTTGACAATGGCCGTGCGTTGAAAAGTCACGTTACGCCGCATTACTGGATGTAGCGCAAGTTTCATGTCGATGTCGGGATTGTGAAATAGTGCACGAGGTTGGGGTTGGTTCTAAATCAAAGGATACTTATCTCATTTGCAGTTTCCATTCCAAGATTTATAAACACCTGACAAACAGATCATCATCATTTCAGCCGAAAGACGTCCACTGCTGGACATAGGCGTCCCCCAAGTTTCGCCACATTGACATAACATGGGGGGTTTTACCATAATCGCCACGCTTGGCAGGCGGGTTGGCGATCGCAGTACGGTTGTTACAAAAGCACAGAGAACGCTGCTGCCCATTCTCTGGAAAGTCTCGTATTTGCCTCTTACGACACCCACGGGAAGATATGGGATGGTGCTATTCTTTACGTCCGACACCATACAGAGACAAACAGATACACACGTCAAACTTATAACACCCCTCTTTTTTGGTCGGAGGTTAAAAACGCGGTCATCACCATCATCTGCTTAGCCTTTTCTCAACTATATTGGGGTCAGCTTCCAGTCTAACCGGATGCAGCTGAATACCAGAATTTTACAAGCGACTGCCTATCTAAGGTCTTGGGTAATACGATACTGGACTAGAAACTACGACGATCGATTTTTTTAATTTGTTCAACTTTTTCTGATTTCGTCAAACGTCTACGTCCGGACAAATGACAAGGCCGAACAAATCCGCAGGGACTGTAACCTAACTTACATCTGACTTGTAAAAGATGAAGCTTCGCTTGCTAGATTTTCAGGAAAATAAATTCATGGTATTACAAGAGGTATTGAAACTTTGTCTTAAGGATGCCATCAGTTTTTAAACTGACATAACCATGTGACCATGTAATTTAGTAACCACTAATACTATCAATAACACTTGTAACGGGATATTTATCATGTTCATGATGTTTGTTTTGAGTTCCCGATATTTCGGCGCTATTTGAGTAACACTACACTACGACCAATATGAGCGGAGAATCAGTGTTGCAAAACATGGAAAATGTGACGCAGACCAAAATAGCGAAGGCCAGCCATTGATAAAAAAGAAGATATCTTACCTCCTGGTTGCATTGTGAGCAGAAGTCGTGCCGGCAGGTGGGGCAGTGCGCCGGACTGGCAGCGCGAACCTGAACCACCGTGTCGCAGCCCACGCGTGGGCAGAACGCGCGCCCCGAGTCCATCGCCACCTCTGCAACAAAATTAATAGATTAAATATTGTATGCCTATCTTATGGTCCACCTTTCATCTTGTACCGCATGCATGCATTCACATTTGCACACTTGAGGATCTTATGGCTGTGTCAGTGAGAGGAGTTCGAGTTTTAGGCTAGTCACATTAGAATTTTTTTTTGGCCATCAACGTTCTAAGAAGTAGAACTATAAGGATAATTTTTAACCACAACCACCTGGTTAACTTCCACCTTATTATTTTTACTCGAACTGTATGTGTATTTAATGTAATCGCCAGATATGTCGAAAAGTCGCATAACTAAATTAACTTTTGACCGTTAGTACCCGCACCCGGGTGTTTATACATGACACATCGAATTTACATACATAAAGACACGCCTTATTCCCAAGCGGGTAGGCAGAAACCATAGAATGCTACATGCTACGAACCCTATTGTATAAGGGAGCTACATCTGCCAACAAACTGCTTACAGTTTGGCAGAAGTAAAGGCTCCCCCACACAGACGCGTTATTATAGGTCGATAATATCGCATGCGTTACTGCGATATCTGTTTTCAGTACATTTTGTATTAGAATGGTCATGTAGTTACACACTGCTGCGATAATAACGCCGCAATGGAAGTAGGACGTTACAACGCAATACCGCATGCGATATTATCGACCTATAATAACGCGCCTGTGTGGGGGAGCCTTTACAGTTTTTGTAATACTTAGGATGTCAGTTTTTAAACTGACATGGTCACTACCACTACCAATAACACTCGTAACGGGATATTTACCATGTTTACTATTTGTTGCAAACGTGTCAAAATTGGAAAAGTTCTCGAGCGCACACGGTGAGATTCCTGTGTCAGGAACAGAATGAGTTGTATGTGACAGTGTTGATGGTACGGACCGCAAAAAAACGAACAAGAAAGAGGGTAGACCGGTCTGCTAATAAACACCTACACGCAATAACTTCAATTTATCCGTAAACATGGCGTTTGCAACTGCGCCGAAACATCGGGAGCTCGAAACAAATAGTAAACATGGTAAACAAATAATAAATATCCCGTTACTAATTTGTTGATTGATAGACTTAGGATGTAACCACGAATAAACTTTTTTTCTTTTTTTTTATACGTACTCATTTTGCGTCGTCCACGTTCATACATCGAATTTAAGAGATAGATTATAACTGTAAGTGATAGAGATCACGTATTGCAAAACCGAACTTGTTATAAAACTGTATACGCCATAATATTAACACCAGGTTATCTAATCCGACGTTTAAGCAGACCCTTCACGAAGCCGGCAAGCAAGAATTCTGTACATCAACCAAAGTAATTCTATGCAAAAATTATTGCTGGAAAGGACTTTTTTTTCGGGTTGTTAAGTCACGTTTTAAGGTAAAACTCAATGTAACGCACTCAACACATTGTGTTGTTGGATGGGTTACCGGCCAAACCCGATTTTCGGCTAAACTGATGAAAAGATGCATAAACAATACTGGGGTCGTGGATGTATTTAAAGTAAAGTTTAACATTAAAAACTGGTAATGAAAAATAATCTTGTGAAAATGTTGGAAGTTTGACCCCCAATATCTCCGTAATTAGAAGGTGGGAAGATATGATCATCCTCTGCTTAGCCTTTTCCCAAACTATCTTGGGGTCGGCTTCCAGTCTAACCGGATGCAGTTGAGTACCAGTTTTTTTTACATAAAGCGACTGCCATCTGACCACCACAACCCAGTAACTGGGTAATACGATACCCCTTGATAAGACTGGATGTCAGAATTTTGGCTTCTGACTACTCGCAACGACTGTCAAAGATCTACAAATGACAGCCGGGACCAACCAACGGCTTAACGTTCTTTCCGACGCACGGAGGAAACTAGGTAAGTAATTATGGTCACCCATCCACGGACCAACCTCGGCAAGCACGGCTTAACCTTAATGATCGACCCATGCGGCTGTTATTATTTAGCCACGAGCTCCACGGTTCCCAGATATGATCTAGCTAGAACATTATTTTTTTATTTTTTGTTCTAGGTTCCCAGATAGGATCTAGAACAAGAAAAATATCACAATGACGAGGAGAACAAGTGCCTTTCCGCTTCGTTAAGAGTACTTTTAAGTAGGAAGCCATAAAGTCTATGTCCTTCTTCGAAGCCCTGAAGGCTTGTTTTCGCTTGTCCAAGCAGGACATACAAAATTTAAAGCCTCTCCATTTCAAGTTGTTTTCACTTATCGACACACTGATCAGGATATAAAGAATTAACGACACACTCAATCAGAAACCGGAACTGTTGAGAGGTCAGAATGTCCTTTACTTTACTTTTCCCACTTGTCCGCTTCCTTAAGTTGGTACACCCTGTTATTTAAGCACGCTTTTATTAGATTCATCTGTGACTATGTGATAAAATCTTAGAAGTCAAATTTAACCCGCCTCCCGGTTTCCGATTAAGCTGAAATTTTGCATACATGTTTAGTTTGCATGACAAAGCATGTTTTGCTAAGTGACACTCTTCTAAATCCAATATGGCGGACTCCCAAAGATGGCGGACTAGTTACTTTTTATGCATTCTCATGATATGTGTATCAAATGAAAGGGTTTGCGGAGAAGAATACGAAAAATAAAATGATGTCACTTCAAAGCGTGTTTTTTTTAAATTATAGTATTTTATATAATGCGGCTATTAATAAGTTTTAAAATTTTCCTTCGTTACAAGTTCGTTTGTTCGTATTTTCAAAGGTTGGCTTCATCTGACTATAATGTTCCCAATGCTGGGTCACATCATACAGGCCACCACTCTGTGTGAGGGAGGGACCCGTTATGTACCAAGCCAGGCCAGTGCGGGTTGGTAGATGTCACATGTCTTAGAATTTTCGGTTCAAGGAAATAATAGTTCATTACGATGTTTTCTTTCACTTCACAACAGTGATGAAATCTATTCTAATATTAAGAGCGTTAACGCCGTACGTCATTTCATACAAACTTTCAAATCCTTATTTTCCGAAATGACGGAACCGTTTTTAATGAAACTTCATACGCTTAAGAAGGATAACATAGGTCTAAAAAGTTCTCAGAAATTATTTTCAAAAATTGTGTTGAGCTAAATTATACAGATTATAAATTATATATAGAAACAGAAATTACCATATTTTTTTTTCTTTAAAGACTTCGAAAATGTATAAATGTAGTATCGTGTATAGTAATGGACTTGAAAGTTTGTATGAAATGTCATAAGGTGTAAATGCTCTTAAGTATAAGAGGTTTGAAATTTGGATACCTCCAAACTTCAAACCCTATACTTAAGAGCGTTTCCTATTTCCGAAACAACCTACTTATCTGATTTAAAAAATTATATCACTGACCTTAACTTACACTATTGCAGAATGTAATGAGATAATTATATTTCTTCGTACCGGACGAAGTAGCCCGTAGAAGCTAGCTAGCTAGCTTATAAATCTTTATTTAATGCGCATTTGCATCAAAGTGTCATCTTCACACATTTACCCACCGGAGCATTAAACAACACAACTTAAAACACCACTACTGCAGTAGAGCAAATGGTTCAATAATGTGCAGCTACGGAGCGAGTAATCGCTGTGAAACAGAGCGGAGCGAGCTGAACGTCAGCGGCAGACGAGCGCACTCGCATCAGCGATGATCGAGCCGAACCGTGTACGTTGGAGTCACAATCAGAGCATGGAGTCATGGAACCGAGCTCATTGATAAATAAATAAATGGCAATAACGACAACATTTTTAAAATTATCAGGAAAGTAAGTCAGGAAAGTAGGTCAGGAAAGTTTTTAGTTATGAATATGGATGGCTATTCAGCATTCTCTTGCCCTTATCCCAATTTATTTGGGGTCGGCGCAGCATGTCTTCTTATTCCATACTTCCCTATTACTTGTCATCTCATGAGACACCTCCTTTCTTGCCATATCATCCTTCACACAGTCCATCCATCGTTTCTTTGGTCTTCCTCTACCCTTATACCCATCCACATTCATAATCAAAACTTTCCTCATTCCTCCGCATCACATGCCACCACGACAACCGATTACCACACATCTTTTCAGTCACCGGCGCCACTTTCAGACTTCCTCTAATGTACCCATTCCTTATTCTATCCATTCGCGTAACACCACACATCCCCCTTAGCATTCTCATCTCAGCCACATGCAAATATCTTTCATTCATCCCTTTTGTGGCCCAACATTCTGATCCATACAAGACAGCAGGTCTAACCATTGTTTTATAAATCTTCCCCTTAAGTTTAAGTGGAATGCGGGAGTCGCAGATAGTTCCCGTGACCTGCCGCCGAATTTGGATGGCTATTAGAGTAGGTAAAGGCTAAAGTAACGGATGGATTGATTGAAATATTATAATTGCTGGAAAGAAGGTAATTAGATTAGATGGAGGGATCATTACTCGCCTAAAAGAGATGTATGGAATAAGTAGTAATCGGAGCCGACTCCGAATCAATTAGGATTTGCTCGGAGTCTTCATCAAGTTCTTGTCCTTGACCTATTTTATATGTGGTCAGCGCAACACGTTTTCTTCGTCTCACTTTCTTCTACATCGTGTCAAAGATTCTCTTCGTTTTGATATATTTCCTCACACTATCTATCCATCTATTCTTTGGCTTTCCTCTCTCTCCCTCCACCCATCAGCAAAATCAAAATAGTTTTTTTCACATAGGCCTACATGGGCACTGATATAACGTCGACATAAAGGTGCTCGGTTCGGGTTGGTCGTTTCCCTATGGAGAAGAACCGGCAAACAACTCCATGGTTACTCTTTAGCATTTATATTCATCAATCTTTTGGACACATTTTTTTCATTTCATTAGGATTGTCTCAGGACGATGTTGACATAACATAACATAACAACACGCCTGTAATCCTCGAAGGGTTAGGCAGAGGTGTTCCCGTTAGTACACCCACATTTCGCCAGTTATGTTAAGTCCCATGTAATAGGAGGCGAGTCTATTGGCATCAACCGGGCACATATCCAGACTCCGTGGCTGCTACTGAGAAATTACAGATGGAAAACCCCAATAACAATTTGCCCGACCCGGGAATCGAACCCGGGACCTCATGGTCAGCAGTCGCGCTTGTGACCACTTGACCAACGAGGCACTCGAGTATTTTGACATAGTATAATCATATCTGCTGTAGCCTGTAGGTGCGGGCGTTATAATACTGACCATGATTAAGTCGAAACTTGAGATGTTTCTCCATGACCCCAGGCTCCACCAGTTCGGATATCTCGTCCAGATTGAGCGCTGCTCCCACCCTGCACCTTGCGTCTGGACACGACACCTCGTAGGCACCATTGCAGACTTCGAACTCCACGTACGCTTTCATACACTGCAACAATTGAAATTAAAACAGTTAGATCACTGAAGATGAGGAACACGGAAGTAACTGCAGAAACATCCTGCGGGGTAATTATGTAACACATTTATAATATAAGTTTTTAATTAAACTGACATGTTCACTAAAAACGGGAAATTTACCATGTTTACTATTTGTTTCGTGTTCCCGATATTTCAACGCTGTTGCTAACGCACATTACATTATATTGGAAATTCAACGATATTTATTTCGATATTTACGTTGTTGAGCACGATTTTTGCACACTCATGGAGTAATCTATTGATCTACTTCCCTCCAAATCCGAATTGTTGTGATGTTTGTGTAATTATGATCCCATCAAGCGCCTGGATAAATGCTCGCATGACATCATAAATAAGAAAAAAAAGCTCAAATCCCTCTTCATTGAGAATCAAATTAGAAAGATCTCTTTTAGCGATAAGGCAGGCCATTAATCAAGTTCAAATTGTAATAATCTACAGGTAAACAAAATAAATAAAGAGATTTCTATCTGAGACTGTCTCAATTTTTATAAAAATATTTCGATTTCCTTTCTGACTTCTTAGCTGAATTGACTTCTTTTAGTCTTTATGACCTTGTTTTACCTTGAAATTGTTAAAGTGAAAGATCGATTCTAGGCAGGTTCCGGACGACCTTGCTCCCTAAGACAGTTCACTGGCCGAGAGGTCAAACTAAAATTTAATACCACACAATCAGCCCTACAAATTACGGACAGTTTCGAAATTAAACCACTTCATCAGCCAAGGAATTTCTGGTATTCTTAAAGTATGTAGATTTAGTAAAGACTGAAAAGCCAGCTTAGCCAAATTGCCCTCGAAGATTAAGCTTTTATTCAGTATGTAAAAAGGTTAAACAAAAACAATCTGTATCATAACTACTCCTGGCTGGGCCACAGGGCTCTTCCAGAGAGTGCCATAATCCATCACGCGCGCTCAGCAGTTTCTAAGACAAGTATTTTCACTGCACTGTTTTTACGAGCAGTAATGGTAATACAAAGACTTCGATTTTCTCAATCATTTTTAAATCAATCGATACTCTGTTTTAATCTTCTCAATTTTGAATCTCTCCCAGACAAAAAAGTATTTATAAACAAGGGAAGTTTAACAGCTAGATTCAAACAATTGTTTCAAGTAATGCTTTATATTCTTACTCCCAGAACACCGTGGAAAGATACTTAACTAAAATACACAGCTAGCTCGAGCACAATGTGAAGAGAAACTCAGCAAAATCGTTTTATAGAGAACCGTCCTTTGTTAACTTATAAACGGCTGTCACGGTTGTGGGTGAACTTTAGAAAGGGGAAAGCTGACGGCTTATCTAGATATAGTAATTCTATGTGGAACTAATCTGTGCTGGAAGGTTGGGACTGTGAATAGGTATTATAATTTATTACTTAGGCTTGGGAGAACTGGTTCTTCAGTGGTCTTGGCATGCTTGGTGCTGAGTTATGATTTTACTTCAGATTGAGATTTTGAGTTTTGTGGATGAGGTAATTGTAAAATAACATCCAACATAAAATTGTGCCCAGGGTTAAGCAGAAGTATGCCTCTGTAGCTACACCCACATTTCGTCTGTTATGATAAGTCCCATGTAATAGAGTGCGACCCTTTTGCCATCAACCGGGCACGAATCTAGACTCTGGACTGCTACTGAGAAATTATTAATAAGTTTTTGCACGACCTGGGAATCCAACTCACGACCTCGAGGTCAACTTTAGCGCTTGCGACCAATACACCAACTAGGCAGAAAAATATTTTGCAATTCAATTATTTTACAGCACATAGGTAGTAAGTAGTACACAACACACACACACACACACACACACCTACCTACCTATTAATATTATTCTTTTTATAAAAACACAAATCTTATTTAAAATAAACGGATCCGGCACGTTATTGTTTGGCAAAGAATTTCAATAAAAATGTTTGTACTACATTCGCAATTTGATTCGATCGATCGCTGTCGCGTGTAAGCTGTATATTACCACGGATACGGGTTGCTCTGTGCTCGCAGGTACTTTGCTTTAATGAATGAAGAGCATAGTACATACCAGCACAGACAATGTCTGTGTTGAAATACATTTTGCTTTAGAATATTGGAGGAAAAAGACATACGAGTACAGACAGCCACAAGTCTCTCTTAATCCTTTGTGATGCGGTCGACAGATTCATGCCACAGTAATCAAGGGCTTATGTAAATATAACTTAAAAAATACTTAATACTGCCAAAAATAGTAAATGGTCACCAAAATTAAAAGCTCATTTTAATGTGAAATTATAACCAAAAATTGTACATTATGCTATCCTATTAAAGCAAACTCCAAACCACAGCTCCAAACTAAGGCGTCGTCGACGTAGCCCCGCTACGCCGGGCTCCCATTTCTGTCTGTAGGTTAAGTAACTAAAGGTAAAGTAACTAAAGATAAAGTAACCTAATACGAAGGGGATAGCGGGGTCTTAGTACGCTCGCTTCGCTGATTCTCTAGACCCCGCCATCCCCTTCGAACCTAACCTGTCCGAGTCGGGGTGCCCAATATTCCGAGCTTGCTTCACTTGCTCTTGTGTGGTTAGTTCTCCATAATGTTTCACTACCCTGCTAAATCCTTTGCTCTGCACTCGTACGTAGTTTGCTTTGGAAATGACGAGCTGAATGTATACCAATACAGAGAATGTCTGTGTTGAAAAACATTTTGCTCTTTAGTGTAACGAGCTCCAAGCGGTCCAGCACAGACTATGGATGTCCGTGGTAACAGTTTGGCATTACGCACCCGGGCCCCAATAAGCAAAAGTTATGAGGCCATGTACAGTCAAGGCATTTGATTGTTAAGGGGACTGACAAGATAATTACATTAGTAAATAGGGGTTTAAATTAAATTAAATTTTGTTCAAGTTAATGGTCAATTTACAAGCAAGTGCGACTGCTGAGCATGAGGAAAACCCAGGAGGGTTCGATTCCCTGGTGGGGCAAAGCGTTATTGGGTGTTTCCATCAGGAATTTCTCAATAGCAGCCACGGAGTCTGGATTTGTGCCCGGTTAATGGCAATAGGCTCGGCCCCTTTTACATGGGACTTAAACATAACTGGCGAAATGTAGGTGTACTATTTATTAGGTGCAACCCTGCCAGACCCGTCGGGGATTGTAGGCGTGATGTTATGTTATGTACCATCACCAAACTGGGTATCGGAGCACGGTAAGGACTATCCTTGCTTGCACCGTTAAAACAGTTAAAAACTTTCTATTCCTTGGTCCCTTTTTTTGTTTTATTCCTGTTGGTCGAAAAACGGTGGTCAAACATCCGGGATCATTAACAGAGCCTGAGATTTTAACGTATTTTAAAAAAGGGGCGCGTTTTTTTCGTTTAACGATTTTTTTATTTAAGTACTATTGGTCCGAAAACTATTTGTGTGGACCAATAAAAGTAAGAGTGTTAAACAGATGTGGTAATTGTGTACCCGGTTTTTTTTTTTGAAAAATGAGCCTATTCCCACTTTTCTTATAGTACTTGAAGTGTAAAAGTGTTCTATAAAAATAAAAAAAACAATAAAAAAAAAAAATATAAATTATTTACTTCTGCACTTCCACTTAGCATTTGCAAGAAAGAATATTACTTAATAAAAGGATGACATTGAAAAATTGTCTACATATTAACTAATTAATACATAATAGTTATCAAGCTATGTTACTACCTGTATTTTTGTTCATTTTGATGTCAGGGTTCTAGCGATAATTTATTTTATTAGATTCATCTTTATTATGCAGCTAATAGCTTAGTGTCAAGGTTTCCTCCGATATTAGTTTAACATAAACCATTATAGTTTTTCTACCTTCTAGAAGTTTTAATTTATTTGTTGCATTTGTAATAGGTGTGAAATGTTTTATTTTAATTAAATTGTAAAACTAATAAGATGTATGGAGGTTGTAATTAAATCTAAAAAGATGTTCATGATGTTCCAGGTATTTAATATACAGTACAATCAAAATTTTATACGCTCTGTAGGTATGCTGTAGTGGCTCTGTATGGTGTCGGACGTAAAGAATACCACCATCCCATATCTTCCCGTGGGTGTCGTAAGAGCCGACTAAGGGACTTTCCAGAGAATGGGCAGCAGCGTTCTCTGTGCTTTTGTAACAACCGTACTGCGATCGCCAACCCGCCCGCCAAGCGTGGCGATTATGGCAAAACACCTCTTATGTCAATGTGGCGACACTTGGGGGAGGCCTATTTATGAAGAAGAAGATGACAATCAAAATTTTATACGGGGTGGACCCTGTAGCCAGTTAACAGTTCTGAAATCATTGCAACATGATAACTGAAGACATGATCAAAAGATCAGCAATTTACAGAAAATCTCATTACTTTTTTATACTTATCGTTTATCTCTCAAAAAGAGCTTAACAAAAACCCCTAAAGTAAGCAATTATGAAATTTTCCGACGCCGCCGTTTGAACTTAGACACCATCAAACATGTTGTCAAAAATATAAAAAGAGCAGACGCGTCGAATCGAGACCTTGAAAGCCAGAGAATAAACAAATCAAAACCAATGCTATTATTGAATCGATCTTACACAATACGCAAGCAAGCCTTTGCCGCAAACGAAAATATACCTATGTAAGTAAATATAGATACTATGAACACTTGATAATCATGTAAAAGAGTACTTATTCTTACTTACAGGAAACGTGAAGTACCTGTGCTTACGTCACAAAGGAGCAATACAAAAAAACAATTTCAACAAACTCAAGTATCCTTTAAACCGATTTCTTCCTTTACTAAGATCGCCTTGGAAACTCAAAAAGGCTCACAATAAAGGTCCTTTTGAATCCTTTCTGGCTTCTGAAGTACCAGGCTGTTAGAGCGCGTAGGAGGTGCGTCGTGACTTACTTGCCGGTCGTGCATATAGATAGGTATACCAAGCTCTACATAAGGCTAAATAAAATACATGACGTAATTTTCAATGCTGTGTGCGGCACGCGGACCGGTTGTGCAAGTGTGCAGCGAGTCGGCGAGGCGGCTGCAGAAACCTCTAGCGAATTCGTGTGCTCCTGGTACTCGCGAATAGTACAGCAGGGGCGATGGCTAGCAAAAATGAAGAATAATTGCATACTTTTATCGCTTTAGCAGCATTAGTCATAGCATAAGTGCTATGACTAATAATAATAATGTGTTAATAAGATAATAATGTAAGTGTGAAGTGTTGCAGTGTAATTTACGTTCTTTAACTACATTCCTCCGTAACATAAGTGTCGATTATTTTAGAAATTAACAAGCATGGCGCATTTGTTATCTTGTCTATATCAGACTGGCTAAATAAAAAAGTGAATAATTGAAGGTGTCCTATTCTTTTACCGGCCGATTTAAAAATTGCCATAATACCTAAGTTCCAAATTCTATTTTTGTCAATTTATCATAGTCAGAGGTGCATTTAAATCAATAAATAACTTGGCATCGATGTCAAAACAACTTTATCACAATTTGTTTTATGATTTAGTATCAAATTACATTTTTGATTTATGTGATATCAGACCTTTTCTTTTTTATTATACCTACTCCCACTTGAAAGAATGATTGCCAAATCAAGGCGAAGGAAATTTCCAATGTGCAATCAGTAGAATACCAGAAAGAAAGTAATATGTTAATGCACAAATAATACCTGACTTTGGGAAGTAAATAGAAAAGTGTATTGGATTTAATGGAGATCTACGAAAACTATTGGTAAGGCACTCTGATATTTATAAGGTAAGAGGAACTATTTTTAAACTAACACAAATAATACCTGACTTTGGGAAGTAAATAGAAAAGTGTATTGGATTTAATGGAGATCTACGAAAACTATTGGTAAGGCACTCTGATATTTATAAGGTAAGAGGAACTATTTTTAAACTAACTCATGTTAAGCAGTAGAGGCACAACCAGGTACTTGAAAAATCCTACTGGACTGACTAGTAGAACAAATCAAACGGAACCAACAGATTTAAAGGAAGGATTCATAGGAAATGGACATCAAACCAGACATTAGGGGCTATCCCTTCCGATTTAGATTTACGGATCAAATAAAATCACCAGAAATTTATATACGTGGACATCAAACCATACAATTCGGTCCCTCCCTTCCTTCCCTCCCCCCCCCCGATCCCTTTTTGTGACTTACGGGCCAAATGGCAGCAAGAACCCACTCATGTCTGTCATCCTCCTAATTATAACCATCTCTTCAAGTAAAGAGTTAACCGTTCATCATCTACCGAGTCTTTTCCCAAACTATCTTGGGGTCGGCTTCCAGTCTAACAGGATGAAGCTGAGTATCAGTATTTTACATGAAGCGACTGCCTATCTAACCTCCACAAACCAGTAACTGGGTAATACGATACCCCTTGGTAAGACTGGATGTCAGACTTTTAGCTTCTGTGTACTCGTAACGACTGTCATAGATCTACAAATGACAGCCGGTACCAACGGCTTAACGTCCTTTCAAGCACGGAGGAAACTCGGTATGTAATTATGGTCAACCACCCAGGGACTAACCTCGGCAAGCACGGCTAAACCTTAAAGATCGACCCGTGCGGCAGTTTTTATTTAGCCACGAGCGAGGTAACTGTTAACGATCAATTAACTAAGTGTTGTTATAAAAGAATGATTACAGGTATACCAAGAGCAGTTACTGTTGACGTCAATTGCATGTCAATTGTGATAGGATGATTGTATCAGATTAAGTTCGAAATAAGCGTTGCATGCAATGCTAAGATTGGTGTTGTTATTTTTCGATTTACATTTTGTTCCTGGCTTGTCAATGACAATAATAGTGTAGTGTATGTTAGTAAGTATCATAAGCATTACTATGTACCTAAGTGTGTGTGTCATCATCATCATCATTTCAGCCGAAAGACGTCCACTGCTGGACATAGGCCTCCCCCAAGTGTCGCCACATTGATCGGTCCCGTGCGACTCGCATCCAGCGGATCCCCGAAACCTTCACCAGGTCATCGGTCCACCTAGTGGGAGGCCTTCCAACGCATCGTCTCCCGGTTCGAGGTCGCCATTCCAGAACTTTTCGGCCCCATCGGCCATCTGTTCTGCGAGCAATGTGCCCTGCCCACTGCCACTTAAGTTTGGCAATTCTTCGGGCTACGTCGGTAACCTTGGTTTTCTTGCGGATGTCCTTATTTTCTGATTTGATCACGCAAGGAAACTCCGAGCATAGCTCTCTCCATTGCCCTTTGGGTGACTTTGAGCCTTCTGATGAGGCCCATTGTGAGCGGCCACAGTGTGTGTAACCACACCTTATTTAGGATTAGCCAAGTAAGCAATATATTAAGATCATGTACGTTGAATCTATGTGAACGGAGAATAAATCGAGACGTTATCCAGAGCGGATGTCTTTCATCTACCACGACACTTCATGGCGACCTTGCCAGGATCAGAATAGGGAAACGGTTTTGTACCTAGTTTAGCTTACCAATGTTGTCCCACTGCGTTGTAAAAGCCATCCATGACAATTCTCTATCATCGTTTGAAGGAAATTCGCCATACACTGATCCGATATTTGAAAAAAACATCTACAAGACCATCTGCTGTCTTGTATGGGTCAGAATGTTGGGCCACAAAAGGGATGAATGAAAGGCACTTGCATGTGGCTGAGATGAGAATGCTAAGGGGGATGTGTGGTATTACGCAAATGGATAGAATAAGGAATGAGTACATTAGAGGAAGTCTGAAAGTGGCGCCGGTGACTGAAAAGATGCGTGGAAAAAGGTTATCTTGGTATGGGCATGTGATGCGGAGGGAGGAGGAAAATGTCGTGAGGAAAGTTTTGAGTATGAATGTGGATGGGTATAAGGGTCAAACTCAAACTCAACTCAAACTCAAAGCATTTATTTCAATTAGACCATTACAGGCACTTTTGAAAGTCAAAGAACAAAAAAGAAGAAAGCGAAGCTACAGTCCCAGTCACAAGACATAATAACTTGTGAAAGTACTGTAGTTGCCCATTCCAAAGCGTAGATCTCTATGGAGAAGAATGGGCAAGAAACTCCATGGACACTCTTTAAAATCAAAATATGTTACAAAATCTTGCTTACATCAATCGTGTTGAGAATTACTAGTATGTGAGAACGATGTAGAAATACGGGCAAGTTAAGAGCGTCCAGAGTAAAAGACGAAATCAATAATTCGAAAAAAAGTTAAAAATAAAATAATTAAAATAAACCGTGGCAGCTAAGAGATGACCAGGCACAACTGACAGCGCCCGTTCACGAACATGACGCATGTATCAGCCATCATTTAACTCAACCATATTGAAGGGAACTAAATGACCCGACACACCCGCCGCCATCAGCGTGACATTTAAGTGAGCATGACATTTACTCAACCGCCAGGGTAAATTCGCGTCAGTGTAAGATGTAGGTACTCAGTAAATGGTGGCTTTACAGTACATAGTTTTCACACATGTGCTATGCAATTATATAATACTAAGAGATTGAATCTATACAAAGCAAAGATATTTATACAATCTTCTGCAGCTTCCACAGTAACTTCACATGGTAATTTGATAGCATAGGGGCTATCAAGGTTCATCTAGGTTGTGGAGCAGGACCAGCATTGAGCCAAGCATTTTTATCATCAATGTAATCCCCCAACTTATAATATGCTTGCCTACATCATCAGGGTAGAGGAAGACCAAAGAAACGATGGATGGACTGTGTGAAAAATGATATGGCAAGAACGGAGGTATCTCATGAGATGACAAGTAATAGAGAGGTATGGAAGAAGGAGACGTACTGCGCCGACCAGAATCATGATGATCTACAAGACCACTTTAATGACGCAAAGAAAGTTGTTGAATTGTCAATTTTTTTTTGATTCTGAGTATTCTTGCGTTTGAACGCAACTCGCCTGATATAAAGCGATGATGAGGATGAAGAAACCGATTCAGCCGAGCTTTGAAGAGATCCAGATTAAATGATTAAGGAACAGAGAAGCCGGCAGTGAAGTCCACAGACTGGCAGTTCCCATAATAAATGGGGAAGCATAGCGCTTTGTTCGGGTCCGTGGAACTTCAACCATACAACGGTGACGCTTCCCCGTATCTCTGCTCCTCCTATGATAGAATGGGAATGGAGGAATTAGATTTAAGGTATTGGAGATAGTAGTTCTGTATGGTGTCGGACGTAAAGCATAGCACCATCCCATATCTTCCCGTGGGTGTCGTAAGAGGCGACTAAGGGATTTGCCAGAGAATGGGCAGCAGCGTTCTCTGTGCTTTTGTAACATCCGTACTGCGATCGCCAACCAGCCTGCCAAGCGTGGAAACCCCCCAAAATGTCAATGTGGCGACACTTGGGGGAGGCCTATATCCAGCAGTGGACGTCTTTTGGGCTGAAATGATGATGAATGAATGATGATGATTGGAGATTGTAAGTTGTTACGCATTTACACCGCATTCTTCACAATTCTACATATACTCTGCAAGTGCAGGCCTACTCACCACATATACTTACTTTGTCTAGTCGACCAAATAAAATCTGTCTTTTGTCTGAAAGTTGATCTATTATTCCAAGCATATATCATTAAGTTTCTGTCAATATGATAGAATGAATGAATGAGTTTTATTTCGGAAAATATTCAAGATTAAATGTACTTATCTTACTATTTAATGCTAGTAACAATTACTCTCCGCATATTTTGTTTTTACAATAGGATAGCTAATAAAAGCCCTATATGCTACTGTTCGGAGGATGCTGTTGCAACTATCTCTCACTCTCCTGAGTAGCAGTTTCCATATCGATCGCCCAGTACATTAAGCACAAAATTAGCATCGTTACATTACAAAACGGCAAGTTATTGCAAAATTCTAACAATTCACAATACAATACTGTGCTCAAGGTTACGCACGAATGGTGAAGTGACCATGAAACTAATGCCTTTAGCTTTATAGGCATACATTTACTTGATACTAGAGAAAGCAATTGCTGTTGGGGCATAGAATTCATTTTTTAGTAGGTAACTTGTTTCTTTTTCCGGCTGTCTTTTGTAGATATTTGACAGTCGCTACAGGCACCATTCGCCCTAAAGTCTGACAGCCAGTCTTTTCTATAGGTCGTGGAGGAGATCGTTTTACGCAGTACTAACTTGGTTGTGGAGGTCAGATAGGCAGTCGCACCATGTAAAATACTGGTAATCAGCTGCATCTTGTTAGACTGGAAGCCGACCCCAAGATAGTTTGGGAAAGGCTAGGCAGATGATTATATAACTATGCATAATTAGTTCAGTTCCAATGTACCATCATCATCTGCCAAGCCATTTAGCCAACTATGTTAGTAAGGCTTCCAGTCTTACCGGATGCAGTTCATCATCATCATCATCAGCCTATAATGTTCCCACTGCTGGGACCTGTGTCCCAGCAGTGGGAACATTATAGGCTGCATTATAGCCCACTCCCTCTCATATAGAGGAGGCCTGTGCCTCCTCTTTATGAGAGGGAGTGGGCTGTAATCCACCACGCGGGCCCAGTGCGGGTTGGTAGATGTCACATGTCTTCGGATTTTTTAGGTCTAGGACATGCCGGTTTCCTCACAATGTTTTCCTTCACCGTTTTTGAGAGCAGCGGTGATGAAATAAATTATACAAAGTTATGCGCCTGCCTGGGTTCGATCTCACGGCTTACTGCTCGTAAGTCGGGGCTGCCGCCACTGGGCCACCGCTGCTCACTGGGCCACCGGATGTAGTTGATTCATCTCATTCATTGATATATCTCCACAAGCCAGTAACTGGGTAATATGCTACCCCTTGGTAAGACTGGATGTCAGAATTTCGGCTTCTGACTACTCGTAACGACTGTCAAAGATCTACAAATGACAGCCGGGTCCCACGGCTTAACGTGCTTTCCGAGGCAGGAAGGAATCTCGGTACGTAATTATAGTCACCTATCCACGGACAACCTCGGCAAGCACGGCTTAACCTTAAAGATCGACCCGTGCGGCTGTTATTATTTAGCCACGAGCTCCTCAGTTTTGCATAGTTATATGAAAATGTAAAATAATTAGGGCTGCTCAAAGTTTCTTGTCCAAAATCTATTTTATGCCGAAACAATACTTTGAATGCAGATGCAAATTACATGAGACAAACTTCACAACTGGCTCTGGCTGTGTGAATTGCAAATGAACATAAATTTCACCGGTTGTGTGTTGTTTTAAAGCAATAATAATAATTTATAGTATTCATTTAGACTGCTTTTTTGGTCGAGTGGTTGTAAGCGCCACTGCTGAGCATGAGGTCTTGGGTTCAGTTCCCGGGTCGAGAAAAAGTGTCTGTCATAACACTTTTTCCACTACTTCTACCAATGTCCCAGCATATTGCGAAAATCTAGAGATTGCATTATGCATAATTGTTAATCAGCCTTTAATGTCCCCACAGCTAGTACAAGGGCCTCCTCCCTGTGAAAGGAAGCTGCCCGTAATCCACCACGCGTGCCCAGAACCCCTTCACCATTTTAAGAACCGTGGTGATGAAATAATTGAAGAAAACTAAGGAAACGATGGATGGATTTTTTGAGGAATGATATGAAAGAAAACCGAAGGGTTCCGTACCATTATTTATAAAATCACTTGTTTTATGGGAGCCCCCTTAAATATTTATTTTATTCTGTTTTTAGTATTTGTTCCTATAGTAGAAGTTTCAACTGGCTAACTATCACGGTTCATGAGATACAGCCTGGTGACAGAAGGACGGACGGACAGCGAAGTCTCAGTAATAGGGTTCGGTTTGACTCTTTGAGTACGGAACCCTAAAAAAGGAGTAAATAATAGCGTGACACTTGACAAAGGAGAATGGAAGAAAAAAACGTATTACGCCGACCCCAAGTAACAAGGGACAAGGTCAGGAAGATAATGGAGATGAATTAATTCTGATTGCCAGGGAATTAATTTCGTATACAAGATCCACTTTTACGGATAGTTTTATCTGTTAAATCGATTTAAAGTTGATGATTAAAGTCTAAAAATAGTTGTAAAGCCAGTGGTCGTATTATGCACGCCTGGTATATAGTTGTGTGTACGTCAGAAATGTCCTTCACGGTCTCAAAGACATTACTGGTCCATCTTGTTATTCCCTTTACTGCACTTAGACGTATGTTTACAAAGGCTCTCGTTACTTAGTGTAGCTTGAGTAAGTAATTTATTTTTAAAAAACTCTGTGGTCCTAAAAGGTTCAAAACATTAAGGATGAAAAAATCGGCCAAGTGCGAGTCGGACTCGCGCACGAAGATTTCCGCACCGTACCGTATGGGAGGAAAATAAATATTTAACTTCTTAAATATTTATTTTATTCTCTTTTTAGTATTTCTTGTTATAGGGGCAACATAAATATATAATCTGTAAAAAATTCAACCGGCTAACTATCACGGTTCATGAGATACAGCCCGGCGACAGACGGACGGACAGAGAAGTCTCAGTAATAGGGTCCCGTTTGACCCTTTGGGTACGGAACCCTAAAAATGAATTTCTGATAGAATATTAAAAAAAACTTAGTTCGTTTAATGTAAATAATGGTCCATGTTTAATTTGTAGGGAGTACTTGCTTAGTCTAATATATACTTTACTAAAATGTTAATCCAGGTTTAGCAATTATGTCGCATGTAATGTACAGTCACGGAAATTAAAGGTCGATCAAATTGACGACTGTCAAAGAATGACAGGTGAGATTTGAAATTATAAGCAAATAAAATTGGCAATAGTTAATTTGCTATGTGATTATTTTCTCTGACTTTAGGTACGAGGTACGTGATATGAATCAATATAACATTTTTTTTGCTCATTTTAGCATGCTAGTGATAATTTGCTCCTCTCGATCATCGCGTGATATTATCTAATCAATCGTAACATGCTATGATTATTTATGTGCTATTTGTATTTATTAACTGGTAAATATCTTTACTTGCAAATTACTCTGATGCGTATAACCACAGCGCTGTTATTTGATTAATTTTATTCCTTACTAGCTGTCCCGCGCAACTTCGTCTGCGTCATATTTTCTACGTTTTCTCATTATTTTTCATTGCTGCTCCGCTCCTATTGGTCGTAGCGTGATGAAATATAGCCTATAGCCTTCGTCGATAAATGGGCTATCTAAAACTAAAATCATCAAATCGGATCAGTAGTTCCTGAGATTAGCGCGTTCAAGCAAACAAACAAACTCTTCAGCTTTATAATATTAGTATAGGTTATAGTATAGAAGATATATATTGAAAATAACTTTCGCCCCTATATTCGCTCACAGAAATTATGACACAGGAAAGTACGCACGGCGATCAATCAAGCTATACAAAACCAGTGTATGCGGGTCTCTCATTGTACGGAACATATATACAAAACGAGGTCATGTTATACTGGATATGTATAGTTTGATGTCTCGCCGCCATGTGGACGACAGTCCACACAGTGATAAAAAGTAATAAGTTATAGTCTATCCGTCTATGAAGTTTGACCCAAAGCCATACGGAAAGCTAAAAGACAGACTAAGTCTTTGGCAATATAATATAGGGTGACTGGTAATTAGTGACTTATACTTAAACACGTGATTATACTCATGATAACAAACAACTTTCCCAAAGAAACATTTTTTTTTTATACTCATTCACTTTTATTACAAGCCGATAGGCCACAGGCGCGCGCGCGAATTTCATACGGCTGTTGTATTATTGTGATAAAACTGATAAAAGTGAATGAGTATAAAAAAAAATATTTCTTTGGGGAAGTTGTTTGTTATCATAAGTATAATCACTAATTACCAGTCACTTCTATATAATTAAAGTATAGATTGTCCTGTCATCATTAAAGTTCCGTTCATTTAAGTTCCAGTTTACAATAAAAACAAGTTAAAACTAGGTATGTTTTTTCTTTATTTTCGTAAATTTTATTTGATGCTGAAGTGATTGTTGATGCACCTTGAGAAAATTGTCGGTCACTCATTAAACGTGTGGCTGTTTTGTAAATAGTAAGTATCAAGTCATTTATAAGTCATCATAACTCATAATAAATTATGATTACGTTGTGTAAATTACAGATAAATATCGTTTCCTTTACCTTAAGAGCGTTTACGCCTTACGACGTTTTAACAAACTTTCAAGTCCTTATTTTCCAAAATGACTGAACCGATTTTAATGAAAGTTCATACGCAAAACTAGGGTACATAGGTCTAAAAACTTACTAAAAATAATTTACGAAAAATAGTGTTACAGCTAAATTAGACTAATACGAAAACGATTAGAAATTAGAGAAACAAATTTCCAATTATCTTTTTTTTAAAGGCATCTCGATAATGGTTTTTAGTAACTCTTTAGACCTTTGTATCCTGCTTAAGCGTAATAAGTTTAATTAAAATCAGTTCACTCATTTCGGAAAATAAAGACTTGAAAGTGTGAAATGCCGTAACGCGTAAATAAACGCTCTTAACCCTTTTAAACCTTTAATTAGTGTATCTGCTTCTGTAATGTCAAAACAATAGTACATTGTAAGGGCGGTAAGTAAGGAATTACGATCGTGGCTCTAGTAAAAGCCCGAAGTCAAAGACTGAAGGCTTTCTGAGTCGTGGTTCGTAATTCCCGTACCGCCCGTGAAACATACAATGTTTTTCATCACATTTGCGAGTAAATAATTATGAATTATAGCTTTAATACACAAATCAGCACAACTATTACTACTAAATACGTGAACTTTTTTTAAGCGGATGGCGGGCTCCACCTACACCACAGATTATACAAATGTTTCGTTCAGAAACGTTAAGGGCAAATACTTTCGCAGGTATACAGCCATGACGGAGTGAAAAATAAAATAAAATAATTTCGACGTTTTGATACAATAAACTATTATTAAAAACATTAGTTGAGTATTTAAGTAACATGTAGCGACATTGCAATGAAATTCAACATTTTAAGACAATTTTTCAATTGCGTGTAAACTCCTTGTTTGAACTTGCATGACCTATGTGCTGTGCTATTAATTTAAAAAAAAATACTTATTAGATACTGTTTACGTGCAAGTGTGATGAAAAATATTGTTGTCTAATTACAATTACTGAACTCTTGATTTAACTGCCGTGTTCTACTGACTGAAACCATAACAACATCCAATCAAATACTCCGAAATTAATTTGAAGATCTGTCAGCAAATTGAGAGACAAGTATAAGAATTTTGGACAGAGAGTCATAATTAGAGGTGAATTACATTGTAGCTGTCATCCCCCGTAAGTTTAATAAAATTATCCTTTTCGTAGAAAGTTGAAAGAAATCTAGGTAATGTGGCAACACTGCTAGGCTGGTTGCTAGCCAAGTAGAATCGTAGTCAAGGTTACATGCTTCCATCTGATATTCAGACATTGCACAGATGTGGCGCACTGGCCGGCCATAAGTAATGCAAATTGTAAATGTTTACGTATTCGTTTTTGTTACTTTACCGATGTTTTTTTTATTCTATGTTCTAGGAATTAATAACAGCCGCACGGGTCGCTCTTTAAGGTTAAGCTGTGATTGCTGAGGTTGGTCCGTGGATGAGTGACCGTAATTACATACCGAGTTTCCTCCGTGTCTCGGAAAGCACGTTAAGCCTTTGGTCCCGGCTGTGATTTGTAGATCTTTGACAGTCGTTATGAGTAGTCAGAAGCCGAAAGTGTGACATCCAGTCTTACCAAGGGGTATCGTATTACCCAGTTACTGGGTTGTGGAGGTCAGATAGGCAGTCGCTTCATGTAAAATACTGGTACTCAGCTGGATCCGGTTAGACTGGAAGCCGACCCCAAGATAGTTTGGGAAAAGGCTAGGCAGATGTTGATATGCCCTAGGAATAAATTTGAAATGCAGTCCACCAGTTGTATTATATTCTCTGCAAGATTCCCCTTAGCTACATCCTTGGAAGTTGGCTTTAACTTTTACTGAATGCTGTAGAGATTAAAATTTTTATCTTATCTCCGAATCCCACAAAAAGGTAAAAGATCAATGCTTGCCTTATTTCTTTAGAGTATGTGTATGGCTGGTTATCGCCATATTTTTGAATTTTGATTGCTGTCATGTCTTTAGTGCTACTAGCAAGTCATTGACGTAAGAATCATCAAAATCGGTCCCCTTGCTTGGTCTCTACAGCGCCTCAAAACAACAAACATACATCCGTAGGCTGACAAAAACACATTACCCTCCTTTGCGTCACACAGTCGGGTAAAAAGGTACAACAGAAGCTAGCTAGAGCAATGTAGGGCACATATGAGGAACACGGCCCTGGATGGCCTGACCTAGATCTGGGGATAAAAGATGCAGTGGATACGTCCGACCTGTATATCAGTGCGCTTTACCTCACCTTGCAGAGTAAACAGGTGTACGGGATTTTGTAGGCTAGGAACATTTATCTGAGGTTTGTTAGGAGCGTTTACGCCTTCCGAAATTTCATACAAACTTTCAAGTCCTTATTTTCCGAAATGTCTGAACCGATTTCAATGAAATACAGAGGTCTAAAAAGCTACTAGAAATCACTTTTGAAAAATAGTTTTTCAGCTAAATTAGACCGCTTATACAATGATTACCGATGGAGAAACATGTTCAGTTTGATAGTCTGTAGCACACCCTTAAGTATGTATATACCCTTTCCGTTACACCCTGTATATCGATGTTTAAGGTAGTAGAGAGACTGCTTCAAAATTATGTTCTTGACGTTTTCAGTAAATTCACTGTGTCTATTAATAAGTGACCCCCAAAACTACAACTCTATTTGTCTTTTTCAAAGTTTTGGGGGTCACTTAAAGTTTTAGTTGGTAAGCCTAAGGTGCCTTTAGACGCCAGCATCAGTCATCACCCGTATCTAAGTTAGTAAAAGGCCACATTTGAAGAGTCAAGTCATTCTAAAAACAAAGCCCCATCAGATTACCATAAAACGCCACTGACCGATGCAGGAAAACATTTACAATAAAAACTGCCGAATGTAGTAAACAAGAAACCGGTAGTGAACGGCACTAAAACACTTACCAAAAGGATGATATTGAAATATCGCTTTTAACTTTGAGATACGTAAGACCAACTTTACAATAGTATGAATACTAAACTATGTATATATTGAAGAGCTCGTGGCGAATTAATAACAGCCGCGCGGGTCGATTTTCAGGTTAAGCCGCGCTTGCCTAGGTCAGTACGTTGATGGGTGAAACCCCATTACACTAGAGTTTCCTCCGTACCTCGAAAAGCCGTTGGTCCCGGCTGTCATTTGTAGATCTTTGACAGTTGTTACAAGTACTCAGTGGCCCGAAAGTCTCACAGCCAGTCTTACCAAAGGTTATTGTATTACCCAGTACCAACTGGGTTGTAAAGGTCAGATAGGCAGTCGCTCCATGTAAAATACTGGTAGTCAGCTGCATCCGGTTAGACTGGAAGCCGAAATAAACATAATTGGGAAAAGGCAGGCAGATGGCTATGATGATGTTGATGATTCCTAAAATATTTTATTCGTAACAGCAGTGTTAAACAACTTTAAGACTCGCCAGAAGTGGGAAGAGGGAGGCCAGCAATGGGATAACATGGGCTGATATAAAAAAAAACAGCAGAAAATAACAAAATACAAGGTGAAAGATCCGTTTCTTGGGAAAAAGTAGTTCTTTTTAGGGTTCCGTACCCAAAGGGTCAAACGGTACCCTATTACTGAGACTTCGCTGTCCGTCCGTCCGTCACCAGGCTGTATCTCATGAACCGTGATAGTTAGCCAGTTGAAATTTCTACAGGTTATGTATTTCTGTTGACGCTATATATTCAAAAATAGCCCAAAGAACGATTAAAAACCTAATAAACGAAACGCGCGTACTATATTCAGAGATCGAGGCCGTGTTTAAATGCCTGTGACGTCACCAGGGTTGTATCCAATCACATGGCGTTCTCCTTACAGATAAAAGTTCAAAAATTATTACATGTTAATAGGTGAAATTTTCAAAAAATATACGTACTTTAGTTTAAATTATAGTTTAATATGTTTTATTATGCTATTATCTGATGGGATGACCACAATTTGTAGTATATTTTCAATGTTGTTAAATAGCCTATTGGAAGGGAATTCAGAATAATGTACTGCATATATGATAACCTGTTTAGCACCGACGCTGACCCTGCCACCCTGCATACAGTTGCAGAATAAATCTATACTAGTTCTCGTATAAAGTCCTCGTTTTACAAGTAAACAGCATCCGTATAGCCAACGAGCTCCGAGACCGGTACCTCGTCTAGCGTATACAATATTCAGTCGAGGAGCGGCCTTCAATTATTCACAGTTGTTACTGAGTGGATTACATTTACTGGGAGTTTTTGTGAAGAATAAGGAAATTGAAAAATGGCTGGCAGGAACCTAAGCTTTATGTTATACAGTATACTGCTTGATGATACGAACGAGTACTATCAGGGAGCGAAAAGTTAAGCAATTTTCATTTCATCAACAGATTATTTTTCCAAACAGATCCAGCGAGCAAGCATCACGTCGTCTTTTTAATCTATCACTGTCAATTGAATTGTTATTTAATTGCTTGAATTGTTTTTTTTCCTGACCTGCTCTGTCCCACTCTAGGGCAAAGGAGTCTCTTTACTCCTTCTACTTTTCACGAACCTACCCGACCTCATTCAGTTCTAGACGGTTCAGTTCGTCCTGTTAGCTAAAAAATCGGAAAAAAAGTCCTTACAGTGCATAACATTTTTATTCCTTGACTGTACCTTTCAAGCTCATTATTATAACACGATATAACTATCGTCTAACTATAGCAGATAGTTTCAATATCATACGTTACCATAAAATTGCGACACCTAGGTCACGAAGTTCTAGATAGTCAACAAGCGTATACTTTTAGATGGCGTGTGGATTGACACCACGCGAGCCTACGCCGCGCAAGCACAGTGTATATCACAGTCAACGACTTTTGACCGGTTAAAACTATATTTTAAAACAATAACTACCATTTATATAGAAACCCAATAGGTTGTTGGGTTTATTTTTGCGATCCTTTGAAAAACATTGTGTTGTAGTAATTCTAGGTTGTTAAACTGAGGAGTTCGAAGTCTTCAATTTTTAATAGAGATAACGCCATTTAACTTAAATAATGGTTTTGACTAACACCGGTCAAAATTAGTTTTGTCCAATTAACAGTTTTCACATTAACATAATAACCAAAGACTTGTCCTGCTGCATGCCGCGTCAAAAATAGGTTACGCTTCTGTTTCGTCATCATCATCATCATCATCATCAGCCTATAATGTTCCCACTGCTGGGACACAGGCATCCTCTCTATAAGAGGGAGTGGGCTGTAATCCACCACGCGGGCCCTGTGCGGTTTGGTAGATGTTACATGTCTTCGAATTTTTAGTTCTAGGACATGCCGGTTTCCTCACGATGTTTTCCTTCACCGTTTTGTTTACTCTTATAATACGTTATTTTATTTTTTACCTAGTCAGTGCACGTGCAGTCGATTCACGAAGACGTCTTGTCGGAAGGTTACTGATCAACTTAAGTTATAACATATTAATTGCTGCGTTCCATTAAGGTTATGTTTATTTAAAGAAACGTTCGTGCAAGAAATACTAACATCATTATTTTATTTTTAGCTTCTACGGCTGTTTTTTTGGCGGCCTTTATAGGTAATAGGGTGGTATTTTAATGATCATTTTTCTAATGAGTAGTTGTGTTATAAATAGATAAATAGGTATTCAACCTCCACGGCACTTTGCTAATTAACCACAAAATCATATTAGCAGCAGAAGCAAATTAACACCATAAATGTTAAACACAACATCGGACATCTAATCATTTCAAGGTGAATTATGGTGCTTGCATGACAGTTATTATGGTGAGCCGAGGCCCTCGGAACAACTCGGAGGTATTCTAATTATAAAGTCTCCGAAATTTTAAATTGCATGTCATAATTTTTTGACAATCCAATAAAATAGCTATAAATACTATATGTTTTTTTTTTGAGCTCACATTTTTTTTCCAGATTTTTTTTTCACAAATTTTAATGAATTGTGAGTGACAGCTCAGTTCAAAATTTCGTACAGTAGTGAATTGTTTATGAAGTTTGTCGAAATAATTTGAAATCTTTATTCTCATTACATTAAGGATGTTGTTAGGTTGCGGTCCGAAGTAAAAATAACTGCTAAAGAAAAGAACCACAGTCTCAATTGCGGGAAGTCATATCACTGTCTAAGAATCCTTGTGGAGTGCGAACCACCTACAAATTAACAAAAGTTATTGTTTTAAATAACTGCGAGAACATTGGTTGGCTGACCGCAACATAAATGGCTCTGCCATGAGGTTAACTTAGAAATATAAGTGACACATAAGTTTAATACCTATTCTAGAAACTGTACAGGTACAGTTTAACGTCGAGAAGATGACACATGTACACATCAAGCTATCCAGTAAAACCTGACCTCACTTTTGTATGAGCTACTGATACAATGAGAGATCAGCTTAATTTGGTTGAGCATAACTTGATTGCTCGTACTTACCTACTATAAGCGTCTGGCTATGAGTGAGATAAATATTTGTAGTTTACCGTAACGGTAAGTTATGGCCCAGTTTTCACTCAAATGTTTAAAAACGATCATCATGATCATCATTTCAGCCGAAAGACGTCCTGCGATCGCCAACCCGCCTGCCAAGCGTGGCGATTATGGCAAAACCCCTCTTATGTCAATGTGGCGTTGGGGGAGGTCTATGTCCAGCAGTGGACATCTTTCGGCTGAAATGATGAAAATGATGAATGGTGAAAGAATTTTTTAAATCAATCGAGTAGTTTTTGAGTTATATCGTAAAAAACAAACAAATCTTTCCTCTTTATATTATTAGTTTATATTTACCTTTACTTTCCAACTTAAATATACAAAAACCAAATCCAGTTTTAAATATAAATCTAAATACGTTCACAAGACACTGGCTTATAAATAGCTACATAATTAGAAGGTATTGGCTACTCGGGGTTACTGACCGCAGGTGGAGTCAAAACAGACGGAGATAAGAAGGTAACCGGCGCCGAAATGCGATTAGTCTGAATGATAAGACTATAATGCGCACAGCAAAGGAGTGGAACTCCTCTGCCTGCGTCTATGTTTCCGAACGCTTACAACCCTAATATCTTCATAGTTAATAAAATGATTGCTTGATTGATAGTTAGAGTGAACAGGCTTCTTCTAGGCAAGCTCGTTCTATCGTCGACTTTGTTTCTGTCATCTCTGACCTAGACTAGAGTCAGGAGCAAACCCATCACAAATAAAAAAACGGGTTGCACTCCGGGAGTGCCGGCAGAAGTGAAAACTTGAATATTGACGTTTTGCATTTTTGGGTATAATTTTGCACGAATTGCTTTAATCTTTACTAATATTATAAAGCTGAAGAGTTTGATGGTTTGTTTGCTTGAACGCGCTAATCTCAGGAACTACTGATCCGATTTGAAAAATTCTCAATCAGATAGCCACTTCAGTGTTACATAGCCCATTTATCGAGGAAGACTATAGGCTATATATCATCACGCTACGACGAGCGGAGCAGCAATGAATAATGTTGAAAACGGGGAAAATGTGACGCAGACGAAGTTGCGCGGGACAGCTAGTTATCAGTATAAAAGTAAGTACTATCATTTATGTGGTAAAATACAACATTCATTTATTGCGCTATCGTACACAAACATGACAATTTATATTACATTAAAATTTTTCATTGTCATTAGAAGTTTTCACTTCAAAAACTATTTCGCCCCCTATTTCTTTTCAGAAGTGGCGTATGTAGAACAGGTGAAAAATTTAATCAAAATCGGTTTAGTAGAGTTCCAATAGGCTGGTCCCTTATTACATAAGACTTAAACATAACTGGCGAAAGGTGGATGTACTATTTGGTACACCTCTGCCGAACCCTTCGGGAATTAAAGGCGTGATGTTATAATGTTATCTCATGTTTTCACTACTGTAAGTAGGGCTGTTATAAAGTAACTAGCCCGTATTGTCCCATTTAAGGGTAAAAGGCGCCCCGATCACTTTTCTACACAATAGGGGATAATACTGGGTAAAGAAAACGAAATTCTATTTTGTCCGTCAGACAGGTAATACAAAAATATTAGACACGTATTTTTTGTTTTATCAAAATATCAAAAAATCACTTAGTTAAAACTCATTAAAGTTGGAGAGTGGGGGCTCACTACGTCACAAGTACCTAGGTATAAAATCACCTACAAGTGACGTCATGAGCCATTTCAACTCAATATATCTCCGTAATTTTAAGACCAAGTGAAAAAGGAAAAAATACGTGTCCAATAATTTTCAATAATCTACCCGACAGACAAAGAAAAAAAAATAGTTGTCATCCCCTATTCTGTCATTTTGTTTGTACCGGCTTTCTATGATAGCCTTTAATTCTGCCTTAGTTATAGATAATGTAATTTAATTATCACCTTAAAAGTTATCATAACCTTCAAAATTAGTGATCAGAACTGCTAGATATGGCAAAACTTTATTACAACTTTCATTTATTACTGAAAAAAAGAAATTGTTTTTTTGCTCTCAATGAACCTTTATTTATGGGACGTCAATTAAACACGGAGATGGATAGCTGACTGGTTTATTCACATTGGCGCGCATACCCACATTACTAAATAACAAAAGTAGACACAAATACCTTACACTTTTCCCCCTTAAGATTAAATGTAAACTAATAATAATCAGAACTAATAACTAATAGAAAATAACTAAAACTAAATACATCTCATTAAACCTACTAACTACCAACTACTAACTACTTATACACATTTGTCTTTATTGACTGCACGCACGTGCGCACGTATTGTTCGGGCCGAAGCCCCCGGGGGCGGCGGTGGCGGGGAGCGAGGTGCAGCTGGTGCGGCCGGGCTTGCCGGGCCCGCGCTACCCACCACCGTCTCCAGCTCACTGGTTACCTCTGATGCATCCTCGAAATCATCATAGTCATGACCACCATCCTCCCCCTTGTGAGTACCGATGCTTGCTCGCGACAGTGATAACCGCGACTTGTTTCCCACGGGGACTATTTGGTCGCGATGTCTACGCCACTCGACCCCGTTTCCCATGTCAATGCGGTATGACACCGGTCCCGTACTTTTTGAAACTGTTCCCGTGGACCATTTATTTGGATTCGAGGTGTAATCGCGTGCGAGCACCGGTTCTCCTACACGGATAGGGGACTGGGGCGTGCCTCCTGCATGAGCTACCTGACGTTGCTGCGCCGCGCGCGCCACTTGTGCGACGTCTGGCCGTAACGCATCCAGTCGTGTTCTCATCCGACGCCCGATTAGCAATACTGCCGGTGGCACGCCCGTAGTTGAATGCTCACAATTTCGGTAATTGAATAGGAATGTGTTTAACGCTTGTAATACATTTTGGCCACTAAGAACTGCCCTCTTAATGGCTTTTTTAACCGTCTTCACCGCATTTTCAGCGGCGCCATTACCCTGTGGCCTATATGGCGCCGTTGTTACATGTGCAACACAATTTTGTTTGCAATAATTTTTAAATTCAGTCGATTGGAATGGTGGTCCGTTATCTGTAACGAGTTGCGAAGGTAATCCAAACCTACTAAAAACTGTACTAAGAGCTGTTATTGTTGACTGTGCATCCGTACGACCCATAGGAAGTGCCTCAATCCACTTCGAATGAGCGTCGACTATAATGAGGTATTTTTTTTCTGAATACTCCGCAAAATCTGCATGTAAGCGTTGCCATGGTAACAAAGGAAATTCCCATGGATGCAAGTCAGCCCGCGGCGCTGCATCCCGCACCATACGACACGGCTCGCACGTACGACCCATTACTTCAAGATCATTATCTAAAGTTGGCCAGTAAACATAATTGCGTGATAAGCTTTTCATTTTTCTAACTCCTAAATGACCTTGATGGATTTCTTCTAGAATTTTAGTTTGAAGTGATTTTGGTATTATGATACGATATTTATAAATTAGACAACCAAAATCCATTGTAATATCGGCTCTTCGTGCAAAATATGGTTTATCATCTTCGCAACTAGGTACGGATGGCCATCCAAATTTTACAAATCCCAAGATTCGTGATAATATTGTATCCTTATTAGTTTCTTTACATACGTCATGGAAATTAACTGGCATACATTGTTGTACTAAGCTAACATAGCTCATCGATTCCGTGGGACGGCGCTCCTGTGCTAACGGTAAACGTGACAACGCGTCCGCTGGTCCATTTTGCTTTGAGGTTATATATTTTATTGTAAAATCATATGCAGCTAATCGGGCAGCCCAGCGTTGTAAACGACTGGCGGCAGTTTGGGGTATACCCACTTTCGCTCCGAATATGTAGCTTAAAGGCTGATGATCTGTACGTAAATCAAATTTCCTACCATACAGATATTGATGGTGTCGAGTGACGCCATAAAATATTGCCAGAGCCTCCTTATCAATCTGGCTGTAATTGCGCTCCGCGTCATTGAGAGTGCGCGACACACAGCTGACCGGACGCTCACTGCCGTCTGGGAAACGATGCGCCAATATTGCGCCCAACCCGTACGCGCTGCTGTCCACCGATAGCACTAAGGGGCGCCCCTCTTCGTAATGTGCGAGTACCCTCTCACCTGATAGGACGCGCTTCGCTTCTTTAAAAGCCTCATCGCACTCTTTACTCCAATTCCAACTGACACCTTTTTTCAAAAGTTCATGCAAAGGGTGTAACAAAATACTTAATTTGGGAATAAATTTGCCATAATAATTAAGTAAACCTAGAAAACTTCTTAACTGTGTGATATCGATAGGCGGTGGTGCATTCACAATAGCCTCCACCTTCTGGGGGTCCGGGCGCAGACCACTTTGGTCAATAATGAACCCGAGATATTTAACGCTCGCTTGTAGGAAACAACATTTGCTTAATTTAACAGTCAAGCCCATATCTCTTAATCTAACCAGTACTTCTCTTAAATTAACCAAATGTTCTGCTCTCGAAGCCCCCGTCACACAAATATCGTCAAGAAAAACCACCGTGCCACGCACGCCGCGCAATGTCTCTTCCATTAATTTTTGGAATTTTTCCGGAATGCAAGACAATCCGAATGGCGTACGGCGATAAACGAATGTACCGATGTGTGTTGTAATAGCTGTACACAGTTGTGAATCATCCGTCAACATTGTCTGTTGATATGCATGGGTTAGATCAATTTTGGTAAATTCCTTTCCCCCACTTAGAGTGGCAAACAACTCTTCTATTCGCGGTAGTGGGTAAAATTCACGTTTCAGTTTAGGATTGATGGTCACTTTATAATCGCCACATATTCGAATATCGCCGTTCGTCTTGATAACCGGCACGATGGGCGTGCCGTAGTCGGAGTGCTCGACCCGGTAGATGGTGCCCTCGGCCTCAAGCCGCTCGAGCTCGCGCTCAACACGCGCGCGGAGTGCCAGCGGCACGGGGCGCGCCCGCACATACACGGGCTCCTGATTAGTCAGTTGCAATTGGAGTAATTTTTTACATTTTCCTAATTTGTCCGTAAAAACCTCAGGAAATTCTGTAGCTAACTTACTAATACATGGATCGGCAATGATATCATTGAAATTTATTTGTTTGATATTGAGAGACTTTAACCAATCCCTGCCCATTAATGGACATCCACCATTTTTAATGACATAACAATGCAAATTGTTTGCCGTTACATTACCTAGTTTAACATTGACCAATATATATCCTAATGACTCAATCCGCGTACCTGCATAACACCGTAACATTAAATTATCCGATTGAATTGTTTTATTTGGAAACATCTGCTTATAAAAGTCTTCACTAATCGCCGAAATCCGACTTCCAGTATCGACTTCACATTTAATTTTGTAACTGTCAATGTTCACGTTAACAAAGTAAGGTTTGTTACCTTTAGACGCCAGTTCGATGCTAAACAAATCCTCGTCTCCTGAGTTGTCTTCACTTACGTAATTTTGCCTACCATACCGACCACTAACACGCACTTCTTTGCACATCAATTTCAAATGTCCACGTTGGTTACACTCATCACAGTTGTAATTGATGTAACGACATCTTTCCGGCCGATGCGGCTTTCCACACCGCCAGCACTGTTGAGTCGCCGCGGCCTGCGCCGGCGCCGCCGACGTGCCCGGCCTCGCCGCCGTGCCGTCGGCCCTAGCGCCTGGGTTGCGCCCCCGTCCGCGCGCGCCTCCACCGCGTGCTCGGCCCGCGTCTGTCCTGTGCAGGCCTTCGCCCGCGTCGCCGCCTGCACCTGAGGTCGTGACAACGGCGGTGGTTGCCGCGCTCACCTCCGCGTGCCTCTCTGCAGCCTCTAACGCCAGAGCCAGCTCCACTGCCTCCTTGTATTTAATATTTTTCTCAGCAAAAATACGCGATCGCATCGCGCTGTTGGATAGTCCCGAAACAAATTGGTCGCGAAGGTTTTCTTCTAGCATTATACCAAAGTTACACGTGGTCGCGAGATGTTTTAAATCTTGGAGGTAGTCCGTCATGCATTCGCCAACACGCTGTCTACGTAAGCGAAACATGTGACGCTCGGCAATCTCCGATCTCTGTGGTTCTAAATGATCGGTTACCAAAAGTACTAATTCGTCGAATTTCTTCGTTTCTGGGTCCGCCGGAGCACATAGATCGCACATTAACGAGTATGTAGTTTCACCCACAACCGTAATTAGCAACGGCACACACAAGTTCTCTTTAATCTCATTGAGGATTATGTACTGTTTGACACGGCGAATATACGACGGCCACTGCTTCGAATTAATGTCAAAAGGTTCTAGTCGACCGATCGGCATTATTAATAACAATTTAACACGCGATTAGAATTCGATTTACTCGTCGCCAAATGGGACGTCAATTAAACACGGAGATGGATAGCTGACTGGTTTATTCACATTGGCGCGCATACCCACATTACTAAATAACAAAAGTAGACACAAATACCTTACAATTTATATACATTGCAGTATGTTTTCCTTAAAAAGGAGGTAACCCTTTGACAAGATTCGATTACTGATAAAAAAAAAACATTTAAAATGTCAGACATTTACGATCTCATTTAATGAGCATACGTTTTGCACTTTAATGTCAATATTCTTGAAGCAAAAACTCCAGTATAATATATTCACGACCCGTAAAAAAAGGGCTCGGCAAAAGGCTCGCCCATAATACATGAGACTTAAACATACGAGTTAGTAACTAGCGAAATCTGGTTGCGTTATTAGGTACAGCTCTGCCTAACCCTCCAGGGATTAAAGGCGTGATGTTATTTAGGCACAACACAGCCTAACAGTAACCGAACATAACCGTTCTCGCATCTAGTAAATAAATAGACACATTACATTAGTTCGCCGAACAGTGGCAAGTTCTAATGAAAGAGCCAGCACAGCAGCTTCAGACACACGACACCCTCTGCACCTAAATACCCTCGTGTCGCAAAGGCTGAAAAGCCGAAACAGTCTTTTGAAGTGTGTCACCCCCACTCACTGGCGAGCGGTCTACGGAGAGACTAACGCTGTGGCGAGGTAGTGCATCCTTACCCAACCCATTCTTTCCACCTGCTGAAAGTCTCCCACCTGGACATGAGTTGCCATGGCTGACCTGGAAGTCTTTAAATAGACTTTGGACCCAGGTTGGTTGCAACAAGGAAAACCTGCTCACGTGGACATTCATTAATGACTCTGCCCTGGAGTGTAAATGTGGTGCTGTTCCACAAACGATGCGGCACTTAATATCGTGTCCTGCGTGTCTTGCTGTTTGTTCATTACAGGAACTGATGGACGCTACAGAGGGCGCCAAACTCGTGGCTCAGTTCGGGGCTGACACAATTGAGATTGCCATCGACACGCTAAGAAGTACATTAGTGATAGTACGTTAACTAATATCGTCTACTAGGTCATCTTAAAACCGTTCTGTCAACAAAAACTTTACACTTCGCTCGATCTCTCACAAATCTAAAGTCACCTAGTACTAACCGTTAAATGTTTATGTTTGTGGGTCGAGAGGAAAGTAAACAAGAATGATTAGAACAATTTAAACTAAATAGATCTGTTGTTTATCTTTAAATCTGTGGTGTACAGTCAGGAAAGTAGTAAGCTGAGCCTGATCCACAAAGCGGTACTCAGATACGCTTCCTTTTTTTAGGAGGTTTCTTTCTTCTTCTTTCTTTTTTTAGGGTTCCGTACCCAAAGGGTCAATACGGGACCCTATTACTGAGACCTCGCTGTCCGTCCGTCTGTCACCAGGCTGTATCTCATGAACCGTGATAGTTAACCAGTTGAAATTTCTACAGATTATGTAGGTATTTCTGTTGCCGCTATAAAAACAAATACTAAAAACAGAAGAAAATTTTTTTGCTCCTTTTTATAAATAATGGTACGAAATCCTTCGTGCGCGAGTCCGACTCGCAGTTGGCCGGTTTTTGTTTCTTTTCCTTTTTCTGGAGCCCTGACTGCCGGTAGCTTAGACCCTGTTACCGATACCGGTGGGCTACTATTTTAAATATTTTACATGTTTTTTTTTTATTATTGGTTTTATATTGGAATATTACATGCTCTGTATGGTGTCGGACGTAAAGAATAGCACCATCCCATATCTTCCCGTGGGTGTCGTAAGAGCCGACTAACGGACTTGCCAGAGAATGGGCAGCAGCGTTCTCTGTGCCTTTGTAACAACCGTACTGCGATCGCCAACCCGCCTGCCAAGCGTGGCGATTATGGCAAAATCCCCCAAAATGTCAATGTGGCGACACATGGGGGAGGCCTATGTCCAGCAGTGGACGTCTTTTGGGCTGAAATGATGATGAATGATGATTACATCCTACTTTTCTTTTTCAGTTAAGTCCCATCTATTAGCCGATGATCCTATTCCCATCAAACGAAAATAAATCGAGACTGCTAAGGCACCTGCTGAGAAATTCCTGAATAAAACTTTTCTCGACCTAGGAATTGAACCCAGGCCCGCATACTTAGCAGTCACGCTTGCGATCACAAGACTAGACAGTCCTTTAAAAAACAGGCCAAGTGCGAGTCGGACTCGCGCACGAAGGTTTCCGTACCAATATTTATAAAAACGAGCAAAAAAACTTTATTGTATAGGAGCCCCCTTAAATATTTATTTTATTCTGTTTTTAGTACATGTTATAGCGGCAACAGAAATACATAATCTGTAGAAATTTCAACTGGCTAACCATCACGGTTCATGAGATACAGCCTAGTGACAGACGGACAGACAGCGAAGTCTCAGTAACAGGGTACCGTTTGACCATTGGGGTACGGAACCCAAAAAAAAAGTCATAAGAATAGTAACGGTGTCAAACAAACAACTTGAAGACTGACATTTAAACTAGTCTGACGCTATCAAGTTCTAGGTTAGTCTGTCTATACCCAGCCGGGTTACTGACCTCGCTAGAAACTCGACAGATATAGCAATGTGCATGATAACTACATTCGTAAACATATGCTTTTTCAAGTGTTACGGGGTTTTTCCATTGCGAATTTCTCAGTAGAAGGAGTCTCGATTGGGCCTGGTTAATGGTAATATACAGGGTGAAATGTAAGTTATGGGCATTATTTTAACCTAAGGCACTACTCACGATACTGATTGCTTTAGGGCTATTAATACGCAAATCAAAAATATTATTAATGCAAGTACGGAAAACCTTAAAAATTTAGTAAGTCATATTGCACAAAGCTTATTATTGGAAATAAACACATAAAGTAATTAAAACAAACTACTTCATTAACGTCAATAAGTTTTGAAGTATCAAAACCATAAAGCGCAGTACAGTGCGGAACGATAGTTAAACACATCAAATAATACGAATTCCGTACTTGCATTAATAATATGTTTGATATTCGTATTAATAGCCCTAATGCAACCAGTATCGTGAGTAGTACCTTAGGTTAAAATAATGCCCATGACTTCAATTTTACCCTGTATACTCTTCCTATTCCATAGGGCGGAAAGTGATTCTGGGCTGTTTCTTGCCTGCCAATTCTTGACATCAGCTATCAGTAACGTCCAGAATTTTCCGGTCCACGCACATTAAATTAATCAGAGATAAGTACATAACTACGAGGCGACTAAGGGACTTGCCAGAGAATGGGCAGCAGCGTTCTCTGTGCTTTTGTAACAACCGTACTGCGATCGCCAACCCGCCTGCCAGGCGTGGCGATTATGGCAAAACCCCCCTTCTTGGGGGAGGCCTGTATCCAGCAGTGGACGTCTTTTGGCTGAAATGATGATGATGATGAAGTACATAACTATCATGTCACTAAATAGGGTTCCCTACAAAAATTATTATAAATATTTTTATTATATGATATAACAAAAAATTTACGAGTTTCGCAATTTTTCCTTTATCTGTGCTATAAGACGTTGACGTTGACGTTGACGTTGACGTTGCTTCGTACCAAATTTCAAGATTCTGAGTTCACGGGAAGTAGTTTGTAAGTTTTGATTCCCTTGCGAGTGTCGAATTTTTTGGGAAATTTGCAGCATAAACGGCTGTATCTTTTGATTGCGTTGGCTTAGAAGTTTGATTTTTTCACAGCTCCAAGGGACAATAAACCTGAGTATTTGATATAAATTCCGCTTGATACCTCCACGCGTTCCTAAGAAACAGGGTCTTGACATACAGACAGACGGACGGACAACAAAGTGATCCTATAAGGGTTTCGTTTTTTCCCTTCGAGGTACGGAACCCTCAAAAGTAATATTTTTATGCAATAAAGGCTCTCTTTATTTCAGTCCATTTTTTTTGGTTTTAATCCTTAATTTTATAGTTAAAGCAGGAAACTTTTGGACCTAACCATGTAAAACACTGGGAAGTGGTGAAGGGCGGTCGTTTTGGGGCTTTGTCATATGTTAATTTGACAGTCAATTGTCTGTTGATTTTCGGCCTAATTTGAGTAAATGACTTTTCAGACTTCCAACAAAAATCATGATACCTTTTTACAATACAACAGTGATTAAAAAGAAGGTGTTTCATTCTCATGTTATTCATTCATCATCTATCTTTAATAAATTACCTAGAAATATTAGAGAACTCCCATTTAAATATTTCAGAAATAAACTGCGTAAATGGTTGATAGAAAATTGTTTCTATAGTTTACAAGAATTTCTGCAACATGAAAATCGTTTTTAAGATATCTAAATAGTATATATTTTTATGTGCAATATGTGTCAAGATTTTTTTTATAATTATTTAATTATTATTTTACTTTAAATTAGCCTAAGGGAATATTGTATTATATATCTAATAGATACGCATTAGATAATAATTTTAAATTATATTTGCATGCCCTAAAAAGGCAAATTATGGTTTGTAGGCACAAAAAACAACCACTAATTTTAACAACTAGTAACACCTGTATTTTACGTAAAAAATTAAACTTATTCTTTTGATTGTACTACAATAAACCTTATCACCAGCTAACTTCTTAGTGAAAAAAAAAGCAATGAAGAATTCCACTCTACAGTTCCCAATAACAAAACCTTACTTTTTGAAACAAAGCAAATTTTCCAAGTAATGCACATACTTAAATATTTTATAACTTAAAAACAAGTGTGGCTCATTATTCTCTGTAGCATGAATAATTCTGTTTTAATTAATTACAATATTATTTCCTTTTTACATCACTTCTCAAGGTAATGCTCTTTGTTTTAAAATAACAAAGGGTCATGCACCGTGGTTGGTTTAAATGAGGAGTTTAAATTATATTTTTTAATCATATTCTAGACAGCTTGATGGATTGTGTGAAAATTGACGGATGAGCAGCCTGCTGCGCTACGTGTCACGGGTTTGATTCTCGCACGGAACAAAATATTTGTATGGCCTATAGATAGTTGTTTGTAAACGCACCCATGGTGTAGGAAAACAACGTGAGGAAACGAACTAAAAATTCGAAGACATGTGACATCTCACATCTACCAACCCGCACTGGGCTCGCGTGGTGGATTACAGTCCACTCCCTCTCATAGAGAGGAGGCCTGTGTCCCAGCAGTGGGAACATTATAGGCTGATGATGATGATGATGCACCCACGATACGAGAGAACTTAAAAAAAAAGTCTTTAATGACGTGATTTAGATGATGTGTGACGTGATGATGATTAAGAGAGAAGAATTAAAGAAAACAAAACCGGCCAAGTGCGAGTCGGACTCGCGCACGAAGGGTGCCGTACCATTATTTATAAAAACGAAAAAAAAAACGTTTTTTTGTATGGGAGCCCCCCTTAAATATTTTTTTTTCTGTTTTTATTATTTGTTGTTATAGCGTCAACAGAAATACATAATCTGTAGAAATTTCAACTGGCTAACAAACACGGTTCATGAGATACAGCCTGGTGACAGACGGACGGACGGATGGACGGACGGACAGCGAAGTCATATACGACAAGCGAAGTAATATAGAAAAGGACAGGAAGATCATGTGGAGGTGATGGTAACTAAGTTAAGTAAATTAAAAAAAAAACTTCTAAAAACTAAAAAATAATATCTAATTATCCTTTACTTTTTATATAAGTAGAATATTTTAGTCCAAGCGCCGTTGTGTCGGGGGACCGCTCATCTGCTCTCTGCTCTAAGCGGGCTACTTAGCGGTCCCCTATGAATATTTATTAAATACATTAAAATAAATAACGTGCAACTGTAAGTTGATAATTTAATAGACGAGAAATATTGAATGGTTTGTAGGTACTTAAATAACAATTTCAGACGAGATCATTTTGTTGTTTCATAATTTTTAGAGCGTAATTTTTCAGTAGTCGGGTTTTAATTTTGTGAATTATTATTTTTTACTTAGGTGTTTTACTGACCTTGGTACAGAAGGTGCATCCACAACCAGAGATGAGGGTGACCTTATCAGCCGTGGCGTCTTCTAAGCAAAGCTTGCAGTTGATAGGGGCAGCCGGCACAAACCCGCCACCGGCGCCATCCAGGGAATACCTGACGAAGAGAAATATAAATGAATTAACTTAAATTAAAATTTTAATAGTCAGAAGACTCGACAACGTGCCTAGAAGGGCCACTTTTCCGGATGCTTCGTGATTGAGATCTTTTATCCTAGACCATACCTGGGAACGTTCTGTGTGGTGTCGGACGTAAAGAACAGCACCATCCCATATCTTCCTGTGGGTGTCGTAAGAGGCGACTAAGGGACTTAAGGGCCAGAGAATGGGCAGCAGCGTTCTCTGTGCTTTTGTAACAACCGTACTGCGATCGCCAACCCGCCTGCCAAGCGTGGCGATTATGGCAAAACCCCCCTTATGTCAATCTGGCGTTGGGGGAGGCCTATGTCCAGCAGTGGACGTCTTTCGGCTGAAATGATGATGATGAATGATGAACTAGTCAGAAATCTTGTTTTTTTTTTATTCCCTGGCTTCTGGGGACTGGCAGCAGTCAGCACCAGCATGATGAGCAGATGCTCGTGTGACGTACCTCGAACCACTAGCTCCGGCGAGGGACAGCAGCGACGAACAACGGGAGCAGACGGAGGGCGCGCGCAGTCTGTTGTGAGCCCTGATCGGCTCGGTAGACTTCTCGCGGTCTGTCAGCGCGAGGACTGTTGAGCATTTTCGAAGACCTGGTGGATGAAAGGAAAATAATTAGCATTCATTGTTTACAGATTCATTCACAAATCGCACTGGGCCCGCGTGGTGAATGACAGCCGACACTGTGCAAACTGTGTCCAAGAAAATCAAAATATTTCTTTTCACATAGGCTTTAATGGGCCTATAACACTTATACACGTCGAAAAAAGGTGAGCGGTTCGGGTTGAACGTTTCCTATGGAGAGGAACCGGGAAGAAACTCCATGGTTTCTCTTTTAAAATGATTTCATTTTACAATGGGAATATTAAGAGTGATTAATTATGTTGTACTGATTATTTGCAATTTATACGATTACATAAACCAAGGTCTCTCTTACTGCAAGTATGGCAAGGCAATATTGCACTGCATTCCACATTCATTTTGCATTCCTTAAATTAATTATGAAATGAGAATGTTTTTAAACAATACCGTATTTTACAAAACATATTTATGTTAATATGAGTTTTGTTATTATTTATTAAATTAATTGTATATTTAGTATTAATTTAATTGTATATTTTTTTCTAAATGGGAAATGTGTTTTGCATTTATTTTCATTTTAATACTGGAAAAAATGTTTTGTTATTTTATTCTAATGTCTACCATATTGTTTACTTTTTTAAAATTGTTATTCTATTCAAAATCAAAAAATCAAAAGTCATTTATTCAAATTAGGCTGATAATCAGCACTTTTTGAACGTCAAAATTACAAGAGACAGTCCCCCAAAACGCCCGCCCTTCGCCACTTCCTAGTGTTTTAGCTGGGAAGAAGAAGTGGCGGAACAAACTCCCCAGCAACACATCTGTCTGTTAGGTTAGAAGAACCAGATTCTACACAATAGTGTTCAAGTTCATATAAACAAAGAATCTAATTAATGTCACATGTCAGCTAGCACACACCAATAATAAAATATTAAAAAATAAAGAAAAATAAAGCCTCCAGACTAAAGGGCGTGCCCGCTTACACGTGCATACAGACGAAAAAAAAAAAAAAAAGTAAAAAAAAAGATGTATTTAAAGTAAAAAAAAAAATATGCATGAAGTTATATCACATTTCAGTAAGCTAATTTGGCGAAAGAACACAAACATTGTCTTGAGTTCAACCCAGCGACCAACTATTCTTATCGTTTAAATAGTCGTTAATGGAATAGTAGGCCTTTGAACAAAGGTTAGATTTTACTTTGGCTTTAAACACATTAAATGGCAAGTCTAGAAAGGAAGATAGTAGCTTGTTGTAAAAGGTAATACCAAGCCCTACGAATGAATTATGAACTTTATGAAGCCGGTGAAAGGGAGCACGTAGTTTATTCTTATTTTAAGTGTTTATATTGTGAATATCACTGTTTTTACTGTACAAATGGATATTTTGTTTAATATATAAAATGTTTGCAAAGATGAATTGTGAAGCCACCGTGAGAATACCAATCTCTTTATAAAAATCTCTCAAAGATATTCGTGCACCCAGCTGGTAAATTGCACGAACCGCTCGTTTTTGAAGAACGAATATATTTTGGATATCAGCGGCTTTGCCCCACAGCAGAATACCATAGGACATAATACTGTGAAAATAACTAAAATAGACTAACCGTGCTGTATCAACGTCAGTGTATTGTCTAACTTTTCTCACGGCATATGCGGCCGAACTAAGCCTACCCGCTAGGCTTGATATGTGTGGACCCCATTGTAATTTTGAATCTACTGTTATACCCAGAAACACAGCTGAGTCAACAGTTTTAAGCTCCTCATTGCCGAGAACAATGTTGGGACCTAGATTTTTAACATTAGGTAAGGCGAATTTAATACTTTTAGTTTTCTTGGCATTAAGAACAAGGTTATTTGTTGTGAACCAATCTGTGACCATTGATAGAGCGCTGTTTATGTCTCCAAAATCGTGTCTATTCCTATCTACTTTAAAGATAAGAGAGGTATCGTCAGCAAATAGTACTACATCACAAATACCCTTCAAATAATATGGTAAGTCATTGATATAAACCAAGAATAAAAACGGTCCCAGTATTGAGCCTTGAGGTACACCTAGCTGAACAGGTAGCCCGGAAGATTTCGCGCCATTGACATCTACACATTGGAATCTATTTTTCAAATACGAATCTATTACATTTAGGGCCTCATTTTGAACACCGTAATAACGTAGTTTCCGTAAAAGCGTGTCGTGGTGTACGCAATCAAAAGCTTTTGAGAGATCGCAGAAAACACCGATTGCATTTTGCGCGTTTTCCCACGCGTTAAATATGTGTTTCAACAAAGCAACCCCCGCATCTGTAGTCGAACGACCTTTGGTAAAGCCATATTGATCGTTGTGAAGAAGGTTGTTTAGATTAAAATGTCTTAGCAACTGTTTAAGTATTAACTTTTCAAAAATGTTGCTAAATGCAGGTAAAATAGAAATTGGTCTGAAGTTACCAATATCATTTTTACTGCCTGGTTTAAATAGAGGGATGACTTTACTGCTTTTCATAAGGTCAGGGAAAGTACCTGAATCAACGCATTTATTAAAAGTAACAGCAAGGTAGGGGGCTAAGATTTCTATTATATTACTCAAAAGTTTAATGGAAATACCCCAGTAATCACCTGTGTTTTTAGACTTAAGTGAATTAAAAACATTAACCATATCACGAGGTGTTACATGTTCAAAACTAAATACGAGACCACATTTGGGCACGCTACTATGCAAACGGTTTTCGGCTTTAGACGGCGACGAACTTAAAGAGCGAGTCGTAGTTATAGGTATGCTAGCAAAATACTCATTAAATGCCTTAGCTACGTCGGCTGGATTATTAACTAATTTGTTATCAACCATTCTAATTTTATTCTAATTTTGACTAATTTCGTGTAGTTTTACTAGTTTTTAATGTTTAACCAATAACTTGTACGTGTGGTGTTAGTGTTAGTTGGTTTCAAATAAATTTAAAAAAGCATTATAACAGTATTCTGTTCGTTTTGAGATAGCAATATTGTTGGAGATGATGTTACTCGTATACTGAACCACTAGCCGACACCGCCACCCCTGCAATATAAAATTCCCAATACCTTCAGAGTTATTTCCTCAGAGATATTTGCTCTCAGCTTCAATAACTTTACTAAAATGTCTGCTTCAATTGAAACTTATTGAAGTATAAATCAAATGCAATTTTTAATTAACTCGCAATGGAACTTGCGAGTGTCGATCCCCGCACGAAACAAATATTTGTATGGCCTACAGATAGTTGTTCCGGGTCTGACTGTTTGTGTATGTTAGTTTAAATGTTTGTAAACGCACCCACGATACAGGAGATATTCGCAGAGCGGGGCAACGTTTAAAAAAAAAAAACTGGCGCCAGGACAATATGTGCATAATATCTGTCAGACAAAAATATCTTGCGCGAATTTAAATTAATGTAGCCAAGGCAAGATTTTTTGTATGAGGATGTGAGTACCTGAATTATATAAATTCAAGGATCATTAACGCTTTCGAACTTGACTTTCCAATTTGTGAAAGGTGAGCTTTTGACGGCCAAATTGAAGCGATGTGGCGTTCAGGAGAAAAAAAAGATGAAAGTAATTTTTTTGAGACTTCAATATTTTATTTACGTACGACGACCAAACAAGCTATGCAAAACCAAATTAAGCTGATCTGGCATTGTACGGAAAGCTCATACAAAACGAGGTCACGTTGTACTGGATATGTAAGTATAGCCTGAAGTGCATCTAATTACGCAAGAGATTAATAATTAACAAATCGACTACGATACTAGATCAAGCCAGTTCTTGGCGAATTCAGAAATCTTATCACTGGATTGCATGAAATCTTCCCTGTTAATTAATTCGCCATTAAAAAATCTTGAAGTTTACAAAGTCGAGAAAATGCAAAATCGAAGAAAACAAGACAGCTCTGAAGAACTTTTGATTAATTAGCATATGTAAAAGGCCAGGTATAAAAATATAAGTTTAAACGTTATCTAAGATCAACCAAAAATATCCTGTAAAAGGCAAATGCGCAGAAATTATATTTGCACAGCCAAAGTTATTATAAAAACAGAAGCTTTTATTTTTAACTTGTTCTTACAATATGAATGTAAACACTCGTCTAAAGAAAGCAGGAGTTCTTGTAAAAAGTTATGTCGTTCATATCCGAACAGAAGTACATACGAGAATCAATGAAGCTCCACAAACCAGTATAAGTAGATCTCTCATTGTCCAGAAAGCTTATGCAAAGCGACGTCAAGTTATACTGGCTTTGTATGGCTTGATATGTCGCCGTAAGTACCAAAAGGCAATATAAATTTCGATGACTTTCGTACGACACTTGTTCAAACAAGCACAAATATTGACGAGGATCGATGTTTTCCAATTACAGAACCTGTCGAGTTGGCTTCGTCTAAAAATAAAATAAACTTCTGAGTAAAAATATTGCTTTTATACGAAAAGTTTATCGTTTTAACGATACGGGTTCCAAGCTATGAGATAATTCGTGAATGTTAGAGATGATTGGCTCAAGACAGAAATGTATGAAGTAAGACAGTCATCATCGTCACCTTCTTACCTTTGTACCACACGTTTACTTCTTCCATTTGTTTTTTTTATTTTTATTTGACAGTAACTTTTTGGACCTATGTATTCTGCTTATGCGTATGAAGTTTCATTAAAATCGGTTCATGCATTTCAGAAAATAAGGCCTTGAAAGAATGTATGAAATGCCGTAAGGTGTAAATGCTCCTATGTCTTGAAGGAATGACAAACACACACACACACACACTCACAAAAATTCGCCTTTATAATATTAGTGTGATAAATAGGGAGTGGGATTTATAATAACCCAAACAATGTATGTAAGTATTGATTTTTTTATGAAAACGATAAAAATATGCAACAATATTATGTCGGCGCGTGTTTGTAACTAATTGGTTTTATCACAGGCCTTTGAAACAAGCCGTGCGAAGTTACCGACCTAATTCTGATGCGGTTATGTATTTATAGCAATTCACTGTATTTCCCCGGGGTAATGAAAACTGGCGGGGAAACCGTTGTTAATACAGATTACGTGTTATCAGGGGATTATACAAATTAGCAATGCAAGAGAGTTTTAAGAATCTTTTATTTGTAACTGTTCGTATACCTACTTACCTAACAAAAGCATGCTTGGTTTGTGCAAGAGATGACTATGAATTAAGGAGGATAATGTGGCCGTGAAAACAATTCGAAAAAAAAATTGCACTCCGGGAGTGCCGGCAGAAGTGAAAACTTGAATATTAACGTTGTGCATTTTTGATATTTTGGAATGGTTCGGGAATAATTTTGCACGAATAGCTTTAATTATCAGTATAAAAGTAGGTACTATCATTTATGTGGTAAAATAGAATATTCATTTATTGCGCTATCGTACACAAACATGACAATTTATATTACATTAAAACTTTAACACTTCAGAACGATTACAATCCGTCTTACGAATTTTACCTCTTTGGGGAAACCGAAGGTTTTGTTTGTGCAAAAGATAAATATCCAGTTTTGGAAACCCAAACTCAATGACAGATGTCATAAAGTTCAAATTCCTTCGTAACCTAATGTCAATCCGTCTGACGAATTTTCGATCAGGACACGTGGCCTCCTGACGCGAGTTTAACATTTTTTACCCATCAAACTTCTTTAGCGCACGAGAAGTGCACAACACCGCTAAAGAACTTTCACTTAAAAAAAAAGGCAATAGTTAACTACAATAATTAATACGTATAGTTATTCCCTAAACGTTACTAATGTATGAATGTGGAAAAAGCAATAAGTGTAAGGATCGTTAGGCTCATAGCAGGTACCAGGCTCGAAGGCACCTAAGAAGCCGATTCTTACCAGCTTCCCTTCGAGAACTAGGCACTATACGTAGTGTCCAGGTACCCAGCGTCAGAAACATTTTGTCTTCATGAGAAATAGGCGACAGATCATGTATGTATGAATGATGTTAGTGGAAGTATAATTAAAAGTTCTTACCTTCTAACAAAGGCTGTGGTTGCGACAGCACGGAGTCCCTGGAAGCTGCCCTGCGGACTGGCTTCGCGGGCCGCGCCAAGGACTTGAGCCCCCCGCTCAGTATCAGTTCCAGGGCTCGACGCCCACCCGGCCCGGTCGCGCCTGCTCCCATCTGAGGAAAAAGACTCAAAGATTTAGATATCACTCGGTTTTTGCTAAAACAATTATACTACGTATAATAAGAAAGTGAAAAAGTCAAACTGTAACGTATTGGGTTTGCCATCAGTAACAGCCACGGAGTCTGGATGTGTAACCGGTTGATGGCAATACGGTCGCTCCCATCGGACATGGGACTTGAAACTTAACTGGCGTAATGTGGGGGAACTATTAGGTACACCCCTGTGTAACCCTTTGGGGATAACAGGCGTGCTGTTATTTTTTGTTCATCATCATCATCATTTCAGCCCAAAAGACGTCCACTGCTGGACATAGGTCTCCCCCAAGTGTCACCACATTGACATTTTGGGGGGTTTTGCCACAATTGCCACGCTTGGCAGGCGGGTTGGCGATCGCAGTACGGTTGTTACAAAAGCACAGAGAACGCTGCTGTCCATTCTCTGGTAAATCCCTTAGGCGCCTCTTACGACACCCACGGGAAGATAAGGGATGGTGCTATTCTTTACGTCCGACACCATACAGACCATACATATTTTATGTTACTCATAACAAATAAAAAATAGAAAACATTGTGCTGAGCAGCATACGAGCCAACATCACCTAATTTGCAACATACAACCTATAAATTATACAAACTTCTACAGGTTTGGGTCTAAACACGTGACGGGTCATAATTGACTCGACACGTGTTTCGCCCCACCACGTTCCGATCAACACGCAAATTGTTAAGGGAAGCACGTTGCATAATATTAATTATCGCACCTACTGCACGTGGATGTTTTGCGGGCGGGGGAGGGGCAGTGATCCAAGCCTGGATCTAATTCAAGGCGAATTTAACAGATAACATTTCTATTTACACTCGATTTTTTTGACCGACTAGCTTCTGCACGCGACGACACTTGCGAGGATTTGTATACCTGGATAAAAAGTATCTATGTGTTATATATAACTTATATAAACTATCCAGGCACCCTATTCACAAACCCTCGGATTTGATTTCGATTCAGGCACCCTATTCACAAACCCTCGGATTTGATTTCGATTCGATAAGTCTATCTCGTTCGTTTTCGTAATGCCAAAACAAGGTAGACATACGACTTATCGAATCGAAATCGAATACGAGCCTTTGGGAATACGGTGGCTGGTTATAAAATATCTGTATGCCTATTTTCATCCAAATCAAACATCTATCTAGTGGTGGTACTTTCATAAAAACCTAAAAGCTTGGCTTTTTCTTACAGCTCCTCATGATGTTTGGCTTTTGGAACAGGCTGCTTGTGCTTGCCGTATTGTTGGCCCCTATTGTTGTTGGCACGCCACCTCACAAACTGACGCCTTTTTTAAGTAAGACTAGCTGACCCGCGAAACTTCGTCTGCGTCACATTTTCCCCGTTTTCGCAACATTTTTCATTGCTGCTCCGCTCCTGTTAGTCGTAGCGTGATTATATATAGCCTATACTTATTGATAGGGTTAGTGACACCATGTCAGTTTAAAAACATACATAGCCTATACTTAGCCTTCGTCGATAAATGGGCTATAAAACACTGAAAGAATTATTTAAATGGGACCAGAAGTTCCTGAGAATAGCGCGTTCAAGCAAATAAACAAACAAACTCTTCAGCTTTATCATATTAGTATAAATAATAAGTAGATATGGATAGATTAAAATTAATCCAGCAGAATTAATTTCGAACTCGAACGGCGTTTTCTCCAATCTTTACTTGTAATATGAGAATCTGTATCGGCTTTACTACAATATTGTGGGCATGTAAAGCGGATTTTATGCCAAGTAAACGTCGATAACATTGACGTTTTTCTCAATTACTTTTATCCCTAGTTATTTCATCCTTTTTTGATGCGGATAAAGGCAAGAAATAACCGAAAGGTTAACAACACCAAGCTTTAACGAAGGGCAAACGAACAACTGTTGACGTTTCAATTATTTGTGACCTTGGCGACCTTAATTTGAATTGAAACTGTTAAATTGAGCCTGTTTTAATTTTTGTGAACATACAGAATTTAAGGCCATATCAGATACTAGCTGTCGTCTGCGTCACAAATTTCCCGTTTTCGCAACAATTTTCATTGCTGCTCCGCTCCTTTTAGTCGTAGCGTGATGATGCCTATATAGCCTATAGCCTTCCTCGATAAATGGGATATCTAACACTTAAAGAATTTTTCAAATCGGACCAGCAGTTCCTGGGATTAGCGCGTTCAAGCAAACTCTTCAGCTTTATTATTGGTATACTAGCTGTCCCGCGCAACTTCGTCTGCGTCACATTTTCCCCGTTTTCGCAACATTTTTCATTGCTGCTCCGCTCCTTTTGGTCGAATGAACAATTTTTTAAAATCGGATCAGTAGTTCCTGAGATTAGCGCGTTCAAGCAAACAAACAAACAAACTCTTCAGCTTTATAATATTAGTACCTATAGATTAGATGTTTCAAAGTACAAAAACAATTGTTCAAGTGCATGTCGGACCACGCACAGTGAAGGATTCGTTATTCCGTACACCTCTTCTCCAATGTTCAATGAAATAGTGCCTCTAGTCTGTGATAAAATGGCTGTGTGTATCATGCATGACAGACAGACGGATCGAAGTACAAACGGACATAACAAAAACTGTAAGGGTTACAAGGGTTCCGTTTTTGTCATTTGGCTACGGAACTCTAATAATACAAAATGCATTAATGATCCCTTCATTAGTGCATTTTAAATGATTTCTTGAATAACCGTTATTAAATATTTTGGTTATTCAAATTCTGACCTCTGAATAACCCAAATATTTAATTACGGTTACAAAGGTAGAGAACCTCTGATTTAGGATATTCAAGGCAAATTCGAACTTAGTGTACCAACTATGTATGACATATGATACCTTGTTGACACCCATTGTGGGTGTCAACAAGGTGCATCCCACACAGAACCCAGGTGGCTTGCCCAAGTCCTGAAAATAGGAACGCACGTATGTACACTAAATACCGTCAGCGAAATTAAATGTAATGGAAATTTACTTCCAACTTAAATTATCCGTATCTTCAAATCGTAACTGTCGTTTTTTGGCAGTTATTATATGAAATATCAATAATACTGCTATTGACTGACTATTTGATGTAGAGTGTCAATTTGTTTAAAAATGTATTTCCCTGACTTTACTTAGCAGCTTAGTACGTTATTTTCAACATTAACATGTTTTTCATGAATTTCTTAGTGGTAGCCACGGAGTCTGGATTTGTGCCCGGTTGATTGCAATAGGCTCGCCCCCTATGACTTGGGACTAAAACATAACTGGCGAAATGTGGGTGTACTACTAGGTACACCTCTGCCGTACCCTTCTGGGATTACAACAGGCGTGATGTTATGATATTTGTATATTTCATGTTGTATTGGTACTAATAAAAACCAAGTGCGAGTCGGACTCGCGCATGAAGGGTTCCGTACCATTATTTATAAAAACGAGCAAAAAAACCGGCCAAGTGCGAGTCTTACTCGCACACAGGGTTCCATAGCCCCAAACAATATTTTGAACTGTCATTCATTAGTTAATAGTATTAGTTGGTAAACTTCCACTCAACCGCAAAACTAAATTGGTTTTACATTGTTTGTAATGAAAAACAAAGTTACTGCTGCAGTTTGATCAAAAAGTCCCATATCTAAAAAACTGAACGTCATATCTTATTGAAACCAATTTTCGTTGATAGTTTTTTTTTACGTTCTACAATCCTAAATATTAGGTCTTTACCTATGAAATTGCCGTTTTGTTTGAAAAAAGTTAAAGTATTTTTTTTTTCGAACTTATTTGTTTCTTTTATTCAAAGTAATCACCCCTGCAATCAATGCATCTTTGCCAACGCTGTGGCAGTTTATGGATATGGATTCTTGAAAAAATCAGCTGGACGGGAGACAACAAACTCTTCAAAGGCGTTTTGTACTGCCTCTCGGGAATTGAATTTTTTTCCCGCTAAAAAGTTGTCCAAATTTTGGAAAAAGTAATAGTCGGAAGGCACAAGATCTGGTGAGTATGGCGGATGAGGGAGAGCTTCCAAACCCAACTCATGCAGCTTAGAGACGGTCTGTTGTGCAGTATGGGGCCGCGCGTTGTCGTGAAGTAGCAGTGGAGACGACCGATTGACCAAAGCTGGTTGCAGACGTGTGAGTTTCGCCATCATTGTGGTCAGTTCTTCAATGTACAGTAATGCTCTCGCCGTTTTGTAAAAAGCTATGATGAATCACACCAGCACTAGACCACCAAACTGTGACCATCACCTTTCTAGGGGTCATTTTTCGTTTTGCACATTGCTTTGGTACCGAACCAGGATCTAACCAACTTGCTGAGCGCTTTCGATTGTCAAAAAGAATCCATTTTTCGTCGCACGTAACAATTCGGTTCAAAATTCCTTCATTTCTGTGCCTGTTAAGCAGCGCAAGGCAAGTCTCGACGCGTACGTTGCGCTGGCGATCGTTAAGTTCGTGGGGCACCCATCTATCAAGCTTTTTTATCTTGCCAATCTGTCGCAAATGGACCAATATTGTTTTAATGCTAACATCAAAAGCTGCTGCCAGCTCAGCTGTAGATTGAGTTTCATCAGCTTCAACAATCACCTTTAATTCATCATTGTTGACCAAAGTTTCCGGACGACCACGAGGTTCATTTTTCAAGTCAAAATTCCCAGAACGGAACCGAGTAAACCAATAACGGGTTGTGCGTTCGTTTGTACAGTTCTCTCCGTAAACGTTGTTGATGTTACGGGTCGTTTGTGCCGCGTTGGTGCCACGACGGAACTCATATTCCATAATTACACGAAATTTCAAAGTATCCATTATGAGGAAAAATTTTGAAATGTAATGAAAATACAACGCTAATCAATAAACAAAAGACTGATTTTGTAAATAGAATGTCATATTTTTAAAACAAAATTAATTTGAATTTAGAACTCATAGCCAATCAAAACTTTTTTTTGTTTGAAAAAGTCTGTACTGCAATACGGCAGTTTCATAGGTAAAGACCTATTATTTTCAGAATTTTGCTCTTCTTACTTTAGAAATTAGAGGGGGGGGGACACACATTTTACCACTTTGGAAGTGGCTCTAGCGCAAACTATTCAGTTTAGAAAAAAATGATTTTAGAAACCTCAATATCATTTTTGAAGACCTATCCATAGATACCCCAAAAGTAGGGGTATGATTAAAAAAAAAATTTTTGGTTTTCAGTTCTATGTATGGGGAACCCCAAAATTTATGTTTTTTTTTTCTATTTTTGTGTGAGAATCTGAATGCGGTTCAGAGTATACATCTACTTACCAAGTTTCAACAGTATAGTTCTTATAGTTTCGGAAAAAAGTGGCTGTGACATACGGACGGACGGACAGACAGACAGACAGACATGACGAATCTATAAGGGTTCCGTTTTTTGCCATTTGGCTACGGAACCCTAAAAATCACGTTTTTGTATGGGAGCCTTTAAATATGTATTTTATTCTGGTTTTAGTATTTGTTGTTATAGTGGCAACAGAAATTCATGATCTGTAGAAATTTCAACTGGCTAACTATCACGGTTCATGAGATACAGCCTGGTGACGGACGGAAGGACGGACAGCGAAGTCTCAGTAATAGGGTCCGGTTTGATCCTTTGGATACGGAACTTTAAAAAACCAATTCACATAAAATTACGTCGCAGTAGACCTATAAATTGTGAGCGTGACGTTTCCATCAAAATAAACACATCAATACAAACAAACTAAAAGTGTACTAAGTGTCGACACATCACCGCTAATGTACAAAGCTAATTAGCCGAGGATTCATGGCGCTCGTTTTAAGGTTACCGTGTCAGTTCCTGTTCCGTTACACGTTAAAAAAGAATAATTCCATATGCCAAGGCGTAGTAATCATGTTTTTGCCTTTGTTCGTGTGAAGGCCGCTGCTAGGGTTGCCAGATCTTTAAGTATGAAGAACAACTGTATTTTTACAAAAACGGTTTTGGAAGTACAGACTAGATTTCTTTTTGGTGTAGTGGCTTTTAAACTATGAAGCCATTTTAACAACAATCTCTGAAAATTTCATCATCATAATTTTTCAGCCATTATTCCATATTTGGGGTCTGCTCAGCATGTCAGCATGTGTGCTTCCATAAATCTCTATTACTCGTCATTTCATTATAAATCAACAAACACCTCCTTTCTTACCACACAGCCCATCCATCGTTTCTTTAGTCTTCCTCTACTCTTATAGCCATACTGAAAACTTTCCTGAAAGAGTAAGGTCTGAAATATATTCAGAATTTTAACTTACTCTTTCTGACTTTGCACTCGAGTCTGATTGGTAAATTTTGAATTAAAAACTTTATCACAGTTGCAAAAGGTTCGAATTTATACATAACTGCCTCGAAGGTTTTCAGCAGGGACGTAAGAGGCCTTTTATAATGACGGGGTAAATGTTTTTGTAAACTTTTGCATACTTTGGACAACCCATACTGTTATCGTTATCGGACTTGAAGATTGTTTGTGATTCTCAAGATAAGCCCCAGTTCGTTTTTGATAATTTCATATGTATTTTAAATGCTGTTCAGAATAATGATTCATTCCCTTTTATGCACTGAGTAGATTATGTAGAGCAGAACACTTGTGCCTTAGTATTAATGCACTTCCAATAAAACATATTGTTTCAAGTGTTTACTAAACGCAGCTACGTATAAAATTATTAATATTTTAATACGCATACTGTCCGCTTGCATCACATAACACAAAACGAGTTTATTAACGGTCCAATTAAAACAATATTGAACAAACTTATGTTATTATAAAATTAATTTCAACTTGTAATATAACGATATTTTGTATACTTTTAGCGGCCTTTAATGTTTTTTTAAACATATCCTACCAGTAAACATACTGTACATGACTGCATAGGTACAGTAATGCTTTTATCTTGTTCTACCTTTTGTATTTAGCAACGACTTATTGTCGGGCCTACGCTTACTTACGCTTACTTATGTACTAACGCTGTAACATACAAATATTGTAAAACCAAATGATTTTAAAAGAGTTACCATGGAGTTTCTTGCCGGTTCTTCTCCATAGGAAACGACCAACCCGAACCGTGCATCTTTTGTCAACGTTTTATAAGTGCTCATGTAAAATAAAATATTGTTTTTTTTTTTTTAGTATAGGGCCTTAATTCAAGTCAAAACTTGATGTTCAAAACCATATAACAATTTAAAAAATGAGCGCTATCAAAGTTACAACATTCGCCATCAGTACAACTTCGTTAGCTTATATTTTAGAAACGTGACACATTAGATGATTTTGTTTCATGCAACACTTGTTTGTTTAGATGTTAGCTATTGATTAATATAGTTTTTATGCGTGGCTGCTATATTTTAGAAAGAAAAAAAAACCTTGTCATGTATCAATTTTACATTAAAATTAGAACTTAGCACATCATCCACATAGATTACAAAGAAAAAATGCACATAGAAATAATAAAATTTATATGGGACTACCGCGAGAGCTCTCCTACCAAATGAAAAAAGAATCACTTAAATCAGACCCGTGGACGTAATCCCGGAGAAATCTGCCCTTTGCCTAAAATATTTGGTCTCTGACCGTACATTGAAACTTCAACTATAAAAAACTAAACTTTTTATCAGCACTTGGCAGCCCTGCCTCTCATAACGGTACAGCAACAAGCTCTACCGGGTCAGATGAATGGTACTTACTTACGACCACAACTCGGCAAACAATGCCATGCGGTTTTTGTATCTCCGCGCCTTGTGGATCAAAGCTTGGCATTTTCCGGATTACACATACGTTGTAGGACAAAGAACGGGCAAGGAATTCTTGTGGGTGTACCAGAAGGATTTTGTACCAGCACGAAGGCGTTGAAAATAAAAAGGTTTAAGAGCATCCTCGGGTGTTACCACCGTTTTTGGGCTTTTTGTTTTTAACCTGTTTCTTCCCACTGCTAGGCCAAGACGTTCCCTTTTTCCTTTCCAATTCTGACCAATCCTGAGTTCGTGTGGACCAATTCTGCCTATACGCGTCAAGTCGCCCTGTATGGTGTCGGACGTAAAGAATAGCACCATCCCATATCTTCCCGTGGGTGTCGTAAGAGGCGACTAAGGGATTTGCCAGAGAATAGGCAGCAGCTTTCTCTGTGCTTTTGTTACATCCGTACTGCGATCGCCAACATGCCTGCCAAGCGTGGCGATTATGGTTAAACCCCCCAAAATGTCAATGCGACACTTGGGGGAGGCCTATGTCCAGCAGTGGACGTCTTTCGGACTTAAATGATGAATGATGATGTGTCAAGTTCGTCAAGCTGTATTGCCTGCCCGCTAACGATTTATATTTACTATTATGTCTTATGTTATACTTTCCGCTATAATAGCCACCGAATAAATAGTTGTTTATGATCAAATTAATCAAGCCAGCGGAACTCCGCAGACATGACGGGTGACGGGGAATTTACTCCGAAAATCACTTCAGTCGGATAAGTAGTTCCCAAGTTTTGAGCGCAGTAACGGATAGACAGTGTTTTGTTCTAACTAAATCATAGTTAATACACGCCAAAAACTTTAGTACTAAAGCAAAACCGCTATGAAAACTATGGTTTGTCGCTCTATGATCAGAACAAAGAACTTTCTTACTTAACTTGTATTTAATATGTATGGCACGTTGGTGCAGTAAGTAGATCAAAGCGCGGTTCACCAGCATCACTAAACAATGTTAGGCTTGAAACAAACTATCAATACAAGGCAATTACTGAAGCTGCATCTGGTCAGTTACTTGACAACTGAACGTGTAAACATCAGTCATATGTCACGGTAGAGATTAGGCCCGTTCACAACCTCGGGTGATGCTACTTGTGACTGGCATCTTGCAGTTCAACCTAGGAGGTCGTCGTCTGCGTAAACTGACTATCCTGTGGGCGCCTTGAGTGATAGAACTGACTGTATAAGTCTAAGGGTAACTGACTGTCAGTCATGACGTCAGGTTCGGTATAACTAGTATAGAATTTGGGCCAACAATTTTGCCATATAAACGCTAAGAAGAAGAAGAAGAAGTATGGACCAATTGCGGACGTGAATCCAGATACTCTACAGTACCCTGATAGATGCTGTACCGAAGTATCTACCAGTGCCTTTAGTCCGGAGTCACGACCGCAAATAATCTTGAGCAAAACCAAAGTTTCGACTGTCAGTCAAAACTTAAGCCGCATCGAATAGTCTGTTTCTAGCCTTACAGGTGGTCCAAGCATCCTCATTGTGTATTCATTTGCTTTGCGGCCATGCTGCCCGACTGCATTGTAAATAGCGAGTATTGTATACCGTAATATTATACTTGGAGTCTTTTGTTAAGGGTGCATTCGCATCTGGCTTTGGCACAGCCATTCTTTGGGCTAGCGTAGGCGTGCGTTCCACGAACTGTGCAGCTCTGCGGTGGAACTACATTGTTAAGAGCGCACCGTGTAGGTATCTATGCGCTCCGTGTATGTATGCGTAAGACAGGCGCGCGCGACGCTCTGGGAAAAGTGGCGGCTCTAGTTATAATGGCCAGAACGCGCGCTAATTTAGGTATTTCCTTCATATTGTTAAACCCAGTAGACATTTTGAAAATCTAAAATGTATACGTTATAGAAAACATGTAGTTTTGTTATTATTTGAAAGCTGATGACCTTCCGTGAAGGTTTTACGCCGTACAGAGGATTTATTTTCTTTTTTAGAGATAACTTTGGCATTATTTTCTATCGAGAAAACTACAAGTAATCGTGTTTATAAAATGTATGATTTATAGAGTGAATCCTTGAATTTCTTAAAAATTAACTTCGTAACTAAAAGTTGGTTAAGTAATAACGATGCAGCAAGGGATCAAACGAACGGAATTATTTCGAAGTTTCCTCGGTGCGCCCTTAATTTGTTGAATCTAACTGATATACATATCTAAAAAGAGTAATAGTTTGAGTTGATTGCCAGATCTTCCCCATAGGAAACAACCAACTGGAACCTGGTTTCCCTTGATGTGGAAGTTTCATAGTGTATGTCGGCGAATGCTACATGTCTTCCAATATTTGGTTCAAAGACCATACCGGTATACTTGGAATGGTTTTTACCACCGTTTTTTTTTCCATTGAAAATTGTAGTATTCAGCTACGCAGTTATACTGGACTGGGACCCGTCCCTAACAAGAAGAGAGTCGGCAAAAGGCTAGACAGATGATGAGTTGATACTGGTTTCTCCCAACATAATCGATACGAAATAGCTACACGCAAACTCATTAAGATTCCCCCCAACGCCCAACATTGGTTTGCAACATTTTATATGGGACACAACACGATACGTATTGAATCCCAATGGGGTGTTGACGCAAAACCGTGTAACATTGCTAATGAATGTATTGACATATGCATTATTTATTAGCGAGATACGGTCCCTATTATGTCGTGTTTTAAGGTAATTCTTTTTTAATCATCGTTCAGAGCTCGTCTATACTTATAATACAAACTATTACTACTGGTAAGCTACATTATCCCTGAGTATCGTAGGGTATTTAAAACGCCCTCGTGGGATAATTTCCGACCATAAGACGGGCAAAGCATGAGTTAGTAAGTTATCAAGAGGAGGGCAGTACAAAACCTAGCCTTTTCTCCAAATCGAAGTGCCAACAGTGGCATAATAATAATATGTACAATAGGGTATTGAAAAAGGTATATGTATTGTAACCAAAGATAGATAAGTATATAAGTACGTGCTTACGGACAGCGACCAACCAAGCTCATGCGGATCAAAACAGCGGACAAAACCAGTTTATGCGGATCTCTCATTGTTCTGGAAATCTATACAAAGCAAGGCCATGTTGTACTGGAAAGGTTTAGTTTGACGGGTCGGCGTGTGTACTATACCAGTACGGTACAGTAAAAAACGGTAATTCTATTGAATTACGGTTTTTTACTGTTTTTTGTATTATTATACAATGGTGTTTGAACGTTGCGTAATATTATATTTTGTTGAGTCGCACACTGACTCTCCGTAATATAAATGCAGGGACTGACTTACGTAATCTATTCCCATATGGGGCCGGCTGTACTTGTTTAGAAATTAGAGAGAGGAAATATTGTTATTAAAGTTTAACCGTTTTTGCAAGAGATGATAAATACCAAAGTATATGTCCCCAGCTAAAACACTAGGAAGTGGCGAAGGACGGCTGTTTTCTATTTGGGACTGTCTGAAGTATGTTTTTAACGTTCTAAACGTGCAAATGCTCAGCATAATTAAATAAATAATTTTTGATTTTTATATAAAATGCTCATCTGCCATCTTTACCTAATGTAAGTTGGGGTCGGCTTTCAGTCTAACCGGATGAAGCTGAATACCAGTATTTTATATGCGGCAACTGCTATCTGACTTCCACAACCCAGTTAGTACTGGGTAATACGATACCCCTTATTAAGACTGGTTGTCAGACTTTCAGGCCGCTGACTACCTGTAACGACTGTCAAAGATCTACAAATGCCAGCCGGGACCAACCAGCTATATATAATAGAATACTAGCTGTCCCGCGCAACTTCGTCTGCGTCACATTTTCCCAGTTTTCGCAACATTTTTCATTGCTGTAACACTGAATTTTTTTCAAATCGGACCAGTAGTTCCTGAGATTAGCGCGTTCAAGGAAACAAACAAACAAACAAACAAACTCTTCAGCTTTATAATATTAGTATAGATATATTGTATACTATATAGATTATTATTAGTATAGATATCACAGTACCATAATATACTGGTATAATAGCTGAAATTTGGTTAAACTAGAAACTGACCAACGTAGTTGGGAAAAAGCTAGGTAGAAGAAGATGGTTTTATTTTTTACGAAGAAGAATTAAATATTTGTACAAAAATATCTCAATTCGCCGAACAATACAATTCTTTAACTGTACATTGCATCTCTATTCCGCGTATTACTTCGGGCCCTGATGTGGTAGGTCATCAGGGCCGAAGTACTACGCTGACTACTGACGGTTGACTCTTTTTCACCCTTATGACCTGCGTAATAAAGTTGAAAAGTGTTCGATCGTCAGTGAACGCCGTAGTGCCTACGCACTACACCAAGCGGGTTCGTGCTACGCCCATTAGGTAAACGTCCCATGTACACAAGCGAAGAGTCAATATTTACATTTAATTTGCAATTGCCTGACTTAAGTTAATTGGGGCCTCTAATTCGGAGTATTAAGTCCATTGTTGGAATAAGTATAAAAGTGTTTTATTCTTATAATGGTTACTAAATACGATGTCTCAAGTAGAGTCGGCGTAAACTCTTTTGAATCTGACAGTTGAGACAAGGTTGAACGCAAAATTAGATCCGTTGATTTCATCCTAAGAAGAGCGAGAGGAGCTCGTGGCTAAATAATAAGAGCCGCACGTGTCGATCTTTAAGGTTAAGCCGTGCTTGCCGAGGTTGGTCCGTGGATGGGTGACCATACATACCGAGTTTCCTCCGTGCCTCGGAAAGGACGTTAAGCCGTTCGTTCCGGCTGTCATTTGTAAATCTTTGACAGTCGTCACGAGTATTCAGAAGCCAAAAGTCTGACATCCAGTCTTACTAAGGCGTATCGTATCACCCAGTTACTGGGATTTCTTTGAAACGAAACTTAGGTCATCATTAGAGATCGGATATTCGGATGCATATTTACCTAAAGTTTGAGTGTTTACTAGTATGGAGCGCGCGTCAGTATGGGAAAAGGAGTTCATGTAAAAAATATAAAAACTAGTCTAGTTACTTTTTCGTTTAGCTCCAAATGAATTATGCCCAGACATATTTACCATTTTGTTTTAGCATTTTTTATTTCAGTTTATTTTTTGTTTCAACACAAAAATACGAATTCAAATAGTTGTTGTATTTTTTTCCTTTTTATTTTCAACAAACTTGCCAGGTTTTAAATGAATTTAAAATATTCGTTACGATATTTTGATTACTACATTTTATACTTACTAAAGAATTATGAAATTTCGCAATCCCGCGACAAAAATTGGCATTTAAATAGCCGCTTCCATACTTTTGTACCTTTTGCCAGGAAATAACGTACTTTAGGTAAATTTGCATCCGAATATCCGATCACTGGTCATCATCATCTGCCTAGAATTTTCCCAACTATTTTAGGATTGGCTTCCAGTCTAACCGGATGCAGCTGAATACCAGTATTTTACATAGAGCGACTGCCTATCTGACCTCCACAACCCAGTTAGTACTGGCTAATGAAATAACGAAACGAAACGTAGGTGCTCCTACACAATTAATCAGCACTTTTTAAAGGTGAAAAAAAAAACCAAGGACAGATAATTACAAACATAATATCATGTGTTATGTTTGTATTCTACACCTACGTTTAGTTGAATTGACGTCATATTTTCACATTTCCTCAAAAACTGCGTCCTTCTTGTGTGGGAGAAACTAATACACACAATCTTACTTTATTTCTTTTTTATCTTTCCGTATGTAAAATAGAATATTTCTAGACGATGCTGTTATTACGAAATGTTACTTATAGTAGGACTTTTATTATTGTTAGGGTTCCGTACCCAAAGGGTCAAACGGGACCCTATTACTGAGACTTCGCTGTCCGTCCGTCCGTCTGTCACCAGGCTGTATCTCATGAATCGTGATAGTTATAGCCAGTTGAAATTTTTACAGATTATGTATTTCTGTTGCCGCTATAAGAACAAATATGTACTAAAAATAGAATAAAATAAATATTTAAGGGGGCTGCCATACAAAAAATAAATATAATGGTACGGAACCCTTCGTGCGCGAGTCCGACTCGCACTTGGCGGGATTTTTATCTTTCCGTATATAAAACAGAATATTTTTGACGATGCTGTTATTACAAAATGTTACTAATAGTAGGACGTTTATGTAAAACGTTTATATATTATTGTTTTTGCAAATAATGTGGCCATGAAATCAACGGAGATAGCGGGTTACGCAAGGTTAAGTCATGAAATGTTTATATTTACAACTAAAATACTGAATGTAAGAGAGTTTTAAGTTCGTAAGACTTTAAAGTATTTTTATTATATTGACAGATTTCTGCAAAGGACGATTTTAATGTGATGTTATATTAATAAATTTATTTATTTTTTCATCTTAAACATTACAGTGAACAGGAATTATTTAATCACGAAATAGGCATACAATACCTGTGTTACGGGTCACCAGGCCCCCCAAGACTTAGACGTTATAATATGGAGTTTCTGGTTTAAACTGGAAGAAAAGAGGGTTCCAACGGTCCTTGAAATTTTGGTCCAATATAAAAAGAAATCTCAAGCTAGTCCAAAGCTTCCTCTAAACTCTAAAGCAGTAAAGCGAACTACTACTAACGTACTATGAAGTCTTAAAACATTATTGTTTCATTCTTATTCCGGAGTGGGAAAGAGATGGAGCTAGACGACCTTTATAGCTCCGTCTCTTTCCCACTCTGGAATAAGAATCAAACAATAATGTTTTAAGACGTCATGGTAGGCCACCAGGTAACGAAGAAGGGAAGACAAAGAGAGTTTCTGATTCAAACATTACTGTGATAAACTTTATCACTCTAACACAAGCATTTCCTTGCTTAAAAAGTGATCTCTACTTCATTTACCTACTTATGTTAGAGAATCACATGTAATTGACATGTTTTTTTTGTTTTTGTGATAGCTGTCAGTCTGTCACTAAGATTATTACTAAGATATTGATTTAATCAAGTATGACAAGCGAGAGAAGCGAACAACAGTTGCAGATTTGCAAGATAATGATAATTAGACCTTGAAATTCGTATTTTGTTTTTTTTTACTGGCAATTTAGTTTAAACGTTAATATTTTTAACATACCAGCTATCATTTTGATAACTCTCTAACAAGCAAATTATGCAAATCCAACCACATCCTTTAAAATTTACGATATTCCGTTTGTAAAACTTGATTTGTTGCGCAGGACTTGAGTTATTTTTAATCCAGACGAAGCTAGATGGGTCCCAGATTAAAAATAACACTTCCTCATCAAATGCCAAGGATTCTGAAACGGATTATTTTTAATTCACAGCTGATGGCTTCCGTCTGGCATGTGTCCAACAAATTTAAACCACTTATTTGTGATATATACTGAGAACAGATGTTTATCATCCTAAAGCTCGCGCTATTTCAGAAATGTGGTGTTTATCCATTCTGATAAGTAAGTATTATGAACGCGCATGTAATTTTGTCGATATGTATGTATGTAAACTTTTCTATTTAAAAAAAATCTTCTTTAGCTAAAAATGAGCAGTTTTCTTGTTGTAGCCAGTTGGCTTCTCTTGCTTTATCAAAATTGAAAATGACGGAAAGAGATTGTTTAGAAACTTAGATCAATCATCACTTGCTTTCAATTGCCTTTTTGCAAACAATGTGGCCGACCCCACAAAGTTTGCAAAAAAGCAATGCATAATTTGGCCACATATCCACGGGCCCAAGTCCCACTATTTCGCCACAATATAAATTCGGCGAATTTCAAATTGTTCGTACGAACGAATAAAAAAATATTCCAAAGGAAATTCCAAAAAAACAAAATCGCGAGAGTCACTCACATCTCTAGGAACTAAATATAAAAAGTCCCATGAAAATCCGACGACCATAAACTCCGTTGCACCTTATGAGTATTTTATGTCCTATTGCATTCGGCTACAGTCTACATCTCAATAACAGTGCCATGGTAACACTTATGTTTTATCAAACCGTGTCTCATTTATATTAAAAGCCATGGTTTGTGGTTGATCGACCTGATTTCCGTCGGATAATTAATATCGATCGACGAGTAAATGCATTTAATTGACACCTAACATGGCAGTATCGTGTTCTAATTTACAATTTAAATTGTACGGGTAAAATAACTAAAACGGTATTTATTTCTTTATCGTGTGGTTAATGCCTAAAATGGTAGCCTACCATGACCTCTTAAAGCAGTATAGTTTAACTCTTCTTCCAGTGTGGGAAAGAGATAGAGCTATACAGGATGTCTAGCGCCATCTCTTTCCCACACTGGAAAAAGAGTAAAACAAACACGACATTGTAGGCCAAATGGTGTTAGAGTTTTTATGACGCCCATGGGCCTCTGACTCTGACATGGCTTTAGATGCCGTCGAGAAATATCTCTTAGGCATGAAAATCAGAGGTGCGTGTCTTGGGTAACTTAAAAGGTTGAACATTGAAAACATGACGTAGTAGGTAGGTATATCCACATACCGACTAATATTCGCCAACCTTATTTTTCTGTAATCAACGAAATATCAAATTTGGAGTAGTATTAACACCCTAAGATTTAGGCAGAGGTGTGCCAATTATACATTACGCCGGATATGTTTATTTAAACTGCCATGTAATAGGGAACGTGCTTATTACCATCAATCGGGCAGAAAACCAGGCTTAAACCCGTGACTGACAAATTTCTGATGGAAAAACGACCTGTGTCCAAACTGGTAATCGAGTTCAAGACCGCATGGTCAGCAATAACGGAATATTAGGCCAACGAGGCAGTGACGCGGCAGACACCACTAATCCCTGCACTAAAACCATTTTAAAATTAAAGAACAACAGTATTCAATATTATTGTGTACACGTCTTATCAGCAATACAGTTTATCTCGTTGCAAAGTTAAAACAATGACATAATCAAAGAAAGCACATGATTGTCATGAACTCACAATAGATAAGGATCGCGAAGATCAACATATTATACTCCTAAATTGCTTTACGATAGCTATAAAAGAGTATCCACGTGTTTGGTGCTCTAAAGTTTCATTGCCACGTTAAATTATCTGCATTTTAAAATTCGAACTTTCATTTTATCGACTGGTTGCCGCATTACTTTTATTAGGGCTGTCATTCTTTATCATCGCGTATGAAATGGCTATAACACGCCGACTTTACGTAGTGATCTACTGAACAAGAAACTTCCCCGAGTGTACATTCCCATTTCGCCTTATTATTATATTATACACTAACATACACGCACGTACACGAAAAAGTCTTTTTTCCTCTTTCTTTTAAAATTAGTTCTTAATTTTAATTATGTTTTTAAAGTCTAGTCTTAATTATGTTTTCAAAATTGTTAGCTATCATTATGGGAAAGAGCGAAACATCCCCAACACAAGTATTAATCTGGGGCTGTTTCATTCACATTTGTAAATGTAACCGTTTGAGACACTATAAACTTTTTTATTTTATTATTTTATTTCTAAACAGTTCTACTTTGAATTATATGCTACCACCAGATCTTCTACATACCTAAAAGGCTACCAAAGTGATTTGAGTGGAGTTTTGGGGGACAGTCTTACTTAATTCTGTCATTTAATAAGTGCAGATTCTAAGTCCTTAATAAAAGTCATCATAAAATAAGCATTCAAAATAAAATATTTTATTTTACATAGGCTTACATGGGCACTTATAAAACGTCGACAAAAGGTGCACGGTTCAGGTTGGTCGTTTCCTATGGAGATGAACCGACAAGAAACTTCATGGTTACTCTTTTAAAAACATTTGGTTTTACAATATTTGAATATTACAGCGTTAGTACTTAAGGACAGCGTAGGTCCGACAATAAGTCGTAGCTCACTACAAAAAGTAGAAAAAGATAAAAAAAACGTTTAAAATATTGCATAAACGATTCATTGAAACCTTTCAATGCTCCATTTAAAATGTCCCTTAAACAAAAACTACTTTCACTATAAATCTTCCAACACCCTGCCATACAACAAATACTGGTCAAATTCGACCTCATACGACAGGCACACGATGATATAAAACCCATATTTCATCCCTCGCACCTTTACTTGCCATAACACACATGGTTGATAATTTTTCACTGAGCTCCAAATATTTTCGCAACAACCCCTCTGGTCACGAAAATAGCCTGTTAAAGGGGAAGGTCAGGGTAAAAAAGGATTGGTGCGAGATATTTTTGCTTTGGTTGAAGTATAAAGTAAATAAAAACAGGGTTTTTGGTACTGAGAATGGTTTAGGCAAAATTTTGTGTCCTTGAACTTTGGGAAAAAGAATATTATGAGAATACTGTGAAGAAACTCGAGGGCCTATAATCTAAAAGTTTATCAGCAAGTTTATAACGTATCAGATAGACAAAAGCTACTCATCATCTGCCTAGCCTTTTTCCATCTATGTTGGAGATTTCGACTGATGCTTTCCGAGGCACGGAGGAAACTTGGTAAGTAATAAGTTCACCCATCCACAGACCAACCTAGGCCAGCGCGGCTTCACCTAAAGATCGACCCGACCAGCTGCTATTATTTATTCGAGAGCTTCTCAATACCAGTATTTTACATGGAGCAACTGCCTTTTGACGATCTGCTGGCCTACCATGACGTCTAAAAGCAGTATTGTTTTACTCTTATTCCAGTGTGGGAAAGAGACGGAGCTATACAGCATGTCTATGGCCATCTCTTTCCCACACTGGAAAAAGAGTAAAACAATAATGTTTTAAGACGTTATGGTAGGCCACCTGAATGCAGATACCGTGGCCCTGGAACACAAAGGGCTAAGAAGGAACATGGATGGGTTTTAGTCAGTCAAGTCTGACACTCCCTTCCGCTCCGCCCAGAGCGGGAGGGGTCATTTGATGATTTCCCATCCGAAAAAAAATAAAAAAGGGCACCTGAATGCATACCGAGAGGGCTGGCTCGAGGAGGCAAAAAAAAGAAGGGTCCGTGTCAGACGCAATACCTTTCGCGGGCTACCTTAACTCATCCTCCAGATAAAATAGCAAACTCGACTCAGATAACCTTACCATATGAATTCAAACGAAACTATAATCACAGTTTACAGGTGAATAGGTGATTTTAGTATGATTATGACTTTTATGAAACCCGTGGGTTTGTTTCCATTTTCATTAATCTATCAATGACGTTTTTATGTGCGTGTCAAGAATTCCTATAGACGTTAATTGTATGGGTTCGATGGGCGGGCGGAAATGTGGCGGCACTGGTAGGGCGGGCGGATTTTATTAAGCCGAGACTACAGAACGCCCGATTGGCTGTAAAAGTATTACAGTTTTAATTGAAGCGTACTTGTTCGGAGTTAGTCCGGCGCTGGCATATGGCGAATTGATAAGTAGGGAAAAGTGGTTGATATCACGTGTTGTGGTCACGTGACCTACCAAAAGTTACAACCTGGTAAAAGACCATACACAAACTCGCGTCTCTTTCCCATGGACCCTAGACAGGAGGTCACCTTCTACAATCCTGACTTATATACTTATATACATACTTCTATCGCCTCGTCCACGTTCAAACAAGCCGGTTGCAAGTACTACACGGTATTAAATAAATTGAAGTATTATCATCTGCCTAGCCTTTACCCAAACTTTCTTGGGGTCGCGTCGGCTTGCAGTCTAACCGGAAGCAGCTGAGTACCAGTATTTTACATGAAGCGACTGCCTATCTGACCTCCAGTAACTGGGTAATACGATACCCCTTAGGAAGACTGGATGACAGACTTAAATTAATTAAAGTATTAAATTATTAGAACGGATTTGTTTTGGTTGTTAATTTGCGGTTAATGAACGGCTAATTATGCAGTACGTTATTTGTTTGCATGCTACATTAGCCATGCCAGAAAGGTGTGGTAGATTGTACAATCATGGACGTAAATTGATAAGCAGATTGGGGTCCTTGACTTCATCAATTTGCCAAATTAAAGTAATTTCATACGACTGTCATTCGTATCGATGTCAGTTAATTTGATTGCCAATTTGCCTGTATTCATTATATCTAGGACATCTAATGATGTTAATATGATAATCTATGTATCATCACGCCCCGTTCTGCAAACAATATGGGCAGAGCTCCAAGCTATGGCTACATCATACACGTCTACACAATGATTGATATGTCGATACGCTATCGATCGAAATTAATGGGTTTATCAATCTAGCAAGTAAACAATGTTCTGCACCTTGTACTATTGGCAATTAATTTTGACCTGTAGTTCGTTGTAGGTGATAATTGGACACGGTGTAAGAGAACATCATAGCGTAAATGAACTACAGACAGTATTACTTGACCAATAGAAGTTGAGACGCGGGGCATTTTGGAACTACGTTTGAAATGTACTGGATATTTATTAGCAAGCAGCGCCACTTTGGTATCTTAAGTTATCTTGGTCAAGTTGTCAGTGAAACTAGACACCCCAGCACACTGATTTATTTCTAAATAACTTTCTAGTATTAGTTTGGACTAAGTCCCCATTAATTATTTAAAGAAAACAACAACAACAAAAAAAACAATATAGCTACAATCTAGGGGTCTTTAAGTCAAGAGTAGGATCAGGCTTTGTAATAATATGTTTGATTGGAAGAGGGAGGTCTCCTGTTACAGGTATCTCTATACTTAAAAGAAGGCCTCTACAATGTATTTGTAAAAAACCTGTTGATTACGAAATAAACTTTTTATTTATTTATTAAGAGTGAATAGGTTTTTTCTAGGCAAGCGTGCATCAGGTGAGATAGTGGTCAAGCGCGGGCCTATAGATAATTAAAAAAAAAAAAACTATCAAGATAACAATCAAATATACGAAAAACAAGCTCGTGATTCACGCAAGAATTACGATTGCTCAGTAACGGAACAGACTGAGATTACTTTACTCACGACGGCAGTTAATAGTCCTAGCGGAAAATATTTAAAGCCTTGAAGCGGCCTTGGGAAGGTTGGCAGAGTGCCAGGAACCGTAACGATACGAGATTTATAAAGAGTAAATGCTATTCTAGATCCTTGGATGACGCGTGGATGACGCAGTATCTATGGCATAGATATTGGACTGCGTGCCTGCCTCGGGAAAGCACTTTAAGCCGTTGGACCCGGCTGTCATTTGTAGATCTTTGACAGTCGTTACGAGTAGTCAGAAGCCAAAAGTCTCACATCCAGTCTTACCAAGGAGTATCGTATTACCCAGTTACTGGGTTGTGGAGGTCAGATAAGAAGTCGCTTCATGTAAAACAGTTATTCAGCTGCTTCAGGTTTGACTGGAAGTTGACCCCAAGATAGTTTGAGATGAGCTAGATCCTGGAATGACGCGTGGATGACACAGTCTGTATCTATGGCATAGACATTGGACTTGAGGGAGTATGAAGAACAGGGTGTAAAGTTTCTCGATATTCCTTAGATAGGGAGGATCCTCCGACCAGACTGGTGCTATGTCTGGTGGGCAACTCCCCGACAGTTCTTGTCGGGTTTTTCTATAAACTCTTAAGTCGATGTAAACTTTGCTTGCGAGATTCAGACCATATTAATTCTTCAGTTTGTTCATAGATGGTGTTCGAGTACGTTCGGTTATAAATTACTTTTTGTAGGTTTCAGTGACTAACCTCCTGTAGTGACGTTATTCACTGCAAACCAGAAAGAAGAACTGACCAGGCAGGAATTCTTCGGAAAAGCGTCATCTTCTTTGAGTGTTGACTCAAATTATACCCGACCAATATATAGCCACCTGCACAGCTCTTTCGTTGGCTTCGTTGGAAGGTGGACGTGGCTGTGCAGGATGGGCAAGAAAGGAGGTGAGGCATATCATGCAGAGGGGCTCCACACTGGCATTGTATTAAGGACGGGTCGATGATACCGCATTTGGCCAGATTATCTCTACAGCGGCCATCTTTGGCCCGCAAAGGGTTCAGAGATTTTCGTAGCGGCGATTGGCGGCGGCGACCTCTCGCGTCCGGCCCTGGTTCAATCCATGGTCCGGAGCGAGAGGGAATGGGAAGCCGTCGCCTCCTTCTGCGAAGCAGTCATGCTAGCGAAGGAGGTGGCGGAACGTGAGAGGGAGAGAACCTCACGTCCCAGCCGCCGCGGGAGACGCCCCGGGCGTCGGGGGGCAACCAGTGGCCCCCGGCCACCGTAGGCGCGGGCCTGTGGACGGTGAGTAATGGGCTAGCTCACCGTCCATCCGTCTTATGACGACAGTCCGTGCCGACGGCGCGTTCGTGTTCCACGCGCGCCTCAAGGAGATGTCAGCAAATCGGAAGGGGTCCGAGAGGGCCGATGCCTGCCAGGGCTGCGGGTTGTTCGAAAGAGATACCGTGCCCCTGGAACGCAAAGGGCTAAGAAGGAACATGGATGGGTTTTAGTCAGTCAAGTCTGACACTCCCTTCCGCTCCGCCCAGAGCGGAAGAAGTCATTTGATGATTTCCCATCCGAAAAAAAAAAAAAAAAAAAAAAAAAAAGGGTTCAGAGATTTCCAGATTGGCCACTGCAGTTCTTTTCCAGTTTTGCTAAACGGCTAAAAGCTAATCAACACTCAAAGCAGCTCATCATCATAATTTGAAGTCTTGTTCTACCCCTGCAGAGTATAGGCTTCCTGCCTTTTGTATTATGCCTCCCTGGTCTGTATCACTTCTAGCTAGGTAGATCATTTGGAACACTTACTACTAACTAAAAAAGAAAGCAGATTTTCTCAGACCATCCAAATATCTTCTGGAGTGGAAGATTATTATTATTATTTATTATACAATTTTATTACAAACTTTCATTTAAAATCTATGCCCCACAAAACCGTTTCCACGGTTTGTCTGTGGGAACGGAACAATATTTTAAAGATAATGTTAAAGTAAATCTAAAAATATCTATTCTCATAATCTATTCTAAAATATTAATAAAATCTTATATAAATTTCCCCCAACAATCTGCAAACCACCTTTTTTAAAAAATATGGTTTATAGACTCCTGAGAAAGAATAGTTTAAGCGATTTGGCAAACTTACTTTTCATTTTCTGACTTCTTATATCAGCAGGCAATCGGTTGAGAAGGTATGGTACTCTTTTATCAAGCGTTCGGTCCCCAAAATAATTACTTATTTTAGGTACATCAAACTTGCCTGCTGATGTTGCTACCAGCGATGGTATCGCTATTGTACCCATAGACTTCACAATATTGTAATGGTGCTGTCTTCTTCTAACCTAACCGAACCAGGGGGTCTACTCTCTTTCTCCGAAACGTAACTTCGGCAACGAACGAAAATTAAACGTAGTTACGTTGGTGCCCCTAATCTATATCGTTTGCGGACGCACACAAGAAGTTCGAATTCACAGACAATTAACGTGAACGAATGTATTAAATGTTATTGTGTGCGTCCGCAAATGATATAGAATAAGGTCACAAACGTAACTACGTTTAATTTTCGTTCGTTGCCGAAGTTTCGTTTCGGAGAAAGAGAGTAGACCCCCTGGTGTCACAGTTTTTACGCCGCCCATGAACCTCTGTTTTGGCTTTTACATGCCGTCGAGAAATATCTCTCAGGGTAAAATGTGCTGGGCAAAAGAACAACTCTATCTTTATAATTGCAATTCAAACCTATGTAGGAATGTTTTTGTAGAGATGTTAAAATAGTGGACTTTAGACTAAAAATAAAAAGAATCAATCAAACTGTTGAGGAAAACCGGCTCGACTTTGAAATCATTATTAAAACATGGTAAGAAAGATTTTTAGGGTTCCGTACCCAAAGGGTCAAACGGGACCCTATTACTGAGACTTCGCTGTCCGTCCGTCCGTCCGTCTGTCACCAGGCTGTATCTCATGAACCGTGATAGTTAGCCAGTTGAAATTTCTACAGATTATGTATTTCTGTTGACGCTATAACAACTAATAATAAAAAAAGAAAATAAAAAATTAAGGGTGGCTCCAATACAAAAAAGTTTTTTTTTCGTTTTTATAAATAATGGTACGGAACCCTTCGTGCGCCAGTCTGACTCGCACTTGGCCGGTTTTTTTTCACGTTCCGTCTGTTTTGAAATGGATAATATAATGTGATACGGAGGAATGAGGAGCATTTGGCAAGAAATGTTTAACATATATTTAATTTATTTAAAGTGAGAGCATGGCCAAAAGAAAAGATGCAGAGAAAAGATAACATATCATCACGCCTATAATCCGCGAAGGGTCAGGCAGAGGTGTCACTAATAGTAAACCCACATTTCGTAAATAATAGGGGGCAAGCCACTTTCCATAAACTGAGCACGATTCCAGACTCCTTGGCTGCCTGATGGAAAAACCCAATAACACTTTGCCCGACTCGGGAATTGAATCCAGGTCCTCATGCTCAGCAGTTGCACTTGCAACCACTAGATCAGCGACGCAGTCCGTCCGTCAATGTCGACTGATTTATAATATGTATAAGTCAGTAATACATTCAAATAAAGACAGTTTTTGTAACTAATCTATACTAACACTAATAATAAAGCTGAAGAGTTCGTTTTTTTGTTTGCTTGAACGCGCTAAGCTCAGGAACTACTAGTCCGATTTGAAAAATTCTTTTATATGTTAGATAACCCATTTATCGAGAAAGGCTATAGGCTATATATCATCACGCTACGACAAATACGAGCAGAGCAGCAATAAAAAATGTTGCGAAAACGGGGAAAATGTGACAGAGACGAAGTTGCGCGGGACAACTAGTTCGTTGATAAAGAAATTAGTTTACTCATACTAACGTTTTGGGGTTACCTATTAATAAAGTATCTAGCAAGATACGCCTAAATTAGATCAGGGGCGTCCAGGCGTCAGGGTTGAAGTGTAAATCAATTTACATACTTGATTGAGATCAGAATATCAATAAGGATGAAACCGTTGTGCTTGATGAATGTTAAAGGAAGGAAGTTTTCTGCGGCATACGATGTTCTAGCTGCTTTTATAAACATCAACTAGTTGACTCAAATCTCAACATCTGAACAGACTAATTTTTGGTTTTAGGGTATCATCATTTCAGCCGAAAGACGTCCACTGCTGGACATAGGCCTCCCCCAAGAAGGGGGGGTTTTGCCATAATCGCCACGCTTGGCAGGCGGGTTGGCGATCGCAGTACGGTTGTTACAAAAGCACAGAGAACGTTGCTGCCCATTCTCTGCTAAGTCCCTTAGTCGCCTCTTACAACACCCAGGGGAAGACATGGGATGGTGCTATTATTTACGTCCGACACCATACAGAACTCCGACACCATAAAGGTTCTAGGGCATGCCATTCAGTAATTAATTACAATAAAATAAAAACGATAATATGCGTTTCTAATTAACGTCATCAAGACGCACCCAAATTACATTATTGATAACAAAGGTTTCTGTGTCGTGACGTCAACATGCACCTTTGACGTAAACAACGCTAAATATGCAAGTTTTATTGGAAATATTTATTATAATTAAGTACTAAAGTTGACATGCGATATTTCTGCTGACGTATGGAAATGCGCATGAAAATAAAATAAGCCGATGGCAGAAAAAACGCATTAAAAATACGACAACAAAATGACCATCATATAAATTAGGATGCCCAAGGTTAGATATTGGGGAACTAGAAACTTTAAAAAAATAGTGACAAAAAAAACTCAATGCGTTTAACGCTCAAAATATTCAAAACATCATTTTGTTTGTCACAGGCTCACAGCTTCAACAGAACGCCAGTAAGAGAACGAGGTTTTATGCTAAACGTGTTTAGTGATTTGTGGTGCAGACGCTCCCTGGGTCGGCAAGTCGAACCCGGTATATATTTAATACTCCAACCACACAAATTTACACAGGCGTTAATACCATAGGCTTTTTCTCCTTGCTGTACGGCTAAACTACGGGTTCCCAGATGTCTAAAAAAGTTTTTCGGAGAAAACCAGGACATTTGAGAAAAAAATCCGGGCCTTTCTTTTATTGGAATCATGCAGTAATCATAATTTTTAATACGACATTATTGATAGAGAAAGATTTGTAGCAGAACATTTGCTTAAAGTATTTATTATAATCGCTATAGTTTACATTATATCGACGTATGCAAATGACTCCTACGCTGATTTTATTAAATCAACTTAACAAAAACAATTATTCACAAATTGGTGTTCCCATATTTGAAAAATAGTGTTACAGCTAAATAAGACCATTATAAATTATCTATATAGACAGAAATTTACAATTATCTTTTTTTTTTAAGACATTTCGAAAATGTTTTTAAGTAACTTTTTAGACATAATTATATGTCCTGCTTATACTTATAGTTATCAAGTTTCATTAAAATCGGTTCAGTCATTTCGGAAAATAAAGACTTGAAAATTTGTATGAAATGCCGTATGGTGTAAACGCTCTAAGACCAAAATTGGCACTTATCGCAAATAAAATGATTTGATTTAAAAAAGAAATACTTAAATTTATGTATTTCTTTTTGTGAATTTCGGACGCTTCCAATTTCTCCCTGCATTCCGGAAACGGCGCTTAAATTCCAGACATGTACGGAAACGCATAGCAACGTCAGGCAAAACAGCTACATATTTTGTTTGAATCAATACATAACAATGGAATCTGAGTACATAGTACACAACTAGCACAATAACGAAACAATAGCTCTTGCTTACAAATTATTGACAGCTGTGTTTAACACAACAAACAACTTGTTTAGCTAACATTATAGTCAGAGGACGGCCAGGAGAATCGGAATTTATTATTATGTATGTAGAATATTGATACAATGAGTCATATTATTATCATTTTAAAACGATTTGTTTGCAACGAGCCAACTTCATTTTTTTCGGGTTCTTACCTCGGCATGCAAGTTAACATTTTAAGGACACCTACATTGTACGTTGTTGCGTACATTGTATGGATAAATACATAAATATTTCCGATAGTTATTATATTTGTTTAACAAACTTACAATCCAGTATACCTACTAACTGGATGCTTGTTTTGTCCAATCCACCTTTATGTTGCCGTGCCCTAACCGGGTTTCATGTCGGAACTTACTTATACAGGATGTAACGGAAAGGGTATATATATACATACTTATCCAGGTGTGCTACAGACCATCAAACTGAACATGTTTCTCCATCGGACAATCATCGTAAATTCGTAATAGCGAAAAAAAATATCAGCTGCCCCATACATTTGGGTCGAATAGGTATTAAAATTTTGTATGGGGCAGCAGATAATTTTTTCGCTATTACGATGTTTGTCCGATGGAGAAACATGTTCAGTTTGATGGTTTGTAGCACACCCTTAAGTGTGTATATACTCTTTCTGTTACACCCTGTATATAAATGTAACAACTAAATGTATACACATAAATGCAATAAAAGAATTTGAGTTTGACAGGGAATATGATTGTTGAGTAGATTGAATCACTACGACCATTTCCCGAGTTATAGTTATTTCAAAGGAATGAACACGAATAACAGTTGTTGACTACCAGACCAATTTAAGTAAATAAACAGTTTCCCCGACTGTTTTTTTAGGGTTCCGTACCCAAAGGGTCAAACGGGACCCTATTACTGAAACTTCGCTGTCCGTCCGTCCGTCCGTCCGTCCGTCCGTCCGTCTGTCACTAGGCTGTATCTCATGAACCGTGATAGTTAGCCAGTTGAAATTTCTACAGAATATGTATTTCGGTTGCTGCTATAAAAACAAATACTAAAAACAGAATAAAATAAATATTTAAGGGGGGCTCACATACAAAAAAGTGATTTTTTTGCTCATTTTTATAAATAATGGTACGAAACCCTTCGTGCGAGAGTCCGACTCGCACTTAACCGGTTTTTTTTTATGGAAAACTTTTATAATTTTATATTGAAAACAAATTACATTATTCCGATTGCCCTCTACGTACTGTCTGTAGTAACTTTTCCTTACACTGGTAGCTATATTCTCAATACTATGATAATCTGTGCCTCTATTGTCTGTAGGCCAACCGTTATACACATAAACGGATGTTCTTTGTATTCAGAGGCTTACTAATTTATGCTCTGCATTATGTCATCGAAACAGGCGCCAGGCATTTCTATGGAAACATCATCATAATCTGCCTAGTCTTTTCCGAACTATGTTGGGGTCGGCTTCCAGTCTAACCGTATGCAGCTGTATATACCAGTATACAGAATACCAGTATTTTACATGGTGCATTGCCTAAGAACAGCAGCGGTGGCCTTGTGGTGGCCGCCCCGACTTACGAGCAGTAAGCCGTGGGTTCGAACCCAGGCAGGCGCATTACATTGTGTAATTTATTACATCACCGCTGCCCTCGAAACCGGTGAAGGAAAACATCGTGAGGAAACTGGTATGTACTAGAACTAAAAATTCGTTGATATGTGACATCTACCAACCCGCACTGGGCCCGCGTGATGGATTACAGCCCACTCCCTCTCATAGAGAGGAGGCCTGTGTCCCAGCAGTGGGAACATTATAGGCTGATTGATGTTGATGATGATGATGATTGCCTAAGGAAACAACAGCAGCATTATTAATTAATCAATCAACTAAGCTTCATGCATTCACTGTTTCTTCGTCGTGTAGACGATTCCCATGGTTATCTAATTAAATTAACAAAAACCAGAAGTCAGACACCATCAACGACGTTGGTAGTGGCTTCGGGCAGGTCACTTAAAGTGCAGGTGGAAAGAGCAGGTCAGTAGGTGGGCCATGGTTTGGCATGAGGCTACACAGTCGGACTCTGCTTCATCAGTATATCCCCACCGGACCAAATTGTAGCTCCAGCGGCCCAAATGGTTTCGCAGTCGGTTTAGAGTCCTTCACGTGGGCTGTGATAGTTAGTGGCTCGCTGGGAGCTTTTCTGCAGGCAACTTTCTTCGAGCTTCAGAGTTTGTGACAACACTATTGTTGTCAATTACTGATTAAGGCGACCTAAGGAACCTTTTCCAACTCTTCAGCTTGCCTCGTGGCGTCACCACATTGTAGGTAAAACATTACATTCTTCTTTTAGCGCTGATAATGTAATCGATATTAATCGCCTTTCCCTAACAGGTTAGGGTCGGCCCAGTATTTAACATGCCTGCTGACTGACTACCTATCTGACCCCTAAAATCCAATCCATCTGGGTAACACAGTACCCCTTAGTAAGATTGGTTAACGGATTTTCGGGCTAAGTACTGACTACCCGCAACGACTGCCAAAGATCTACGAATGCCAGTCAAGGTAAACAGTCCCTGGCTGGCATCCGAAGATATTTGTGGCAATGTGCTTGCTTTATGTATGACGTGGTCTCGGCATGTAATGTATGGTCACACGCATACTCGATCACGGCTACCGTAGGCTTTTAATCGACTCCTGCGTTCATTAATATTTACCCACACATTCCAAACTAGATTTAGGTTTAGTTATTCCAATTATCCGTTATAAATACCAGTACGTAAATGAATGTAAAAGTACTTTAAGACCAAAAAGCACGAAGCTAAAAAATCAATCCAAAAATCTATTTATAGAATCGAAGTAGGTTATTCTAGATCGTTTTTATCGAGTTTATTGTTAGTAAACAACACTTATTAGATTGTGAGCGTATGTGGCTTCGCCAATATATCGCTTAACCTTAACCGGCAGACATGTAATACGGAATGACGTGTTCTTCATTCATGAGAATAGATCTTTTTCACTCCCATCTTTGTATCTGAGCCAGTTCGTACTGCTGACAGAAGGTGCTTGAGGTGAGAGTTACATGCATCATCAATTCATCATCCTACTGTCCTCTCTCGAATATGTATTGGGAGTCGGCTGTTTTCTTCTGCCATGGATCTCTATGTATTAGCAGTCATGTCAGGATAAAGAATACAAGACCTACATACTGCTCCTCTCACTACCGCAAATTCTGTTCCGCAAAACCAGGACTAAATCAATTTGGACGAAAACATAAAGGATAAAACATCATTAAAATGCAGATGATGATGAAGAAAATGTAGACATGGTAAGATATGAACAGAGAAAGAGGTTTACTTATTGTGGTATCTATTTGCCAGCCAAGAGCCATGTTAGCTAGAACAATCGAGTCACAAAACACCAATGATGAACGTTTCACGTTAAAATTATTTGCCTTGTAATCTACGATAATAGTGGATTGTTTTGTAATTTACTTATTCACGTGCGTCACGCTAAAGCCACTGAATTTACTGCGGTTTCATATTACGTGGAATTACCACTAATAGCAAGCTTTAACCCGCAGCATTACTCGCGTATATGACGGAAACTATTCTACGAGTACGTATATACCGAATAAAAAGTATCCCAAGTCCAAAACCAAGTCTTGGCCTGCCCGTGTGTCAAATTTCATCGAAGTCCGTTCAGTCGTTGAGATGTGAAAAAGTAACAAGCCAACCGGAGTTACTTTCTCATTTGTAAAATTAGATTTATATTAATGACTCGCTGTGCCCGCGACTTCGTCCGCGTGGTATGAAAAAAGTAATGTTGCAATTACATTTTTATATTAATTTCAGATTTTTTCTAAAATTATTGCCATTGAAAGTCCTGTCAAAATCGGTCCAGCCATTCCAGAGATTAGCCGAAACAAACAGACAGACTAAAATTGTAAAAAAAAATATTTTGGTATATGTACCGTATTTAAATTCCTATGCAAGTAGTAAAAAGCGGTTATTTTAATATTACAAACAGACACAATTTTATTTTATTTTTTTTGTATAGATATAGATGTATAGAAGATTCGATATTAGTAGTTTCAAACTCGCCCCTATGCCAGAAAAACTAAAACCGAGGGACGTTACAGATGGTATGGTCAATTGATTCGAAGAGACAAGGAACATGTAGTGAAGAAAGCAATGCAACTGCCTGAACATTTGAAAGGTAGAGAACGACCTCCGGCGACGTGGTGGAGTAGCAATACGATACTACCATTGAAGGAAGAACTGCCCGACCCGAGAACTAAGGACAGCTAGTCCTGGCGCTATAAAATTTAGAGAGACGACCTCACTTAAACTGGGATACAGCTAGGAAAAAGCTGGATGGATGGATTACAGCTAGGAAGAAGCTGATGATTGGATTTTCGAAAGATCCTCACTACGTGACTGGGGGCCTAATGAGAAAAAAACATGGCCTTTAGTGATGGTAATTTTAGTTGGCCAAGGAACTATTTTTAAAACAGTGAAGATTTGTAGAATATAACACTCGATTTAGCTACAGTGATGATTGATTGATTAAATTAATTAAATATGCATGCGAGCCGCATTGCGAGCTGTAATGAAGAAGCCATAAAAATGAACTTCTATTTTAAAATCCATCATTCAAAGCGAAATAGGTTAGGTTTAAAGAATCTTTATTTCTCATAAGAACATGATACAGTTTTATATGAGATTTAATTTTTACCATAAACAATCGTCGTCTGATGACCAAGCATGGAAATGTAGAATAAGTAAAAATAAAACAACAGCGATAATCACTTTAAAGGAACAAATCACACAGAATGTAGACCGTACCGTCTCAAGTCTCAAGGGCGCTGACTCACCGAAGACCCGGTTAACTTAACCTCTTGTAACCAGCTGATAATAATAAACTGTCCGAGTACGATAAACTTGATGTTTTACTTAATAAATAGCCATTTGAATACACGCTTTTCTATCAAAGTTCTATACTAGACTAACCGTTATCAACGGGACAGTTGTTTGAGGAAAATGTCTTGAGGTTAGTTGTGAGTTTAAAATTTGGTATCCAAAAGCACTGAGCAGACGATGGACAATTTTTTCGCGGACAATTTACAACAATCAATGGTTAAAAAATCGATGCAGTAACAAATGGACAGGATACATTTCAGGGCTCATTTTCGTCTGCTCAAGGCTGCGAAGAGGGGAAGACTAAAGAAACGATGGTTAGCCAGAAAGAAGGGAACTACTGAGATGACTTTTAATGGACGTTTGGAAGAAGACATGTGCTCAAATAAACTGGGATCGTCGCACGGATGCACCCGGAGAGATAGGCAAAGATCGTCACACACTGGACGCCTGAGGAAGGATAGCGCCGTCGAGGTCGACCGCGGCGAAGGTGGCTTGACGATCTGATCATGTTTGCTGGGCTAACATGGCGAGAGATCGCTCAGGTTAGAGAGGTATCGAAGGAGAAAGGGAGAGCCTTTGCCCAGTATGGGACACGGTGTTAACTTGTAAAAAAAAGGGCAAAAGAATAAAAAACCGGCTAAGTGCGAGTCGGACTCACGCACGAAGGGTTCCGTACCATTATTTATAAAAACGAACATAAAATCACTTTATTATGTGATTGAAGACCCTTCAATATTTATTTTATTCTGTTTTTAGTATTTGTTGTTACAGCATCAACAGAAATACATAATCTGTAGAAATTTCAACTGGCTATCTATCACGGTTCATGAGATACAGCCTGGTGACAGACGGACGGACGGACGGACGGATAGCGCAGTCTCAGTAATAGGGTCCCGTTTGACCCTTTGGGTACGGAACCCTAAAAATACTAGAATAGCCTGTATCGAATGTGCCATTTACAACAGTGGAGTTCTGTATGGTTGGACGAAGGCCTTTTCAAATCGGTCTCGATTCTGCCTCAAAATTGTACGGGATCCAGTCTAATCGTCGTTTGTTCAACTTTTGCCTAGGGCTCTATAACTCTTGTACAAGTTCGATGCCCTGCAGAGTCGTGTTTTTAGCCATATATGGTTAGTTCTACCTTCAGAATTGTGATGTAATAGATTGGTATTTATTTGTTTCGTGTCGTATCGCTTTCACTGTCACGTGTTATTAGAACATTTGAAGTCTCCCTGGCACGAAAGAGTTGATAGGACATTAGGAGGTACAGTACAGCTAAGTTCAGGGTCTGCTCTGCAGTAATAACATGACAATTAAGGGATGGTCTGCCATCGTGGAAAAAATATATGACGTTATCACCGTATTAGATTTTAAGTTTTTAATAATCGAAAGAATTTGGAACATTCGACGACTCCAAAGCGTCTGTTTGTTTTAAGACATAATGTCATGGACCAAAAAAACTGATGGTTAATCCTCCTGCGATTTTTCAACCTTGCCCTGAGGACAAGGTTGAACAATCGCATCTTAAATAAAAATTGTATTTAAAATATGGTTCTAAATAAAACGGTATTTATATTAATATACTCCTGTACAAGTGCTGACGCATTTTGATTCATGTATAATTTCGTAGTTGTTTGTTTGTTTTATTTTTCAAAATCTTGCCAAGCAGGCTTCAGGCCAACTAAACCACATTTATTTTGGTTGGCCAAATAAATAATGGATTCGTAATGTTTCGGGTTTTCCATTAATAAATAAATAAAAATGTAGGTCTCTCAATTAGGTATGTCATTTGTAATCTAACACAGTCATTAACCCATTTGGAAAATATGGTTAATCAGCTGTTGATAATGCTAAACATGTTAAATAAAAATATTTGTACGGAACAATGGTTAACAAATATAATATTTTTTATATGAATAATTATTATAGCCTTAATTTAACGTTGGTGAATTCAAGAACAATGCTTCTCAAACATAATAATTATCAACTTATGAATAGATAACCAATTTAAATCAGAACGAATGTGATTCTTTGACATGAAAAATGTGATTATTTGATAGTCATATGAAATAGGTAAAGTACGGCGAATTGACGTATTAAATCACTGACACCCTGACACCACTAATTTCCTTGTGTCTACTCATAAGAAAATTTTACTTAATTTCATAGTAGAGGGGGTACTATGAATGGTGCGGGACAAACTCCGCACCTGGGCCCCCCCGCTGACGCAGAGTCTCCGCCCTCAGCTCGTGGAGGACGTGGTGAGCGCTCTGTTCCCTCTGCGAGGGGAACATCCTCCCCCGCCTATGGCTCCGCCGCTTGCGGTGCCGGAAGCGGACCACATCGAGGACGATGACGACATTCCGGAAGTGACCGGGGTAGACCTGAGAGCGGCGGTAGGCAGGCTTAAAGCCAAAAATACCGCCCCGGGACCCGATGGCTTGCCTGGCAAAGCCTGGGTCCTGGCCTCGGAGGCTCTCGGGCCCCGACTGGAAGGGCTCTTAAGCGCATGCTTGGAGAGAGGCCAGTTCCCGCTTCGTTGGAAGACGGGGAAGCTGGTCCTCATTCGGAAGCCGGGGCGCCCTGCGGACTCTCCGTCCGCATACCGGCCCATTGTGTTGCTCGACGAGGTGGGCAAGCTCTTTGAAAGAGTCATTGCCAACCGCCTCGCCGGGCACCTTGTGGGGATGGGGCCGGATCTGGCGGAACACCAGTTTGGTTTCCGCAGAGGGCGCTCGACGGTGGACGCCATCATGCGCGTGAGGGCTCTCACGACGGGGGATGCGGTGTCCAGGGGTGGGGTTGTCTTGGCGGTGTCTCTTGACATCGCCAACGCCTTCAACACCATGCCCTGGAGCTGCATTAGGGAGGCACTCCGGTATCACCGGGTGCCGACCTACCTTCGTCGTGTGGTCGGGGACTACCTGACGGACAGGGCCGTCATCTACCCCGGTCGCACCGGAGAATGGAACCGGCGAGAGGTGTCGTGCGGTGTCCCACAGGGATCGGTTCTGGGGCCGCCCTTGTGGAACATCGGCTACGACTGGGTGCTGCGCGCCGACCTCCCTAGCGGTGTCAGTGTAGTCTGCTACGCTGACGACACGCTGGTGCTGGCACAAGGGAGGTCGCACGAGGCGGCGGCCGAACTTATGACACGCGGGGTTGCGATAGTCGTGGAGAGAATCCGGCAACTGGGTCTCGAGGTGGCACTGCACAAGTCCGAGGCCATGTGCTTTCATGGGCCTCGGAATGCGCCACCGTCGGGATCCATACTGACGGTAGGAGGGGTTCCCATCGGCGTCGAGTCGACGCTGAAGTACCTAGGGCTTGTCCTCGACAGCCGGTGGAACTTCGTGGAGCATTTCCGACGTTTGGCCCCCAAACTGGAACGGGCAGGGGCTGCGTTCAAGCGGCTCTTGCCCAACCTGGGGGGTCCAAACGCCTCCTGCCGCAGGCTCTACGCGGGGGTCGTGCGGTCCATGGCCCTTTACGGGGCCCCGGTGTGGGCGCGTTCTCTGAGGCGGCGAGCCGCCCATTACCTGAACGCGCCCCAGAAGGTGGTAGCCGTAAGGCTGATCCGGGGGTACCGCACGATCTCCGGCGAGGCGGCGAGCCTCTTGGCCGGATTGCCGCCATGGGATCTGGAGGCGATAGTCCTCGCGTGCCTGCACGAATGGCGCGCGGAGGCACTACGCCGGGGGGAAACTCCGCTGCCGCGGCAAATTGTCGCTCAGCGGACAGACCTCCGGCGCGATCTCATGGCGACATGGAGGGAGCGACTGTCGCAACCCCGTGCAGGGCACGCCACAATAGTGGCGATAAGTCCCCTCTTTGAGGAGTGGCTGGAGAGGCGCCACGGCGCCCTCACCTTCCGCCTGACGCAGGTCCTCACCGGACACGGTTGTTTCGGGAGGTTCCTGCACCGAATCGGGCGGGAGGAAACGCCCGGGTGTCACCACTGCGAGGATCGACCGGAGGACACGGTGGAGCACACTGTGGAGCTATGCCCCGCTTGGGCTGAGCACCGCCGTGTCCTCGTAGCGGCGATTGGCGGCGGCGACCTCTCGCGTCCGGCCCTGGTTCAATCCATGGTCCGGAGCGAGAGGGAATGGGAAGCCGTCGCCTCCTTCTGCGAAGCAGTCATGCTAGCGAAGGAGGTGGCGGAACGTGAGAGGGAGAGAACCTCACGTCCCAGCCGCCGCGGGAGACGCCCCGGGCGTCGGGGGGCAACCAGTGGCCCCCGGCCACCGTAGGCGCGGGCCTGTGGATGGTGAGTAATGGGCTAGCTCACCGTCCGTCCGTCATATGACGACAGACCGTGCCGACGGCGCGTTCGTGTTCCACGCGCGCCTCAAGGAGATGTCAGCAAATCGGAAGGGGTCCGAGAGGGCCGATGCCTGCCAGGGCTGCGGGTTGTTCGAAAGAGATACCGTGCCCCTGGAACGCAAAGGGCTAAGAAGGAACATGGATGGGTTTTAGTCAGTCAAGTCTGACACTCCCTTCCGCTCCGCCCAGAGCGGAAGAAGTCATTTGACGATTTCCCATCCGAAAAAAAAAAAAAAAAAAAAAAAAAAAAAAAAGGGGTTACTATGAAGTAACATTTTCTTATTATGAAAAAAATAGGACTTTGTAGATAATTTTATGATCTAAAATTTTTGTCTGTGCTATATTTTTGATAAAACTTGCTGTTTTCGAAATTTTTGACATTTAACCACGAATAACATTTTAGCACAAATGGGATCGATGTGGACTTTTGAAACTTTATTTCTACTAGAGTACCCAAGGTCTCTACCAAAATTCAGCTCAATCCGAGTTTTTGTTTTTGATCACTATTTTATGTCTAATTTGACCGGACTTACACATAATTTTGCCATACGCGTAATTTTGCCATACTACTACTTTTGTTTGTCTTAAAACTTTTAAGGTCATGAATGCTATCATTTATATCTCAACCCCAGATATTGTGAGAAAACCCGGATGTTATAGTTTACAAATAGTTTAAATTAGTAAACAATATGTCGGGTTTTTCTTACAAATAGTTGGAATTATTGATATACACCATCTGACGTTTTTGATTATATCAAGTTTTTCATGGGAACTATATTTCTTGTCACCAAAATTTATATTTGTCATCAAAGTTGTATCACCTAGTAAATAGATCTATCGCCACGAAATATTTTCGTTCTCAGATAAACAAAAAGTGTTCCCAGGTATGAATTATCAAATAAATGTTGATACATGTGTAAAATAAGAGATGGATTACCAATAAAATTGTAGTGCATTAGATGAATATAAACTTCGTTCTTATAATAATAGTTTTATTACTTAAATAATAGCTTTGTGCTCGGAATGGTAGATCTGTCACCAAATAAATAGATCAGTTCCTTATTTCTATGAAGAAATGTTTTATACGAGACATTGGGCACACCGACTCGGACAGGTTAGGTTCGAAGAGGATGGCGGGGTCTAGTGAGCGAGCGGAGCGAGCGAACTAAGACCCCGACATCCCCTTCGTGTTAGGTTACTGTAAACCCTGCAGACAGAAATAGGAGCCGCGCGTAGCGGGGCTACGTCGACAACGCCTTAGTTTGGACCTGTGGTTTGGTGATCTCTTTAAATTAGTTTGCTTAAATACTTATTAGGACACACCTATTATAATACATACAAAAACATTTATTTGGTACTAGACCTTATATCTCAGGATTTTAGGTGATTTATTGTGGAACTGATTTTGCATTGTTTGGTGACTACATTTTGGTGACAGATCTACTATTTTGAGGACAAACTCTATTATTTTTGAAACACAAAACTAATTAAATTGGTGATAGCTTAAATGATACCCGTTTTTCATTAGGGGATTTTTTAAGGCTGTGTTCCACGAAGTGACGTCTGGGTGTGTTTTTGTGGATACCAATTTTCCCCAATCAGCTTTTACGAGGTAGTAAGATAACTTTACAGTTTAGTGTCGTTTATCACGCGTTCTCGGAACGCAGAGAAAAACACGTTAAATTAAACGTAAGCAGATGTATCAAAATAATTGAAAGCCTGTTTCTTGTATTCCAGTGTCTCCAATTTAAGACAATAATTCTCAAACTAAAAAAGAAAAAACCGGACCGACACACCGGTACACTTCAGTAAACTATCTGTCAGGATCCGGTCTCCGAAGCCCCGATCACATTTTATTCGCACCAGTATGACCGAACCGTGACCGGATATGAAAGCATAATGCGCTTAATAACCTTACCCTTGCACGACATACCTCATTCGGCATTGCCGACAACTGCCGCCAAAATCAATCAATGTCAGATTGAGAACATATTAATCCTGGGGTCACGAGTTATCAGTTTATCACATCACTTAGCACTAACACCATCGAAAATTACGTCACGTTTCACTTCACTGATAAAACAGTCGATACTAATGGTTCGCGCTCGCAAACTCGCAAGAATGTGGCGATAAGAAAGTGTTCGAGACGACTGTACGCGTCAACAACCCGGTGGCAAGTGTCGTCGAGGCGCCACCGTGAGGCGCAAGCGCATCCTCTCGCTTCCTTACTAAAAACAGGGAATGAATGGTTCTCTTGAAAAACGGAACGTTCCGTATCCGTATTCAGTTTCCTGATTCCGCGGAGATGTGATGAATGAGTGCGGTCGATCGACCGTGGCGCTTCACCGGCAAGTTTTTGCCACGACTAGAAAGTTGAAGAACGACTTTGTAATGCCATCGATTCGCGTGGTATGTGTAACGTAATACTATACACGAATATTTTCGCACACATGTGATTTATTTACATCAAAAAGTCGCTTTTGAACGTTTGTTTTTTTAAGCAGAATCCTGTTTGAATAATTTACACGTATAATTTTTGATTGGCTCTCGAAGAATCTAATTTTTATTTTCTTTATCTCACCTTAATTGCTATGCGGATAAAAATACATCAAGAATGTGCCTTGGTTGGAGATATTTTGCAGGATTTCAATCCGATATTTAGTGGCCATTAACCCTGAATATTTAATTAGTTTTTGATCTACTTTATATACTTACTAGCTGTCCCGGGCAACTTCGTCTGCATCACATTTTCCCCCATTTCGCAAGATTTTTCATTGCTGCTCCGCTCCTATTGGTCGTAGCGTGATGATATATAGCCTATGTTCCTTCTAATACCTCCAAGAATATATGTACAAAGTTTTATGATGATCGGTTGATTAGATTTCGCGTGAAAGCGTAACAAACAAACTTACATTCCCATTTTTAATATTAGTAGGGATGTCTTTAGTCTTAATTTTACTGATACAGTCTAAAAGACCACTGAAAGTAGATCAAGCACTTCATCACAATAGCCTGAGAACCGAAAAACCCGTGGAAAGTAACGTTTTCAAAGGAATTATAAATGTCTTGCGAATTTCAAAACAGCGTAAGTATTTGCAATTCACAGGTTGAACTATGTTGTTTCAAAAATACACCGTTAGTCATTGTTTGCGCAGATGCCGTGAATATGGAGCACATACTGATAACAACCGCAACATGTGAATGATATCGAGTGAGTGAGTTTTTAGTTTAAGTATTCGAATAGAGAATTACTTAGGCTTTGGTGATTCGTTCAATGGTTTTTTTGAATTTAAAACTTATTTATCGGCGTTGTGCACTTTTGTGATAGGTAAAAAATGTTAAAGTCGCGTCAGGTGTCACGTTATGCTGATCCTGATCCTGAACGAACGGATTGACATTAGGTTACAAAGGAATTTGAACTTTATGACTTCTGTCATTGAGTTTGGGTTTCCAAAACTGGAAAATTCGCAGATGTCACGTGTCCTGATCAAACAGATTGACATTAGGTTACGAAGGAATTTGAAATTTATGACATATGTCATTGAGTTTGGGTATGCACAAACAAAACCTTCGGATTCTCCAAAAAGGCAAAATTCGTAAGACGGATTGTAAAGTGTTAAATTTTTAATGTAATATAAATTGTCATGTTTGTGTACGATAGCGCAATAAATGAATATTGTATTTTACCACATAAATGATAGTACTTTTATACTGATAATTAAAGCAATTCGTGCAAAATTATTCCCTAACCATTCCAAAATATCAAAAATGCACAACGTTAATATACAAGTTTTCACTTCTGCCGGCACTCCGGGAGTGCAACCCGTATTTTTTTTATAACTGACGAAAAATTTCTATGTGGACGAGTTCAGAACGATGTACTGGAAATGTAGTAATCAGTTAAGCGTCAATGTCCTTTTCACCCTGTATATGTATAGTAGGAGAAAAATTCTATTTTGAACCTTACTAGTTCACGTGTGAGGTGCGTTTTGCCGCACTCGCCTGATGTGAAGCGATGATGCGGCCTTGGGTGGTGCACACTTGCCTAGAAGAAACCGGATCACTCAAACTTAGAAGAGATCCTTATTGTCATGATCAAGGAACAGAGAAGCAGGACGTGAATTCCACAGACTGCAGATTCGCACATTAAATTCGCGATTCGGGATGTAGCCCGTGAAGTAAACCTTATGTCGAGTATGACAAGTTCTAAATTTCTAATACTCAATTCAGAAAGCGGCAGTTAGTTTCCCCAGTTTTTAAATAAATTGAGAAATGATTTTGCTTTTGGAGAGTAACATAATCTGAATTCGAAGAAGTGCGATAGTTATGAACAGAGGAAAATGGCGACAGTCAAGTCCTAAAATTTACCATAGGTAATCTTGAAATGATATTAAACAATACATTCAGACAAGATGTAAACCATTGACGTTGTCTATTTTCTTAATCTTGAAGAGTTGATTTTATCATTAAAACCAAGTTATTATAATCATGATGACAAATAACTGATCATTTTAAACATGTAGGAAAAATTAATACTAATTTAACAATAGTGATTGTGGGAGAAGCCCAGCAAGAGGAAAAAGAAGTTTAACACTGCAACAAGGAAGAACTACAAATCATAAATTAAGACCGCATTATATTTGGAATATCCAAAATGATTTTATCTTGAATACGGAATACCTAACGGCAACGAAATGTCCTTTTAGGTACGTTGTTGCCGATTCGAAATAAATTAATGTCTTATATGAACAATGTATAATATGTACGTCCGGCTGAAATATGCTAGCTATGCACTAATGTAAATATTAAATGTAAATGAAATAAACGTTGTCAGGATATAATTACCATTAGTCAGCAATTGTGAACTGCATTCCACAACGCGTTGGCGTAGGTCACTTCAACAATACAACTGTATGTTGCCTAAAATGATACCTACGAAAAATGCAGTTGCAATAGTTAGAGTTTATTCTGCTCCCACGTAATAACATTGTAATGACACATTTTGTGTGTCATAGATCTCCGCAAAGTGATGCATAAATTCTACTAGGGATCCTTACCTTTTCGCTATCTGTTGGAAGGGTTCCATATCCGTACCAGCTCCTGGCGGCCTTTAGCCGGGGCTCGTCTCTGGGGGACAGCAGGCCGCTGCCCCACCTAGCGAGCCCCTCGGCAACTGCCGCCACACTCGGCGTGCTCGGGCTGCCATTCGGAGAGGTCGGAGACGGCGCCGACTTCTCAGCAACCGGCGGCAACGTCGGACGGGCGCAACCCGTCCGCCTCTCGTAAATCCTCTTCAACGGCTCATCTATATCCGTCTCCAACAACCCTTTCTTATCACTCCCTCTTTTAATCTCATTAACCCTCTTCGCTTCATCTTTCTGCGCACGCTTTGCTTCAGCATCTTTCCGCTTAACACTCTCATTTGAGTCCTGACGGCAAAGTAAAGCCTTTTTCAAACTTTCACTAGAATCTTGTTTTGAGATCTGACCTTTTTTATCCGACTCCTTGCTAGCAGATTTCTTATCGTCTTTAGATAGCAGTGCACGTTTTAAGCTATCTGTCGAATCTTGTTTGCTTATCAGTTTCCGCGGACATTCTGTGTTCAAGGAGTCAGTCGTTTTCGATATGAGCAGTTTAGAGTAATCGTAAGGACCATGGTCGTTTGAGGGTGGGTTAAGTTCGAGAGATCTCCGATTTTTGCGTTTGTCCGCTGGCGCTATCTGTGCCTTGGCGGGCAGCAGGCGACGCGGGAGGAGGCTGCGATGATCAGCGAGGGGCGATTCCGGTCGCAACATCTTGAGCGGCGATACTGAACTGCCGCGTGACTGCTCTCGCCTGCAACAAACAACAAAACAAGTTTAGCTTCCTGCTCTATACCCATTTCAAATAACGAGTGGTAAACAAACAGTCAAGTATCGATAGGTCTACTGTAGCGTAACCAAAGAACAGCCTTCCGCAGTGTGCAGGTTATTCGAGAATTAATTATCTCTACAATGTAATCTCGTTGAGCCGGTACAGAGACATTACCGTGTCAATATGATTAATTCAATGTCGTTGTTCACATCAAACATTCCAGTATAGTCACTGTTGTACATGTGAATTCTCATATCACGCTTTGTATGAGTGTGAAATGTGTAAACACCAGATAACTCTGGGTATCTACAAAATCGTATACGAAACGTCACATAATAATTTATATCTCAAAGGTCTGGGTTATCATCATGTTTAAAGTTTACAGTACGATTGAAAATAAACAATAATATGTGTACTAGGGCTGCTCTAGTCTGCAACAAAAAACCCGAAGCAGAAAGTCCGAAGTTAAATATTTACTCGGCAAAAATTTATTTACTGATATGACTTTTGAGTAGCAATAAATTCGGGGCTACAAAATGATTTTCATAAGGTTTTGATAAATGTAAAAAAGAAAGTAAAATTTGTGGCAGTTGATGACCAAATGTGGAGCCATTTTTATCGTTGACTTGGATGACGCTTTTGGATACTACCATATTTTTAAGAAAACTTTCTAAGAGGAAAGATTCTAAAATACCCATTATCATATAATAGATTAAAATGATAAAAAATAATCAAAGTTCTTTTACAATTTCATAAACGTTTTTCCGCCAATAAGGCTCCGTAAACTTTTCTTATCAAATTTTCATTACAGTTCATTCTTCGCTTCTTGAACTCTGAAGATGATAATCAAATTATGTACTAAGACACAAAACAATGAAAATTGACAATAACTAAGGGTTATTTACGCGTACAAAGAACTAACAAGTCGAAGGGGTCAGTAATAACTACCTAAAGAACATAATAGAATGATACATGGTTGACATAATGGAGGACTAACCACAAAAACGAGTAATACAATAGGTCCAGATTATAGTGTACTAACATGCTAAAGTCCTTTGTCAGGTTTATGACACATAAGTATGGAGAAGGCCGGTAATTTAATAAAAAAAACTTCGTAGATTACCTAAACTCGAGACTAAGAGCGACATCAGCCAAGAATGGAATAGGGAACAAAAGGGGCAGGCTTAAAAAAAATATCACCTCAATGTCACCTTTATTGCGTTGCAACAGAAAAAGTGATGGTACTATCGGTCATGACATAGCTATGTCTCTTTCTCACACCGGAAAAATGAGACATTACATACATAACATGTCGCCTTCCAAAGCTCGGAGTGTTAGGCAAAGGTGGGCCCATAGGTGTACCTAATAGTACACCCTCATTCCACCAGTTATGTTTAAGCACTATGTAATGGAAGGCGAACCAATTGCCATCAAACGGGCTCAAATCCAGGCTCCGTGGCTGTTGTTGAGAAAATCCTGATAGTAAATCCCAATAACAATGTCCCTTCCAGGAATTGAACCGAGGACCAAATGCTTAGCAGTATCGCTTGCCACCACTAGTTCTAGGCTGTGATTGGCTTGATTTTCAGTTGTTGACAGCAAAGTTTGTGTCTACGTCTCCATAAGATAAGGTTCCATTACAAGACTTACAAAGAGATACATAATAAGCTGTAACTATGTAGTAACACATAAACGATAAGCATTCAGAAGACGTGTCTTAAGTCATGTGCAACAGTCATTAACGATAGTGCATGATTTTTAAACAGAACCGGTATCTTGTTGAACGTCATAATATAGACGAACTTGAGAACATTCTAGGTATTCAACTAGAATTTGACAAGATGTCCCCTGGGTATAGATTGCAGGAGTTAGCACAAAAAGCGTGGACCAGAAAGATCGACAAGATAAATGCCAGGAGAGACAGTGAAAGTCCTTGTGGAAGTACATGAACCGATCCTATTACTTTATTTTTTTCCTTAAGTGTCTATAAAGAAAAGTTTGTTGGGCCAAAAATATCGCAACAGGAACCGTTTCCAAGCCTCTCTTTGCTTCTGCCAATAGTTACACCTTCATCCATCGCCAAATTCGCTCTTCGTTTCCCCTTCTCTCCTGAATCACGATATAAAATACCAGTTTGAACTAGCAAAAATACTAACATCTCAGTAACTTTAATATGCTTCACAGTAAAGTTTCGTAAACATTCAAACAATAGACAATTAGTCCATTACAAGAGCGCAGAAACTGTGACTACAACAATTAATAACTGAAATATCCTGAGAAGTAAACTTGGTTTACATTTCATCATTATTTAGAATTTTAATATGTTTGTACCTGTTTTTTATTCCTGTCTGGGAATCAGTTCAATTAACGGTCCTAGATCACTACGATCACCAATAATAAAATGATTACGATACTATCATCCATCATTCTCCTCCAGTTTAGGGTGCATGCAACATGTCTTCTTCTTCTCTATTGCTCGTCATCGCAGCACTCGCTTCTTTTCAAGCCATTTTATCCTTCACCGTCCATTCCTCTCTCGTGTTTTGGTCGTCTCCTACCTTTATTGCCATCCACATTCATACTCAAAATTTTCCCAACGACATTTTCCTCATTCCTGCGCATCACATGCACATACAATGACAATTTATTGATTGAAGTAGCGTTTCATAAGATGGTTGATCACATTAAGATACAACGCGATTTGACAGTTTTTAAGAAATGGCTATGACACGTTAATTTGACGTAGCGTGTCAATTTTTCTACATCATTTATCTCCCGCACGACATCACTTCACTGTTTCTCCATTTTGCAAAAACACTACAACTTTATTTTTCTCATGCAGCTAGAATTTATTCACAACTGCACATCCAAGTTTCGTTATGGCCAAATATTCAAACGAGCGTAGCCATATCGGATCAACTTTAGTACAGCTAAGCTGTTTATATCCGTGATAGAAATCATGACGACATTTCTATCCGTTAGAAAGTGTCCTCATTTGTAATGAATATCTATTGTTTGGCATGTTTCCAACTGCACAAGTAATTGTCTACTAATTAGGCATTACTTTACCGGTACTCGGTGAATAATACGGTGTTATCTTTAAGAATTGCGCGGAAACCAGGTTGGGGACCGTGTTGGCAGAAATGAATAGTCAAATTAGTAACAAAGGCAAATTAAATGAGAAAGTGCGATCTAGTGTAGACCATATTACTTTTACTTTAGAACTTAATCTGGGAAAAAAATGTCTTTAATCACCAAAATGTACACCTGTGGTGTTAGCACAGTCACCATTGATTAATTATAAGTCCTGTTTAATAGAAAGACGATTCTATGCCATTACCATTTCAGGCTCCGGGCTGATCCTAATTATTTTGAAATACCCAATGCTAGTAAGCTCGACCCGAGGATTCCTCAAGAAGAACCTCATCATCGAAAAGAGATGCAGTTGCATCGACATTATGGATGTCCAGGGTCTAGATTGTGGGTGGCCATGCTCCTGACTTAAATCCTCACTGTTAGACAATCACGGAAGAGCTTGTTTTGCCAACGATAACAAAGTGGTCAATATATGTTTAGGAGTAAGAGGAACAGGGAGTAAAGTTACTTGATACTTCTTAGAAAAGAGAGGATCTTTCCGACTAGACACGTGTTATGTCTGGTGGGCAACTGCCCGACAGTTGTTGTCAAGTTTCTTTAGATTGTCTTAAGTCGATGTAAACTTTGCTTGCGAGATTCAGACCATATTAGTTCTTCAGTTGTACCATAGATGGCGCTGTAGTACTATTTGTAGGTCGCTACATAGGTATTGCAGTATGGTTAGATATATTGTGCTACTTTGAATAGGCTTATGTTAATATGTAAGCGCCAATCAATCTTAAAAAAATCCGCTAAGGAAAAAAAACCACCTGAACCAAAATTTCCAAGAAAGCTGATACTCAAAAACATACACTGGTACCACTTTGTGTATTCAGCTCATTCCCTTACTCAAGAAGACTTGAATCCCAGCAATGGTAACATATAACCCTACATTATGCACTTGACCTTCATCAAAGTCCCAAGAGCCAGTGTATATAATGAGCTCGTGTCACCTACAAACTAAAAGAACCATAACTGCACGCACCGTCGGCACCTGGTATTGCCTGGTAATCAATAATGCACATATTCCCTCACCTCGGAGGAATGACGTCATTTGTCGCTATACCGTCATGCGCGATGAGACTTCGCGAGTTCGCGCCATAGATCTAGTTTTACCTCCCTAGTGAGTCATTCAGATATATTTTTAGCTTTTATTTGAAGCGGTAAATGTTTTCGTTAGTTAATTATAGTTTCTTTTTTCGTAGAATTTGAGTTGTTTTTGTTATTTTTAGCCGATTAAAGATATTTTAATAGCTTTGTTTGCCAGCGAACTCTGTAAAACGTTTGATATAGGATTTGCAAAGTTTTAGGTTCTTTTGATTCCCAATGAATATGGAAAAGAATTTAAAATGTTTGATTGACTACGAAATGTTTGACTCCACCCAACGCTGTTTCTCACCGTTTTTAGGGTTCCGTACCCAAAGGATCAAACGGGACCCTATTACTGAGACTTCGCTGTCCGTCCGTCCGTCCGTATGTCACCAGGATGTATCTCATGAACCGTAATAGTTAGCCGTTTGAAATTTTCACAGATTATGTATTTCTATTGATGCTATAACAACAAATACTAAAAACAGAATAAAATAAATATTTAAGGGGGGCTCCCATACAAAAAAGTGATTTTTTTGCTCGTTTTTTATAAAAAATGGTACGGAACACTTAGTGCGCGAGTCCGACTCGCACTTGGCCGGTTTTTTACGACTTGACAACACATCGAAATTCCATTACTACATGCATATTCAATTTGAATTTATTATAATAAAATCTTCGACATAAATTTAATAAAAGATGGTATAAACATCTTTTATTTTAGAATATCTGAGCGGTCACACAGATAAACTCGAAAAACGACGCTATAATATTAGATTCGACTACCTCTATCCGGGCGATTTTCGTTAATTGACTCATAGGATCAATTACGAGATGTGCAGAAGACATAGTTGTCATCGGGGGAAAAACCTGGATGAAGCTGGCACTGAACGTTCAGATTAGCACAAGAAAAGGGAGGCTTATGCCCAGCAGTGGCTGAATGCAGGCTGCGGATGATGATGATGATGATCGTACTACTGGGATAAAAGGTATCCTACGTGGTAATTCAGGTTATAAACTGTGAGTCAAATTTCATCCGAATCCGTACAATAGTTTTTGCGTGAAAGAGTACCAAACATCCATCGACCATCCACGCAAACATTCGCATTTATAAAACAATAAAAAATTATAATAAACATTAGGGTTCCGTATCCAAAGGGTCAAACGGGACCCTATTACTGAGACTTCGCTGTCCGTCTGTCACCAGGCTGTATCTCACGAACCGTGATAGTTAGCCAGTTGAATTTTCTACAGATTATGTATTTCTTTTGCCGCTATAACAACAAATAGTAAAAACAGAATAAAATTAATATTTAAGGGTCACGAGCAAAAAAAACACTTTTTTGTATGGGAGCCCCATACAAAAAAGTGTTTTTTTTGCTCGTTTTTATAAATAACTAGCTGTCCTGCGCAACTTCGTCTGCGTCACATTTTCCCCGTTTTCGCAACATTTTTCATTGCTGCTCCGCTCCTGTTGGTCGTAGCGTGATGATATATAGCCTATGTCCTTCTTCAGTTTGAAATCTATCTTCTTGCCAAATTTCATTAAGATCCGATCAGCCGTTTAGTCGTGAAAAGGTAACAAACATACAAACAGAGTGACTTTCGCATTTATAATATTAGTATGGATAGTATGGATGGTACGGAACCCTTCGTGCGCTAGTCCGAATCGCACTTGGTCGGTTTTTTATAGTTTTTTTTTAATGTATTGTGACATATGGTCCTTAGTTGCCTTACATTAAGAATATATGTATTGTATGAATAGTAAAGTACATTCCACGCAACAAATCTCGGCGTCAAATTGTTGACTTACGCTACCACCCATATTTAGACTACTCGCAACATTATCCTGTTTATACACCACTACAAACAAAACAAATTACAAATAACACGGTCACAATGTACACATTTCATTATAAAACAATCGTTTTCCAAACAAACAAGGTTAAGACAATGAGAAATGATTAATATGTAGCCATATTTCAAAGTTTATTGTGTTGGTATTATTGCAGACAAGAGATATGAATAGGTATTTAGAAAGGTATTATTCTCTCACGAATGATAATAAATAGTTATTTTATGAACGAGGATTTTGGTGAAACCAGATAATTATATTCAATTTTCAGCTTGAATTTTCACCTCAAGATGTTTATTTAAAGCATGATTATTATTCCTAGAACTACCTGTTTTCTACGATTTCATTTGCATCCAGAGAACAGACTATCTACTTCAGATAAAATCGTGGAAATAAAAGTTTAGCATCTTTAGCTTGAAAGGATTTTTCGTCGAAAACAGAAATTAATTTTCCATGGAAGGCACAGGGATTTTCAATGTTTCAACCTTTCAACTGAAGAAGATGTTTTTTTGAAGCAAGATTAATTCCTCGACATATTTTAAAAGTTTTCATTTGCAACCAGGGAAGAGAGTGAAATCATTTCATGTACAATCGTGGCAATAAAAAGTTAAGCATCTTTAGGCAGACTCGCACCATGCATGTTATTTTTTCGACTACATACTGCCAAAGTACAAACACGTTTTGAATAACAATTCTATATGTATCAGGTGCTTACTATACGTCTACGACACTGAAATAAGATTTAAAAAAAACTGCTTTAAGTTTTGTTTTAATCTTATTTCAGTGTGGAAAAGAGACGGAGCTATAGAGTAGGTCTAGCGCCATCTTTTTCCCACTCTGTAATAAGATTAAAACAATACTGCTATAAAGAAGTCATGGTAGGACACCAGGTCGGTAAATAGCCTTTAATACTATTACCATTGACTTACAATTAAACTATTACATGGATGACATAGCCTTTTTGCATTTCGGGTAAGTAGAGACTTCAGAAGGCCACTTGATACGATCCTTACATTTCCTTTCACCTCTTCCACGTTCATACATCTCGTCATACCCGCGTGCCGGTTTCAAGTACTGCGCCAGTACGCACCTGACCTTTTTTAGGGTTCCTTACCCAAAGGGTCAAACGGGACCCTATTACTGAGACTTCGCTGTCCGTCCGTCCATCTGTCACCAGGTTGTATCTCATTAACCGCGATAGTTAGCCAGTTGAAATATCTACAGATTATGTATTTCTGTTGCCGCTATGACAACAAATACTTAATACAGAATAAAATAAATATTTAGGGGGGCTCCCATACAAAAAAGTGATTTTTTTGCTTGTTTTTATAAATAATGGTACGGAACCCTTCGTGCGCGAGTCCGACTCACACTTGGCCGGTTTTTTTTAGACTTAGCCCCGCAAGAATTTCCCCTGCATCGTGGGTGCGTTTACAAACATTTAAACTAATATACACAAACAGCCAGACCCGGAACAACTATCTGTAGGTCATACAGATATTTGTTCCGTGCGGGGATCGAACCCGCGACACGCAGCGCAGCAGTCGATCGCTCAGCAACTGCGCCAACAGTGTCGTCGTTTCTGAAGAATATTACCAATAAGGTAAGTGTATGTCGTCCTTCTAGGGCGTCTGCTCCCGGCGTTGCCACTCACATCTACCTCGTAAATACCTTTAGCTAGTTGCCTTTCACATATTCTCTCAAAACCATCAAAGCGTACTTTATGTCACTACATCTTCTTTAAGCCGTTGTCGTAGAATCATCATCATCACAACATCACGCCTCTAATCCCTGAAAGGGTTAGGCAGAGGTGTACCTTAAATTCTAACAGTACACCCACATTACGCCAGTTATGTTTAAGTCCTAAGTAATAGGGGGCGAGCCTATTGCCATCAAGCCGGGCACAAATCCAGAAACCGTGGCTGAGTAATTCCTGATGTAAACACCCAATAAAAATTTGCCTGATCCGGGAAACAAATCCAGGACCTCATACTCAGCAGTCGAGATTTCAACCACTAGTCCAACGAGACAGTAGAATCATTACTTAATTTATCTAACTAAAACAGAGTGAATCTTCTATCATATTTTCGTTGTCAGCGAGTACAAAATATTTGCACGTTAGCCGTCATGTCTGTTTGTTTTGCCGTCAATGCCGCCCACGTATCATATTTGAGCTTGATATTGGATTTCATGGCCGCAATATTTGACATTGAGTTTAAATAGACATTTAATGTTTTTAACATCTTTTTAAGTTAATTGTTTACGTAAATTAAGCTCTACTTGCTAAAAGCTGTACTTTGCGAGTAAAGTATGTCTTAAAATGGTGAAGGTCGGTTTTGAGGAGCCCAACATGTCCTACCACTAAAATTCGAAGACATCTTCCAAAGCGCTTTGCTTCTACATTTATAATGCGAACCGCTAGTCTGTTGACTTCTCTGTTCCCTGATCATTATAATTTGGATCTCTTCAAGTTCCAGTGAACTGGTTTCTTCTAGGCAAGCGTGCTCCAACCTATCGCATCTGTCGTGTGGTGGATAACAGTCCACTTCCTCCCATTGGCTCCCACAGGCTGGTGGCCAATATCCTTCATTACAGCCCAAAAGACGATTGACATTTTGGGGGGTTTTGCCATAATCACCACGCTTGGCAGGCGGGTTGGCGATCGCAGTACGGTTGTTACAAAAACACAGAGAACGCTGCTGCCCATTCTCTGGCAAGTCCTTTAGTCGGCTCTTACGACACCCAAGGGAAGATATGGGATAGTGCTATTCTTTACGTCCGACACCATACAACAAAGTCCTTAGTAGCTTAGTACTTAGCTGGAGCATACAAGGCTGATTATGCTATGGTACGTAAATACTTGATACGCTCACGAATACTCACGATTGACATAATATTTGTGTGTAAATACTCGACACCACCGCCATAAATAAGTACGCGCTGACGTCATACATTAAGATAGACTAGTAGGTACATAGCTCGAGAGGTTCGTCGCTTAGCAACAACAGCTGCACCGGTTGGTTTTTCAGGTTACAATGTTGGCAAACACTGCTTAACTTGGAAAATCAACCATTTTGAACCCTTTTCGTGCGAGTTTTGGAGCTTGTGGCTAAATAATAGCAGCCGCTCAGGACAATCTTGGTTGCCAAGGTCGGTCCAGGGTGACCATCCATTACATAACACCAGGCTGTTATTTTGTAGATCTTTTGCAGTAGTTACGGGTAGTCAGTGGTCTGAAAGTCTGACAATCAGTCTTACCAAGGGATATCGTGTTATCTAAAAACTGTAGGATTGTGGAGATCAGACAGGCAGACGCGCCATGTAAAATACTGGGTACAGCCGCATCCAGTTAGGACCTCAACTATTTTAGGTAAAGGCTAAATGAAACTTATCTTATTTTGAGATAGCATATACCATATTATAACGTTAAGTGTGCAACCACACTGAACGCGCGTTGGAGAAGGCCTGTAGCGGGCGCCACGGGGCGGGCGCGGCGTAGGCGAGCGGTGGCCACAGTGACGAGCGAGTAGCGTTGTAGCGTATTTCAGGTGTAGCAAACCATGGACGAGGATTTGTTTTTTTTGTCATTTATTAGTTAGTACGATCCTGAGATGGGAATCGTTGAACACAAGAGATGGCATGCACGAAATAAATAAAATCAGACAAGTTAATGGTGATTTTTGACGTGACAACGTATAATAAATCGATGAACGCCGGCTGCACGCACGAAAAAGGATGACTGTACGTTACGATCGGATCGTACGTTACGCTCATTGTAACGTTACGATCGGAGCGAGAGTGCTGCACGAGCGAGCGAAAGGCACGATCAGCTTGACGTTCGGCTTGCGCCGCATCTATCTCTGTTCCACTCGATTGGCCTATGCGTCCGAGGAGAAGAATTAGACGGGCGGCAGCACACAACTTTCATCTACAGATGAACTGTTTCGTGGACTGTTAATAAAGTGAAGTGAAAATTTGCTGTGGTTTTCATAGTTTATTACAAAAACCAAATTAAAAGTAAAATTGTAGATTTCATTTCACTCCTTCTTTGTATCCATACAAAATAGTGACAATTCAATAAAAATGATTCAATTTTATTCATAAAAGTATGAAATTATTTCTTCAATGTTTTGTTACGACTTTGTCACGTTAAACTTTCGTCTGTAAACCTACTACAGACAACCAATTTTTCTAATTTATTTGAAGAACTTAGATTAAGAAGACCCTACAACATTCTTTGAGTACACTCGAATGTCCGTGTCAACTTGTTAAATTAAATATGGAAATAAATAGACTTAAATTCAATATAACGGATGGAAAGAAATGTTATATATACGCGAAGCCATAGTTTTTTACCCTACATAAAAACGCTCATTGCGGTAAAAGGTTTCCATAAAAAAAAACAGACACGCATATGCCGAGCGATAACACCCGAAATGGTTTGCACCCGCGCATTGGGTCGCTTGTGCTTGTCGCCCGCAGTGTGACCATACTGACCATAACGCGCGCATAGGAGCGTTTGAAAACGACGCTGGCTAAGTCGCTCAAGCTGGTCGCTCGTCGCGCCCGCCTGCGTCACTTCAGTGTGGCCAGAAGCAGCGGTTTCATATGTTTTATATTTCGCGCCCGCCCGCCGCTCGCAACTGCGCTAGGCCCTGCAGTGTGGACGCACACTTAGGTATGCAGACAACAAATAAACAACTTTGCACTACGAAACTAATTCATGGCTGTAACGTGTTTAAAATAACTTTTTAGAGATGAGACACACTAAGAAGAGCTATAATAATATTTGATTACCCAGAACTGGTGAGTGTTCTGAGTAATGAAATATTTGAAATACCCGTAGCTCAAGCAAGTGTTTTAAATGATAGTTGTAGCAGGTCACGTGCAGTGTCCTCACGAGTGGTGGCAATGTTTCAGGTGACCCCGGACATCGACAATGGAGTTTGACGCCCGGAAGCGAGCTGCGCTGGATGGGTCGCGAATGTCATGCATTCTCGCGGCCGTTCCGTCAAGGCGACAGTATGCTCACGGCGGTGTTTTTAGTAGGTGCAAGCCCCACATAACCCAACCGTATCCCCGGACGGTGCGACCTGCGGCATGAGTAGAGCATTTTTCAAAGCTTAAGAGCGTTCACACCTTACGGCATTTCATACAAACTTTCAAGTCCTTATTTTCCGAAATTACTGAACCGATTTTAATGAAACTACGTACGCATGATCAGGATACATAGCGCCGTTCCCGGAGAATAAAATGAAACGCCAAAACGCAACTTTTCAGGAAAAATAAAAAATCATGTTTTCGTCGATTGCTCCTTAAATACATATTTTTCACGAAAGCATAATTTTATGCATGTTAGACATACTAACAAGTAGGAATACATTTCGATAACATTATATTGTATTAACACTTAAATCTCGTAATTTAAGGCCTGTGTTAAATCTTAGAATACTATTGTAAACTTTCGTAACTTCGTATTATCTTTTTTTTAAAAGACATTTCGAAAATGTATCCTGCTTATGCGTATTAAGAGCGTTTATACCCTACGGCATTTCATACAAACTTTCAAGTCGTTATTTTCCGTAATGACTGAACAGATTTTAATGAAACTTCCTACGCATAAGCAGTATACATAGGTCTAAAAAGTTACTAAAAACATTTTCAAAAGTCTTTTAAAAATGAAGATAATTGTAAATTTCTGTTTCTATAGATAATTAAAAATCGCTCTAATTTAGCTGTAACACTATTTTTCGAAATTGTTTTTTAGTAACTTTTTAGACCTATGTATGCTGCTTATGCGTAGGAAGTTTCATTAAAATCTGTTCAGTCATTTCGGAAAATAATGACTTGAAAGTTTGTATGAAATGCCGTAGAGTATAAACGCTCTTAAGTTTAATTAAAATCGGTTCAGTCATTTCTGAAAATAAGGACTCGTAAGTTTGTATAAATGCCGTAAGGCATAAACGCTCTTAACAAAAAAAAAACCCACGTGCATGTGCATAATTTTCCTTTTTTTCTTGACTGTATAGTACGGGTAGACTAGACGCTTGAACGTCCATACATACTACATTTGTATGAGTGGACGTTCAACTGCGGTTAAAAAGTAAATTTAAAATACATTCCTTTTCCGCAAAGCGCACACCGCACCAACCGACCCTTTCGAAAAGTACTTTTCATTAAAAATGACGTCATTGGAAAACCCCTTGGGCGTGTACCATAATTACCGCAAAACACGAGATGTTTGGATGGGGCTCAACGAAAATTAAAAGATTGTACTGTGTCTGATATTCTCTTGAAGATGACAGAAGCAGATCCATGCTTAAGGTGGAAGCGCTAAGGAAGCTCGCGAAATTTAATAATTTCTTGATACTGACCGGGAAATTGCAAAAAACGAAAGAAAATTTGAATACCGATGCCGCGGTAAACCCTGACGCTTCCACCATAAATAAAATCGGTTAGAGATTTGTGGTGCCCATGACGGTTAATCTCAAGCATACTGTGTAGCTGAAAAGAAATACTGAAACTGCCTAGCCTTTTCATTCCCCAGCTTTACGTTACATTAGCAAAATCTGTTTGTCAAATATCGTCACGTTTGGCGACGGAGCTTGCTTGTTTACTGGCGAACCGCCTACACGGTGTTTATAGCGTCTGTTCTAAAGCAGTGATTCAGCACCCTTTCGATAAGTAATTTTCATTTAAATTGTTGCTGTAATAACCTCATCGTAAAAGTCCTCAATTGTACTCACGGACCAATCAAGCTTATACAAAACCAGTTTATGCGGATCTCTCATTGTAAGGGAAATCCATACAAAGCGATGCCATGTTATACTAGAAATTTGCAACTTGATGTGTCTCGTCTCCGTACGTACATTCGATTTCGTTCTAGAAAGTACAGTCATCATTCTCCTGCTCTTATCCCAATTTATTTGGGGTCGGCGCAGCATGTCTTCTTCTTCCATCATCATCATCAGCCTATAATGTTACCACTGCTGGGACACAGGCCTCCACTCTATGAGAGGGAGTGGGCTGTAATTAGTGATGGTAAATTCCCGAGAATATTCTCCTTGCGAGAACTTTGCTGTTAAGTTCTCGAGAATATTCTTTTGGCAGAGAATTTACGAGAATTTATAAATTGAATGACTCTTTTGTGTCGATCTATTTTAAGAGTAATAGTTTTTAGTGCATTTTGAACTTTTACGAAGTTTACGTTAAAATAATCTACTCCACAACTTAAATTCTCAGTAAATTCTCTTGAGCAAGAACATTCCCGGGAATATTTCCAAGAACATTTTCATAAATTCTCGTAAAGTTCATAAGGTATTTATGTTAAATTAGGATTTCTGTATTAGAACAAACTTTATGAGTTATACAAATAATCAGCTGTAAAATTTAAAAAAATAACATTGTAAGAACGGTGTATGGTGTACCTAAATAATTAAAAACAAAGTAACAACCACAATCTTAACATTTCTTGAAATCGAATCAAATTGCTAATGCAGTAATGCTATTCGTCTATTGATAACGATTGATCCATGCCATCTAAGTTGATGTGGTCTGTTTCTGCCAAGATTACTGGCTCATCCTCTGTCTATTCTTCTGATGAGCTCTTTTCAGATTCGTTGTCTAAATTGATTGTAGGCTCTTCTCTTTCGCTTGTGGCAGAGTTAGTTGGATTTGGTTCTTCAGACTCTTTGTTTAAACGTTGTGGTTTGTTCATAATTTTCCAATCGTGAGCAATCCGAAAATTTCGGCCAAACGTCAGGTAGAGCAGTCACGCGATCTCATGGTGACATGAAGGGAGCGACTGTCGTAACCCCGTGCAGGGCACGCCACAATAGTGGCGATAAGTCCCCTCTTTGAGGAGTGGCTGCGCCACGGGGCCCTCACCTTCCGCCTGACGCAGATCCTCACCGGACACGGTTGTTTCGGGAGGTTCCTGCACCGAATCGGGTGGGAGGAAACGCCCGGGTGTTACCACTGCGAGGATCGGCCGGAAGACACGGTGGAGTAAACCGTGGACCTCTGCATCGCTTGGGCTGAGCACCACCGTGTCCTCGTAGCGGCGAGTGGTGGCGGCGACCTCTCGCGTCCGTCCCTGGTTCAATCCATGGTCCGGAGCGAGAGGGAATAGGAAGCCGTCGCCTCCTTCTGCGAAGCAGTCATGCTAGCGAAGGAGGTGGCGGAAGGTGAGAGGGAGAGTGCCTCACGTCCCAGCCGCCGCGGGAGGTTCCCCTGGCGTCTAGGAGCAACCAGTAGCTCCCGCCCACCGTAGGCGCGAGCCTGTGGACGGTGAGTAATGGGCTAGCTCACCGTCTGTCCGTCTTATGACGACAGGCCGTGCCGACGGCGCGTTCGTGTTCCACGCGCGCCTCAAGGAGATGTCAGCAAATCGGAAGGGGACCGAGAGGGCCGATGCCTGCCAGGGCTGCGGGACTGTTCGAAAAAGATACCGTGGCCCTGGAACACAAAGGGCTCAGAAGGAACATGGATGGGTTTTAGTCAGTACAAGTCTGACACTCCCTTGCGCTCCGTCCGGAGGGGTTATTTGGCGAATTCACATCCGAAAAAAAAAAAAACTGGAGACGTGTCAAGGGACACCCGGATGGCACGAAGTTCCTTTTAACTGGCTTGCTTTCTATGAGAGATAGTGAGAGAGACAAACAGAGAAACACGCACACGCCGCACGGCTTACAACTATAGCAATTGTCCCTGTCCCTGTCCTTGTACCTGTCCCTTTCCCTGTCCCTGTCCCGGTCCCTGTCCCTAGACCCTGTCCCTGTCCTTGTCTCTGTCCCGGTCCCTGTCCCTGTCCCTGTCCTTGTCCTTGTTCGCCGCAAGGCTTACAACAATAGCAAAAACCAGTCAAGTGCGTGTCGGGCCACGCGCAGTGTAGGGATCCGTAGTTTTTATAACAGCCAAGTGCCGGTCGTATTCGCTGACTGATACTTTCGTACCATGCTCTAACTAAAAGCCAAACATGACTACGACCAAGTTTGACTTCCTATACAAACAACAACAACAACTTATAAAACTTATTTAGGAATGAAACACTAACAACGCGAGACAACTGATGCTTAGCTCCATCTATCGACATTTCTATGGAGTTGTTCGAAATTTTCGAGTCAAATAGAATTAATCGACTATTACTCGTAAACTTGTAAAGCCCACTTAAGTGTGATAGTTTTCCTTTAAACTTCGTTATAATTATATAGGTACTACTGCCGTGACATTTGTATTTCTAACTACAACCGTTTAGTCTGTAGAGGGGGGCTTTAAAGTACCAATTTTTGTTAGGGTTAACTGTCCCCCACACTTAACCCTAACAAAAATTGGTACTTTAAAGCTAGATAAGTCACGAACGGTTTACTTAATCAAAAAACCGTCTTCCCTAACCCCTAATATTTTTTAAAGACCTATCCAACGATATCCCACACCTTAGGAAGGACGAAAAAAAAAAAATATCATGCCTACTTTACATGTAGGGGAGGTACCCTAAATAATTGTTTTTTTCAAAATTTTATTTTGCCACTTTTTTGGCGTCATTAACGTGTATATTCTTGCCAAATTACAACTTTCTAGTACCAATAGTTTTTGAGCTAAACCGCGGACAGACAGACAGACGGACATGGCGAAACTATAAGGGTTCCTTGTTGACTACGGAACCCTAAAAAGTTTCGTTACAACTTTTTTGGTCTTAATTTTTTCCGTCTAGCCCCCTTTCGCAACGCGCGATAAGGAACTTCGTTCCAAAAAAAAGTTAGAGCAGTCAGTAAATCCAATTTTAAATTCTCGTAAATTCTCCGTCGAAAAGAACATTGCAGAATATTGCAGAATATTCTCGATCCGAGAACATTCTCCGTGAAAGAATATTCTCTCGACCCATCACTAGCTGTAATCCACCACGCGGGCCCAGTGCGGGTTGGTAGATGTCCCATGTCTTCGATTTGAACTGAAAATTCAAAGACATGTGATATCTACCAACCCGCACTGTGCCCGCGTGGTGGATTACAGCCCACTCCCTCTCATTGAGAGGAGGCCAGTGTCCCAGCAGTGGGAACATTATAGGCTGATGGTAATGATGATGATGATGAATAAAGACTCTCAAAGTACACACGGCGACACAGCACACGGTTCTATTACTTGAGTACCTGACATCGTTTTGTATAAGCTTTCCGCACGTAATAAGCAAAGGTCGGAATTAGGTAGAGTTATTTGTGTACTTACACTGATTTCATACAGCGAAAGAATAAAATGGATATGCCTCAAATCCCGAGATTAATTTTAAAGGGCAGAAAAATCCCGTGATTTATTAAATAAAAAAGTAATTTACTTTTACACAATTTAAACCATCCGACATCGGATGTCCGAAGTTGCAAAATTCCAATGCACACACGCAAGGGAAGATCCATATTAATATCAAAATTTCGATGCAAGTACAAAAATAACTCTACCTAATTCCGACCTCTGGTAATAAGGGATCAGTTTAATTTGGTTTTGCATACCTTGATTGGTCATCGTGTGTACGTGTGCCTTGCTTAACCTTTTCATTCCCTAATGGGGATGGAAACTGTGGAACTAATGGCGTTACCATAGCTGGTTCCAAGCATAGTCATTGGTTGAAAATCCGGTAATGTCATTTTATATTTCAAAATAGCTCAACCTCATTGGTCAGATTGAGACCCAGCTATAAACGTGCCATCTACAATTAGCTTTTAACGGTCTTCCCCATTGTACATTGGTATTAGTTTTAGACATATGATTTGACAGCTAATAAATTTTAGTTTCAGCACGGTTTGTTTGTCAAATACCGCCACGCTGGCGACGAGCCGACGAAGCATGTTTGTTTACTGGCGCACCGACGCCCACACTGTTTACAGCGTCTATAACTAGAGCTGGGATTTAGCACCGTTGCGAAGGGTGTTCTGCTCGTGTAGCGGATTTACTGGGAAAATGAGCGTATTTGTGCGGTTTACTGCACGTTATTGAGCAGCCGATAATAACGGTCCCACAGCTGGGATAGTTGAGATACAGGTCTCCACTCTGTGTTCTTTTCGGAGTGGCCTGTAATTCACCACTAGGGCCCTGTACATGTTTGGGGATCACACATCTTCCATCTTTCATTTTGTTTTGTCCTTTGCGAGACTAATATACTTTTTCTATTCATTGTCGACAGTCTTCGTTTTTTATTTTTTGGTTCCAGTACATCATCTGCCTAGCCATTTCCCAAACTATCTTGGGGTCGGCTTCCAGTCTAACCGGATGCAGCTGAGTACCAGTATTTTACATGAAGCGACTGCCTATCTGACCTCCACAACCCAGTAACTGGGTAATACGATACCCCTTGGTAAGACTGGATGTCAGACTATTAGCTTCTGACTAATCGTAACGACTGTCAAAGATGTACAAATGACAGCCGGGACCAACGGCTTAACGTGCTTTCCGAGGCACGGAGGAAACTCGATATGTAATTATGGTCACCCATCCACAGACCAACCTCGGCAAGCACGGCTTAACCTTAAAGATCGACCTGGGCGGCTGCTATTATTTAGCCACGAGCTCCTCCTTTTTGGTTCCAGTACATCACTTAAATTACGATAACCGCCTTTGCTGCTGAGAAATAAAAACGTTATCAAAGTACATAAAGTCTACGACGGATTTTAGTAGGGCTGATTGTTGTTAAAGCCAGTCGGTGACGTAAATCTGAGATAGTATCAGGATAACGAAAAGTAATACGACTTTACGACAATGATAAAAAACATAAAATCAAATTACTTTCTTCAATGATATTTATCCAAAGTAAAATGATAACAGTTAATAATTATCACGATTTTACCTATTATTAAGACATGCTAGGTATAAATAGGTGTGAGGAGCTTGTGGCTAAATAATAACAGCCACGTCAGCCACTTAGATTATCCTTTAGGTCAAGCCACGCTTGTCTAGGTTGGTCTGTAGATGGGTGACCACCATTCGAACCGAGTTTGTATCGTCCGTGCCTCGGAAAGCACGTTGAGCCGTTGGATTCGGCTGTCAAATGTAAATCTTTGACAGTCGTTACTGGTAGTCAGTGGCCCGGAAGTCTGACAACCAGTCTTACCAAGGGGTACTATATTACCTAGTACTAACTGGGTCTAATTCTCTGTATGGTGACGGGTATAAAGAGTAGCACCATCCCATATCTTCCCGTGGATGTCGTAAGAGGCGACTAAGGGACTTGCTAGAGAATGGACAGCAGCGTTCTCTGTGGTTTTGTAACAACCGTAATGCGATCGCCAACCCGCCTGCCAAGCGTGGGGATTATGGCAAAACCCCCCAAAATGTCAATGTGGCGATACTTGGAGGAGGCCTATGTCCTGCAGTGGACGTCTTTTGGGCTGAAATGATGATGATGAACTGGGTTGTGGAGGTCCGGTTAGACTGGTAGTCGACCCCAACATAAACAGTATTATTTTAGTATATTCTGTATGAAAGTAAACAGTTACCTACATTTCCTGTTATTTAGTTTTCACGGTCGATTGAAAATAGTTTTAGAACACGAGATAATTTTTGGCCGAATATTCTGAACATTGGGTTTAACCTTATTGTTTTGTTGACATAGCTGATGTTTGTTGATATTTTTTGTATGTTCTAATAATTCATGCTTTTTTGATATTATAAATGGGAAATTAATCAGTTAACTTTGACGCCTTAACGGCAGAATTTCAGACATTTGGCACAAGGCAAGACCATAATATGGGTTAAAATCTTGATAATAACAAAAATCATAAAAGAATACACTTCACGTGTATCCGAACGGGATTTGCGGCTTCCACGCGTATTCAAACGCGTTAAAAAGTCAGTCACTATTATTGATCGAAGGTCACTAAGTGTTCTTTTTTTTTATTAATCTACAAACAGAACTTAGAAAGACGATAAAATTAAAGTTATTTTTCGAAGAATAAAACAATTACTATATAGTTATTTAAAAAAAAGAGATCAAGTTATGAATCAGCATGGCTAATTGGCTAATGATACGATAATTATAATATTATCAACAAAAAAAAAATTGTACCTCGATAATGTCGAACACATTATATACCGGTTCTGGTGGAAGAATATATATATGTATAGCTTCACATTGGTTGATACCTGATATTATAAGGCAACATGTCCTCTCACAAACAGTACGTTTATTTATAAACACCGCCCACATTCGGAATCGACATTCAACCAAAACGTTGGCAAACAATGTCTATTTTGATAAATAAATGTCGAGAGGGCACTTGAAATAAGCACTGCAGTACTTCATAAAATATCTGTGAATTATAACAATGAATCATTTTTTTTTTTTTTTTTATGATTGGCATCTCGCAGTTCAACCTAGGAGGTTGTCGTCTGCTTAACCGGACTATCCTGTGGGTGCCTTAAGAGTAAGGCCTCCAGCCAGGGCTTAAAAACTTACAAACTAAGCGACTATACGCTGAGGGTACCCCCTGTGGGGTACGAGCCTGGGCTCAGGGCGTCGCTGGGGGAGGACTGCATGGGGAGAGGCTGGATCTGAATGATATCATTATTTAGGGGCTGATTTAGAACTACTGGCACAGCATCGCGGGCTGGCTCGAGCGAGGGTCGGGGAGGGCATGGACCGGGACGTCGCGACGGACCTCGACGGCGAGGTCGGAAAGACGGCGGTTTGTGTCTGAACTTTTTAAGAGTGCTAGTCTCTTTGCTGCTCTCCTGGAGGAGGGTGATAGCATCATCGGGAGTGACGAGGGTATGCCGAGGACGGCGTACTGTACTAATGCGCGAGGGTTCGTAACGGGCGGCCGCTGCGATCAGGGGATTACGGTGTTTACTGGCGTTATCGAAGAAACGCTTCGAAAGACGTTTCATAAACTGAAGGACGGTGGGCATTCTAAGGTCTACGTGTAGACGGTCGTTACGGACATAAAAAGGGGCTCCCGTGACTCTACGTAAGAACCGGTTCTGCAAGGTTTGCATCCTATGGATGTATTTAGGCTTGGTGTGAGCGTACACGACGCAAGCATACGTCATAATGGGGCGGATCACCGCGGTATAAAGGCGCAACTTGCACTTGAGTGACAATTTGCTTTTTGCCGAGATCATGAAATGAAGCCTACCCATAGCAAAGGCAGCTCGGTCACGAGCTGCTTTGATGTGCGCCGCGAAAGACAGGTGGTTGTCAAGTAAGACTCCTAAGTACTTGGCTTGCTTCTCCCAAGGGATAGGCTTACCGTACATAGTGATCGGGCTGAGCGCGGGTGGCTTATTTTTACGCGGTTTAGAGAAAAGAACTGCCTGGCTCTTGTCGGGGTTCACCTCGATTCTCCATTTCCGGAACCAAGCGCCTAAGACGTTGGCTGAGGTTTGGAGGGTGCTGTAAATAGCGTCGTGACTACGGCCAGTGTAATAGATGGCCGTGTCGTCCGCAAACAGGGCTAACTGTGCCTTCTTGCTCTTGGGGATGTCACTGGTGAACAGAGTAAAGATAAGGGGAGAGAGCGGGGAGCCCTGAGGGACTCCGGCTCTAATGGGGTGAGGGGAAGACAGTGCCTTCCCGATGCGATAGCGGAAGGTGCGATCCGACAAAAAGTCTCGTAAGATGAGCACGAGACGGTCCGGCACTCCCAGTTTGTACAGCTTATATAATAAGCCGTTGTGCCAGACTTTGTCGAATGCCTTTGCTATGTCGAAAAACAACACACCCGTCATCGCTCCACGCTGGAAGCCAGCGCTCAAGTGTTCTACGATGCGGTGGGCCTGTTGAATGCAAGAGTGTCCGGTCCTGAAGCCGAACTGTTCGTTAGGGATGAGACTCTTAGCCTCGGCGAAGTCTTTGAGTCGCTTATACATAAGTCTCTCGTAGATTTTACCGAGTGCATTCAGGAGACTGATAGGTCTGTAGCTAGAAGGCTCAGACTTGGGTTTGCCTGGCTTGGCGAAACCGATGACAGTGGCCTCTTTCCATATTTGGGGAAACGCGTTGTTGCTCAGGGCGCCATTGAAGATGGCCGCCATTAACACGACGAGCTGAGCGGGGAGGAGTTTGAACACCCTATTGGTGATTCCGTCGGAGCCGGGTGCTTTCCGCGGTTGAAGTTTGCTAATGATGTCTTGCACTTCGTCAGCTGTGACCGGAGGCAGAGGATCATCAGGGTCTTCTTCGGGGGGCAGGGCGGTTCTACGTTCGACGAATGCGTTAACCTCATCGAGATGTCGCTTGTCTACTTGTTGCAAGCTGGGGGAGCACTGGGACTCCAGGCTGTCGGCTAGGCATTCAGCCTTCTCAGAGTCGTCGAATGCGACGCTCTTATCGGGTCGGGTGAGGGGAGGCATCGAAGCCTCTTCGGTGGAGCGCATCTTGCGTTGCAGCTGCCAGAAGGCTAGGTGGGTAGGCTCGAGTTCGCTTAGCGTTTTGTCCCATTGATTATTACGAAACTCACAGGTGCGATCCTTTACAGCACGCTGTAAATTACGCATGTGGGCTTTGTTTGCCTCGCAGGGAAAGCTGCTGTAGGCACGGATGGCCGCGTTCTTTTCGTTTATCAGTTCACGTACGTCAGCGGGAAGTATCCAGCGTTGATCGCTCATTGCTGGGACTTCCCGTGAGCAGTCCTTCAGTACGGATTGCACGTGTTCTGTAAACGAGTTGATGGCGGCCGTCGTGTCTGCGACTGAGACTATGTGGTCGGGGATGGCCTCCAGGTGAGGCGACGTGGTGGATTTCAGCTTTTCGCTGACTTTCCTCCAGTCGGTTATCACTTGGGTCGGCGGGGGCTGGCTGGGGTCAGAAGGACCCAAGCGAGGAACTAAGTGCATGAGCACTGGTCGATGATCTGAGTTAAGCTCATGTAAAGTCTCGATGGAATGCAACTTAAGGTTGACATTCTTGAGTAGCGCTATGTCGAGAACGTCCGAACGTTGGTCGGGGTCGTGGGGATAGTGGGTGTGCTCCATAGGAGCGATGGGATCGAAGTTGAGGGACTCACCCAGGTTATACAAGTGACGTCCTCTGGCAGAGGTCGTCGTGCTGTTCCAGGCGGGGTGTTTGGCGTTGAGGTCGCCCGCTATGATAACGGAGTCGCTCAAGCCGAAGAGGACGGCAAGGTCTTTGGTGAACAGAGTGTGCTCCTCGGACGTGCCGCCGGGAGGGATGTACGCAGAGGCGATAGTGATCGGTTGATGGCCGGTCATGCCTAGTCGACACACTGAGGTCTCGAGTAGAGACTCCATGGGAGGGGGATCTAAGGGGATGCAATGCAGTTCTTTTCTGTAATAGATTAGAGTCCCGCCCTTGTGGCAACGTGACCGATCGTTGCGAACTATGCGATAGTTGGCAATTCTCGGATCGCGGTGACTGGGCTTGAGGAAGGTCTCCTGTACGAGGAGGATATCTATTTGATGGTCGCGGAGGAAGGTGGCGATCTCATCACGCTGGCCTCTAATGCCATTGGCATTAAAGTACCCTAATTTTAGGGATCGGGGTTTGGTGCACGTCAATCTCGTATTATCCATTGGAGTTAGTCGAGGTTAAGGTTGCGGAGGAGGTCGCCTAACTTGAGTAGGGACTTGAGGATAATTTTAAGTTTATCGCCACCAGTGTTAGCCGCCCTGAGATCAGCCGCCATGCGGTCTGCTTCGGGGGTGACTAACTCTGCTAGCGATTAACAATGAATCATTTGAAATTTCCATTCAAATAGTAATGACTAGCTGTCCGGCGCAACTTCGTTTGCGTCAATTTTCCCCGTTTTCGCAACATTTTTCATTGCTGCTCAACTCCTATTGGTCGTAGCGTGAAGATATATAGCATATAGCCTTCCTCGATAAATGGGCTATATACCACTGAAAGAATTTTTCAAATCGGACCAGTAGTTTCGGAGCCTATTCAATGCAAACAAACTAACAATCAAATCTTTCCTCTTTATAATATCAGTTTGGATTATTTATTTATTTAACACTTCAAGCAAAAATGTACATAGGCGGACTTAATGCTATAGGCATTTTCTATCAGTCAACTTTTGGGTGATGCAGAGACAAACAGTGGTAGGTGTCTATGTGTAAGAAATAATAATTTAATAAGACATACTTAGGAATACTTGGTACCTAGTATAGTCCTTGGCATGTAGTACTTGTCCGTTAACAGAATACCTGGCTTGTGAAATTCCATCCAGTGATTGGGCCCTGACTGTAGTAGATGTTCAGCTTGGCAGATTTGTGCACATCATTGTTTGTCCCTGCCTTTATGTATTCTTTAAAGCGGTATGAGATATGCATTCAGTGTAAACCTTTTATTTTGAAATTACGGACACTTCAATTTTATAGATTAAGTACTAGATAGGCATCCTAAAAAAAAGTTAATTGAAAAATGGGTGAATGATAGCGTGACTTTGACAGAGGAGAATGGAAGAAAAAAAAAACCGGCCAAGAACGAGTCGGACTCGCGCACGAAGGGTTCCGTACCATTATTTACAAAAACGACCAAAAATATCACATTTTTGTATAGGAGCCCCCTTCAATTTTTTTTTTTTAGTATTTGTTGTTATAGCATCAATAGAAATACATAATCTGTAGAAATTTCAACTGGCTAACTATCACGGTTCATGAGATACAGCTTGGTTATAGGCGGGCGGACGGACAGCGAAGTCTCGTCGGTCCCGTTTGACCCTTTGGGTACGGACCCCTAAAAACGTGATCCACCGACTCTAGTAACTTGAGACAAGGGCAGGAAGATGATGATTAATCATAATTAGAATGCAAAACCAAAAAAGAATTGCTAGTCCATTGTTTTCCATCAAAACACGGACACAAAATACTCTGCAAAGACGAATGGTCGTTCTCACACTTCTCACACAACTTGAACATTAAAAAAATAAAATCATTATTTTTTCAAATTAGTCGGTATTCAGTAGGTACGTTTTAAATGTTAGAAATTCCCGGAAAAACGCGGCCAGGACGTACCCAGCAACACATATTCTGTCAGACAGAAGATCAATACCGACTTCAAATTATACATCTACACTTGAATTGATAATATTTGCACATTCAACTTTGCAGTCATGTACCCAAAATAGACTAAATCTAATTCGGGCGTCACGCTTATCCAATGTTCACGCTGTATTGCACACACACACCTAGACATAAATAGGCTCGTAGCACACTCGGGCTGAACGATATCTACAACTCGACGAAGCTAAGTTTGCACCTTTGAAATGCGGCGAATTTAATTTACCTTTGAATAATAAAATATGTTAAAAAAATAATTAAAAATTTAAAAAACCCCTGACTGAAAAGAACCTCTAAAAATCCAAAAATAAATTAATCCAAGCGTCGTAGCGTTAATTTTTTTTCACGCTTTTTAAACTTATATTATTTTTCTTAGCCTTGACTATCCCAGTCCTGGGCATAGGTCTCCTCCCATTCCTTTCACTTTTGTTGGTGTTGCGCATCTTCTCGCTAATTAACGAAAAAAGGAAAGTTATATTTTTTTTTTAATCCCAAGCTTTTAGGGGTATAGGGGGGTAGGCGCCCACCCCCCCTTGGTGATGCCCATGGTGACAAGTGACAAGATTTCAAATTTCGAATCGACCAGATCCGTAAAAGTTTATATTCCTTCATCAACTAGAAAAGAGGTGATGACCTTCAAACGGCTGAGCAGATTTTCTCGAAACATAGCTAAGAACACTCTCGATTAAAACACCTTTCAAATGAAACCAATTTTATCAAAATCGGTTTAGCCGTTTAGGAGCTACGATGCCACAGACAGACACACAGATACACAAATACACAGATACACACGTACAAACTTAAAACACCCCTCCTTTTTGTCGGGGGTTAAAACCAATAAATGCAAAGTAAAATCTAACAAACATTTGTTTACTTTTTCAAAGTCATACCGAATCCTTTTTTGCAGACCGTACCTAAGCGTCAGTGTGACGTTATCGACGCGAGGTGCAAATTTGTCTTGGTCGAGTTGTACTATTAGCTGCACGGAATCGCATTTTTTCATGCTCCTATCTATTTCTGTCGCTCAGAACCGTCAGTTAGAACGAGAAACAGATCGGGAGTATCGACGATGCGCTCGACAGCATGCTCTTTTCAACCCTTATACGCAACGCAATGGATCGGCATTACCCTAACCCTATCTTATTATCTTACTAGCTGATAACAATCCCTTGTTAAGGTGCTAGTAACAGCACATCGCAGGCTCGTACCTATAAGTATACCAACATTTCATCAGAAATGTTTAAGTCCCTTCCTTCCTTTATAGTCTATTCTAGCAGGGGTCGAGCCTACAGCCCTCAAGCGGGCACAAATCTGAGAAATTCCTGATGGAAAACTCCAATAACACCTAGTACTACCTAAATCGAAACCAGGATGGTGCTAAAAAAGAAAGAAGAATCTTGAACGGCACGAGTAAAGGCCATTCTGATTTCGTTCCGTGTTTATAACTGTGTGTTGACCTTTTGGCTGTGAACTACCCACGTGCTCCTAGGACAGTGTTGCAAGACTTGCTAGGCACGTCTATGTGACAACACGAGTACAAAGTAATGAGCTCGTTACATATAATATGTATACGGAACTTGAATTCCCATGTGGAATATTAATGTACGACTAATGAAAGCCAGCGATTCTTAAGAGAGACAAACAGAACAGATGGTCAAGCCAGAAGGCTTAGAAAACTTGTTGAGAAATGTTTTAAAATAAATAAATCTATCAATAACACTTGTAACGAAATATCACGCCATGATCACGGATAAAACACCGGAGTTTTATCCGTGATCATGGCGTTTGCAACAGCACCGAAATATCGGGAACTCAAAACAAATAATAAACATGGTAAATATCCCGTTACAAGTGTTATTGACCATGTCAGTTTAAAAACTTAATAAAACTAGTAACAATCACTTTTAAAGAGCAATTTTATTTTAAAAGCAACATATAACTGACATAAGTTTTTTCTGGTAGTGTTATCAATCCAATGACAGAGAAGAAAAACCCAAGTAAAATAGGACAAGCGTTGGAAATTTGATGATGTTCAATACATTTTTGACAGGTGTCGGAAAACGTGGCACTTCATGTGGCGACCAGGCCGTAGCTAGTATGTACACCAAACTAAAAGGAATTATGCACAAGTACAAATATTGAAGAATATTAAATTGATGGCAAACCTAAGTGTGTATGGACTTATTAAGATGACAAAGACCGGTAGCACAAAAACAAATTTCAACACAACATTTTTAATCTAACTCCGTCATTTACATAATCTGCCACCAGATAAATAAAATATCGCAAAAATTATCATATTATCACGAATCCCAATATACTTGCAATCGCATTGCCGATAACTGGTATCAGATAATCGCACGTGTATCGATTATGCAGTGAGAGCTATTTTTGAATTAAATCTCTCCAAGTATTGAACGCCCGGGAAATCGACCCACGTTGTTAATTTAGTTCCTTGGAAATCCACCTTCGTTTTTATATTCCAAAATGCAACGTGTATTACCTTTGACCTTTTTGCAGTAAGCAGGAATAGATTGGCCCTGGTTATATCATTAGTTGATTGTATAGTCGCAAAAAGTCTCGATTTATTTATTGGTGCATACCACAGAGCACATAATCATCTACAGTACTAGACGACTACAGAACTAAGGAAATTTGCCTCGCAACTGCATTCATCATCATTCTAATGCCCTTATCCCAATTTATTTGGGGTCGGCGCAGCATGTCTTCTACTTCCATAATCCTCTATTAATCGTCATTTCAACAAACACCTCGTTTCTTGCCATATCATCCTTTACACAGATCATCTATCGTGTCTTTGGTCCTTCCTCTCACCAGCCTCGAAACTGTATTAAGAGCGCCGTTTCTATCAGGATCAGTTTCCACTTCACACTGGAGCTAAGAGGAGACCTGCTGGAATCAATTAATGATATTGGTCGAAAATCACATCGCGTATCTCGTCTCTACTGGGACTGACTGGTCGATTCTTGCACCTGTCCGCTTCGCTCGTCTACGATTTAGTGGATAAGGGGTCGAAGGGTCATTCTAAGCTGCCAGTTTCATTCCGTCATTAAAATTTGTTTAGTAGTACGATTAAATGCCACGCAAATTGAAGTGTTGGCAATGCCGCCTCTAGCAGTGACCACCGAAACGTATCCGTGCTCTATGATCATACTTAATTGATGTAATCAAGCCATATTTCTTACTGCGTTCTTAATTTGGGACCTAAATATCGAACCAATACTTGAGGAAAATTACGTGACGAAAATGTTGAATGCAGAATTGCAGATGGTTATAAGAGTAGAGGAAGACCAAATAAAACGGAGGATGGACTGTGTGATGGAAGATATGGCTAGATACGAGGTGACTGCTGAGATGACGACTAATAAAGAAGTATGGAAGAAGAAGACATGCTGATCCGACCCCAAATAAATTGGGATAAGGGCAGAAGGATGATGTTGATAGAAGCAATACTTGATAGAATCCTATGCATAAATGGATATAAAGATATTTTAATTCACATTTTCCTTGTTATTTGAACGTTTCATGTGTGGTTCGAAACCGTAACGTTTTGTAACTAATAATAGTAGCTAATTGGACCTGTTTTGCGGAACTAACGCGAAGCCATCGTAATGCATGATTTGTAGGTACTACAAGTTATATTATTCGATGTGGGCGTTAATGAGTTTTGCATGTCGACGTTTCTGGTTGCATTTCTAGAAATAGTTGTTGAACTAATATTTAAAATTTACAAACCAGTTGTGCTATATATAAGCATAGTTTAGACAACCTATAATGTTCCCACAGCTGGGGCACAGGGTTACTTTCTTAGAGGGAAGCTACTTGCTATGGTAAGAGCAAGTAGCTTCCCTCTAACCATCATCATTCAGCCGAAAAATTACCATGATGGAGCCATGAGCTTCCCCATGCATCGCCACACTGAACACTCCAATACTTCCTCTATAGCCAAAAAAGGCAGCTCGTATAGACGCACACCTTAGAGCGAATTTCACCAATTAATTTTCCCGTGATCGATACGTGAACACATCTCATTATTCCATAGCTAAGATGATACTGATAACTCTTGAACGCAGTGTAGATATTGTGATCGCGTTCAGTTCGCCCATAAATCGCAATTCTGTCAGGATTCACAAAAACCTTTTAAACCCGAGATATGATTAGACTTTCTAACGCAGGTTTACGAAGGCCGAGATTCTGTGATGTCATCAAAAGGTCAATGTGAAGTCTTTAATTTAAACCCAAAACATAAGGTTATCGTCAAACAAGTTTTTTTATGATTATGAGTTTATTATGACGGTTGGGTTTACTCGTCACGTTTTCCTACAAGTTTGACTGGTGTTGTTTGTTTTTAAGTCTACATATACGGTCTCGGAAAGTAAGGTTAAGCCGTTGGTCCTAGCTGTCATTTGTAGATCATTGACAGGTGTTACAGGTAGTCAGTGGCCCGAAAAACTGACAAGCAGTCTTACGAAGAGGAATTGTATTACCCAGAACTAACTGGGTTGTGGAGGTCAGGGTCATAGGCAGTCGCTCCATGATAAATACTGGTATTCAGCTGCATCCGGTTAGACTGCAAGCCAACTCCCAAGGGAGGAGGAGGAAGGCTAGGCAGATGATGATACGGTCGAGAAGAGGAATGGATAAGCAATTTCTAACCTCCTTTGCCACCTATATAAATGGCGGACACATGCCACATATTGGAGGTGTCTGCACTTTGGCAGTACCTACTTACCTAGCACGGAGACATAATAAAACTCATGCATGGTGTACGAAAAAAATCACCTCATCATTAACTGCCTAGCCATTTCTCAACTGTGTTGGAGCGACTGACTATCTGATCTCCACAACCCAGTTAGCCATCATTATCATTTCAGCCGACAGACGTCCTCTGCTCCAGCAGTGGACGTGGAGTGGCTTGGAGGAGGCTTATGTCCACATAAGCCTCCTCCAAGTGTCGCTATATTGACCGGTCCCGTGCAACTCGCATCCAGCGGATCCCCACAACCTTAACCAGGTCACCTAGGGGCGGCCTTACAACGCATTGTCTCCCGGTTCGCGGTCGCCATTCCAGAACTTTCCGGCCCCATCGGCCATCCGTTCTGCGAGCAATGTGTTCTGCCCACTGTAGACCCAGTTAGTACTGCCTTTCAAGATCTGCAAATGACAGCCGGGACCAAAGGCTTAACGTGCTCTCCGATGCACGGAGGAAACTCGGTATGTAATGGATGGTGACCCATTTGCGCGTTTATCATTAAGCCACGAGCTAAATTAACATTACCTAAAGACGCGTATTCATTTCATGCCTTGACTGTACTATGAATGATTTTACTTTGTTGTTGATAATAGAGTCTTAGAAAAGTTATTACTTTTTGCAGCTATTAAGTGTGATGTCAAAAAGGAAAGTAGGAAGAAATTAAATGGTCTGCAATCACAATTACATTACAAACGCCTCAGCATTGTTGCGGTGTATCTATTAATGTCTTGTTTTCTCGATTTAATTAACTTCATTTGTCACTTTTGCGGCTACGTTAAGGAAGTAAAGAAATCGATTGTCAACTAAGGTTTATATTGACCGATTAGATTGAAAATCGTCTTTTTCATGATCTATTTCTGCACTTCTCTCTTTTGATTTTGATGCTATTTAAAAGAATCGGGTGGAATATCCGTATTTTTCGATCTTCGTGCCTTTAGTACGACTAATTACTAAACGTACTTTCAACTCCCGGATACTTGAACGTGGACGATGTAAAAGTGCATAGGTATACCTATACCAAGAAATAAAATTTAAGCGTCTGTTTGTGACTTCAAAATAACAGCTTTTTACATTCAGTAAAAAGCTGTTATTTTGATATCACAAACATATGAAATATGTATAGTACTTGTAACATTTTAGAAGTGAAAACTTCTTTAGCCGCGTTGAGCGATTTTTGGTAGGGGAAAAATCTTTGGGTCCGCGTACCCGACATGCTCTGTGAAGTCGTGACGTATTACGCCAGACTAGCACGCGTTAAAAATTCAAAAAAAGAACACTGTAATTCCATTGTTTTCAGTTTTAACTTCAGTCGCAAGCAGTCCTTACGACTGCCTCTATTTTTTTTTTTGGTTTTTCTATCTGTTTAAATCTGACTGTCTGTTTTTTCCGGCTAATGTCCGACACGGATGGACTCTGCTATCGACGAGAACTTACTGGCTGATTTTATACTGAAGCTACTTTTATTTTAGAATAAGACCTAGGGTTCCGTACAAAAAAAATAAAACCCATGCAATTTAGATTCGCAATTCAGATTCTCCTATTAGATGCAGATTCTGATGGCACATTAGATGGTGACTCCAGCACAATAACGTAAGTAAATGATTAAAGACTACGATGGTGACTTGAAAACCAGTCAGTATATACGACCTTGAGGCGTCTTGTTCGCTTTAGAAGAACTGCGACGCTGCTAGAATACCAATAGGGCGCTTATACTTCTTATCATTGCAGGAAAACAGGTTTAATTACATAACTATGTTGTTTTAGTGCTGGTTTGTTTTGTTTGTCTTCAACTGCAGTGTATAAATTGGTTTTAGCACTTCACTTTACGTGCAGCTCGAGTAAATAAACAACACTGTATTACCGCCTAAACATGATTCTGACCACCAAGGTCTACTGAGATAAGGACTATTCTTGCTTGCAGGGCACAGCCGTTACAGAAGCGCTTAAAACAGATGACGGTCTTCGTGTGCACGGGATTTTGTTTAAAAATTAGGAGATATATTATTGCAAATCGCTTAAAAATTCTATATCAAGGCGAATATTATCACGTCCTGGACCCAAAAATACGATGATATGTGATACCCATCAACCCTCACTGAGGCCGCGTGGTGGATTTCACTCTCTCACAGAGAAGAGGTCTGTGAGCCAACACTGGGAAGATTCTAAGCTAGTTAAGCTATGTTAATGTTAACCTTACTGCTCAGGGCATAAGGGTGAAAAGTAGTAGTACTGTGTGTTAAATAAATGAGGTAGTACCCTAGTAGTTGACCATGCCATCAGTGATTTTTAAGGTCCTCAGAAACGCTATTGTATGGTCACTTTGGACACTCCAAGCAGGGTTGGTAATTTTTAAGGTCCTCAGAAATTGTATGGTCACTTTGGACACTCCAAGCAGGGTTGGTAATTTTTAAGGTCCTCAGAAATTGTATGGTCACTTTGGACACTCCAAGCAGGGTTGGTAATTTTTAAGGTCCTCAGAAATTGTATGGTCACTTTGGACACTCCAAGCAGGGTTGGTAATTTTTAAGGTCCTCAGAAATTGTATGGTCACTTTGGACACTCCAAGCAGGGTTGGTAATTTCTATAACAAGGAAGTTAGCACCACTTCAGAATGGAGGAGGCCTTCTATTTGTCGAGATTTTTTTTAATGAATAAAGTTATGAATTCATATGAATTTCTAGTATACTACAAACCGCAAACTTACATTTAATTTTATAAGCATCGTATTCCGCCTCGGCTAAATATCAAAACACCAATTTACTAATAAACTTTTTCTAAAACTTGAGCAAGTTTATCTGTAAACTAACGTTTTGGTGTTGTTTAGAATGGAAAGGATACTAAAGGTCAGTTGAGCTAAATAAAAAACTAATAACCATTATAAATGTTATTGGTTAACATTTAGCTAATCTATCTAACATAACAATACGCCCCCCAGATTTCGCTAGCTATGTTTTTAGTCCCATGTTATAAATAGCCTATAGCCATAACCGGGCACAAAAAACCAGACTCCGTGGCTGCTACTGAAATTCCTTTTTACCTGACCCGTGAATCGAACCCAGGACCTCACGCTCAGCAGTCGCGCTTGCGGCCACTAGACCAACGAGGCAGTCTTAATAGAACTCTTGTCCAAAATTGTATAATTAATAATAATTTCTTTATTTCTCCTCACAATGACAAGCTTATTCTAGGTTTCACATTTTATTTGTTTTGTTTTTAGCAATGTGAGGAGCTGGTGTCTGAGTTAAGCGTAAAATGCCTGTATTACAAATCACCAGGTCCCCACCCCACGGAAGAACGATTTTAAAGAAATAGTTTATCAAAGAGAGAACAATAGCGAACAAGAACTACGACAAAAGCTCGAATTTGCTAGGGTACAAGTTATTAACAGCAGAGGTGCATTCCGTAGGTTCCGTAGGAATTTTATTAGACGATGCAGATTATGTATTATGGTCAGAGGCAGGAATTTTGAGCATTTATTGTAAAATATTTTGTTTTATTAAAACAATTTTTTCATTATCGTTGTTTTGTTTTCTCGTCCTAGAAAGATATTAGAGCCACTCATGGCCATGTGAAATACCTTTTCAGAATCACTATTAAATGCGCCAAATTTTGTAATACAGGGTCACTTTTCGGTAGAGTATTTTATTTTCACAGTGGGGTCCGAAGAGAATTTTTTTTTTTTCGTAAAGCCTGATATTATCTTCAACAAACCCAATAAACAACCATTAATAGCATGTCTAACGCAAGGACTTATCAGTACCATCTAGTGAAAATTATAAAAAAGATACAGAATGTAGACTTTTTCGAATTTTAATAAGAATTAGTAAAAATTAGTAAATTTTCTCATAAAAACACAAAATAAATTATAACTCTGCAGGGGTTGACCTTAAGGACCTTCCGTAGAACAATTTTTTGCAGCTGATGACCCTAGTTGCGTTTGATCCACGACTTTTTGGCCACCCTGTATATAAAATTCTCGTGTCACAATGTTAGTTACCATACTCCTCCGAAACGGCTGAACCGATTTTTATGAAAATTTGTGTGCATGTCGGGTAGGTCTGAGAATCGGCCAACATCTATTTTTCATATCCATAAAAAAAACCCCGCGAACAAAGTCGCGGGCAGCAGCTAGTATTTTTATAAAAACTGGCTTTTATGGGAACTGCTTGTTAGTTCGACAGGACGTAAGTAACAACAATTTGCCGTAATTTTCTTTGAACAAAAATTTTATTTCTTTGACCTTCATCGTCAAATAGCACAACTGTAAAGGCGAACCTTGAGCACGTTGTAAACGTTCGGAAAAACGTATAACAGAACGGACAAACAGACGCATGTCCGGATCTCCGGAGACTGGACTCGTAACAGGTAACATGCTGCATGCCCTGACAACTGCGCACTAGGTGATCTTATGATTGCAGCAGTGAGCGGAGTTCCTGTAGGTGAATTTTGGGACAAACCTATTAGAACTTTTGACGTCACAACATCTAATAAATCGATGAACGCTGGCTGCACGCACAAAAAAGGATGACTCATTGTGACGTTACGATCGGAGCGAAAGCGCTGCACGAGAGAGCGAAAGGCACGATCGGCTTGACCGTTCGGTTCGCGCCGCATCTATCTCTCTTCCACTCGCTTGGCCTATGCATCCGAGGAGAAGAAAGACAGCGGCAGCACACAACTTATATACACGTGAACTATTTCGTCGACTGTTTTTGACAATGATACGCTAAGAAGATAATCTGTATGGTGTCGGACGTAAAGAATAGCACCATCTCATATCTTCCCGTGGGTGTCGTAAGAGGCGACTAAGGGACTTGCCAGAGAATAGGCAGCAGCGTTCTCTGTGCTTTTGTAACAACCGTACTGCGATCGCCAACCCGCCTGCCAAGCGTGGCGATTATGGCAAAACCCCCCTTATGTTCACTTGGGGGAGGCCTATGTCCAGCAGTGGACGTCTTTTGGGCTGGAATGATGATGATGATGATGACGCTAAGAAGAACAGATCATCATCTTCCTGCCCTTGTCCTATTTCATTTGGGGTCGCAAGAATCCATTTTCTTTTTCCGTTGTCAGACCTCACGGCATCATTTACTCCATCTGTTCTTTGGCCTTCCTCCTCCCTCTCCATCCATCAACATTCATATCCATCACCCTTTTCATCACATGCGTTTCATCCCTCCTCATTACATGCTAAGCAGAAGAATAGATGGTGTACCTAATGAAGTCAGTGTCCAGTGTCCGCAGCCGGTCCGCAATCAGTCCGGACCGGTTCATCTAAACCTTTTAGACGTTACGTAACGTCGTTAATGACGTTTTATCTTCACGCTGCGTTACGTCACGGCGTAGATGGAAAGTGTCATCAACGGTGACTTTCACTGCGTTAGCTTTGGTGCCGTGTAACTAGTTTGTTATGGTACTTGAGCCGTTACGTTTTGAATCAGCTGTTTTGTTTTCCGAGGTTTTGTTTAAGTCTAGCAATATTACTTGGTTTTTAATGCCACAGCGAGTACTAGTCATAGAGGAGCTCGTGGCTAAATAATAACAGCCGCCCAGGTCGATCTTTAAAGGTTAAGCCGTGCTTGCCGAGGTTGGTCTGTGGATGGGTGACCATAATTACATATCGAGTTTCCTCCGTGCCTCGGAAAGCACGTTAAGCCGTTGGTCCCGGCTGTCATTTGTAGATCTTTGACAGTCGTTACGAGTAGTCAGAAGCTAAAGTCTGACATCCAGTCTTACCAAGGGGTATCGTATTACCCAGTTACTGGGTTGTGGAGGTCAAATAGGCAGTCGCTTCATGTAAAATACTGGTACTCAGCTGCATCCAGTTAGACTGGAAGCCGACCCCAAGATAGTTTGGGAAAAGGCTAGGCAGATGATGAGCGAGTACTAGTCATGAGATTTGACAGCAGAAGATTAAACGCAAGTCTATAAACAGGGGTCAATGTCCGTTTTAGCAACACTAGGCGACACGTGAATAAATGCCTGATTAAAAGAGTTCAGTTGGATTTCCAACACTTGGTTCAGTCCCGAGGGTTTGAAATCCAATGCAAATGTAATAAAGTTTCGTCACTAATTTAGGCGTATTTAATACACAAATCGGGCATAAGATTTTTTTTTTGTAATGGCATCGCTCGCAGGTTAAACTAAGAAGCTGGTTTCTGCATAACCGGACTTTCCTGTGGGGCGCCTTGAGTGTAAAGCAACCACCCAGAGCTATAAGATTTTTAAAATTATGATATTACTTTAATGTAGTTTGTCGGGTATGTATTGATAAAGGTTTTGTGTTTGTTGTATAAAATGTTTTGTTTCTACAATAGCTTACCATTATGAAGTAAAACTACTGTGTGGCGTTGCCCGCTCCGCCCCCTGTAACAAATACAATTATTCTTCTTTATTTTAATACCTTTCATGTAAAATACTGATATTCAAGTGTATTTTTGGGAAAAGGCTGGACAATGATGATTAAAAAATTAATAAAAATAATTATTTTTAATAATTTTTTTTTTTTTTAATTTTTGATTTTTTTGTCTTTCAGAAAATGAGAGATAAGTGATAGTTTTGTTTCCTTTCGACCTCAACTACTAAGGCCCAGTTGCACCACACGTCACTAATACATCATCATAAGCCTATAATGATCCCACTGCTGGGACACAGGCCTCCTCTCTATGAGAGGGAGTGGGCTGTAATCCGCCACGCGGGCACAGTGCGGGTTGATAGATGTCACATGTCTTCGAATAGTTTTAGAACATACCGGTTTCCTCACGATGTTTTCCTTTACCGTTTTTGAGAGCAGCGTTGATGAAATAAATTACACAAAGTAATGCGCCTGACTGGGTTCGAACCCTCGGCTTACTGCTCGTAAGTCGGGGCTGCCAGCACCGCTGCTCTCCACTAAATACGTTCAGCGGTAAAAGAATTTAAACGCATCGTTCTGTTTCTGTCAATCATTTGAACATGGCAAAGAAAGTTTATGTTAAACGCGTTTAATGGTAATTATGTAGTGCCATCGGGATAACTGCGAATGTTTAACAGAATTGAATAATTTTTTTTACCTAGTTTACAATTGTATGACAATTTCAACGCCAAATCCTAATGCACGTGGATTCAAAATATCAATAAATCAGTTAAACAATAGTGCTATTAGCAGCGGTTAATCTGAAAACTAATTAATTTTAAAGTGTATACGATCTTTAATAGATTACTTCTATGATCAAAGGGTCAAGTTGAAATGGTGGCTGATGAGCTATTATAGATTCATAGCGCTGCCCTTATCCACACATTTTTTGACACTCCTTATTTTTGGTGTTATTTTGAGGGACGACCTGACAACCTTATTTTTTTTAGAATATTATGCGAAAGCATCAATCGAGAGATAGTTTTAAAAATCTACGACATATGTGATTAAACCACTAGTTCTACAAGCATACAGTTTTTTACAAGACCCTATGTTGTAGCGAAGGTGAGCAAGAGCATTCAAGAAGAATCTATGGAAATTGGTCCCAAATTGGGTATTTAAGTAAGCATAGAAGTTTTCCATTATTGCCGATAGGAAATCCGGCTTGTAACCTAACAATTTGTTTGAAAAAAGTCATGTGATTGTCATAGAACATTTCCAAAAACCAAAACATAATACGGTGATCTGTGGTTGCAAAAGTTATTTTACATCTACAACTAGGTGAGTACGACCATGTTTTGTCATGGGGCAGATTAAACGCTACGCGAGTTCGATATTTTCCGCTCACTTTTCTCCACAGCCAAAAAAAGTTTCTTTTGGAACCCCTTGGCAAGTTGCAAGGGCCAAATGCTTTCCCAAGTAACACGTAATCTGTATAATCACTGAATTAAAGACTTATTTACGTTTTAAAGTCAGACTGTCACTTTAAATCAGTTTTGACTTAGTTTAAATGCTTTTGAGTAGAATGTGGTAAAATTTATAATGCATGAAGCTATTCTATGGTCTAAAAAATAAAGTTAAATGGCTTATAATCATACTAAAACATTAATTACTTTTAATATACAGCACCTAAAACAGCATTTACACTAACACAAAGGTTAAGACCTTATATTAGTAAATAAGAAAACCTAATACATTAAATAAACGTTGTCGACATATTTTATAGTGAACTTAGATTTATAAACACATTTTTAAGATTAAACGCATTATTATGATCTTTTCTTATGTTTATTTACAGCTAAGCATTAGCCAAACATTTACTAAAGTTTTAGCTCTGTTATCTTCTTATTTTATTGTTACTTTATAGCTTTCATCACTATTTAGATAAATAAAAATGTAATTTTATTACTATAGGTCATAATTTGGCCATAAAACAATGAGTAGTATGATTATTTTCATTTGTGCGTTAGTATACACTCATTAGTAAATTTATATGTTGTATGTTGTTGTCATGAATAAACAGTGGAAAAAGACTAAGAGAACAGGTGGAGTAAAGAGAAAGATAAAAACGGAATATTCAAACTTTATATCTGGTTTAAGTAATAAAAAACGTGTTCCAAACAATGATACTCTTGATACTCAAAATACAGAACAATCGGTAGTTGTGTGTGAGCCAAGCACTAGTCAAGAAGTTCCATCAAGTGGTTCCGTAGTACATTTAAGATTTGAAAATGAAAATTATTTTGCAGAAGTGTTATCAGATGGTACTACTTTCTATAAATATATATAAAATAAAATAACTTATTATTTAAAATATGTACATCTAAAATAAAATAATCAGTTATTTAAAAAGGAGGAGGTTCTCAATTCGTCGGAATGTTTTTTTTTTATGTACGTGGGACACTCAGAAAGTTTTGCGAAACTAAAAAAAATTGTTCTATACGTACATATATTTTTATTAAATCTTTTCAAAGTACTTTCCACCAGCCTCTATACAAAGATTCATGCGCCTAAACCAGTTTTCAAAACACTTTTTCCAGTCCGCCGCAGACACCTCGTTTACAGCCTGCTCGAACCCAGCCAGCGCATCTTCCGGCGACGAAAATTGTATCCCTTTGAGCTGATTTTTTATTTTTGGGAATAAAAAGAAGTCACACGGTGCTAGATCAGGGCTGTAAGGAGGGTGACCCAGGAGTTTGACTGGCGTGCTGTCCAGGAAGTCCCTCGTTTTGAGTGCGGTGTGCGCAGGTGCATTGTCGTGGTGGAGCAGTAGCCCGCGGAGCCCTGTGTTTGGTCGCTTGTTGCTTATAACAGAGAAAACTTCTGGCAAACATTTGGAAGTATACCATTCGGCATTAATGCTTCTTTGATCCCGTAAGGGAATTGATACCAAGTGGCCAGTCAAATTAAAAAAGCTAGCGATCAAAATCTTACCCCCGCTTCTAGATCGCTTCACTTTGGTAGGCGTTGGCTCATTTTGAAACACCCAAACAGTCGACTGGCGCTTGGTTTCTGGGTCGTATTGATAAATCCAGGACTCATCACCTGTAACGATGTCGTAAACACGCCGAGACGAGCCTGCTTCAAATTTGTTAAGCATATCACGGCACCATTCCACCCGGGCCTGCTTCTGAGCATCGGTGAGGTTGTGCGGCACCCAGCGTGATACTATCCTCCTCACGCGAAGATGGCTGTGTAGAATCTCGTGAACGCTTCCCGATCCAATCTTCAATATGTGTTGAATCTCCTGATATGTAATTCGCCTATTGTCTTGGATTAAATTTTTCACTGCTAGCACGTTTTCTTCGGTAACAGCCGTCAAAGGGCGACCGCTTCTTTCGTCATCCCCCAAAGTTGGTCGACCGCGCTTGAATTCGTTATACCAACGATACACGGTTGCCTTGGAAGGGCCTTCATCCATGAATGCCATTTGAAGTCTATCGTACGATTCATCCGGTTTCAGGCGACACTTGAAATCGTATAAAATCATAGCTCTAAAATGTTCCCGGCGCAGATCCATATTTCAGTGAGACACAATACTTTGAATTAACTCGCAAAAAATGTGGAGGGAAATTTTGAAATTGGAACTTACTTATTTTTACTTATAAATAATCATATTTTCGAAAAACATAATAACTGGCCAGTCTCCCATATATAAAAACTTTTTTTCGCAATACTTTCTGAGGGGCCTGGTATGTTACTCGATTACTCGAAGACGGCTTGACCGATTTCAAAAATTCATTTTGTGTTTGAAAGGTTGTAAGTCCTAGTTGGTCTCATTGTCACCAGGCCAGGATCTGATGGAACTCCTCAAATATTATAGGCACACCTATAGGGATTTGGGAGTTTTCTTTTGAAGCTGGTGCATTGCCTGCATGATGAACTAAAAAGAGTTAAATAAAAATATTTTTATAAAAAAAATAAAGCAACTTCAAAAAAAACCACCAAAAAGTAGTGCTTACATTATTTGGTGTGAATGCAGTATTAGAGGCATTATTTCTTACTTTTTGGTGTTTTTTTTTTTAAGTAGGTTTTTTGTGTAAGGAATATTGTTTATTTAGGTGTTTTTAGTATTTCGTTACAATTGTTCAAATTATATAAGTTTACAGAATCTGTATCTCGAATTAGGTATAAACGTGTCACTTTAATATTTTTAGATGATAGTTCTACTGATGACGAAGAAATTTGTACCGAATACACGAAAAATATCATTTTAAAAGATAAAATAAGAGAATGGGCTGTTGTTAAAAACATACCTCAAAGTGCTTTAAAAGACTTATTAACAATATTTAATGATAGATACCCGGATACTTTGCCCAATGATCCGAGAACAATACTTAAAACCCCGAGGGAAGTACACATTGAAGTGGTGGAACCTGGTCTATACTGGCACAATGGCATTACAGGTCCACTTGAAAGAATATTGGCCTAGCGAAACTCTTGAGCATGTTGTGATCAGAAGGATGGCGCAAAATAAAACTTGTGATATCGTAGGGAATTATTTCTGATTTATTGGTTCCTGCCTTATATTACAATTTTGGTCATACAACTAGCACTAGGTTCACTTATATTAAAATATTTAATTGACTAATAGGAGCACACTGATTTCCAACATTTAAAACAATCTGTTGACAATGGATCTACGATGAACGCGCACCTATCTCGCTCTGGCGAGTGCGCTTCGTATAGCGTCGTCTGCTCGCACCATATAAAATACTATGGCACCGGCGCGCATCTCATCAGTACGTATTTGCTTGCGAGGCTGCTGCTGAAGTTGTGTTACAGCGGATGAATTTAGTTGTGAATGGATTATCTGAAAACAAAGAAAGAGCAGTTTGATACATTTATTTTTTATATTTAAGTTGATTTTAAAAGCGAATGTCTGTCGCCCTTATTTCTTTATTCATAGAATATAAGTATTGCAAGAATAATAAGTTCAAGTGCTTTGATATAAATAACAACCCTAAGTGCAAAAAAGAACTGATTTGTCGTAAAACTATTTTTTTTTTTATAGTTTTTGTATAAGTAATGTACCTCATTCGACATACGGACTGTAAGAAAAACAGTACCAAATATTTAGGAGGTTATTGTACAGTCAGCGTCAAATTCATGTTAGCTAATAAAGTCAAAATGATTTGAAAAACACTAAATCAACTTCATATACGCAGTTCGAATTATATTGTTGTAAATTGTGTTCAAAATTATCTTTTTATCATTACATGTAACCTGCCAGGGTAAATGCTTAGATATATTGACTACTCTGAACACATACAACATTATGCATACTGTAACTGCCAATATTTATATGATATTTCGTCCATTAGATATTTTTTTCTACGATGCTTACATCTATGTGATTTTTTCTTGAGTTATATTCCTTTAGCGTAAGGTATATTTTTATTTGCATAAATGAACTGTCAAATGTTACCTACCTATTAAAATGACTCCACGCACGTCCCGTTCGTTCTATTCGGGCACATGATTCAGGGAATTCCCCAACTCATTTATTGTGATAATGATTTTATACTTACACTTGTCAAATTACCTAACAACATCATGGCATCATGTGATTAAGGGATTCTAAGTTATTGTTTCGGTACCCTGATTAACACTATAGCAATAAATTTTTATGACGTTTAAGGGTAATGAACATTATAACATGCCTAAAAAGTGTTACAATAATGCTAAAGATATCACTTAGATATTTTATAAGTATGTTGAATGACTTAAGCTATTTTTTTAAACTATAATAAGATTGACAACATTAATATACACTAGTTGAAAGTTTAAAACATTAATATTATATGACGCCATTTGCTTTCTGTTTTCTCTAACATAAAAAAGGAAATTATAGCACACATATGAATGAAATACTACTTATTATGTTTTTCTTATAAGCGAAGTATCGATAGAAGCAATTTTATAAACTAAAATTAATCAAATCGTTACAAAAATTACAAAAGGTGTCAGATGTCGATTCTAAATTTGTCCCTATTTTTATTAAAAAAGCATTTCTGTGAGGGCGCGTGAATTATAAGCCACAAACATATATATATTTTCACATAAGACTAATACCCCCAGCTCATTTGCATTCAAAACAAAATAAAATTGATGATTGACTTACCTTATGATAAATTATTTTCCATGAAGACACATAAAAACATCTCCACACAAAACCAATGCACTGCAATACACTAAACGAAATAATCAAATAGGACATAAGTTTCGATAAGTTTTTTCAAATACTTTTATACAAAGAAGATAAAACGTTCAGCCTTAGAATAAAACGTAACTTTGGCATAGTAATTCAAAAAGCTGTTTAAAAGCCGTACTAACGTCTAAAAAAATGCTTTTTACATTAGAATATGCTGTCTCACAACTTTACTAATGTCTGTCTTCAATAACATTATAAGCGCTGGTTAGCAGCACTAATAATATTTAATAATGCTCAAAGCCGTATTATTTGGGGCCCAAATTGAGCTTACAAGACACTTATAAACTGTTATACGGCTAATATAGTGCAACATATGCTGCTCATATACTGCTTTGCACGTAAGTCCATGCTGTTGTACGCTTCTTATAATGTTGTTTTGTGTTACTTGGGTTTTAAACGCCGGTTGCGTTTGAAAAGCATTTGGCCCAAGTTGTTGGTAACAATTAGCTCATAGTTACAATATTAAAGGCATAGTGTATTTTCGTTTTACTCCGACCATCGTAGATTCTTATCGGTAGATTTTATTGCAGAAACCAACAGTAATAGCCATGTTTTGTGCAATTACAAAAAATTGGGCCAGTACTCACTATAAACACATGGTTGGTTTTAAAAGCAAGTCATTGAACTCCATTTTGTATGTAGGTTAAAAGTTAAATTTAGTAGCACTCATCGGTTTCTTTGTACATCTTTCTTTAGCGATCAATTTCTTGCGGGGCTTTACGATTCGATTTTACGAGGTCGTTGGTATACGTAAGCTAGTCGATATGGTATACGTAGTATAAGCAGCCAATGCTACATTGTAAGACAGTTGATCTTAGCGCTATGGAGCGGGCTTCTACATATAAGTCTTGAAGGATAAGATCCGGATTTAAGACATCTAGTAAAAGTGGTGTTACCGACATAGCTTACAGAGTAAGCAAGCGGCAGTGGACTGGCCATGTTTTTCCAAGGACCGATGTCCGATGGAGCGAATGAATCTTGGAGTGGAGACCGCGTAAGTGCGGCTTAATTTGGAAGAGGCCTATCGCTTAGGGTGGACTGCGAGTTGATTAATTGATCCAAAGTTCTAAACACCACTAGCAGTTACGGAATCACTTCACGTTTTTGCTGTAGCTCCTATCGCAAATTCAAATGTTTCAGTTTATAATGCACCAGGTGCTAGACTTCCCACGCTTGCAATAAACGTCTAATGAGGTTTGAGTCACTCCGTAATTGGCACACGATAACGAGCAGATGCTCGTGTTTCTGTGGAGAAAAGACACCTGCTAAAAAAGGCTTCTATACTACCAGTTTTACCTTTTACCTTATGGGTAAAGCATAACCATGCAAGCATAACCATTTAGGCACTGTGATACGATGCAGTGCCTAAATAACCATGCTTTACCCTCATCACCTTACTTTTACTAACTGATCCCGAAACTAAACGCTGCTGATAAGGCCGATGTCATCAAATAAACTGACCACGATCAGAACATCTAAGCCGAGTTCAAACAGCTGTCAGTAACATCATTGCTATGGAGTATTGTCAATGACAGCTCTTTGAAGTAATGAAGTGCTTATAAATGTCAGTGACCGTTCACATTGGAAACACTGGGTAAGGTTGAAGTGAATTGATCTTCACAGCAAGCTGGGGGGTCCCCAGATTGCTGTGAAGATCAATTCACGAGCTTGAATTCGTACCCATCTTACAATAAATTTGCCATCCAACTAGTAGCTTGCATTACTTTGAACATGAGAAAGTTAACATGACCTAACTGGCAAATATGGGTCTCTAATACATATTTATTTATTTTATTAAAACTTTATTCACAAGTATAAAAAAACACTGTACAAAGGCGGACTTAATGCCTTGGGCATTTTCTACCAGTCTACCACCTCTCTGAAGTTGGCATGGCAAATATAGCAGGCAAACAAATAAAGTACTGGATAATTAGCCGTTAATTAACCGCTAATTAACCATGGAAACCAAAAATTTTCCGCTCGTCGGAAAACCCGATAATCGGTTTGTATGCCAACTTCAGGTGAAGTTAGCATGCAAACATTTTAAAATCGGCTAGGAAAGACTTAGACAACTGTACCAAAGCTCATAATTAGCCGTTAATTAGCCGCTAATTAACCGTGTAAACCAAAAATTTCTCGCGTGCCGGAAAACCCGAAAATTGGTTTGTATGCCAAATTCAGTGGAAGTTAGCCTGCAAACGTTTTAAAATCGGCTAGGAAAGACATAGACAACTGTACCAAGGCTCATACTTAGCCGTTAATTAGCCGCAAATTAACCGTGAAAACAAAAATTTCCCGCGTCGCGGAAAACCCGAAAATCGGTTTACATGCCAAGTACACTACAAGTTACCATGCAAAAGTTGTTACATCAGTTAGAATAGACCTAGATAACTTAACCAAGACTAGATAGCTGATTAGCCGCAAAGTAACTAAATAATAAAATAAATATATTTAACGTTTGATAAGATAGTTTTTAAAAGAATTGTTACGTGTTTCATACATGTTGTATAATTACTACTTGAAAATGTGATTTTTTGTTTGTTGAGATATCTTAACGACTTTGTTGTCAAATGAAGGATCTAGGTCTAAAACCATTTTATACTATTATTACTGCTTATTCATATTCATATTTATTTATTTGCGTAAAACATGGTATACAAAGGTGTTACATTAAGGATAAGATCATACATGTTTTGCCTAAGACTAAAGCATGCAAATTGGTTAACACAACTTATGTTCAAGGTATTCCTTAATGCTATAAAAATTATTATCATTTAGCCATTTAAACAAGTTAATTTTAAACAGTCTGCCATTTAGTAATTTAAATTTACATGGTAATTTATTATACCTTTGTTATTCCTAGAATACATACATTACTTTGCAAGCCTCTTTCGAGTAGCGTTAAATATGTTTGATCGGCATTACAGCCGTTTTCATACTGTCGAGATCGTAAAATGGCCTGGCTTTTTCGAAAATTTAACTTCAGACTTCCTCGCTTATACTTACATAATTATAGTCTTTATCAACAGTGGTTAATTTGCGTCTATTTATGAGCTTTGCTTGGTAAAGTCACAGAATAATTAGTACAAGTACAAAAGAGAAAATTCGCGAAATTAATAGAAATAGCGACTGCTACTAAGCAACAATGGAATTCAGCCTGGATTATTATTATTCAGCTCAGTGCCACGCGTGGTTCACCTAAAAGTTGCCGCCCTTTTCTAACGCGTACCTAACTGTGTCGGTCTCTGGCGCGGTATGACGCACTAGCTGTGGCCCTAGGGTTGTCAGCTAACCGCTGCTACTATAATATTCATCGTCTATCTACCTACTTGACCACGTAATCTATCTTATGTTTGATGCGTATGATGATTACACGGTCAATTAGGTGGATAGACAATGAATAATAAAGTCCGACATTTGTAATTAACAAATGAAAACAAACCTTCAATCTTTAGGCTACCTAGATAGCTCTTTGTTTAAAATTCCTCATTAACTTACAATAATAATATTTTCACATTTTGCATTAATTAAAAAGTTCGTAGAACAAAAACATCAAAAATTCTGGTTATTTTCATTTTCACTATACTAATTCTTAATTATCTCCAAAACGCGTGGACTCATTTACCAGATTCAAACGTATAAAATGGTTTTAGACCTAGATTTTTCATTTGACACCAAAGTCGTTAAGATATCTCAACTAACAAAAAAACACATTTTCAAGTTGTTCTCGTAATTATACAACATGTATGAAACACGTAACAATTCTTCTAAAACTATCTAATCAAAAGTTACATTTATTTTTTTATTTAGTTAATTTACGGCTAATCAGCTATCTAGTCTTGGTTAAGTTATTTTACAAATTTTGCATGCTAACTTGTAGTGTACTTGGCATGTAAAACGATTTTCGGGTTTTCCGACACGCGGGAAATTTTTGGTTTTCACGGTTAATTTGCGGCTAATTAACGGCTAATTATGAGCCTTGGTACAGTTGTCTAGGTCTTTCCTAACCGATTTTAAAATGTTTGCATGCTAACTTCACCTGAAGTTGGCATACAAATCGATTTTCGGGTTTTCCGGCGAGCGGAAAATTTTTGGTTTCCATGGTTAATTAGCGGTTAATTAACGGCTAATTATCCAGTACTTTATTTGTTTGCCTGCTATATTTGCCATGCCAACTTCAGAGAGGTCAGTCTACCTTAGGGTGATGCAGAGATAAAACATAGTAGGTGCAGCAAAACAAATGGTAATGTAATATTTACAAATAAAATATAACAATGAATACATAAATAATATACCAATAAATACATAAGTAAATACATATACTACTAACAACAATTTAATTATTATGAGATGAATCTGCCAGCTTCTTGAGTAAGTGTTCGCGAGCTTTAACTTTAAATGTGAACCGACTGTTGGCCAACCTGACGTTCAGAGGGAGCGCATTCCAAAGGAAGACAGCCTGGACATAGAAGGAAGATTTGAGAAAACCAGAGCGGTGAGAAGGACAACGTAGAAGACGATTATTGGAAGAACGAAGATTCTTACTGTGCGCAGAGCATAAATATTGAAAATGAGTAGTCACATAAGAAGGAGAAGTAGGCTTATTAAGAAACGAAAATAGGGTAGTCAAAGCTCTCAACGCTCTGCGCTGTCGGATGGGCAACCATTTTAAAAGTGACCGATGTGCGGAGACATGGTCATACTTACGAAGATTAAAAACGAATCGAATGCAGTTATTAAGAAATCGGTCAAGTTTATTGAGGACATAATATGTGCTGGCATACAATTTAACGAGAAACGGAACCAGCCTTGAAACTTCAGACTAGGCCTGTCGACAACCGTTAAATTTTATAATATACGTCAGAAAGTTTCATGCATGCAGACTATGTATTATTAACTTGTTTCTCGTTCCAGTTTAACATGAAAATGACCCAATTTGATTTCGTTGCATGACCTGGTGCAAAAGCCTTGTTTTAAAAAAGATTTTTTGTAACTTTTTGTGGTGCCGTATGGGAGATGTTGTGTTGCTTTGTATGCTGTGATGGGCTTAGTTATTTGATCTTACGACAACATTGATCGCTTTTGGACTTTGACATGTTAACTTATTCTCAATATTGTCATTACCACTTGAAGATTACGTTGTTGACGCTTCATTTTTAGGGTTCCGTACCCAAAGGGTCAAACGGAACCCTATTACTGAGACTTCGCTGTCCGTCCGTCCGACTGTCACCAGGCTGTATCTCATGAACCGTGATAGTTAGCCAGTTGAAATTTCTACAGATTATGTATTTCTGTTGCCACTATATCAACAAATACTAAAAACAGAATAAAATAAATATTTAAGGGGGGGCACCCATACAAAAAAGTTATTGTGTTGCTCGTTTTTAGAGTTCCGTACCCAAAGGGTCAAACCGGACCCTTCGTGCGCGAGACCAACTCGCACTTGGCCGGTTTTTTTTTTATTTCTCGACTGTATTAGACAAAAAATCTTGAAAATGTTTGTAGCCTAATTTTTTAATGAAATAATTTTCCATTTATTTGCTACTACTAGGAAGCTATTACTTAATGATTTCGTAGTAGTAAGTAAGTACTAATGAATAAAGTGAGATCATCAGTCAAGTGATATATTTTTTTTTTCGGTTTTAGGCCCTTTGTTCAACACAAACCAAAGAACAAGACAAACCAAACAAAACCAAACAACAAGTCCGAGGCCATGTGCTTTCATGGGCCTCGGAATGCGCCACCGTCGGGATCCATACTGACGGTAGGAGGGGTTCCCATCGGCGTCGAGTCGACGCTGAAGTACCTAGGGCTTGTCCTCGACAGCCGGTGGAACTTCGTGGAGCATTTCCGACGTTTGGCCCCCAAACTGGAACGGGCAGGGGCTGCGTTCAAGCGGCTCTTGCCCAACCTGGGGGGTCCAAACGCCTCCTGCCGCAGGCTCTACGCGGGGGTCGTGCGGTCCATGGCCCTTTACGGGGCCCCGGTGTGGGCGCGTTCTCTGAGGCGGCGAGCCGCCCATTACCTGAACGCGCCCCAGAAGGTGGTAGCCGTAAGGTTGATCCGGGGGTACCGCACGATCTCCGGCGAGGCGGCGAGCCTCTTGGCCGGATTGCCGCCATGGGATCTGGAGGCGATAGTCCTCGCGTGCCTGCACGAATGGCGCGCGGAGGCACTACGCCGGGGGGAAACTCCGCTGCCGCGGCAAATTGTCGCTCAGCGGACAGACCTCCGGCGCGATCTCATGGCGACATGGAGGGAGCGACTGTCGCAACCCCGTGCAGGGCACGCCACAATAGTGGCGATAAGTCCCCTCTTTGAGGAGTGGCTGGAGAGGCGCCACGGCGCCCTCACCTTCCGCCTGACGCAGGTCCTCACCGGACACGGTTGTTTCGGGAGGTTCCTGCACCGAATCGGGCGGGAGGAAACGCCCGGGTGTCACCACTGCGAGGATCGACCGGAGGACACGGTGGAGCACACTGTGGAGCTATGCCCCGCTTGGGCTGAGCACCGCCGTGTCCTCGTAGCGGCGATTGGCGGCGGCGACCTCTCGCGTCCGGCCCTGGTTCAATCCATGGTCCGGAGCGAGAGGGAATGGGAAGCCGTCGCCTCCTTCTGCGAAGCAGTCATGCTAGCGAAGGAGGTGGCGGAACGTGAGAGGGAGAGAACCTCACGTCCCAGCCACCGCGGGAGACGCCCCGGGCGTCGGGGGGCAACCAGTGGCCCCCGGCCACCGTAGGCGCGGGCCTGTGGACGGTGAGTAATGGGCTAGCTCACCGTCCGTCCGTCATATGACGACAGACCGTGCCGACGGCGCGTTCGTGTTCCACGCGCGCCTCAAGGAGATGTCAGCAAATCGGAAGGGGTCCGAGAGGGCCGATGCCTGCCAGGGCTGCGGGTTGTTCGAAAGAGATACCGTGCCCCTGGAACGCAAAGGGCTAAGAAGGAACATGGATGGGTTTTAGTCAGTCAAGTCTGACACTCCCTTCCGCTCCGCCCAGAGCGGAAGAAGTCATTTGATGATTTCCCATCCGAAAAAAAAAAAAAAAAAAAAAAAAAAAAAAGGCCCTTTGTTTGCTCTGAAGGTCTTGGCAATTGGGAAAGATTATATTTATCGCAAAACCACAAAGCAAATTATCATCAGTTAGCGAAAAAACCTTTGTAGTTTAGTTTATCGACCTTTACGAGAAGTTAACATTTGCTCGCTAATGCTACTTGTATCAAAATACCTATGCTGTAGGGAAAAAAAACTGTGATATCACCACGTAATCAGATATTAATTTAACAAGAAATGTCATGCCTGAAGCACTGTAGAAATACATCTATAGGCAACTATTTTATGAAAACCAAATTGCAGGCAGACAAAGTCGCATGCAACAGCCAGTTGAAAATATTATTGTATTCACAGCCGCGTAGCCGTGTTGGCATTCGCAAAATAAGTTCGTTGTTATTGCCGCGGCATGCGACCGCGGCTATATTACGTAAACAATTTAACAGCTCATCCTGACAAAATCGGTTCACGGTAAGCTGTTGGCCTGTTAGTCTTGGCTGCCATTATCTTTGAGTCTTTATAGGCAGTTAGCAGCCCAAGAATCTGTCAAGAAGTCTTACCAATCAAGACATAAGCGGTTGTTCCCGGACTAGGACTATTGCAGAAGAATCGTTGATAGTCGTTACGTTTGACAGTAGTCAAAAGCCAGGAAATCTGGCAACAAGGGGTATCGACGTGTTACCCAGTTACTGGGTTATGGAGTGGAGGTCGCTCCACGGAAAATATTGGCATTCAAGTTTCCGATAAACTGGAAGGTGTTTCCAAACATAGTTGGAGCTGATGGCTATGCATGATGAGTATGACGATACACTGAAGAGTTTGGAATAATCTATCAGACACCTTTACTTAATCGCAAGTAAGTACGCACTTGTTTACTAAGTTATCTAAAAGAAATGACATCATCTGTTGCATATTCCGATTATGTTTGTGCCTACACTGTACTAGACAGTACCGACATTAACTGAAGGTTGGTTGAAACCAATAATTTAATGTACCATTACCAAACTGGGTATCGGAGCACGGTAAGGACTATCCTTGCAGCGTTAAAACAGTTAAAAACTTGGGTCCCTTTTGTTTTATTCCTATTGGTCCAAGAACGGTGGTCAAACCTCTGGGATCATTAACAGATCCTGAGTTTTTCTTTTAAACAAAACATAAAAAAAAGATTTTTAAAAAGGATCGCGCTTTTTCGGTTAACGTTTTTTTGTTTAAGTACTATTGGTCCGCAAACTATTTGTGCGGACCAATAGAAGTAAGGGTGTTAAACAGATGTCATCGTGTACACAGGATTTTGTTTGAAAAATTATATATTAATTAATTTAATTAGCATAATCCCACTTTTCTGATAGTACCTTCTTCGTTATTTTTCTATGAGTAATCGTAGGTTTGTATCCAGATTGGTATTAAACTTTGTGGAAATGCTTTTATCATGTCTGCTCTCAAAACGATGAAGGAAAACATGCTGAGGAAACCAGCATGTCTTAGAACCACACCAAAAATCGATGATATATGTACAATGAATGACATCATGATCCATTAACCAGGACTGGGCCAGCGTGGTGGATCACGCAAGGCCTACTGCTGCTTACAAAGATGAGGCCTGTACCAGTACGATCCCAGCAGGCTTGGTTCTTCATACAATGCTTGCGGATGCTTCATGATTTAATGTCTGTGCATCATTATGATTCTTCTGCCCTTATTCAATTTATTTGGTACCGGCGCAGCGCGTCATCTTCTTCCATACTTGTCTATTACATATAGCTGTCCGGCGCAACTTCGTTTGCGTCACACTTTCCCCGTTTTCGCAACATTTTTCATTGCTGCTCCACTCCTATTGGTCGTAGCGTGATGATATATAGCCTATAGCCTTCCTCGATAAATGGGCTATCTAACACTGAAAAAATTTTTAAAATCGGACTAGTAGTTTCGGAGCCTATTCAAAGCAAACAAACAAACAATCAAATCTTTCCTCTTAATAATATTAGTTTAGATCATCTCATCAGACACCTCCTTTCTTGCCATATCATCCTTCACACAGACACACTTTATTTATTTTCGGTATACAATAAGAAAAACAACTTCTTAACTATAAATAATTGAATCAATAAATCGTTCGACTAAAATAATTAGCAAAGTATCAGAGTTCAAAAACATTCGCTCGGGTGTCGGCGAAAGTAGCCAGGGGCGGCGCCTGCGCCGGACCGACAAGTGAAAGTCGCGACGAAAGCAGAGTGCGGAAGAACTGCTTTCTTGCGTTACCCCTAGTACAACTCGATATCCTGTTTTAAGAAGTACTTACTGGCCTGGGTGACTATTAGGGTTACTATAATTCGTTTATATACTTCAGCAAAGGTTCTTTTACAAATCAACGAAACACACACAGTATCTGTCTGGTATCATTGCTAAAATGTTTTTTTTTGGCGCGGCCTTGACCATAATGTAGTCCTGTTTTTTTATATATGTTAGTTTTAAATTGTTTATTTTGATTTTGTTACCTGACCATTAGTTTTTTTTTTTAATTGGTTTATATTTAAGTGTTTACCTGACATAAGGTCAGGTAAACACTTAAATATAAACCTGCATTAGACTTGCATTACTTATTAACTAAAACCAATGTACTCTTAATTATGTATCACCAGGTGGGTAGCTAGTATTTAGGTAGGTACTAGAATTACTACTAATTAAGTCAATTTATTAATACAATTGTAAGTTTTCTAACTGACTGGGTAAGGACCACAAGGACTCATCATCATTTCAGCCCAAAAGACGTCCACTGCTGGACATAGGCCTCTCCCAAGTGTCGTCACATTGACATTTTGGGGGGTTTTGCCATAATCGTCACGCTTGGCAGGCGGGTTGGCGATCGCAGTACGGTTGTTACAAAAGCACAGAGAACGCTGCTGCCCATTCTCTGGCAAATCCCTTAGTCGCCTCTTACTACACCCACGGGAGGATATGGGATGGTGCTATTCTTTACGTCCGACACCATACAGAGCTATTAATTGTTAATCAATTGACAACGTCAATTTGCAGTGTTGCAGCACTTCATACAACTGTCAAAGATTGACAGTTGTGATTTAAGGAACAAAACATTTTTTTTTCCATTCTTCCGCTGCCAGCCCTGATGCTATTACCCCTCGTTTTCACCAAGGTATAATACATGTATTTTACTAATTTTATGCAATGTTTTCGTTTCTCTTAAACATGTATAAAACATGTTGTATACAAAACTTGTTGAAACTATAAATACATGTACAAAACTTGTTGTAAGTATATAAAACTTGTATGAAACTTGTTGGTTGAAAACTAGTTGCCTACATGTTTATGATTTCATGTTTTTGTGTAGCTAAACTTGTAGAACCCAAGACAAATTCAGTCCGTAGTTTTATGTTATCTACTAATATCAAAAACTGTTGTGACAAGGGAAAGAGAAGATGCTGAAGAACTTTACTTCATGTGTGCAGTATACTTTGTTCATGCAAACTGAAGCAAATTCTTCTATGAATTCGTTTACCTTAATAACAAATTTGGTTTCTTTTACAAATAGTACAATTTATATGACATAACTAGTAGATCCATGAAATTAGAAGCAGATACGAAACGAACGTAACGTTACGTACGTAACGGAACGGAACGTTATAAGAAACGAATTTCAATAATATTTTTTAAATCCGTTGGTCATTTAATCTGCTTCTGTACTTTTTCACATTCCACAGGCATTCTTGTAATGCAAAAGCTCAATGAATTATAAAGTTTGTTTCTTTGACCACTCTATTCTTCTTCCTCGTTCGTTTTCATTAACGAAAAAAACGCGGTTCGTCCAGTATGTTGAAAACTTTATCCAACAAGCATGGATAAAGTTTAAAACTTGTTTGTAACTCGTATTATACAGAAATTGCAATAAAATAAACAATACTCGTCTAAAACACGACTGTATTTTGTAGGTGAGAACGCTGTCAATGTAGCTAACAAGTTTTAACATCATAACATGTTGCAGACTTCAGTGTAAACGCAAATGTGTTTAATACTTGTATACAAACTCGTTGGCTACACAGTGTGAACGAAATAATGTTTGAGTCAGTCTCAATACATGTATAAAACAAATATTTGTGTTTTGACAAGTATTCTACAAGTTTTGTTTCACCATTAAACAAGTTAAATACGGTTGTAATACTGGTTGTATTTAACTTGTTTAATGGTGAAAACGAGGGGTTACACACTCCGCCCTGATCCATCCATCTTTTCTTAGCAACAACTACATTTTCAGAGAGCTATGGAAAACCAGACACTGATCTCTCAATGTACAGGAATCTCATACAAAGTGAGGTCAGGTTCTACTGTATATGTACTCTGCTTGATGTGTCGCCGTGCGTACCTTTAGTGCATTTACATTTTGCCAGTTATGTAAAAGTCCTATGTGATAAGAGGGGTGAGCCTATTGACATCAACTGAGCACAAAGAAAGAGAGGCTCATAGCCCAGCAGATGTTGAATTAAGGCTGTGTATGGTGATGGGCTCAAGTCCAGACTTCACATAATAAATTATTACTTTACAAAACAGCACACACAATGAACACTCACCAGCAGTATTGTAACTTATTAAATGATAATAACTGAATCTTATTCATTCAACATATTCCAGAGACAATAGCCCATGATATGATAGCCCATGGTCACATGATATAGCAAATATTTGAATGCAATACAGTATGATAATAAGACATATTATTTGTAGGTGGACCAAATTATACAGTCATACAGTCACTGCAAGGTTTTAAATGCGACTTTGCATTGGTGCAATTTAGTAACACTCTCAGTGTTTAGCGCCTAGCAAGTGGGTTGAACAATATTATTTGTCTGTGTGCCCACAACCCCCCTCCCGACGTCTTTATATGTAGACTTATAGATAGCTTGGCATAGAAGTAAAAATGGATTATTACAACTTGGCAGCCAAAGTGTTATCGGAGAAAATGAGATGTGTGTTTAGAAAAATCACATTACAAACTAAACAAAATCAATCAGTCAACTCATGTTCAATTTATAATCCTACATGGGACAGTTGATTTTCTTTTAATATAGATTATTGTTAACAGGCTGTCAAAAATAACAACAGCCATACAATTTATTTGATACTTTTTTTTATACATTTGAATCACTTGACATCTGGATGTAGCGACCTACAAAAAAGCAACTTACTACAAAAAGTACTACAGCGCCATCTATGAAACGACGGAAGAACTAACATCAATTTCCTACATCTCACATGCAAAGTTTACATCGACTTATGAGTATATAGAAAAACCCGACAACAACTGTCGCGCAGTTGCCCGCCAGACACAACTCCTGTCTGGTAGGAGGATCCTCCCTTTTCAATGGAGAATTGAGGAACTTTACAACCTGTTCCTCATACCCCTAAACTGGTGACCCCGAAATGGACGTCAGCGCAGCCTTCGAGGAACGTGACGTCATCAACATCACTTCCTCAAGCCTTCGAGCAGCGAGTCCCACAGCCAGCCAGCTTCTAACGGGTATTCCTGACCACCAGCATGCAATGTTTTATTTTATGTACTGTGTTGAGCAATAAACTTTTACATTTGTTTTTTTTTTAATTTGATCTGAGATTCATATATAATTGTTAGGTAAAGTGACAATCTTCATGGGGTGGTTGGTAGCAGCTGTATGTGTGTGATTGGAGAGGCCTCTGTTCAGCATTTAGACTGCTGTAGGCCGATGATGATGGCCTGGATGTGAAAGTTTTTTTTGGTCAAGAAAGAATTTCACATTCACCTGCCCTTATGCTAATCCATACTTTGATAATAGTTTACAAATTATTTCTTTGGATCACCAACAGAGGCTACACAATCACATGCATGCTAACATATACACGGACAATACTAGTGTGCGCTTCCAATTATAGGCAACCACATCATTTACTTATTATCTATGTAGGTACAAAAAGTTTGATAAGAAATAAATAATTAGCTCAGTTGTCACCCTCTTGCTCAAGCATGTGCAAGCACAGATTGTTTCTTTGGTCTTCCCCTATCCTTGAAGTTATTCATCAACATCATACTCAAGATCTAGAGCCTTCTAGAAACCATAATGTTTTGAACTTGGATATTTTAAAGGCTATGACTGAAAGGCTGGAATCAAAGGAAACAATGTTTCAACTAAACTGTGCATTTAACCCTGTTTTTTTTTAATATTTTCAAATTTTTTTGAAGATCTGTTGAAGCTACCTTATCTTATTAGTATACTGTTTATTTCTTTTAGCAATACATAGCTAACAAAACAGTGTTTTGATATATTAACCATACAATAACCATACAAAAATACCATATAATTGCAATTTGCATAACAAATAATACATATTATACATACATCCATTCTGTTAATTCTAGGTGCCAATTTAAATATTGTGTGTTGAGCAGTCCATTCAACTTCATACAAAGTCATACAGATTTGCATTATCATTGGATATCATTAAGCACCGGTGTTATTTTTACTCAGATACTGATGACTGGAACTAAATCTTTTTTGCAAATAAATTGTATTTTTTCTTGTAAATACTGAAGATTAGTGTGTTTTTAAGATCAGATTCATGCTTATTCTCTATTAAGTAATGCATGTTTCAGGTAAGTTTATACAAATAAAACTGCAGAGTCACTACAAAACAACAACAATTTTATCAGGGGCTGTGGGTAAAAATTAACATCATTATCAAAATTTGATAAGAAATCAATTGTCGATATACTCAATGATTAAAACATTGTTGCCTCATTTTTGCTTAATTAATTACTTTCTTTGTGATTCTTTAAGGCCTATATTTACCTAAAGGCACATTAGACAGCTGATTTTAACTAACCATAACAAATAACCCTCAAAATCACTCACACACCCCTCACATGCTCACCTCAACAGTTCTTTGTATTTACCTATGTTTTTCAATATTTTTTTTTTATGTTTTTCAATATTATTATTATTAATTATTAGTTTTCTTTTTTCTGTAATCAGTTAATCACATTATGCTTGTTAATCTAAGTTTTTTAATATTATCCATTATTCTTTCTTGATGCGATCACATTTTGGTTGTACATTGAAGTCACTTTTCTTGCGCTGGCAGAACATTGTGTTTTTTTTTTAAATTTTGTGTATTGTCTGGGACTCTGGGTCACCAAAATACAGGCTGTGCCTATTTTGGGACCCGCTGTAAATCCTGTCTGTACTCTGTTGTGTTAACTAATAATAAATGAATTTGAAATGAATTTATGAAAACAATGATCTGTCATACAATGTTGTGGAAGAACACATAACTAACATCACTTATGTTATCGCCGAACTGAGGGGCTTACCTACACTAAACTTATATTTCGTCAGTTTTGTTTAAACCCCACATAACAAGGGGCGATACACCTAGGAATTTGACTAAAGCCACCATAACTAGGCTTTGCAAACTTTACATTGATTAAACCAATACTGATCAAACAACAAACTGTTGAATTAAGACCAAGTATGTCCATCCATCCATTCTTCTGTCCTTATCCTAATTTATTTGAGGTTGGCGAAGCATTGCTTCTTCTTCCTTACTTCTCTATTACTTGTCATCTCATCAGATATCTCCTTACTTACCATATCATCCTTCTCACAGTCAATCCATTGTTTCTTTGAGCTTCCAATACTTTTATAGCCATCCACATTTAGGCTCGAATTTACTTCATTCCTCTGCATCACATGGCCATACCAAGCCAACCAACTTTACAGTCAATGGCGCCAGTTTCAAATTCCTCTTATGTGTCTCAGAGTATCAGAGTAGGTAGACTGAATTGGGGTCATTGATCAGAAACATACGTGTTAATATGGACATTCCTCCGGCATTGTTTGATTTGATTGAAATTAAAGTGCAACAATTTATAAAAAGTTATGGCCATAAAAACAATCGAATTCCGATCGAAGCATTAATAATTATTTTAATTTTTATTAAAATAATTATTATTGCTTCGATCGGAATTCAATTGTTTTTATTATTCAACAGATAAATAATAAATTAATTTAGGTTTGATACCTTCCTTTAAATTTTGAATTGAATAGTAATAATATCACTACCGACATTAACAATATTTAATTGAATCCGGAAATACCGGAATTACTTTCCGGAAAAATGGCTTATCCATGTTCTTCTTTCTGTGTGCATTAATGATACAAATACCAAAAATCAATCTACCTACTCCGATCTATGGTGATTAACAACACACTTTTAACAAACTCTTCACTTCAACACAAACCAGTAAGTCTCTACCATAAGACAGTAAATGAGTAAATACAATATGTCAACATCTTTACTTTATAATCTTAGTGTATAATCTAGGTACAGATATGACAGCTTAGTTAGAGTATTTGATTGTTTTATACGCCTTTAATGGTCTAATCTAAAGAAGACTAAATCAAGTCATGTATGTATATATTTGCTAAATCATGATTATAATGATGTATTTAATTAGCTATTCAAGTTAGTTGAAATGATAAATTTTCTGTTTTTAGGGTGATAATTACTAGAATATTGTAAAAGAGTTCTTTATCAATTTTCGTGTACATTAATGTATAATTTTATTCTATATCTTCTAATTTTAATTATATAGTAGTAATAAACACACCGAGACAGCACATCGAGCTATGGAAAGGGTCCACAATGCCAGCTGTAAAGCTAAAAGTAAATAAAAGAAAGATTACTAGAAAAAAACAAAAAAAAACTAGTATCCGTACCGGTTGTGCATCAATGTCGCAGCGACACGAACGAGCCAGCATGGCTCTAACGGTGCAGGGACGCAAACAAACACCAATACCTCACTCAACAAGGACACCTAACTTGATTAACTTCACCCACTGCCTTCACATCACGCACTATTTATTGACCGCACTAAGGAATCTTCAATCCTTTGACCATAACACAAAACACACTTTTCACAAATCACTAAAATCTGCGCGGGTATCATCCACAGAAACAGATTGTACACAAATAAACCACCTCCGTGAGACTACTTGCGAAACGATATGTCAACTACTTACGTCAAACAATCTCAAGTATACCAGATTAAAACACTAGTTTTACTTAACATTCTAGTTATTCACATGTAACTACTTTGATTCACTACTAAAATACGTATGATCTAGAATATTTTGCGTCTTTTTCGTTTGGAATATCATAAAAATTTGCGATATGCAATCAAGCGAACCACCGCTACGCGAACCTATCGAAAACTGCCAAACTGGAACAATATTATTGCCAACCAAACAAAACGAAAAATCTTTCAGCTGACAGAGCCTTGACAAGTGACAGCTGTGGGGATAACATATATATATTAACAATTCTACCATTCTGACTAAAGAATACTTAGTAGCTTAATTGCCAAGAGCCCTCGTTACAATCATATTGATTTATTTACGAATTTCATAGGCTAAATAAGCATTTTACCAAATCATAGAATTACGTATGAACCCAATCATTGAACGTCCGTACGACTTTGTCGCTTCTATGAATGGCATGGGCTATTAGGCTATTCTTAGGCATGCGTAAAAACTGCCCGGGGCATGCTCAAAAAATCAAAACCAATCTATACTTAAATATTGTTTATGAATTACGTAAAAGTACGAAACATGAGCAGCTTTTTTATGTCCCGCAATAAAGACCTTGGACTTATTCTGCTTCAATTATTGTATTCAACAACCGCTCAGACCATGGATGTAGGTCCTATACCTGGTGCATCGCTTGAAAATAATAGTTCAAAATTAATAGTCTTTGTAAGGAACGAGTTCACATAGCGGTGGCAAGCTCTAGTAAAAGATCCATAATGGTTTCCGACACAAGACACTCTTTACATACAACACCTTCGTGCCTCAAAGGCTGAACAGCCGCAACAGCTTTTTAAAGTGATTCACAGTTTTTACACTCTCCACTCACTGGTGAAAGCTCCACAGAAAGACTCAAGCTGTGGCGAGAAATTGTTTTCCTACCCAACCCATTTGTGCCACCTGCTGAAAATCTCTCACCTGGACACAAATTGCCATGGCTGACCTGTCCCCGTATTCTCAAACGCTTCGATTCCATTTCGATTCGGAAAGCCATACGTCTATCTCGCTAGCTTTCATAATGGAAAAAAAAGATACACGACGAGGACTTGACGAATCGAAATCGAATCGAAGCGTTTGTGAATACGGGGGCTGGAAGTCTTTTAAATAGACTCCGGACACAGGTTGTTCGGCCAACTTGTGTCCGGAGTCTATTTAAAAGACTTCAAGGAAAACCTGTTCAGGTGGGAATTCATAGATGACTCTGCCCTGGAGTGTAAATGTGGTGTTGCCGTACAAACCATAGGACACTTGTCATCGTGCCCTGTCTGTCCTGTTGCTTGCACTTCACAGGAGCTGATGGACGCTACTGAAAGTGTCAAACTCGTCTCCAAATACTGGGCTGACTCAATTTAAATTGTCATCGACACGCTAAGAAGATGAAGAAGGAACGATATGAAAGAAAATGGAGGGAATGAATGCGTGTCAGCTGGTATTGAAGAATGTAAGAAAAACCGCGTTTCACCGACACCAAGTAATATGGGACTAGGGCAGGAAGAGGATCCAATGTTGATTGATAAGTGTGCGGATTTTTTATATTACTGCTAATTGATGATAGCATCAAAAATATTATTATGTGGTGACCAACTTTGAAACAACTAAATATACTTAATTGGTATAATTTTAATTTCCAGTCCACCATGATAAACGTCACATGACGTCACTCAAAAACAGGTTCACAGATAACATATTAATTTTAAAACTATGGGTATACATGGCCAGCAAAGACCATTGATAAAAGGACCATGATGGATCCGTATTTATTAGAAGTGTTTAGAATTTGATCCTTGATTTTATTAGTTCAGAGGTTGTTTGATAACCGTTTTCTTTAAAAATGATTTGTTTTCCATGATTTGATATCATGGTCTTTAAAAGCCTTTAGAATATATACTTTTTTAAATGTTCACTTTAAATAATCATCATCACTTCTAAATGTAAAAATAAAAAACAAGTAGATAGATTTTAAATCTGTAATTTTGAGTAGGATACCGTTAGGTCCACACTCTATTCAGACAAAATTATGTAGGACAAAAATTTTACAACTTCAATATTTCGTCTAAATATGCCTAGGTGTAAATTACAACTTTACAATTACTACTATCGATATTACAGTACCTACCTATTTAATATTAACTACTTACATTGCACTACTATTTGAATTGTTCTAAAGATCAATATCAGTCAGTAACAGTGAGACATTTCGTTAGAAAACAGTACAAATATTATTTAAAAATAAAATTCAAGAGAGATATTTAACAAACTAAAAGAAATCACTGGAACTTAGTTTGTCGACCTAATTAAAAGTAAAATATTTTTAGATAGATGACACTTATTAAAAAAACGGACATAAAAATGTTTAAACGAATGACTGAAACATTTGCACAATAAATAAATAACTAACACAACAAGAAGATAAATAGATAATTATATTCTATCACACTCGCACATCATACACATGGTCCATTCACTTAATCAGCCTTACAATTTATTCAGCAAGAGTATGCTTCCAGGTAAACTGAACGGTCCAAGTCGGGATCTGATATCTACCGCTCGAACAGCAAAGAAGTACTTGAAGCCAGCCATGAATTGCGTCAAGGTGCACGCCATGGGTAAAGGCAGTGCTTTTACATCTCCTATCTTCTTCCACAACGCTGTACTGGGAGGAGAAGATGTTTCTTGATACGCATACAACTGATAACTTGCTATTTCTTCATAACTGTCCTCTTGATAACCTTCAATTTTCCATGAAATGACTATTCCATTTTCTACTTTAGATAGTTTCAGATCTGGCGCTGGTGGTAATGCTTTCCAATTTGGCGGCTGGTATTGCTTCATGGCGTCAGGCAAAGGAGCTGGATGTTTGTTTACTCTGACTGTATTAGCAGGTTTTCCCACTTGAGTATTAGGAATCCTTGGTCTTAAACCTGGAACATAAAAACACACATGCACATTAATTATCATTTAGTTCCCAATAACAAGAAATCTTTAACTAAATTAAGTATCTTTGTTGTATTATTGTAGATGACTTACCCGGTGAAGGAACACTCTTTAACATGATAGTCTGTCCAGGCCTAATGTTCTGATTCTGTGGACCACTTATAGGAATGTAAACTTTTCTTGGACTGCTAACAGCTGCTGGGAACACTTGTCTTGGGTTTGCCATCAAATTTTGTGAAGGAACTACCCGAACTGGAGGTGCAGGAGATGTCCGGTTGTTAACTTTAGCTGGTGGTTCGTCATCTGTCAGATCTACTGTCACAGACATATCTCTATTACGCCTTTTTTCGCCCACCTTCAGGGTAGGTGATGGGGTTTTAATTCCATTTGGCATGGAAGGAACCACTTTGGCAGGAACTATTTGATTCACCATTGGTATCATACTTGGAGATTTCATGGCGGGGCTGGCAGGCACAAGTCTAGGTACCGGTATGGGCTGGGTGGTGGCAGCAGGGGGTTTCGGCCGATTGTTTGCATTTGGAATACTTTTAGTATTTTGTCTGGTGTTGGTAGAGTTTTGTAGCTGCACAAGGTTTTTTCTTCGGGGTCCTGTTTTTTCCATGTAAACTTGCATGCCCACGGACCGGGTTATCTTTAGAGGTGTTATAGGTGTGCCTGGTAAATTCTTCTTCTGTTCCTCCTGTATGGACTTCAAAACGACTTGTAGATCTCGATTCTGTTTTGTTACCGCAATAGTTTTTTTCCTGTATTCATCCATACCCTGAGCAACTGATTTAAGTTTGTTTTTAATTTCACTTAAATTGCTTCTGTCAACGATACTCTCTACTATTTTGAGTATACAGAATTCCTCCAAATCTTCCCGCGTCATATCAGATATATTCTTCTTGGCAGATTTCAGGAAATTGTCTGGAAGTAGTGGCAAGTCAGATGAGACTGGTTCAAATGGTTTGTCTTCTTCTTTGTCAATTATATTGATTTGCGAATTAGTATCCTCTACTTTCTCTGGATGTGTTGAGTCTGGAAAAGGAAACATGAAAAATTTAAAATTTATGATTATGCCGACTGCTGTGGGGAGTGAACTACATAGGCGAACAAAGGTCTCAAAATAACATGGAATCAGAGAGTTCAAGCAGAAGACTTACTACTGATTTTGGTTGATTATTAAAAAATTACCCAAGTAGTAATCAGTTAATAAAAATATTCGTATTATACCGAGTGATCTTTCCAAAAAAGAAGTTTTACTAACCTTTTTCAGCATCTTTGTCTACCCAGTCGAGCATTTCATCAGGAGTTTTTACTTCCTTAGATGGAATAGGTATGCCTGCTGCAAATGGACTCAATGGCGTATCTTCTTTCCTACTATTATTAACAGGTTGGGGTGTTTCAGTCTTACTTGTATCCTCATCAATGAGCATGATATCATCATCATCTTCTATATTAATGCACTGCTTCTCATTTGAATCTATTGGCTTAGGGGTTTCCTCTTTCAGAGGCTCATCCGCATCATCCTCATCATCGGACAAAATGTCTAGTGTATTAGACAGCTTACATAAAATAGGTTTATCTATAATACTACTAACAGGAGCAGAGGGCTTTTCTTTTGGATCAGTATCTTTTTCTTTGCTTTTTGCTGTTTCCACCATTTCTTGCACATCCATTTCATCTTTAAACACGATAGGTGATGTATAACTGGCACCGTTGCTTACTTCTGTAGAATCACAGACTGGATCTTTTTTTAACTCATTCTTGCTCTCATCTAATGGTTTTTCTTTATGTTCAGAAAATTCTGGTTTGTCTTTATTTTCAGAAGACTCTAAAGGTTTGTCTGCATTTCCAGTAGTACTTGCTTCTTCTAATTTTTCATCAGGTAATGGTTCTTTTAACTCTACATCAGGTGTAGTCTCGCATACCGTATGTGTTTCAATTTGTTCTTCTATAACCTCCACATCATCTTTAGTACCAGGCAAATCTTCTTTATTTCTTGTTTCATTATTTTCTGTTTCCGATTTATTTTCTGTGATATCTGGAATTTGGTCTAGATTTTCTTGTTCAAGGCTAATTATGTCTTCTTTATCTTCGACACTAGTTTCTTGAACTGTCTCTTCAGATTTCTCTTCCGATTCCTTTTCAATGGGGCTTGTGCACTGAACTTCTTCATCAGTGGCCTTTTTCTGAGATTCTTCTTTTTGCGTACCGTTTATGTCCGGAATGTTTACTTTACAAGGTTCTTCTGTAATTGCAACCCCGATACTCGACTCTTCAGTATTTTCCGATTTTATGTCAATCGACGAGTTGGGTATTTCTTCAATTTCTGCATTTATAACCTGTTTATTTTTTTCATCACTGCTAATAATATTGGCCTCTCCGATGTTTTCTTTGTTCCCGTTGCAATTTTTCTCAATAAGTTTTTCAATATCACAATTACCAACTTTATCAGTATGAATATCTTCGATCGCGGACATGTCTCTTTTCATATCTAAAGCAGGCTCAGTATCGAGAATTAATTGCATTGTTTAACATTTCCTTATCATCAAAAAAGAAGACGCCACACCTGAAACAGAAATAAAAAAGAACTAAGTCATTTATTTTCATTACTGATCCTCATACATCGTAAATCTTTAATTTTATCTATCAAACGAAATGTGTAGTAAGCCGACTCGAATCGTATTATGTTTCCATATCCCGATGTCATTTACGATAATTATGGTTAGAGCCATCTATGAGAAGAAGACCGAAACTCAAACATTCCGAGCGAAATCCTTCTTTCGTGATAAAGACTCACAAGAACTCAACCATTTTGGCTAAAAGTAGACAGTTCTGTTCCTTGGTTCTGCACTTCACGATACCGCACATGCGCGAAACGCGGCCTCGTGATCAATGGCTTCTATTATATAAAAAATCAATCTAACCTGGATAATTGAAAAGAGAAACTTTTGATACGCAGGTTGTGCCTTTTATACTACAGTAAGAATTCCCTAAATGTACCGGTTATAGACTAGATGGATCAGGAAATAGGGAAAAGTACAGTACAGGTTCCCCTAAAACCACGCACTGCGCAAAACAAACTACGCCCTACAAAGAGTTGAGCGAGCAGTATCTGCCGCAAATGAAAATCCAGGAAGACCCAAATCCGTATCCTTTCAAAAAGATAGGACAAACACGGTAAATTGACTACGACGCCCATAATTCTGGAGACACAGCTAAGATGTTCGGCAATCCAGATTCCTATGCGACCGATTAGTTCCGTCCGTGAGACCGAGAAAGACACACTTTTTTGTGTGGCCAATGGCCAATGGGAAATGGGACAATGGATTACGGCCGCGTTCAGATCGGAAACCATCCCATGGGAACGTATCACCACCGGAGTAAGATCCTTTAGCCGCATGTATCAATCTAATAGTTAAGCCGTGAAAAGGTAGAAAGACAAACAGTATTACTTTCAGAAGTATGGCTTTTGGCGTGAAACGAAATAAAAACTACGCCTTAATTACATTACTACAGTTGAAAAAAATCGTTGCTACAAATAGTCTCCATCCAAAAGAAAAAGACCTATTAAGATTTTAAAATAATGCGTCATGCTAAGAAAACAAACCACCCATTTAATTTCTAATATTTAGACACCATACAAAGTTTCCATGTCCCTGTTAGGCAAATTTTCAAGATATTACCAAGTTCTGAACGGGAGAAAACGCCATCACTGCATCAGTTTCACCCCGACATGGTGGTGGTGGTAATGCAAGTCCATTTAGTACATAACATCGTACATGTAATCCTAGAAGGATTACGCCAAGGGGTCCTATACTTATCACTTATTTCGCCAGTTATGTTAAGCCCCATGTTATAGGACACTTCATTCACAATCCAGGTCATTTAACCTCCGAGAGATGCTTAGGGCAAAACCAGGAGCTTCTCTGGATGCAGCATCAAGAAATACAATCAAATTAAAACTAGGTACACGCTACAACTTATGAGACCTACATTAGCGGCTAACGGAAAAGCTTCGCATCCTTTAGTATTTATTCGTTCGACCTTCGATAGCTTAGTCGTAAGTATTACAAGATCAAAAATATTTAAAACGTGTCTATATAGGGTTATTTAAAAAACACATAACAACATTGGCTTCATTACATCACATTTAATAACTTTTGTACTTTTTGTATGACTTGCAAATTCGCAAAAAAAAAACTACTTTCCATACAAATTGACGCTATCAGCTGATCATTTATTATGAAACGTGTTTTTTTGTTGTACTTTTCAAAAAGTCCTAGAACAAAAGTTAGTAAGGAAGAAGCTACCGAGACCGGATATTTACTATGATGTATACATATGTTTAAATACCTCCTGCCACTAAGATTTCCTTAATAAGTCGGCGACTATTTTCTCGGCGGCTCTTGTTCTTCCCGTCATTACTATCATTTTTTTGTACTGAAACACACCTGGTGTTTCAGTACAAAAAAAGTACAAAAATACACACCTTTTGGTTAGTGTTACTGAAGGTCAAACTGTCAAAGTTTAAACTTTTTCGCATTTTTATTTTTAACTAGCTGCCCGGACAGACTTCGTTATGTCAAAAGTTTTTTTTTTAGTTTTATAGCATTCCATGGACTTTAAGGAACATACAAAAAAAAAATAGCCGATTTGGTCTTGCCATTCTTGAGTTATGCGCTTACAAATATTCATTTTTATTTTTAAAGGTGTTATTACTTTATTTTAAATACGTCCATGGGCCCTTTAATATTCATTTAATGCATCCATCAGCACAATGTTTTATATGCTACCGTAAACCGTAATTTTTCACACAAAAACAAATTTGTTTCCTAGCAATAATTTTTGGGCAGTGTAAGTAGGACGGCGCCAAAATTATTGCTGGAATACTACTTTATATTTTGACTTTTTTTGATGTACAGAATGAACAGAGCTAGGTTGACGGCTTTGTGATAATTCCGTTTACACCCTGTGTATTAGTCTAATAAGATGGGCTAAAACCCTACACTTAAAACTAGGGAATTAGTTCCGCCACTTCTTCAAACACAAAACACTAACAGTTGGCGAAGGGTGGGCGTTTTGGGGGACTAACTCATGTAAACTTTGGAATTCAAAGTGCTGATATTTGGACTAATTTGAGTAAATTACTAGATTTTTGCCTTAACACAATGGTCAAATTTTATAAACTAGCGAAACTCGAGAGACGAGATTGGTGATATTTTGAGGGTTAATGACCTCAGGTTACCTTAAATAAATATCACCGCAAGTTCTGACGTGATGGGCATTGATATAACACGACAAAAAAAAAAGAGATTTTTTTACTCACATACTGAAAAATAACACTACCAGCATTTTTTTTTGTTTACTTTTCCGAGTTTAAATATATAACTTCCTCCGTGTGTCAAGTTTCGCTAGGTAATTATTTAATTTAATTTTGACCGTGTCAATAATTGATTATGCAGCATAAACAGAAAAGTGGAGTAACATAATATCCTACTGCAAAAACATCATCTTAATACTCCCTGCCCCCACCCTCGTCTTCGTGTTACTTGTGCGCAAAATGTTTTTCCCTTCCATTCCCTCCTGTCAGCCTATCATCCCTCACACTATTAATTTTTCTTATTTTTTTGAACTCTCCTCGCCTGCACACAACCACAAGAAATGGCCAGTTGGCCACGTGCAGATTGTCAGTGATCATAATTTTGAGGACCTGAGAATTATATTAAAATGACGCATAATTTATAAAGCTTCCTAACGATTAAAAAAAAATGTAGAGTATCCATTTTTTATAATTTCGTCAAAAAATTTTTTTTATAAGTATGAACTTTTCTTTGAGGTTACTTATTTCATTAAATCTAGTGTTTTTTTTTTTAAACTTGTTCGCTAGTCATCATCATTTTTCATCAATTCATCATTCTAATAATAGTATGATTAGTGCTGTATAATTATAGTTTAGTGCCAAACTTTACTGATCCCGTGGTTATAATTGGAACTAACGAAATCACCATGCTAAGTTACGTGACAAGGTGATGTGTGTAATTTTTTGCCGAGAGCGGCCCCGTGATCGGGCTAGATTATTGTCCTAGTTGTCTTGCAAGTAGTGTAGGTTTTTCTAGTAAACCCCATTAAATATAAAAAGGACAGAGGTGCACAGCAGCAAAATAAAAAAAAAATTGTTTCCAATAACGTCAAAAGAAGGAACCACTAGACGTTAAAAATCGAATATTATACAATGTTTTCGATCATCATAACAAGATGGCGGCTATCCGTTCTGTCGTGCGAAATACCGGAATAAATTCCCCGCTCGCTTGGTGGTGAGCTGCACCAGCGTTTCAAAGACTAAACACATGACAGACTGCTATTGCATTCGCCACTAGCGCGCAACGCGACTTATCGCGTGCAAGACAGAGATAGAGAGATATTCCTCGAGAACAGACGAAAATAAACGGAACGAGGTGAACGTGGAAAGCAGTGAGTCCGGGCTATTGAACGGGAGTCAGTATCAGCAAAAATATGTAAAAAGTACTTAGTATTGAAAACTCCAAAATATTGTTATAAAAGAAGAATTGCATAGTAATCCGTAATGATGGTCCGCTGACAATCGAGCGAAAAAATAGCATTTTATTTGTCTAGTAAGTATGAGAAAATAAAAAATATACCTTCAAATTTTATGTAAAAAAAAAGTGATATTGCCCGGTAAAGCCAAAACAGAAAAGTAAAAAAAAGGCATTTGCCAATTGCTAAATCTGATTCAGAACGATTGCAATATAACACACAATATGCGTACGTGTACAATCTATTTTTCAATCAGACAAGTGAAAAATTAGAAGAAATAACAAAATGTGATAAAGCATTCGATAAACTTGTTTAAGTGCATACAATTATGAGTGTTACGCCTTCCGCATAACAGCTATAATCGCTTGGTTACGTTTGACAGGTAAAACGAGCACAGACGGTTACGAAACCATAAATAAACCATATTGGAATATCAACTAAATTATTAGAACCGGGAAATATGTAGTAGGTAAGAATAATTACAAAAAAATACAAAAAAAGTAATAATGAACCAGTATTGAAACAACAATTTAAAATTCATAAAAATAACAAAACAAACAACAAATACCGCTACCTATAAACGCAAATTCAAAAAGAATTCCAATAATCAGAAATAATAATAATAACATGCCTTATGTTTACAATCACTCACCTAAATGACTGCGCAAGAGATAACAGAAGTAGAAGAATAGACGAGAAGAATACAAAATACGAAAATATACGGGTGTCCGGTTCCGCGTCCCAAACGACACTGGCAGCAGCAGATAGAGAGAGAAGAAAATGGCGGCCGCATTGTGGCGAGCGTGGCCGACAGAGAGCGTCAGGCAAAACACGAACTAAATTCACAGAGTAGTGCCTCCGTAGAGAATCGAGTTTTGCGCCGGTGAATTACGGAAGGAGGCGCGAGAGCGAGATAGCAATATTACCGTTCCTAATGAGAGAAAGGAAAAGCATGCCGCTAGCGATAAGTCGCGAGTATTGCCCCTGGGTTTGTTCATTACTCTGCACAATAACAGCGAGGTCACGTTACGTTATCGGGCTCTCGTTCTCTTGCGTTCTACTTCTGTTTCCATTTGATAAAGGGTGATGATAGCAGCTTACACGACTAGCAAATTGAAGGTTTTGAAAATTACATTTTAATCTGTAAGTACATCGAAATACTTTGTAAATGAATCATCAATACGGAAAAGAGTAGCAGTCATTGTATTGTATTTCGTTTTGCATCGACTTTTTGTAGGTAGACTTGCAAAGTTTCCGAGCCTAAAATAAGAGTCAATGTCAATGAGACACCGTGCGCTGTCGTGGCGTTTGGGTTCTGCCTAAATCGATCTTTAATCCTTTGATTATTATTATTATTGACCCAGATTTCGAAACAATACGTGGCCACTGAATTCTGTATAGTTTTAGCACACGTTTCTATAAGAAAGTAACAAGTAAAATGGAAGAAAAATCAAAAAATAGTTCTATATTGTGAACTGTACGAGAATGGGCAACGTTGCCGTTCTTACGACTCCGTCCAAGTCGAGTGGGTCGTTTGACTCGTTGCCGAGATCACACGATCGAATCCGAACATTCCCGACCAGAGTTATACGTCAGTTTTATACGTCATTTTATAAAATAGAATGTTTGCAAATGCTTTGTAAGTGTATTAAAACCCAACTTTTTGTTTCCATCAGCAGGTCGGTCGTCCAAATATGCATTTTGGAATTCGGAAGTCAGAAAAGGCTTGATGAAATCACCACAAAAACACCTGTTTCTGATTTTTTATAGATAGTTACAGAATCTCAGGAATAAGGACAAGGGAGTTGAAAGGAGTATAGGAGCTCCGGGACAAAAAGCAGGGGAAACACCACGCCAAACAATCAATACGTATCTCAGAACAATTTCCCTACAACTAGACTAATATTCATCTGGCGTCATTCGAAAGAATTTTATTTTGATTTGATCCAATTTGCTCAAACCCATGATAAACTGCTGTCACCTGCCTGTCAGGTGCAAAAGGGGCAATTCCCCTGGTTTTGGTTCATATAATTTCGTCTTCCTCTCGTACTTTCTATAATTTATTGATCTAAATACCGAAACAAAATAGATTAACGAAAAGATAAATAATATAATTTTGATCGATACTAAATTATTCTGACCTATCTCCTTGCTTGCGAACACATTGAACCCCGTTAACACCATTATATAAAAGTACGAAACTATGAACGCAGCATACATTGTATTTTATGTTGCGGTGCGCGACACAATCGTTTAGGTAGACTCGGCAATGGACGCAAAACAACTAAACTTATCGACGATAGAGAAATGAAAAATTAACACGATAAGAGCTGGAATTTTAAAGAGTATTAATAATATTTGACTCAATTTAGAGAAATGCCTCATCACCTTTTTTTAGTCGTATGACTGAAAAGGCTAACGAACGTTTTTTACTAATTTAATGAATACCTAACCTAATTTGATACTTAGAGCATGTACGTAAAACAAGCAGAACATAACAGTAAACAAGAAATTAACAAAAATGGCGCATAAAAAGATAGAACGAGACTGCACATTCGCAATTACTTAGGAGTAAGCGAGATAGGAGGAGTTACGTCAGTCACAATACAATGTGCTTGACAGCAGACAAGATGGCTGAACATAACATAGTAATAGTAATCTGACATTTGCAAATTTTGGAAGAAGGCTCCGGACTTAGGATTATTTCACCATGCCCAGTGTGATGCTCAGAAGAAAACGCAAAAAATATTTTTGTAGTATGAAGCATAAGTTGTAGAGAAAATGAATAAGTAGCATTCGATGATAATTTTATTGTAAAAACACTCAATTATCTTTTATACTGAAAAGAACAGCCAAGAGACCTATCATTTCAATCAATAGAACAGCACAGACAAGCTGCATATCATAACCACCTATCACAACTGGCAGAAACAAAGGTATTATAAGTACCTAGTTAGGTAGGTAACGTTAGCAGAATGGCAACGGCAGCGGTTTGGCAACGCTGCACAAACAAGTTCGTGACGGCATCGGCATCGCCAGCTTGCCAGACACCCAGCATATCAATTTTGTACACTCAATGTCATGTTTGGTAGGAGTGGCTTTGACCAGATTTAAACTGATTGAAGGATACTGAAGAACTGATTGACGCATGAGCTTGGCAACAATGAAATTCATAAACATTGGAATATATAAAATTATCAGATGAAGCGAAGCGTCCATTTCGTGGCGAACCGCGTACCAAATATCAACGTTAGCTGGTCGGTTGAACAATTGCGACGTTGCCAGTTTGCCACGCTTTCAATAGCTGATATAAATGTACATACAGGAAAGGCACTAGATTATGCTTGTAAGGTGCAGTAGGAGTTTAAAAGTCAACTATTACATTCCCATTTTTGCATGTTTTAAGTAAGCGGACCAACATTGCTGATACAGTAAGTAATAATTATTAGTAGGTAGGTCTGACTCTGCCTACCTACGTAAATCTCTAAAAAAAAGAGCTCCCGTCTCCGGTTGGCCTTGGATACCTGACAGAAGAATCTTCTTCTCTGAAATTGCCCGATATATTTTTGAGACTATTTTTTTTTGTACTTATTGAAATCAATGTAGGTTCTTTTTTACATAATTATTATTACCTAAATATTACTAGATAAGATAGGTAAGTGAACTTACCAGTCTTCTTTAGAAACTGCAGTTATGCGGTAAAACAGGATGAGGGCGCCAACCGTCAACGAACTCTCTCGAAGGAAAGAAGATATTCAAATGGACTTTTATTTTCGTGCGTGTGTAGGTTGCCGCTCGAGCGAACGAAGACGGGCCGTCGCCATTTTGTTGTCCATCGCTTCGTGACTTAAAGCGAGAGCACAATATAATTCTGTCTTGCTCAAACGCGTGCAAATTATAAAATCAATCATCAAAAAAAGACTAGGCTTACTTCTATTCTCTTATTCTCTAAAATGTTTTACAGTTTTACTTCTTGCATGTCCTTACTCCTTCACAGTAAAGTTAAGACTAATCGTTTGCTCTCAAAATACCTGCGTACGTTTTGTGAAAAGATACAAAGCCGTTTTGACGTTGTCATACACCAATTTTGTTTTGGTTTCAAAATTTTGATTGTATTTTGTTTATTTTCTATTTTCGAATCTCCTGTCAATAGACTGTCCGACTTTCAAAGTGCAATCAAGTTCAACTAAAGATGGCAATAGCGGGTAGGTAATAGGAAAATATTAAATAAATAGGTACTGCTAGCTAAAATACTACTGCTGTATTCGCCTGCCGGGTCAAAAATATTAACGAAGCAGCATTTCATCGAATGGGAAAACTCTATTTCAACTTGCTTGACATAGTTAAGCTAGTTAAACTATTTCAATTAATCACTATTCGTAACTAATAATAAATTTCAAACATCGTGTACATTATTATCGACAACTGCGCTACACAATCATCATTGCTGTTTCGTTTCGCAGATTGCATTGTTTGTGCACTTTAGTTAAAGATCTCTACTAGCGACATCTATTGTAGATATTTTGAAAGTGTCGCAACGACAGATAACGGATTGCCACTCATTTTACATGAGTAACTTAGTTTAAAATAAAATTAACAGATGGCGCTAAAATGTTTGAACAACAGAATTTTCACAATAAGATTTATATTGGGACAATAAAGTTTCTACGGAGTTTATTCGATCTCTAGAATTGTCTTGAAGTTTTAATAATAGAACATACCTTTGAAAAAACGTTATGAAGCTCATCTCAAGTTATCTCAATAGTCTAGTTGCAAAAATGCCAACAGTTGGGCTGCTTTCCTATTTTGGAATATCTTTAAAATACTTAACTTTAGAGTTTAAATGGACATTGTTAATTAAAAGGTAATATTGGGAAATCTATTATAAATTATAATGTTTTGCAGAGCAACACAATAATAATCGTATGATTGAATTCAGTGTTGTATTCTTATTCTTGACTTCTGTCAGTTGACTGTCAATGTGACAATGTCTCAGTGACATTACATTTCTAAATAGGTTATGCAAATTGTAAACAAATCAAATTATTTGATAAAATGTTTTGAATGATCTATCTAGTATCATTGAAGCTGTAGATTACATAAAATAGTTCTTTATTGTACAATTTATGTTTGTTTAACTTGGTTTAAAATGATCCTTAACCTGTTAAATCCATCCTCAAGGGTACTGGTTATTTGCAACACATTACAATAGTAACTTAATTTAAAATTGCTGCGATATTTTAAGTTTATGATTATTTCAGAGTACGTTATGCCTAAGCTGTCGAGTGACCATCGTTTCAAAATGTTATTTCAGCGAAGGTTTAGATAGTAAATACAGTGACACAGAGAGGGAGAAAATATTACAGGTTATCAACAACGCCGACACTAGTACTCTTTCTAGGTAAGAATATTGTAAGATATATTCGCATACCACTAAACTTTTATTTTCAATAACCTTCTGGCGAGTGTGATGCTCCTGATCAAACCAAACTATGTTCGACCTGCTGGAGTGTCCTAAATGTCCATTCTGTTACCTGTATTCTTGACGCTATGAACAACGCCATTCTCTCCAAATAGTATAAAAAGGTGCAAAATTTCAACTACACATAGACAGATAAACAGAAACCAGGACGGGTGAAACTAAAACTAAAAGACTCTAACTAAAAGGTTGCAAAAAACAGATAATGACCACATTCCCTCTCAAAAATGGCGTACTCTTTAATAAGCTCCTACTTGAAACTTAATGCAGTCAACCACACATTTGCGTTTTTTTAGAGAGCAGCAGTTGCCCAGTGGCGGTAGCCCCGCCTTACAAGCAGTAAGCCGTGGGTTCGAACCCAGGAAGGCACACTACTTTGTGTAACTTATTTCAGCACAGCTGCTCTCAAAAATGGTGAAGGAAAACATGTGACATCTACCAACCCGCACTGTATGTACGAATGTGGATGGGTATAAGGGTAGAGAAAAGACTGTGAAAGAAACAATGGATGGACTATGTGAAGGATGATATGGCAAGAAAGGAGGTATTTCATGAGATGACAAGTAATAGAGAAGTATGGAAGAAGAAGACATGCTGCGCCAACCCCAAATAAATTGGGATAAGGGCAAGAGAATGATGATGATCTATCAACCCACACTGGGCCCGCGTGGTGGATTGCAGCCCACTCCCTCTCATAGAGAATAGGCCTGTGTCCCAGAAATGGGAACATAATAGGCTGATGATGATGATGACACATTTGCGGTTAAACAGTCTCCATGTTTCCTTCGCAAGGGTTTTTCTCAGAGTTACTACTATATTTTCAGTTCATATCCAACTATTAAATAAAAACAAATTGACATTTACACCATCCCTAAACAATCATTTATTTCATTTCTTTATTGCTAAGTGCCAGTGCCAGTGTTGCCAACCCGCCTGCCAAGCGTGGCGATTATGGCAAAATCCCCATGTTATGTCAATTTGGCAACACTTGGGGGAGGCCTGTCCAGCAGTGGACGTCTTACGGCTGAAATGATGATGATGATGATGAAGTGCCAGTGTAAGTTTAGTTATACACTGTGAAAGCTTAAAATAGTTATTAATTTCTTTCAGTTACGAAGTAAGTAAAGCAAACATCAAGAAGTTTTCTCAGTGGAAGAGTAGTAATGGACAAATAAAAACACTTTCTGACATAGAATATGTTGAGGGATTCTCTGAACGATCTGCGAAGAAACTTTTCAACAGTATATTAAGTGGACCTAATAAGGAAAAGAAAGTGAATGGTAAAATAAAAGGGCAGATATTACACCCACATTTAAGTGAAAGTGTTATAAGGGTGAGATAACATTGATTTGTTTCTTTCATTACTTTTTTTGTTCCCCCACCCATACTTTTGCTAAACTTGGTGCTAACTCAGTTTTTATTTACTAGCCACAAATATTGAAAAAGAAATAGATAAGTCATCCATCATCATCATCAGCCTATAATGTTTCCACAGTTGGGACACAGGCCTCTTCTCAATGAGAGGGGAGTGGGCTGTAATACACCACGCGGGCCCAGTGTGGGTTGGTAGATGTCACATGTCATCGAATTTTTAGTAGTAATGGGCCTGCCTGGATTCGAACCCATGGGTTCTATGGGTTCAACACCCTTACTGCTCGTAAATCGGGGCTGCCACTGGGTCTGTGTGGCCACTGGGCCACCGCTGCTCTCAATAGATAAGATTCACAATAAATTCAGGCAACTACATATTGCACCTAATTATAACATATTCAGAACATGGAGGAGCTTGTGGCTAAATACTATATATAACAACCACTTGTGTCGATCTTCAGGTTAAGCTGTGGCACCCATTACTTACTAAGTTTCATCGGTTCTCTAAAAGCACTCTAAGCCGTTGGTTCCGGCTGTCGTTTGTAGATGTTTGACTGTTACAGGTAGTCAGTGGCCCGGATGTCTTTTTCTTGAGCTTTAATCAGATTTGTTAATTCTTCTCTTGGTAGTTCGAGATTGTTCGCATCTTATGATGTGTCATCTTTATTCATTCCTTCAACACATCTTTTACATTTTTTAAATATTCCCATATAAATAAAAAAAATACATTTAATTCTGGAATAGTCCCAGCTACCAGTGGGCAGGGCTCTTGAAAGAGAAACCTCCTAACAATACGCGTCGTATCCAGAAGTACTGCTTTCTGAACCAAGCCCTTGATTCAGCTGCCATGTGAGAGCCTCCTCAGTTGTTGGTCGAGGCATATTCATCTCATTATTTTTAGTCAGTGTGGATTAGATAGATGCAACGCGTTGACATATGAGTCTGTAGGTAGACTCTGAGGACTAATTTGGCGAGTTTTATTTTATTTACTCTACCAAAAATTGTTTGCACGAAACTAAAAACAAATATAAAACATGCGTTTTAACTTACTTAAAATGCATTACTTAAACTTAAACTTAAACACCACTTTTACAAAAAAAACAATTACAAGTAATTATATTAATTGTAAGTTACATATTGAGTTCTATTTTGTGTTGTTGGAGTATAATATAATATTAATAATTTATCATTTATTTTCTCTTCACAAAGTTGCCTTAAGTGTACAAAATTGTCTCAGCTGTATTCCACCTCTGTGAGAGACTGGTGCCTGATATAGGTTTTTTGGAAAAAACCTGTGTTACAGGTCAGCAGGCCTGAATTAGGCCAGCTAGGAATTCTAGCCGTGCAAAGATACCGTGCAAGAGTTGAAGTTAAACAATATGTATACCAAAAATAAGGAATCTCTCTTTTTATGACCCTTCTACAACCAGCCTTACCAAGGGGTATGGTAGTACTCAGAACTGGGTTGTGAAGAGATTGGCAGTCGCTCCATATAAAATAACTAGCTGTCCGGCGCAACTTCGTTTGCGTCATATTTTCCCCGTTTTCGCAACATTTTTCATTGCTGCTCCACTCCTATTGCCTAGATTTTGCTAGCCTATAGCCTTCCTCGATAAATGGGCTATATACCACTGAAAGAATTTTTCAAATCGGACCAGTAGTTTCGGAGCCTATTCAATGCAAACAAACAAACAAACAAACAAACATACAAACAAACAAACAAACATACAAACAAACAAATCAAATCAAATCAACAATCAAATCTTTCCTCTTTATAATATTAGTTTAGATGATATTCAGCTGCATCTGGTTAGACTGGAAGCTGACCCAACATAGTTGGAAAAGCCGAGAAAGGCTAGGCAAATGATGATGATCTGTATGTAACTGAAGGGTGTAGCAGTATACATTGGACCAAGGACAAAGAATACTTTCTATCCTGTTAGTAATTAATAGGTTCCTGTGGGATGAATTCAGACACCTTCTTTGGGCAAAACGGCATCCAAAAGCTAGTGGATAATAATAAAGAGGTTTATGTAAATGTATTAAAAAAAAACAATTTTACAGGACTGTAAGTCTGTGTTATCAGTGTACATAACAGTCAACTCTGTGAGCTGGACGCTGATAGACAAGAGTAACTATGAGGTGCAAGACTGGAAGTACTACGGCATTGACTATCCAGATGGCAAGAAGTTCCAGATCACTGACATATTGGATATTGTAAGTGGTTTTTTACCTTATTCCATCAGTATTTTTTTTATCTGCTGCTTCTGCTGTATAAATGTTTTTCTTACTTAATTTATGCTGAAAATTAAATAAATAGATAATTTGCTTTAATTTATCAATACTGTGGGTCGTGGGGGTGGTAGGGTTGAAATAGGCAGTTTTTCTTTTGTTTTATCTGCTATCAGTCGTCCCTGTCTATGATCAGATGAGTGAAAAGAGGCAAGACTTTTTTGAAGAATCAGGACCAGTGTCCAAATTTGACTTATTCAGGCAGCACAATATCTGCATAGCCTACAGATAGCTGTTCCGGATCTGGGCTGTTTGTGTATGTGAGTTTAAATGTTTGTTAACGCACCCACGACACAGGAGAAGTTCCTAAAGCGGGGCAATATTAAAAAAAACCGGCCAAGTGCGAGTCTTACTCGCACTCAGGGTTCCGTGGCCCTAAACTATATAATAACAATATTTTTAACGGTCATTCATAAGTAAATTAATACTCAACATCAAAACTAAATTTGTGTTTCATAGTATGTTAATAAAAAACAAAGTTACAGCTGCAGTTTGATCAAATAGTCCCATATCTCAAAAACTAAATATCAAATCTTATTCGAACCAATTTTCGTTGAAAGTTTTTTTTACGTTCTACAAACCCAATTTTTTTCAGAATTTTCCTCCTCTTTAGAAATTAGAAGGGGGACACACACATTTTACCACTTTGGAAGTGTCTCTCGCGCAAACTATTCACTTTAGAAAAAAATGATCATAGAAACCTCAATATCATTTTTGAAGAACTATCCATAGATAGCCCACAGGAATAGGTTTGATGAAAAAGAAATGAGTTTCAGTTCTATGGAGAACCCCCAAAATTCATTGTATTTTTTATATTTTTGTGTGAATATCTTAATGCGGTTCACAGAATACATCTACTTACCAAGTTTCAACAATATAGTTCATATAGTTTCGGAAAAAAATGGCTGTGACATACGGACGGACAGACAGACATGACGAATCTATAAGGGTTCTTTTTTTTGCCATTTGGCTACGGAACCCTAAAAACGGCTCTCTTAAATCTCTTGGTAAGGTTGGCATAACTAGTGAATGTGAAAGGGGGTTTGGTTGGTTGGTTAATCTATTCATGTATGCGTAAGATGCGCTTCGCTTGTTCTAGGATCGTTGGGATTTCCAGGTGGATAGGAATTTAGCGCCAATTTCTTTTTTTGTGAAAATTGAATAAATTTTTTACATTGCATCTGGTCCACCCTGGCATACCTACTCATGAGTAGATCGCCCATAAACCTCAATACTGACTTATAAAATTACGATTACCAGATGTTCTCTAAAATAACTCATGAAGAAAGACACCCTTTGTGGACCCCATAGAGTCTATGGGGTCCACAAAATGTGTCTTTCTTAAAGGGAGATAAGGTCTGTGGCATAGACTTTATCTCCCTTTGAGTTTCCGCAGTTATATTCAGCATGCAAACTTTATAGCTGAGTAGGTAGGGTGTTTTAAGAGAACGCTAAGATGAAAAGTTATAGTAGTAGTGTATGAAAAGTTTCGGTTTTTTACAGTGCAGGGCCTATTTTCAATTTTCAAAAAAGGCCTTTAGAATGATTACTGAGAAACCTTGTGGGACCCTACCACCTATTACGTCCAAGGGCGGATCCAGCTTTGGCGCCAGGAGGGGGTCACATAGTCGTGGTCAAGTCAAGGACTTATAATTTAATTTAGATAACAATAGATACAAGTAAAAAGTAGGTATTTTATTAATGTACGTTAGTACTGTGCTTAAAAATATTTATTCTTTATTGTATACTTGAAAAACTTAACATATAATAACTTGTACATATACACGTACATATTGCCATCTTCTCTTGAAGACATCCAGAGAAGCACTATCACGCACGGAATGAGGCAGCCTATTTATATTCCATAACCGTGGTGACTGATTTGTCATAACAGCTAGAGGTATGTCGAGGGGTATGACGCAAAACTCCGCAAAAGTGAAGAGGTGGTACGACAAGGGTTTCCAACAAACAAAATAGAAACAGACAAAATACATATACAGGGTGTTTGGTGCATCGTATGCCAAATTGAAATGGTCGACTGGGTGGGTCATCTGCTATCCTTTCAGACCCTTATACAATTCTCATGCCCTGTGGATTTTGTCATCGACTTTTTATTGTTTTATTAAAAAAATACCCAAATTTTACATTCAAATAAAATATATAAAAATATAAATTCAGAGTCTACTTGTATTCCAGGACTTTAATTCAAAATTAGTGACATTAGCCATCTAGTTTTTTTTATTTTATTTATTCGCTAAGTTTCGGACTTCAATTAAAGCTGTCCATGTTACAGCTATTTACATGGCTTTAAAAAAAAACAAAAGCAACCGGGATGTTCCAACTCCCTCAAAAATTCTATAGTCTATCCTCTTGCTAGTGATGTGCCACATGCCATAAAGATCTTTTTACAACTTTGCGAATTCGCTAGAATTGTGAAAAGAGTCACAAAATATTAAATTCCAAATTATGATTTAAAAATATATTTAAATGCATAAATGACACCTGAAAAACTTATTAAATCTGTTATCACAATCTCATAAGGTAAAATCTGAAATTCCAAATTCTCAAATTCGCCCCCAAAAGAGAGATACGAGACAGATTTTACCTTGTAAGAGTGAGATAACAGATTTTAATAAGTTTTTCAGTTATCATTTAAGCAAAAATAGTTTAAATAATCATAATTTGGAATTTAATATTTTGTGACTCGATTCACAATTCTAGCGAATTCACAAAGTTGTAAAAAGATTTTTATGGCATGTGGCACATTACTAGCAAGAAGATAGACTAGAGAATTTTTGAGGGAGTTGGAAGATCCCGGTCGCTTTTGGTTTTTTTTATAGCCATGTAAATAGCTGTAGCATGGACAGCTTTAATTGAAGTCCGAAACTTAGCGAGTAAATTAAAAATAAACTAGATGGCTAATGTCACGAAGTTAAAAGTACTGGAATACAAAACACATCTAAATAAAATTCTGAGTCTATGACTTATAGGTACTGTTTTTTTAAATTTGTATTTGAATGTAGAATTTGGGTATTTTTTTTTATATAAACTAATATTATAAAGAGGAAAGATTTGATTGTTTGTTTGCATTGAATAGGCTCCGAAACTTTCAGTGTTAGATAGCCCATTTATCGATAAAGGCTATAGGCTATATATCCTAACGATACGACCAAAAGGAGTGGAGCAGCAATGAAAAATGTTGCGAAAACGGGGAAAATGTGACGCAAATGAAGTTGCGCCGGACAGCTAGTAAAACAATAAAAAGTCAATGAAAAAATATCCACAGGGCATGATAATTGTTAAGGGGTCTGAAAGGATAGCAGATGACCCCCCCAGTCGATAATTTCAATTTGGCACTCTATGCACCAAACACTCTGTATTTAAATAACAAAATCAATTTTTATTTTACGTCTTCTCCCGAAACGCGTTATTACGTCATATACGTCAATGGGTACGTTTTTATGAACGTGGAGAAGTGCTAGTTCGGTTAAATTAATTAAATAAGTATTCAAGGTATGTAGTTACATAAAATCTGTATGGTGGCAAAATATATAAATAAAATAATTATGGTCAATTAGTGGTCCACCTTAGTCCTGGAACCAGCTCAGGGGGGGTCATGACCCCCATGACCCCCCCCCTGGATCCGCCGTTGATTACGTCACCAACGAATCCTTTTAAAAAGTAATTGATTTCTGTTCAGGCCTGGCGCGTAACCCAGCAGATGCCACTAGCAGACATATACGTGATGAAAGCGGAAGCCACAACTCTTCGTGCTGCGGGCAGTGATCCGAACAACCCGAAGGTCTTGGCTGTCAATCTGCAGAAGGCACAGATGGTTGCTATGATCGTCGCCTTGATTAATGCGAGGCGTCATGGAGAAGAGCAGTAAGTTTCGAAGATTTTTAAATTAAAAATATATCGACCTTGTTCTGGTTGAAATACAGGTGAAAATAAATAAACGTCATCCCTTATTCAGAGAGTGCATCGAAGTGGACAGAGGTGCGCGACTTAGATTATTTACTTTTTACATCATTTTAAGTAAATTAATGCTGTAAAAACAAGACATGCTAGAGATGAAAGAAGATATTAAAGGCACAATAATCAACAGCCTCAACGAGAAATTCAATAGAACTGAAAAATGAGCATTTGGAGAAATAAATTGAAGAGCAATCAAATAAAATTAACAACCTAGAAAGACAATGTAGACGCAAAAATCTGATCTTATTTGGCGTAGAGGAGACAGAAAAGTCGTACGATGAACTGGAAAAAAATGTAATAAACATAATAAATACATACATAAAAATTTCATGCGACACTTATAATATAGAAGCTGTTAGAAGGTTGGTGAAAAAGTTCGACCGATAGTAATAACATTCAATACTTTAAGTTTCAAATTAAAAATACAAAAAAACAAACATAATCTTAAAAATACTTCCTATTACTTAAAAGGAGACTACCCAATCGAAGTCTTAATTAAGCGTAAAGAGCTACAAGTCCAACTACAGAAAGAAAAAGATGCAGGAAACACCGCCTTTATAAAATATGATACAATTATTATACTGAGCAACAAAAAACCCTCACAGAAACAGTCAAGCAAAAGAAACCTATCAGAGTCCCCGGAAACGCACCACTCTTACAACCAAATTGTTCAACAGACTAGTAAACAACCACCTAAGAAAAACAAAGGGGACATGAAGAACTATGTAATACAAAAGCCCAAACTAATTCTTGCCCAGACAGAATCAACTCAACGCCAACCGAAGACACCAGATCACAACACAGCATACCAATCAAAATCGGACCCTCTTCCAACCCCTAATCTCCCAGTACGGCCGGTCACCGCGGGAGAGTTCGACCAAAACCCCCCAAGAACAACTATCCAAACGAAAAATACTATCTACATCTGCACCCTCAACGCAAGATCATTATCTTCTGATCAAAAATATATTGAGCTTAAAGCCGCACTATCTAGATCAGCGGTCGGCAACCTTTTGGCAGGCAAGGGCCACAAGTTGGCAAAAGAAACTAAAGGCGGGCACTTGTGATATTAACCCCAGAAGCCCAATATACCTATGTCTAATTGGCCATATCCCACAGAAAAAAATAAAAATGCTATTGAAAATTGTTAAAACGAACTTAATTTAATTCGTTCACGTAATACCTACTTACATTATGTTTATACGTTTGGGCTTTATAGGTAGAAAAATAACCACCGTAAATCATTCAAAAATGAAAACTACAAAGTACCTACTAAATAGGTTACTGCATATATACAAAGTTCAGTGTGATGTCCGAGGTTGTATTTGGGAGGCTATTTCTTGTATGTTAGTAGTCATATTTGTAGTTGCAATTCGTAGAATGGCTCTCAAATGCTCATCTGTGAGACGAGAAGCATATTTATTTTTTCTATAATTGACAATTGAAAAAGTTTGTTCGCATAAATAAGTGCTACCAAAAATTGTAATGAACTGCTGAGCAAACCTTTTCAATTCGTCAAAATGAGATGGCAAGCTGCCATAAAATTTAACAAGATCATTGATGTCATAAAACGAGCTTTTGAGAGCATCATTTGATTGGAGATCAATCACGTTCATTTGTAAATGACTCGGTACATCTTCAATATTACACGAAAAAGGGTTTGCAAAAATCTTCAGCTTGCTCGAAACTTTCTCAAAATCATCAAATCTGTCGCTGAATTGAGTTTGCAGTTGTATCAAAATATCTCTCTTTTTATCATTTTTCCAATGAAAATTAATTCCAGCTTCCTCGACAGCCTTTTTACAATTCGGAAAATGATCTAACTTTTTTTCATCAATATGTTTTATAAAGTGTTTGTTTTTCATTTGGAATGACTTTACATCTGTGTGCATATCAGAGATTAGTTTGTTTTTAACTTGAAGCTTTATATTCAGCGTATTTAATTCATGAGTTACATCTGTCAAAAATCCAAGGTCTATTAACCATTGAGTATCTGTTAGATCTGTCATTCCGCCCGCACCCCTCCCGCGCGTTTCTCATTTATTCGTTCGCAGGCAGAGCGAAGCGCGTTCTTAAGAGGCGCCATCCATTTTAATGCAATTATTTTAACATTTATTATTTTTTTACAAAACTTACACGGGCCGCAAGTAAGGCGTCCGCGGGCCGCATGCGGCCCGCGGGCCGCGTGCTGCCGACCGCTGATCTAGATGATATTAAACATGACCTAATAGGTTTGAGCGAAGTTCGCCGCCTAGGAGAAAAGATAATCGAAGACGACGAATACATCTTCTACCACATTGGCCAGACAAAAGGACTATATGGAGTAGGTTTTCTAGTAAGGAAGAAACACAAAGAAAACATCATAAAATTTACTGGAATATCTGAGAGAGTGTGCGTACTGGAAATTAAAATGGAAGACCTGTGTTTTGCAGTAATTCAAGCGTACGCCCCCACTGAAAACTCATCACAGGAAGAAATAGAATTTTTCTACGAGGACTTAGCGAAAGCTCATGGTTCCACATCTACTGAGTACGTATTTTCTATGGGCGATTTTAATGCTCAAATCGGCATTCCAGAAAAGTACGAACGTCCCACTACAGGAGAGTATGGTTACGGCATCAGAAGCGCTCGAGGCACGAGATTAATTCAATATGCGCAAGAGTACAACCTAAAAATTATGAATACAATGTTCAAAGTAAAACCAAAAAACCGCTGGACATGGATCTCTCCCGATAAAATCACAAGAAACGAAATTGATTATATCATGACCACGAAGCACAACATGATCACTAAATATGAAGTAATACCATCTTTCTCCTTTGGATCGGACCATAGACTACTAAGAGCAACAATACACCTAAATTTAACAAAGAAAAGTAGGCGCAATTTCTCTAATACATCCACTAAGCTAAAAATTCTAGCGGAGCAGGAAATGTACCTTACAAACCTCTACAGCTATATACCAGAACTTATAAAGAATCAAAACAACTATAATATGGAGGAGTACTACCAACAAATCACGCACTACATCAAGATAAGTCTAAAAAACATAAAAGGAACACATAAGAACAAAATCCTATCCACGAAAGCGCTAGAACTCATGAAAGAAATAAGTGAACTACAAAATAAGCCCAAATTAAGCGTAGCTGACAAAGAAAAACTAAAAACTTTATATAAACTTACCAATAAAGAAATAAAAAGGTGCTACATTACCTACAGAAAAACAATTTTACAAAGACACCTCAACAATACTAGATCTGCCAAAAAAGCTTATAAAGAGTTAAATCAAACCAAAACATGGGTTCCTTTTCTCAAGTCTGGCAATAACAAATGCAAATCTCGCACAGAAATCATAAATGCTGCTACTGACTTCTACGCTAATCTTTAAAAACAATCAGACACACAAAATCAAAACATGGTTTCCTATAGCTACATAGATACTTCTCCAATACTCCAGTTTACAGAAAATGAAATATTAAAACAAATTATGAGACTTAAGCCAGAAAAAAGCCCAGGACCGGATGGAATCACCAACGAATGTCTCAAGGTTGCAAAGACTCTACTACTGACGCCAATCACTATCCTATGGAATAAAATACTTGACGAAGAAACTGTACCACATCAATGGATGACATCGGAAATTATACTACTGTATAAAAAAGGCGACCCAGCTGATATAGGCAACTACCGTCCTATAAGCCTAATACCTTGTTTTTATAAAATTTTTGCCTCCTGTCTATGATGCTCACCAACCGATCGAACAAGCTGGTTTCAGAAACGGTTTCAGCATAATGGACCATATCCAAGTGGTTGACCAGGTGATAGAAAAATATTCAGAATTTAATAAGCCCCTGTATTTAGCTTTCATCGACTACAAAAAAGCTTTTGACTCAATTTCACACGAGAGCATCTGGGAATCGCTGAAAGCACTAAACACAAATGAAAAGTATATCAATATCCTAAAAAATATATATTCTAACAGTACAAGTAGAGTCAAGCTGGATAGAGTAGGCGAAGTAATCAACATAAAGAGAGGTGTCCGGCAAGGAGACCCAAACTCACCAAAGTTATTCATAGCCGTCTTACAACACGTAATGGGAGAGCTGCCATGGTCCAATCAAGGTATTAATATAAATGGGAATTTCTTAAGTCATCTCAGATTTGCCGATGACATAATTATATTTTCAGAAAGACCTCACCAATTAAACAAAATGGTAAATGAATTAAACCAGGTTAGAATAAAAACTGGTTTGGAAATGAAACTAAAATTATGTCTAACCGTAGTTCATCGCCCATCTTAATAAATAACACACCTCTGGAGTTTGTCAACCACTATATATACTTAGGAAAACAAATCTCGTTTAATAAGGAAAGAAACACTGAAGAACTTAACCGACGAGTGGCGATTACCTGGAACAAGTTCTGGCACCATAAGGAAATACTAAAATCGCAACTTCCGTTACCGACCAAGAAAATAGTCATGGATACAGGACTTCTACCGTGCCTTACCTATGGATGCCAAACATGGACCTTCGATTTCAAAACCAGGAACTAAATTCGGACTACCCAGAGAAGAATGGAAAGAAGTTGCCTAGGTATAAAGTTACAGGTAAAGAACGCTGACATTCGAAAGAAGACAAAAGTATGCGATGCCCTAACCTTTGCAATGAACGCTAAATGGAAGTGGGCGGGCCGCGTATTGCCAAACTGTATACTGACCCAGACAGCCGTAGTCTGTACTGAACTACATCGTGCTCATTAAAATCACAAATAAATTGGAGCAAAGTGCATACGAGCTCAGAGCAATCTGAGTAGGTATGCATTTTGCTTGCAACAAATTGGAGCAAAGTACATACGAGCTCAGAGCAATCTGAGAATGTATGCATTTTGCTCGCTTATATGTAAAGCAAACTGTGACACGCGAATATCTGTAACTAACTTTAAAACGTGTTTCATAATTTCCCGTATTTTTTTTGTTATGCTGTTATGCCTATTCGTGAAGCTGAACAACTTTTCTTAAAAACATACCTATTGTGAATTAATTTAAGTTTTAACTAAAGAAAACCCGTTGTAAGTATGACTAAAAATAAATTTGAACTGTAACAACTATACAGGGTGTTAAAAAAAACTATAAGTGTTTCCAATTCCAGTATTTATAAATTTTTGATAAGAAAGATGTACTGACACACAGTAAATTGTACATATTTGTAATTTCGGTTTATATTCGATTGGCAAATAATTGTTTTATTTGTGAAAGAATAACCTTGACACGTGCGTAATTGCAAATGAAGTCACGGCCACTCACGAAAAAAAGGAGTCAAGGTCGCAAGCGGCGCAAGTTTAAGAAGACAAGGCAGGCATGATAGCGCGCCGCGCGGGAATAAAAGAGATAAAACATGTCTGCACTCGCATGCATTTTGCTCTAAATTATCGATGCCATATTACATACTACACCAGACACTGGAAAGTATGGACGTCTGCACTCGTATGTATTTTGCTCTAGTATTTTAAAGCAAAATGTATATTGATTCAGACACTCTCTGAATAGGTATACAGTTTGCTCTTCAACTACAAAGGCAAACTGCGATCATAATCAGAGCAACCCCGGTCTGGGTCAGTATACAGTTTGGCAATACGCGGGCGGGCCACGTAGCACGTTACAAGGACGATAGATGGACTCTACGGTCAGTAAAATGGTCTGGGCCAAAAGGCACCAGACCAAGCGGTCGACCAAAGGCCAGATGGGCAGACGAAATTGTAGCATGCGCGGGTGGAAGTTGGCTAGACAGAGCTAACGACAGAGAAGGATGGAATTCCTTGGGTGAGGCTTTTACCCGAATGGGGTCCATGCATTAAATTATTAAAATAATAATTATTATATTAAAATAAAATAAATTAATTAATAATCAAACAATAAATAAATTAAACAAATAATAATTATAAAATAGAATTTATAATTAGAAATCATATAATTCATACAAGCGTAACAACTGTTATTGATTATTATAGACTAATAAGTATCAAATTGTATTGTTAAATATGTACTATGCATGGAATTAAATAAAGCTTTATTAATATTATTATAATGCTGTAAATGGTCCTGGAAGACCAAGGGCGTTGAAGTCGGCGCTAAGAGTAGTTAGCTTCTTTCTTATTGCCGACTTATCTTCAAGCCTTCAACCAACCGACCTTAGCTGTGCCGGTGACATTGTCCTCTTTGCTCGAACTACAGAGCATGCTCTAAGACCTGACGTCTAGTCTTAAGGTGGGATTCGCGATGAATCGGTCTAAAACTATAACCAATAGTACTGAACGTAGGGTTGAGGTAGGTGGGCCTGAAAAACACTATGTCGACGTGCATCAAGAAGGCTGGTACAAGGTGGCGCAGGAGAAGCGTACCTGAAAGGATATGAGGGATGCCTTTGTCCAGCAGCGGGACATACGAGTACACGGTTAAAAAAAAAAACTAAATATTGTAATATTGTTGGAATAAAATCAAAATCAAAAGTCATTTATTCAAATGAGGCTGATAATCAGCAGTTTTTGAACGTCAAAATTACAAGAGACAGTCCCCCAAAACGCCCGCCTTACGCCACTTCCTAGTGTTTTAGCTGGGAAGAAGAAGTCGCGGAACAAATTCCCCAGCAACACATCTGTCTGTTAGGTTTGAAGAACGAGATTCTATGCAATAGTGTTCCTACATTAAGACATCGTAATGGAAATAATAACATACATTTAGACATACTGATACTGTTAGCCTTCGTCATCCCACTACTGGGCAAAGGCCTCTTCCCATGACTTCCAGTTGTTTCGATCTTGACCAGCTCGTCCCACCATCCGCCTTCATTTGCGACATTTACACATAGTTTAAAATAATAATGTATAAACTAGTTCTCCTGCATACAGATGCTGTCATTGTCAAATATCATAACCGTGGAGGGGTTGTCAGTACCCACTTGGGACTTGTCGAGTGAGATTTGGTAAAAATACCCTCTATCTACTTCCAGGCCCAATGAAGAAAGTGACCAACTACAAGGTGTATTAAAACAAAAAGTGTATTTCCTGAGGCCTACTCTTCCGTACAGGTATGAATATTGTCTATTCAAGAAATAATATATTTAAAAAAAACATCAAGCCTCTATTACCACCGGGGTAGACAAAGAAAGGTGTGGGTTAAAGGCAACTACAATTTTCAGACTTGCCCTCATAGCAAAGGTAGATGTCGCTACTAGTGTATTACAGTTACAAGTAAATAAACATAGATGGCGCTACTAGTCTTGTTGGATAAATATTTTTACTAGACTTATATTGAATCTCTCTTTTCTAAACTCTTTATGCCTGAAATAATGTTTTTTTTACTAAAGTTTATTTAACAGGCTGTTCGTTTTTCTACGAAACATTGTTTAGTCGCTATTTTAAAGCATCTATCTGCTTTTCTTTCGTGACATTCAAGTTTTGAGCTAGCTGACGCCAAGTACTTGACATGGTGACATCTGCCGACGCAATATGTCAAAGCTAACTTAACTTCATCATCATCATCATCAGCCTATAATGTTCCCAATGCTGGGACACAGGCCTCCTCTCAATGAGAGGGAGAGATAACATGCGGATGTAGAGGTCTATACTGCTGGATCAGTATACTGCTAGGCCGATATTGATAACCTCCCTTTGTCAGTCATATTTATTTATGAATAAGTTAAGTTAGTCGAAGACATGTGACATCTACCAACCCGCACTGGGCTCGCATGGTGGATTATTGCCCACACTCTCCCATAGGGAGGAGACGTGTGTCCCAGCAATGGGCACATTATAGGCTGATGATGATGCGCCTGCCTGGGTTCGAACCAACGAGTTACTGTTCATTAGTTGGGGCTGCCACGACTGGGCCACCGCTGCTCCACTGTGCTCCCCGCTGTGTTTATATTTATATGAAACAAAAAAAAAAACAACAGGTGTAGCTTATAATTTAAATTATCTTACAGGCTATACGGCACCTTAGTCGGCAACGAAAGAGTATCAACCGATCAAACAGTAGAAATGCTACTCCGGGACCTCAACGGCAGATCTCCAACCAACGCTCATGCCTACATCCCTGAACCCTTGCAGACCATGTTCAGATCAAAGAAGGAACTTCAGAAGGACATGTTAGGTCACTGTCTGTTACTCAGTCTAACTTTCATGGATTTGTGTATTTATAAGAATGAAGAGCGCATTGCAAAGTTGAGCAGACGTGGTGAGTAATACTTTTGTATTTGTGATGTTTTTGTAATATATTGTTGGATATACTTAAATGGTATTTTTATTTACAAACTAGCACTACGCCCGCGACTTTGCGAAAATTGAGATATAATATGTGTTACTCGGTAAAGATGGTAGCTTCCTAATGGAGAAAGCATTTTTAAAATCGGTCGTGTAGTTTTTTAGTTAAATCTTAACAAACAAACAATAAATAATCTTTTCATCCCACCATCTCGGAAAGAGTATTTTTAATCTTCACTATCTGAGTGGAAAAGCCGTTTTTATTCTCTAGAGGATAAAGTAAATTGAATTTAGAACATCGTGTGCACTAAGTTTGTGAATTAAAAAAAACATTAAACCTATTTACTGCTACCTCTATGGTGCCGAATATATCATACAACTTTTTTTTAATTTGTTAAGAACTCAGACTCGGAACCTTCTTGGTGTTCTTTTTTCAATTTGCTTTGTACGCGGTTCTTTACGCGGCATTTTTTCACGTCATTGTTAATTATACCGTAATATTATTTTGTTATAATTTAAAGATTATTCTGTAATACTTACCTGTCATAATGTAGTAATTAATACCTAAACTGAAATAAAAGTGTACCTATCTTGTGATTGTAAACGTTTTTTTTTTTGCATTTAGTCATTTCCTCGCTGAGGTGGAATGAAAAGTTACGTGTTGCACTCGAGTGCAAAGATTTTTCACCTCGTGCTCTTTTGATTCCCTCGCTAACGCTCAGGATTCTAATTTTTAGAATCCTTCGCTTGCTCGGTCATCAAAATTGAACACGCGGTTAAAAAGCAACTTTGCACTCTTGTATAACAAATAACTATTCCTCTTTATAATATTAGGTTAGATGAAAACTTTATAGCTGAGTAGGTGGGGTGTTTTAAGAAAACGCTAAAATTATACTATGAAAAGTTTCAGACTGTGCTCTAAGCAAAGGTCTATTTTCAATTAAAAAAAAAAAACTAATCTTTAAAAAACTTTTTTACAAAAATAATATTTTTAAACTAATATTATAAAGAGGAAAGATTTGATTTAAATCTTTCCTCTTTATAATATTAGTTTAGATGACTAGTCTAAACCTCTAAAGTCCCATCAAATAGAGGACGACCTTTTTGCCATTACGATTTTGCGTATGAGGAACGTTGTGTAAAGTTCCACAATACTCCATAGCAAAGGAAGGATCTTCCGACCAAACCGGTGATGGTGATGGTTCGGTGATGTCTCTGGTAGGCTCTTGCCCGACAGTCGTTGTCGGGCTTTTCTATACAGGGTGTAGGAAAAAATCAGCAGTTCTCTGCAAAAGTGCAAACACCTACACGGTCAAAATGTTTGAAACAACTGTTTTTTTTTTAAATTACCAATGAAAAATTTCTATTTGGGGGGGGGGGGGGGTCAGAATGATGTACTGGATCCCTTCTATCTTGTTTAGTGTTCAGTCGCGGATAACTTTAATAGCGCGATTCAAAATGTTGACGTTGTTTCTTAATTTGTGTCATAGATGGCGCTGTAGTACTTTTTTGTAGTGGCGCTCTACAGTATAATCAATCAATCGGCCTATAATTTTCCACTGCTGGGCCTCTCTGTAAATAGTACCGGCCATGTGGGTCCTGTATAGCCCACATGGCCGCTCACACAAATACTTTTGGTCGTTAACCAATTATCCAGATTCTGTGCCATCGAAATAACTCTATGCTTTTTTGTGCATACTACTGATATCTAGTTATTGAAATGGTCAAGTACACTATTATTTCCACTGTTCTTATTTTCAAATAGCATTTTTAGTCTGTGGTTTCCGAGCCTTTCATTAGGTTATGGGCCATTTAGACATCTGCTGCACCACTCAGTTTCCACATAAGATTTTAACCACTGAGAACTTAGCCATGGATAATGCGAATAATATTGCACGGACCAGGTTCAGTTTACCTACTTCTGTTATCCAAACCCCTTCCAACCCCCTTCCTTCTGTTTGTGTTCGTGTTTGTTCTTCTTCTGTTGTTGTTCTGTTTCTTCTGTTTCTTCTGTTACCCTCGCCAAAGGGACAGGTATATAAATAATATAAAAAAATAAATAAAACTGCAACGTATTGCTTCAGTTGGACTAAAAAGTGTTTATTTGATAAAATACAACGAGCTTACTTTTTACAACATTTTACTTCTATTAATGACAAAAAAAAAAACAAACAAAACCCTTAATACAATAATAATATACATAAATACGATGGTATCAACTTCAAACGTATCATAAACTAACATAAATGCAATTCTAGGCAAGATCATTACAATTCAAGTAAAATACAATCTAAAAAAGAAAATAATGTACTTAACTAAAAATAATTAAAAATATCTTTAAAGTTAAATATCAAGAAAAATTCTAACGCAAAAATTCTCTATAGATCACACAATTACACTTTTGACCTAACCAAAGTTGAATTTTGTATTTAATACTGATATTATTCATTTTGGAAGAACTAGAAAATATATTTACAATTTTTATAATATTAAAATTTTTGACAAATGCCAACGTTTACAATTTTTTCGCCTGGATGTCTGTGACCATATCGCAACCAACTGTTTTCTCCGAACAAAAACATGTAGATAATAATGTTATGTAAAATAACTGAAGTCTGTTGTTAACTGTTGTGTGTAAAAAGTTAGATCTTGTATTCTGGGATTGTCTAAAATGAATTTCATATATTCTACTATCGGCGTCTCTGTAGGTATGTAAGAAAATATACTCTATTGTAACATATGGACTGAGGCTGCTGGTTACTGATTCACTTAGGCCATCTTATTGAATATCATTTATTATATTTATGTCACTGTTGCAGTAAAACAATCACCGTTCTATTGCTATGAAGTTGTGGCAACACAAAAATATAGTTTCTAACTCTGGTTTAATGTAGGTGAGTAATTCACGTAAATAATATGTCTGAATCACGGAAACAACATTAGTTAGTAAATCAGTAATGAAACAGCCTCAATTGATAACTCTGTAGAAACCTAACAACATTGTAAAATTACCAGTCTATTGTATATTACAATAAATATGTACAATTAATGATATAACAGCACCCATTAATGAAACCAAGATATGCCTTAAGGTACGCCGCCTACAATGCTTCTTAAATCAAATATGTATAATATCACCGCTTTATTGTATATGTCTATTGTATTGTATATAATTGTATATTCTGTATAATGTATTGTACTATTATTTAAAACTGTTATTGTATGGCTTAAAATAAGTATTGTAGCAAAAATAAGCTAAATAGGCGACGTAACTTCATCATTGTTATACAAGAAAACTTTGCGTTCAATAAAATCTGTAAAAAACTCAATCCAGACTACAAGATCATTAATCTAAATATGTCCATATTTTATTAAAAAATTCAACAACACTTATTTTACTGTGGAACTGTTTCAACAAGTCTCTATTGTGATAAAAAATTATTACTTTGTATCCTTATTATTTCCGACAGCGGTTGGCGAGTGGCAGTGGGGTGATACGAGTACACTAACTTTATGAAATTATTATAGGCCATTTTTATGTTGGCTACCAATTATTTTATTAACACTAACAACTATTTTTAAAATAAGTCATTTATAAAATAAATTATACAATAATATCGCCAAATAATCAAGTGTATTGCACTGGTGCTGCACTAACTGCAGGTATAAGCTTTTATGTTTTAAACTATACAAATAATGCGAATAACACTTAAGCTCACATAGTAGAAGTCAGAAAAATGTTTCCAGGACCTCTCTCGAGTGTGAAGCCAAATTTACAAAATAATAATTAGTGACACATAATGACAAACGCCGTATTAATTAGTATACTACGTTTAAAAATGGAAGACGTAGAAATAATTCGTAGCCAACTTCTCTATGAAACTAAATCTTTTACACTAAGCTCATTATAACATGCATTGCAATAAAAAAAAAAACTCACCGGCACCAATGATGTACCGTTTAAACTGTTTTTATTTGCGACCAAACCAAGAAGTATCCTATGTGTAGACTATCTAAATGTATGGGAACTTGGCTTTGTTTTACATAAAGTAAATGGTAATGTAGAGTACACAATAACTTACGATATATTGCTTCATGCAAGTTTAAAATTACTAAGCATGTGGATATGTAAAATTGTTAGATAGTTATCAAGAAACTGAAGTGGTAGGTCGACTTAAACATTCGCCAATTCATATCCTATATGTAAGACAATAAGACGATACAATTTCACCATGAGATCACAATTAAATGCATTATTAAACGAAGGAATTAGTGACAACTGTCAAGTTTCGGATTTAGTAAGACTAAACTAATCATATTGTTACAAGCGCAGCAATGTTTCAGTTACACTTCCATCGCGCTGAAATTGTATTTTATACAATTGACGTTATGTTGATAATTATTATTTTAATATGCAAAGTATAGTTTTACAATGCAATCTTATTCTCTCCTTTTAATATTTTTAACAACTTAAAAATATACAAAATTAAGTAGGCATATTGTTACTGCGTTAAATACGAAGAAGAATTTCTTGCTTATGTATGGGTAAAATTGCATTACTTTATTATTGAAGTTTATTATATGTATATTCCAAACTCCAAGACGCTATGTGGATATAAATGTGTGCTGGAATTTAATTCCATTGAAGGAAACCTTTGTTACACAAGAATTGGCAAAATGATTACAGATTCTCCTATTCTAAGGGTAGTCGGTAAGAAATGTCATTGTAGGTAATTATAAATAAACATTACGTATCAATAAAGGTTAGGAACATGCTTGAAACCTAATTAACGTCATAAAATGAATCCTCGGGGAACATAATCCAAGAGTTACGTACATACTGTATGGATATCCGATCGGAATTGGACGGCTCGTTTATTTACGGCATTATACTGTTTATTATGATTTTAATATTGAAAACTACATGATTTGCCAATTTAAAATTTCAAATATAAGATCCGGATCGTCTATGGACAACCGCAGTTTTTCAGCACTTAAAAATAGTTTCATAAGAAAGCAAAACCGTGCTCTCAAAAAAAATATGTTACAAAAATCATTTCGTACACAATAAAAACTAATAAGATTAACTTTATAGGTTACACGTATAATTGAGCAAAACTTAACAAAACAGTGAGCAATTCAAATAGAACAGCCTGGGACGTGATTACATTCGCGAAATTTGCGTTCATTGACTAAACTCTTATGTAGGTCTGTCTTCACTGAAACCGCTGGTACATTGTTGGCTTACAATCTGGCTGCAACGATTCGGTTTCAATAAAAACCAAAGCAAAAGTTTCTGTTACGACACCAAAAACCCCAATGATATGTATTTACAATAACCACACTGAATGTAAGTAGTAAGTGACAAAAAAATCTTGAGAAACCAACGTGCATTAGAAGACTGATCATTATAAAGTTGTGCAAAATGGACAGCAGTTCGATTCGAATCAATTTTCCACAACTCCCGCGTTACAATTATCTGTACTTAGGTTTGCACGTTGCAAATACGACACTAACTTTAAGACTATTTCACATTTACCTTTTTAATAATATTGTATGTAATAAATGTATAAAATATCATCTGTAATCTCTGTATACTTAATCACTTCTTGTTTTATATTTAAAAATTAAATCCATTTGTATCGGTATAAAAATCTAATAAGTATAAATCTGAGGTTATATCTCGGCTATGGCACTGTGTTGTATGTTTGTATTCAAACTTTGTACTAGGGAGCGTCGCGCCATCCCCGCCCAATATGGAATAAATATATCGTTTATTGTATAAAAATACTTATCAACTATTATTGTTTAAGGCTGCTTGTGTTGTGTTTATAAACTATAGAACTGAATCTTAGGCTTATTGTTGTGAGTGGCGGGGGCGGCGCGCGAGCCCAACAGGAGGGTCACATGACTTGTGAACAATGTGGAAAACTGTAGTCACGGAAGATAAATGTTTCTAATTCTCTTCGATAACGATGTTTTTTTCAATTGTAAACCTCCGAAAGTTTGATAGGAAAATCAAAATGGAAAATAAAATGCTAGTGGTGGCGCCAGTTGTGAACGCAGCTTTAGCAGAGCGCACGCGACTGTCGGAGCGCTGTTTGTTTATTCGATGGTTACGATCTAAAGCAACGCGTGCGTGTTACTCGATTTGGAATCGATAAGTTTCGTATACAACTTTATTTGGTTCGTTTCTACAATTTCGCAACAATCGTTCGTGTAGATTGATTGACGGTATGCGCTTGCGACGTTCACAACTAGCAAACCGATTAATTTTCATAATTGCCCAATGCGATAAATTCGTCGTAAAATCAACACACAATCAACCCACTAAATAATAATATTGCATCAATCACTTCGTAGTGACAAATAATAAATTGGTATATGTTATGTGACTCCCATAAATCCACGTTACTATTACATCTATTAGTTAATTAACAGTTCATATTATGCGGTAGGAAAACGAAACCATCACAATAATATAGTAAAATAAGCTATATAAGTTGTCTATACATACAAACAGAGATATTAAAACGTTAAAAAGTTTGCTGGACTATCCTGGCATGTTCCGTAGTTTATAGTCTGTGAGACTCGCGGTTGCTGGCGGTTTGTTCATGACATTCATTCAGCAGACATATTAAATATATCTGTCTCATCCAAGTCTTCAGACTGTACGAATCAATTTATAAATCCACGTATACAGTTTCTTTGAGCTTTTTTCTATTAATTTCTAATCCCAGAAATATGGATGCGGTAACGCTAAAGACTCAACACATCACCAGAATACTCCAACAAGGTCACAAATTCATATAATATTTTTATTCTTCCTAAATTCTAAGTTATTTCGCGATGAATGATCGAATTGCTTGGTAATTCGAAAATCGATAGTCTAAGCTAAATTAGAAATAAGATTACTCTGGCGTACCCTCGTTCCCTTGGATCAAACTACAACAAAGCACTTTGCGTCATCACACACGTTACCTAATTGGTAAATTTTACTAATCTCACTCATCGTTATAATGTTAATGTTATCAAATCAGTCAAGCAAAAGAAGGCGACGGGCCGGCCCGACTAGCCGGCCACGGAAACAAGCAAACATTTTAGATAATTAAAATTTAGGAACATAAATGATTTCGATATCAAACCGACTCACATCAAAATAAAATTTTCTGTAGAAAGCAAAGGAAATCTTTCAAACATTCACTCGAGCCCACAGCGGGTGCTCGTCAAGTCTCGACACACGAAGTTAAACGCTAAAATGAGCGTAATAGACACCTAACCTACCTAGCTATCACAGTCCTCTCTCAGTCTGACCCTTTCCTCTTAAATGCATCTCATTTTGTCACATCGTTGAAAAAACTGGTAACAACCTAAACTAGGCCAACTATAATACAAGCTGGTAGAAAAAATTTAAAAATCACTACACTATTTGGCACCTATAGTGTTACGAAGACATCTCAGTAATCTCACATGTTAATGAAGAGTAAATGCATTCATTAATGTAACAGAACCTCGTGTAAGTACACACTAACAAAGTAATAATCTTGATGGCAAAAGGTAACCTACGTTTTTGGTTTGCATTCATGATTGTGTTCTCACCGACGATGTTCATCTATCTCTCTTTTATTATTAAAGAACTTGCGTCCGAATTCTGTTTACAGCTAACTCATAAATTCTTATCATTCTTTATCGTTACTTTTTAACATATTTTGAGCATCACGGATTCCCGTATAAATCCCCATTTTTTTGCCAGATTTTATCTCTTAATACTCGTAAATAAAATTAACTTAATACGTCTACAAAATATGTATGTATATTTATTAGAATTAGGCACAACGTCGCGCCGGAAACATTCATCGCGAAATATTGTTATGTGGTAAAAGATCAATTCTTAATTTTTAGATTTCAACGAAGTGTTTTAAATCCTAATCTCCGGCTAGAACTCCTCGGAGCGTCTGCGAACATTTCAGCAGAATCGAGAATCACCGAGAAAACTAACTCTTACGTGGTAACTTAACGATTACGGGGCAAAAACGCTAACTGTACTCGCTTCTTCGACGGTAACACTACACGTGATCAACTTTGAATTGTACATCGCGACTGACCTCCCGATGGAGTATAAACAGGACGTTATTTACAGATCGAGGCTCGTTTAACAACGATCCGGTTAATATACATCGAGTAGTGTGCTGACGGGGCAGGTCGCGCATCGTATACGTGGTGTCGCCGGCGCCTAGTTGTAGAGGCGCTCGGCGGCGTAGAGGTCGTGGTGCGCGTGCGCGTGAGTGGGCGCCGCGTGCCACCGCGGCGGCGGCGCGGGTCACTGCGCCGGCAGGCAGGCCACGGGCGCGCCGGGGCCCACGGTCGGCTTGAACTCAGCGCCGCCGAACTGCTGGAAGGGCGGCGCGTAGCACTGCGGAAAGTACAGCTCCGGCTTGACGACGGCGGCGGCGGGCGGCAGCGGGCGCGGCGTCTTGTTGGCGTCGGCGCGCCGCGCCTTGGCCGCGTGCGGGTTCATGTGGTTGTCGATGTGCTTCTTCACCTCCGGCTCCGTAGCGAAGCGCCGCCGGCAGTTGGGCATGGGGCAGCAGAAGGGCCGGTCGCCCTGGTGCGTCCGCGTGTGTTGGTCTAGGATCGCCTTCTGCCGGAAGTCTTTGCCGCACTGGGTGCACTTGTACGGCTTCTCCCCAGTGTGGATGCGCAAATGCTGGTTGAGGATGGTCCGCTGGCGGAAGAAGCGCGGGCAGTACACGCAGCCGTACGGCTTCTCATTGGTGTGGATGCGCAGGTGCTGCGTCAGGTGCGACTGTTGTCGGAAGCGCTTGCCGCACTCGGGACAGGGGTATGGACGTGACTCTATGTGAATGCACCCGTGTTGTAACAGCGTCGACTTCTGTTTGAACTCCTTTTGGCAAATCGGGCAGCGCACGTACAGGGGCATCGCCCGCCCTCCGAGTACGTCTGGTAGTTTGCCGCCCTTCAAATATTGCAGAGAAAGCCCCGAGCTGAAGACTGAGTGATTGAGACCTTTCGTATCTTTGAAGTAAGCAGGGTATTGCGCCGTGTCACCTGGTGAGAAGCAGGAGCCACGCGGATCTCCGTTCTGTCCGTCCGCGTCGCCGAACGTCGACTGGATCTCTTCCTTGTTCTCATCGGCCGGGAATGGCACGTCCTGGGGCCACAGCGTCGGTGTCGTCCCGTTCTTGAAGATGAGATGCGGCGAAACATCTGTAAAATCGAACAGAATGGTCAGGCACATGTGGGGCAAGTCAAAGCAAGGGTAAACCGACGAGTGGGTTAATCAAACTGGGAACGGTTACGGGAGCGTCCGGCGGTCGGTTCCGCGTCTCGCGGGCGCCCTGCGTTACGAGCGACGAGGGAACCGAGAATTTGTTTGATAGGAAGGCCAATGGATGCGAGACCGAATCGACAGTGCGGGGGGCGGCGGGGAGCGCGGGCGCCGGCGGCAGTGACCGGCGGGTCAGTGCGGGCGGCGCGCGCGGGGCGGGGGTTATATATGTGTGAATAGCGCTCGCCTTGGTGTGTGCGGACGTGCTGGTTCAGGATGGCCTTCTGGCGGAAATGTTTGCCGCACTCGCCGCACGTATATGGCTTCTCACCGGAATGGATGCGCAGGTGCTGGTTGAGGATGGCGCGCTGCCGGAACGAACGCGGGCAGTACACGCACGCGTACGGCTTCTCGTTCGCGTGGATGCGCAGGTGCTGCGTGAGGTGCGACTGCTGCCGGAACCGCTTGCCGCACTCCGGACACCCGTACGGCCGCGAGTCCGTGTGGATGCGCTCGTGCTGCAGCAGCGTCGACTTCTGCTTGAAGTCTTTGCCGCACGTCAGGCACTTGAACAGGCGGAGCTCTGAGTTCGGGTTGTGCTTTCGCGGCTTCGGTGGCTCAGGCTGCACTATGTCGGGCAGATGACGGAGGTCAGGCGCCGCGTACTGGTCCAGAGGACCTTCGAGGGACAGCACACCGCCGTTCTGTTTCAGATAGTGTAACGGGAAGCCGCCCGTGCCGAGCATGTGGCTCGTTGGTCGCGCCTCTTTGAAGTACGGCGTGTACTGCTGCTGCAGATCCGACTGCGGGACGAAGCACGGCGTGCGGTCCAGGTGATCCTGCGAGGGAGGTTGGGGCTGGGGTTGGCTCTGGAGCTGTTGCTCCACTTGCATGTGTTCGGGAGAAGTTTGTTGCTGTTGCTGCTGCTGTTGCTGTTGTTGTTGCGCTTGCTGCTGTGCCTGTTGTTGAGCGAGTTGCTGGGCAGCGTCCTCCGCGGCGCCGGTGGGGTCTGGGGGCGGCGGCGCGGGAGGGTAGGGTGAGGGCGCGGGTGACGCGAGCTGCGGCTCGGGCTGCGGTGAGGGACCACCGGGGCTCTGGTGCTGCATGGGCTGGTAGCCGCCGTCCAGTACTCCGCCGCCCCACTGCGTGCCCGGAGGGGCTCGCTCCACGCCATCTTTGTAGAGGACGTACGGTGTTGTCGTGTCTGAAAACAAATAAAATAAATGTTACTACTGCTGGTGAATGATTCACAGTATTTGAGCTTGTCAATTCGTAACCAAATGTGCCGAAATTCTTGGTAAATCGTAGGAATAACGGGCTCGTTGGTATCGTGTGATAAATGGTGAGCATATCGCCACAAAGGGCGGTGGCGTGCGGGCGCCGGGTGGCTGGGTGGTGCACAGCAGACTCGCGACATCGCGTGTCGCGCGCGATTCATAACACTCGCTGTGCCAAACGAATGAGAATTTAATAAAATGTCATGTTGTGTGCGAGACGTTTCGGTAGCTTCAGCCAGAGAACATTATGTGATGAACCCCGTAAATGAAAAAGTCACTGAAACTCGATCAGTGTTGGGCAAGATGCTTTTATTCTTTAGAAATTTAAAATATACAGCTAAGAAACAAAAACGATACAATTTAAAGCTGTTAATTTGAAGAAAATAAAAAAGTGAACTTCTATTAACATTTTAATTTTCAGTGGAAACCGTGCATTGATAATTGCACAGATACTTGACCATTCCCAAATAAAAATCCATAAACCATTTACGTAATACTTTTATCCGCCTGTATATTCTATAATACGCCTTTAATAGTTGAGTGAAATCATCAAAGATAATAATAAAAGGAACTTATAAAATGAGCACGTTTCTAATGATTCACTTTCTCGACGTATTGAGTCTGTGGCATCACAAAAAACGCGGGAAAATGCGACCATTTTCTTTTCCCGCTCAAAGGGAAATGCAAATGGCGGGTAGATAGAGTTTTACCTTTATGGCAATATTAAATTGTCCTTGATTTGGTTGAATAGATTTATGATAATGAAATTTTATTGTTTGTTTGGTAGGGATAATAATTGCAGAAATACTCGATTTGTGCCCCGTTTATGGCAATAGACTCGCCTAATAACACCTGGAATGTGGGTGCACTATGAAGTCAACCTCTGCCAAATCCTTCGGGGATTTACATGCGTATGTTATGGATGTTTTAAGTAGAATAATTTTCGCACCAGGATTTATGATTTTAGTAGTCAAACAAACTTGATCGGGTGAGTACAAATTCAGTATCTAAGTAAACCGAGGACCTGATAATAGCGCTGGAATTAGCTGGATCCTAGAAGCACTGTACTAGGAATCGAGGCAACGCCTAGGGGACTTCTTTCTGCTTATATGTCGATAATGTCATCAAATAAACCAAATTTCTTGAGTTCAAGACATTTAAACAAATAGGCTAGATTTTGTTATTTCCCAGAGCTTCTTCCACCACGCATCTATTTTCACAAGGGATTAAGGGAGGGGATTTTAACAACGTGAAGAAATGACAGAAGTGTTATAAACTTTTGTTTCAAGTTGTACATCGTCACAGGTGACCAAAACACGTGTCTATGGTAGTTGGAGAGTAATGGGAACTCATTTCTGCGGTCACGCTTGACGTTTTTGACAGCCACCGATCTTGTATCAGGTTTCTGATGCTTCTGCCATACCTATGGCGATGTACTGTCGAATACCAATGTGGAATACAAGTATATTTTATAGGGAGATTAAATTTTGTAACAACTGTTTTTTGAGTGTACCTCTGCCTATGTCTTCGGGAGACAGGCTTGATGTTATGATCTGTGAACTGTTTTTTTTTCATATCTTTTACAACTACCAAATACCAAACAAGCTAATTGACCCTAGAGACCCTTTAACTTAGTAATGATAGAATAGACGCAAATAAAACATTCGTAGCATTGTCTACGACGTAGGCCGTAGGGCCTACGGCCTACGACCTACGACACGAAAGTATCTATTTGCTACGAAACGAAACATTTCAATTGATTATATTACGGAAGTAAAAGTTTTACATGAAATTATTTTTATTTTAGTCTTATTGTAGGTTCATGTATAAAATAACTTTTTATGAAAGAACTAGGGACTCGTCTCTCCTTTACGGTTATTACGAATTGACAAAACATGGAGACTTCTTCATAATATTGTTGTGTGTATTTTAATGTAATTCAATAGAATTAGCACATAAACCTTCCAGAATATATTCTCGAATTGATGGCGAAGGTCGCATCAAAGTTCGTTGCGTAGTTTGGAAAAACAACGCAGACATGAGAAGTGACTTTAATTCGTAATTAACTGACCCGAGCAACTTCATCTGCGTCACATTTTACCCATCTTTGCAACATATTTCATTGATGCTCCGCTCCTATTGGCCACAGCAATGATGTTATATAGCAGATAACCTTCCTCGATAGATGGGCTATCCAAGTTATCCAACACTAAAAGTTTTTTTCATTTCGAACCAGTAGTTCCCCAGATTAGAGCGTTCAACCAAACAAACAAACTTTTCAGCTTTATAATACAAGGTGTTGTTTTGCATCCTCGTCAAAATTCAGGATGTAGTCACAACAGACATAGATAATCCAATAAAATTACGGTACCTAGTTAATTATTAATAAACGCTGATTTTTTTTGCGTGTTTATGTGTGTCGGTATTTCAGAATAACGCCCATAATGTGGTTTAGAGAATAAGAAATTATCGAATAAACGTTTGAGATTGTTTGTATGTGTGAAAGCGCGGTTATAGGGCTAAATTCAGACGACCCGCGTTTAAAACACGAGTGGTTCACACTTACTGATTTCTGTCAAAAAGAGAAAAAATAAAAATTACCTACCCATTTTATTATTGATTAGGGATAAGAATCACTAGAATAGTTGCCTCCTTGAATTTGACGAGGATGCAAAACAACAGCTTGTATAAAAAATATTAATATAATATAATAATTATAAAAATATACATATAAAAAGTAAATATATATAGTATAGAAATAATAATATGTATACGAGTAGATAAGCTTGACGTTTTCGACTGTACATGTTCGGAGTTTCCCTCCCATCTCAGACCAACGGTTTATGACACAGATTAGTATGTTGTATTGAGTCAGTAGCACCTCAACTCAATTGAACTAATGTCTGACGTTGTGAACAACTTTTTTTTTTAACTACGTAGTTGAAAAACAAAGAGTTATGGAGAAGACTATGTTATTATTTTAGTTTCTTGAGAATAAATTCAGGCTTTATTTATAACAGTTTTATTAAGAGTCTTTTTAATGTTGAAATATATTAGATTTTAACTTTTTATATTTTTAAGCATCATAAATATTTAATTATTAATATTTAATCATGGCCGCTTGTACCTCATTATCGCTTAAGAATTTAAACAAAATGTTTTTTAATCGAAGCAGCGTCATTCGTCATTGGAATAGACGCATTGAGCCTTACTCGTAAAAAATCGGGCACCATCTATCTTGGTCGGGCTAGCATCGTTAATAACGACCATAGACTAACCGTTGATATAATCATGCTTCTTTATAAACTTATCGATACCACAATCGATCCGACTAACTGTGATGACTTGATCGTGTAGCCAAAAGCTTTGTCGTAATATTTCTCGCACCTTTTTGGTATGTTAGAATATAGTACTTACTGAAGGAATATTAAATACTCACACTAACTGTTGCCCGCGAGTTCGTTTGGGTGGACATTTTGATGTGTATGTGGGAGAAAAAAAATGCCAACTTGCTATTCCAGACTATAATATATCTGTGTACCAAGTTTAATCCAGACCCATTAACCCGTTCCGCCATTTAGTCGTAGAAAGGTAACAAACAAAAAAACAAAGTTACTTTCTCATTTATAATATTTATTTATATAGAAGAATGGATATATTTGGTATAAATATTTAGGCTAATTAGGTAATGATTAGGTACATTTTAAATGCATTCTTTTTTCTTACTGAGGGCCAAGATGTAGTGACATTATATCAGCAATAGCCAGTGGAAAAGTCAAAATTTGTATTAGATTGACTTACTTGACTGAAAAGCGGTCCAACAGTTGGGTGGATATGACTACAACTTCTCAGTGTTACTGAAATGGACGCGAAAATAAATGACTAGAGCGCAAAGCTTAACGCTTTGTTTTGCAAATAATAATAACGCATTTACTTGGACAACGATTCGTTTTACATGCAGCACAAAGACAAAGATTTATCGCCGAATAACATCTGTTTGTAATCGAGCCACAGATAAAATAATTCTGGATGAACGAATGAAACCATACCATTTCTTCATTTGACAGCCAAAGTTTTTAATGACGCGTAGGCAGGCCGGATGCCTGCACATGTGGGGTGTCATTTTGTATTAAAACTTTTTTCTCTTAACCCTTTTTTAAATTATAGCGTTATGACTTATGGACGTTCGGTCTTTCGTATCTTATGGGAATCTTAACCCTTTCAATGTCAAGTTGGATGGTTTGGATGATGATTTGAATATCTGAACGCGTGATTAAGGTTTGAGGTATTTGATTTGACCGGAAATGTTTTTAATGTGAACAGCGTATTCCAAAATCTTATTTTGGTTTTTAATTAATTGGTATTTCTGTTGTTTTGGTTTCTAAAATTCTATTGAGATCAGTAATGCTCCTTTCAAATCATTTGTTAATTTATCGTAACTGTTTTCGTTGGGTTATACCTATGCGTTCGACAGGTCTACAGAAACCATGATTTATCTTGAAATTTAATCTTTGAAAGACTCGCAATTATTGATCACGCGGACCCAAGCACCAACCATCCTAGGTGGACAGAAGGCATAGACAAAGTGACTTTTTGTCATCGATTACAATGAAACATTGGTTTGACATAAGCTACCGAAAACCTTATGTCAATTGTAAACCGTTATAGAAACACAAAAGCCTTAAAAAGCGCTACCTGTATAGGCCCTCAAGTTCCTTAAGTCAATAACCGAATATAACATACGTCACCAGTTTCTGATGCGTTCTCATATAATTTTATTAGTGCGGTTAACGTTAACGCAAGGGTTTTGACCACGTGTTGGCTCTTTCTCCGAGGACATATGGGGCTATGGGAATCAAATGAAAGGGGTTTACATCCTGTAAGATTATTCTTGTGATTTAATGCGTGTGAGCGTATGGACTGTATGGAGACAGAAAGTAATTAACGTGTCTAATTGATGCTTTTTCGGAGGAAGTGTGTGATCTGTGATCTTGTTCCTTGGCATTCTGAAAGTCATCATTCTCCATATTGTACACATCGAGCTATACGGTTCCAGTATAACATGGCCTTGCGTTTCATAGATTTCCCGTACAATGAGAGATCTGCGTAAACTGGTCTCGCTTACCTAATGTGTGATTTTATTTTGACTCCTGCAATAAATTCACCTAAAATTGTTGGTCATTGATCATCTTGGGGTTCATCATTCAATAATTATTTGATTTCTTGGATTCTCTCTGAGAGATAATTATGTGGTAGATTCATTTTGTTAATGTTGTGGATAATTATGATTAAGAGTATTAGTATCGTTCTCTATTGAGCCAGTAACTATGATGAATTGATTGTGTAGGACCGCAGACATCGCTCCAACCGTTTAGGTTCAAACAGTTTTTTGCAACGTTGTTTTTCCCAGTCATTTCAAACTATTTTGCGGTCGGCTTCCAGTCTAACCGGAAGCATCTGAATACCATGCGACTGCCTATCTGACCTTTACAACCCAGTTAGTACTGGGTAATACGATACTCCATGGTAAGAAGGGTTGTCAGACTATTGGCCCACTGACTACCTACCTATAACGACTGTCAAAGATCTTCAAATGACAGCCGGGACCAACGGCTTAGCGTCCTTTCCGTCTTTTACGGAGGAAACTCGTTATGCCATGGGTGGTTGGTCACCCATCCACATACCAACCTAGGCAATTGCGGCAAATATATAGATGAATAGACCTTTTCAAACTTATTTCATCATTAACCTATAATGTTCCCACTGCTGGGACACAGGCCTCCTCTCTATGAGAGGGAGTGGGCTGTAATCTACCACGCGAGCCCAGTGCGGGTTGGTAGATGTCACATGGCTTTGAATGTTTAGTTCTAGGGCATGCTGCTCTGCTCTGGGCCACCGCAGCTCTTAAACTTTTTTATCTCCACAGAAAAAAATATTTTTGTAATTTTGCAAAGCCCGGGTCTAGATTATAGAAGCAGGTTGTAAAACAATGTCGTTCGGTATATGAGGCAGTAGGCAATGGTTGCAGGAGCGCGGTTGCTGCCCGGTGCGCCCGCGTCTCGAACTGGTTCGGCCAGACCGCCCCTTTCCTGCGCACGCTACTACGTACCGACTGCAAATACGATACAATTGAGAACTCAAAAATATGACAAAGTTACTCTTGTGCGATTCAAGGGATAAGACTTCTAATAATGGACAATAAAATCCCTTACCTAGATATGATCAGAGATCGGAATTAGGTAGAGTTATTTATGTACTTACACTGATTTCATGCAGCGAAAGAATAAAGTCTCAAATCCCGAGATTAATTTTAAAGAGCAGAAAAATCCCGTGATTCATTAAATAAAAACTTATTTACTTTTACACAATTTTCAATTCCGAAGTTGCAAAATTCCAATGCAGACACGCAAGGGAAGATCCATATTAATACGAACATTTCGATGCTACTTGCATCAAATGTTCGAAATGTTCATAATGTTCATATATCTTAAACAACTCTACCTAATTTCGACCTCTGGTTATGATTTATAAGTATAACCGCATATAATTCCATATACATAAATCAATTTAAATATAAATAAGAAATCTCAATAACTGCGCTTGCACACCGTACAGGGTTCACGGATGGTTGGAGCCGTCACCCGCGTGGCAGCAGCGATCCACCGGATTAAATCCCTTACCAACATCACAATACCATCCAAAACAGACCACACCACCCGAATCCCAACTACAGACGGCTCAAAATCCCATGATAATGTACTTTAGACTAGCAGAGCTATTTTTGTGTAAGAGTTTGAGAATCGAACGCGTATAAAATATAATCTACATGATTTTTTGTGGTTGGTTTCGTACGGAGATTTTCGGACAATTATGTTTGATTGCACCTTATATTACGGACGAGATGGTGGATGGTATGCGACCCATTCCATGACCATGACGCATTTCTAATATACGGGACGGGCAGAAGCATCGGGGCTTAGAGTACCTACCTAACATTAAAATTTGTAATTTTAATGATATTTGTCGCGTATATTTCTTATTGTTTCGACAAATCGACAAACGGCTGATAAAAATGGGGTGATATTGGAGATATTTCATAAAGCTTTCTGAAAAACTGAAAAACAAACATATTGAGCCGTTTAAAGTTACAAAACATTCCGTAATATTTAGTCTGGTTATTTCGCAATGATATAAAAAAATACGTTACTTATTAATAAATAATTCAATCCAAAACCTTACCCCTCCGTCCGTAATTTTAAATTAAAGAAGTCATATACTTTCAAATAAAAACAGTTTCTGTAACTACTGTTTTGACTGCTACACTTTGTATTAACTTCGCTGTTATTTTAGCGTCAGTGAATCATCCAGTTACAGAGTTGTATCGACAATGAAAACAGGATGCTGAACGCTTAGTCATGAGTCTTTGTGACTGTTTAGATGCCTGTAGCTGATTCTGTGCAAGCTCTTTGTACAGGTTCGAACATGGTTTTGGGTTAAGGGATGTGACTCGTGAGACGAAAGGTGACAATTATTTGTCATGGCTGTGTCAATATTAGTGTTTGATTCCGGGATCTGTCATTGTAAAATCCAATGCAAAGTTTCGCAAATAAAAGATTATTGCATCAAAGTTCAAACCGAGTTCATTGGATAAAAACATTGACATTGCCCGACTCAAGGCGCCTTCCAAATTGACACATCAATAATTTATTTACAAAAACCAAGAAACTCCTTTCTTATGAATCATACCACGCATGAGAACGAACGCGGAAAAGGCAAGTGAATGAAGACGTTACAAAAAACCGCGCAAGTGTCAGCGAACGGATAAAAAAGTCGTCGGACATTCACAAATTTCACTACGACATTATACGTGCATGCGGCATTCATCGCTGCGTCATCAGCGCTTCAATATGCATTACTTCAGGCAAGTGCAGCATGCGAGTGAAGCCGAGTGCGTAACGACGCGAAAGTGACAGGTCGTTTTGGCGGGAGACCGGCCGCCCGCCATGTCTGGCATTGGGTTCTTTATAACATCTACACGACATCGGTACCGGTTGTACGCACCACGCGACACTCGACCGCGTCGCGACAATTTATTTCGGTTCGGGGCAATGCACTTATCGCACGCAGCCCTGAGATCTGCGCGTTGAATAAACGAGAGTAAACATGAAACGCGATGTGAAAAAATAAATGCATCGGACTTCGTAGCCGGTAACAAATCAAGGCTGTTCACATTAGTTGACGTGCTCACGGCTCGGGTCCACTCGAAGGACCACTTAGCTATTGGTAACCACTGGACATGCAATGGGTGCCTACGCCTGTCAAGTGACCTTTCACTCCATTCACGTTCCCTGTGACTGTTATAGATCACGATCTATCTATAGAGAGAGTGTCAAACATTAATTTAAATCTTGCGCATGAAACTGAGAGCTCACACACGCCAAGCTTGATTGAAATCACTTGTTTTTCAATTTTATAGCTACACCATAACTCGACATGTCCCCAAAAGTATTGCAGAATTTTATGCTCTTTTAAATTTTCTGAATAAATATAATAAATCTTTTAAATGGTTTCGGCTGTAATTAATGGCATGTTCGCACACTCGCACCGACTAAAGAATGGCACTGAAGGCAATAAAAGTTTAATACAGCCGATGTAACATGGCGCACTTTGTTATCCAGATTAAGTGGACTTAACTCGCCCAAATCGTATCGCAGCACGGAAGTGCAATTCAAAGTATGCTAATTAAAGCAACTTTAATTCAAAACTTATTTTTATTTGCAAAACCTGTTTGTTAACAAGTGGGTGGTAATAAAAATCTATTAGTCTAAGTGCAGCTGTGTGTGTGTGTGTAAAGTCTGTTCGCGGTTGTGCACGGTAATTTGTCAAGTGCACGTTTCGCGAAAAGTGACGTTTCACAAATCTTCAAAATGGCGTGCGGTGGTAATTAAACGCGCGCAATAAAGCAAACGAAGCGCATTGATGACGCTACGGCCGCGCTATTTTCAGTGTGCGACGCCGCCCGACAAATGCTAACGGCCTCTAGGACACTCCAGCGGGGCTCGGGACACCACTCACCACAGACTACAGACTCGGCCCACCGCAACACTCATTCCTACACTTTCCTACTTTATTTGTTTATTTCAATGCCGGCTGCCAGGCCCACAATCGCCAATCGATTTTATGACAGATATTATGCCTAACCTTTTTAATATTGGTAGAATATGATTTTATTGGCTTTGCTTTTCAATTATTTTGTAAACATTAAAGTCATGTTATTAGTGCATACAGCTGTAAATGTGAACTTCAACGAGATGATTCATTATAATCTTAGTATGGGTAGACGTTTTTTTGTTCGACTGGGCTTTGGACATGACTGTTCTAGCTATTTAAAGGAACAAGTATATAATAATAGTGCACATCCTACGTAATTTAGAGATATGTTTTAGTTAGACAAAAAACTTATTATATAATGGAGGATTGAACCATCAAACTCACAGTCATGGAAGTATATTTCCTGTACTCAATCGATACGCTATCGAGTTTTCTAAAGATATCTCCAATTTCAACAAAATTTAGAATTTCTTGAAAGTATTTGCAGATTCTGGTTACAAGTTCGGATAGGAAGGGTTTTTGTAGCTTCAACACACTGAAGAAAGATCCCTATTTTAATCTAGGACAAACAAACATTTGAAAGACCTGCATATCTTTGCCTGATATTCTTTCACAGGAGATTGCAAAATCTGCACAATTATACCTAGGTTATGGTACATTACCATTGTGTTTACTTCAAATAGAGATAGAGACGGTGCATGTTTCTGATTGGCAAAAACAAAGTGTCTTCCAATTCTCTAGCACACGGCATCAAAAATCAAAATGTCAGAACCGCCAAAAATTTACTTACATGATGTTAGAACTTCAACGACGATAGGTATCGTACTTCTTTTAATATTACGAATCAATATTTGACATTTAAAAATCTTTGATTTGACATTGCCCTGTGATATTCACCTACCTACCTAAAATCACCAGACTAATATTTGTTTTGCCAAAAGAAACTTTGATTTGCCAGATGAAAGATTTGTGACAAGATTTTTTTCAGCAGATAGGTAAAACAGACTGTGGATCGAAACAATTGGAAGTAATTGGGAGAGGCCTATGCCCAGGTGTGTGACGCACGCTAACATCAGTAGGTAAAGCAGGTAGGTGCTCAAGCATTACGTCATAGGTAGTCTACATTTAGGTCTTATCTCAAACCATCAATTCGAAAGTTTGGTCATGGACAAGTAGTTAAAGGAATCTGGATTCTGGATAGAAAACGGAGATAAAAAACACAGGCTAGGCTGCATCATTACCAGTCAGTCATCATGAGTGACAGTTGACAATGTCTGCGGATTAATTTTACTTTTAATAATAAATCCTTAAATTATTTTCCGGCCATGTTGAGAAACCATGTCAAATCATTAAGATCAAAATATGCAAAATCCAATCAAAAAACAAGATGCATTATTTTCCATTATCTATGCACTTTTTGTGCAACAGATTAAAAAAATCCCGCGTAAATCACCATAAATAAAATACTGTATATTATTTTTTTATTGTGTTGGTACCTGGGAACTAGATTGACTAGTTTTATAATGACTCATGGCTGCCTAAGGTCGTGACTACACTTCTTGGAAGGATAATTGGTATATTAATTTTGCGTTTGGTCATTGAGGTAGGAAGCGGAATGCGTTTATTATTAAAATTCATATATTTTATTGTAGCAGACATCTCATTACTCTGTTATTATATTCCGATGAGAATGAAAGTTAGTTAGACCAGACGGCGTGGGTGCACTAGTTAATCTATTGAGATTTGGTCTAATATTAATTATAATGATGCTCTTGTTTTATTTAACAATTTTTTTCGTTACTTATTATACTAGTCGTGTTATTTTTATGTTGGAATGGATCTTGAATTTGAATGTAGCCCAGAATTCTTATGCGTTTCCGGTGTCATTGTAATGAAATATAGGACATTTCCTTTCTTACAGGATTCTTGTATTCTTTACCTGTAATGTTCAAACTTTATAATGTCCTGAAAACAAGTGCCGCTGTAGTTTTAACTCTACCTATCGAAGTTTCATTTAGTCAGTTGATTTGGCAGTTTATTGCGAAAACCCTGATGAAATGCATACCAAGCATTTTGGCTTACCGATATTATAGATACCAATATTAAATGTGGAGCCACCACATTTAAAAACCAGACCAAATATTGGTATCTGGTTTGAATTCGTGCCTGATATTGAAGAAAAGACAGTCATCAACTGAAGATAAAAGACAAATAGTTCCAAGGATGTATCGACAACTGTCATGGCGTATATCAAAGCTGAGTAATAATTAAGGAGGGGCACCGGTCTGGTCTCCGCGTACGAACAGCATCTATTTCCAGATAATCATCGGCCGACGGACGCGACTGCCTACGCCTTATACGATTTATTTGTCTCATTTAATTATTAGTAGTTTTTACTTCTCAGAATGTCCTTGCCAGTGAAGTGGTTATTTTGAAAGTGAATCAAAAGTTTGGGTTTGTGTGGGGATCTAGGGTATTGGACAAAACCTCTGTTCAATTTGTAGACTTTGAATCTCACTTTAGCTAGACCATAGGACCCTGATATTCTATCTGCGATACCGATGCTAGAGTCCAACATTATTATATGTTACGGAAAACCTTATGCAATCACAAGGTCGTTGTAGAAATACGAAGCACTTTCAAACCGATTGCCATTTTCTTAAGTCGTCAGGTACTGAAATCCTTCAAAATTTGAAACTTACAGTGCTTCAGCGATTTTGACTGCACTGATTTTGACGGAAAGAAGCGTCATTTTACGCTAAATCAGCGTTAGTGGTGTTAATGAGATACTTATTCCAATAAAAAATGTGTGTTAAAATCTTACAATATGCTTTCGGATGTGACTAGCGTAGGAGATGGAGTACTGTAGATTCTGCCTGGGTCTTCTGTCACTGACACCGTCACTTTATCTATAAGCAATTCAATTCAATAATATTTTCCATAATTTATTTTGCAAAATGCAATTCCCCAACTAAAAACTAGCAACACCCTCCCAAAAATTTCAAAAACAAAAATCAAGACCAGTCCACCCTGTCATAGAGAGTCCTTCTATCAAATTATGCGACGCGCGCGCCCCCTGGCCGTACGTGCCGAAGACTCAGCCTACCTGAAGTGGCTAGACTTAATTAAGGGCCCTGCACAACGATCCCCCGTGTTGTGGTCGTGCCATTATGTTGGTAATGGGTGAAATGGTGGGATAGCATGGTTTTTGTGGGAGGTAATTGGTAAACTGTTTTTTTTTTGGTGTCGTCTGTAAACCGGACCTGTAAACCGGACTTAAGCTCGTAGTACAGAACCTATGTGCTGAGGTGAAAAAAAGAAAAGGCAAAAAGCAATAAAAGAAAAAAAAAAAGTAAAAAGGGAGTGTGAAATGTCATAATTTTACAAAAATTTTAGCAATTTTCAACTTTGCTAGGACTTGTGCTAATATAGAGGGAAAGGAAGGCCAAAGAAAAGATGGATGGATTGTCTGACGAATGATATGAAAGAGAAAGAAGTAAATAATGCCGTGATGTCTGACAGGGGAAAATGGAAGAGAGACAGCGAAATAAAGAATAGTTTAGTAAACATTTTTGATTTGGTTTCACGGAAATAGACCGGAATCATATTTTCGAGCCAAAATTAGAAAAAAATGGCCTGCTTCAAATAGCATGAACATTCACAACTTGTCTTCAACCAATCTACAATTCTTGCAAAAATAAAAATAATCCTTTATCATACTATTCTTTCAACATCTTCCATGCCATCACCACTAGTGTAATGAGCCGTATTGCAACAAAACTTCTCAAACAAGACCCCATTGAGACGTAAATGCCGTCGGCTAGTAACGCCGCCGGCTCGAACCAGAGGGCGCTTGAGTGCCGAAGGGTGTATTTTTACCAGATTATGCACCGCAAGCTTTCCGACGAGCCGTGATGAAGAATGGGGTCTAGGATGCACTCTTGATTGTTATATAAGTTGTCATGTATTATAAGTTAGGTGGCTGTAGCAACCAAAAAAAAACTGGCGTTACTACATGGCTTTTAATAGAGGCTCTGGTGTACGATGCAGTTGTTTTTGGAAGGTTAAAAGTTAAAGTTCGATGCTTTATCAATGACTCTTCATCACTGAGTTTTGCGAAAAGTCAGGAACAGTCATCGTTCCTGAGCATTGTTATTGTATACGAACTTAGAACTGGAGTTATTCGCGTCCTGTGCGTGAGAGGGCGTGGGTTAAGTTTAGCTAAGTTTAACCAATCTTGTTGTAATGTAACAAAGTTTTTTTCCAAAATGAGAATTCGCACGTGTATCTCCATAACGCCATAAAAGCAATTGTCTAAAAAAGAACATATGACTAGTTGCCTACACGTGAACATCTCTTAAGAAAAAAAAAAACAAAATATCCTTCTGATCGAAATCAAATTAATTAACGATACATATCGCTTACCTTTTTCTTAAACCTTTAAATTCGTCGAAAATAAACGTAGGAGCATTTAAGGCTAATACCAAAGCTCGCGTGCCAAGTTCTCGTCGTTAAATTAAAAAGTAAAAGCAATAAATAAACTTGGGAGCCATTGAACCTTTTTTGTAACTTTACACGCTAACTTCTGTGTTAAGTTTTGCATTCTGCAACTGGTTACAGAATACTTTATTGTGTTTGTGGCCTTAATCACGTCATTGCCCTTAAGAAGTTGGCTTTATGTGATGTTTTTTTTTGAGTAATTATGTGGGGCAGATAAGTATTATCTAAAATAACTTGTGAGTGAAGTTAATAACTGATTCAACCAACAAGGAGTGACTTCTTAATATGTTTACATTTGTCTAAAAACATCAGGGAAACATAGACTAATTATTCATCATTCTCTTGCCCTTAGCCCAATTTATTTGGGGTCAGTGCAGCATGTCTTCTTCTTCCATACTTCTCTATTACTTTGTCATCTCCTGAGACACCTCCTTTTTTGCCATATCATCCTTCACACAGTCCATCCATCGTTTCTTTGGTCTTCCTCTACCCTTATACCCATCCACATTCATACTCAAAACTTTCCTCACGACATTTTCCTTCCGCATCACATGCCCATACCACGACAACCGATTACCACACATCTTTTCAGTCACCGGCGCCACTTTCAGACTTCCTCTAATGTGCTCATTTCTTATTTTATCCATTCGCGTAACACCACACATCCCCCTTAGCATTCTCATCTCAGCCACATGCAAATGCCTTTCATTTATCCCTTTTGTGGCCCATTATTCTGATCCATACAAGACAGTAGGTCTAACCATTGTTTTATGAATCTTCCCCTTAAGTTTAAAGGGGATGCCGCCATTTCATCCATCCAATGTTTATTCTGTGTACACTACGATCTATTTCGCAATCGCTTTGCACGAGTGAACCGGGATCCGAAAGTCGGAGCAGACAGGACGAAAACAGGCCAACATTCTCCAGCTTCTGTTGCCATTTCTCCAATTTGCTTTGGATCTCCGGTCCATCTTCACCAACAAGAACGATGTCATCGGCGAAGAGCATGCACCAGGGTGCCTCTTCCTGTATGTCCGACGTCAAAGCGTCCATAATCAACAGGAAGAGGTAAGGACTCAAAGCCGACCCTTGACGCAAGCCTACAGCCACACTGAACTCGTCCGTGTTGCCAGCAGCTGACCGGACGTAGGAGACATAGACTTGTTATAGTTTTTTTTTATTCTAGTTCTATTTTCTTACATTTATGTTCCTGAACTTCAGTTATGGAAGACTTTTATTTCAAACTCTTAATTGGACGAAATTAAAATCTTACCAGCTAATGACATGAGGAGGACCAGACACTGATCAAACTCGGCAGTATAGTTTTCGGGATATTATACGATTTTTTTTTTAGAAAAACTGTATCATATAAATGAATCACTCTGTATTATAATATAGGTGTCATTAGTGTCATTTAACTTTTACGGACAACTTTTACGGTATTGACTGAATATGTGTAATAGGTCATATAATAGCTTTTAAAGAGTAAAACATTTTTACTTAATTGCTTAGCTTCAGGAGTTACATAAAACACTCGCAAAAATAATTAAAGCCATAGCTCAGCTCAAAAAACAGAAAAAACACAAACATGTCAGCAACTTTCTTAAAAGCCGAATTTCTTTCACGCGAAATCCGTCAAAAGAAAAACTAAGCGTTTTCCATAGCGTTCTTATACAAAGAGACTATATAAAAACATCTAGAGTTGGCCAAAATATACCTTAACAGGTAAGACTTAAGGGCTTTTACGAATGCATAAAGACGGTCATTAGAAGAACCTCATTCGTTGAGTGTCAAAGGAAAGTGTGTCTTATGTGTGGGTGTAATAAGGGCGGTGCAGGTGTGGTAAGGTGGCGTCTTGGGGTGAACGCCCTCTGAAAGCTGAACATTTCAGAAGTTTGTCACGGCATCGCTTCCTGTAGCTCTGAGTGTTAGAATGTCGTGCATTTTTGTGTTCAACTTTTTTAAATGCATTGTTTTTCTTAATGAGTTTTTTCAGCAGTCGCTACAGACAGGCAGACGAGATTTTTTTTAAGTTGTTTTTTTTTTTCTACATAGGTCGATATTGTTCTTCCATAGGCAGTCTTGAAGAAAATAATCAGTGGCCGGTGTTGCCATTATTAAAATCTACCGAAATCACTAACAAATAATACTAGATGTGGTAAGAACCTAATTGATCTTTACTGCTTTCGTTTTCAGTTACGAGGGTAGATTTGAACTCGCAAGATTTTTCTCAATAGGTATCATTTAAACTTAAAACTTTTAGTACCCAAAAATAAACCATAACTAAGTAGATATATCGAGAAAACATTCAATATTGTATCTGGTAACACTCACTTTCATTAGACTCACTAAGCGATTTGTCAGTTACTGTTGCAAACTCAACTTGCATCGTATTTTAGCCACATTATTCTAGGGGTGGCGCGTTGCATCAAACTTTATTATACAAGGATTGTAGATCAATGCCTCCATTTGAATTTTAAGTAGTTAGGTAAAATATCGGATTCTTCAAACATCATCATCATCAGCCTATAATATTCCCACTGCTGGGACACAGGCCTCTTCTCTATGAGAGGGAGTGGGCTGTAATCTACCTCGCGGGCCCAGTGGGGTTGGTTGAGGTCACATGTCTTCGAATTTTTAGTTCTAGGACATGCCGGTTTCCTCACGATGTTTTCCTTCACCGTTTTTGGGAGCAGCGGTACTGAAATAACTTACACAAAGTAATGCGCCTGCCTGGGTTCGAACCCACGGCTTACTGCTCGTAAGTCGGGGTGCCACCACTGGGCCACCCCTGCTCTCTCGGATTCTTCAATGAATTACCTAAATGTACATAACACAAGCTAGTGTGCTTAATTATTCCGTCGGTAAAAATTATGAACTTAGTTAAAATCTTCCATCGCTTCCTTTACCTCTTTGGAGGGGAGGGGGGATCACGAGGGTAGCCCGCGAAATTCAAATTTTCTTATTTTGCAGCTCACATCACGCGTACCATGACCGCAGTAGAAACGGGCTATGTCGACGGAAGAATCGACAAACTGACACATTGTCATTGTCTATCTGTCATTATGTCGATACTTCCGTAGACAAAACTTATTTCTATTGTGGTCATGCTACGCGTGCTGGTCAGTATCAGTTGGCCAACCATGACGTCTTAAAGCAGTATTGTTTTACTCTTATTCCAGTGTGGGAAAGAGACGGAGCTATACAGGATGTCTAGCGCCATCTCTTTCCCACACTGGAAAAGGAGTAAAACAATAATGTTTTAAGACGTCATGGTAGGTACCAGATTGTATGTTGAACTAAATACGATTTGCGGCCGTAACTTGTATTTTGCGAGCTGCCCCTGCGCATCCCTCATAAGAGCGTTTACGCCTTACGACATTTCATACAAACTTTCAAGTCCTTATTTTCCGGAATGACTGAAGCTCGCTAGTGGTGATATCAACGTAGAAACAGGGCATGTATCAAGTCATCATCATCACCTGCCTAGCCATTTCCCAAACTATGTTGGGGTCGGCTTCCAGTCTAACCGGATGCAGCTGAGTACCAGTATTTTACATGAAGCGACTAGGTTATACGATAGCCCATGGTAAAACTGGATGTCAGACTTTCGGTTTCTGACTAATCGTAACGATTGTCAAAGATCTACAAATGAACGGGACCAACGGCTTAACTTGCTTTCCGAAGCACAGAATACGGAGGATACCGAGTATGTAATTATGGTCAACCATCCACGGACCAACCCCGGCAAGCACGGCTTAACCTTAAAGATCGACCTGGGCGGCTGTTATTATTTAGCCACGAGCTCCTCAGTTCGAGGGCATATACATGTTAATACTTGAAAGCTGTAACAAATTTCACAAAATGTTTTTAACATGACAAAATTCGTTTAAATAAAGCCTGCACCTTAAAATCTCCAAACCTTAAATGCAGCAGGAACTCGACACTGTTTAAACGAATTCCTCAATATCTTATCCAAACTCATTCTTCTCATACTTGAGATCGCCATCCCTACAGATGAAGCACTCGGTATGCAACTTTCACTTTTGGGACGCGAACTGCAACTTCACAATGTCAGTCGTTCATTAAATATTTACTGAGCCTACGTGTTTTCAGTTTTCAAGGACGACATCATCTGTCTAGCTTTTTCCCAAACTATCTTGGGGTCGGCTTCCAGTCTAAGGGATGCAGCTAAGTACCAGTATTTTACATGAAGCGACTGCTTATCTGACCTCCAAACCTCCAGTAACTGGGTAACCGATACCTCTTGATAAGACTGGATGTCAGACTTTTGGCTTCTGACTACTCGTAACGACTGTCAAAGATATACAAATGACAGCCGGGACCAACGGCTTACATGCTTTCCGAGGCACGGAGGAAACTCGGTCGGTATTTAATTATGGTCACCCATCCACGGACCAACCTTGGCAAGCACGGCTTAACCTTAAAGATCGACCCATGCGGCTGTTATTATTTAGCCACGAGCTCCAGTTTTCAGTGACGACGAAGTATGAAATTTCCGAAAACTGGATGTTATTGTTTCATCAGACGATGAAACAATAACATCCCTAGCGTTTTCTCAACTTTTGACCAACATCATAACGTGCTTTTCTAAGCACAGACGTACCTCAGTATCAAATGGATGGCCACCCATTCATGGCTGACCTCGGGTTGCGTTGCTTAACTTTGAAGACCAACCAATGTGGCTATTATTAAAAATTGACAAAAAATGAATATCTATTTAGAAGGGTTTGAGTAGAGATTTGTATTATTATGTAGGTGACAGTGATGGTTTTTAAGCGACCTAAGATTATCTTTGACGGCTTTTAACCCACGCTTATTCTAGACCAGTGTTCAACCATTAAAGTAAAGTTAAGTATAATGGTTGAGCGTATGTCCAGCATATGACTCTAAAATGATTACGCTCAGATTTTCAAACGATCTTTATTAAATACAAAGGATAATTTCAGAGCAAAAACAGTCCCTATAAATTTTAGGAATTAAATGACAGCTGACTTTAGTTTCTTAAATACTGAGTCCTAGAGTCCTTGTTCTATCTGCCTGGAAATTCACGTTTGCCATTACTCCGAAGTTTTTTCAGTTATAATCATAACAAAACATGTCACCTCACATTAATCGCTTAATTAGTCCAAACATTCCGTGACGTCACCCTAAAAGCTTATTATTTGCAGTGTCCGCGGTCCGCCATTACGCCGGCCATTTTTCAATTATACCAAATGTGTATGGTGTATAAATCATTGTATGTATGTTAATGTATCGCTATACGGGTACATACAGGGGGTGAAGGGGTGGAAGGGAGGTATGTAAACATCGCGTCTGTTTAATTTGTAAACGGAATCGAAATATAAAAATTGTATACCCAATATCTGTGCCTGTGTCTGTGCTGCAGGGAAATAAAAAAAAAATTAAAAAAAATGCAGCGCGGTAGAAATTTTTTATGCGTTCGGATATTTTTATGAGTGGCGACGGCACGGTTTATGGATTGAAACGTAATCGGACGGATTCTATTGAATTTTGTGGCTTTTATAGCTCTCTCTGTAGCTCTACTTATGCATTAAATATGATATTGTAATTTGCATAGCTTTAAACAGTGAAAACTCGTGTAGGTACCTAAGTATGAAGCTTGTTCGTAACTACATGCATAATTGTGTGTGAATCAAAGGGAAATACGTAAAATCTCAGTCCGTCGTGACAATCTGTTTTTAAGAATATCATGAATTGGGTCAAACTTGAATATAGGTACAATACTTTTCTCTGTTCTTCGTAGGTTTTGCCCGCTACAAGGAAGATGAATATCATCTCTAATCTGCAAAAGTAACGCCCTATCGAGTCTTTGACTATGCAATACTGGGCGATAACAATTCATTTAAAAACTATGCCCCACAAAACCGTTTCCAGGATCCATTTCATTTATAATTCTCATTCATCATCACCTTTCTGTCCTTGTTCAAGTGTTACTCGCTGCAACACGTTTTTGTCTTCTATTCCATTTATCATAGTTCTTATTGACTTTCCAGAACATTTTCCTTCCTCCAAAACCTATAATTAAAACTTATTCAACATTTCAAAACCGTTTAAAAACCTACACTTCCAATCGAATTCCATTTTTAAAACATGAAGCATTCGAAATTTTGAAAACTGAAGCCCCTGTGGTGGCCAGTGGCGCACGTTAATTCCATCGATCATTACTCCCGTTGCAATCCACCAATCATGAAAAATAAAAACACTGGCAACCCCACCTGCACCCCCTTCGTTGCCACCCTGTTCCCCCCTCTCGTCTGCGTCCAGGGGTTGTGATTTTTTCGAGCGTCACTCTCGATTAGTATGACTCCGGTTTACCTATATGTATGTATTCGGGAAATCAATTGCATTTATGTATGTAGTTGGGACTTTTGTTCTTTGTACGGACATGATGTATGTTTTGAAATTGTATCTGGATTTGGTAATGTGTTAGAGGATGCTTAGGCTAATCTTCTAATTAAGTTAGGTTTGCGTATTGTGTAGACGGTAATTAAAGTACGGGCCAAAGACGGATCTGATGATAGATAATATTTTTATATTATATTATTAAATTAACAGACCGTGTTCGAAACACTAGATTGCGCTCCAAAACACAAATTGTTGACGTGGCTCAAAAGGCTGCCCAACTTAAATGGGACTGGGCAGGACATGTCTGTCGCATGCCGAACGAGCTGTGGGCCCGTAAAGCTCAGGATTGGTGCCCTGAAACAGTGACAAGGGGTCGTGGCAGACCACGAAGGAGATGGCGGGACGAACTGGATGTCTTCCTTGATAATTTGAAAGAATCAGCACAGAATCGTGACCGTTGGAAATAATGGAGGGAGGCCTTTGCCCAGCAGTGGGACAATACAGGCTAGCTATAATATAGAAGATAATATATTTTAGCATAATTATAATATCTTTATCACATTTCCTATGGGTCCATAAACCGGAAGATCATTCTAAAATACTTGGCATGGTCAGCGTACCCGGCTGTATCCATAAACTCTTCCAAAAACCTATCATATAGTTAATAACTTCACATGCGTTTACTTTAGATAGGTAGGTTTCAAAGCACAATATCGGGAATGTACAAAATTTTGGTCATTAAAAAAACCTACAAAACAGAATCCATCCACGATGTATGTGTATATGCCAAACCCACACATAGACAACACTCGTTGTAGTGTGCGTGCTTTGCAGGGCTGAGCTGAGCCCAGCCCGATCGCAGAGCTCCATGCAAAAATGTGCATTACACACCAGGAGCACTCGACCTCCCGCCCCGCCCCGAAATCCAACAAAATAAGGCGAGCGAGGGGGGGCTCACCGCTGTCCTATAGTTCTTTTTATACTGGTCGATGTGCTAGGGGTAGTTAGATAACGGCATGCGGGCCCCTCCGATGTCATGTATCACGTATCCAGTGTTTAAAATTCGAACGATGCGCAATTGTTTTGGGTTTAGTTTTGAAATAGGAAACAGGCACGCGCCTGCCAGTGACGAGATTAATTAAAATGAAACCTACTTGAAAATTATTCGTTTGTTCTTGTACACATTCCCCTGGATTAATTCCAGTCCAAGGCTTCGAAAAAACGTTTAATAACGAAATTGTTTTGTTGCCAATGCGCACTATATCAAACGGATAAAAATGTAGCGCTTGTTAGTTAAACCATGAAAAGCATTTTGATGTCCAAAACTCGACTACTTAGATTCATTTCAAAGATCCATTTTTAGTTTTTAATATAGCAAGCTAAAAGCGTTTTTTTACTTATGCTCAGCAACGTAGAGTTTAACGAAGCCATAATTATAATTCTCAAAAGAATTCCTCTTTTTCACTAATGAAATACCTTTCATTAAAGTTTGATGAAAAGACTTAGTATTTAAATACGATTTTTTTAATAAACCGAGCCATTATGCTGAACGTAAGAGTTTTAAAAGTTCCGTAAGGTTGCATATCATTATTTTGCTGCAGTTAACGCCAACGTTATATTTTGACTAATAAAGTGGTAGAGGTAAACTTAAAAAAAACGTATCGTGTTTCTTCTCCGTAACGCAAACAATTTGAAACCGTGAAAAAATATTCTTGACCTTTCATAAGTAGAAAACAAGTGGAAATCATGTGAAAACTTAAGTCTTCCAATTTGCTCAAAGCACCACTGACCAAAATGATGGCGTTGAAGAAAAAGACAAATAACGAAAACACGCCAAGACAGACGTCGAACTCTGTAATCTAAATAATTCCAAAGTCACCAACAAAAAAAAAAGAAGAAAATCAACGACGTCGAAACAAAAGTTCTAAATTCAAAACAACGCAAGTTTTCGCACAGAAGTGGACTTTTACGAGGCCACAAAGTTTTTTCCACACACACCGACGGGGGGTTGAATGGAGTAAAAAAACGGGAAAAAGCCAAGAGAAACTGTGTTATGAGGTAAGAAAGAGTGAGGCCAGGGGCACGTTCGCAATAAAAAGATATCTGCGTAAGGTCGGCGTCGGAGACGGCGATTTTTTTGTCGCTTTTCGAGAGAGAGAGAAGGAAATTTTCTGCAATGTGCAACCGGCGCGGGTTTTATTAAATCATTTTCTAGTTCAAAGATTTTGTTGCATGCGAAGATTAGATTAATCTGGAATGAACTTTTTTCGTTCACTCTCGAAGATTTTTTTAGGTTTCATTGTTTTAAGTTAGACTCAGATGGATAATAGTATCCGCTCTGAACTTGAAGAATTTCTGTTCATCTCGATAAATATACACAAAAATCTTGACAAAAAATGTGGCTACCGTTATTTAAAGCGGTAGACGAGACATTAAAACATAACAATCGTACAATCATTGTCTTTGTTTTAATGCTCGCTATTAACATGTGGTTCAAACGCTGACACTAACCGTTGTGTTCACGGTCAAATTATTTTATTCAGAGAAAGAACAGTTCGCACTGTCTGCGGTTTGTGACCGTAGCCAACTAATGCATCAAAATAATCAATGGATTTGCAACTATTACGCGCGTGGTAACGGGCCCCAGGCTGTTTTGGCAGGGTTGTCTATTCAGTAGTTGAGGAAACAGTATTTCTCCGAGCTAAGTGCATCTAAGTAAGCGAAAGGGTCCGAAACTATCTGATTTTCAACCAAAACTTAAAATGATGATGGAAATTTTCGGAATTTCCTATATCATCTGATGACTCGACAAGATCGTAAAATTTCCTTTTTTTCTATCATATTTTTTGAAGATTTTGTTCGCAAGTCTTCAGGCAACCCTGCATACCAATACCAAATTGCAGTCTAGTATTCGATTGATCGACTTAGTCCAATTTGGCACGTAAGAAAAAAGTAGTCTGGACTTGTTATCTTATGATTAACAGAGCGCTAATTGTAAGTGAAAGGTGCAGAGAAAGGTGTACCGACTCTTTTTTTATTTATTCTCCTAACGAAAATAGATTTAGTTTGTGTCGTAGACACTTTCGTTCGACGGAAAATATACAAGATACAATCTCAGCTAATTATTATCTGTTTGTTACGCTGGATGGGTCTCAAGAGCAGTTGAATGCGTCGAGATGTAATTAGGTATTGAATCAATGAGGATACATTCTCCAAAGCTGTACGTACCTAGATATTTAGATAGATACCCGTTAGTATGTGTAGCATTTTGAAATACCTATAATAAGTACCTATCACCTAAACTTTTACCGTATATTCTACAAAGTCAGAAAATGGTGCTACGTCTTATACGTAAGCACAACATTCAAACGTTTGCGATTTTCAGTATTTCTAGTTGTTTACGTTAAGAATTTTCGCGTTGTTAGCTTTTAAGCACTTCACTATTGGTGCGCTTACAAACTTGGGGCATGTATTGACTTATGATCGGGGCAAAGCCCTAAAACAAGCATTATCGCGGCGACGCACACAAGTGCAGCGGCAAACACGCGCCCCCACCACCAACGCGATTCGGCGTTTTTATATTTTTGCACGTTCAAAAAAACGCGCGCGGCAGACAAAGATGGAGTGATGACGAGCCCCGCGCAACAATGGCGCGCGAGCGGGACGGACTCACCTCTGTCATTGCGAACGCGAAATAAAAATGTGCAAAGCGTTCCTTTTTTAAATGTGATGCTTTTTTTACGTTAGTCTGCGTTAGCAATTAGTGTTGTGCGGTTGTCGCGCGCTGAGCGTTAGGAATCTATGCAAATGATATGCTCCGAGTCCCGACGATGCTTGCAAAAGCTTTTAGGGCTCATTCAATGACATTATCGGATGAGCCGCAAATAGAGATCATGGAAGCGATGCCATTCAGTCCACCTACAAGGTCGTCTGTTCCGCGGCTTTATAGAATTAAACAGACCCACAATGGTCGGTACCCCGCCAGGTTGTATAAGGACGTCTGCACTCGTTTTCTTGTTGAATCCTCTCCTCATTTTACCGCAATCCTTTTAAGAGCACAAGTTATGGCGATTTCTTGTAGAGAATTTGAACAAAAGGCTGATGATAGAATGTTTTAAAATTGTTTTCCGTTAACGCTTTTACGTCTTGGAAATGTTGAAGAGCATTTTTGATATTCCCAGCGTTTATAAATTGTTTTCATTTTGAGGGTAGTTTTAGAGTACGAAAGTAATTTGTCATTATTTATCTGAAGATGCTCATGGTATTGTAAAGGATTTGCATAAGAAGGGAGCGTGGAATATTGCGTAAGCCCTCCAGGTGCATCCGACTAATCAAAGGCAGGGACGTCGGCTCCAGCGAGAATGTCGCTGTGAGCAAATTTTAATGCGAATGGAAAAAATGCTGGCAACCCAATGCGGAGCTCGCGTGTGTGCGTGGGGCGCACACACACAGGCGCGCGCCGTGTCGGTGCATGCTTTACGCGCGGAAAAAAGTGCTGCGTTATTGATTTTTCTGTACAGCCACGAGGGGGTTAGGGGGAAATGTGGGGGTGGACGCCCGCGGCCTGAAAAACCGTCTGCTGAAAAAAACCGAGACGAAAAGGCACCCCTCCCTTTTTAATTGGTAACGTAGTGTCAATAGGGCTAATCCTGGGGCGGTAATAGCCTGCTTTTGTCTCGCGAATGCATTTTTCAGTGTTGCCATGCGACGTTTTGAGCACTCGTGGCAGGGATCTCATGTTCTGATTCTGTGGCGGCTGTCTAAGCCGAGATGAATTTTTCATATTCTTGATTTTTGTTTGGAGTTTTGTCACTTCATTGTTGAGAAAGAAGATGTTAAGTAGGTACGTACCTAGATTTCAAGACAGGAAGTAAAGACCACAACCAGTAGTCAGTACCAAAGTTCTTATAAGGCATTCAATATTAAACTAGGAACTAAAACTAATTAAAAAAAAAAAAAAAGTTCGGTATGTTGTCCATGTATCTAATTAACGAATCAAAATCCCTACTAATATTATAAATGTGAATGTAAGTTTGTTTGTTACGCTTTCACGCGAAAACTACTCAACCGATCATCATGAAACTTTGTACACATATTCTTGGAGGTATTAGAAGTAACATAGGCTATATACCATCACGCTACGACCAATCGGAGCGGAGCAGCAATGAAAAATGTTGCGAAAACGGGGAAAATTTGACGCAGACGAATTTGCGCGGGACAGCTAGTATTTTCATAAAACCTGTCTCTTACATAACCGTTTAGCTAACCAGATACAAAAGTGGTATTTGTTTTTTAATCTTTACCAATCCTCACTGAATGAATTATCTCTTAAATTAAGATCCTTACTATTTTTAAGAAACACCCATACTGGTTTTTATATTTTACCGACGGTTATCGGTCAAAAACTAACATTCTCATGCACAAAGTGTCTTCATAGTTTTCAAACTTTAGCTGTGCTTTCAAGTAAAAGTCATCCTAATAGTACTTTTACTTGACTTTTCAAAGAGCATCCAGTTTTATAATTCCTTAGTTAATCGAATTGAATTATTTTTGGAAAAAACTAGAATAATTAGTTGAACAGTTATTGATTTTTTTGTTGGTAATGTACTTCTAAATAATGTCTGTCGTCAAACAGTAATAAAGAAGAAATGAGGCTCTGATTTCGAGTTTCCCTACTAAAACAAAGACCGTTTTATACGGATAATTCGTATTTACCCAACGTGTTTCAAGAAGTACACCATAAATACTCCCAAGAACAATTCTTCGAAAGAGTTGTCCTTACAATTACTTAGGCAATGTCTAAAATGAAAATGATTGTATGATAAAAAGAATATCTGAATTGACTACCTCGCTGGTCTAGTGGTCACAAGCGCGACTGCTGAGCATACGGTCCTCGGTTCGATTCCCGGGTCGGGCAAAATGTTATTAGGATTTTCTTTAGGGAACTTCTTAGTAGCAGCCACGAAGTAGATTTGTGCCCGGTTGATGGCAATAGACTCGCCCCCTATTACATGGGACTTAAACGTGACTTGCGATCTGGGTGTCCTATTATGTACACCTCTACCTAACCGTTCAGGGATTACATGTTACCCAACCTGTTTCATCATTCATCATCATCATTTCAGCCCAAAAGACGTCCACTGCTGGACATAGGCCTCCCCAAAGTGTCGCCACATTGACGTTTTGGAGGGTTTTGCCATAATCGCCACGCTTGGCAGGCGGGTTGGCGATCGCAGTACAGTTGTTGCAAAATCACAGAGAACGCTGCTGCCCATTCTCTGGCAAGTCCCTTAGTCGCCTCTTACGACACCCACGGGAAGATATGGGATGGTGCTACTCTTTACGTCCGACACCATACAGAGCTGTTTCAACCTGTTTCAGGAACACCCTAAATACTCGTAAGAACAATTCTTTAAAGGAGTCAGAGAATTTAAACGATAAAAAGAATGTCTGAAATAGTACCTAAGACCCAACTTTTCCATATATAAAACTTTTCTACCACCAACAAACTAAGTAAAAACAATAAAGTCTTGTGTAAAATCTAATTGATACAGTTATAACGCACCCTTCAGGATGTCCCGTGGACGCAGACGGTCGTAATTAGCGGCCGGAAGTGCGTGTTGACGTCACGTCCGGGCTAATTGAACCACTTGTGCGACAGAGGTCAGGGTTTTGCAGTGTTTAGTGTGACAGACTGGAGCTCGTGTCTAAATAATAAGAGCCGCACGGGTCGATCTTTAAGATGGGTGACCATAATTACACACCGAGTTTCCTCCGTGCCTCGGAAAGCACGTTAAGCCGTTGGTCTCGGCTGTCATTTGTAAATCTTTGACAGTCGTTACGAGTAGTCAGTTACTGGGTTGTGGAGGTTAGATAGGCAGTCGCTTCATGTAAAATACTGGTACTCAGCTGCATCCGGTTAGACTGGAAACCGACCCCAAGATAGTTTGGGAAAAGGCTAGGCAGATGATAATGAGTGTGACAGACTGGACAATTTTTATTTTTTGCGATTGGTTTTGCTCTTGACTCTAGTCTAGGTCAGAGATGACAGACACAAAGTCGACGATGGCACGAGCTTACCCAGAAGAAGCCTGGTCACTCTAACTTTGAAGGGATTAGGGTTGTAAGCGTTCGGAAATGCAGACGCAAGAGTACTCCTTATACTGCCGCTTAAATCAAGAAAAACTTCAAGCTATACTTTACCAGTATAACATGGCCTCGCTTTGTATAGATTTCCGTACAATGAGAGATCCGTATAAACTGGTTATGAATAGCTTGATTGGTCGCCGTTTGCTATTATTAATTAGCTTTAACACGGCAAATTGACATAATATTATAGTGTCTGCATTTCATAAACAATTTATAATTTTCTTTCATTATTGGATTATTTTAATCCTGTATCACAGGCGAAAGGAACGCTAACAATATACCAGTTGCAGGATAAAAGATTTTTAAAACAAAATTTTAACTTTTTATGTTTAATGATAAAAGTAGAATAATTAACATCGTATGAAAAACGGCAAACGACCTTTTGTTTCAACTACCATTATTTTAATGTCATTATCTCATCATATTTCTGTATTAAATAATATTTAAAACTATAATAAAAATTAAATTTCAAAAATCCCCGACACAGAAAACCTCTTAAAACCAAAAATAAATTAATCCAAGCGTCGTAGGTAGCGTCGGGGGCCCGTTTTGTTTTCTGCTTGTGCTAAGCGGTCCCCCGACGCTATGACCGACGCTTGGATGAATTTATTTTTGTTTTTTAATAGTTCTTTTTTTCATTTTGGCTTTAATTTTTTTTATTTATTTTAATTTGATGCTTTTTAAACATATATAATTTTTTCTTAGCCTTGACTGTCCCACTCCTGGCCATAGGCCTCCCCCCATTCCTTTCACTTTTCTCGGTGTTGCGCCTGTTCTCGCTAATTAACGACAATATAAGTTTTTTTTTTAAAATCCCGAGCTTTTAAGGGGGGGGGGGGGGGGTTGCAGCCCAGGTTTTACCGCTACAGGAGTACCGCTTTCTGAATCAAGCCCTTAATCCAGCTGCCTAACGAGAGCCTCATCAGATATTGGTCGAGGCTCTTAGCACTTAGTAGGCCATTGGCTGTAATGAGTATCGGACACAATGATTGCAGAGTCCACATCCCACTTGTCGACAACCTTGCTAGCCAAGTCAAAATACTTGATTTGCTTATCTTTCTCGGCTTTCACGAGTTTCTCGCCATGCGGAACCGTTATGTCAACAATCATTGCGCGCTGCTCTGATCGATCCACCACCACTATAACAGGCTTATTGGCTACAATAGTCCTCTCAGTATTGATTGATTGATCCCAGTACAGTGTGATATTGCCATTTTCGAGAACTAGGTCGGCCATATACCGGTCGAAATAGTACTTCTGATTCTACAAGGCTGTATTTTAGAGCAAGTTGCTGATGGATAATCCTGGCTACAAGGTTGCGTCTATGCAAGTATTCTCCTTTAGCTAGACGAGAACACTCGGACATAATGTGACAGGTCGATTCGCCCGGACAGTGGCATGTCCGACATATGTCAACCGTGCCATCCTTCACAATAAATCTCCGGTAGTAATTCGTCATCATAACTTCATCCATAATTGCAAACAAAACCTTCGGTTTCTCCGAAGAGGTCCCCGGGACGTAGCCAGGTTACTGACGCTGATAGGTCTACATCGAGTCTAATGAAATCTTTAATATTTATTTTGTTTTTTTTTTGGGAATTTAAAATGTCACCATTGCTAATATAATTTACCTTTTTGACGTTAAAGTACAAAGGTGAATATTTCAAAGTACTTTGATTATGATTATTTTTAATTCACATAGCCTTTGGCATGTGGATAATACACATCACTTACAGATTACTTAGAAATTAAATGGCAACATTTTAAATAAAAAACTTTAAAATAATTATAAATGCCGTTACAGGCAGGGCTGTTTCATGTCGGTAGTATTGATGCATACCGCTACGGACATCCAAATTCTTGTAGGTTTCTGTTGAGGAGAGGGTCTAAAGTGTGTGGAATCTGAGAGTTGAGTTCCTACGGCTTCCCATGCATTACTGCACATTTGTCCTCACCAAATTCAACTCTATCCTGATGGCGCTATTGAAAGCTTCTTTTGCCTTCGGTAAGTATAGTCATAAGTTGTAAAATGTTGGTTAAGGTTCATGGAGCCAGTCCAATCTTTCAGTACTTGAGCTGAAGCTTTTGACAATTCCATCATCGTTTTCGCTGATAACATCTCTTCTAGAGTTCTATATAAAAGAATATAAGAAATAAAACGTGTTCAGTAGGTACATCATTCTGAACACCCCCTTAATTTAATTTACTCACCGCAATTTTTTTTAAAATCAGCAGTTCTATACGTTTTGACCGTGTAGGTATTACAATTTTGTAGGACAGAGCAAATAAAAAAATACCGATGATAAATTTCTATATCCTCGGGGTTCCGGCATCGAAGTCCGTTCCACCCTGTTTAGAAAAGCTTTAAGAACCAACTCAAAAGTTTAACCATGTCATATCTTATACACATCTCTGCTTACCCTTTGGCCGAGTGCATCGGGTGCATCGACCGTGACCGTGGTTGCGTAATATTGCCACTTGACATCAATTCGCGACAGACAGTCGCAAGTTCAATGTATGACAATTACTTGCAACGACCCGTGATGTACGCAGGGGGACGCGTTTAGTTTTGAGAGGGAACTTAATATTACGCTTGTAGTTCCCTCATCGGTTAGGCAGAGATGTATGTTAGTATGAAGTGAGTGAGTGAGTGTAGTTACTGGTTGCCTGCCTTATTGGCAGTAGACTCGCCCCCTATTCATGATCATCATCATTTCAGCCCAAAAGACGTCCACTGCTGTACATAGGCCTCCCCCAAGTGTCACATTGATATTTTGGGGGTTTTGCCATAATCGCCATGCTTGGCAGGCGGGTTGGTGATCGCAGTACGGTTGTTACAAAAGCACAGAGAAAGCTGCTGCCCATTCTCTGGCAAATCCCTTAGTCGCCTCTTACGACACCCACGGGAAGATATGGGATGGTCCAATTCTTTACGTCCGACACCATACAGAGCTACTAAGTACACCTCTACTTAAATCTTCGAGGATTTGTGTTTTTGTAAGTATAATCACTTTTTGCTAGTTATGTTTAGCACCCATGTAAAAGAGGTAGTATTGGACAATGTCAGAGAAAACAATAAAGTTAATGGTAATCCAATCATCATCTGCCTAGCCTTTTCACAAACTTTGTTGGGGTCGGCTTGTAGTCTATCCGGATGCAGCTGAGTATTAGTATTTTAAAAAAAGCGACTGCCTATCTGACCTCCACAACCCAGTAACTGGGTAATACGATACCCCTTAGTAAGACTGGGTGTCAGACTTTTGACTTCAACTACTTGTAACGACTGTCAAAGAGCCGGGACCAACGGCTTAACGTGCTTTCCGAGGCACGGAGGAAACTCGGTATGTAATTATGGTCACCCATCCACGGACCGACCTCGGCAAGCACGGTTTAATCTTGAAGATCGACCCGTGCGGCTGTTATTATTAAGCCACGTCTCCTCCAATACTACTAGTAATCCAATAGAAGAGAGAAAGAATTAATAAGTCTAGATTCAGTAGTATTAGGAGTTTTCCTTGCTATGTGAAATTAGGAAATAAGAATATTTACAGGAAAGAGATCAAAGGGGTTTGCACGTCAACCCATGGATTTCTTAGCATTTAACCTGCCTGTAGTCCTAAAACTGGTATTACCACCATAAAGTAATCGGTACTCAGGTTGACGACCCTTCTTTGTCACCCCACATGACAAGACCCAAGGTGTCACCAGACACAAATGACGTTAAAATTCGACACATATCATAAATATCGTGTAACAGCGACAATAAACTTAACGATATCAAATCACATAGCCGCGCTACCGCCAACTTTAACGCTGTAAAATTTATAGATGAGGCTTCAGTGATAGCGGGGAGCGGGACCGAAAAAAAGAGGAAATGAAAGAACAGAAAACTATTTATTCTTTCACTAACATATTTATTGAGTACGAAGTTTAGAACTTAGGGTCTCGTTTATTATTTCTAGATGGCCACTAACCAGCACGCGTAGCATGACCACTGTAGAAACGAGTTTTGTCTACGGAAGAATCGACATAATGACAGATAGACAATGACAATGTCGATTCTTCCGTCGACTTAGTCCGTTTCTACGGCGGTCATGTCTACGTGTGCTGCAGATAAACAGACATTAGTGAAATAGATTTTGCATGCTTTTGTTTTATCGACGTCAACTTGGTACTGTCCGGAAGATTTTAGAACATGCCTAATTGCCTATGACCAAACTAACATTTCTATTCTATTACGATTTACTTACAACATTCTTAAAGCTAAATCTTTGCAAAAGACTGGTTTAACTTTCCTTTAAAGCTGGGATTATACATCTGCATCTCTTAGCCTTTTCCCAAACTATCTTGGGGTCGACTTCCAGTCTAACTGGATGCAGCTGAGTACCAGTATTTTACATGAAGCGACTACCTATCTGACCTCCACAACCCAGTAACTAGGTAATACGCCCTTTAGTAAGACTGGCTGTCAGACTTTTGGCTTCTGACTACTCGTAACGACTGTCAAAGATCTACAAATGACAGCCGGGACCAACGGCTTAACGTGCTTTTCGAGGCACAACGAAACCCAACGGATACGGGGTGTAAATCACCTCATCACGAAGCCGTCAACCAAGCATTCTGTACATGAAACTAAGTAACTTTACACAAAAATAATTGCTGGGAAATGTTTTGTGGTAGAACTCAATGTAACGCACTCAAAACATTGTGCTGATGGACGGATTGAATAGTACGGGGGTCGTGGAGGTGTTTGAAGTAAAAATCTTCCATTAAAAACTTGTATTTAAAAAAAAACTTATCAAACAGTTGGAACTTTGACCCCTAATATCTCCGTAACTAGAAGGTTCCCAGGTATGGTGTTTAACAAAAAAATGATCACAATAACAGGGTGAACCACTGCCTTTCGGCTTCGTTAAGAGGTGTTTTACACCGTTTATAAAATTAGCATAGGTGCAAGAAAGAGTGCTCTGTCACTTACACTACAACAATTTGGTAGATTGGGGATTTAAATCATAGAATGTGTATTCGTTTATTTTGTCCTCTTTCCGCCAACACTCACACCACACCTGCGAGTCAAGCCGTCCACGCGACATCACGTGACGCCTCCAAGATAAATAATAACTTTGAATCATACTCTATTTATTGCTTATTTATGTACTATTGCTTTATTTCTTAGGGCACGTCACTAACTGTGTTTATGGTGTTGAATTTTTGTTTATGGGACTGACTCACCAATGGTATTTTTTTTTTTTTTTTTATGAATGGCATCTCGCAGTTCAACCTAGGAGGTTGTCGTCTGCTTAACCGGACTATCCTGTGGGTGCCTTAAGAGTAAGGCCTCCAGCCAGGGCATAAAAACTTACAAACTAAGCGACTATACGCTGAGGGCACCCTCTGTGGGGTACGAGCCTCGGCTCAGGGCGTCGCTGGGGGAGGACTGCATGGGGACAGGCTGGATCTGAATGATATCATTATTTAGGGGCTGATTTAAAACTACTGGCACAGCATCGCGGGCTGGCTCGAGCGAGGGTCGGGGAGGACATGGACCGGGACGTCGCGACGGACCTCGACGGCGAGGTCGGAAAGACGGCGGTTTGTGTCTGAATTTTTTAAGAGTGCTAGTCTCTTTGCTACTCTCCTGGAGGAGGGTGATAGCATCATCGGGAGTGACGAGGGTATGCCGAGGACGGCGTACTGTACTAATGCGCGAGGGTTCACCAATGGTATGGCTTTGAAACTTATTATATGTTGGAATTATGAAGTACTGGTGTTAGAAGTATAATATCGATCGGTTGTGCTATTCTTTAAAAGTATCAGTCTGCGGTAAAAGTAATTTCTAAATGACTTTTAGATGGTCTAAAAAGCTAAAAGTTTTCGAAAAATTGTGTTACAGCTAAATTAAACAGACTATAAATTATCTATAGCAACACAAATTTCCAATTATCTTTTTTTTAAAGATATTTCGAAAACGTCTTTTAGAAACTTTTTTACTTTTTTAGACCTATGGATCCTACTTATGCGTATGAAGTTTCATTAAAATCGGTTCAGTCATTTCAGAAAGAAATTGAAAGTTTGTATGAAATGCCGTAAGGTGTAAACGCTCGAAAAAAAAGAAAACGAAGAACGTGTACCCCGGAATCGCTCAAAGCATTACAGTCTACTTTCCTGCATCTCATTTTTCAAGCCCGAAAAGTTAGACCTATTTCAGATTCAGAGCTAACCTAGATATTATTAACTTATTTCTATTAATTGCGGCATGTAAGTTCACATTAAATTAACTACAACTAGGGCGTGCTCACTCCGTATCATGGACAGGGTAGCAAACAAAGGGTGTCTAGCATTAGGGAATAGGGCTAGATCGGTTCACCCTCGGTACAAGTTGGGGATGAGTCTACTTATAACATTATTTGTTGAGGCGTTTTGGACAAAAACGGTTAACAAACCGTGTTGGTCATTTGATTGATTCTTTTCATTCATTCAGTCTTCATTTTAGGGCGGTTAAGTTAGATCTAAGTAAAGATTTTCTTGTTACAGACTATTGGTTTATAAAAACAGTGACGGCGGCGTTCAAGTTTATTTAAAGACTTTTTTGTTTTGGCCTAGGTATAAAAAGATTCAGAGCGTTTGTTTTATGTGCGTGGCGGTGATGATTGAAGTATTTATAGTGATGTACGAATCCTGTACTCCCTAGGTAATAAAGATGATTTCTTGCACTTTTGTCCTATCAAGTTGGAACTTTGCATAGGGATTTTTTCAAGTAACTATTTGTTTTGAGAGAGATGACCAGCGGTCGAAAATAACTGGTAAACGCTTTCAAAGCGTTTCGGGGGTATCGTAGATAGAGAGAGAGAAACGAGAAGTCGATAATAAGTCTATCTTATTTTTTCATTTTAATGTGATCACGTCATTTTGTTTTCCTTCTAAATTTGTCCATCAAACCAAAATGGACAGAGGAATCCGTTCCGCCAATAGACAAGCAAGTTCAACAAATAGAGGGTTATCTATGAGGGTGAGTCTATTCATGTTCAACATATGTTGGACTGATTGTATTACACGGTGTGTTGAACATAAATGTTAATGTGATTGCTGACATATTCGCTTTAATTGCCGTGAAATTCTGGATTAAGAAGACGGTGATATCTTTTTTGCTATTTTATTTGGGCTACTTAGGTGTAATATTGAAAATAGGGTTATTTTTGAGTGAGAACTAGGTATCCATTGTTTATGAAAATGGACTTACTGGGTATCATCCGTAGGATTGACATCCACGTTGTTGGATTTATTTAAGTACCTTAAAGAAAGTCTGTACTTACAAGAAACTCATATAAACAAAAATAAAAAACAATTTTGGAACTTAAATTAAATCTGCTCCAAACAACATTCAAAACAAAAATAAAGCATCACTAACTCAAAAGCAAAAGAAAGATCGCTCTTCCCTAAATAAAGGGTGGTTCACACTGGTGTCGTTAAACAATAAAATCGTTGCGTAGTGACCCGGCACTCAAGGTCACCGGTTCAAGGGTAGGGGAGCAACCCTTACGCCTTACGCAACGCGCCCTACAGGTGGAAATGAATGTTAAGAAAATTTCAACGATACTTAGATGTTACCAAAGTTTTTTGTGTGTAAACTTTTTTCGGCTAATGTTTGTCAGATTTTGGTTTTTGCATGATAATTCGGGGGTTCTTTTTGCTGGTTGTGTTACTTATTTTTGTTTTTTAAGTTGAAGTTTAAGATCAAAAGTTTTGGTTGAAATAGTAGTTGCCACATGAAACCAATTTTGTTGATCAAAATACTTTTACAGCAGCTCCACATTCAATCATTGTATTACCTGTGTAATATTATATTTCCTGAGTTAAAAAAACTGCTTAAAGACTTTACAATTTTTTGCTCTGATGCGAAATGAAACTGACGGCCTTGAAGCTGGAGCACTAATGTCTGTTCCATGGTGGACCCTTTATTTAGCCATTGTTTGGCCATTTTTAGGAGATAAGATTCCAATTGCCCATCGTAGGACTGTACTTTAGACTTATATTTTTTACACAAGAGAATCAAAACTAAAATTTTAATTCAAATATTCAAGTTTAAGTTCAGTTACGTTCAATTTGAAAGTGTTAATTAAATATTGCATATATTGTGTTCAAGAAAAGAAGAAATTTGTAAAAAGCAGCAGACTTATTTCATAAAAACTTAACTAATTCGTGCACTTATGTATATAAAAGAAAAAGGCTTGCACTCCTTATTCTTATGTGGATAGCAAACCTTGTATTTTATTTCAGTAGCAGTAAAAAGAAGGAAGCCCTATTTGTAGCGTCTGAGAATATCTTTCGAGGAAAGAGCATCACACATTTGAATGGACTTGTCCAGGTAGTGCACACAATGCAAAAAAAAACGGCCAAGTGCGAGTCGGACTCGCGCACCGAGGGTTCCGTACAAAAATTATTAAAAATATATTTATTAAATGATGTAACTAAAAATTTACTGTTTTCGCAATTTTTCCTTTATCTGTGTGTTTAGACGTTGCTTCGTACCAAATTTCAAGATTCTAAGTTCACGGAAAGTACCCTGTAGGTTTTGATTACCTTGCGAGTTTCGAAAATTTGCGGCATAAACGGCTGTATCTTTTGATTGCGTTGGCTTAGAAGTTTGATTTTTTCACAGCTTGAAGGGACAGTAGACCTGAGTATTTAATATAAATTCCAGCTTGATACCTTCACACGTTCCTGAGAAAAAGGGTCTTGACAGACGGACGGTCGGACAACAAAATGATCCTATAAGGGTTCCGTTTTTTCCTTTCAAGGTACGGAAACTTAAAACCAGCAGAGATATTTCTCGAGACCCTGGCCGGCTTAAAAACTCTGACACCAGGTTATGCACTACCACACGATACAGAAAGAAGTGCACACATATATCAGTTATCGTGTAGCTCAACTCAGAACTTAAGTAAGTGCCTTATCAAAACGACAAGTAAAAATCAATGCGAGGTGAATATAACGGTCCATTCCTACACTTGTTTATAAACAGAACCGCTTGGTTCGCGATAACGCGCGTTTAGCCGCGATAAGAGTGCAATTAGTCGTTAAATTGGGCACAGGCCGCGCGGCTCGCCTCACGCCGTTCGCGCGACTTGTTACCAGTGTGTTACTAGCTTTATGTTTTCAGTTGCTGTTTTAAAGTAGTGTTGTTTACAAAAACTGTACTAGAAAAGCATGTGGTGGTTTTGCGGGGTTTTTTTGAGAACTTCATTTTGTAGGGTTTGTCTGTCTCCTTTCACAGAAGATGAAAAAAAAGGCGAAAAACAGTTGTCTTTGGGATTTTATAATCTAATCCATCTATGTATGTACCTGTATCAGGAAATAGACAGCAATTGCCAGGCTTTGTTGGGAGTCACTATAAACAAAATTTATATCTTTGTGACTGAATAAACTAAAATAAGAAAAAGTCGTAATGACATTGAAGTACAGTTCGTAAAAAAAAATATCATGAAATGGAACCCCTTATGCTGGATTTGTAATTTTCAGCATTCACTTACATAGCTTCTCCGTGTTCTTCAGCGGAACAAAAACCGGAAGTCCACCAATCTTAACTTCCCAACTTATGTTCAAATAATACGTTAACGACATAGTCAACACGCAGTTTACGATCGAGGAGGCATAACACGCGCGCCGTATCGCAGCCGGACGTACTCTAATCAGGAGCAAGTGTTTGTAAACTGCGGTTGGCGTGACGAAGCACGTGACAACCATTCAACACCTTTTAGTTTATGATTGTAGAATCTGTCATTATAAGAATGAGCCGAGAGCTATGTGCCATAATGCGAATATTGTCCAAATAAAGCCATTATACGAATACTAGCTAATGCCCACAGCTAGGATGTCAAAACCAATATTTAGGCCTGAAAACGTAGAAAATTCACTTTTACTACTCAAGATATTGCAGACATCTTTGAGAAACGACGTAGCCCGAAGAATCGCCAAAGTTATGACGTATGGGACGGGGTTGACTTCTGAATGTTTTCTTTTTAGTAATTACATCACACACACAGATCAACCTACTAGGCTGGCGTCTGTTTAACTGGAGTATCTTGTGGGTGCCTTGAGTGTGAGGCCTCCAGCCAGGGACAAAAACTTATAAACTAAGCGACAAAACGCTAAGGGTACCTCCTGCGGGGTACGAGCCTCGGCTTTTGGTGTCGCTGGGGGAGGGCAGCAAAGGGACAGGCTGGATCTGAATAACATTGCTGAACGGACGGGCGATGAGGCTAAACAGCTCTGGAGCATTGACTGCGTAGGGACAGAAAAGCTCAGCAAAGGAGCCTGCACAAGGTGCTTGGCGAACTGTCAAAGGTTGCCAGAATCCGCTAGATGGGTAAAGCACGGGTTCAGTCATTGTGGCGATATCTGGGCGAGGCCCTAGTCCAGCAGTTGAGATCTTTCGGTAAGATGAATGATGACAGAGAAGGAAAAGCTTATCTGGATTTGTGTGCAACCTTATTGCATGGCACTCAAACATAACTGGAAATTGTTGTATTTGAATGATCATCAACAAACGAGCAGGAAACTAGCTTAACACGTGATTTTTATCAAGAGCCTCGTATCGAAGGCGCGTGAGTTTTACAAACAATTTATGAATGGAAGTAATAACGGTTTTTGTAGTTTTTAAAACTTTCATAGATCGCCGGAAAGCATTGGAGGTTAGAATTTATTGGCTGTAGGTTACCGTTCTTCTTTATTGTGTAGATGATTACTTAAGATGAGCTTTGACCAGAACTCAGCGACTTCAACGAGGTTTTCAGAGGCTTTAGTCAGACCCTTCAAGATGCAGGTGGAGTTGTACAAAAAGCAGGTCTCTCTCAGAGAATCTTATTTTAACACGTTTTTATTAGCTTCACCAGTAACTTATAATGTAAAAAAATCTTAGAAGTTAAGTTGGACCCACTTCCCGTTTTCCGATTGAGCTGAAATTTTGCATGCATGTTTAGTTTGGATGACAGTGCATGGTTTGCTATGTGACGTAATTTCTCATGCAATATGGCGGACTCACAAAGATGCCGCCGAACTAGAAGCTGGAACTAGTTATTTTGTACGCATTCCCATGATATGGGTATCAAAAGGAGAAGAATACGAGAAATAAGATGAGGTCAATCTGCGTGTTTTTTTAGAAACAGAATATTTTTTAAAACACTGTCTCTGTCACGTATAGCTCGTGGCTAAATAATAACAGCCGCACAGGTCGATCTTCCAGGTTAAGCCGTACTTGCCGAGGTCGGTCCGTGGATGGGTGACCATCTTTACATACCGAGTTTTCTCCGTGCCTCGAAAAGCACGTTAAGCCGTTGTGATTTGTAGATCTTTGGCAGTCGTTACGAGTAGTCAGAAGCCGAAAGTCTGACATCCAGTCTAACCAAGGGTGGTTACCCAGTTACTGGGTAGTGGAGGTCAGATAGGCAGTCGCTTCATGTAAAATACTGGTACTCAGCTGCATCCGATTAGACTGGAAGCAGACCCCAACAAAGTTCGGGAAAAGGCTAGGCAAATGCTGAATGATGATGTCTCTGTCACGTATCATTATCTTCTTTCCTCTCTGCTTCAGAGGCAACGGGGTCTTAGTTTACAGTTAACATGAAATAAATCTCAAACATAGAAAGATCTTTCTCTCCCAGTAACAAAAACAACAAAAAAAACTTCTCAAAGCCAATTTATCAAGCTAAAAGGTGCGTAATCAGTTCGGAACTAGGGCAACCGCACCTATAATCGGCACTGGGCTACCGTAAAAATATTAACACCTGATTATCATCGTACCGTGAAGCGGAAACGAGCCTGATCGGTCTGACCACTGTGATCATTCGCCAATTGGTCTAAAAGCCAGCCCTTTCTACCTCAACTGTGATTACTTAAGAAAATTGGGATTGTTAGTGTTTGCTGTTTGTTTTATAAATTGTTGTTTTGCGATTTGCTTGTAATCTCTTTGAATAAGGAAGGTGGAATGTAACTGTTTATGGTGTTTTCTTTTTTTCTGTTATTTTCTTATTAATTTCGTTGCTGGACCCAAGACAGTTGAATCGTTTTGGGGCGTGAACGATGTTTTTGGTATTATACACTGTTGAATCTGCCTTCGAAGAGTTGCAATTATTGGCAATAGTGTGTCGGGCCTATGGTGGTGCACCATTAATATATTGTTTGAAACTCTGTGCGGGGAAGAACAGTGAATGGGAAATTCATGTGACTTTGGTTGTATCAGAAAGATGACGTTGTTCTAGTTTAGTCTTGAAGGCTAGATTCCATATGCGAATATTTGCGGATCTTTCACTTACGGAAACGATTTTAGAATGTTAGATTGCAGATGTGATTCTTATCAAGATGATTCACGAATGCATAAAGATCCTAACCTCTTTGAAGCCACCGAAATTCATAGAAAGTATAAAATTAGTCGATTTAAGTGCAACAAGACGCGGCAGACGTCACGGGCAGTGATTCGGTGCGCGCTGATGACTTGACGGTTTTTGCCTAAAAAGTAATTGGGCGTGCGCGGATGAGTACTGGTACTGCCACCCGAGTTAGGAAAATTTAGCTTTTTTTAGAGTTCATTGACTAATCTGCTATGTTATACATACATCACGCCTGTAATCCCCGACGGGTAAAGCAGAGCTGTACCTAATATATTTGCATGTCGTGTTTTCGTATTTTTTTTCTTTCTCTTTATTGGCACCTTGTTTTTATATAGGTATATATATGTAATCTGTGTCATTTAATTGTGCTATGCCTTTTGTGTGCACTGAATAAATGATTTATCTATCTTATAGGTAGTACACCCACATTTCGACAGTTAAGTTTTTAAATCCCATGTTATAGGAGCTAGCCTATAGCCATCAACAGGTCACAAATCCTGACTCCGAGGCTGCTACTGAGAAATTACTGATGGAAAAACCCAATATCACTTTACCCGAACTGGGAATCGACAATGGTATGTTTAACGAGATAATGGTATGTTTTATTTGATAATAGTAGCGATCACTTTTTTTTTAAATGTGACAAGTCATTTATTATCCATTGATTTGATGGTATATAATTATCTTTATCTAACATACAAAAATCTCGTGTCGCGTTGTTTGTTACCAAACTCCTCCGAAATGGTTGAACCGGTTTGTATGAAATTTTGTGTGTACATATCGGTCTTAGAATCGCCTAACATCTATTTTTCATACCCTAAAAACCCATAAAAATTTCCCCGCGAACGAAGTCGCCGGCAGCAGCTAGTGATTCTATAACACTGACTATTCATAGCGACGTCTCATAAAAGACATAATTGCAGTTTTGTCAAAACACACTATTAAGTTAAGTTTTCAAATAATAACTAAGGCCAATTGTCCACTACAGTCGATCGCAGGAATTAGTTTTTTCATTTCACTATATTGTTAACTAAAGTACACTCACGAACATAAGTGTTGTTCAAGTTTGAGTTGACTCAAGAAAATTGACTCAACTTTCATGACACTGAACTTGCCCTAAGCGTACATGAATAATAATGAATAAATATTACGTAAATGTCACGAATGGTCACTAGTTTAGCTGCTGTATTATTATTTTGTTTTTCTTGAAAAGAAAATGATAGCGATAGGTGAGATATATTGGGAGTTTCAGGATAGTTAGTTTTATAAAAGGGAAGGGAAGAGAAAAATTTGGCTATTAGTCTTAGTTGTGAAAAAATCGAAAGATAAACTTTAAGTATTATATTTTGAAATGAAACTGAATGTGATTTGTGGTTTAGAAGGGAATACAAAGCGTTGCTAAGTTATATTAGCTGAAATTAATTATCAATGCCTTTAACTAAGCCACATATAATCAAAGAATATAATATACCCCCAAACACACTAACATACTTGTACGAAAATCTTAGCTACAACAAAATCCTTACTTAAATCCAACCAAAACCACCTCACCACACGGTAGCCAATTACAATCTTTGTATAAAACACTAAACTGATCCTCATGTATAATGTTAAGTGGGTATTAGCATACTACTGAGTACAGTGGAGCACACAAGTGTTAGCAAATTGCGCTAGACGCACATCGACCTTGAACCTAACGTCTCGGGGTGCAATGCATTTGCATATAAAACTTGACTGTCTTGTTGGTTTACTGGTCACAAGTGCTACCGCTGAGCTTGAGGTCCCGGGTTCGATCCCCAGGTCGAGAGAACTGTTGATGGTTTTTTGGGTTGCGAACTGGCAAAAAACGGAACACTTACAGATTCGTCCTGGCTGTAACTGCAGAAGCAACTTTGTGTTTTATGACTATATTATGAAGAACAAATTAATTTTTCTGTTGAGTGTAAATTGGCATAATTATGAATGAGCGTTAAAATATTGCATATAAAAATGAACATACGGATGCCATTGTGTTAGAATCCAACTCGCACGTGACCGGTTTTAGGTATTACCAGTAGCAACCACGCACAAAATTATGATTTGAGCCAGGTTGATGGAAATAGTGTCGGGCCCATTACATGGGACTTAAAAAACATAACGGGCGAAATGTGGGTTTACTATTAGATAGAAACATCTCTGCCTAACCCTTAGGGAATTACAGGCGCGGTGTTATGTTAGGTTAGTTACAGTGGAACACACAAGTGTTAGCAAACTGCGCTAGACGCACCGACCTTGAACTTAACGTCTCGAGATGCAACGCATTTGCATATAAACGCAAGCCAATGCGATTATCGACAAACAGGTTATATAAAAGTACGGCGGGACGGAACGCAACTGGTTTTCTTGTACTGTTTAGCGAGTAAGTGTTTGTGGAGTTTTTTTTTTTGGTTTTGTCTGTTCTGGGGAGGAAATGTGTCCGTTTGTAGACTATGGGTGAGTTGTTGTATTGAATTTTAGGGGTTTCAAAAGCTGTATCTTTTTCTATATGTCTAGGGTGTTTTGGAATGAGTGCAACTAAAAACATGTAGACAGTTCACAGTTGTAGTGTTTTTTTCACAAGTAAGTTTTGTATAGTTTACTTTCTACTTACTTTACTTTTGTTTGTTTTCTTTCTTTCGTTACTATCTGAGCTTGCTTTCATTATTATATTTCTACTAGTGTCCCTTGACCAGTAGGTACATTTTTAATGAGAAACAAGTACAACTTGTCTGCCCGATTGTACTTATTCACTGCTAAAGGGCGTGCACCAAATCAAATCACAGACGCGAGTGTATTATTATTGATCTGATTTATTATTATTTTGTATAAAATGTTTATATTCACACTTGCATTCTCATTTATTGAAGACAAGCGGTCACGGAGAGGAAAACGAAAGGAGCCTAGAAACCGCGTCGGGAGGAAGTAACCTTGCAGATTGTTTTTTATTTTTTATAAATATTAACGTAATAAAGCGTCAAAGTTCAATAAGTGCTATTTGAACTTTTTCGATTGATATGCTATGAAAAGCGTTCTCTGTGCTTTTGTTACAACCGTACTGCGATCGCCAACCCGCCTGCCAAGCGTGGCGATTATGGCAAAACGTATGTCAATGTGGCGTTGGGGGAGGCCTATGTTCAGCAGTGGACGTCTTTCGGCTGAAATGATGATCCTATGAAAATAAGCGGGTTAATAGAGATATTGCATTTATGGCCGCTACTATCGTCAAAACTCACTACGGGTGTCCTATTGCGTAAAATTCGACCTGCCTACCAAATGCAATATCGATACATATTATTGGAGATAACCTTTTAAGCAAGGAATTGCTAATAATTGGTATTAGGAGACTCCGCACTTCCACTTGTCATTTTTATGCAATTGAAATGTAGACAATGTAAAAATGAAAGGCTAAAAAAAAATGGTAACTTAAAAATAAAAGCCTATTAACCCGCTTATTTTCTTAGTATGTCAATCTAGCTTACATACTATTTCATATAATCTGTTTTGTCCAGCTTTGGAAGCTGCTTAAAATTTGATTGATTGGATTCTTCAATTACATGTAATTTTCTCTTATATCACAGATACATTTTTGGATATTTTTTTTATTATACTTATTACCAAACCACTTTTGACTGCGAGTTCACATGGTCTATTGTCCGTAACTCAACGTGTATATAAAAGATTATTAAATAAACTACCTACCTGTCTAGATTTCCTAGATTGTGTGGCTAAGATAGCCAAACAAGTTTGCTGAAAATTATAATTTTATTAATAAAATACGATTTGATCTCTGCATACGAAGTGCATAAAATGATATCCTTGATTTTTCTTGTGGATCCAGAAGCTTTTTCTAATTTAAGTTTATTTGGTTTTGTTTGGTTTATTAAATAAACTTCCTGTATAGATTTTCTAGATTGCTGAAAATAATAATTTTATTAATAAAATACGAAATGATCTCTGTATACGAAGTGCATAAAATTATATCCTTGTGGATCCAGAAGGTTTTTCTAATTTAAGTTTATTTGTTTTGGTTTGGTTTATTAAATCAACTTCCTGTCTAGATTTTTTTGATTGTTTGGCTAAGATAGCCAAACAAGTTTGCAGAAAATAATGATTTTATTAATTACTTACGATTTGATCTCTGTTTTCGAAGTGCATACAATTATATCCTTGATTTTTCTTGTGGATCCAGAAGGTTTTTCCACTTTAAATTTATTTGGTTTTTGAGATTTCTTATGGTATGTAAGTTATGGCATACATAGGTACTTACTTGATTTAATTTTTTTCTTGACAAATGATTTATGACATCTTAAAAAAATAATGTATCGGAATATCACATCTGGTTTTGACATAAATGTATAGCTAAAATTAAGAAACATATTTTAATATATGATTAGTTAATTTCGTGACGCAACTCGTTACTCAAACCTAGGACTCTGGTGCTTATTATAAGATAGCTAGCTTCCAGTTTACAAGACAGATTCTTATGAAAACATTATGTTCATACAAATTACGAAGAATCGTGCCGTTTCTTCAGGCAAATCAAGATTACTACCGAACAAAATGTGAAGCTATTTTCTGCCCTGAAAAGATTAGTAACTTGTGCTGCTTTATAAAGAATGTGCTTTCAAAGGTTTAGGTGTGGTATAATTATATTGCTTTATTGGCACACAAGATTCATCATCTTGTTTTGCCTTTTACCAGTTATGTTGAAGTCGGCTTCCAGTCAGTATTTTACGATCTGGGCCCAAAACGGGCCCGTTTAGCAGAATCAAAAAAAGAATAATAATATGAATTACGTTACAATTCGTAAAAAGGTCACAAAGGGATAATTCATAATATTAACTGCGTTTGTGACCATTTCAAGAATTGTAACGTTATACATTTTGAAAACATGCCTTACTACAATAAATATGAAAAAAAAGAATTGAACTCAAAATTTAAAGGTTAACATACCCTGTATCGACAAGCTAAAAGAAGAAGTTTTGGGAATTGAGTATACTAAACAATTTTTTTTAATTAGTTACTTTATCCATCATTCGTTTTCCGTCGGCAAAGATTTATCAACAATCTTTTGACCTAGACTCTGTAGTTTTTTAATGTTAAAAAACAATATCACACCAGTATTTATAAGTTTTAAACTGGTAACATTAGGGAAACCTTCATTATCCTATAATGTCACCCACTGCTGGGACACAGGCCTCCTCTCTATGAGAGGGAGTGGGCTCAGTGCGGGTTGGTAGAAGTCACTTGAATGTCTTCGAATTTTTAGTTTTGGGAAATGTTATTTTACTGAAATTAAAAATATTTTTTGCAAGATTAAGTTCACGATTTGGCAGAATTGATAATTTTATAGCAATCATACTTAATAACAAACAAACCGTAAAAATTACAAATTTCGATAACTTTGACCGACTGAGGAAACTTATGAAAACGCTCGGATAATTATTAAGAACAAAACAAAACTTTCTCTGTAGGTAATAATTGTTTGTATTTTTGTTGAGAAATACTTAAAAGGGGTGAACATTTCTTTGTGGGTTCAAATATCATGTGGAGCATTGAAACATAGATCGATTGTAAATTAATATGGTATCTTTTGAATTAAGTCGAAAGATACTTGAGGATCTATAGGGGTTTGAAGAACAGGGTGTAAGGGTTTTTATCCCGCGTAAAAAAGGAAAGATTCTCCGACCAGACAGGTGTTATGTCTGGTGGGCAACTGCCCGACAATTATTGTCGGAATTTTTTATATACCTAGTCTTAAGAGCGTTTACACCTTACGGAATTTCATACAAACTTTCAAGTCCTTATTTTCCGAAATGACTAAACGATTTTTAATAAAACTTCATACGCAAAAGCAGGATACATAGGTCTAAAAAGTTACTAAAACTTTTTCGAAAAGTCTTTAAAAAAACATGTATAAAATCGGTGTAATTTAGCTGTAACACTATTTTTCGAAAATGTTTTTTGGTAACTTTTTAGACCTATGTATCCTGCTTATGCGTATGAAGTTTCATTGAAATCCGATAAGTCATTTCAGAAAATAAGGACTTGATAGTTTTTATGAAATGTCGTAAGGCGTAAACGCTCTTAGTCGCGGATAAATTTAAGGGCGCGACTTAGGAATCTGATGAATTTAAATCCTCATTTGTGACATAGATGGCGCTGTAGTTCTTTTTGTCCTATGTTGCTGTAGTTTTTTTTTATAGTGCCACTACACGTCAAAGCTTATTTCAGTTTATAGATATAGTTTATCTGTCACAAAATGTAGTGTAGCGTCCATTTAACAAGCCGCGCGATGGAGTTTGAAACAATTGGAACTGTTCTTAGCGGCCAGTGTGTAAACGGTCTTATCAACTAGTTCCCAGGCGATTTTGAAGGATGTCTTAAAAATTTAAAGGTTATTCAAAAACTTTAATATTTAATTTTATTTTGCTACTGATAAGATCGCATACTGCATTAATTCTAATGTAAACAATTACAATTAAGCTACACTCAGTAGGTAACATGTTTGACGTAATAGTAATAATGGAGTATTGAGGTTTGACCGTTTGGCAGTATTTTCAGTGTTAAAAACATCTCCCAGAAGGCCAATAATTCGATATTAGTGGCGATCGATATAAAAAATGAAGATAAATTAGAGATATTTTGACAGATTGAGAATGAGATTATGATACCTTTACTGTTTCTTCTATAAAATTCCTTAAATGTCCCTCTAATTAGATTTTGTAGTTTCCAAAATTTGAAGATTATTTTGATTATATAAAATGATGTTTCTCAACTTCTATTAAAAATGAGAGCGTTGTTTAAAATAGTGCTAAAATAGCCAATATAAGTATTGTAAATTTTAATTCAATTGAAAGAACAGATTTTAATGGATTTTAATCGATCGTAACTATATTATAGGATTAAGAGCATCGAAAGAACCAGTATCATTGCGGTTCCTTGCTGATCTTTTAAAACCAAATTATAATAAACTTTAATTAATGCTACCTGCACAGATCAGCAAGCAATTATGCTAATTAATTTATTCAAATAATACGTACTATGCACTGCACCTAATTATAAAATCACTGAATTAAAAATCATAAGAAGATAATGATTCATTTAATGCAATTTATTATTTGATTAACATTTTTATTGCAAGTACATTATGTCTTTGGTATTTCCTTCTTCTTATTTTAGGTTTTAAGTATAGACGAATAATAAGTTAATTTAATTATTATTCGTATGCAAAATTAAGTAATTATACTTTAAACATGTATTCATGCATCATTATAATGTTAGAATATACTTAGGAATTTCCTTTGGTGTATAGTTGGCCTACCATGACGTCATAAAACATTATTGTTTTAATCTTATTCCGGAGTGGGAAAGAGATGGCGCTAGACATCCTGTATAGCTCCGTCTCTTTCCCACACTGGAATAAGAGTAAAACAATACTGCTTTAAGACGTCATGGTAGGCCAGCAGGTTACTATAAGCTTAGGGTATACCTACCGCAATGCATAAAATCTGTTTCTACTATCCATTTCTATGAAACTACAACCAGTTTCCTCAACTTTGGGGTCTGACACACCTAGACTCAAACATAGTAACTTGGTCAGAGGGTCGCCTTACTTACCAAATAAGTTATATACTCTATGCCATAGCGGCACAGAGTATATAACTGTTCTACAGTCTATGCTAAGATCGATACTCACAGAAAAGTCAATGTTTATTTACAAAAAGGTGTTTTACGGAATGCAGAACTTTCAGCGACGATTTAACTCATCATGAAAAATATTTTCATTAAAGTTTTGGTAATAATGATTAAAATCATGATTTTCCAAGTAAAATTTACAGCAACTTTGTATTAAAAATTTATTAGTTTGAAATTTACGTCATTTATATTATATTTTTGTTAGATGCTACATTAGTAACGAACCCTAATAAAACGGACCCATATAGAATGATGATTTTATCCAAGACAATATTATTTAAAAACTATGCAGATCGGGGATGAAGCGAGAAAGAGGAAAATGCATCCGTTCACTTTCCGCGAGCAAGAACTTACTTACTTACTTACTTGTGATAAAGTATTATGAAAAATTTATTGACCTATGCAATGAACCTACATAAAATTATATTTTTCGTGAAGTCCTTCCGTTTGTTTAGAATTAAATTAAAGCTTTATTAAAGTAAAATGAACAAAAATCTGATATCGTAAATAGTATTTTGGATGCGAGTTGCAACAAGATTGGTTAAATTCAAAAAAATATATTATAAAATAGAAAAAGAGTAAAACACTAATGAGGAACCGGTAGCTTATCCGACGGTCCGGTTTATCATTAACTCTTATTATTTAGTAATTATTCCTTGCATTTTGAATAATTAGTATCCATATTAATCAGGCTATTCATTTTCAGGAAAAGCGGGAAAATCTAAAACTGCAGAATAAAAAGAAACCTGAACTTTTCCCTATAATATTTCAGGACTGAAAATCTGCAAATGGAAAATAATCTTATTTGAATCTTACCTGTGTGACAGTAATCTTCTAGATAGTGCCTAGCAGCTCGCTGCACTATGGAGTAGTACAGGCTGACAGAAGATGCAAGCGCCATCTTCTCTTCTCTTCTCCTTCCGTATGTCGCTAGTACAGTTCGTTGCCTATCTTGTTAAAGTTTCAAACAAAACAAAACGTACGTAAACTCAAACTTATTAAACTGCATCAGTATGTTTGTAAGTGCGAAAAGAAAAACTTGAAAAAACCAGTGAAAAAAAAACTAGTTTGAACTGCGTAAAGTTGCGGTTATGAAAAATTTTTTTGCCGGTTAAAAAGATTCTTGTTTTTGTCGAAAAAGTCACGGTGTTCCATTTTTTTTTAATGAAAGTCCAAAGTCACAATTTGTTTGCACTACCGCGTCGCATACTCCGCTGTCCAAAAGTCTACGCGAAATGAAACACGTAAGGTAAAATAATATAAACGTTTTGGATGCGGCCGGTCCGCGCCGCCGTTACTGTGAGACTGAGCTCGGTAACACGCTTTTTTTGTTTCCCTGCTACGCGGAGGATGCGGCTGAAATAAGTTCTGATTATCCGATTATTTGATTGTGTTTATGTTTATCTATTATACTGTTTACACTGAAACGATAGTGATGCTTTAGTGTTTTGTGAAATGGTTTTTTTGGTAGGTTTGTTTTCCGTTTTTTCTGACTGAGATACTGGTGTTTAAAGCTCATTAAGCTCTTGAATGTAAGTATTTCATATAATTAAGGACGGGTTAAAAAAATATCAAGAAAAATGATAAGAAAATTCGCAAATTCCAATTAGATTCACATTAGCAGTAACAAAAACAAATATGGCGGCGGGCGAGAAAACGCGGGAAAATAAGTTTCCCGCCAAGACGAGCCACTCGAGACATGCGTACGTATCGCAATGTTTACATGTGCCTTTTTTTACTGCTAGCCTCACATCTTACACGCTTTTTACAGCTTTTTTGTTCCATTCATCCATTTTTCCTTTTTCTAAACAGATGTCCAAGTCTATTTACTCGTCTAGTCAGACATACCTGCAGTTTTTAATAGCTCTTTTTGTTTGAAAATTTATTATTCAACTTTAGTCAGCTACCTACATGATTATCATTTAAAGTTTTACAATGTAATCAAGTTATGCAAATTAAATGATAATCACGTGCAATTTATCAAAATAATCGAAGGTGATACTTTTGACTTTTCGTGATGATTGAAGATTGGGGGGCTGTAATTAGTAAGAGTACGTTTAGTTGCCACGCCAACAGATCCGCTTATCGTTCGCGCTAACATAATCAGGAGCGGCGACGCAATTATGACGAAACCCTTTTTAAAAACGATTCGCGTAAAAATAAAGAAAAAAATGAGAAAAATGTTCATCAACGCGACACGACACCCTCCCGCCTCCCCCCACGTCTCCGCGCCCCGGGCGGCGGGTGGCGTGCGACAAGGACAGCAACAGACTCTGTGTTCCTGTCTCACTTGGTGCATCTCGCGCCACCAAGTTTCATACGAAAACTACCCGCGGTGCGCAGCTCATGCTCCGAAGAGGAACGTCGCAACTCCGGCGAGCTGCACTGAAAACTTAACTTAATTTTTATGAGGAATAGCATCGATTTCAGAAAATTGTACATCAAGGATTTTCCGCGAACTCTAACACAGTGGAAGTTTCGGTCTCTTGCAACTGTGAGACACAACTACACGCATACTAAGCTAAGTTTAGCCCTCGTGCGCACGGGCTGCAGCGCGCACACACGCGCGACTTCCTTGCGCGCGTGTCTGTGTGCGCGTCGCGCGGCTGTGTGCGCTCAAAAGTTCCTATACAAGTTTTCGGTGGACTTTCTTTGTGTCGGTGATTTTTTTCGCGGTTCGCGCGCGTGTGTGCGGGTCAGTGAGATTTTTTTTAAGTTTTTATTACTCATACATCGGCGCGTTTGTTTGTATGGGGCTGTTTGCTAGTGTGGGGGTGGCCGCCCGTTCTTTGTGCCCGGGGATTGTAAAAAATGTCGTATTGGATTCTAGCTGCGCTGCTAATGAATGATAGATACGAGTATGTACTCTCCCCCTGCACACTGCACGTTCGCATCTAAAAATCTGATGTGGGATTTGCAAATGTAATCCTTTTTTTTTCCAGCCGACATTTTTCATCATTGCTCTCAGAATATAGGATCAGTAATGAGATTCTGAGGAGTGGTTCGTTGGACTAAATAGTTTTTTTGTTTTAGAACTTTTGTCGTTTTTGTTGAAAAGACTTCAACGCGTGACTATTACTGTAGCTAGTTATATGCTCGTTAATTTGGTTTGGAATTCAGGAAAAACTGCATTTCACACTTTGGCAGCTGGTATTCACTTGCAACCAAATTCCAAGATTAAGGATGACTCATGATCGCGATTGACAACTGAGGAAGAGCTTTTATTTTCCTCTTGGTGCTCTCCATCTTCATCTTGGCTTTCTTTCAATGGGCTAGGACAATTTGAACTACGTTGCAAGAAGGTTCGGCTGGCTAAACGAAATCATTTGGTTACCTTTTAAGTATTTTTCGATTTAATACTAAATAAAATCAAAAATTACTAAAACAACTTTTGGATCAGTGTAGTTACCTACTTAAATATGTCTTACGTGTCCTTGTTCTTCAATGATATACATATGTCTTAGAAGGAGTCTAGATTTGTGCTCAACAACTGGCGAAACGTGGTTGTGCAATAGCTGCATTCACCTCTGCTAAATCTTTGGTAGATTGCAGGTGTAATGTTTTCTTGAATGTCCAGCAACTACGTTAACGATTAGTCTACACCCAACGTTTTAGAAAATTTGGTTGACTTCGAATGGAAGACAGTATTCACACACAATGATGCACATTAGTAGTAGTAGTAGATCAGCTCCTGACCTATTATTGCAAGATGACTTCATTCTTGGGTATTTTTGATGGTGTTATTGGATTCTCCCAGGAGGAATTTGTAAGTAGCAGTCCAGAATCTGGATTTTTCTCGGTTGTGGTCTACCCATATTTTTAATTATTTATTTTACTATTTATTTACACACAGTAGACAACACAGGCAAAAAAACATACAATATTAGAGTTCAAAGGTTGTAGGTGTTTTTTATTTGCTTTTATATTTATAGTATTAATAGTTAAGGTACAATTACAGACCCTGTAGGGTGCAAATGTCATAGGATCACCATATATTACATTGGGACTTAAACATTATTGTGGATGGTATATTTATACTGCTGCCCTAACCCTTGGAGATTACAGGCATCATCAGCGTATAATGTTCCCACTGCTGGGACACAGACCTCCTCTCTATGAGAGGGAGTGGGCTGTAATCCACCACGCGGGCCCACTGCGGGTTGGTAGATGTCACATGTCTTCGATTTTTTAATTCTAGGACATGCCGGTTACCTCACGATTAGTGATGGGCCGATAGAATATTCTCTCACGGAGAATGTTCTCGGATCGAGAATATTCTGCAATATTCTGCAATGTTCTTTTCGACGGAGAATTTACGAGAATTTAAAATTGGATTTACTGACTGCTCTAACTTTTGTTTGGAACGAAGTTCCTTATCGCGCGTTGCGAAAGGGGGCTAGACGGAAAAAATTAAGACCAAAAAAGTTGTAACGACACTTTTTAGGGTTCCGTAGTCAACAAGGAACCCTTATAGTTTCGCCATGTCCGTCTGTCTGTCTGTCCGCGGTTTAGCTCAAAAACTATTGGTACTAGAAAGTTGTAATTTGGCATGAGTATACACGTTAATGACGCCGAAAAAGTGGTAAAATAAAATTTTGAAAAAAAAACAATTATTTAGGGTACCTCCCCTACATGTAAAGTGGGAATGATAATTTTTTTTTCGTCCTTCCTAAAGTGTGGGATATTTATTTATTTATTTATTTATTTATTAAAGGGTCTACCAACAATTGTTTACACTGGATACAGCGACATAATACATTCTAAAATTAAATTACAGTGCAACAATTACTTATAGGTAAACACCACATGCACAAAAACAGTATATTCGGAAGATAAGCTAACTTAGTAAGTACTAAGCGCCAATATTCAATAAAATTAAATTAAACTTGAAATAGTAAAATACAGAATGATGACAAAATTGATTGATAATTTAAATTAAGATATAATTTATGAAAATGACAACATTATGTAGTAAAAGATAAATTAAAATTAGATTACAGTAAATTGGTAAAATTGATATCGTTCGATAGGTCTTTCAAAAATATTAGGGGTTAGGAAAGACGGTTTTTTGATTAAGTAAACCGTTCGTGAGTTATCTAGCTTTAAAGTACCAATTTTCGTTAGGGTTAAGTGTCCCCCCCTCTACAGACTAAACGGTTGTAGTTAGAAATACAAATGTCACGGCAGTAGTACCTATATAATTATAACGAAGTTTAAAGGAAAACTATCACACTTAAGTGGGCTTTACAAGTTTACGAGTAACAGTCGACCAATTGTATTTGACTCGAAAATTTCGAACAACTCCATAGAAATGTCGATAGATGGAGCTAAGCATCAGTTGTCTCGCGTTGTCAGTGTTTCATTCCTAAATAAGTTTTATAAGTTGTTGTTGTTGTTTGTATAGGAAGTCAAACTAGGTAGGTAGTCATGTTTGGCTTTTAGTTAGAGCATGGTACGAAAGTATCAGTCAGCGAATACGACCGGCACTTGGCTGTTATAAAAACTACGGAACCCTACACTGCGCGTGGCCCGACACGCACTTGACTGGTTTTTGCTATTGTTGTAAGCCGTGCGGCGAACAAGGACAAGGACAGGGACAGACACAAGGACAGGGACAGAGACAAGGACAGGGACAGGGACAGGGACAGAGTCTAGGGACAGGGACCGGGACAGGCACAGGGAAAGGGATAGGGACAAGGACAGGGACAGGGACAATTGCTATAGTTGTAAGCCGTGCGGCGTGTGCGTGTTTCTCTGTTTGTCTCTCTCACTCTCTCTCATAGAAAGCAAGCCAGTTAAAAGGAACTTCGTTCCATCCGGGTGTCCCTTGACACGTCTCAAGTTTTTTTTTTTTTCGGATGTGAAATCGTAAAATAACCTCTCCGGACGGAGCGGAAGGGAGTGTCAGACTTGTACTGACTAAAACCCATCCATGTTCCTTCTTAGCCCTTTGTGTTCCAGGGCCACGGTATCTTTTTCGAACAGTCCCGCAGCCCTGGCAGGCATCGGCCCGCTCGGTCCCCTTCCGAATTGCTGACATCTCCTTGAGGCGCGCGTGGAACACGAACTCGCCGTCGGCACGGCCTATCGTCATAAGACGGACAGACGGTGAGCTAGCCCATTACTCACCGTCCAAAGGCCCGCGCCTACGGTGGGCGGGAGCTACTGGTTGCCCCCAGACGCCCGGGGAACCTCCCGCGGCGGCTGGGACGTACGGCTTTCTCCCTCTCACCTTCCGCCACCTCCTTTGCTAGCATGACTGCTTCGCAGAAGGAGGCGACGGCTTCCCATTCCCTCTCGCTCCGGACCATGGATTGAACCAGGGACGAACGCGAGAGGTCGCCGCCGCCACTCGCCGCTACGAGGACACGGCGGTGCTCAGGCCAAGCGATGCAGAGGTCCACGGTGTACTCCACCGTGTCCTCCGGCCGATCCTCGCAGTGGTAACACCCGGGCGTTTCCTCCCACCCGATTCGGTGCAGGAACCTCCCGAAACAACCGTGTCCGGTGAGGATCTGCGTCAGGCGGAAGGTGAGGGCGCCGTGGCGCCTCTACAGCCACTCCTCAAAGAGGGGACTTATCGCCACTATTATGGCGTGCCCTGCACGGGGTTGCGACAGTCGCTCTCTCCATGTCACCATGAGATCGCGTGACTGCTCTACCTGACGTTTGGCTGAAATCCAAATTTTAGGCAAAATTTGTCGGATTGCTCACGATTGGAAAATTATGAACAAACCACAACGTTTAAGAGTCTGAAGAAACAAATCCAACTACCTCTGCCATAAGCGAAAGAGAAGAGCCTACAATCAATTTAGACAACGAATCTGAAAAGAGCTCATCAGAAGAATAGGCAGAGGATGAGCCAGTAATCTTGGCAGAAACAGACCACATCAACTTAGATGGCATGGGTCAATCGTTATCAATAGACGAATAGCATTACTGCATTAGCAATTTGATTCGATTTCAAGAAATGTTAAGATTGTGGTTGTTACTTTGTTTGTTTTTAATTATTTAGGTACACCATACACCGTTCGTATAATGTTATTTTTTTAAATTTTACTTAAGCTGATTATTTGTATAACTCATAAAGTTTGTTCTAATACAGAATTAATCCTAATTTAACATAAATACCTTAGGAACTTTAAGAGAATTTATGAGAATGTTCTTGGAAATATTCTCGGGAATGTTCTTGCTCAAGAGAATTTACTGAGAATTTAAGTTGTGGAGTAGATTATTTTAACGTAAACTTCGTAAAAGTTCAAAATGCACTAAAAACTATAACTCTTAAATAGATCAACACAAAAGAGTCATTCAATTTATAAATTCTCGTAAATTCTCTGCCAAAAGAATATTCTCGAGAACTTAACAGCAAAGTTCTCGCAAGGAGAATATTCTCGGGAATTTACCATCACTACTCACGATGTTTTCCTTCGCTGTTTTTGAGAGCAGCGGTGATGAAATAAATTACATTAAATTATCATGTAATTTTAAATAACTACTCCTTCAACGGTCGTTGACCCTGTAATCAGCAGTAATTGATTGCATTAAAAGTCCATTGGTAAAACTAATGATTAGTTTTCTAATATAGAAACAGGGGCGGTTACTATTATGACGTCTTAAAGCAGTATTGTTTTATTCTTCTTCCAGTGTGGGAAAGAGACGGAGCTATACAGGTCGTCTAGCGCCATCTCTTTCCCACTCTGGAATAAGATTAAAACAATACTGCTTTAAGACGTCATGGTAGGCCACCAGCCCCCATATTCACAAACGCTTCGATTCGATGTCGATCGACAAGTCTTACCTATGTCTATCTTTTTTTGGCATTACGAAAGCGAGCGAGATACATACATATGACTTTCCGAATCGAAATCGAATCGAAGCGTTTGTGAATACGGGGGCAGGTCTTTAATGACATAAACACTTAGTCTTAGTACATAAGAAGTACTAAAGCTTATGTTCTAAGATTATATTCCTTCGTCGCAGGTCGTAGTCAAATAAGAAAAATGGGTCAGAGAACATATTATACAGGTTGATACGAAAGAGCGCCGTAAGAGCAAAGTAAGTTCCGTTTCTGAAATTTGTTTTTCACGCAAAAGCCCTAGTTTTATCTATACAAATAAATAAAATTAAAGTGTCTTTATATTGAAAAAATAAAATGTTTGAGATTTGGTATGTTTGTTCTGGCTAATCACCGAAACGGCTGAACTGGTTTTGACGGGATTTTTACTGGCAGATAGCTGATGTTATAAGGAGTAATTTAGACTACTTTTGTTTAAGAAAAATAATTAGGGTTTCGTGTAAAAAATGTGAAATTATTGAGAACATCCGATTCAAATAAGGAAATAAATTCTTTATAATAATTTCACGCAAACAAACAGTTTGTTTGATAGATAAAAAGCCAATTCTGTTATTCTTTAATATTTTTTTTTTTTTACTAATTGATATAACTGCACTCAAATAATATTATAAAAAGGGTGTTTTTATTTTTGCTGGGAATCCAATTGATACCAAAAAGGTGTTTGTATTTTTTACCACATTTTTTATATGTTTAGGGACAAATGTGGGTTAAAAAGTTTGTGCGTATTGGTATTTTGATTCTTAATAGTTCTTACGTATGTGATTATTAATTCCAAATATTAATATTGTTCCTAGCTACTTAAATTAATCAGAGATATTTAAACAATACAAACTTACTACTAAGTTAAAAATATTTATTTTTAGATTACCATCCTTGCACAAAATAGATGTTTGGTTCCAACCTGTATACCCAGTACATAAGCGATGGGCCGCGAACTGTCACGCTAATGAGCCCCTGCATACTTTATGACCAGACGCTGATGTCAGGAGCTCATGGCTCATGGCTACACCAAGGTTCATACTTCTGCTGATGTTGATAGTGGCAATGTTAAATTCAAATATTTACAGAGAAAATAATAAAATATGTTTTCAAAGAGAATTAAGATACTATACACATAAATCATCATCTGCCTAGCCTTTTCCAAACTATCTTGGGGTCGGCTTCCAGTCTAACCGGATGCAGCTGAGTACCAGTATTTTAAATGAAGCGACCCACAACCCAGTAACTGGTTAATACGATACCCCTTGGTAAGACTGGATGTCAGACTTTTGGCTTCTGACTACTCGTAACGACTGTCATAGATCTACAAATGACAGTCGGGACCAACGGCTTAACGTTATTTCCGAAGCACGGAGGAAACTCGCTATGTAAAGGTCACCCATCCACGGACAGTGATTACATACGGGACCGAAACGTGGCCGCTCACAATGGGCCTCATCAGAAGGCTCAAAGTCACCCAAAGGGCAATGGAGAGAGCTATGCTCGGAGTTTCCTTGCGTGATCAAATCAGAAATGAGGACATCCGCAAGAGAACCAAGGTTACCGACGTAGCCCGAAGAATTGCCAAACTTAAGTGGCAGTGGGCAGGGCACATTGCTCGCAGAACGGATGGCCGATGGGGCTGAAAAGTTCTGGAATGGCGACCGCGAACCGGCAGACGATGAGTTGGAAGGCCTCCCACTAGGTGGACCGATGACCTGGTGAAGGTTTCGGGGATCCGCTGGATGCGAGTCGCACGGGACCGGTCAATGTGGCGACACTTGGGGGAGGCATATTTCCAGCAGTGGACGTCTTTCGGCTGAAATGATGATGATCCACGGACCAACCTCAGCAGCAAGCACGGCTTAACAACTAAACGATAACATATTTTTAATAAGTTTCGTAGAACAGAAAGCTAACTATACTTAGCCTCTTTTATGTTTCTTATGAAGCAACTTAAACCATTTAGTTTCCAAACTATCGAATAGTAATAGTAAAGTCGTGATACACATTCGTTCATAATTCCGAGTACATCAGTAAAGAAAAACCACTCAAAATAATGATATGCATTAGTCGACGGTGTATTAATCTGCCGAAAGCCAGGCTATTAGGAGTGAAAGAGACAAAAATATAAACAAAAAAAACGAGTGAAAAAGAGGTCAGTAACTGGTGAGTGTACGGTAGCAGAGAGTACAGGTGCAGGCGATGGTGGTTTGCTGTAGTCGCAATTAATAGTGGACAGTAGCTTATTAGATTACTGTTCTTTTTTTTTTTGCGGATTGGTTATCATCAATTTACCCCTCCTGCTCTGAGCGGAGCAGAAGGGAGTGTCCCTTTGTGTTTCAGGGCCACCTCTTAGGTTTACCGCAGACGAATATTTCCATTGCCACTAAAAAAAAACAGGTTTATTTGAACATTTTTTATTAAAAGTGCATGACTGTAATCATCTTCACAAAACATGAAAAAAATAACAATAAAACATAACAATAAAATTATAAAACTGAATTTGAATGTAACTTTTTCATGAATTTATGTCGTGAAAGTAATAACTTTTCAGTGAAAATTACGAATTTAGAATTGCTTGTCTTTAAAATAATTATGATATTAAAATAGTAAATGTTATATCTGTTTACTAGGTACCAAGGGTATTTAATACATTCACCTACGTACGCTAAGTCTAGGTAAAGTACCCGTCACCTCACCAGATAAAAATAATTGTATTGAAAGGTCAGTTCCGCCTGCAGATGTACGTCATCTCGAACTCCACATATGTAAACAGTTCGCGATCAAGACGCAGACGTACCACCTCAGCGGGCATATAGTGGACCTTCCCTTGATTACAATAAAAAAGAACAAGTTGTAATTTGGTACTAAGTTGCGCTTCACTGTTTGTGTTCGCAACGCTACGCAAGGTCTACGATAACTCGTAGGCTATCGTAGGCCTAGACAAAGAGACATTTTAGTAGTAATACATATCATGGAATAGTAAAAAATGTATTGGATGGAATATTGATATAATCTACCGAAAAGCTTATACAGGGTGGCGGGTTTAGTTCACTGCCTCCCTTCAAGGAGGTGAGGCCAACTGTTCGATTAAAAAAAAACTTAAAAAAAACATCCAATTCGTGAAAAATCCATTGTAGAAATACGATGATAGGATTCAAATTAAAGTGATTACTAGTGGCTGCCAAGCGTTCCAAACATTTTCGACTCTTTCATTATCATTATAGCTATCACTTAGCCTAAGCCCTCAGATGAAGATAATTATAATTTACTGCGACTTCTACAAATACAAAAACCAATTTTCAAAACATTTATTTCCTAAGTAGCTACATATTAATTGTTTGCCCGTCGCATCCACACAAAGCTAGCGCAAAGTGAGGCGTAATTACCTAGTGTCGGCGCTCCCAAAAAGTACAATTATATAGCCGTGTGTATTAGCTCTAGTACGTCTGTGCCACTGGCACGAGCGTCTGATTTGTTCACCTGTTGCTATTTGTCTAGCCTGCTCCTAGTTATGCTAGACAAGTTGTGGCCCGCGGATTTGTCCGGATGTCGGAAATTATGCCACGTAAGATATCATGGATACAAATATCCTATCTCTTAACCTAGGTCGTGTTCGACATTTATTTAGACAGAGAGACAGCCAGTTACGTTCGCATTTATGATAATTATAGATTCAGTGGGTTGTCAAGCTATTTTCCGATTCAAATCTAATGATGTATGATGCGTTTTGTACTTTACTCTGTATGGTGTCGGACGTATAGAATAGTACCATCCCATATCTTCCCGTGGGTGTCGTAAGAGGCGACTAAGGGATTTTCCAGAGAATGGGAAGCAGCGTTCTCTGTGCTTTTGTAACAACCGTACTGCGATCGCCAATCCGTCTGCCAAGCGTGACGATTATGGCAAAAACCCCAAAATGTTAATATGGCGACACTTCATTATCAGCCTATAATGTTCCCACTGCTGGGACATAGGCCTCCTCTCAATGAGAGGGAGTGGGCTGTAATCCACCACGCGGGCCCAGTGCGGGTTGGTAGATGTCACATGTCTTCGAATTTTTAGTTTTGGGACATGCCGGTTTCCTCACGATGTTTTCCTTCACCGTTTTGAGAGCAGCGGTGATGAAATAAATTACGCAAAGTAATGCGCCTGCCTGGGTTCGAACCTACGACTTACTGCTCGTAAGTCGGGGCTGCCACCACTGGGCCACCACTGCTCTTGCGACACTTGGGGGAGGCCTATGTCCAGCAGTGGACGTCTTTTGGGCTGAAATGATGAACGATGATTATGCGTTTTGTAAATCTTTTTAACACTTAATAAGCTTGCGTTTGGCCGCAACTCGCCCTGCTGCGTGAATCGATGATGCGGTCTAGGGTGGACACGGTTGCCTAGAAGAAACCGATTCAGTCTAACCTTGAAAAGATCCAAATTATAATGATCGGGAAACTGAGAAGCCGGCACTGAATTCCATAAACTAGCGGTTCGCACAATAAAACGGAAGCAAAACGATTTGTTCGGGTCCGTGGTACTTCAACCATACTCACCTGGATTCAGAACGTTTTACAAACAAAATTAATTATATATAATTAATATAATTATATTTATGTAATTGTATATAGTGATTTAGATTAACTGATGTTCTTCGGAAGCAGAAGCTACCGAAAAGCCTATGTCAGAGCTGTTGAAAGTGGTACAAATGTGAAATGCTTTAAAAACAATAGCCACTTGTGGAAAAGGCCCTAGAAAAGCGATGATAGATTAATTTTTTCACTTGCTTGTTATACATAACACGCCTTCATTTGGCCAGTTAAGAGCGTTCACAAAATTTCATACAAACTTTCAAGTCCTTATTTTCCGAAATGACTGAAGCGATTTTAATGAAACTTCATACGCATAAGCAGGATACATAGGTCTAAAAACTTACTAAAAATATTTTCGAAAAATAGTTACAGCTAAATTAGACCGATTATAAATTATCTATAGAAACAGAAATTTCCAATTATCTTTTTTTTTAATAGACATTTCGAAAATGTTTTTAGTAACTTTTTAGACTTATGTATACTGCCTATGCGTATCATTAAATTCGGTTCAGTCATTTCGGAAAATAAGGACTTGAAAGTTTGTATGAAATACTGTAAGATGTTAACGCTCTCAAGTCCCTTAAATATAGGCGAACCTATTGCTATTAACCGGGTAACATTCAAATTTCAAACTGCTACTCCGAAATTGAAGGAGTATGATAACAAAATAAATTAGATCAATATGTTTAAAATACTGTAAGATGTTAACGCTCTCCAGTCCCTTAAATATAGGCGAGCCTATATTCAAATTTCAACCTGCTACTCAGAAATTGTAGTAGTATGATAACATAATAAATTAGATGATTATGTTTCAAATCTAGTGTCAATTAATACGAGCGACTGTTTTAATTAATTATGGTCAACCAATTAGATCACAACATTCTATCATATTAGACTTGACAGCTCTGAAGTTTAATCAACTTTTCAGTGTTCATCAGTCTATTTTATTCCTAAGAAGAAATTTTTATTCATTCATATTACATATTGTTGAGAAAGTAAGTTTGTCTATTTGTTTCCTTTCACGTCTGTGTACTTCGAGAATGGCAGACCGTTTTTGACCGCGTTGAGAATAAAGCCATGTGCAGAAGTTAGTCGCGACTTCTTCTTCGGGTCCTCGGTTCGATTCTCAGGTTAAAAAAGTGTTATTATGTTTTTCCATTAAAACAATTATCAGTAAAGGTCGAAGTTTGGAAGGTAGCAGTACGGTTCAAAGTACGTTAATCCATTGGTCTTAGGCCTTCTATGGTCGTGTCGGATTGCCATCTCACGGACTGTATGAGTCAGTGCTGTTATTGTTCCTAGGTGAAGACTCTTAAAGTTAATTTCCAAGATAAAGATTATTTACAATAGGCCGAACTTTTCACCTACTTTCGAGAATACCCACGGTACCACTGGACCAGTAGTGTAGAAGCGAAGGAGGGGAAATGAACCTTATGAACATAATATAACATCAAGCCTCAAACAGTCAACAGAAGTTAGGAGACAGTCAGGTTTAAATGAAGAAGACCCTAAAAACCCTAGAATTCCATCATAAACAAAGATGATCTCAATTACACTGTGCCTATACTAAGAAACTTTCTTCCTCGCCAACATTAGTATGAAAAGACAAACAATATGAAACAGAACCAGCGTAAATTGGCGCTGGACGTGTCTGATAGGCGCGCGGTAGAAACGGAAAGTGGACCCCGCAAGGACGCCCGGTCCAAGCTGCGTGCTTCCTTGCCATAGGACTTTGGACCTTGGTCCAGGTATAAGCGAATTGCGATGAATGGACTGTGTGAAGGATGATATGCCAAGAAAGCTGTCTGATGAGATGACGAGTAATAGAGAAGTATGGAAGTAGAAGATATGCTGCACCGACCCCAAATTAATTGGGCTAAGTGCTAGAGAATGATGATACGCGATTAGTGGGAGATGTGAAGACGTTTTTTCTTGGGACTGGTTTTTTTTGGAGGGCTAAAAAAGGTGGACAAAGAATGTAGAAGTAACTGATATTCTTTCTTAAAATTAATCGTAATTGGAGATGGTGCAGTTGAAATAATTTGTAAAAAAAGATGGAGAAAAGATTTAAAGATGGTGATAGGAGAGAAGGAAGTTAACTAAACGCTATTGAATAATCACAAGCATTTAGATTGTGTGTCTTGCTATATTATGGCAATTTGTCCAGTAAGAAATAGCAACGAGTTGACTGACGGTCTGCCACTTTTCACCCTTTTCGTATCTAGGTCGATCATCGGTGAACTCGGTAGTACATCCAACCTACATAGTTCTTAAACTTAAACTAAATTCTTCGTATTTTCTACGGTAAACATCTTCTTTATTAAACAGTGGCATTTGATAACCTTTCGACTGCATCAGCAAACGGAATCCGCGTATCTGAATTTTGGGCCAAAAATATTAGAACTTTTTACCATGAAACATTATAGATATATTCTCACAATTTAAGTTTAGTTGCTTATTAATATAAGCACTGTTAGTACTTCTCTATTAATAAAAATCAACATTCTTAAAACCGCTACCCGCTCTTAACTTGTGTCCTTTATTTTCAGATTTGTGGTCTGCGTAGGGGAGGTTTTTATATTATCTCAAATAGTTCCTCATTATACATGGAAACGTGATCCGAAATCGTAAATAACCTTTGTATTGAAATAAAACAATAACATATTGAAAAAAATATAATTGAAGTACTGGTTCATTACTATATAGGTCTGTCTGTAGTAAACGGGTATAATGTTATGTATATATGCATGTATTCTTAAGCAAAATATATTAAATAAACTGTGCTCACTATGGTCAGTTGGAAGTTTTCTATACAATTATATAGGTCATCAATACGTTCTCTAAAAGTAATAGTAAAATTGTTAGCTAAAATCCGAACAAAATATTACAAAACCTTAAAAAAAAATAAAGATTTTCGAAATGTCATTAGAAGTAAAATTTCGGCATTTTCAACTTGCATGCTGGCACTCATGTTGTGTCTAATTCTTCTGTGCAAGTCTGCATTAGGCTTTTGTATATTTTTTCCCTTTTGATACCCTTTGTCTATGTTTTTGATACCTATTGTTTATGATTTTTGATTGACTGATTGACACTTTTGTTTTCTCTACCAAGAACCAGCGCATTTTTGTTTGGTAGTTAATACCTTCAACCACTTTCAAAGTTAATTTTAATGACCTAACTACTCAGAGAAAATCTCTCGTCTCAAAAAGCTTCACTCAAATTAACCAAAACTCCTCAATTTACTTTCATTTGATACTCATGATGTTATTATACAAGCATGCTTAATTGTTCTTTTTATCCAAGGCATGCACTCATTCAACTGCTAACCAGAAGAGTCATCCATCTTCGTCAGAGCCCAGACGCACTGCATTAGCCAGACGTTTGCAGACACAACCACGAAAATATATCTATCCTGCTCTTTCATGAAGAAAACAAATGAAGCTTTTGTCTGTGCCTGTCTTTTTCTATAGACTGAGTGATTCAGCAGTTTTGAAGTTCAGAAAGAATGTATGTTTTGGTTTTGCTGTTGTGGTTTTAGACTCTATTTTGCTGATGTAAGGTTGGTTTTGGGGTGGGAGGGCGTCGTAGAATTAAATTTCCGAAGCAAGTGTTAATGTTGAGTGCAACAATCTTTTTCTCGGGCGCTTCTTGCAATACCTGAAATTGGACGGTGTTATTCATTTCGCGACGCGCTCCGATAGACTTATTAAGTGGTTACGTCGTGTTTAACGCTGTTTCGTTGGCTTTTTATATGAGAACTGAGGTAACATTTGATCTTTTGTGTATGTCTGTACATTCGTTGGGCGTTCGCCTTTATTGGTATAAGGTGTTGTCCGCGGATTCAGTTGAACTTTGTTGTAAAAGTTTCGAAGCTGCCATTTCAGTAGCGTCTAATACCATTTTTCTTTTTTTGGTGTTTCATTAAAAAACTTAAATTAAAACATGTCAAATACAAAGATTCAAATATAGAAAGATATGTTTGAGTTGTACATGATTCTAAAACACCCAGAGCATATTTCGTCTATCACTAAAAAAAAAAACTGCTGTTTTATTTTATAAAAGTGCATTAACCGCCAAAATGTATGGAACAGCAGAATTTTATTTATCACCGACACGATAACCGTGAAAAGGCAACTTGATCTTATTCATCATCATCATCATTTCAGCCGAAAGACGTCCACTACTGGACATAGGCCTCCGCCAAGTGTCGCCACATTGACCGGTCCCATGCGACTCGCATCCAGCGGATCTTTGCTCCTATTGCGACAAGTTTTTTTTTACTTTTCACATTTATCCAAAAAATCCTATGATGAATTTGTTTTGCTAATTTCTCCTAGACCAACCATCATCTAATTACTCAGTAATTATCCCAGCTCATCAGTGGGCTATTTTTCAATTTGTACTAAGTAGAAGATGGGATGGCTCGTGTAAGTTATAGTAAAGGGTACAACAAATGCTGTGCACTGTAATCCATCTACTTCACGAACCGATGGCTGAGCGGTGCGGGGCGGGAGATGAGCGGAGCGAGGTAGGAGCGGTAGCGGGAGCGGGTACTGATTTAAAAGATTTTGTTTTTTTGATGCTTTAATTCTTATTTAGCGTTTGCTTTTGTTTCATTTTAATATACTTAATTTAATGTAAAAAAAAAAACAAAGAATAACGTGAGCAAAGAAAAAATTCATTTCTAATTCATTGGTAATTTTGGTACATTTTTTACGTATCATAATTTAATGTAAATGTTTTATTTATATTACTTTTGAATTACACATCAGAATATAGGTAAATTGGAGTTAAGACTTAAGGCTACTACTATAGCACCTACTGTAAATTTGTTTGTAGTCCAAGAAGCAGATTTGTATGATACTGCTCATGTGCTCATAGTATGTCAAAGTTCTATCTTTTCACATCGTATCGGTCAGTTTGCTGAATCTTAACAAAACCAACAAATATTGACAACCTAGCTATTAAACCATGCATGAAAACTCATTCCCAAAACTCATAAGATTTGACAATTCTAAATAGAAACAAACAATTCTAAATAGAGAGCAGCGGCGGCCCAGAGGTAGCAGTTCCGACTTACGAACAGTAAGCTGTGGGTTTGAACCCAGGCAGGCGCACTACTTTGTGTAATTTATTTCATCACCGCTGGCCTCAAAAACGGTGAAGGAAAACACCGTGACGAAACCGGCATGTCCTAGAACTAAAAATTCGGAGACATGTGACATCTAATAACCCGCACTGGGCTATTTGAGGCGGAACAGAGGCTGGAGACAACTATAAATGTAAATAATATAAATAAACTAATGTCAGAAAGAAGACAAAGAACAATTTTAATAGAGTACTGCATAACCATAGCCGCAAAAGTAATTAAACGCAATAAATCAACATAGAAGTCATGCTTTTTACAAATATGAACATTTCTCTTCAAGAAAAGATATTTAGAAACAAGCATTGTAAATCTTAGAAAATTAGTATAATTCAGTTAATTCATTTGAAGCCTTAAACACTTTGCGATGTAGAAAGGAAATAATTAGACCAGATTAAATTAATTTACAGTCAAACTTTTTAAAATCAAAGAAAACAAACAAAAGAGCAGTAGAAATAAGCAATGTATTGAAAAGGTCTCTGACCATGTCAGGGGGACACGAGCTGGGCAGGAGGTGGTTTTAGTCAGTTGGAGCCTGACACTATCCAGACTGGCTCGTTATGAGTCAGCCTGGGTGTAAGTCCGACCGGATTTCCCCTCCTGCCAAAAAAAAAAAAACCCGCACTGGGCCCGCGTGGTGGATTATAGCCCACTCCCTCTCATAGAGAGGAGGTCTGTGCCCCAGCAGTGGGAACATTATAGGCTGATGATGATGATGATGGTGATGATGATAAAATAGAAACTACAGGCGTACTATGTGTGTGTGTTACTTAGACGCTCGTATAACGGAGCTCTCGTATCACATCGCTACACCCCTCCCTCATCGCGCAGCTACCTCAAACGTCGTCTCCATTATGTGGTAAACGAATAAAAAGTAGTTCGATACGATTATGACTCGCTGTTAAGTCACCATTGGAATGTGCAGTTCCCGCTGTCTTCTAACACTTGGGCCACACCACAAGCTGCATGATGCATTAATCCCTGCTCCCCACGACGGATCCTTAATATATGATCGCGGGTTCGCGTCGGTCACGCCACGGATCTCTTTAAACTTGATCTACGCCCGATGAGTATTATTATTGCTAGTTTTTATGGGAAAAGCAAGGGTTCAAGAACATGCTAAAACAACATATTGTCCGCCATATTGGATTTAGAAAGACTTCAATTAGCAAATCATGCTTTGTCATCCAAACTAAACATGTATAGAAATTTTCAGCTCAATCTGAAAACGGGAAGTGTGTCAAAATTTTCTAAGTTTTTTTTTATATAGTTAGTTACAGTTGAAGCAATTAAAAAAAATCAACGGCACGCCGGTATTAATACTTGTACTTGAAAAAGGACCCTTAGAGTCACTAACGCTGCTTTCAATTCCGAATTATCATGGCCATTCAATTTAGGCTGAAACTTTGACAACCACTTCGTTTTTACAAAGGGTTGTTTTACCCAGTAACTGGGTTATGCAGGTCAGATAGGCAGTCACTCCATGTAAAATAAAGGCTTTCTGTTGCATCCGGTTAGATGCGAAGCCGACTATAATTGGGAAAAAGCTAGGCCGATATGATGTGAAACAGTTTACTCCCGACTTAATCGGGACTGTTCCATCGAGAAACTTTCTATTTATTAACATTACAAAAGATTTTGTGGACAACCCTAAGACGTTCGTTAGATTTTAGAGAAATAGATCGTGGCTAAACAATAACTTCTCATATCTTCCCGTGGGTGTCGTAAGAGGCGACTAAGGGATTTGCCAGAGAATGGGCAGCAGCGTTCACTGTGCTTTTGTTACAACCGTACTGCGATTGCCAAGCGTGGCGATTATGGCAAAACCCCCCATGTTATGCCTAGAGGCCTATGTCCAGTGATGATAATGATAAAATAACAGTCACTCGTGTTGATCTTCAGGTTAAGCCGCGCTTGCCTAAGTTGATGGATGGATGGGTGACCACACATAACGTACCGATTTTCCGCCATGCCTTGGAAAGCAGGTTAAGCCGTTGGTCCCGGCTGTCATTTGTAGATCTTTGACAGTCGTTACAGGTAATCAGTGGCCCGAAAGACTGGTATTGGATGTCAGATAGGTAGTCGCTCCATATAAAATACTGGTATTTTGGCATTTGGTTAGACTGGAACCCGACGCCTATATAGTTGGGAAAAGGGTAGGCAGATGATGATGATAATGATGATGAAAGCTTTGTACACCTAGGCACCTTAGCTTTACGTAACAGACGTCACCCAAACGTTTATTTTCAACATATTAGATCTCTGTCTATTAGTGCTCTGTATGGTGTCGGACGTAAAGATTAGCACCATCCCACATCTTCCCGTGGGTGTCGTAAGAGCCGACTAAGGGATTTGCCAGAGAATGGGCAGCAGCGTTCTCTGTGCTTTTGTAACAACCGTACTGCGATCGAGCGTAGATGCGCCAACCCGCCTGCCAAGCATGGCGATTATGGCAAAACCCTCCAAAATGTCAATGTAGCGACACATGGGGGAGGCCTATGTCCAGCAGTGAACGTCTTTTGGGCTGAAATGATGAATTAATGAAATGAATGAGATATCTGTCTGTACTGGCCTTTAATTCGTCATCAGAAATATTCATGATTCGTAATAAAATTGTTGTATCTTTCGACCTTCATATACGCACTAATTTGAATTAATTTCAATATTATGTTGTTTCAGAAAACACGATGTCTCCTTGCCCTTCGCATTCATTTTGTCAAAAAAGGCAAAGACACTCCGATCTAGGTTAAAATTAATGTCAATATGGACGAACTGGTTTTATTGGGAAATTTAAATAATGGTAATGTGTAAGGACAAAGAAGTTATGATAGCACTAGTTGTTTCCCGCGACTTCGTTCGCGTGAAATTATATTAAAAAAAAAATAACTTCCTTTTTGAATCGGATTTTGTTACCAATTTCAAGGCTTTTACTTTATTTATTTTCTAAAATGAAAGTAGCTTATAAGTTACTCCTTATAACATCAGCTATCTGCCAGTAAAAGTCCCGTCATAATTGGCCAAGCTGTTTTAGAGATTTGCCGGAAAAAACAGACAGAAATTTAATTTGTTTTTTATTAAGATGTATAGATAACCCTGTAAAATTTCCACTGCTGGGATACGTGCCCCCTCTATGGGCCAGTAGAGTGACCCGTAATCCACCACGCGTGGTCAATGTGGTTTATAGGTGTCGAATGTCTTCGAATTTCTGGTAATTCCTCACGATGTTTTCTTTTACTGCATTGATAGTAGTAATTAAGTTATTACCAGATTTTAACCCATAACTTACGTACGACAAATAAGTTCGGGCCGTCAAAGAATAGTAATAGTAAATCTAAACTAATATTATAAAGAGGAAAGATTTGATTGTTTGTTTGTTTGAATGTTTGTTTGTTTGCATTGAATAGGCTCCGAAACTACTGGTCCGATTTGAAAAATTCTTTCAGTGTTAAATAGCCTATTTATCGAGGAAGGCTATAGGCTATATATCATCACGCTACGACCAATGGGAGTGGAACAGCAATGAAAAACGTTGCGAAAAAGGGGAAAATGTGACGCAAACGAAGTTACGCCGGTCAGCTAGTTTATTTCATAAAAAGGGAGATAGTAGTACATGAGGCATACACAAAGTTATACGTATAAGTTTATACCATGTCAATCACAATCTGGTGGGTGGAGTTCTGCTTTCCTAGCTAGGTTATAGAATAAAGAAAAGAGGTGAGTGATAATTTTCATCAGATCAATATTCACTTGAGAGCAGCGGTGGCCCAGTGGTGGCAGCCCCGACTTACGAGCAGTAAGCCGTGGGCTCGAACCCAGGCAGGCGCATTACTTTGTGTAATTTATTTCATCACCGCTGCTCTCAAAAACGGTGAAGGAAAACATCGTGAGAAAACCGGCATTTCCTAGAACTAAAAATTCGAAGACATGTGACATCTACCAACCCGCACTGGGCCCGCGTGTGGATTACAGCCCGCTCCCTCTCATAGAGAGGAGGCCTGTGTCCCAGCAGTGGGAATATTATAGGCTGATGATGATGATGACTATTCACACTAAAATGGTACGTTTAAAGCATATCACTAATGCTTTAAAAGCAGTAATGATGTATGAATGTATCTGCGTTTGGCTAAGATACATAGCCATGTAAGACGCCAACGCTTATGTTGGCGAAAATGTTGAGTTAAGAAAAACTGAGAAATAACTCTAAATTTTTTTGTGCCGGACAGAATTGAAAAGATTGTAAGTAATGTTTTCACGGGACCCTGAAAACATTATTCAGATGTGACATTCCTCTCACATGTTTTAAATTAACATGTGATTTGAATTTATGACTTTATTTTTACGTTTGAATATTACGGACAGAAGTTGTCCTAAACTTTCTTGAAATATGCCAAAGAAACAATTTCTTCTGGAGTACTAAGTAATGATATCTTAGGGATAAGTTAACCCGCGGGCCGGTGGGCGGTGAGTAATGGGCTAGCTCACCGTCCGTCCGTCTTATGACGACAGGCCGTGTCGACGGCGCGTTCGTGTTCCACGCACGCCTCAAGGAGATGTCAGCAAATTGGAAGGTACGAGAGGGCCGATGCCTGCCAGGGCTGCGGGACTGTTCGAAAGAGATACTGCGGCCCTGGAACACAAAGGGTTAAGAAGGAACATGGATGGGTTTTAGTCAGTACAAGTCTGACACTCCTTACCGCTCCATCCAGAGCGGGAGGGGTTATTGGACGATTTCCCAACAGTAAAAGAAAAATGAAAAAATCTCTTTTTTTCATTTTTCTTTAAAGAAAATTACCACAATTAAGAAATATACCACATTCTCTTACTCGACTAAACACTACTTCTATAATAGGTAGGTGTACTTCCATTGGTAGTATAATAAACAAAAGACAATCGGAAAGCACGTTAAGCCGTTGGTCCCAGCTGTCATTTGTAGATCTTTGACAGTCGTTACGAGTAGTCCGAAGCCAAAATCTGACATCCAGTCTTACTAAGGGGTATCGTTTTACCCAGTACCTGGGTTGTGGAAGTTAAGATAGGCAGTCGCTTCATGTAAAATACTGGTACTCAGCTGCATCCGGTTAGACTGGAAGCCGAAACCAAGATAGTTCAGGAAAAGGCTAGGCAGATGATAATGGTAGTATACTAAACGGCTTGTTTTCAAATATAGGAACTGACATTCGTCAGTAGGACTGGCTCGTTAGTCGAGTGGTCGCAAGCGCGAATGCTGAGAATGAGCTCTGGGTTCGATTCCTGAGTCGGGCAAAGTGCTATTGGGTTTTTCTATCAGGAATTTTTCAGTAGCAACCACGGAATCTGGATATGTGTCCGGTTGATCGGAATAGGCTTGCCCCTATTACACGGGACTTAAATATAACTAGTGAAATGTGGGTGCTACATTAGTTACACCCCTGCCTAAATCTTTGGAGATAACAGGCGTGATGTTATGTTGCATCCGTCAATAAATATCTAAAAACACAAACTAGTTATAAAACATTATTCGCTGTTGCACCGTTTCCATCTAATGCTCTTGACCATGCACCCGCCGACCTCGAAGTGTCCTTCTAAGATACTTTGATCTTTACATTTGAATATATTATTATTTTGTTTACGAATGCACCGGAGTTAGTCTAGTATGAAGTACTTATATCTGTTACATTAAACCGGACTAGCTAATGTGTACAGCTTCGCCCACGTTTTGTCCCACGGGATCGTACTATCGGAATAGAAAGTATCCTATGTGATATTCCGGACTATTATCTATCTCTGTGCCAAATTTCATCTAAATCCGTTCAGTAGTTTTTGAGTGAAAGAAACTTCGAACGTCAGCCGGGACCGGTTGTCACTGGAAGATTAGTCGGTTATTCTTGCAACTAGTTTCAGCAGGGGGGGATATTGTGATGATGAGTAACAGTGTTGCGGAAATCAGATACACAGTCACTTCACCTATGAAAGCGATTGCCACTTTTGTGGGCCTTTTGATCCTTTCAGAGAAATAAACAAAGAATACCTTTAAGGCCCCTAAGCATACGGCGTATTATAAACGCGCAGACGACGCGCGTTCCTGAAACGCGCGTCGTCTGTGCGTTTTCTGCGCCGTAAGTGCCGATTCTTGCGTTTTTATAGAATCGAACGCGCGTAAAACGACATACAAACGTGCGTGTGAAGCGCGTTCGAAACTCGTTTGAAGCGTGTACAAGGGGTCAGAGGAGGGGTGGAGGAGGGCTGAAAATAGGCACAATTGACGAGGAATTTCTGACTAAAACGCGGAAGCTACGAGCGACTACAACGCGTCTGTATCGCTGTATATGCGCGTATACGCGCAGCAGACGCGCGTTTCACGATCGCTCCGTGTGCTTAGGTTACAAGGTTGCGTTCAAATCTCGTTTGAAGCGCGTACTCGTGCGTCATCTGCGCGTCGTCTGCGCGTTTAAAATACGCCGTGTGCTAGGGGCCTTAGGAACATAAAATAACCTCACACCTGTAATCCCCAAAGGTTAAGCAGAGGTGTACATAATAGGACACCTACATTAAGCCAGTTATGTTTAAGCGTTTACACCTTACGGCATTTCATACAAACTTTCAAGTCCTTATTTTCCGAAATGTCTGAACCGATTTAAATGAAAAAAAAAGTTACTAAAAACATTTTCGAAATGTCTTTATAAATAAAAGATATTTGGAAATTTTTGTTTCTTATATAATTTATAATAGGTCTAATTTAGCTGTAACACTGTTTTTCGACGATGTTTTTAATAACTTTTTAGATCTATGTGTCCTGCTTATGTTCATTAAAACCAGTTCAGTAATTTCGGAAAATAAGGACTTGAAAGTTTCTATGAAATGTCGTAAGGTGTAAACGCTCTTAAGTTCCATATAATAGGGGGCAAGCCTGTAACCGGGCACAAATCCAGACTCCGTGGTTACTACTGAGAAATACCTGATGGAAAACCCCAATTACACTTTGCCCGACCCGGGAATCAAACCGCAAGGACCTCTTGTTCAGCAGTCGCGCTTGTAACCACTAGACCATCGAGACAGCACTAAGAAAGTTATGTTTAAAATATGCATCGGAGAGCAGCGGTGGCCCAGTGGTGGCAGCCCCGACTTACGAGCAGTAAGCCGTGCGTTCGAACCCAGGCAGGCGCATTACTTTGTGTAATTTATTTCATCACCGCTGCCCTCAAAAACGGTGAAGGAAAACATCGTGAGGAAACCGGCATGTCCTAGAACTAAAAATTCGAAGACATGTGATATCTACCAACCCGCACTGGGCGCGTGGTGGATTACAGCCAACTCCCTCTCATAGAGAGGAGGCCTGTGTCCCAGCAGTGGGAATATTATAGGCTGATGATGATGATGATGAAAATATGCATCCGCTTAGTAAATAACAATTTGATAACTTGACTTGACATTATCATTTCTTATAACCTTTAGGATTTTAAAGGTTTATGCACTTATCCGGTTCTAGATAGGTAGCTAAATGCTGATGGAAAATTAAAGTTTTACATAGCAAAATAAATATTTAAATGTTGTTGTTTATTTTTATCCAAAGATTTTGATATCGAACACCAACTAATTTGATGTCTTGAAGAACAACGAAGAGTACGGCATGACTAACTAAATAAGTAACTAACCATTTTTGTCCCACTGCTGGACAAAAAAAGTGGGACAAAATCAAAAGGATCTCCTTCTTTTCCAGTCCCTTCAAGAGGAGTGTAATGTTCTAAATGAACATAACATCACGCCGTGCAATACCCAAAGGGTCAAGCAGAGGTGTACCAAAAAGAGCAAGAAGTAAGTCGTAGGTTCGAACTCAGACTAGCACATTACTTTGTGTAATTTATTTCATCACAGCTGCCCTCAAAAACGGTGAAGAAAACATCGTGAGGAAACCGGCATGTCCTAAAACTAAAAATTTGAAGACATGTGACATCTACCAACCTGCACTGGGCCCACGTGGTGGATTACAGCCCACTCCCTCTCATAGAGAGGAGGCCTGCGTCTCAGCAGTGGGAATATTATAGGCTGATGAAGATGATGATGTACCAAAAAGTACGCCCACATTTCGCAAATTATATTTAAGTTTAATGTAAACATACGAAGGGTAAGGCCGAGGTGAAGACCTACAATTATATTTAAATTCCATGTAAATACGTATAATAGTAATATGCTTCTTATATTAAACTAGCTGTCCGGCGCAACTTCGTTTGCGTCACATTTTCCCCGTTTTCGCAACATTTATCATTGCTGCTCCACTCCTATTGACCGTAGCGTGATGATATATACCCTATAGCCTTCCTCGATAAATAGGCTATCTAAAACTGAAAGAATTTTTCAAATCGGACCAGTAGTTTCGGAGCATATTCAATGCAAACAAACAAACAAACAATCAAATCTTTCCTCTTTATAATATTAGTTTAGATTAGTTTAGATAAAGGCGAAATTGCATTTTTCTGTAATAACAAAATACTTTTATTCACAAAACAATGGAATACAAATTTTAACATATGTACAGTTTATAAACAGAGTTACTTACCTGTAATAACAAAAAAAACAACATTTAAAGCCTTCACTTTCTAGTAAGTCTGTTCCACGTATCTAAATTAAAAATAACATAACTATCTTATTTAAAATTACCTCCATACCGACAGTCGATGTCACAAACATGACACTCGAATCTCTTAGAAAGCTATCTAAACTAGTATTATAAAGAAGAAAGATTTGATTGTTTGTTTGCATTGAATAGGCTCCGAAACTACTGGTCCGATTTGAAAAGTTCCTTCAGTGTTAGATAGCCCATTTATCGAGGAAGGCTATTGGCTATATATCATCACGCTACGACCAATGGCAGTGGAACAGCAATGAAAAATGTTGCGAAAACGGGGAAACTGTGACGCAAACGAAGTTGCGCCGGTCAGCTAGTAGATAATAAATCCATAAAGAAGAAGGACACAAGTGACACTAGTGACCTCCTTTACATACGTATTGCCATTAACCGGTCACAAATCCAGACTCCGTGGCTGAGAAATTCCTGATGGAAAAACCCAGAAAGTTTTCCCAAACCAATAAAGTTTCCAACTGAGAAATACTTATAACTAACTGGTAACCATTCAGAGCCCTAGAATAAATAATATGTATCCTTTAGCAATACTTAATTACAAATTTAAAATGATTGGCGGTTTTTCCATTGTCATATCATCGTGTTTTCCATGTCCGATGATAATTTGGTCGCCGGAATTCATTAAAATACCAATTATTTCATAAGTACATTATTCCATTATTAACGTTCGAAAATTGAGAAACGAATTTATTATTGTGATTTCGTTAAACTAGTATTGTACTGTAGATTCGTCTGTTTTTATTAAACTAGCTGTCCTGCGCAACTTCGTCTGCGTCACATTTTCCCCGTTTTCGCAACATTTTTCATTGCTGCTCCGCTCCTATTGGTCGTAGCGTAATGTTAATAAAGCGCTATAGTCTTCCTCAATAAATGAGATATCTAACACTGAAGATTTTTTAAATCAGACCAGTAGTTCCTGAGATTAGCGCGTTCAAGCAAACAAACTCTTTAGCTTTTTTATTAGTAGCATAGATTAGAATTAGTATATTTATATATATAAATATATATTAGATTAGATATTAAAACACGATAATGTAGCCAATAAACAAATTAAATTATCAGGCAATATGCATGGTTGCATTAAGTACCAGTTTACAAGTGAAATGAGGTTTGCCCTATTGCAGTAGCTTGCAGTTCTGCTTGACCTCTGAGTCAAGCCACCACAGGATTTAACCTAGGGGTTATAGGTTTGATCCCGAGTTCGGGCAAAGTGTTGAAGGGTATTTATACCGGAGTGTCTCAAAAGCAGTCTGGTGTCTGAATTTGTGCCGTATGTCGCAACAAAATTACCCTATTACGCGTGTTTCATTGCGAGTAACTAAAGAAAAAATGGTGTATGTATCATCTCTCTTCTTCTTATACACCCACTTACAGGGAACAATTTTTATTTGGTCGATTTACAAGAAACCAATCCTCTTTTGATTGTATAGACTGAAACTCTTCTTCCATAGTCGAAATCTACTTACTGCTATCGTCTGAATTCATTGCTTCTACATAAGTCTTAGGATCATCCAAAATGGCTTCAAGAGATTCTGCTACCCAAAAATCAAAATTTAGGTAGTCAGGCCTTCTTCTCACACGTTGTGGGTATCTTCTAATATCACTTTCACCTTCAGCCTCACTATGCATTGTAGATCAGATACATCGGGCTTGCTTCAAGGGCTTCAACATACTTTTCATTTTTTTTTACCTCTGCCTGGCTCTTCGGAGCATAACCATGATGTTGAATAACAACGTGGTTCATCGAAAAACATTAAGAAATTCAATTACCTCCCATTTCCAGTTCAATAGAGCAATTATGAGTACCTCCATTTTAAACGAGCGCACAAACAGACACCCAGCCGGACTGAGCATATATTATTATATGCACGCGAACCCATTTGCAGCGGCTCTGTTGATTTTTCCGATTAAAGCGCAATGCGGATCGGCAGTATTTTGTCCTGAAGGGTTCCGTGGGCTATATAGAACCTTAGCTACTACTAATTAAGGACATACTTTTTGCAATTATTTTTAATATTATTTTTGGGACATAGAGGTCTAGAAAGTGTCTGTCTTACATTCTGTAGGAGTAAGAGAGATGATGCTCTACGAAACCGACTGTTTGCGGGGTGTTGCATTCATGCAATCAGCATATAATGGTCCCACTGCTGGAACACCGGCATCTCCTAAGGACACAGACAGACGAGAAGTGCGAGACGAGGAAGTGGGTCATCATCCACCACGCGGGCCCTTTGGAGGTTGGTGGATACAGCATGTCTTCGATTTTCTGGTTCATGGGATTCCAGTTTCCTGGCGATGTGTTTTCATTCTCTTTGCCGCTCAAATTAAAACTACATTGCTTACAAGGGAAATTTATCTTTCTTGTTTTTCACATGGCTCAAAGCGAAAGATAAGTTATGGGATCAGGCGTTACTTTGCGGCAATTTACGACATTAAATGTTATATGCAAAATATTTAGTGTTAATTCCGGGAAATAGATCCAGGTTTGGATGCAGGACGCAGCATTACCCTCTCCCGCCCGTAAAAAACATGCAAAATCAACACCTCTTGAAGTCGACGCGGTAGTCCTTGCAGGAGATGGCCGGACGAACTGGACAAAACCAAGGACCAATGGTCCATATTGGCCCTGGATCGAAGGATTTGGAAGTCATGGGGAGAGGCCTTTGCCCAGCAGTGGACCGACACAGGTTAAAAGTAACAGTAAAATCTGCTGATGATGCTCCGTGGAGGGGCGGAACACGTGTTGAGTATACGTTTGGGTGTATGGCATGGTAATTATCCAAACGTAAACCGAGGTTCCGGAAACCAGAAGATTTAATTACACACGATCAAAGATTACCCAATTAATCGGATACTTTGAAGCATAGCTGCAAGCTATTACATATTTAGCTCAATTTAATTGCCATAACTTAAAAAACATTACTCATTAATCCGACGGAACCCTCTCGCATTAACATTTTCACCGCTTCACCATTTTTTTCGGCAATTGATTGGCTGGAGCAAATAAAGCAAATGAAGTCCGATTGAATTTGTGATGAGCTTTCACCAATTTGTACTTTGATCACTATGTACTTGCTACGAAAGAGTACTTATGTACAACATAGTACATACTTTTATCTATAAAATCGTTGTAATTTATTTCCGTTTGCTTTTTGGAGCATCACTGTAGGTTGGCACTTCTCAAAAACACAACACGTCATCCAAGCTCTGGATTCTAAATAATATTGGTAACAAACACCTTTCATAAATCATCATCATCATCTGCCGAGCCTTTTCCCAAACTATCTAGGGGTCGGCTTCCAGTCTAACCGGATGCAGCTGAGTACCAGTATTTAACATGAAGCGACTGCCTATCTGACCTCCACAACCCAGTAAATGGATAATACGATACCCCCTGGTAAGATTTACACTCGATTCACACTTTCGGCTTTTGACTACTCGTAAAGACTGTCAAAGATCTACAAATGAAAGCCGGAACCAACAGCTTAACGTGCTTTCCGAGGCACGGAGGAAACACGGTATGTAATTATGGTCACCCATCCACGGACCAACCTCGGCAAGCACGGCTTAACCTTAAAGATCGACCAGTGCGGCTGTTATTACTTAGCCACAAGCTCCTCAAACACCTTTCATAGATATAAAAAAATAATTTTAAATAAAAAGTTTCAGGTTATAAGTATTATTAGACTCATCATCATTCTCTTGCCCTTATCCCAATATATTTGGGGTCAGCGCAGCATGTCTTCTTCCATATCCTCTATTACTCGTCGTCTCAACAGTCACCTCCTTCCTTGCCATATAGTTCTTATTTATCCTCATGTTAGACTAACGCACTGTTATATTATTAGAAATTAGGGTACATGTTGCGTATGTGTCGATTCTAAGGAACTTTCGACATTGTCCTTGGGTAGTCAAAGCAATATTGCCGAAAAAATAAACAAACAAAGGGTACTACTGCTACACCTAGCTACGAAGTTTAGTTTACCAGTATATATATATATAACTAGCTGTCCGGCGCAACTTCGTTTGCGTCACATTTTCCCCGTTTTCGCAACATTTTTCATTGCTGCTCCACTTCTATTAGTCGTAGCGTGATGATATATAGCCTATAGCCTTCCCCGATAAATGGGCTATTTAACACTGAAAGAATTTTTCAAATCGGACCCGTAGTTTCGGAGCCTATTCAATGCAAATAAACAAACAATCAAATCTTTCCTCTTTATAGTATTAGTTTAGATAATTATTATTATCTATTAAATTATAACGATCCTTACTCTACATACTCTTATTAATATTTAACTTACACTTACCAGCAAAAGTACTAGTTCCAAAAATCGTGATACCACAAAAAGCCATTTAACATCAGAAAAAAAAACAAAAAAAATGGCGGCAGTAACTCATTAAGTTCAAGAGTTCATTGTGGCGAAACTCTTTGGCTTGCTGAAAGAAAAACTAAAGTGATGTAGAAGTAAGAATTTTTGTGTCAGGAGTGAGTTTGAAGCGGGCGCAGTTTTTGCGTTCAACAACTTGGACCATTCGTCTTCGCGCGATGCATGGGAAAAGTTACTGACAGATCAGTACACTGCCGAGCAAATTGAGAGCCTAGTAAAGGTATTTTGGGAAAGATTTGTGGATGAGTTTCTTCATTGATGATTGAATTTAAAATGCTGGTGGGCAATTGTGTATCTTCCTTATGTTAAATTATTGGTTTCATGTGGCTGGGGCTGTTTCATTGTAATATGGTGGTTTAGTATTTAACAAATTACATCAAATTAGTGCTTCACTTGAGAAAGTTGGGTTTTCGGAATATGGGAACACTTTGATATTATTTTGTCGATTTATTAAAATAAAAATTGTGATTCATTTTTTTCAACGCAGTGATGCATTGGCATTCACTTTTGTACAAAATCTGAAACAACACAACATTTTACATAAAAAGCGATAAAAAACAAAAGTTAAAAGCGTGCAATAATTTCGCTCGCCAGTGTACAGCGGGTGCAACGTCACGACAACGACGTCCGCTAATTTATGGAAAACCTCTGAAGTCGCGTGGCCGGGCCAACTTCACCGGTGTGTACTTTTGTGCGCCCCAAGTGTAACCACCTACATCGCTGTCAATGCTTACAATGGAGAGCATTATGTTCTGTAGTACTTGCATTGTTGTGCAGGGTTTGTAACAGTCATTTGTGGAGGTTTATTAGATAAGCATCACGTAGATCTTCTAGGTTCAGCAACGCTTGCCAGGGTCGGCCCTTGGATGGGTAACCACTCATTACATACTAATAGACAGGAAGTCATATGGAGTCGTCATGGGTAGTCAGAAACCCAAAAATCCAGAGGCTACCATGATAACCAGTCTTACCAAGGAGTTTGGTATTACCTACCCAGTTCCTGGGTCGAGAGATGGGCAAAGCAGAAGATGACAGACACTACATTTGTTTCTTACAAGTTTTAAATTATGGTATAGACTGGTGAAAAATATTAGCGACTAGCCAGACAGCAAGTAACGGTGCTGACAGTCCGAGGTACACGTGTCATGCATTTGGGTATTACCCCAGGAAGTAATTTTATTTATTTGCACCATCATAACATCACGCTTCATATCTCCGAAAGAGTTAGGCAGACGTTTACCTAATAGTACACCCGTATTTCACCAGTTATGTTTTAAGTCCCATGTTATAGGGAATGAGCCTATTGCCATCAACTGGGCACAAATCCAGACTCCGTGGCTGCTACTGCCCAATAACACTTTGTCCGACGTGGGAATCCAACCCAGCCCAAGGAGGAGTAATTTTTGAAACAAAAAATTGCGATATACTAAAACACATGGCTGAATTATACTCATCGATGACAAACAATATCACACTTGCCATCACATGTGCCACAAAAGCAAGCTTTAATGTTCACAAAATATAGTCGTTTATCGAATAGGTATATGTGGGTTTAGTAGGAAACAGTGTGAATATCCTCTCGACCTACGAAGGTCGGACTAGTAACTCGCATTCAGTTCGAAAATATGACGCATATCGTTGAAGACCTCTAGTTGATGTGAATTAAGATCCTTTATTTCACTAGTCACGCTTTTGGAAGAAGAGGTTCGGACTTTCCACGCTTGCCGATGGTGGTCTATGGATAGGTGACCATTCAGTACATATCGAGACTACTCCATGCCTTAGAAAAGACCTTAAGCAATTGGTTCATCATCTGCCGAGCCTTTTCCCAAACTATCTTGGGGTCGGCTTCCATTCTAACCGGATGCAGCTGAGTACCAGTATTTTATATGAAGCGACTGCCTATCTGACCTCCACAACCCAGTAACTGGGTAATACGATACCCTTTGGAAAGACTGGAAGTCAGACTTTTGGCTTCTGACTACTCGTAACGACTGTCAAAGATCTACAAATGACAGCCGGGACCAACGGCATAACGTGCTTTCCGAGGCACGGAGATAACTCGGTATGTAATTATGGTCACCCATCCACGGCCAACCTCGGCAAGCACGGGTTAAGCTTAAAGATCGACCCGTGCGGCTATTATTATTTAGCCACAAGCTCCTCAATTGGTCATATCATCATCATCATCATCATTTCAGCCCTTTTAACGTCCACTGCTGGACATAGGCCTCCCCCAAGAAGGGGGGGTTTTGCCATAATCGCCACGCTTGGCAGGCGGGTTGGCGATCGCAGTACGGTTGTTATAAAAGCACAGAGAACGCTGCTGCCCATTCTCTGGCAAGTCCCTTAGTCGCCTCTTTTTAATTTTAATTGGTCATATATAGATCTATAATTGTTGTCTCGGATAGTCGGTGATCCAAGAGTAAGACAACCAACTGGTTGTCTCTTACTTACGAAAGGGGTACCGTATTACTCAGTATCTGGGTTGTGTAGATCACAAAGGCAGTTGCTTCATGTAAAATGCTGGTATTCCGCTGCATCCAGTTAAACTGGAAGCCGACCAAAACCAACAAAGTTGGGAAAAGACTAGGCAAGTGATGACTTTCAGTCGTAGGTTCTGAACTAGAATATGTCATTATATTTCATTCGCAGTAGGTAGGTACTTCCCCAGATGAACTTTTCTACTAAAAGTGGATGAGCAATATGGCTGACATATTAATGTAATAATTCTATACTGGTTTCTATAATTTATCTCGACGTTTGACATTAAACGAAATACTTAGGTATCGGGGCAAATTATAGTTGACTCAATAAATAATGATGTGAAACATTGATTTTACGTTTAAATATATTTTTGCGTAAAGAAGACTAACCCTGACCCTGGTATCTACAAGTTAATGGAATTATTTTTTTTGACGACACGGTTGGCGCACTGGTTGAGCGATCGACTGCTGCGCTGCGTGTCGCGGGTTCGATCCCCGCACGGAACATATATTTGTATGGCCTACAGTTAGTTGTTCCGGATCTGGCTGTGTATGTGAGTTTAAATGTTTGTAAACGCACCCACGATACAGGAGAAATTCCAAGTGCGGGGCAAAGCAATAAAAAAAAAATGTGCTTAAGTAATTACCTACTTATGCAATTTTATTTATGCAATTGACAAGAATTTAAACGAAGTAAGAACCGACAAAGAATGCAAAGCTAAGAATTTTAACTTCTGCAGTTCCAACTTTAAGGAATTATTATCATCATCTTTCTGCCCTTGTTCCATTTTATTTGGGGTCGGCGCAACAAGTCTCTTTCCTCCATTCTCCTCTGTCATTCGTCATGCTATCATTTACTCCTTTTTCCTTCATATCATTTTTCACACAATCCATCCATCTTTGCTTTGGTCTTCCTCTCCCTCTCCATCCATCCACATTCATATTCATCACACTTTCAGTCACATGTCTTCCATCCCTCCTTATCACATGTTAAGCAATGACTAAGCTACATATAAAAACGCATCTTAAATAATGCCATTTACTCAAGTAAACACTTCGAGTTGTTAATGGGTGTTAGACTAGTAGACATTGCATAGTCTTCTGCGTTTGTAATAATATAATATGACGAAATTGTGAAAGCATACTGAAAACCACAAAAATAAACGCGTCCGAAACAAAATCTTGCGCAACAAACAAGTGCTAAAAACCTCATATAATGGTCATCATTCATAATTTCAGCCCAAAAGACGTCCACTGCTGGACACAGGCCTCCCCCAAGTGTCGCCAAATTGACACTTAGGGGGGTTTTGCCATAATCGCCACGCTTGGCAGGCGGGTTGGCGATCGCAGTACGGCTGTTGCAAAAGAACAGAGAACGCTGTTGCCCATTCTCTGGCAAATCCCTTAATCGCCTCTTACGACACCCACGGAAAGATATGGGATAGTGCTATTCTTTACTTCCGACACCATACAGAGCATACAGAGCATATTATGGTAGTGTCGACAAATTTAAAGTATCGAGCAGTCACCTTGCACGACCTACCACAACTATGTGTTTATATGTCTACTTTTTGTTTTATTTCACTAAAACTGCATATCTTAGTAGCGAGAAGTGGTCGCATAAAAGTCAAGTTTATTTTAAGTCCGTTAGCGATTTAATTGGTATTTCTAGAGATTATATCAATGCCTCATTGGTCTAGTGGTTGCGAGCCCGACTGCTGAGCATGGGTCCTGGGTTCGATTCTCAGGTCAGTCAAAGTGTTATTGGGTTTTTCCATCAGGAATTTCTCAGTAGCAGCCACGGAGTCTGGATTTGTGCCCGATTAAGGGCAATAGGCGGCTATTACATGGAACTTAAACTTAATTGGCGAAATGTGGGTGTATTTACCAACCCGCACTAGGCCCGCGTGGTGGATTAGAGCCCACTCCCTCTCATAGAGAGGAGGCCTGTGTCCAGCAGTGGGAACATTATCGGCTGATGATGATGATGGGTGTATTTATTACGTATAACACTGCCCAACCTTTCGCGGATTATAGGCGTGATGTTATGTTATGCATATTTATTATGAAAGCTTTTATTTTGAATAGAATTTCATACAAATATTTTATGACTAGCTGTCCCAGCCAGTTTATCTGTGTCACATTTTCCCCGTATTCGCAACATTTTTGATTGCTGCTCCGCTCCTATTTGTCGTAGCGTGATGATATATAGCCTATAGCCTTCCTTAATAAATGGGCTATCTAACACTGAAAAAATTAAAACCTAGTAGTAGTAGTTCCTGATATTGGCGCGTTTAAGCAAACAAACAAACAAACTCTTCAGCTTAAGTATAGATTCGAGGTTTTATGTATTTTACTTACGGTTTCTATCAGCTCTTGTCTGGGAACAATGGATACTTGGACAGTGTACGAGGGGTCGTTGTGGCAAATATTTGGGTAGGACTATGCCCAGGAGAAAGCATCAAGGATGAAATGATGATAATGAGGACCATCTTTGATGCAGAGCCTTCATGGCCATCTTTTAAGACCAATGTTTGTTTTTTCTTCTGGCTTTTTTTTCGGACGGTATGTCATCAGATGACCCCTCCCACTCTGGGCGGAGCGAAAGGCAGTGTCAGACTTGTACTGACTAAACCCGTCCATGTTCCTTCTTAGCTCTTTGTGTTCCAGGGCTACGGTATCTCTTTCGAACAGTCCCGCAGCCCTGGCAGGCATCAGCCCTCTCTTCCGATTTGCTGACATCTCCTTGAGGCGCGCGTGGAACACGAACGCCCAGTCGACACGGCCTATTTTTCTTATGCCTCAGGATAGGTCACTCTGTTGTAGAAATATCAAACTTTCAACAAAATTGCAGGCACTCGAGTTCAGCTAGGCAAGCATCACCGTCTCTATTTTCCATCAAGTACGATAAGAGCGAAAAAAATAAACTTAAAAGATCAGATAACTGGCAGCTACATAAGTGGTTCCTACTTTAACCTTTCAACCAACACGTATACTGTGTTACACATTCTATATAATATAATAAACATACGTAATATTACAAGGTTACAATCACAGTGCGTTGTCGCAAACAGTCATGTAAGTGTCTATGCCTTGATAATGAACGGAACGAAGGTCGTTGCATGCGGCTTGACCGCGCAGTTATTATTACTGTCACTTTGGTGTTTTTTTTTCCTTTTTTATGAATGGCATCTCGCAGTTCAACCTAGGAGGTTGTCGTCTGCTTAACCGGACTATCCTGTAGGTGCCTTAAGAGTAAGGCCTCCAGCCAGGGCATAAAAACTTACAAACTAAGCGACTATACGCTGAGGGCACCCCCTGTGGGGTACGAGCCTCGGCTCAGGGCGTCGCTGGGGGAGGACTGCATGGGGACAGGCTGGATCTGAATGATATCATTATTTAGGGGCTGATTTAAAACTACTGGCACAGCATCGCGGGCTGGCTCGAGCGAGGGTCGGGGAGGGCATGGACCGGGACGTCGCGACGGACCTCGACGGCGAGGTCGGAAAGTGTCACTTTGGTGAAGTTGAAGGCGATTCTTATACGACACCGCTCGTCCGCGCGGCCGGGCGGACAGGCGGTGAGCGCCGTTCGTCCTCGCGGTCAGACGGTGTACGTGTCTAGTCATCAACGGATTTCATACGAGCCAATGCGACGTGAGATCCGCGTCACCGCTCGACCGCGCGGACGAGCGGTAAGAATCCGATCTGTTCAGGAGCTGGGTTATTATGTGTTGAAAGTCATCATGAAGGCTGTATCATCATCATCATTCTCTTGCTGTAATCCCAGTGTATTTGGGGTCGGCACAGCATGTCTTTTTCTTCCGTACTTCTCTAATATTTGTTATCTGAGCAGTCACCTTTTTTCTAGAAATTCCATGAAAGCTGTATAATTGTGATAATTCTAACACTTTCATAATATGGTTCCAAAGGACCTGGAGACATTATTTGATAACCTACTTAACAAAAAACTTATGTTAACCCTGTTCTTCTTCTTCGTTTTGCGATTAGCAAGTGTTCAGGCCCTCTGGACGAGATTTGGATGTACTCGTAGTCTAAGTTAAATCCTTTTATATTTCATTCACGAAATGAATAAGATGAGATAATCATCTGCCTAGCCCTTTTCCCAACTATGTCGGACTCGGCTTCCAGTCTTACCGGATTCAGTTGAATACCAGTATTTTACATGGAGCGGCTGCTTATCCGACCTCCACAACCCAGTTAGTTTTGGCCGGATCGTAAGACTGATTGTCGGACTTTCGGGCCACTGACTACTTCTGTAACTAATGTCAAAGATCTATAAACGACAGCCACGACCAACCACTTTACATGCTTTCCGAAGCACGGAAGAAACTCGGTATTTTATGGGTGGTCACCCATCCACGGACCAACCAAGGCAGGTGCGGCTTAACCTGAAGATCGACTGGAGTAACTCTTACTATATAGCCACGAGTTCCTTCGCCATGAGATCATTGTGTTGATAATTATCACAGATTTGATAAACAGTAATAAATAATATTAGCCAATCCACAAGTTGGTAGGTAACAAAGAATTATTAAGTAGGTAGTACCTACTTAATAATTCCCTAGGTAGGTACCTACTAGGTACCTATCGCTACTTCCTATGATAGGATTCCTGAGTAAATTCTAAGAACTATGTGACGATTGTATTAGAATACCATCACACGATCGTAAGACATTGTCTCGTATCGATTTAATATTAACGATATAGTGAAATGGTAATAAAATAATACATTGTAGCCAGACCGTAAGTTGGTATCGGGAAATTTTTAAATATGACCATGTAATATTGGAATTCGTGCATTCTTAGAAATATGCAACGAGATTGAGGAAAATTGTACGAAAGCAAAAGTGACAGAAATATCTCCTCGGCAATAGAGCCTTCGAGTTACAATAGGTATAGCGACTTTGAGGACCAGACTCTGATGCTGCTGCTAAAAGCGGGTTTTTGCTACTAAATTAACTAATGAACCTATCACCATTCTCTTGATAAGGAGTAAAGGTTACGGGGTTACCCGATGTTTTGGCTTGGTAATCCATAGTGAAAGCCTATTTTTAGCAATTGTGCAGAAAATAAGAATGTACTTAGTCATCCAGTTAAAAGGTGATTCAGTAATTTCTAGAGTACCAAGTTGTCAAACGTCATTAAATACTGGAGTTATATTAGAAGGTGTAAACAGGCATAAGTGGACCTATATCGGACCCCTAGGTAACCCGGTTTAAGCCCGCGTGGTAGATTATAGCAATTTATAACCCTCTCCTTGTGTCCCAGAAGTGGGAAAGCTAGTAGCTGATAATGCAATGTTGCGCATTTTATAAGCGATATCGTCATTCTCCTCCATTTCTTTTCAAACAACTCTTTATCAGTTCCCAAAGTCGCTTCCGACGGTCGTGACGTCATTTAGCCGGTGGTTGAACAACAGTCACTTAAGTCCAGTCACTCTGCTGTCCTTTGATATTGAACGGCGTGAAGGTCGATACCACAGACTTGACCCACGCTGACGTTGGGACATTCTCTATACACATGACGTATATATGAATCTGTGGTTTGTCGGTAGGTTTAATGATATGGGTTTTAACGGATTGAAAATGAATCAAAATACGATTAGGAAGGAAAGCTTTGTTTTCCGAGCGGATATTATTAACCGCAAAGGTTAATTATTTCCGCTCTAAAAACCTTTTTCCTTTGATTATTACCTATTTCTATAAGATATTTGGTTGTAGTATTCTTTTCAGCAACGGTATTCTTAGACGATTCTCCGCTGTCATCTCTAGATCTTTGTCAGTCCGTTACAGGTAGTCAGTGGCCCAAAAGTCTGGCAACCAGTCTTACCAGGCGGTATCGTATTACCCTGTACTAATGGGGTTGTAGAGGTCAGACATGCCGTCGCTCCATGTAAAAGACTGGTATTCACCTGCTTCTGGTTCGACTGGAAGCCGACCCCTACATAGTTGGGATAAGGCTAGGATATTGCTTGGATAGATTGCTAGATTTGGATGCTAGATAAGGATATTGCTTAGGCGATTTTCACAAGACTCCGCTCTTCCGCGCGTTCTGGCGGAGGCGGCGAAGCGGATGAATGGGCGCGGAGAGGCGGCGAACCCCGTCCGCGCGGTCTGGTGGTGTACGTGTGTTACGATTTCATCGAGGTGTCAAATTAAAATAATGTTTTATTTTTCTCTAAAATGGTCCTCATAGTTGTTTCATCACTTTGCTCCAATTTTCAAGGTTACTGATTTTGCCCTGAGGTATATTGCCAGAATCTATTTCATACATACTAAGAGACAAAATAGAACAGCCTCTGGCGGTTAGCAGTGTCACTACAGACCAGAGGCCGGCCGGGAGTTGCACTCGGACCCCATGGATTGCTCTAGTGTTTCAACCACCTCAAACAGATATTTGCGACACCCCACCACAGCGCCCTAGGAAGATGAGCTTGATGAATCATCAATCAAACAGTTATTCCACAAATCGTTCCATTAAAGGAAAACCCATCAGCAATCAGGTGATTCGACCGCACAGCAAAAAACTGTTTCAAATGAACCGGTGATCAGCGCCCGCGCAGTGAATCATTCAATACGGTTGAGTATGTTGTATTCATACCTGTAGAGATATTCATACCTGTAGAGATATTCATAGTACTGGACCATAAAGAATTTCAACTAGGAAAAAAATGTTTACTATCGGCTCATACGCACATGTATGCAGGTCATATTCTCACGCCTTGTAATTCTCGGGGGTTGGGAAGTTATCTTTAAGTTCTATGTAAAAGGGCGCGAGCCTACGGGGCCTACGGGCACAAATCCAGACTGTGGCTGCTACTGAGAAATTCCTGATGGCAAAACCCACTAAAGCTTTGCACGACCCGGGAGTCGAACCTAGGACTTCATGATCAGCAATCGCGCTTGCAACCACAAACATACATAAACATGAACATAGACGAGGTAGTCGTCGTAACGGTGAATACAATTTCTAAGAATATTTCAGGTAACAGGTAAGGTACTCGTGAGTAAGTCGGGGCTGTCGCATTGATGTGCTTATATGCGTAGTGCATCATTATAACAAATTTTTAATATGGCAACCCTAACACCCGTGTTTGATTTCACAGTTTTCAAAAAGAACCTTAATAATTGCACTTTTTTGAAAACAATGATGAATTAGACCAAACTGGTATTAAATGGTCTTACACAGGTCACACTATTACTCTACAATATAAGAATCGTCGAATTTCAAGTTTATTAGCAAAGCAAGACAAATAATAAAGAAAAAACAAATATATTTTCCACACCGAAGGTAACAAAAAAAAGTCCCATGGGATTTTATTGGAACTTTTTTTTTAGTTTGTTTTTTGAGTGTGGAAAATATTTTTTTTTTAATTTTCTTATTTTGCCAAATACTATAAACATCGTTCCACCCATTTGCACTCGGCTATAGTTGAAATACTGGTTTATTCTATACTGTGGTAATACTGTTTCTTTCGTTATTGTAATATGTTCGTCATGTAATTGATTAATATATTCTATTCCTAAGTTTGACTTTAGTTGTGTCGATTACTTTGACCCTAGTTGACTTTTGATGTATCTTTACAAACTGGTTTGACTTTTTTGAGCAGATGAAAGATAGAAAGAGATTTAATAGTGTCTAAGAAAATGGTCAGTCTGGGAACTGTCTGCAATATAACTTAACCGGCATTTTTATTTCGCAGTGTGTCAATGGGAATAAGTGGGTCCAGAATTAAATTTAACCGGGACTTATCCGGAGGTGTTGTCATCATTATCTGCGTAGCCTTTTCCTAACTATTTTGAGGTCAGCTTCCAGTTTACCCGGATGCAGCTGAATACCAGTATTTTACATGGAGCGACTGCATGTCTGACCTCGACAACCCCATTAGTACTGGGTAATACAATACCCCTTCGTAATACTGGTTGACAGAATTTCGGCTCACTAACCTGTAACGACTGTCAAAGATCTACAAATGACAGCCGGGACCAACGGCTTAACGTGCTTAGAGGAGTTGTAACAGGCATTAAAACTTGGTGTCTACTTGAAGAACATAACTGACAGGGCACACTGCGATGGAGTTTTGAATAGCCGAGGTCACCCCAATATTTCGAGCTATCAACAATCCTTTTTTTTTAACGGATTGGAGATCATCAAATAACCCGCCCACTCTGGGCGGAGCGGAAGGGAGTGTCAGACTTGTACTGACTAAAACCCATCCATGTTCCTTCTTAGCCCTTTGTGTTCCAGGTTCACGGTATCTCTTTCGAACAGTCCCGCAGCTCTGGCAGGCATGGGCGCACTCGGACCCCTTCCGATTTGCTGACATCTCCTTGAGGCGCGCGTGGAACACGAACGCGCCGTGGGCACGGCCTGTCGTTATAAGACGGATGGTGAGCTAGCCCATTACTCACCGTCCACAGGCCCGCATCCTTTACTTACCTGACATCATCATCAAAACATCATCATTCTCTTGTCTTTATCCCTATCTATTTGAGGCTCGCGCACTGTCTTCGTCTTCTATACCTTTCTCTATTAGTCGTTATCACTTGAGATATTGCTAGAAAAGAGGGTGACTCATTCTACCCTTAATATCCGTCATACAGTGAATCTATACCACCACCAACTGCACCGTTGGTCTCGCGGTCACAAGCACGACTGCTGAGCGTGGGATCGTGGTTTCCATTCCCTGGTTGGTCAAAAAGTGATATTGGGTATTTCTCAGTAGCACCCTAGAGTTTCGAAGTTGGTGGTATGATACCCCCGCGCCTCGGAAAGCACGTTAAGCTGATCCTGCGCTTGATCTCTCTCCGGTCGCGTCGGATTGCCGACCCATCGGACTATGAAGGTAAGGGAAGAGAGAGTGCACCTGTGCCAGCGCACACGCCTGTGCACTATAATATCTCCTGCGCCGATGGCTAATATCCGCTAAAATTGTCCACAGTGACCGAAAACGATCAGGAGGACTATTATTATTACCACCACCAAAAAACCTGTAACACCATCAAGCAATATCCGCAAGATTCGTCACCTTATCGTCATCATTCTCTTGCCCTCATCCCAATTTATTTAGGGTCAGCGCAGCATGTCTTCTTCTTCCATACACTAATACTTGTCATTTGACGTCTTGGATGACTGTGCCTAGCTGGCCTACCATGACGTATTTTACTCCTTTTCCAGTGTGGGAAAGAGATGGCGCTAGACATCCTGTATAGCTCCGTCTCTTTCCCACACAATAATAAGAGTAAGACAATACTGCGTTAAAACGTCATTGTAGTCCTTTTTTATTTTATTTTTTTAGGATGGGAAATCATCAAATGACTTCTCCCGCTCTGGGCGGAGCGGAAGGGAGTGTCAGACTTGACTGACTAAAACCCATCCATGTTCCTTCTTAGCCCTTTGTGTTCCAGGGCCACGGTATCTCTTTCGAACAACCCACAGCCCTGGCAGGCATCGGCCCTCTCGGACCCCTTCCGATTTGCTGACATCTCCTTGAGGCGCGCGTGGAACACAAACGCGCCGTCGTCACGGCCTGTCGTCATAAGACGGATGGACGGTGAGCTAGCCCATTACTCACCGTCCACAGGCCCGCGATTGTAGGCCACCAGGAGTGTAAATGTGGTGTTGCCCCACAAACGATGGGAGACTTCAATCGTGTCCTGCCTGTTCTGTTGCTTGCACATCACAGGATCTGATGGACGCTACTGAAAGTGCCAAAAGTCACTAAATTTGGGGCTGACTCAATTTAAATTGTCATCAACACGCTAAGAAGTAGTGACTTGTCATTTCATCGGATTTTTGAGTAAAGCTTTTTTCACATTGTACCTATGAAGTTCTTCTTTTAAAAAATGTGCAACATTCGATTATCGACTTTCAGTTGTTTTTTTTTAGCTTAGACAAGAAAGATGGATACTTCGAAAATTCGAGTGATTTTTGAATACGAGTTCCGACGCGGAACTAACGCGGCAGAAACACATCTCTTTTCTTATATCATCCTTCACACAGTCCATCCATAGTTGATGATGGTTTGCATAATTCGTCACCTCACCTTACAAAAGACTAAAAATAAATGACAAACATAACTGAAAGTAATATACCGTTGTAAAAAAAGGCTTTAATCAGATCAGCTCGGTATGGATAGCTTAATGAGCATCGTTCATTAGTTCCATATCATTAGGCAGCTTCAGAAAAAATGGCCTATTTTTTTTTATAATGTGCAGACAAGGAACGCTTGTGTTCATCTTTAGTTATATAAAGTTGTTATAGTAGGTGTGGAGTTAGTTTTAGAAGAGTTTATCCGAACGAATATTCTTTGTCGCAAACGCAATTGCTGAGCATGAGATTCGATTCCCGGGTCGGGCAAATCGTTATTGGGTTCTTCCGTCAGGAATTTCTCAGTAGCAGCCACGGAGTCTGGATTTGTGCCCAGTTGATGGCAATAGGCTCGCCCCCTATTACATGGGACCTAAACATAACTGCAGAAATGCAGTGGGTGTAGTATTAGGAACACTTCTGCCTGATCCTTCAGGAATTGCAGGCGTGATGATGACGATGTTTATGTTGTCGTTGTTTAGAATTTACATAATTCTTCGTGACAGAACGAGTGCAAAGTCACCATGGTTGATTGGATTCCCGGAGTACTGCTTCAGGCATGACAGTATGAGGTATCGTCATTCGTAGATTTACGTATAGTATAGAGATGTGTCTGATATCATGTCACAGATAAAAATCATCGATATTTTAAAATCATTTCATCATGCAATGACAAAGACAAAATCATCAATGCTTTTAAATCATTACTAGAATGAACGCGAACTTCAGTGCCTCGGATCGGGTGTGAATTGCGACGTTCCGAGGCTGCGCGATCGGCGATTCTGAAGTCACAGAACTCGCATATTTCAATAAAATCACCGGAACTAGGTGCACGAAACGGCAATAATGCTTTCACTTGCGTTGATTACGTTTGCGTGAGACATGCGCTGCCTTAAAATACCCTGCCATGAATGTCACATACTAAGAAAAATTTAATTACGAGCGCTAACTGACAAACTCGGCCAATGCATAATGCCTACAAAAAAAACTAATGACAATGACTGATAATTTCAAAAAGCTGTTCCGCGATCATTTGAGTATCTACTCAATTGAAGTGACGAGGTCTAATACTCAAATATAAATCATTGATGATTTTGTCATTGTTCCTGTCATCGATATTTTTTTGTCATTGTCATGCAGTCATTGATACAGAAAAATCATCACTCAGCCCATCTCTAGTATAGTACGGCACAACCGCACATTCTGCAATTCAGCAGTTTACGCCACTTTCATTTCAACTCTTACTTATTAGTTCAGTTCGCGTTGAGCTATCAAGTCTGCCAGGCTAGGCTTCAGGTTCTCGTTGCAGCCAAGAAGGGTCGCGACCCTCTCTTCATTCCCACACTATCAGTCCATTAAGCTCATTTTACTTTAAGTACCTTTGGGACAATACAGTAGTGTTTCAATAACTTTCCTTCTTTCCTTCCATTCACCTATTATCATCTCTCTCTCTCTCACTATGGCTGAGCTCTGTATGGTGTCGGATGTAAAGAATAGCACCATCCCATATCTTCCCGTGGGTGTCGTAAGAGCCGACTAAGGGACTTTCCAGAGACTGGGAAGCAGCGTTCTCTGTGCTTTTGTAACAACCGTACTACGATCGCCAACCCTCCTGCCAAGCGTGGCGATTACCTATGCCTATGGCAAAACCCCCCTTATGTGGACCCCCCGATGTGGTGACACTTGGGGGAGGCCTATGTCCAGCAGTGGACTTGTTTCGGCTGAAAAGAAGAAGTCCTATCTTCTAATAGTAATGTATGGTCTAGCAACGGATAATACACGTATCAAGCAGATATCATCATTGAAGGTAGAATAGCACAATATTTAAGCATTCCGTATTGCTATGAGCCAATTCTAATATTAACTCTGGGTTTTCACCGATAACGTGTTCTGTTATCATTGTTATTAATTGCACTTCTAACCTTAGCTCTTTATAATAAACTTGATTTACCAGTTGGATTATTAGATTTTTCGAAATTTAGGTATTATTTGGTCATGTGATGGGAACATCTTTCACCTGTGGCACTTCCTTTACTTATTGTTAAAAATTAATTTGACAAAAGTTGACAACTTATGATTAGGAGCGTTTACACCTTACGACATTTCGTACAAACTTTCAAGTCCTTATTTTCCGAAATGACTGAACCGATTTTAATGAAACTTCATACGCATAGGTTTATAAAGATATTAAAAAAATACGTGTGGCACTCGGGGACAGCCGCGGTAAAGCTATTGCATAGCATTTTTTATCAACTTATGCAATTATAATATTTATGCAATATTTTTTTTCTTGGATACTAATTCAAGTTACACTTTTTGAGCGTGGTGACCGATAAGAATTTTTTTGCCATAAAATTTTTTTCACCATTTTTTTTCAAATTCGCTGTGTTAGGTTTATTTCGTTACGGAATTTGTTGATTCGGTCGCCACGCTCAAAGCTCGCGAAAAAGCTATGCAATAGCTTAAAAATCATTTCCGTAAAATAGAGTGACAGCTAAATTAGACCGATTATAAATTATTTATAGAAACTGAAATTTCCAATTGTCTTTTTTTAAAAGACATTCCGAAAATGTTTTTTTAGTAACTTTTTAGACTTATTGTACAAAATTTAACTTTATATATCGGAATAAGTTAAATTCTATTTTCCATTGGTCCTTTATAAACGAAATTGACCTTATAAGTCAATTATTCCAAGCTGTAGTGATACATAATCGATCGTAAAAAAATATGAACACATTATTGGACTATTTGATTCGTTCGCAGCCGAATGAGTTCGGATCGGACGCCAGGACCGGTCCGACAGCTTTTTGTGGGATCCTACCCTCATCCGACGACCTGACTGCCTTTTGAGGTCCTTCACAACCCATTCGAATATAAACCTTAAGAGCTTTCACCAAATAGTTCAATATTGATTACTCATATCCCCGTTTGACAGTCACGACCTAAGAGCAAGGATAAATGTAAGGATGTAGCGTTTGTCCAATCAATTTTAGATCTTAAACAGTACTTTTAAAGCTGTATTTTGTAGTGTTAAGTCTTGATGAATAGCTCCTTTGATTTTTATCGTACGTTTGACCCATCAAGTCGAATGTCCTGGGAATGTTAGGAAGGCGATTAAATAGTTATTTGCCGTGATTATAATGACGCCAGGTGATGTTCTTAACATTACGCATGTATTCTGAAAGGTTAGGCAGAGTTGCATTACACATACTTTTCACCAGTTATGTTAAAATCCCATGTAATACACAGCTAACGTAATGTCATCAAACTGGTACAAAACTAGGCTTCGGGCTGGTACTAAAAGATGACTGATAAAGTATAATAAAACTTTGCCCAAACCAAGAATCGACCCCAGTATCACCTGCTTAGTAGTCGCGCTTGTGTTTACCAGGCCAACGAGACATTTACTCTTACCGGTAACTACGCGGCAACTACCTAGAATTATTAGAATTAAATTCACCGATAATATTTAAAATAGTACGAATAATACATTTGTACTTAGATACGTACATACATACACAAGCTGATACTTTTTTCTGATGGGGGTCATCATCATCATCATCATCCTGTAATGTTCCCACTGCTGGGACACAGGACTCTTCTCAATAAGAGGGAGTGGGCTTTAATCCACCACGCAAGGCTCAGTGCGGGTTGGTTGATGTCACATGTCTTCGATTTTTTAGTTCTAAGACATGCCGGTTTCCTCACGATGTTTTCCTCCACTGTTTTTAGAGCAGCGGTGATGAAATAAATTACACAAAGTAATGCGCCTGCCTGGGTTCGAACCTAAGGCTTACTGCTCGTAAGTCGGGGCCACCGCTACTCTCTCTCGCTGTGGGTAGGAACTAAAGATCGCCACCTTCTACGATCCTTAAATACTCCTCCTGCTAGCACGTTCATATTTCTAGTCATAAAGATAAAATATAGCAAGGAAGTAAAAACTAAAGCAAAATATCAAAACGATAACTATGACATAACAACAAACACCTACATTAGATACCCAAGTAATTTCCCATGATTAATGTAAAAATAATTGCCATAAAAACACACCATATGACGTGTATGTTAACGACGTAGTTTTTTAAGTAGACAGCAGATAAAAAGGTGATGCCGTTGACAGAACTGGGTTTTTGGAGCATTTAAGGGGTTATGTCATTATGATATTTTTATTTATAGGGTTATGTCATTATAATTATGGGTTTCTGTGGCGCCATGTGTGAATACTGACAGTTGGGTAATATGTGGTATATTTCGGTACATATTTAAGCCCTTTTTCGTAAGAACGTGTTCGTGTTCAAAGTTTCCAAACTACAACTTTCATAAATGGGTTTGTGAAAACTTGAGAACTATGTTAACAACAAGAAACTTCGTGTTATAGCTAAATATTTAAAAAAAAATATTGGCTTTGATATCCCACTGCTAGGCAAAGGTCTCCTCACCATCCTTCCAGCTACTCTTCTCCTATTACACCTCGAACCAGTCTTCTTTATGCGCGTCAGATCATCTCCCCACCTCTTGCCAGGCCGGCCTCGACGGCGCTATCCCTCCTCAGGCACCCAACGTGTTGACCTTTGTCCTTTTTTAGAAATCAAATTAAATTACAAAAAATAAAAATACCTTCCTGTCGCGTTCAACGTCAACTAATATAATCGTAGGCAGTGTCACAAAAGCAAATAAACCATAATAAAGTCCTTAAATCGACTGTGGGAAATTCGTTTAAACTCATATTTTCCTCATGTTTAAATGTTCGGATATGGCTCCAAAAATATTACAAACACTCATTGGTGTTACAATTTAATGCCTAAATCTGAGAATTAAATCTTCTATCAGAAGAATAATTTGAATGGTTAGGCATAATATTTTCTGAGCCTTCATATAGATAAGTAGGTATTTCATGTTCCTTAAGACCTCGACCATCACAAACTCCTCAACAAAACATTCCCCAACCCTTGATTGTTCGAATATTTCAAAGAAGCATATAAGCGCATTACTCTCGATGCATCTATAGCCTCCTAGTACTAATGGCACGCTGGTCATCCATCACCCCGCCCCGCGCCCACTCCTCGTGCCCCCCGCGCCCCGGTGCATCAATCTTATGCAACGCAGCCTGCACGCTCATGCTATCCTAGTAACTCTTTAGTAATTTGTTGGTATTCTTTTGTCAGAATTAAAGAGGGATAATAATTGGAAAAGTGTTGGTTGGAAATTAATTAATATTACAAAAATGTAGTTTATTAAATACAGTGAATTACAGTGCATTTAATTTTGATTAGATTCTCATCAAAACATTTTGTGGACCAACTACTAATGGGAAGCTTAAGCGCTAAGGTAATCTGATTACCTGAAATAGTCTCTAGATACGACAGCAGTGCAGGTCTTTCCATCATCATAACTATCAGTCAAAAGGCGTCCATTGCTGTATATAGTGTCCACTGTCCCTCCAAAAGTGTCCCCACATCGATCGGTCCTGTGTATTTAGATCCAGCGGATGCTGTCGTCGTGGCGATACTTGAGAAATCCAGCACTGGACATCTTTTGTCTGACATGATGAAAAACATATTCAGGAAGACGCCACACCATAATTAAGCACTCATTACATTTTTTTTTTTTTTAATCGCCCATCTCGGTAAACAATCCCTCAGTTAATACAACACCGAAATAATTACTTAAAGTATTAAAAAACTGTCTTCCTCACTTTCAATCCACCAAAATTGGAGTTAAAGAAACGTCATCTCGTTATAGCAACTGGTATTGTTTGCGACAGTACCACATTGTCTGCTGTTCATTACTTGGTCTTCTGTTAATTATGTGTCCCTAGTACTTAGTGTTTATTTTTCTTGGCTTGCGAAATTTTGAGAGATTCTATTGTGTCGGGTTTTTTTGTGGAAGGTCGGTAGTAATTAATAGTTTTTTGAATGATAATTTTATAATGAGGGGGTATAATTCGGAGGAATTGCATTGGAATTGGTGTTGTCTCTGGGTTCGAACACTGGTTTCAATATTTACAACATGTCATGTGCACTTCTTTTTCTTCTATAACGTCGTCTATTTGCTTCTACTACCCTCTGAAAAATCCAAGGCTGGCTCGCGTTCACCACTTCTTTTTGGTTGAGTCATACAACAATGTTTTCTTCAATTCCATTCAATCGACATTCTTTGTCCAAGTAAAAATGCATTTAGGAAGCAATCCAAGCAACCATAAAGGTCCAGCAAATTACTGAATAATTTTACTATATTATGATAACGTTATGTGAAATACGCGCATATATTTACTTTATTATTTATAATTATTAATTAATTTATTTCAGACATAGTTATTTTCTTAATTTACTTTTCCTTTTTTTTTCTTTTGTAAATATATTTAAAAATCCAGATATTAGTTCCAGGATGACTGTTTCATAGGTATAGTATTCGTGTTGTTACTAGCTAGTTTAAAATACTTTGAATTGTAATCTGTGGAGAATATAGATAGCTTAATTGTTAAAAATGTAATATTTAAGATATTATAACTAAGTTTTATTTTGCTACTGTTTGTTTTTCCTTAAAAAAAAGTAGCACAATAAAAAAAAAAAAAACAAAAAAGAACCGGCCAAGTGCGAGTCTTACTCGCACACAGGGTTCCACAGCCCTAAAAAATATTTTGAACTGTCATTCATTAGTTAGTAGTATTAGTTAGTAAACTTCCACTCAACCGCAAAACTAAATTGGTTTTTCATAGTATGAAATAATAATGAAAAACAAAGTTACCGCTGTAGTTTTATGAAAAAGTCTCATATCTCAAAAACTAAACATCATATCTTATTGAAACTAATTTTTGTTGATAGTTTTTTTACGTTCTATAATTCTAAATATTTTCAGAATTTTCCTCCTCTTACTTTAGAAATTAGAGGGGGGGGGCACACATTTTACCACTTTGGAAGTGGCTCTAGCGCAAACTATTCAGTTTAGAAAAAAATGATATTGGAAACCTCAATATCATTTTTGAAGACCTATCCATAGATACCCCACACGTATTGGTATGATGAAAAAAATAATTTTGGTTTTCTGTTCTATGTATGCGAAACCCCAAAATTTATTGTTTTTTTTTTCTATTTTTGTGTGAAAATCTTAATGCGTTTCACAGAATACATCTATTTACCAAGTTTCAACAGTATAGTTCTTAAAGTTTCGGAAAAAGTGGCTGAGACATACGGACAGACAGACATGACGAATCTATAAGGGTTCCGTTTTTTGCCATTGGGCTACGGAACCCTAAAAAAATGGTTAGTGCATAATTCATCATCATCATCATAATTTCAGCCCAAAAGACGTCCACTGCTGGACATAGGCCTCCCCCAAGTCACATTGACATTTTGGGGGGTTTTACCATAATCGCCACGCTTGGCAGGCGGGTCGGCGATCGCAGTACGGTTGTTACAAAGGCACAGAGAACGCTGCTGTCCATTCTCTGGCAAGTCCCATAGTCGCCTCTTACGACACCCACGGGAAGATATGGGATGGTGCTATTCTTTACGTCCGACACCATACAGAGTGCATAATTAGTGTCAGAGTTTTGGTTCGAACTTGAGACCCATATAATTATAACAGTCCGACTGACACATCAGTAGGCTATCACTGCTTAACATGTGCACTGAAAAAATAATTCATCATCATCATCATCATCATTTTAGCCCAAAAGACGCCCTCTGCTGGACATAGGCCTCCCCTAAGTGTCGCCACATTAACATTTTGGAGGGTTCAATGTCTGTCTTTTTCTGAAGTATTTGAAACAGATAACCCTAATGAGGCATACAATAAGTTCATAGATCTATTTCGTTTATTTTATGATCTATGCTTTCCAAAACAATTAATTAATGTGAAAACCGATAAAAAAATATATGAATGATGATGAATAAAATGAAAAAAAGTAAAATGGATTTCGCGTTGAATAAGGATTTCTAGCAGAAAACAAAGAAACTTACTTTGGAAATATAGAAAAGCACCTTCAAGTGAAAATAAAAATACATTTAAAAATTATTCACGAAGACTAAAAAAAACAATAAATCTCACTCAAAAAGCTCAGAATAAATTACCTTATTAATAGTTCTCAAAATAAATCAAAAATGGCATGGCAGATAATTAATGATAACAATCGGTTAAAGGAACCTATCTTGCAAATAAATAAAGATAATAAAGTAGTGACCAACCCTAAGCAAATTGCAGAGTCATTTAACGATTTCTTCGTTGATCAGGTACAGAATGTAACTAGGAAACATCCAGGGAAGACAAATGGCAATACTAATATCAGTAATTCTTTATTCATGCCTCCAGTTGTCCCTCAAGATGTTATACGTGTAATAAAAGATTTTAAAAATAAAAAAAGTTTCGGATACGACGAAGTTTCTACCGCAGCAATAAAATTGGTTTCGGACAACATAGCCAATCAATCAATCAATCAAAATATTTTATTTTACATAGGCCTACATGGGCACTTATAAAACGTCAACAGAAGAGGCACGGTTCGGGTTGGTCGTTTCCTATGGAGAAGAACCGGCAAGAAACTCCATGGTTACTCTTTTAAAATCATTTGGTTCTACAATATTTGGATGTTACAGCGCTAGTACTTAAGTATGAGAGGACAGCGTAGGCCCGACAATAAGTCATCGCTTACTACAAAAGGTAGAAAAAGATGAAGCTGAAAAAAAAAAAAAAAATTACAAAGCCTACAATGTCCACACATTCACAAAAAAATATGAATGAAAAAGAATCTATACAAAAGTAAAAATAAAACTAAGAACAATTAAATAAACAATTGACACAAATGTAGTCATCAGTACTGTAACTATTCTGCACAATGAATAAACGGTGCAATGATTTGAAAACTATTGTAAAACATCTGAAAAAAAATTAATAGAATAAATAAAATTCGGAATAGTTAGAGACATCCACATATTTGTGTCGTTTTTGAGCTACCAGGGAAGCCGCATGAGCAGAGGGAACTACAGCCAAACTTCTTTATCTTCAACATAGTCCTTAATTTTGTAATATGCTTTTTTAATAAGGACACGTTTGATGCAATTTTTAAACTTTCCATCGGTCAGTTCAATAACTGACTTTGGCAACTTATTATAAAAGCGTATACTGTTTATAAGAAATGACTTGCTAGTTTTTGTTAATCTAAATTTGGGTATTACAATTTCGTGTTTACTGCGTGTGTTTATATTATGGAAGTCGCTTCTAATTTTGAAAAGCCCTCGGTTTTTGCGGACGTATAAAATACATTCTAAGATATAAAGTGAAGGCAGAGTCAGTATATCGATCTCTTTAAATTTTTCTCTAAGGGACTCGCGAGGACCCATTTTATAGATCGCGCGAACTGCCCTCTTTTGCAATATAAAAATTGAATCAACGTCTGCTGCCGATCCCCACAGCAGAATTCCATAAGACATAATACTGTGGAAATACGCGTAGTATACTAACCTAGCTGTGGCTACATCAGTCAACTGCCTTATTTTCCTAACTGCATAGGCGGCTGAGCTTAACCTCCCCGAAAGAGTTCCAATGTGCGCGCCCCACTGCAGTTTTGAATCGATAGTAATTCCTAAGAATACAGTTTCCGCGATAACATCAAGTTTTTTGCCGTCAAGATTTAAATTAAGGTCACGTTGAGTTACATTTGGTAAAGAGAACTTTAGACATTTAGTTTTGTTCGTATTCAGTAAAAGATTGTTAGCTGCGAACCATTTCGAGAGAACAGTTAGACTTTCGTTGACATGTATGACATTCTTATCTTTCCTATGAATTTTAAAAATTAGTGAAGTGTCGTCAGCAAACAGAATTATATCCGATAATTTGGCCATCATATATGGGAGATCATTAATATAAACAAGAAATAGGAAAGGACCAAGAATTGAACCTTGGGGCACACCCATCCTGACTATAGACCCAGAGGATGTCGCCCCATTTACATTTACTTTTTGCTGCGTGTTTGATAAATAGGAAAGAACAAGATCAGCAGCTTGTCCACGAATTCCGTAGTGATGTAATTTACAGATCAGCGTGTTGTGGTCGACGCAGTCGAACGCTTTTGAGAGATCACAAAAAATGCCAATAGCGTCCTGGGAATTCTCCCAGGATTCCAGAATGTGACTGATGAGTTTTACTCCCGCGTCCGTCGTCGACCTACCCTTCGTGAAACCAAACTGCTGACTATGCAGTATCCCATTAGAGTTAAAGTGAGACAACATCTGGTCCAGCATGATTTTTTCATAGATTTTACTCAGTGCTGGAAGCACAGATATCGGTCTATAATTAGAAGGATCACTCTTACAACCCGATTTGAAAATTGGTACCACTTTACTATGTTTCATCAAGTCAGGAAACTTGCCGCTATCCAAACATTGATTGAATATGCCTGTTAGGACAGGCGCAATTGAGTCAATAATGTTTTCAAGAACCTTGACCGAAATCCCCCATAAGTCTTCAGTATTTTTGATATTGAGACTTTTGAATGCGTTTTTGATTGTGGCAATACATACTGGTTTAAATTTGAAGTTTGGTATGTCTTTTGTGAAGTTCTCTTTAAGAAGGCCCTCAGCTAATTCAACCGAAGAGGGGAGAGATTTCGTAACCTCTAACGGAATGTTAGTAAAGAAATTATCTAGTGTCTCAGCGACTTCTAAATTGTCAGAAATTGTTTTGTTATCTATGTTTAAAGACAATTCACTCTTATCTTGTTGTTGAGTCTTACCGGTTTCTCTGTTAATTACCTGCCACACCGTTTTTATTTTATTATTAGAATTACCAATTTTATTACTTATTATTTGAGATTTTGCTTGAGCGCAGACACTTTTGAATATTTTCGAATAGTTTCTAACATAAGTGTGAAAGACTTGATCTGAAGTCAGAGATTTTTCGTGATATAAATTATATAAAATATCTCTGCTTTTTCTTATTCCCGTAGTGGCCCATTCGCTAAATTTAGATTTTGAATTGAGTTTAACTTTTTTTATAGGACACGTTTTATTGAATTCATGGCAAACTGTGGAAAATAATGTACCGTAGTTTATATTGGGGTCTTTTGAATCAAAACTAGCATTATTAAGGTTGCTAAGAACATTATTATTGAAAGAAATTAATTTATTTTTGGAAAGGGGTCTTAATTGAATTGTTTTAACTAAGTGTAACTTTTTGTCTAACTCAAACGATACAAGTTGACCAGTATGGTCTGACCTGACGCCACTAATTATTAACGACTCTTTTACTATGCAATTAGTAAATACATTGTCAAAAATAGCCAAACCGTTGAGCCATATAATAAATACATGCATAAGCTCAGGCATATTTCCGGATCAATTAAAAACTGTTGTCATAAAACCACTACATAAAAAAAATGTAAGGAAGACATGTCAAACTACAGACCAGTATTATACATGAATCTATTTACACAATTCTAATTAAAAATAATATTTTATGTGAAGAGCAAAAGGGCTTTCAAAAAAATAAGAATAATAACATGGCAATATTTGATCTTTTAAAAGTGATCATGAATAATGTGGATAAGAAAAACCCTGTATGCGCAATCTTCACTGACATGAAAAAAGCCTTCGATTGTGTAAAACATGACATCCTGTTAAATAAACTTGAAGACTATGGTATAAGAGGCAACGTACTAAACCTAATAAAGTCTTACCTCACTGATCGAAAACAGTACACAGAAATATCGAGAGTATGTGCTAAAACTAAGCGTGAATACAAATATTTATCTGCAAGTAGAATACCCAAGTTTGGGGTTCCGCAAGGTAGTGTACTTGGGCCATTATTATTTCTGCTTTACATTAACGATCTGCCGCGTCAAATTCATCATCCAATGACATTATTTGCGGATGACAGCACAGCTGTAATTGAATGCATAAATAAAACAAAATACAAAAAAGATATAAATGATACCCTTAAAACTATAATAGATTCGCTTAATAAAAATAATCTAGTGATAAATCTAAATAAAACACAAGTCATGCATTTCTATCAGCGGCTAGAGCCAGAAAATATGATAATTAAATATGATGACCAAAACATAGATACAACTACAGTAACAAAATTCCTAGGAGTACACATCGACAATAAACTGACATGGAAACATCAAGCTGAAAACTTGTGCAATAAATTAAGTAGAACGGCATATGTTCTCTATAGCCTTTCAAAAAAAGTTAACATAAACACATTAGTGACAGCATACCATGGTCTAGTTGCTTCCTCACTTAGGTTTGGCGTCATATTCTGGGGAAACTGCAGTGAGAGAGAAAGAATATTTAGGGCCCAAAAACGTTGCCTTCGATCAATGACAGGTCTTAAAACTACAGAAAGCTGTCAACCTGTTTTTAAATCTCTAAGAATACTCACATTGCCATCTTTGTATATACTAGAAGTTGCTTTATTCGTTAGAATGAACAAGCACCTGTTTACTTCAGTAATGGATAAGAAAACGCTCAGGACCAATACGATCACAATATAAAGATCAACTTTACATAGGCGGTTACCAAACGTCTTTACTTAAAAACAATATTTTAACCATGGGTCCTATTATATATAATAAAATACCGATACAATTAAAAGAATTACCCATCAAAGTTTTTAAAAAAAAGCTAACAAAGCTGCTACTGGACAAGTGTTATTACGCAATTAAAGATTTTGTTAATGACAAAACTTTCTGTTAATGGGGGGGTGTATGCTGTTTCCGTGTGATTTAATTTAGTGACATTTCGATCTTTACTTTTTGTTGCAATTCTAATGTTATTTCTTTTTTTTTTTGCTATATTTTCTATTTTTGATATTTGTAATTGAATTTATTATTTGAATGTTCTGACATTTAAAACTTAATTTGTTGACATTTTTGTAGTTTAATTTATTGTGTATTTTTTTATTATTATTTAATTTATTGACATTTGTACTTAGTTTTCTGTTATCGACATTTGTGTTTGATATTTCTGCCATTTTTTTAATTTTAATTTATTGAAATTTGTGTTTGATATTTCTGCCATTCTTTATTTTAATTTATTGTAATTTGTATTTCATGTTTCTGGCATTTTTTATTTAATTCATTGACATTTGTAAAAACTTGATTTTTCTGCCATTTTCTAATTTAATTTATTGATATTTTGTATTTGATTTTTCTGCCATTTGTCAAATTAATTTTTTGACATCTGATAATTTTGCATGCCGTAAGGCAAAATGTATTGGGACGCTCATCAAAATTACCATCATATTCTGTATAACCTACACTACTATACTACTATTGTATTATTGGCAAATAAACGATTTCTATTTCTGGTTTTGCCATAATCGTCACGCTTGGCAGGCGGGTTGACGATCGCAGTACGGTTGTTACAAAAGCACAGAGAACGCTGCTGCCCATTCTCTGGCAAATCCCTTAGTCGCCTCTTACGACACCCACGGGAAGATATGTGATGGTGCTATTCTTTATGTCCGACACCATACAGAGCAGGAAAAATAATTAGGTCAGGTTTTTCGTAATATTCGTTTTGTAGGATTTGTTTGTAAGCATCATTATCGATCTGAGACAATGCCTTAATCGCCTGCCTAGATGTGTTACGAACCTAGCATTATGCACCCTAAGCCTGTATAGTAGGGCTCTCTGTTGAATACTGTACTGACTGTTTCTTTTAACCCGTTTAACGCACACCCCAACGTTTTTTTATAAAATTAAGCTTTTTATTAAAAAAAAAAGTTGCCCTACACTAGGAATTTCTCCTGCATCATGGGTGCCGTTTAAACATTTAAACTCACATACACAAACAGCCAGATCCGGAACAACTACGGCCATACAAATATTTGTTCCTAATATTGAGAAGATTCAATCTTCTTTTAATAAATAAAATACTCTGTGTTTGTTACCAAACTCCTCCGAAACGGCTGAACCGATTTGTATGAAATTTTGTGTGCATATCGGGTAGGTCTGAGAATCGGCCAACATCTATTTTTCATATCCCTAAAACCCATCAAAATTTCCCCGCGAACGAAGTCGCGGGCAGCAGGCAGGTAGTATTCAAATAAAAATCTATGAGGTAACGACCTTTTAAGTGACTGACCACTTTGTATGAGCCGTCCTATCAAGGGTTAAAGAGCAGACTTCAGTTTTTTTTTTTGACGCACTGCAAAATTGTGCTTCCGTGTTTGCATTAAAATTAAATACGCATTGTTATATTTGTTATGGCTATTTACTTATTCACTTTTAGTTAAGTCATGCAATAATAAAAACCGGCCAAGTGCGAGTCTTACTCGCACACAGGGTTCCATAGCCCCAAACAATATAATAACAATATTTAGAACTGTCATTCATTAGTTAGTAGTATTAGTTAGTAAACTTCCACTCAACTGCAAAATTAAATTTGTTTTTCATAGTATGTTTATGATAAAAAAAGTTACTGCTGCAGTTTTATGAAAAAGTCCCATATCTCAAAAACTGAAAATCATATCTTATTGAAACCAATTTTCGTTGATAGTTTTTTTTACGCTCTACAATCTTAAATATTTTCAGAATTTTCCTCCTCTTACTTTAGAAATTAGAGGGGGGGGGACACACATTTTACCACTTTGGAAGTGGCTCTAGCGCAAACTATTCAGTTTAAAAAAAATGATATTAGAAACCTCAATATCATTTTTGAAGACCTATCCATAGATACTCCACACGTATGGGATTGAAGAAAAAAATTTATTTGGTTTTCAGTTCTAAGTATGGGGACCCCCAAAATTTATTGCTTTTTTTCTATTTTTGTATAAAAATCTAAATGCGGTTCACAGAATACATCTACTTACCAAGTTTCAACAGTATAGTTCTTAAAGTTTCGGAAAAAAGTGGCTGTGACATACGGACGGACGGACAGACAGACATGACGAATCTATAAGGGTTCCGTTTTTTGCCATTCGGCTACGGAACCCTAAAAAGACCGACGTGTGCGTAGCTCACCTAACACTTCAAAATACTTCTTACTTGTTAAATAGACCCAAGAATACCACAATTCATATCAATTTCCTATTCCCTATCATAACGTATTCAATGCTCAATATTTTCAGAAAACATTGAAAAAAAAGCACCTTATTATTTCCTAACATATTGTCACTTCGATTTTCCACTTTATTTTTTGTCAGTGAAAGTAGAGTTTACCTTGGAAAGGTTTCTAAGTTAATTCCTTTAAAAGTGGTAGGTAAAGTTTGGTCGTTGTATGCGGGAGTGAGGCACCCCGGATATTGTCTGCGGAGATTGTTTAAGATAGCACTTGTACTCGCCTGTTCGCCTGGTACTTCTTACCTGGACGTGGTCGTTTTATTTCAACGTTTGAGTTAATTTTTTTCATGGCGTCCTCTTGTGTACTTCCTATGCTTACGGTAATCGGCTGTTTGTGAAGTTTAGCTTTTTAAGATACTTTTCAAGATTATAATTTTGTTGGCTGGGTTAAATAAAGATTCTCACATTATTATTGTTAGACAGGTAGTGACCTATTAAACTTTACTCAAAAATGCATGTAATGTGGTCATTATTTTGACAACCTTGTTTGAGCAAAGTCGACCTTGCCGTTCTGTTTTACGGAGCGGCCGGCAAAGTTTTGCTGGCCGCTCTAACAGGCCGGCAATGTTTTGCCGGCCGGTATTTTGACGTTTCAACGTTTTAAAAAATCAAATCCAAAAAGATTTTATTTACAACACAGCTGTTTGTATCTATAGAGATAAGACTATTGCTGGTTTTATTTAGATTAGGTACTTGCATTTTTGAGTAAAGCACTATACAAACCTTGGCCCAAAATGACTGCTTCGCTGGTCACGCTATGATTGCCTCGAGCTAGCCTAGCTACGCTCTAGGCCTTTCAGCTTTGCCATCATTGCAACCCTTGCTGTCCTCGCTGTAAAGGCCTCGACCTACGGTCTCGGCCTTTATCTCAGCTCGTCCATCAAGTGCTGCACGCTGACCGCGCTGTGTCGGCCTGGAGCTGCGCTACGCTGCGCTGTCAGCCATAATCAGCGCGACCAGCAAAGTAGTCATTATAGACCGCGGCAGTAATGTACTATTATAGAATCGCATCTAGATCGCTATCGCAAAAGATTTTCGGTTTTTACTTTCGTTTTTCGTAGCGAATCTTTTGAAATAAAAAATTGACATGATTTTTTAGTTTATGTTTAACTTTTACTTTCCAAACTTTACTTTTTGACAAATGCTTTCCCACAGGTTGTGAAACCCTGGTTGGGGAGATACACTGTGATGTACTATTTAAGTTTCCCTTTTCCATGAATTCAACTCCATCAGACCATATGATTTCGGAAAAACAGTGAATAAAAATATATTATTTACTTTAATAAATCGCATCCAGCAATCACATGAAACGCAACAATTAATATTCCATTTCGCACGAATACAAAGGCTTAATCATATTTTATACGCGGAACAAACCATCATGATAGTTGTGATATTTTTATTAAAGTTATAACAAGTGAAATACACAGTGAAACAGCATAACCAATAACAAAAGTTATCCTGTCCATCCATATACTTTAACAAAAAATCCATAAAAAATCGAGCATTTAAAAATTCACAAAAACATTTGGGTAAAAACTCAGTAATTCGTATAAAACAGGCTTTCACGTACAACGCAATCTCACATCACGCTTGAAACAGCGCTCACCGCAAAAAAAGCACAAAAAAAAGAGTTAAAAAAAACAATGCACGTCGAACGAAAAAACTTTATCCTGTCAAAAAATAGTAACAGGAATAATTATCGCGAACATTGCATTAATCAAATTCCGTGCACGGTGGTATTGGGAGGGGGGGTCATGGGGGTCGCCCCCCCAAAGGGGTGCACAGAAAAACGAATGCTGCGGGCTCTCTGCGAAAAAACGCTGAAAATGACGGGTGCACAAGCTCTAGTGATCTGCCGATATGTCTCGGGTGTTGGATGCGAATTATTTTATTCGATGACCTATATTTTATGCTTCATTTAAAGGATATGAACGAGTCGTATATGAGTTTGGCTGCATAATATACTTAATGCTTGAGTATGATATGTTTTTTTCTAAACTAATATTAAAAAGAGGAAAGATTTGATTGTTTGTTTGTTTGTATGTTTGTTTGTTTGCATTGAATAGGCTCCGAAACTACTGGTCCGATTTGAAAAATTCTTTCAGTGGTATATAGCCCATTTATCGAGGAAGGCTATAGGCTATGTATCATCACGCTACGACCAATAGGAGTGGAGCAGCAATGAAAAATGTTGCGAAAACGGGGAAATGTGACGCAAACGAAGTTGCGCCGGACAGCTAGTAAATTATATTTTATTAATATTAAGAAAACTTACAGCTAATACATTCGAGTAGTCAGTAGAAGAAAGCCAATTATTAGTTGCCACTCATATCTTTATAGTCCGGGGCTTTTAGATTTGAACCCTGCATTAAATATAAACAGCGATTTTTTTCTTGAATCGTGTACTTGACCATAGCTCTTCAAACAATAAAAAAAAAATTAAACATTTTCCGAGACCGGATCAAGCTGAAAAAGACGAAAACGCGTTTTTGTGAATAAAAACATGGGTAAAAAAGTTAACAGGACAAATTTAGTTACTTTAGGTAAAGAATTGGTGACAATAATATATTTTTTCAGAATTAAACATTTTCGTCCACGGAAATTACGGTAAAAAAACATTTACGAAATTTTTGGATTGTACTTAGGGCAAAAATATAAACAGCGGTTTTTTTACATAAAATAACTTACATTAATATATTACACCGCCAATAAACAAAATTAAACAAATTGTACTACCGGAAGTTATTATTACCAGTTTTTTTACCATAGCGGTTGAGACAAAAAGGTAACAGGGTTTAATTTAGTTTAACTTTCATCTAAAGGCTATTTCTAACCTATTTACACGAAAATTAAACACTTTAAAGCAAATCGTGAAAAAAAATCAATTAATGTTTACGTTAAATACGTCTGCAAGCTTTATTCTTGTATTAGTTTCATAGGAATTTGATCTTTCCGAAATAGAAATAAGGTGTACAATCGCGTAACTCAATAAAACACCGACTCAAACAACAACACAGTCATACGCACACAATGAACGCAGCGCTTATCTTGTTTACGCACACTAGCACACGCCGTACGCCGCACGCTGCTTAGCGCTGACACCGTGCATCGTAATTTAATTTTTACTTTGACGATATTAATTATCGCTCTAATTTGTTTAATTTTGGGGGATTAAGGTTTGGATTTATATATTTCTCATTATTAAATGAATTTAAATCCTGTTACATTTTTGCCGTAAGTAGTATTTAAGATTTTTTGATTTTCTTGATTTTCTGTGAAGTCCGGAGCAGAATTTGTTTAATTTTCATAATAATAGTTAGACATGGTGATATAAATCATTTTAGCACTATTTTTGTCCTGTTAATATTTTTGCCTTAAGTACGAAGTCAAATTATAAGATTTTTTTTAAAAAACGAGTGTTCCGTGGACGAAAATGTTTAATTTTCTGACCTACTTGTAGTACTCAATCTGTTCTACAAATACTCCAAATAAACATACCTGTTTATATTTTTTTCCACCAAGTTAAATACATATTAGACGTTTTCTTAAAAAAAAACATATACGCGGAGGTGAACTTTTCGCGGGATACAGCTTAATATACTCTCCTGTCCATACCCTACACATTCAATGAAAAAAATCGCTGTTTTTAATTAATGCAAAGTTAGCCTAATTTTCGGCGTAAATTCCCCGGACTATTAATCATTTTATATCTTTCAACTATCCATTGTGAAAAGTGAAAGTCGTGCTATCTTAGTTTCGAAAAGTACCTGTAGGTACTATGACATGAAGTAGAATCACTTAATGCAGAAGGGATTCTGTTCAAGTCTGAAAAAAAACAATTCTTCCAAAATAAGGAAAAGGAAAATCTTCTTTGGTGAAATACAACTTATTCTTCGTTACGCAAGAGTCCTACTAATAGTATTATGAATTCAAAAGTTCGTGAGGATGAATGTATGTAAGAATGTTTGTTACTCTTTCACGCAAAAACTACTGAATGGATTAGAATGAAATTTGGCACAGGGATAGATAATAGTCTGGAATAGCACATAGGAAACATTAATATTTTATTATATTGCATATGTACATTATTTACAAACTACAAATACACAATAAAAATAAAATACGTATGTACAAGTATCAAAAAAAAATTACAGGGCGTCAAAAAATCGCCGACATCGCTGTTAACAGGAAAAGTGCCCAGAAGGCTGGCATTGCCACGTTGGATGGCAATCCTGAAATGTTGACCAAAAAAAAAAGTAGCACGTTTGATACTTTTTATCCCGGTAGGACGATCCCGTGGGTCAGTTACCGAACGTAAACGCGGGCTAAGCCGTGGCCATAAGCTACTCGTAAAAAGAAGGAAAAAGTACCCGAAAATCTTCGCTCATGTCTCCTAGAACTTACTCCGTGTATACCGCACAAGTCCAGCGCAGGCTACCTATATAGTCACAAAAAAAGGGGGCCCGTCACCCGGCGCAGGGTGGCGCGGAGGCCGCCGGCCCTACTGCATTCATTAATTGCTAATTTGCAGATCGGCCCCGATGTATGTCCGCCGAATGTTTGTTTAATTTTATGTAATACCATCAATGCTTTTTAGGTTAATCATTTGTATTATTGTATTATATGTTTATAACAACAACAACATACATTTATTTTCAGGCAACTTTGGCCCATTGACACATACATTACAGACTAACATATATATACGATTAAATACAATTCCATCATGATCTGCCTAGCCTTTTCCCAAACTATCTAGGGGTCGGCTTCTAGTCTAACCGGATGCACCTGAGTACCACTATTTTACATGAAGCGACTGCCTCAACAACCCAGTAACTAGATAATACGATACCCCTTAGTAAGACACGATGTCAGTCTTGGCTTCTGACTACTCGTAACGACTGTCAAAGATCTACAAATGACAGCTGGGACCAACGGCTTAACGTGATTTTTGCACAGAGGAAACTCAGTATGTAATTATGGTCACCCATCCACGGACCAACCTCGGCAGGCACGGCTTAACCTTAAAGATCGTCCCGTGGCGCTGTTATTATTTAGCCAAGAGCTTTGAAGAATTTGTGTTAGTAAATAAAACTAAGTACACATGTTAGTAACACTTCACTTGTGCACTATGTCACTGTGGGGCGGTGTGTCTGTGTTTTATGCTATGTGTGTGTGTGTGATAGAGGAGGAGGAGCTCGTGTCTTAAAAACAACAGCCGCTCGTGTCCACCTTCAGATAAAATCGAACCTTTACATACCGAGTTTCCTCTGACCCTCGGAAAGCACGTTAAGCCGTTTGACCCCGTTGTCATTTATAGATCTTTGACAGTCGTTACGGGTAGTGACCCGAAAGTCTGAGAACCAATTAGGATCGTATTACCCAGTACTAACTGGGTTGTGGTGGTCTGATAGGCAGTCGCTCCATGCACAGTCTCCAAAGGAGATAAGTAACCAGATTCTCATACTACTAGTATATTCAGCTGAATTCGGTTAGACTTGAAGCAGACCCCAACATAGTTGGATAAAGGCTTAACACGATGATGTTGACAGAGGAATTGGTACGTACTGTACATAAGAGGGCCTTGGTAGACCAAAATGGTATGAATGTTCTCGTGCAATTAAAAACCTGCTCTGGAAGTCTTACTGCTTGACTACGAGGTACACTCTCCAGCAGCACACATGTCGTGACAACGACTGCGAAAAAAACAAATGAAAGAAGTTGTTAAGAGCAAGCCCGCCACACTATTCCCGTACAACTGCAACTTCTGAAAGCCACAATCGACAGTGGCGACTACCAGATAAGCGCCAAGACAATGAAGAGCATGCTTCGAGCCAGCACGAATTGCAGACGGAAGGTACGCGCACGGGTATGCCTTGACGCCATCACCAGTCGTGCCCCAATTTGCAAATCCCAATGCCATGGCCGTGGCCTTAGGAAGATGCTAATTGTAAATTTTATGATTGTCAAGGTCAATTCTGTTCCAAATTTTGTAACAATATTTTGATTTAAAAGAGTGTCCATGGAGTTTCTTGCCCATTTTTCTCCATAGAGATGTACGCTTTGGAAAGGGCAACTACAGTACTTTCACAAGTTATTATGCCTTGTGACTGGGACTTTAGCTTCGCGTAAGTGCCTGTAATGGTCTAATTTGAGTTTGTCTTGGGATAACGCAGTTTTCTGCGGGACACACATCTTTCATGACTGACTGCGTGACCATTGACATTGTTAAGCGGTTACCTCGTTCACGTCTAAATAAAACGTGACACAATTTAAGTGACCGTCATTGTGATGCGGTGCACAAAAAAGAGCTCGTTTAACTGTTCGACTGATATAGGTACTTAAGTAGATAATTATAGCGTTAAACCGTTGGTCCCAGCTGTCATTTGTAGATCTTTGACAGTCGTTACGAGAAGCCAAAAGTCCGACATCCAGTCTTACCAAGGGGTATCGTTTTACCCAGTTACTGGGTTGTGGAGGTCAGATAGGCAGTCGCTTCATGTAAAATACTGGTACTCAGCTGCATCTGGTAAGACTGGAAGCCGACCCCAAGATAATTTATGAAAAGGCTAGGCAGATGATGGCGAGATAATTATAGCGTTACCTAAGGAACTAGGCCAAATGACATTCTAACATCGATAATTATTGATGATTAGTGATCGGATAGTCGGATGCATATTTACCTAAAGTACGTTCTTTCCTGGCAAAAGGTACAAAAGTATGGAAGTGGCTATTTAAATGCCAATTTTTGTCGAGGGATTGCGAAATTTCATTATTCTTTAGTAGGTATAAAATGTAGTACTCAAAATATCGTAACGAATATTTAATAGTACATTGTTACCCCAGGGGTGAAAGTAACTTATTTAGTCCCGAGACGGGGTTTGGCGCCCAAATGAAGTGAGGGCGCCAATAATTCGAGGGACTAAATAAGTCTTTAACCCCAGTTAAACACTGTGCTTTTTATTACGAATACAAAGAAAAGTAAAGTAAAAACATGAATTAGCATAGAAAAAATTAGTACATTTTATTTCGGATTGCAGCTTTCCCACCTAATTTGTTTTTTTTTCTGTGGCTAGCCATTCCGCCAGCTACTCAGCCATTATTTTTAATTTTCATGATTGAAAAGATGGTAAATATTTTGCCCAACTCTATGTTAAATTAAAGAAATTGTTGAAACTAAATTATAATAAAGTTATTTAAAAATATATACTTTAATCAATAATTAACTTTAAGTTATGTCTGTTTTACATCGTGGCTGCATAGAAAGTTGGAACATGTTTCAATAAAAATGTCAAAATAGAACTAGTTTTTTTATAATTTGACATCTGTCAGTTGAAAGCGATTCTCCCTAGGGATGAAAAGTATTACTTTCATCCCGCTCCTCAGGCAACTCTCCTCAGGCGCTCCTCAGACCTACTTTCAGAGTATGAGTAATATAAAATTTATTTAAAACCTGGCAAGTTTGTTGAAAATAACAAGGAAGAAAATACAACAATTTGAATTCGTATTTTTGTGCCGAAATGTCGAATGCTAAAACAAAATGGTAAATATGTTTGGGCATAATTCATTTGGAGCTAAACGAAAAAGTAACTAGACTAGTTTTTATTTTTTAAATAAACTCCTTTTCCCATACTGACGCGCGCTCCATACTAGTCAACACTCAAACTTTAGGTAAATATGCATCCGAATATCCGATCTCTGTTGATGATGTTTACGGTAGAAATGTATGACATTGAAAAAAGCTGCCGAAAACCTTATATCAATCTTATCACCTCTCATCAGGGATCCGAATAGGTAGAGTATATTTGCCTAAACTTCGAGGAGGTAAGTAACTTGTGGATAATACCTCCCTCTAATATAACAGTTCGCCACTTAAAATCATTTCGTGATTTTATGCGGAGGTATTATACATACGTTACTTCCTTGCTTGAGTATCTCGAAGCATCTACCTTACAAGCCTGAATATATATAATTTCAGAAGTGTCGAAAGCTTTTCAAAATTCTAGATCCACCTTATCATTTAACTTTCTTTTATGAAAATAAAAACTGCCAACAGCATACCAGTTTTTAATACCAATCGCAGTAATAGATTCGCACAATTATATCAAACGCAATTCTATATCAATTTTTACACCTACGTACGTGGTACGTCACCGGTTACCGTGCTATACTGTGCTCTGACGTCACGTCACGTCACATGTCATCAGCAGACACCAAGCTCATGTAACGGTTATTAAAACAGATGCATGAGACCTGACTGTGACCTGTCTGACTACCTGTAGGTATCTGTGGTGATCTCTAGCTTAGGATTACGAAGCATCTCGAGTGGACTTGCATACAATCTAGACTTTATATTCTCAAATGTCGACAGCTATTAGGCAGGTTTATACCAAACTGATAGACCGCTTGAATCATCCTTCTCTTCTTTCATTATCATCATCATTTCAGCCCAAAAGACGTCCTCTGCTGGACAAAGGCCTCCCCCAAGTGTAGCCACATTGACATTTTGGAGGCTATTGCCATAATCGCCACGCTTGGCAGGCGGGTTGGCGATCGCAGTACGCTTGTCACAAAAAGCACAGAGAACGCTGCTGCCCATTCTCTGGCAAGTCCCTTAGTCGCCTCTTACGACACCCACGGGAAGATATATGGGTTTTAGAGTTGCGTCCACTGCTGGACATAGGCCTCCCCCAAGTGTCGCCATATTGACATTTTGGGGGGTTTTGCCATAATCAACACGCTTGGCAGGCGGGTTGGCGATCGCAGTACGGTTGTTACAAAAACACAGAGAACTCTGCTGCCCATTCTCTGGCAAGTCCCTTAGTCGCATCTTACGACACCCACGGGAAGATATGGGATGGTGCTATTCTTTACCTCCGACACCATACAGAACCGTCCGACACCATACAGAAAGCGTCAAGCACGGCCTAAACTTAAAGATCGACCCGTGCGTCTGTTATTATTTAGCTATGAGCTCCTCGTAAATACCATCAAACTATCAAACAAAAAACAAAATTGCACGCGTAAATATGACCACAATTTTCTGGTATATGCTGTATATTTTTAAAGTCGCGAAGGGTTAAGCAGAGGGGTACCTTATACCCACATTTCGCCAGTTCGAGCCTATTGCCATCAACCGGGCACAAACCCAGATTCTGTAGCTGTTAATGAGAAATTCCTGATGGAACAACCCAGTAACTTTTCCCCTTTTACCCGACCCGGGAGTCAAACGCAGGAACTCTGGTTCAGTAGTCGCAATTGCACCCAAAGAGGCAGTATTAGTTTAGAAAACTTTACATCGACCTTATGTGACAGTCCAATTCCTTCTTCTTCTTCTCTTCATTTCCCCTGCTAAGAAAATATAATTTATTTTTCTGACTCCAGAGAACTGCAGAAATAACATTAAAATACACAGTGGTGCGTCACCGGTTATGGTGTTATACTGTACCCTGACGTCACGTCACGTCACATGTCACCAGCAGACACCAAGCTCATGTAACGGATATTATTACTAGCACATATGCGCACTGAACAATGACGTCGTTCAATGTGCTTGGAGGGATGTTTAAAACGGGATATTTTTCTTTTTTGATGATCCGTCGTCGTGTTGTTGAGTAATAATAGAATATTTAAATGGAATCTGGTTTATGTAAGAATATAAAAATTCCAATGTAAATAATATATTTATTCTCATTTATTTATATCTGTACATATAATTTACATTTTTAAATATGTCTGTATAAAATAATATACAAAAAACATTGAAAATATAAAAATAGTAGCCACCGGTATCGGGAACAGGGTCCAGGCTACCGGCGCTCACAGGGCTCCAGAGAAAGGAACCTCCTAACAATACGAGCCGTGTCCAGGAGTACCGATTTCTGAATCAAGCTCTTGATCCAGCTGTCTAACGAGAGCCTCATCAGATATTGGTCGAGGCTCTTGGCAATTAGGCCATTGGCTGATACGAATATCGGCACAATGATCGCTGAGTCAACATCCCACATGTCGACAACTTCATGAGCCAAGTCAAGATACTTGATTTGCAATGTGGGTGTACTATTAAATACACCTCTACCTAACTCTTCGGGAAGCACATGCGTGATGGTGTTATTCATCTAGTATTAACCTATAAGGAAAGAATTTCCTTCGTTAAATATTTAACTCTTGCTCAAGATTTTTTCAGGATTTTATAGCCAGCGGTGTTGGCTGTGCTTTATCTAAATCTAAACTAATATTCTAAAGAGGAAAGGTTTGTTTGCATTGAATAGGCTCCGAAACTACTGGTCCGATTTGAAAAATTATTTCAGTGTTAGATAGCCCATTTATCGACGAAGGCTATATATCATCACGCTACGACCAAAAGGAGTGGAGCAGCAATGAACAATGTTGCGAAAACGTAGAAAATGTGTCGCGCAAACGAAGTTGCGCCAGACAGCTAGTCTGATTATAAAAATAGACTAAAAATTGTGTTAAGTATTGATTTTTTCCATCAGGAATTTTCTTAGTAGAAGTCACAGAGTCTGGATTTATGCCCGGTTGATGGCATTAGGTTCGTTCGCCCCTTATCACATGGGATTTAAACATAACTGTTACAACTTACACCACTGATAACCTCTGCTATACCCTTCGGGGATTATAGGCTTGTTTATATGGGGTGCCTGGTAATTAGTGGCCGATACTTAAACACGTTGTTATACTCATGATAACAAACAGTTTTCCCAAAGAAACATTTTTTAAACTCATTCACTTTTATCATAAAAATACAACAGCCGTATGAAATTTGCGCGCACGCGCCTGTGGCCTATCAGCTTGTGATAAAAGCGAATGAGTATAAAAAAATATTCTTTGGGAAAGTTGTTTGTTATCATGAGTATATAATTACGTGTTTAAGTATCGGTCAATATTTACCAATCACCTTATAGAGAACAAATATGAAAAAGTGTTGGCCAGCGGAACTTTTTTGCCTGTACCTCTTCCAGCAGTAAGCCAAACATAACATAGACGCTAACTTCCTTTGGAGGAAGGTCATCGGTGACCTTAACGTCTTACCTCTTTCTTCTAGCTTGTTTTACGGGGTGGGAGGGCCACTGACGCACATATAGGTAAACCACGTATTCAGTACTCACATCATTTTTAACCCCACATAGAAGTTTATCATCAGTAATTACAAAAAAACAGCTGTTTCCTACAAAACTGCAATACCTACACGGTCAAAGTGTATGAAAAACCAGTTTTTTTTTTAATTGTCGATGAATTTCTATGTTTTCAAAATGATGTACTAAGTACTTAGAGGAGAGCAGCGGTGGCCCAGAGGTGGCAGCCCCTACTTATGAGCAGTAAGCCGTGGCCGCTAGAACCCAGGCAGGCGCATTACTTTTTGTAATTTATGTCATCACCGCTGCTCTCAAAAACGGTGAAGGAAAACATAGTGAGGAAACCGGCATGTCCTAAAACTAAAAATTCGAAGACATGTGACATCTACCAACCCGCACTGGGCCCGCGTGGTGGATTACAGCCCACTCCCTCTCATAGAGAGGAGTCCTGAACATTATAGGCTGATGATGAAGTACTTAGAATTGTTTGTACGTCGATGTTCCTTCCAGCCTGTTTAGTACGACGTCATCTTCGCCTCTTCTTGACAATGTCGGAAAACTTGGGTGTCACTGAAGCATTCAGTTTACAGTAACCTAGTCTTTAAAACTTTCCGGGATCTACAGAGTCCAAGTAAAGTAATAACCATATACCCATCGATACGAAAGAAGAAATAAAGACTATGAGCCTTGAAGAGAGAGTGGTGATCCTCATAACAACATATCTTATCCTTGCAACAGATAAATATATGAAAAATGCTTGCTGTATAGCTCGTGGCTAAATAGTAACAGCCGCCCAGGTCGATCTTTAAGGTTAAGCCGTGCTTGCCGAGGTTGGTCCGTGGATGGGTGACCGTAATTACATACCGAGTTTCCTCTGTGCCTCGGAAAGCACGTTAAGCCGTTGGTCCCGGCTGTCATTTGTAGATCTTTGACAGTCGTTACGAATAGTCAGAAGCCTAAAGTCTGACATCCAGTCTTACTAAGGGGTATCGTATTACCCAGTTACCGGGTATTACGAAAGGTCAGATAGGCTGTGGCTTCATGTAAAATACTGGTACTCAGCTGCATCCGGTTAGACTGGAAGCCGACCCCAAGATAATTTGGGAAAAGGCTAGGCAGATGATGCTTGCTGAAAACCAAACGGCACTATCCGCAATAAAGCAATTACACTATCATCATTTCTGCCAGTCCCACACACATATCTCCATATTGCTCATCGATCAGCATCCTGGTTTATATATAAATAACATTATACATACCCAATATTTTCTCTCTCGCTCGCTCTCATGGGAACACCGTACACGTTAATAATCCCCATGCAAATGAAAAAATAGAGCATTGATGTCGTTGTGTGAGTGACATGAACGAATCGATCGCGATCGACGCGTGTGTGCAACGAAATAAACGAAAACACGCAGTGGGCGGAAAAAATCGCCACGTCAAAATGGACACGAGTTTTGTTGGGTTGTTGAGATTTGGCCATTGACAAAATTGACAAGCGTACAATTTATGACTTATATAGAATTTTTGTGCTTAATGTAAGTTGAATACCAGTGAATAATAGACATATACCTTCCTTAATTAAAAATTGTTAAAACAATCAAAATTTAATTGAGGAAGTAGTTTGGAAAACTAAACAGTCATACAAGGCGAATTTGATCAATTTTTGGTGGTATGTTTAGGACGAACGTAAGTGGAGAATCTGATGTGTTTTTCGATTTCAGAGCTGGTCCTACACTTCTTCAAAGTATGATCTCGTTTAACTATTGTAGAAGCTGATCAATACACTACAGAAACATGTTTCAAAGGATAAAATGACTTAATTGGCCTTCCCAGGTTAATTTGTGTGTGACGATTGTTTGGTGAATGTGCATGAAGTACTAAGATTTCATATACATACATTATTTTCGTACATTTCTAATTGTTTCTTCAAATGCAGTGTGCGAGCTTATTATGACTTTGTAACATTTAATATTAAACTCGTCTTTCTTCAGGAAAAGAGTACAAGAAAACTAATTAAACAATAGTGACACTATGCGTTCAGAAGGCCACTTTTCTCCGAACATTGACCATTTTTACTTATCTATTAATACCTAGGAATACTTTCATGTTCGCATTTCCAAAAACAAAATCTTTTATAACCATCCACAAAGACTTACTATTTCCGTATAAAAACAACGGCCACTCTACACCAACCGTACAACACCGCTGCAACCGTCACCAAACAGTCTGGGGGCCCGGGGTGGCCCCTTAAAAAAATTGCACCTCTCCCGGGGCCCACGAGGGGTGTGGGGGGGAATCGCCTCAACTTTGACGCGCGCCCCTCTCTAATTGATGCTGTTGATGCTGCGAAGCGATGCTATGACGATCTACTTGTTAGTTTTGGGATTAGGCACTAATTAGACTGGCTTGGTAATATAATTGGAGCAGGTGCTTCAGTGGTCGAGTTTTGGTAGGAGAAATAGTGGAAATTAATGAGGTATTTTTGCGATAATTGCAGTTCAGTGGTTTTCCTGTACTTTTTTAAGCTGCACTGCAGTCATAACTTCAGCATTTTCTACTGAAACACGTTTTTAATTCTTGATTGGTACTTTCAAGCTGAAATAGTGACAATGTTTGATAGATCTACAGTTTTATTAAAAAAAAAAAAAAACTGGATAGGCACAGACTGCTGTTTAATAAAACGTCGTGGGAACTAGATAAAAAAAAATCGGAATAGAGTATCTTTCGTCGAAGCAGCACTAGTTTCTAATGCCATTGACAATTTGAAACACTACTTAATTTTGAATCGCATGCTGTCATTGTCTAAAAGACGAGATGGTATTCGAGTTAAATGTAATTTGAAAAATCACACAAACATTTGCATAGCTTGTAGTTACTACCGTCAAAAAGTCTGCAAATGCGCGACTGACAGCTGGAAACTGACTAAATAAAAACTAAATTAAAGAATCAGGCGTTACTTTGCGAAATCCATGAGATTTTAAATGTTATGCAAATTACGTATGTAGTTTATATTCCGCGAAAAAGACATGGGTCATGGATGGTTTGGGTGCATGGCATGCTAATTATTAATGCTTTTCCTGCATGTGCATGTTTTTGCAGGCGGGAGGGCGATGCTGCATCCTGCATCTTTCTGGCCTGGCCAGGCCTGGATCTTTTTCGCGGAATTAAAACTAAATATTTGCATAACATTTAATGTCAATGGAAACTAATAAAATCATCATAAATAGTTAACGGTCTTTCAATGCCATTTATAACTACTAATCCAATACCAGAGTCAGGCATCCGTCTACCAATTATGTAAAACATAGTTTACAACCTAATTCATTGCAGAGGGCGTCGCGAAACGACATTACCCGCGTGTATGGTGGCCATCATTCTAATATTTTGTACACGATCCTTGCTATTTGTAGATGCGTAGTAGGGTGACAATGTGGCAGTCACAAATGTTAGATTATTTTTTTATCTGTGGAATAAAATCGACGTGACGTGAAAGAGCGAACATTTCCATTTTCGAATTGGAAAATGCGTTGAACAATTCGCCTCTTGAGAATTTTTATTATTGATAATTCTTCAGGCTTTTTTTATAGGTTGATACGTGAAAGGACATAGAGTACTGAAAAGAGTTTTTGGGGTAAAAGGAATGATAAATAAAGTTTTTTTTTTATATTCCTACTAAGAATGATTAACCAAAACCTGAAAGCAGCAGAGGCGATAATTGATAGCTTTTTGTTTATTTCTAAAAACAAAACTTTACCTATAGATATTTGTTCGCAGTCTGCATTGTGTGATTTATGTCCGTCTCTCACGTCATCTGTCTAGCCATTTCCAAAATCAACGGTTTGAATGAATTCCTGTCGAACCAGCTGCTGCTAAATATCAGTATTTTTAGGTAATATTATTAGTTTTTAGACCTTTTCCACTGACTAGACCGCTGAAGTTTGACCGGCATCCTATGGTATGGCCTATGGGTTTACTTGATACTGGAAAAATGCAACACTTTTGGTCTTTAGTATAAAATTCCCATTACTGGGATTGAGTCCTTCTCTTGGTGAGAGTGGGCCGTAAGTCACCATGTGGACCTAGGGGCGGGTTTGTAAAAGTCGCAGTTCCAATTTTTGGTTAAAAAGTAGCTTATGGAATAAGCGGGAAGACTATCAGACCCTGCGGTTTTTAGTTTTTAGATATTATTTACAAAAAAAATGTCTGGATAATCGACATAAGAAATCTAGAGAACCTACCAATCCCTGCTTTAAACCAACCGATTAAGAAGAAAGTAAGGGCGTTCAGTGATAACTAATGGCCGCAAAACTCAGAAGCCATGGCGACCACACTTGTCCATAAATTCGTCACTGGCAGAGAGCCAGCCGCTCCGCGTTAGCGCCTGGACTCCAACATTAAGATGTATTATTATACATTTGTTCGTATGTGTAGCTTCTTGGACTTATGGGAGGGAATATGTCTGGAAATGTGGAAGTGTGTTATAGGCCTTGCCATGAATCCTTCCATAAAGAAATCACATCAAAAAACTATTCGCGTGATGCCACGGGAAAGAGATATGGGGGTGGGGTGCTCGTAGCAATACTGCGTGAACTTAATTCGGCCTCACTCGATATTCTCAATGACCCTCATTATAAGCCCTTTGCGTGTATCGAGCACCTCATGGTTGCACTGCCTTGCAAAGACGACAAACACAAGATACATGTCATCAGCGCAGTGTACATCCCGCCTGGGACTAACTCCGATGTCTATACATCTCATTTTGATTTTCTACAGGACACCTTACTTGCACCTAATGTCATGAATGTTTACATCGTCGGTGATTATAATCTTCCTAATATCACGTGGAACAAGATAACGGTGGGGTGGGAGGCCTGTGTGGCATGTGTTTGTACACACCCTATATGCTCGGAACTGACGCATCTCATGGCTTCGCTAGATGCTCACCAATATAACAGCATGCCTAATAGTGGAGGAAAGACCCTGGATTTGTTTATCTCGAACACTTGCTGTGCGATTTGCCACCTTAAAGATCCATTATTACCAGTCGACTCCCATCACCCCCCTTTTGTTATAACCGCGCCTGTTAGCCTATCGACACAGGTGATGAAAAGAAAACCGAATAAAAAATATAATTTCCGTAAAGCCAATTATGACCTCATCAACAAACGCATGGACGAGATCAGTTGGTCCGCGCTTTTCCACAACCTATCATCGGAAGAGGCTGTAGAGGCTTTCTATAGTATGTTGAGTGACATAATTAGCCCACTAGTACCAACTGCAAGAACTAGATCACTTGACTTCCCAATCTGGTTTACCCCACAATTAGTTAAAATATTTAAAAAGAAGCAACGTCTTTGGATAAAGTGGAAAAAATACAGCAATATCAAAGACTATAATAACTTCTCCGAATGTAGATCTAACTTCAAACATTTGTGTAAAACCTGTTATTCCAGTTATATGAACTCGGTTGAAGATAGTCTCTCAAGTAACATAAAGCATTTTTGGTCCTATATCTCTAACCGTAAACGTAAGTCAGGCATTCCGTCCATGATGCAATACCAGAATGCCAAATCGAGTGATCCTGATGTTGTCTGCAATATGTTCTCGGACTTTTTCTTGTCCGTATTTGAGCCCGTGTCACCAACGCTCACCACGTGGGTTCCACCGCAGCAGTGCTCAGAGAATGGTGCTTTAGTTAGTCATTTGCATATTGATAAATCAAAGATACTCAGCGAGTTGAAACGGTTGGACCCCTCTAAGGGGGCAGGACCCGACGGTCTTCCGGCAGCCTTTTTTAAGGCTGCGGCTGATAGTATTTGTGAGCCGATCTATATCCTTTTTAATAGATGTCTGCATGAAGGTGTGTTCCCGGTTGTGTGGAAGCAAGCTAACATTACCCCAGTGCATAAGGGTGGCTCAAAGCATGAAGTCGAACAATATAGACCCATCTCGATTCTCCCGACCTTGTCAAAGCTTTTTGAAAGACTTGTTCACAATGAGATTTACCCTCTTCTGCATAATATTATCATTCCTGAACAACATGGGTTTGTAAAGCGCCGATCTACGACATCTAACCTGTTAATATTTGCTAATTAACTTTTTGAAAATGTGGATATGCGATTGCAGATAGATGCGGTCTACACTGATTTCAAAAAAGCTTTTGATAAGGTCGATCATGAAATTCTCCTGAATAAAATTGCCTACAATGGAATACGCGGAAATTTATTGCGTTGGTTTGTGTCGTACCTCGAAAACCGGTCACAAAGGGTTGTGGTTAATGGTCACCAGTCTGTCTCTGTTAATATTACTTCCGGAGTTCCGCAGGGCTCTATTCTGGGACCGCTATTATTTATTATTTATATCAATGATATTAAGAAGTGTTTTAATAATTCAAAATTCTTGATGTACGCTGATGACTTGAAGGCGTTTAAAGTGATACGTACTATGGACGACTGCCGGTCATTTCAAGAGGATCTTGACAGGCTAACTGCCTATTGCATTGATAATAAGCTGCATCTTAGTATCCCTAAGTGTAGCTATTTACACTTCACTAAGAATAATACCATCCTCAATTTTAATTATAAACTTAACTGTATCCTCTTAAATAATGTTTCTATAGTAAAGGATCTAGGTGTTCTCTTTGATGCCAAACTGTCTTTAAACCAGCATGTCGAAGCCATAGTCAATAGTGCTTTTAAAATGTATGGATTCGTGATGAGATCTTCAACGGAATTTAAGCGTACCTCAACCTATCTCTACCTATTTAAAACGCTCATTCGCTCTCAGTTGGAGTATGCAGTCCCTATCTGGAATCCCTTCTACCAAAAGTACGTAGCCGCTTAAACTCCCCCACAAATGTGTCACGTGACACATGCTCCCGCCCCCGCTCCCGCTCACATTTTTGCCGCGCGAGCGCCCCGTGCCACTTTCCATTTAAAGCTTTTTTTCTCGTAAACTACTGCAGCTACACCAAAACAAAAAATACGTGTGTATAGCTGAAAGTATACAGAATCTTTATATGTTAAAACGAATTACAACAACTAAATATAAGTACTTAGAAAAAAATGAGAACTTGAGAATATGTGTTGTATGTCAGTTTCTCCAATAAGAATGTTAAGTTTTTCCAACAAGAATTGTAGTTTGTGTCAATAAAACCTATTTATAATTAAACTAGACTATATAAGCTTTGTTTTAATACCCATATGTCCCTAGTTAGGCACTTTGTTAGTAGCACAATCACCCAAAATAATCAACACTCCTATCATTCGATTCGATACCTACTGATTTTGTCGTGTTTACGTAAAAAAATCGATAAGATTTCGTTTTATTTTACTGTTTTATATTGCGGAGACACTAATAATTACTTAATTGAAGTAATTTTCATATTACGAGCACTATTTTAACTATTTTTGCAATAATTTTTATAAAAACATTATCAAAATACGACGATCGCAATGGCGCCATTTTTACATTTCGATATTATCGTTTCAACAGACTTTGAACCTACGATGTTTTTAGATATTCTTAAAGCTTGATTAATGAGGTTTATTTTGATATATAACACTATATACATTGGGTTAAAATAAAATAATACTCACGTTTTAAATCCAGGGAACTTCACATCACAACATACACAGTGTTACACAGAATGAAACTTGACACCTGACTGACGTTTCAAACTTTTTTGACATTTAATTTTGTACGGCTGATATTCTCGTTGTTTTTGCCATAGACGCGGAATTTAATACAGAAAATATAGAGGGTAAAACCATAGATACAGCACGACGTGGAACATTTGTAAGTGAGTTTTTTCGGAACTAATTCTACGAGGCAACAAATTGTGCCCGAGCAGTAACTCGCAAAAAATTTTGAGCCCTTTTAGATGCATTAGAGCCGGAGCGGGTAGTTGGAATAGAAAGGGTCCAGCGCAAGTACCTGCGTGCTATGTACTACAGATGTAATGGGACTAAAACTTATCTGTCATACTGCCAACTTCTTGATAAGTACAACCTTATTAGCTTAGATAATCGGCGCAAATACTTTGAAGCCAACGTGCTTCATGACATTGTTAACAATAACTTTGATGCCATTGATCTTACGAGTAAACTGTGTTATTCTGTCCCCCGAACAGTTCATGTGCGTCAGGTTCGTGCTTGTACTCTGTTCGCGTTAAACTCCTGTCGTACGAACTCTGGCCTACGCTGCCCTATCCATAGAATGTTGGAATCTTATAATTCAAACTTTATTGATATAGATATATTTGCATGCTCGAAAAATAAATTTAAATGTAATATTATAAAAAAATTATCTCAATTGTAATCATATTATTATTATTTAATCATTGTATTATTTATGTGAATGAATTATTATTAGTATTATTTTTGATCTGATTTGGTTTTGTAGCTATAACTGGCTTTATAGTAACTTATTTAAATTGAAATCTAACTATTTAAATATTGTATAATTTGTGTAATTGAAATTGTTTCTGATCTGATTTGGTTTTAGAGCTATAGCTAGCTTTATAGTTATTTTTGTTATTTATTTATCCCACAATATTTGTTTCTGTGGTAGTGCTCGTCTAGTGGCAACCACTGTTCTCTAAATATGTCTATCTGCGGATAATGCAGTGGACTGCAACATTACTACTAAGTTTTGTTAACCCTATGTTTTACATATGTTGTAGTTGTTTTTTATCCCTTAATAAATAAAATAAAAAAAATATTCTTATCCTTATGGCAAAGAAAAAAAAAATACAAATTGCAATATAAAATTATGTACAACTGTGAGCTTAACCCAGAATTGGGTTTTCTTACAGCAAACCATTTTTTCGATTACGAGATTCGCAAAAGAGGATGAACTTACGAGTATGTGCAAAAACAGTACATTCAAAACTTAAATTATCTGGATTTTATTTATTAACTAACCAAACCAGAACTAAACCAAACTTAACTAAACCAAAACTTTACGTAATACATATATATAAACATTCATATCAAATACTATACAAGGTGTTGTTTTGAATCCTCGTCAAAATTCAGGAAGTTGTCACAACTTCCTGAATTTTCATACATACATAAATAATCAATTTAAATTACGGTACCCAGTTAATTATTAATAAACGCTGATTTTTTTGGTTGTTTATGTTTGTCAGTATATCAGAATAACCCCCTTAACGTGGTTTAGGAAATAAGAAATTATCGAATAAATGTTTGAGATGGTTTGCTTGTGTGAAAGCGGGGTTATGGGGCGAGGATTGGACGGGCCGTCTGTAAAACACGGGTGGTTCACACTTACCGATTTCCGTTAATAAGAAAAAATAAATAAATTACCAACCCATTTTATAATTGATTCGGGTCGAGAATCATTAGCATAGTTACTTCCTTGAATTTGACGAGGATGCAAAACAACAGCCTGTATACATGCTATTAACATGAGGACAGAAAATGTTCTCTAATTCCTTTCTTGAACACAAATTATAATACTACCATTACCGAATCATAGAAACCCGGTTTGCCAGTTCATTGTTATTGGTTATGAGATAAAAACTGCTGATACATAACTAGTCTGACCAAGGGCTGTTGTGGTCAAATAGGCACACGCTCCATGAAAAATACTGCTCAGCAATCCGAGCCCAAGATAGTTTGGGAAAAGGCTAGGCAGATGATGATGATACAGATGAACGAGGTATCTTCAAGTTGGAAAAGACACCTATGAGAGACTGGGCACACAATCTTGTTCTAAATTAGTTCCAAAGAACAATGGCAAATTTTTCAGTGCGTAAATCAGCATTGGAATAAATAAGAGTCCTTTTAAAGGAGTATGAGTAACGAAATAGAGGAGTGTCGGGGCGTTAAGTGCGGCGCACACTGGCGACTCGCCAACTAAACTGATGGATTTATAGTGTGCACTGTTACTTATACACCGCTATTATCGGCTGGAACTAGGTTTGCGGTCGGGTTTGCTTGTAGTGAAGCGTTTTTGGGAGTTTTAAAGTTATTTTGAAAGTTTTGCTGTAGAAGTAACACCAGTGTTTTTGATGGGCTGAAACAAGAAATATAACATCTAAAACTGGAAAATTACTATTAAGTTATTGTAGGTTATATTAAGCGTCCAGTAGAGTTTACAAAGATCTTCGCGAGGTACGATCAAGTAAATTATCTCTTTTTTACCCAACTGCGCTGAAGCAAAGAAATATTTGCACTTCATTTCACTTGCAAGAGTTCACATGTATGCTTTTTTGATATTTTTGTACCTATTTCATTAGCTTTTTGATTAAAATAAAACCTCGTTGGTGTCTTATATACATAAATATAAAATTCTCGAGTTGCGGTGTTTATTAACCAAACTCCTCCGAAACAGCTGAACCGATTTATATGAAATTTTGTCTGCATATTGGTTAGGTCTGAGAATCGACCAACATCTATTTTCTATGCCCCTAAGACCCATCAAAATTTCCACGCGAACGAAGTCGCGGGTAGCAGCTAGTATACTTATAACATTTGCGATAAGTATAACCTGTAAATGCATAAAGAAAATAATTATCTTAATAAATTAAATCAAATCTACGATACAACGATCTACATGATCACAGCACACCGCCACACTGCTCTGTATAGCGTACGCACATAAATTCGTCAGGCAAACCCTGGCGTCTGGCCAATAGCTACTGCCAATAAGACCTTAGCTGCAGCTATGGGAATATCATGTATTCCTGTTTATCTCTTTGCCGTTTATAATTAACTGCAAACAAATATCATTTGTCCTTTTTATATTGTTTACTGTTTTACGCACGGTATTCTTTGGGAGCAGTGGTGTCCCCACGGGGTGCATCTTAAGCCCATTGCTAATTAATGGTTGCAACATATGTATTGTAGGTCATAGGTTCGGACCCAAATAGGCTCTTTATATAGCATAAGTTATTTCATTACCACTGCTCTCAAAACGGTGAAAGGTAAACAGTAAGGTGAGGAAACTGGCATATCCTGGAACCAAAAAATTCGATGAAATTTGACATCCGCCAACCACCAGAGCAGTTTATTTTTTTAATGTTTGTGCATTTTTTGGTCCCACCATTTTTTTACCTCCTCGCCCTCTATTACAGAGGGGGTGGAGGTAAAAATAGTAGATTATGCACCAAGGGGCTAAAGTTGTGTCTTATGTCACGGGCGTCATATTGAATCACGAGCGCAATGAAGGATTCGGGATTTAACTCACGAGCAAAGCGAGGGAGTTAATACAAGAATCCTGAATGCAGCGAGGGATTCAAGCTAGCCCAAGGCAAAGACACCTTTAGCCCAGAGGAGGATACTCTACTTTTTACACCTACTGTGAGAAAATAATAGCCACAGTACGAAAAACAAAGTATTTATTAAATAAACAAAAAGTAAGAATAACTTATTTAGAACTAGTTAGTTATATGCACTTTAAATTAATAATTTAAAGTTTCTACATTCAAAGGTGTGAAAACTTTCGATTTCTTTGATTGGTGACTTTCCGATATCCTCTTTAAAAATGCTAATAGCTTAGCGTATGTCTTGATGTCTATATTGTGTTTCATGCTTATTGTTGACCTAAGCATTGAATAAGTACACCATAGGCTACTTGACTTCTGAGTACAAGATAAATGCTGAAAATACACTAATAGAACTGGTTCCGAAATGGACTTGACGCCTTTCGTACTTTTCCATTTTTGGAAATTGTCGTAGGCTTTTATATAAGTTTCTTTTGACATTTCCGGCAGTAAATCATTGGAAATATTATTAGCTTCGGTTGTAATGAATTTAGGAGTACAATCACTTTCATCACTCGACATTTTATAATACTTTGTTGATAAATTTAAAGTTTAAATGCCAAAAGTTCGCGCCTTTATTGCGTCTACCAATAAGTAGCCAAGACACGATCAATTCGATTTTCAAAAAAAAAAGTCTTTTCTACGGTTTTGTCGTGTGTGTCTATTGATATCACTCTCATGGAAGTGGCGTTTGTGTAAACTAAGCTTTATACAGGGCTGGTAGAATGGTTTTGGATGATTGGCTGTATGAATTTTGAATTTAGAACGTCATTGGAGACGCTCGTGAAAATAGAGTATTTTTGATAAAATGTGATAAATCGACTGTAGTACAGAACGGTTTTATTATTTATTTATTAAATCACAAAATCCACAGCAATCTTTGCGCAGTTTACTTATAATAAATTAACTAATGTTTCAGCCAATTACTATTACGGTATTACGGCGCGGTACGGTATTTGTTATTTTTAATGCCAGTTTTAATGTGAATCCATTACTTTTAAAAAAATGGTTCGTAGTTATCTAATTATTCTTATAATTTTTGTCTTCGAAAACATGGCAACGATATGAAGAAGCAGTTGTTATGATTTTGTAGGAAATCGAGAATATCATCCACGTGTAGTAAGGGTATCGAGAATAGCTTTCCTCTTTCTGGCACCAAAGGGTGTTTGTTAGTACTATACTGCCAATTTAGCTGAGCATGTGAGATTCCAAATTCAAACCACATTATTGACCAGCGGGTCATAATGAAATCCAGTACAACATTATTGACCGGCTGTGCCCCCGGCCACTAATGACTCACTTTAAGTTAAGGTTGCTTGACATATAATTTGACATTTTCGAGCAGGTGGTGTGAAAAATAATTAAAATGACTACACAAAGTTAATATTACAAATATACTGCACTCTGATTTATTCAATACAGAATGACCACACGCAAATACAATAATTTAATTGGTAATTATGTATTTGAGCCGTTTGGGGTTGAAACACTAGGGCCCGAGTGCCCATCTTGTGTTTCTAGATATCGCAAGCGGTTGGTCGACGCTTCACGGGACCAGAGGGCTGGCCTCTTTTTTGGTCAAAGAATCAGCATTGCCATCCAACGTGGCAATGCGGCCAGCCTTCTGGGCACTTTTGCTGTCGACAGCGATGTCGACGAATTTTTTGACAACCTGTAATTTTGATACTTGTACATATTTTATTTTTATTTTATATTTATTTGTTGTTTGTGAATAATGTACATATGTAATATACAAAATAAATACATCCTATGACCACACCAAAAATCGTGATTCAAACTTCACACCTACAAAAAAAACATTAACCAGCTCCAATCAACATCCATTTGTCTACTAATAACCTTAATAAAATAAATGTGAAAGCAAAAAGTACTTAACAGAACAATCACTCAAGAGGTTAAGGTCAATCAAACAAGTGATTTACGAAGTAACAAGCGAAAATCATGCAAAAACTCTCAGACGTGTGAAATGGATGTTACCATTGCAAAAACTTTTTAAAGAAAAGAGCGTCTTATTCGGTTTAGCAGAACATTGATTGTTGTTAACTTTGAAATCTTCCATGAATCCATTTCTTTTGTGGCTGAAATTGGATGAGGTTTTCTATGGATTGGTCTTGGGAAGTCGCAAAGAAGACTGGCAGAACACTATTGCAGTTTTTCTTGCGGTAGGTCATCCATTACTGTTCGATTTTATGAAAATAAAATAGAATTATTTAAGGAAACTGCTGTATGATTGCAATTTCTATTTCGAAATTTATGTGTGTTGGATTTTGTCATTTGTATTATAGGGGCGACATCTTCATATTGAAAAAGCCCCTTTCAATAAATAGAAAAATAAACCCTGTTTTTGTAATTTACATAGAGGAATAGTCACAGTTGCAGTTCTTATAAATTCGTTTGATGATAAAAACAATTTAAAAAAAAAGTATTACAAAAGGTGAACATTTAGGCGCAGTAGTATTATTTCTCATAAAATGGTATAATTAGTACTTATAAGTATAATAAAGTACGTAGTTAATAAGTACCTACTTATAAGTAAATAAGTATAGTATAATTAGTACATATAACTAAAACGTATTCAAAGGTTGCAAGTAATGATAGTTCAATTCAGATATTTGGCAGCGACCTGCCTGAACTAGGTTTATTCAAACCTGTACACAAACATAACACCACTCTTGAACCCCCGACAGGATAAGCAGAGGTGTACCCATTAGCACACTCACATTTCATGAGTTATGTACGTACCATGTTAAAGGAGGTGAGCCTATTGCTTTCAACTGGGCACAAATCTGATCAAAAGTTCTATATGGTGTCGGACGTAACGAATAGCACCATCCCATATCTTCTCGTGGGTGTCGTAAGAGGCGACTAAGGGACTTGCTAGAGAATGGGCAGCAGCGTTCTCTGTGCTTTTGTAACAACCGTACTGCGATCGCCAACCCGCCTGCCAAGCGTGGCGATTATGGCAAAACCCCTCTCATGTCAATGTGGCGACACTTGGGGGAGGCCTATGTCCAGCAGTGGACGTCTTTCGGCTGAAATGACGATGATGATGATGGACACAAATCTAGACTCCGTCGGTGTTACTGCGTATTGCCCGACGACTAAACCCAATAACTCTTTACCCGACCCGGGATTTGAACCCAGGACCTCATGGGCAGCAGTCGCTCTTGCCACCACTAGACCAACGAGACAGGTGATTATGAACTTGATGTGATTCATCATTCGTTCCATACATTTTAATATTCAATGAGTAATGCGTACAACAACGTAATATCATACAACTGTTTTTGCTGTCATTAGATGGTCTATCAACGGCTGTCATTTGTATCCCGGCTGTCATTTGTAGATCTTTGACAGTCGTTACGAGTAGTCAGAAGCTAAAAGTCTGACATCCAGTCCTACCAAAGGGCATCGTATTACCCAGTTACTGGGTAGTGGAGGTTAGATAGGCAGTCGCTTCGTGTAAAATACTGGTACTCAGCTGCATCCGGTTAGACTGGAAGCCGACCCCAAGATAGTTTGGGAAAAGGCTAGGCAGATGATGATGAGATGGTCTATCAACATGAGTGAGTTCTTTAAAGCTGATTAATTGACTGATGAGAGCAGCGGTGGCCCAGTGGTGGCAGCTCCGACTTAGGAACAGTAAGCCGTGGGCTCGAACCCAAGCAGGCGCATTACTTTGTGTAATTTATTTCATCACCGCTGCCCTCAAAAACAGTGAAGGAAAACGCCATGAGGAAACCGGCATGTCGTAGAACTAAAATTTCGAAGATATGTGACATCTACCAACCTGCACTGGGCCCGCGTGGTGGATTACAGCCCACTCCCTCTAAAAGAGAGGAGGCTGATGATGATGAGCATAGATCGGAGTAGGTAGATTGAATTGGGGTCATTGATCCGAAAGGTATATATTAATATGGACATTCCTCCAGAATTGGTTGATTTGATTGTAATTTAAGTGCAACAATTTATAAAAAGTTGTAGCCAAAAAAAGGCTAAAAATAAAAATAATTATTAATGATTATTCAACAGATAAATAATAAATTAATTTAGTTTTGACGCCTTTGAATTCAGTAGTAATAATATCACTACTAACATTAACAATATTTAATTGAATCCGGAAATACCGGAATTACTTTCCGGAGAAATGGCTTATCCATGTTACTACTGTGTGCATTTGTGATACAAGTACCAAAAATCAATCTACCTACTCCGATCTATGATAATGAGTTATGTTTATTAGGTAAGTACCTACTTACCTATGCTTACTGCCTTACCGGCGTGATATTATGTATGTCATTTATTTGACTTTTTTTTTGTAGATCTAAAGTAGTAGGTAAAATTTAGAATAATAAAAACTAGATTGGTATTAAAAAATATTCTTGTGTGGTCTAGTGCTTAGCAAATATGATCTCCATTTATACTATTGTAATGTGTAATTATCTAGTTGTTTTCAAATCTAAATTGGAATTGGAGATGAGAAAAAAATATCGTAGATATATAGACGGAAATGTTAAGTACTTATGTACGCACGGCGACGAATCAAGCTAGACAGCACGGTTGGCGCAGTGGTTGAGTTGAGCGATCGACTGCTGCGCTGCGTGTCGCGGGTTCGATCCCCGCACGGAACAAATATTTGTATGGCCTACAGATAGTTGTTCCGGGTCTGGCTGTTTGTGTATGTTAGTTTAAATGTTTGTAGATGCACCTACGATACAGGAAAACATCCTATTGTGGGGCAAAGTTCTTTTAAAAAAAAAAAAAGCTGAACCTATCAAGTTTATGCGGATCTCTCATTGTACGGGAAATCTAGACAAAGCGAGGCCATCGTATACTGGAAAATTAACTTGATGAGTGGCAATGATGTTCAGCATTTGAAATTTGCTCAGTGTATAGATATTATTGCTCATGACTGTACTTGTTGGTACTTACAGCTAACTTAAAGTTTTTGTTAGAAAGTAAATGCTTCTTGCAAGTGATTATTTCGAAGCAGAACTAATTTAAAATAAAAAAACGTTACAGTCAATTCAAAATAACGGCTTTTGTCGATGGCTAGACTAAAGTCAACTAAAAACTGTTAGGTAGTTAGCTAGACCTTGATGATTTGAAGGCGGAGTAGCTCCCGATTTCTCAAAGAACATTCCACACAATAGAACAACACTTTGATATTTGGTGATAAGCTAAGCACTGGCAGCTGGGGTATGGAGACTTCACTTACTCTGTACCTACTATAAGGGGGCCTATTAGGTCCGTGGGTAAAAATATACACCGTGCATTTTTCAAAATTCAAAGAACTCTAGAAATAAATGACAAGCGCATGATTGGGATAGAAGGGGTTCCCATACAAGGCAAGGGTGCAAGGAGTAGGTACCTACCCATGCAAGGCAAGGCTGCAAGGAGTAGGTACCCATGCAAGGAATACGTACCCATGCAGACCTGCGTGGTGTTTATTTTACCAATCAGAAATATTATTTAGCAAATATGAAAGGATTCATATAAATATAAAGGCTCTTACCTGCCGCATCGGAATTACTTATGATATGTGGCACCAGATTTAATTAGATTAAGAAAACAGACGTCGTTACGCGCCAGCTTCCTTGACAACCACTCAAGTCAATATGGCTACCCGCAACGACTTGACGTTCCGCCAGAGAGAATTGTAGACCGCTTCTCTCTCGTCTGTGGTCACAGTTTAGTTTGCAACGTGAATCATATGAAGCCTTTTTGCAAAGGCGCCGACAAATAAAATTAGGCGGAAGTATAAACAACCGCCTCAAATAAGTTTACAGCAACATGGAAGCGAGCAGGCAAAGATACTAAGTTGCTTCATACTCAACCCTATACCCATTTTACGCTGCAACCATAATCAAGCATTTCCTAAACAAAGCTTCAAAACAATCAATAATTAATAACACATCTATGTATGTTTACCAAAGCGAGTAAAACACCATAATTTGATCGCCAGTCATAAATACGCATTAATAGCAAACTAAGTATAATAAAATAACGAATTTAATTTCATTGAGCATCCGACATCGAACGCCTCAGGTGCATTTCAACCAATCAACGAAGAGTGCGAGGTCTATAAACCAATGAAAACGCTCGGGAGATATCGGGATTCATCGGCAATCGACGCACGAGCGGAAAATGGAGATAAATCTAAATGCGCGGACGCAGATGTTTGTTACAATATTAACTTGTGTACTGTGTTGCGTTTTATGGATTTAGGTCACGTTTGGTGTTGGTATTGTTTGAAGAAACACCTGTTATTTTTGGTGGTTTTTTAATTACCTACATATTGAGCCTGAATTTTGGCACAAGTTTTCTTGGTGAAAACTTTTTTTGAAAAAACTCAGCTATAATTTATGAATTAAAAACCCCACCAAGCGATATAATTGTTAAAAAATATTTTACAAGACAAACATATACTTCACGCATGATTGTCACATTATCCCTTAACCCCATCTTGATTGATCGTGGTATCTGTCTGACCCCCACTTCCTTTTTCGAACCTCACGTGAGTTATGGTTGACCCCATATAGGATAGAGTAGGTTATGAAAAATGCGAAAGTTTTTGATTTTTCTTTAACGGCAAGCTAAATTAAAGGCGATATGCAGGGACTTACTATACCTACTGCATAAAATACCAATGGTCGTTATATGTTATGTTGATGTTGTGATGTTGTTATGTTGTTAATGTTGTTATGTATGTCTTTTTTGTATTTTTTCTTTTATTTACTAACACTAGTTGTTTAAGTTTTTCTTATTGTACTAATATTCTATGGATTCCGTAAATCTGAAATAAATTGTTTTTATTTTTTATTTTTTATATATCACACTCAGGTTTTTCTCTACTTTTTAAATAATTTGAAAACAGTTAACAGCTGCAGCAACTGTTAATTATGAGAGCCACTGAAATGAATAGAAACGCGAAGAGTGATTTTTTTATTCTCTTTGTATCTGTTCCTCTCATGAGTCCGCATATTTGATTAATTGATTGGCAAATAAAATAAATTATTATGCAGTTAACTTTAATGTTTCCACATTCTAATGCATAAAACGGAAACGTGAATAAAAAATAGATCTTCCTAATTGGAAGTGATCAATTCGCAGTTAATCCTTTCGTTTTATAAATCTGAAAAACTGTAAATGTTCAACTGAACAATACCATTTGAATATTCGATTTAATTTTTTGTCGTGACATCGTCTAATAAATCGATGAACGCCGGCTGCACGCACGAAAAAAGATAGATATACATAGAGCAAACGTAAGTCATTAAACAATGACGGTAGCTCGGAATTCTTCTTCGGGATATCTTGGTTCCTACCTTCGGATTTCTTCATTCAAGCTTGGGCAAGGAAACTTCAACCTCTCTGTTCCCATTTGGGTGACTTTCAGCCTTCTTATGAGGCTGCCTCGTTGGTTTAAAAGTCGCTTAAAAAAGTAAAGTAAGTTGTAAAAGTTGATTCCCTGGTATGGAAAATAACCCTAAAATCACAAGGTTTTCTTCATATTTTACCCAATGGTTGACTGGTAGAGACTGCCTCCTGGTATTAAGTCCGCCTTTGTACCGCTATTGTACGTGAAGTTTAAATAAATAAATAATAAAAGTTTTATTGGATTATTCCATCCAGAATTTCTCAGTAGCAGACACGGAGTCTGGATTTGTGCCCAATTGATGGCAATAGACTCGCCCCATACTACATGTGTCTTAAACGTAGCTGACGAAATGCAGGTGTACTATTAGCTACACCTTTGCTTAACCAGGGATTACAGACGTGGTGGCATATAAAAAGTTATAGCAGTTTTTTGTTCCCGGGTAGAAAATCCTCATGGATGTCCTCCAACTTGGGGCGAGCAGAGGATCTGTCTGATTCCAAGTGACTGTAACTGTCTCCTGTAATTTTGACGTTCAAAAAGTGCTGATAATCAGCCTAATTTGAATAATTGCCTTTTGTTTTTTTGACGTGACAACGGCTAATAAATCGAATAACGCCAGCTGCACGCACGAAAAAATATGATTCATTGTAACGTTACGATCGGAGAGAGAGCGCTGCTCGAGCGAGCGACAGGCACGATCGGCTTGACCGTTCGGCTTGCTATTCATATAAGTACGCAATCTCCGTAAACCGACTTCACAGACAACCATTTTTTTTGATTTAGTGAACACAAACTTTACCTACTGTATCTTTCTACTCTATGGCACAGACTCACAAAAAAGTTTTTATATAAAAGTATTTTTATGCTTTCAGCATGCTCATAGCCATGAAACGTGACATATAACCGAATAACAGTACCATCAGCCGGCAGACATAATCGTGAATTAATGACTGAACACTAGACACCCAAAAAAATACTTACAACACTTATTCACTACCTGGGTTTAGCGGTTCTATAAACTTTATCTTTCCATCTCGCTTTTGTTAGTGTGAAAGAAAGAGATGGGATTCGGATTAGGATAAGGTAGCTCCGTAGCTCGAGTGTGTATGATTTGTGGCTAAAATATAAGATTTTTGTGCTTTGTATGCGTGTATGTAGTTAACGAATGTGGAATTCATTTGTTAAAAGATTTTGTTGGTTTGTGTTTGTAATAAAAGTTGGACGTTTTGCTTGTTACTATTTTAACATAACATAACCAACCAGAGGTCGGAATTAGGTAGAGTTATTTTTGTACTTGCATCGAAATGTTGATATTAATATGGATCTTCCCTTGCGTTCGAATGTTGCAACTTCGGACATCCGATGTCGGATGGTTTAAATTGTGTAAAAGTAAATAACTTTTATTTAAAAAAATCACGCGATTTTCTGCTCTCTAAAATTAATCTCGGGATTTGAGGCATATCCACTTTATTCTTTCGCTGTATGAAATCAGTGTAAGTACACAAATAACTCTACCTAATTCCGACCTCTGAACATAACATCACGTCTGCTATCCCCGAAGGGTAAGGCAGAGGTGTTCGTTATAGAACACCACATTTCGGCGGTTATATTTAAGGTGGACGCGACAGGGTGGCTGCCGAAATTCATTTTTTTTTTACGTTTTTTGCAATTTGCCAATTAGTGTCAGTTTTTATGTTGAATAAAATATGATACGCGGCCGTAACTAATATGGCTTTACTGAGTAACAATCATTAAATTCATCAATACAACCCCTTTACGTTCATTTAACCCCATAGAATGACTTTTTCATGAAATAGTCATTCGTTGGGATTAAATGAAGTTAAAGTGGTTGTATTGATGATTTTAATGACTACAATTATGTAAATACGTACGTTTTACGGCCGCGTATCATATTTTATTCAACATAAAACCTGACACTGACCAGCCTGACGACCACTGACTAGCCTGGGCCACCCACCGGTCATAAATCCAGACTCAGTGATGGAAAAACCCAATTACACTTAGCTGACCCGGGAATCGAACCCCGGACCGCACGCTCAGCAGACGCGCTGTAACTCTTCATCATCATCATCAGCCTATAATGTTCCCACTGCTGGGACTCAGGCCTCCTCTCTATGAGAGGTAGTGGGCTGTAATCCACCACGCGGGCCCAGTGCGGGTTGGTAGATGTCACATGTCTTCGAATTTTTTAGTTCTAGGACATGCCGGTTTCCTCACGATGTTTTCCTTTACCGTTTTGAGAGCAGCGGTGATGAAATAAATTACACAAAGTAATGTGCCTGCCTGGGTTCGAACCCACGGCTTACTGATCAGTCGGGACAGCCACCACTGGGCCACCACTGCTCTCAACTATTATGTTCTAATAAAGTCATCTTTTTAGGGTTCCGTACCCAAAGGGTCAAACGGCTCCCTATTACTGAGACTTCGTTGTCTGGCCGTCCGTCCGTCCGTCTGTCACCAGGCTGTATCTCATGAACAGTGATAGTTAGGTAGTTGAAATCTCTACATATCACGTATTTCTGTTGCCGCTACTAATACTAAAAAGAGAATAAAATCAATATTTAAAGGGGGCTCCTGTACAAAAAAGTGTTTTTTTTTGCTCGTTTTTATAAATAATGGTACGGAACCCTTCGTGCACTTGGCCGGTTTTTTATGAATTCCTTGCAGTTATAGCAGGGCTTTAAATACCGTTAAAAATTTCGTAACGTTACCTTCATTTGACAGAGTTACCGTTAATATTAGAATAACGTTAATAGATTTAACGTTATTTTTTCAACATTTTATCGTTAATCTTTATAACCGTTAATTTTTTAATAACGTTACTTTTATCGTTATTTTTAATCGGTTAAACTTTTGCCAACTTCCTCGCATGCGAGTAGGGATGGGACATAGTAAATAATAATCATAATCATCATAAATCTGTGGCTCGAGTGTCAAACTGACGGGACAAGTTTTTCACACTTTTTACTATAATTAATATAAAATAACGCTGATTAAACCAAGAAAATAATGAAAAGGAAAAAAAAAAGAAAAGTTACTTAATACACAAAACCGGATCTAATTAAACAAAAATGCAATAATCTTATGAAAATGAAACGTCATATTTGTCATCAATGCTGACGAGATGCAGAACCCGACTAAACGAAGCACACCCACCATCTCTGGGCTCGTCGCTGAGCTCCGCCTCGCAGCCACATCTGTGGGCGCTGAGTCGCCGGTCGCTGCAGTTGCGTCGAGTTCCAGCGACGAGTTTTTCTCCCCGCTGTCGACGCCATCACCATCACGACGACGAGGAAGAAGACGGCCACCAGCGGGCCTGGGACCTCGAGGCCAATAGGCCCCGAACAGGGTCCCTGCTGCCGGTGGAAATGTGTCGCGCATGCGATGGACTCAGTCCATTAATGAGAACGTCATGCGCGCATATTATGGGGCTACTCAGAGGGGAAGCAACTTGACTGCGTACCGTGGTCGGATGCTCTTTCTATTTCAGGTGCTTGAACCAGCTGTCAGCGTGTCGGCGCGGAGGACACGGTGGAGCACACTGTGGAGCTGTGCCCTGCTTGGGCTGAGCACCGCCGTGTCCTCGTAGCGGCGATTGGCGGCGGCGACCTCACGCGTCCGGCCCTGGTTCAATCCATGATCCGGAGCGGGAGGGAATGGGAAGCCGTCGCCTCCTTCTGCGAAGCAGTCATGCTAGCGAAGGAGGTGGCGGAACGTGAGAGGGAGAGAACCTCACGTCCCAGCCGCCGCGGGAGACGCCCCGGGCGTCGGGGGGCAACCAGCGGCCCCCGGCCACCGTAGGCGCGGGCCTGTGGACGGTGAGTAATGGGCTAGCTCACCGTCCGTCCGTCTTATGACGACAGACCGTGCCGACGGCGCGTTCGTGTTCCACGCGCGCCTCAAGGAGATGTCAGCAAATCGGAAGGGGTCCGAGAGGGCCGATGCCTGCCAGGGCTGCGGGTTGTTCGAAAGAGATACCGTGCCCCTGGAACGCAAAGGGCTAAGAAGGAACATGGATGGGTTTTAGTCAGTCAAGTCTGACACTCCCTTCCGCTCCGCCCAGAGCGGGAGAAGTCATTTGATGATTTCCCACCCTAGAAAAAAAAAAAAAAGCGTGTCGGCGCAGCGACTATCGGACCAGGTGCGGGTCATCCAACGTAACCATATGTTGGATGACACTGTACTTGATCGACTACGCCTCGACTCACGGAGTAACCTAGTTACGCCTGCTTCGCAAATGATCGCGGCGCAGATGCAGAATGTATCCAGTGCTTCGCCGCGATCTGATCGCGGTGGTGAAGAAGATGTTGACGAAGTTATAACCGTGAGTACCCAGTGCAACGCACAATTGAGGAGCGCTTTGGAGGGTGCATTCCGAGAGTATCGCTCCACACCGCCTGAACTTAGACCACGTTTACCTCGTTTGCCTATGCACAAGAAAGGCGCTGGTGTGTACTCTAGATTCGCAGCTTTCAAACTGCTTTGACAACAGCGAAGACCTTCCTGATACCCACTCAATATTATACTGCACAGCCGTAGCGGCATGTCGTGTAGCTCATGTCAAATTTCCTGACAGTGAACGAGCTAAACGATCAAAATTAGCTGTAACAGCTTGGCAGTGCAGGATTGAGCGGCGTATCGGTGAGGCTAGAGTACTCATCGGCAAGTTAATCAATACTCGCCCTAGAGTGATGCGCTTTGTGAGACGGGCGTTCTCGGGAACTGACATTAATTCTCGTGATCATTTGGATTAGTCACAGAGCGTATCGACTTCGTGAAGTAAAAGATCTGTGCTTGGGCAAGTCGTATTCGTAGGTACAAGCGGCGAGTGGAGCGATACACTCAGAATCGCACATTCCGAAGCGATGAAAGGTGGGTACTTAAATCTTGGGATCGACCAGACCAAGGGGTGACTGACACGCGTCTGCCGGATGATGACGCCATGTGTTCATTCTGGCGCAGCACTTGGTCGGTGCCTGTCAGTCACACTGAGGGCGGTTGGACCCGGGAGGTTGAACAAGCGTGTGATCCAATACCAGAAATGGGGGCAATTATCATCAGCCCCCAAGACGTAGCTCGTGCAGTCCGTCCGTTACCTAACTGGAAATCTCCAGGACTGGATCGACTGCACAACTTCTGAATCAAATTGTTCCAAAGATCGCAAGCTCTCTTGGCGTCCCAGTTTCAATCAGCCTTAGAGTCAGGGTCGCTGCCCCAGTTCCTAACGACAGGCATTATCCACCTGCTCCATAAAGCAGGTAGTACTGGGGAGCCCAAAAATTATAGACCTATCACTTGCTTACCAACGGTCTATAAAGTTCTTACATCCATTTTGAGAGCTAAAATTAACCAACATATTATTAAGAGTAATTACATCATGTCTCCCTCTCAGAATGGATGTAAGAACGGGTCTCGTGGTACTAAGGAGCTGCTCCTCATTGATATGGCCATTAGCCAACAGGTGTGCTGCTCCCAAAGGCATCTGTCTACATGTTGGATAGATTTTTTTTGTTGGAGTTGTACAAGATAGATAACTCTACGCGCCTTCCTTGAGTCGTGTATAGGGCAATGGAGGACGCTCCTTCGCTATCCAGGATGTCGACAGATGCAGGGGAACAGCAAACCGATAAGGATCAAACGTGGTATATTTCAGGGTGATAGTCTGAGTCCATTGTGGTTATATCTCACCTTCTTTACATGGATGATCTGAAAATCTTTGCCCCCAACAATTTGCAACTGATGAAGCTACTGAAGGTAACTGAAACTTTCAGTAGCGCCATCAGGATGGAATTTGGTGTGGACAAATGTGCAGTCATGCATGTGAAGCGAGGGGAGATTACGGGATCCGTGGGAACTCAACTCTCGGATTCCGTACACCTTAGATCCCTCTCCTCAACAGAAACCTACAAGTATTTGGGTATGTCGGAAGCATTAGGCATCAATACTGCTGACATGAAACAATCGTTGAAGGAGCGTTTCTTTGGCCGCCTGAATAAGGTGCTAAGCAGTCTTCTGTCAGGAGGAAACAAGGTGCGCGCCTTCAACGGTTGGGTCATGCCGGTTTTGATGTATTCTTTCGGCATACTCAAATGGCCTCAGACAGAACTTGATGCCCTAGATAGGAAGGTCCGCGTACTGCTGACCGCAAATCGGATTCATCACCCACGGTCGTCTATGATGAGACTGTATATCCCGCGGAAGTGTGGGGGTCGTGGCTTCTTAAATGCTAAGATCCTGCACAACCGTGAGGTATGTAGTCTCAGGGAATACTTCCTAGAAGCCGACGTGGGGATGCACCGAGATGTGGTCTCAGTAGACAAGGGCCTTACCCCGATCTTCTTGGCTAACGAGAACTGGCGTAAGCCTGTAGTATTAGACACTAATGACCGCAGGGAGGTATGGCAGAGCAAGGAGCTTCAAGGACGTTTTTACTGGGCCTTACATGGACCCGATGTAGACTTCTTAGCGTCTGTATCCTGGCTGCGTTTTGGTGACCTCTTCGGGGAAACTGAAGGTTTTGTCTGTACAATAATGGACGAAGCTATGCTGACGAATAACTACCGGAAACACATAGTAAAGAATGGCATGGTTGACAAATGTCGGGCATGCCACCGTCCGGGAAAATCGATCCGACACATTATTTCTGGGTGTTCACGTTTGGCTAATGGAGAGTAGTTGCATAGACACAACCTTGTTGCCAGGATTATCCACCAGCAAATTGCTTTGAAAAACAACCTTGTGGAATCAGAAGTGCCATACTATAAGTATGTGGCCGACCCAGTTCTCGATAATGGTAATATCACGTTGTATTGGGATCGATCTATCGTCACTGACAGGACTATTGTTGCCAATAAGCCTGAGATTGTGTTGATAGATCGATTGAAGCGTCGCGCAATGATTGTTGATATCACGATCCCGCATTACGAGAACTTCGTGAAAGCAGAGAAAGATAAGCAATTCAAGTATCTAGATCTGGCTCGCGAGGTTGTCGACATGTGGGATTTGACAACAGCAACCATTGTGCCGATAGCCGTGTCGGCCAATGGCTTAATAGCCAAAAGCTACGACCAACATCTGCGGAGTCTTTCGCTTGACAGCTGGATCAAGGGCTTGATTCAGAAAGCAGTACTTCTGGAGACGGCACGTTTTGTCAGGAGGTTCCTCTCTCGAGAGCCCTGACCACCGGTAGCCGGGACCCTGTTCCCGATGCTGGTGGGCTACTATTTTTTATATTTTTTAATTATAATTATGTAAAAATATTATAACTATGTAATGAAAATGAATAAAGGAAATCATAATTATAGTATTTAAAAGAATTGAATCAATTTACTTATAATTATTATTTTGATTCTTCGTAACTTGGCAAAATTATGTTATCCAAGTCGTTTTCCTGTCGCACTTTTCTAATAACGTTGAGTATATTGACATAAGTTACTCTACGTTTTTCTTCTGGCATACGATCCAGTTCAAAAGCGACCAGTGTTGCAAACGCCGCATTTCGTGGGTCGCTAGGTCTTGGTTGGTCTTGGTTAAAATCCAACGGAGGTAAATTGGAGACGTTACAGCTTAATTTATTTACGTCCCATATGCTTCGTTGGTACATGATTGCACTCGTTTATAACTTTGTAAAAAATAAAACTCTTACTCTTAATTTGAACTTAGTCTTCTTTAAAAAACAAATAGTCGCTAATTAAATATAAAAAAAAAATAATAAAAAAAAACTATTTAAAATAAAGGAACAAAAAGATTTAAAATATAAATAGGTAGTAGTGTACACACAGCGACACATCAAGCTTTACATTTGCAATATAACATGGCCTCGTTTTTATAGATTTCCCGTACAATGCGTCGCCGTGCGTACTGCTAAACATAAGTAAAATAAGCCTTGATTTCAATATGCGATGCTGCCCTCCCGCTCGGCCTCCACCACGCCGCGCTAACAACCTTGAATGTGACCGGGTTGCAGCTAAATTAACGGTAAAAGTAACGTTATTCTCGTATTTTACGTTAATTGTATTTAACGTTAAATTACTGGTAATGTTATCAATTAACGTTATATTTTTGTAACGTTAATTAGGTATCACATTAGAATTAACGTTAATTAATGGTTATTATTTTGTTAGTTGGTAACGTTAACAAGCCCTGAATTAGACAACGAAATAGCAGTGGGAATAACTACATCACGAGCGATTTAAAATTCAAATGAACATAATCATCTACTGTCTACTCTTTTGCCAAACGGCTGGAGTTTAGTCTTACAGTCTAAAATAACTGTGAAATAGTTTTGGTAAGAACGACGTCCAATCAAGCTATGCAAAACCAAATTAAGCTGTTCTCTCATTTTACGGGAAGTTCATACAACGTAAGGTCAGAGTATTCTGAATATCTAGCTCACCGTCCGTCCGTCTTATGACGACAGGCCGTGCCGACGGGGCGTTCGTGTTCGAGATGTCAGCAAATCGGAAGGGGTCCGAGAGGGCCGATGTCTGCCGGGCCTGCGGGACTATTCGAAAGAGATACCGTGGCCCTGGAACACAAAGAGCTAAGAAGGAACATGGATGGGTTTTTTAGTCAGTACAAGTCTGACACTCCCTTCCGCTCCGCCCAGAGCGGGAGGGGTTGTTGATGATTTCCCATCCGAAAAAAAAAGTGTATTCGGAATATGTATAGCTTCATGAGTCGCCATATGTACTGAAATCTGTCTTGTTTAACTGAAATTAAACATTTCACATGGCTTTGGTGCTAGCACAGCATTTCCACAAGGTAATCTTGACAAATGATACCTTCCTTAAGCCCAATGACACTGGTGAACTGGAAATCAAACCCCATGTGTAGCAGTCGCACAAGGAAGCGAAGCACTGCATCATCACCTGACTGACCAACTACTCCCAAACTATGTTGGGGAACCTCAGTCTAACCGAATGCAGCTGAACACCAGTATTTTACATGAAGCGACTGCCCATCTGACCTCCACAACCCTGTTAGTACTGGGTAATACGATATCGTTTGGTAAGACTGTTTGTTAGAATTTCGGGAACTGACTATCTGTAACGACTGTCAAAGATCTATAACAAACACCCGAGACCAACGGCTTAACGGGTTTTCCTGGGCACGGAGGAAACTAGGTATGTAATGGTGGTCACCCATCCACGGACCAACCTAGACAAGCGCGGCTTAACCTGTAAATCGACCTCAGTGGCTGTGTTTATTTAGCCACGAGCTCCTCTCCTTTCTAATACTGTAAACGGTCGTTTACAGTGCTTAGGCGACTAAGGGATTTGCCAGAGAATGGGCAGCAGCGTTCTCTGTGCTTTTGTAACAACCGTACTGCGATCGCCAACCCGCCTGCCAAGCGTGGCGATTATGATAAAACCCTGCTAAATGTCAATGTGGCGACACTTGGGGGAGGCCTATGTCTAGCAGTGGACGTCTTTTGGGCTGAAATGATGATGATGATGAAACGATCGTTATAGTATCTATCACTAATATGTACCATCCAGCTACAGGTTTTGAATACCAATGCAATAAAACCGGCTACAGACAACAGAGAACAGACACAACCGTCAATACAAAACTTTTTATAATATCATTGTACGTAATTACTGGACGCAGAGCAGACAGTCTTTCAAAAAGTAATCAGCATTAAAATAGCACGAAGTAATTATAGAAATGAGAATGAATGATATTAATGTAGTTCTCTACACAGCAATAAGCAGTCATGATCGAGTTTCTGCATCGATAGGCATGATTTTATCGCCAGTATATTCTTAACAGAGAGAGAGCGAGAGTAGCGGTGGCCCAGTGGTGGCAGCCCCGACTTACGAGCAGTAAGCCGTGGGTTCGAACCCAGGCAGGCGCATTACTTTGTGTAATTTATTTCATCACCGCTGCCCTCAAAAACGGTGAAGGAAAACATCCTGAGGAAACCGGCATGTCCTAGAACGAATAATTCGAAGACATGTGACATCTACCAACCCGTACTGGGCCCGCGTGGTGGATTACAGCCCACTCCCTCTAATTGAGAGGAGGCCTGTGTCCCTGCAGTGGGAACATTATAGGCTGATGATGATGATGATGATGATGATTCTTAACAACTCAACATTCAACTGTCATTTGTAGATCTTTGACAGTTGTTTCAAGTAGTAAGTGGCCCGAAATTCTGACAACTATTCTTACCAAGGGATATCTTATTACCCAATACTAACTGGGTTGTGGAGGTCAGATAGGCAGTCGCTCCATAAAAAATACTGGTATTCAGCTGTATCCGGTTAGACTGGAAGCCGGCCCAATAAAGTTGGGAAAAGGTTTGGCAGATGATGATTTACAGTTATTTAGAGCCCATGCAATTTACCATATATCCCTTATTGAAGAAAAAGCTAATTTCAGTGTAATCTCTCATCATCTGCGTTCTCCCAACTATCTTGGGGTCGGCTTCTAGTCTAACCGGATGCAGCTGAATACCAGTATTTTACATGGACCGGTTTCTCCATGTCCTGGATTGTGGAGGTCAGATAGGCAGTCGCCTTTCTACAACGCAGTTAGTAATGGGTAATACGATACCGCTGGGTAAGACTGATTGGCAGACTTTCGGACCCCTTGGCTACTTAACGACTCTCAAAGATCTACGATTGAGGAAATAAAATAGTAGTGATAGAGATTTCTCTGAATCATTAATTTTCAACTCAAATTCTCATAAAATTTCAATTCCCAAGCACTAAACCTATAAATAAATTTCTTAATGTATACAGAACCGTTAATTAATTCCGTAGAACACATAACTACGTGAAAATACCAGTAGTTAGGGTTTTAATTACACTGGCAAGCTAATGTTATGTCTCTATCGGTACGAGATTCATCTAAGTATTGTACACTGATATGAAAAAGTTTATTACCATGGTAAACAACAAGGTTTCTCAAAACGGTGAAGGAAAAATTATACTTATTAAAAATTAAAAAACCCCTCGACACAAAAATATTTTATAAAACCTTAAAATAAATGAATCCAAGCGTCGTTGCGTCGAGGGTCCGCTTTTTTTTGTGCTACTTAGCGATTCCCCGACGCTACGACGCTTGGATTAATTTATTTTAGGTTTAGGAAATTATAAAAAAACCGAGCTTTAAGAGGGGAGGGGGTAGAGTCCCCATCAGCGATGCCCATGGAGACAAGTGACAAGATTTCAAATTTCCTGTGGAAGTTGTTTATTTCCCTTCATCATCTAGAAAAGAGGTGATGATCTTCAAACGGCTTAGCAGATATTCTCGAATCATAGCTAAGGATACTTTCGACTAAAAAACCTTTACGAAACCAATTTCATCAAAATCAGTTCATACGTTTAGGAGCTACGATGCCACAGACAGACACACAGATACACAGAGCCCCCCTCTTTTTTGGTCGGTGGCTAAAAATACTATAACAAACATTTAGAACTTAAAAAATCGAAGATATGTGACATTCACCAACACGCACTGGTATTGCTTGGTGGATTCAAGATTCAAGATTCTTTATTTGCGTGAAATTATGGTCTTATCAATTAAAAGGTTTCACATATTTCGCTGACTTATTTCAGCATGTCAACTTAAAATTAAATTAAAATACCTAACATAAGATTACAGCCTACATCCGCTTGCAGAAAAGAGGCTCTTGTCCCAGCAGTGGGAACGTATCAGACGGAATATACTGAACAATGGAATATTGGCATTCGATGGTACCTACGGTTGGCGCAGTGGTTGAGCGATTGGCTGCTGCGCAGGTTCGATCCCCACGCGGAACAAATATTTATGACCTTCTGGATCTATTAGCGTTTGTGAGTTTAAATGTTTTAAACGCACCAACGATACAGGAGAAATTCCTAGTGTGGGGCAATAAAATAATAGACCAACTTATAAGTCTAGCCAATTTCTCATCGTACCAAAACATTTTTTGATGGGTGTATGCATGGAGATTGTGTATCATTACTAGCTGTTTTAACATAATACATATGAATTTATAATTTGGAAGTTATTGTTACATGACCGGGGAATTCCGACGCGTGCAACGTGTTACTCGAAATAGAGGCAAGATGTTTTTCAAGATGATCATTTTGATTAGGTTCTGCTTCTGTGTTTGAGAAGTGGCTGTTAGTCAGTATGGTAAGGTTAAGCCTTACACTGGCTTTCCTAAATGGATTGCATCAATGTCCACATGGGTACTCATAGATTTTTAAATCAACCCATTTTAGGGCAGAGTGAGCAGTACATTAAAAAAATTTGCACATCACACATCTATTATCTAATATTTTATTGTTATATATTTACTTATCCAAACTACTACTAATAAAGCTCAAGAGTTTATTTGTTTGCTTGCTTGAACGCGCTAATCTCAGGAACTACTGGTCCGATTTGAAAAATTATTTCAGTGTTAGATAGCCCATTTACCGAGGAAGGCTATAAGCTTTATTTGCGTGAAATTATGGTCTTATCAATTAAAAGGTTTCACATATTTCGCTGACTTATTTCAGCATGTCAACTTAAAATTAAATTAAAATACCTAACATAAGATTACAGCCTACATCCGCTTGCAGAAAAGAGGCTCTTGTCCCAGCAGTGGGAACGTATCAGACGGAATATACTGAACAATGGAATATTGGCATTCGATGGTACCTACGGTTGGCGCAGTGGTTGAGCGATTGGCTGCTGCGCAGGTTCGATCCCCACGCGGAACAAATATTTATGACCTTCTGGATCTATTAGCGTTTGTGAGTTTAAATGTTTTAAACGCACCAACGATACAGGAGAAATTCCTAGTGTGGGGCAATAAAATAATAGACCAACTTATAAGTCTAGCCAATTTCTCATCGTACCAAAACATTTTTTGATGGGTGTATGCATGGAGATTGTGTATCATTACTAGCTGTTTTAACATAATACATATGAATTTATAATTTGGAAGTTATTGTTACATGACCGGGGAATTCCGACGCGTGCAACGTGTTACTCGAAATAGAGGCAAGATGTTTTTCAAGATGATCATTTTGATTAGGTTCTGCTTCTGTGTTTGAGAAGTGGCTGTTAGTCAGTATGGTAAGGTTAAGCCTTACACTGGCTTTCCTAAATGGATTGCATCAATGTCCACATGGGTACTCATAGATTTTTAAATCAACCCATTTTAGGGCAGAGTGAGCAGTACATTAAAAAAATTTGCACATCACACATCTATTATCTAATATTTTATTGTTATATATTTACTTATCCAAACTACTACTAATAAAGCTCAAGAGTTTATTTGTTTGCTTGCTTGAACGCGCTAATCTCAGGAACTACTGGTCCGATTTGAAAAATTATTTCAGTGTTAGATAGCCCATTTACCGAGGAAGGCTATAAGCTATCTATATATATCATCACGCTACGACCAATAGGAGCGGAGCAGCAATGAAAAATGTTGCGAAAACAGGGAAAATAATAGGTCTTTACCTATGAAATTGCCGTATTGCAGTACAGACTTTTTCAAACAAAAAAAAGTTTTGATTGGCTATGAGTTCTAAATTCAAATGAATTTTGTTTTAAAAATATGACATTCTATTTACAAAATCAGTCTTTTGTTTATTGATTAGCGTTGTATTTTCATTACATTTCAACATTTTTCCTCATAATGGATACTTTGAAATTTCGTGTAATTATGGAATATGGCACCAACGCGGCACAAACGACCCGTAACATCAACGACGTTTACGGAGAGAACTGTACAAACGAACGCACAACCCGTTATTGGTTTGCTCGGTTCCGTTCTGGGAATTTTGACTTGAAAAATGAACCTCGTGGTCGTCCGGAAACTTTGGTCAACAATGATGAATTAAAGGTGATTGTTGGAGCTGATGAAACTCAATCTACAGCTGAGCTGGCAGCAGCTTTTGATGTTAGCATTAAAACAATGTTGGTCCATTTGCGACAGATTGGCAAGATAAAAAAGCTTGATAGATGGGTGCCCCACGAACTTAACGATCGCCAGCGCAACGTACGCGTCGAGACTTGCCTTGCGCTGCTTAACAGGCACAGAAATGAAGGAATTTTGAACCGAATTGTTACGTGCGACGAAAAATGGATTCTTTTTGACAATCGAAAGCGCTCAGCAAGTTGGTTAGATCCTGGTTCGGAACTAAAACAATGTGCAAAACGAAAAATGACCCCTAGAAAGGTGATGGTCACAGTTTGGTGGTCTAGTGCTGGTGTGATTCATCATAGCTTTTTACAAAACGGCGAGAGCATTACTGCAGATGTGTACATTGAAGAACTGACCACAATGATGGCGAAACTCGCACGTCTGCAACCAGCTTTGGTCAATCGGTCGTCTCCACTGCTACTTCACGACAACGCGCGGCCCCATACTGCACAACAGACCGTCTCTAAGCTGCATGAGTTGGGTTTGGAAGCTCTCCCTCATCCGCCATACTCACCAGATCTTGCGCCTTCCGACTATTACTTTTTCCAAAATTTGGACAACTTTTTAGCGGGAAAAAAATTCAATTCCCGAGAGGCAGTACAAAACGCCTTTGAAGAGTTTGTTGTCTCCCGTCCAGCTGATTTTTTCAAGAAGGACATCCCTAAACTGCCACAGCGTTGGCAAAGATGCATTGATTGCAGGGGTGATTACTTTGAATAAAAGAAATAAATAAGTTCGAAAAAAAAAATACTTTAACTTTTTTCAAACAAAACGGCAATTTCATAGGTAAAGACCTAATATGACGCAGACGAAGTTGCGCGGGACAGCTAGTCTTAACAATAAAGCGGATAAAGTGTCAATACAATCAAAATATTATTTATTAACAACAAGATATATATTATTATATTAACAACAAGATTGCCAATATCATTTCTATAACTAGAGCCATAGAAACGATGTTGACAATCTTGCACAATGAACAATTACTTGACACACTATTAAACTTATCATTGTCCTGGCCACAACTTAATCTTCTGGGTCAGCTTGTATCTTCGTCGACTTTGTCTCTGTCATATCTGACTTAAACTAGAGTCAAGAGCAAATCCATCGCAAAAAAATAAAAGAAACTCAATGTATTTGGGGTTAGTGTCTTAATTTTCCTAGTTACTGCTCTATTACTCGTCATCTCATCAGACTGCTTCTTTCTAGCCATATCATTCTTCACGCAGTCCATCCATCGTTTCTTTGGTCTACCTCTACTCTTATAACCATCTACACTCATACTCAACATTTTCCTCACTACACCCTAGTAAACTAAATACCAATAATAACTTGCGTTCATCTCGCATAGACCGGTCCAAGCCTACTGTGTCGCGGTAACAGCACATACACACTACTTATCTTTTTTATTTTAAGTTTTTTTTTTTTAGTCTATTAATAGTAAAGAGGACAGTAACACTGGCTGCCTAGATTGTCAAGGCTGTTTAAGAAATATATGTATCGGTGTGTTATACGCGTGGTCTCTTTCTTGGGCTTTATTAGCTGATGAGATTTAAAATTAAATAAGCGTTTTTTTTATGGAGTGTTTGGACTTTTGACTTTTAATAAAGTTATTAACAAAACCTCCATCTTATTGTGTGGTGTGTATTTATTTGTCTCTGATTTTTTATTTACTAAAATTATTTTTAAGTGTACCTACTAACAAAATTATGGATCATTGTGTCAGAGAATAAATGAATTGAATAAGTTCCAAAAAGGTCAAGCAGTCGATTTCCACTTGGGAAGTAGAAATACTGTCGGTCCTGGGTTGGATTCCTGGGTCGGGCTAAACGTTAATGGTAATGGTTTTACCATCAGGAATTTCTCAGTAGCAGCCACGGAGTCTGGATTTGTGCCCGGTTGATGGCAATAGGCTCAACTCCTATTACATGGGACTTAAACATAACTGAGAGCAGCGGTGGCCCAGTGGTGGCAGCCCCGATTTACGAGCAGTAGCCGTGGGTTCGAACCCAGACAGGCACATTACTTTGTGTAATTTATTTATTTCATCACTGCTGCCCTCAAAAACGGTGAAGGAAAACATCGCGAGGAAACCGGCATGTCCTAGAGCTAAAAATTCGAAGACATGTGACATCTACCAACCCGCATTGGGCCCGCGTGGTAGATTACAGTCCACTCCCTCTCATAGACAGGAGGCCTGTGTCCCAGCAGTGGGAAACATTAAAGGCTGATAATGATGAAACATAACTGGCGAAACGTGGGTGTACTGTTGCTACTCCTCTGTCTACCCTTTTGGGGATTATAGGTGTGTTGTTATGTTAAGAAGAAAATACTGATTTCTCAAGTATTACTACCACCGCTTTACAAGCCCGAACCGATTATTTCATCCACATTAAAATCCGCATAAATCAACAACAATAAGATTTATGTTGTGTAAGTATTCTGGTTGGGGTCTGTTGTCTGTCGGACAGCGGAGGGGATGTTGGCACCGCGCCCCCTCGGCTTGCCAAGACCCATGCCCCCGTGCTATGGCAAAGAGATTTATGCTGATTTCTTCAATAAACCCCTTCCGTTTCGCGGGGAAGTTTTTATTCTTTAGCTTGGTGGGAAAATCTTTTTGTTGTACGCACACAGTTTTACCTATTGTTACGCCTGATTTCTCCCTGCAGCATTCATCATCATCATCATCAGCCTATATTGTTCCCACTGCAGGGACACAGGCCCTGCAGCATTATCCAAAGATAACCACGTTGACATTTTCCGTTGAGGTTTTTTGTTAGTCTATTTAACCGTTGAAAAGTTTAGAATGCGGGAGGGATGCATGTGGGTCTACTACCAGACAAATACCTGTGAGCGAGTAACATCTAAATCTAAACCAATAGCGCACTTACTTATAGCATACTCTTAATAATTATTGTTGAAATAAATAGCTTGACTCTTTATATTTTTTTTTTCTCATGTAATATCTGCATAGCACCTTCATTAATGGGTTTAGACATAGAAAGTTGCAGCATAACATCCGACTCTGAGCCGCTGAACCAATGCAGAAGCATTGTTTTCAGCGGTTTCTAATAGGACAGGAGCTGCCACCACAATTGAGCAACGTACTTCTAGGATTCTTTCAAAATACGTATTATTTTGTAGGAAACTCCTGATCCATCAATACTTATGTTTGATAAAATCATTTGCTGGATAAGTTAAAAACTTTATAAAGCTGAGCAATTTTTTTATAATGACAAGTATTGCTTTTGTTTTACAACTTTGCCCCACTCTAGGAATTTCTCCTGTATGGTGCGTTTATAAACGCATACACAAACAGCCAGATTTTCAACAACTACCTGTAGGCCACACAATTATTGGTTCCGTGCATAAATCGAACCCGCGACACGCAGCGCAGCAGCCAATCGCTAGGCCACTACGCCAACCGTACCGTCAAATAATTGTAAGTCTGTAATTCTGCTGAGGTCTGCAGAGATGTACAGGTAAATACTTCTATGGAGTTGAATGGATTGATTGTTAAATAGGCTTTTTTGTGGAGACAACAAGTAGGGCTCAAAGTGGTTATTTTGAGATCAACACAATTATTTTCGCTTTCCATCCTCTCAGAAAGAAAGAATCTCGCAATCACAACGATCATGAGCCAATATTACAAACCTTTTGCACTATTTTCATCAAATTGCATCCAAAAGCTTTTACTTGTACCAAAACATTATACTTAGAACACAATAAACAATCTCTAAAATCATAGACAAAATAAACAAAACTTTTCTCTCATAGACTTTTTTACGTTTTTTTTCAAATTGACTTCCGATCCTCGATTTGCGATCGTGGAAACTACCTGTCCATCTCGCGAAGATTTTCATGATTGACCAGTGCTACTACAATGGAATTCACACTTTCCTCTCCTATTAATAAAGTCCAAAATATTTCGCTTGCTTTCTTTCACAGTTCTCCGTTGTAACTGCAGAAAGAAGCAAATGCTCAATTGAACTTTGTCGCAAAGCTTTTAAAGTTGTTTTTGCGTTGTAGGCGGATAAATCTTCGGTTATTTTTGATAAGTTTTTTAAGGAGAATGCTTCCGTTAATAGAATTTTAATGAAGTAATGTCAGTGGCGCGGCGGAGGTTGTGCATGTCATGCCCATCTCCTTACGTGCTCTGACGCATGCCCACTGGCCAGTCGGTACCGATAGCAGGGAAACTGGAGCAAACTGCATGGTAGTATTTATATTAAGAACTTTATCGTTCATAGTGTTTTAAGGTTCCAGGTACGTTATTCACAAACGCTCGGATTCGATTTCGATTCGATAAGTCGTATGTTTTGGCATTACGAAAGCGAGCGAGATAGACATACGACTTTCCGAATCGAAATCGAATACGAGCGTTTGTAAATACGGGGGCAGGTAGTTTGTGGAAAATTGAAACTCCTGAAAGAACTAATTAATGAAAACTTTTCTTTTACTTCTTTTTTCTATTCTATTCTTGTTTTATCTTGAAATTAAGATGACATGCTGATTTACTTCCAGTGAACAAATGTAGTAGCTCATTTAACTGAAGACTACTAAGTACAAGAATCGGTACTGACAAAATTATTAATTATAGTACTAAAAAACAAAATGGTGGCATTGGATCCAATTTCGATTACACGCCAAAACAACGGAGTACATCTTTAAACCATACTTGATTATTATGATAGACACTGAATTTGCTTGCCATCATCTACTATACTATGTTGGAGTCGGCTTCCAGTCTAACCATGCAACTGAATACCAGTTTTTACATGGAGCGACTGCCTATCTGACCTCCATAACACAGTAAGTACTGGGTAATACTATACCCCTTGGTAAGACTGGTTCTCAGACTTTCGGGCAGTGACCCGGAAGTCTGAGAACTGAGAATCTGAGAATCCTAATACAGACTAAATGTCGACTGTCGAAGATCCACAAATGACAGCCGGGACCAATGGCTTAACGTGCTTTCTTAGGCACGGCGGAAACTCGGTATGTTATCGGTGGTCACTGATCCACGGACCAACCTTGGTTAGCACGGCTTAACCTAAAGATTGATCCTAGCGGCTGTTATTATTTTGCCACGAGCGCCACACACTGATTTTCTTTCCCAATTTTTTTTTTGTTTTTTAGGTGCTTGTACTGTTCCACCGCTGGGCAAAGGCCTCCATCAATTCCTTCCACGAGCTATTTACCAAGTAAAATAATATTTTTTTCCCAGTAAACTCAAGCAAACTTTCCTCTCAAATCTGCTATCCCTACCTGAATATGATGTGGCATCTATATTTGCTGAATCTACTCCATCAAGGTGAAGATAATAATTACAACGGTACTGTTATAGATCGAGATACGGGGATGCCTCGATAATAGCCTACCAGTCCCCGAAAGCAAATGGCTTTCACAGCTTTGTGACTAGCTGGTGCCCTCGGGTTTGTTTGCGTGAAAAATTGCCAGAGGCTGTGGGAGAAAGTGTTAAAGTCATCGTGGTTCTGGTTCTGCTGCAAAGAAGGGATGACTTTATACAGGTAGAAGCGACACCAATGATGTGGAAATAATTACCATATTTATTTAAATAACATGGGAGACTTACAGCTAAAACAAACAGAACAAAGACAGTATAATAGTCTGGAAGCCAATTACAGGTCTCCACTTATAAAATACAGAGAAAAAAAGTAAATTCTACGGACATTAACACAAAGTTACTATATACTACAGCATAATTGATATGTTGCTCAAACTGAATAACAACCACCATAACAAAATGAATAACCTACATGAAAAAGCTTCGACTTAAGCACTTTCTGGCTGACGACACACTAGTTTGGAATGGATCTATTTCGTACTGTTTACAAAGCTTGTTTAAGTTTCATATGCTCAGTACATCATTCTGAAAGTGAACAAGTCCCAGTACTGGGAACTTGATAGGCTGATGATGATGACCTAACAATGATGGAGACGTCACAATGTATTGTGTTGACATAAGCTAGGTACCCAGACACTCATTCATGTTAAGTCCGTTGATAGTTGTTGAAAAACTGCAAACCGCCATTGCCACTTCTCTAGGTTCTCTGGGCCCTAGATGCCATCAGCAATTGATAACTTGTAAACATTAGTAGATGTCACTGGCCACTAGCCACTAGTGAATTAATTGGCCTTGTCAGAGAAACTGTTTCATGCATTGTGTAGTTACCTAATAGTATTTTTCGCTTAGGTCGGAACAATACTGGGTATTTATTTTATTTGCGACTAAAGTAATTATCCGAATGTGTTGCCAAAAAGAGAGTAAAAATTTTCGTTACATTTCTAACTTAACATTTCAAGGGCACTCTGCCCATGTCTCTGAAGCGAACGCTAATGGACATGTGTATTCTCCCCATCTTGACCTACGGTGCAAAAACTTGGTCTTTGAGTAACATTCAAAAGTCCAAACTCAAGGTTTGCCAACGTGCTATGGAGCGCAGTATCTTAGGTGTTAAATTAACAGACCGTGTTCGAAACATTACATTGCGCTCCAAAACGCAAATCGTTGACGTGGCTCAAAAGGCTGCCCAACTTAAAGGGGACTGGGCAGGACATGTCTGTCGCATGCCGAACGAGCTGTGGGCCCAGCTCAGGATTGGTGCCCTGAAACAATGACATAGGGTCGCGGCAGACCACGAAGGAGATGGCAGGACAAACTGGATGTCTTCCTTGATAATTGGATAGAAGCAGCACAGAATCGTGAGCGTTGGAAGTAATGAAGGGAGGCCTTTGCCCAGCAGTGGGACAATACACGCTAGCTATAATAGTAATATATATTCTAACTTAATATTACTGTGCTCTGCATGGTGTCGGACGTAAAGAATAGCACCATCCCATATCTTCCCGTGGGTATCGTAAGAGGCGACTAAGGGAGTTGCCAGAGAATGGGCAGCAGCGTTCTCTGTGCTTTTGTAACAACCGTACTGCGATCGCCAACCCGCCTGCCAAGCGTGGCGATTATGGCAAAACCCCCCAAAATGTTGCTGTGGCGACACTTGGGGGAGGCCTATGTCCAGCAGTGGACGTCTTTTGGGCTGAAATGATGATGATGACGATTGTTATTATGACGAGGAGGAGCTCGTGGCTAAATAATAAGAGCCGCACGGGTCGATCTTCAAGGTTAAGCCGTAACAGTAATCATTTACTGTAACTGCTATCCAGCATCATCCTACTATTGGGCAAACCGGCAAATTCCTCTATCACTTCCAGTTCTTTAATCCCATCACCGTTGTTTTTATTCATGTAGACCTGTAAGTCTAAACATCGCACATAGTGATAAAACTGACCCGAATAAAGTGCAGCACACATTCTTTTGTGGTCTACCTCAGCTTTCTAACAGTCGGGAATTCGGTGTAGCGCAATTTACTCTTGAGGTTCTGATATAAATTCGTGTTTTAATGTAGGTATCTAGTCCATATGTTGGTTAGAGGCAATAATCTTGGGTTGGTCGTTGATGCACTGTCAGTACCTAATGATTTCGGCAAAAATCAATATCAAAATATTTTATTTTACATACACTACATGCGCACTTATAAACTTCGAGAAAAGGTGCACGGTTCGGGTTGGTATTTTCCTATGGAGAAGAACCGGCAAGAAACTATTGGTTTTGTAGATATCATTGCAAAGTTTCTAGTTTTTCCTGGAAAATTGTGCAAAGCACAAAAAAAGACTTCGAGTCTACAAAATTTCGCAAAAATTCATACAGTATTACAAGAAAAATAAATCAATTGTGTTTTGTTTCAGGCAAAATACATATAATAAAATAAAACATTTAAAAAAATCAATAATCCATAGAATAAACTGAAAAAAAAAACACTTAAAAAGTCATCAAAAACCATTAAAAAATTATGCCAACTTGCAACCTTGGGTCCGTGTAGTTTACGGCGCACTCAGTCTAATAAATAGATGGAGTGGGTTGGATGGTAATATTAATCTGATTGTGTTAAAATAAGTTACATCCAGTTGTCAACAGTGACCCTGGGTCGAGGGAACTGATGGAGGTCATGGGGAGACGCCTTTGCCAAGCAGTGTGGTATGATGTAGGCTAGCTGTAATACTATATTAAAATAAACACTAGCAAACCAATTTTTAACAGTATTAAATGTAAGAGGTAGTCGTTAATAAGTCACTCAAATTACAGACATCATGATTACTAGAGAGCTTAAAAAATAGAATGCAAAACCACACTCTTACACTCATCTGTCAGCGCTTATAAGAGTAGCACCAGTAATAATGTATTCAGCCTAATCTGTCAGTTTGACAGACAATTAGATGTCTCAGCCTGGGGGTCCCCGAGCAGGTGAGCTCTTGGCCTTAATTACCTCTGCATTTTGTATCTGTAGCAATTTCTGGAGTGTGACCATGACGAAGAAGGTTACAGAGGATCAACTTGTAACAAAAACAAACGAGGACTCAATTTTCGTCTTGACTCTTTTTCTTAGAAATCCGCTGCTGTAGAGCAGGTTAAATAGTGAATGGACGATTAATTATCACCAGAAGGTACGTAGGACCACAGACAGAACTTAGTGTGAGTTCAAACTTTCTACATTGTAACATTATTAGTAAGGCGATATACATACTTTAGTAAGATAGGATTAAAAAAAATGCGATTAGCCCTCCAGTTACGGCCTTAAACGGAGCCCTATATCCATAAGTTAATTGCTAGTCGTAAATCCAAACTGTCGTCAAAATTCTAGACACAATCATCAATCTAAGCCTTCTGCACTTACATTCTCTATGGTCTAACTGTGTGTTCGTTTTCGCACGCGCAACGATTATTCCACCACAGATTATGGCAGCCACGCGCGGATTTGGCGCGCAAAAAATATTTGACAGTTCATTTCGCGGGATTTGGATTAGTCTGGCGTTGATTTTGTGATGGCTAGACGAATAGTTTTTGGAAAATTGATTGGGGAATCTCGAAGCCCTTGTTATGTACAGTTTATTCGATTTTGATTGATAAAAAACGGTGGGAATCCCTAACAACGTATGACTGTAGGCAGGTAGGTAGCTGTGAGTAAATTGCCATCAATTAGCTGATGTTGGTACCTAGTTACTTACTTGTAGGTAATTAGGAATGGTAGCTTTGTTGTAATTGACTTTTAGAAAGGTAGGTATGCCCTTATAAGTAATTGTCAAAACATATTAGGATCACCAAATCATGTCGTGGTTTTCAGTTTATTAATATTACTAATCAAACACATATTTTGTGTCAGATCACAGCCCAAATGGAAAATTAATGAACTCTTGAAATCTTGAAAACAACAAAGAAGGCCAACTATTGTTTTGATCATTTGTCTCTACTTGTTTTTTTTCTAATACGGAACTATGTGATCCCACAGAATACCAAGCTCACAAAATAAGCAAGCTGAAGGGGTAACGGGTCAACTAAATTAGCAGTGTAACTATTAAACGACAAACGTTATCTAGGAGTGACTTCTACATGCTGGCTGGCTGTGAGAAGCGTGAGTATGAGGCTCAGGTCCTAGAGTGGACTGCTTTAGGCCGAAAATTATACATTGTTCTTTGATTTTGTTTTATAATTATTATAAAGATTTGTATATGCTTTATATGTACGTATACTATTATGGCAAAACCCCCCAAAATGTCAATGTGGCGACACTTGGGGGAGGCCTATATCCAGCAGTAGACATCTTTTGGGCTGAAATGATGACGATTATTATTATGACGAGGAGGAGCTCGTGGCTAAATAATAAGAGCCGCACGGGTCGATCTTCAAGGTTAAGCCTTACTTGCCGAGGTTGGCCTATGGATGGGTGACCATAATTACATAACGAGTTTCCTCTGTGCCTCGGAAAGCAGGTTAAGCCGTTGGTCCCGGCTGTCATTTGTAGATCTTTGACGGTCGTTACTGGTAGTCAGTGGCCCGAAAGTCTGACAACCAGTCTTACCAAGGGCTATCGTATTACCCAATTACTGGGTTGTGGAGGTCAGATAGGCAGTCGCTTCAGTCGCTTCGTCGCAAAGATCTACAAATGACCGACGGGACCAACGGCTTTGCGTGCTTTCCGAGGCACAGAGTAAACTCGGTATGTATTTATGGTCACCCATCCACGGACCAACCTCGGCAAGCACGACTTAACCTTAAAGATCGACCCATGCGGCTGTTATTATTTAGCCACGAGCTCCTCAAGAATAATATTATATTTTTGATATGATGTTAATAAATCGAGTAACTTCAACAATTCTTAAACCCCTTTACGCTCCAAATTACCAAAACTCACTGGAAAACCCATATCATTACGCTACCATTATTAAGTACCTACATTATATTTTTTACGTCCGTTCCGATGTGCTATCGAGATATAGTAGATTAGATGCCGACTGTTAAGCGAACGTAGGTACATAGCACGGTTATCAAGCGAGTGAAGACATAAAATGCTCTTATATATGTACCGGTAGCTTGGTTAGGCTGTGGTGCAGTAAAAGAGCAGCTAAGGCGATAAAATTTGTTTGTGTTATCAAGCCAAACATTGCAATATTAGTGCAGTAATCGAGTTTCCTCCATGCCTCGAAAAGCACGTTAAGCCGTTGATCCCGGCTGTCAAGTCAATGGCCCTGAAGCCAGACAACCAGTCTTACCAAGGAGGGTCATCATCAACATCATTTCAGCCCGAAAGACGTCCACTGCTGGACATAGGCCTCCCCCAAGAAGGGTGGGTTTTGCCATAATCGCCACGATCGCAGTAAGGTTGTTACAAAGGCACAGAGAACGCTGCTGCCCATTCCCTGGCAAGTCCCTTAGTCGCGTCTTACGACCCACGAGAAGATATGGGATGGTGCTATTCTTTACGTCCGACACCATACAGAACAACAGGAGGGTATTGCCCAGTAATAACTGGGTTGCGGACGTCAGATAGTCGCCCCAAGTAACTTATTGGTATTCAGCTGCATCCGGTTAGACTGGAAGCCAACCCTAACTTAGTTGGTAAAAGGCTAGGCAGTTTATAAATTGAGTTTTGGAAGTTCGGTTATAGCTTTGGCTCTATCAAAGTCTGCGACAGCATATTTCTAAAACTCGATGTCCTTTAATTAATTCTGTTAATATAAGTAGATCTGCAACAAAGATGTTCAAGCATTTTGGACTTCATTGTAAATTTAGTATTTGTGTCGTGATGTCAAAATCGAAATTGGAAGACACTTCCGCTGTGTTCCTTGACTTGCGATTCGACATATTTTCAAAACTTAATATTCAAACAAAACGAGAATTATTTCACAAATATATAGATTAGTCGTTCGCCTATTGTATGTACGCCGTTTCAAGCAAATAGTAGTAATAGTTCGCATATACAGGGTAACCCCGACAAAAAATTAACTAAGTATAACTAATGACGTTCCCAGTCTGTATACAAAAATTCATTCGAATTACTATTGTTTTCATTTACTGTCGTCCTATTGACGGCGCCTGTATAAAATCGTGTTACACCCACCATAAGTGGACAGCATGGGCCAAAGTCCAAATAACTTTTGGGACATACACTCCTCCACATTTCAAAGCATCGCCATAGCCTAGCTTTCACTACCGCACCACCCCACTGCCAGTCACGCTCCGCCAGACGGAAGCTCATACCAAAACGTCTGCGGATCACGAATGTTAAGTGCCTTCAATCATTAGCTGATGGCTTGCAGTGATGCTGAGCCGGTGTCTTCCAAAGGGCATAACTTGCCCATGTACCGTGCGGAGGTGAAAGAGTGGAGAGTTGGTTTGTGAGGTTGTTGTATTAAGTTCGTTATAATTATTAGACTACATCTACTTCGGTTCTATATGGTGTCGGACGTAAGGAATAGCACCATCCCATATCTTCCCGTGGGTGTCGTAAGAGCCGGCTAAGGGACTTGCCAGAGAATGGGCAACAGCGTTCTCTGTGCTTTTGTAACAACGGTACTGCGATCGCGAACCCGCCTGCCAAGCGTGGCGATTATGGCAAAACCCCCTTATGTCAATGTGGCGTTGGGCGAAGCCTATGTCCAGTAGTGGACGTCTTTCGTCTGAAATGATGATGATGATGATGATTCAACTACATATGTTTCACACTCTGTGTAAAGTCGGCTCGTGACTAAATGATAACAGCTGTTCAGGTTGACCTTTAGGTTAAGCCGCGCTTGCCCAGCTAGGTTTAGCTAGGTGTAGTTAGTTCCGTGCCTCGGAAAGCACGCTAAGCCATTGGTCCCGGCTGTCATTTGTGGATCTTTGACAGTCGTTACAGGTCAGTCAGAGGGCCGAAAGTCTTACAATCAATTTACCAAGGGGTATCGTATTACCTAGTACTAACTGGGTTGTGGTCTTATGGAGGAGAGATAGGCAGTCGCTCCATGTAAAATACTGGATTAAGCTGCATCCGGTTAGACTGGAAGCCGACCCGAGATGGTTTGGGAAAAGGCAAATCAAATCAAATCAAATCAAATCAAATGTTTATTTGTAGAGCATAGGTAACATACAAGGTGTACATAATAAAATATAAGTTCGCCATGTCTAGCCGATAGCGGCATACAAATATTAATTATATATAATGTCCTTACAACTAAATTAAAGAATAAGTATCACAATATTAAATGATTTACATGCACATAATTACATTATTATTAAGTCGAAAATGTTAAAATATTACTAATATTATTAATATTGTTAAATATTGTTAAAGCACATATTTATCTACACTTTATTTGAATATTTATTTAAATTATCATCGGTTATGTATTCTTGTACTGAGTAATATGCCTTCTGTGTCAGGAATTTCAGCAGCGTTTTTTTAAATTCATTTAACTCATTTTTTTCTCTGATGCACCTGGGTATTTTATTGTATATCTTGGGTGCCATACCTACAATGCTTTTTTGATAAAGGGCAGTCTTGTGTGAGTAGGAGCAAATGTCCATATCACGGCGTTTAGATTTTACAGCTTTGAATGTTTCCGAATTAGTTTTTACGAACAAAGCTATCTCATAAATATATAAGCAAGGCATGGTAAGTAAATTAAATTTTCTAAAATATGGTAGGCAGCTGTCAGTTGATTTTAATTTAAAAATTGATCTAAGGCATTTTTTTTGCGCTTTGAAAGCGACGAGTCTATCAGTGGAATTTCCCCAGTACATAATGCCGAACCGTAGTGTAGAAACTACATATGCATTGTACGCTACTAGAACGGCAGACTCATTTACCATTTTTGATAAATTGTATAGGGCATATGCATATTGATTTAACTTTTTGGCAACGGTTTCAATATGGGATTTCCATGATAGGTGATTGTCTAAATGTAATCCTAGAAAAGTAGCAGTATTAGTTTCAGCGATCCTTTTATTATCGTAAGTAATATTAAGTTGCACTTGATTTTTTCGCTGATAAAATAACATTATTTTGGTTTTTTCTAAGTTTACTTTCAATTTATTTATTTCTAACCAGTTTATTATGGATTGAAGGGAACTATTAATATCATTTTCGAAAGTATGTATGTTTTCACATGGGACTATGACAGTGCTATCATCTGCAAAAAGAACGGTTTGATGTTTAATACATTTTGGTAAATCATTTATGTATACAATGAATAGCAAGGGCCCGAGGACACTTCCTTGGGGAACTCCGCATGTAACATATCTAGTCGACGACGTATAGGTATATTCTACTTTTGTTTTGGGGCAAACCTTTTTTAAGACAGTGACTTGCTTCCTGTCAGATAAGTAGGATTTAATTAATTTTAATACATTGCCCCTTACGCCATAACCTTCTAACTTACGTAGTAATAATTCATGATCTACATGATCAAATGCCTTTGACATATCCATTAGTATGGCTGCGATCGGTGTTTTTTTGTCAACATTGACTATGATTTTTGAGAGTAATTCAAAGACTGCCATATTTATTGTTTTATTTTTACGAAAACCATATTGCTCTTTAGTTAGTATATTTTGTGATTCAAAGAAAGAATATAAAGACTTGTTTATGACTTTTTCGAATACTTTAGACAGTACTGGGATTAGAGCTATGGGACGGTAATTTTGAATAGCTGTTTTATCACCTTTTTTATGCAACGGTTTTATTATTGTCAATTTTAACTTACTTGGAAAGTGGCCGTTTTCTATACACAAGTTAATTATATGATTCAGTACGGGTGCTATAATATTTGATACTAGTTTTAATATTTTTGTACAAATACCGTCGTAACCCGTACTATTCGTGTTTTTTAATGAATTTATAATTTCATATAATTCTCGAGGATCCGTAGGTGCCATAAACAACGATTTAGGGTAATAGGTTTGGCTTGGGAAGCTATTGCTATTTTTATTACAAGACGTTTGCTTTACTGAATCTATATAGTAGTCATTAAAAGCCGTAGTGATTTCTGAGGGATCATGAGCTATTTTACCATTAATATTTATTTTATTCAAAGGTTCTGAAGGAAAGTTTGTTTTGCAATTATTGATAACGTTCCACGTAGCTTTACTTTTATTTTCAGCATTATTTATTTGATAATTATTTTGTGCTTTTTGAGTTAAGTATATAATTTTTTTTAGTCGTTTTGTATATTGTTTTAGTAATAACTTATTATCATGTGTCGGAGATCGCCTATAATGCCAAAGTATATCTCTTTTCCGCTTACTGCAGGTTCGGATACCTTTAGACAGCCACTTGGGGGTTTTTTTAATAGAAATCTTTTTTCTTAAAAAAGGAAAACATAGATCATAGAATAATTGGAACGTATCGTGAAATAAATTGAAAGCTGTCTCAGGCTCTGTACTTTTGTAGATTTCGTCAAAACTAAGATTACGCATGCAGTCTAGAAACTTAGCTTTGTTTTCGGCACAGTAATCACGATTTCTTACATACCAGTATTTAATGGAACACGTCTTTTTTACCGGGCATCTGAAGAGCTGAGCCGTATGATCAGACAAATCAAAGTCACGAACTTCACCACGGCTACCTTTGACATTGTGCATAATATTATCAATACATGTGCCACTAGATATACGAGTAGGCTGCTTTATACTCGGTCTAATATTATAATTTAGAAGCAAATATTCGAACTCTGTAGCCAATCTCGTGTTTTGAAGAATATCGATGTTAAAATCACCGCATATTACAATTTTTTTATCACCATGTCGAAATAGTGTTAATATACGATCTAGTTTTTCAAAGAAAACTGCTGTTACATCTTTACTATGTTTTGGAGGTCTATAAATACAAATAACCACCAGCCGATGATCTGTTAGTTCAACGGCACAACATTCTATGACATCTGAGACACAGGATTCTTTGACATCTATGATTTTATATTCATGGATAGGATTAATTAATATACACGTACCCCCGTTTCTTGTGCTTCGTGACGAAAATGTTGCTATTTTATAGTTAGGTAAATTTAGTTGTGTGGTGTCGTCTGCTTTCATATTGTGCTCTGTGATACAGATGAGATCAACCACCTTTCCTTGTTGTAGGAGTTCATTAAGGTGAATGCTCAATTGGCCTGATTTTCCTATCAGCCCATTAATGTTCTGGTGCAAGATAAATATGTGCTTATACACGAAAAAAATCTTTATGTTTGTTATCAACTTTTACACGATACGTTGACTGAGAATCATTACTATTATTCGTAGGAGTACATTGTGGATTAGAACCAAGACAATATTCTTTATTTGTGGATTGATCCTTTGTGTATCGATCCCTATGTATATTACATGGTGTTAATTCTACATTACAGTCAATATCTTTCATCAACAATATTACATTTTCAAAAATTGATTTTATACCTCTGTTATTCACTCTACCCGAGTGCTTATAAAACATATTGCTAGTAACGTAACGTAGTCATGATTTATAACGCTTCGAGCTACTGCTAAGACTTTGTTTTTGCTGTCCGTGCTCAACAAACATATTTTACTCTTGGTTGAAGACGGCGGCGGCACCCGCTGAGTGGTTATAATTTCACTAGTTTGCTGACCATCCTTTTGGAGATCTGTCGAATTTACATTTTCCGTGCTTTTATGGGGGTATTGGGGTTGAGTGATCTGTAATCCCTCCAGACTGCAGATCGAGCCAGCTGTGTTGAACGATTCGTCTCTGGCATCGCTTGGCGATTGCGCTATAACGACAGTGTCAGGTTGATGCAGCGTTGTAGGTTGAAGATCCAGCTTGGTTGGAGTAGAGGAACAGCTCGATCTTACAACATTCTTTTTACACGGAGACCTCGGTGTAAGACTCTTTCTATCTAACCAGTTCACTTTTTTATATGTATTTATGATTTTCTGGTACTCTCCAATATCCATCTTAAGTCGAAAATTTTCAGTGTTCAAATTTTCAATCTCCACATGAGCGCTTTCTAATTCTGTGGTGAGCCGTTTGATAGTTTCTTTATAGCTCTCAGTTTCGTCGCTGTCATTAAGTGAGGTGTTAGGCATGCTCATCATAGTAGTATCAAGTAGTGTGGAATTGTTTTTCAGATTAATATTAAATATATCGTCCGCTGAGTTAGCCCTTACTGGTTTTCTGACAGTAATGTTATTTATTTCGAGGTTTTGCATTTTAATTTCCTTGTTATTTGTAACAACAAAAAAAAAAAAAGTTTAATTCCAAATTTTCTAAGTTATATTGTAGTAATAGCTCAGAACTTATTGAATTTATGATTAACTTTACTTCTAAATTCCAAAAAGTGATTTACCGTCGCCGGGCTCGAACGCGAGGACTACACGAGGATAGCCGGGCGGCTTACGCCGTTCGACCACCAGAGCTTCGGAAGATTGATGCGAAATAGTCGATCAGTAGCTGCTACTTTGACGTATTTATACGTTTGTCACTTGAGGTGTTCAAGGTCAGAACACTTCGACACAAAGACAAAGAGATTAAAACGATCACTTTTTAAAAACTTTTAAATGTTTATGTTTATATCTTCGGAAACACTTAGCACACTGGTTTCGTTTTTTCACAGTTTGTTTTATGCATAATTACGCGTGTTTTAGTGTAACTTTTGGAGTGTTTATTAAACTTTAGACCACCTTTCGAAAATCAAATGTATAGGAGCACAGAAAACACGTCCACTCAACACGGAGTCAGGCGGGGAGGGCTCGGCAGATGATGACCTTTGGCACGGTAGTACACACGGTACACGGTTGTACACACTGCATCAAACAATACATATCCAGTGTAACATGAGATGTCCGCATAAACTGGTTTTGTATAGTTTGATTGGTCGCCATGCTTACCAGCACCTACCAAATCCATGTTGCCGGATCACCAAAGTAATCGGCGTACCATTCACAACACTATAACTAAAAGCTTCCCAATCAATCCCAGATAATGAATTAATGGCAGCCTTTCTACCGACTCGCCGTAATTTGTTCATATGTGTACTAGAAGACTTATTCCGTTGTGTGAATTGAAAACGTAACTCTCTCTCTCTACGTCTACAACCTACTGATTTCGGATATTGAAGTCACTGAAAGTAGTCAAATCAAATCAAAATCATTTATTTCAATCAGGCCAGTTACAGGCACTTTGAATAGTCGAACAAGAATAAAATGAAGCTACAATCCCAGTCACAAGATATAATAACTGTGAAAGTACTGTAGTTGCCCATTCCAAAGCGTAGATCTCTATGAAGAAGAATTGGCAAGAAACTCCATTGACACTCTTTTCAATCAGAATCTAGTGACAAAAACCTTGGTTACATCATTCATTTTCAGATGGTACATTAGTGTTTTTACAAGAGGCTAATGAAGGATGTGATCTTCCACTCTTCTTAAAGCACAACCTCATCGACATCTGCATCCTGCCCATCCTAACCTACGGTGCGCTGACATGGTCACTCACCGATTCTCAGTAGGTCCTCCTTGGAGTTTGCCAAAGGACAATGGAACGCAGCCTTCTGAGTGTCAAATGAGAGGACTGGGTTCGAAACACCATGCTGCGTTCCAAAACGGGCATAGTAGACGTAAGCAAGAAGGCTGCTAGGCTGAAATTTTATTGGACGGGTCACCTCAGCCGCATGCACGATGAGCGCTGGGCAAAAGTCTTCACAAGACAGGTGCTGGAAGACGGACGGCGCGATGCTCGATGAGGGATTAATAATATTATATTTTATGGATAGTTTAGTTATATTATAGTTCAGTAACTGAAATGAAGTCCAGCTCCCAGCTACAACACATGATTGAAAGTTTGCATTTAGCTAGTCTTAGGGTGGGATTGGAAATGAATCTCTCCAAGACCATGGCAATGACAAATAGGTGGACAAGATTAATTCCAATTAATGGAGTGGCACTTGATGATTACATCTATCTAGGGAAGCGAATTACTTTTGACAGGGAAAATAACTAAATAGAAGTCGGAAGAAGATACAACAGACGTGGAATAAATAGAGTAACTTTCTTGTAACCATTAAAACGAAAGTTATGAACCAGCCTTCTACTATGCTTCACGTACGGATGCCAGACATGGAAATACCCTTCAAAAGTAAAACATCGACTCACTACTTTTCAACGAGGACTGGAGCTCAGCATGCTTAAAATAAAGAAAATTGACAAAATACGACTCACAAAAATAAGGTCAATAACAAGAGCAACAAATGCACTGAATTATAAACAAAATCTGAAGAGGAAATGGGCAGGCCATGTCGCGAGGCTTAAAGATGAGAGATCGACCATAAAAGTGACATTCTGGAACCTCCAGGTAAAAGGAGCAGAGGAAGATCAACGGATGAACGTCACACATACACACATCACCATCTTCTTCCCATTGACACGTTGGGAAGAAGATGTAACGAGGACAGCCGGCCCAGTGGAAATAGATCACTCAGGATAGAGACCATTGGGCATCAGGACATGGAGGAGGCCTTAAGCCATTATGGGGTTCCTGCCGATAATGCATAGAAATTAGATATTATGTTAAATTAATTAATAGTTAGTGTCTAAAGTAGTTAATTTAAATGTACAAAAATAAGTAAATTTGTAAAAGCTAAGTAATTAAAGAAAAACTAGTTGAGTGTATAAAAATTATTTAAATTAGCTAATCAACTTAAAATAATGTCAAAGTAATTAGTCTAAACTAATAATATTATAAAGATGAAAGATTTGATTGTTTGTTTGCATTGAATAGGCTCCAAATAACTGGTCCGATTTGAAAAATTATTTCAGTGTTAGATAGCCCATTTATCGAGGAAGGCTATAGGCTATATATTATCACGCTGCAACCAATAGCAGTGGAGCAGCAATGAAAAATGTTGCGAAAATGGGGAAAACGTGATGCAAACGAAGTTGCGCCGGACAGCTAGTGGGAAATAAAAGGCTTTTTTTATTTTTATTAACCGAATGAGCTAAACACCGACAAGCACGTCTGTGTTCAGCTCTATCTTGCGACGCACATCTAATGTCAACTCAACTTAGAAACTGTAACCATGCGATAACACAACAAACACTATTCTGGTATTTCTGGTAACTTCCAGAATACACCTCCCGGACGTCATAGTAACCGTGAGAATCACTCGGAATAAAGACGAACGCTTCTCGAAGACATGTGATTACGACGTTAGCGAAATATTACCGATTACAGTTAGCATGCCTTTTACGAAGCCAAGCTACCCGAAACTGTAAAATTTTCCTAATCAACCTTGAACCTAATCCTTTAACGATAAAGTTGAAAATCTATTAAAGAAATTTGACAGATTGTTGTTGCTTGATATGTTGGCGTACACTCGCGTTCAAGAGTACAGACTGACTAATTGGCCGATTTACAACAACCTGATTTTTCTGTAAGAGTTAATTTCTATGATGAATGCTTTTAAGTTTCTTAAATTGGATTCATAATCATTATTATTAAATCTTACTTCAATTATTAGTGAGATTTATAATAATTGTAACATAACTTGTATCCATGGATAAAAATATTAAGATTGAATTAATTTTGCAATAAATTTATCTTTGTGTTGGAAGTGTCGTGAATAAAAATTGAATGAAAAATTATTAAATTAATATGAAACTCTTTTGTCTTACTGAGGGGTATATTGTATTACCCAGTATCTGAGTAGTGGAGGTCAGATAGGCAGTTGCTTTATGTAAATATTGGTACTCAGCTGCACCTGGCTAGACTGGAAGCCGACCCCAACATAGTTGGGAAAAGGTTTATGAAGATGATGGATATGAAAGTCTTTAATTTCAGCGTTCAAGACCTTCTCTTTGATTCGAGCCTTAAGGGTAATTATTTACCGGAAGGGGTCCGAGAGGGACGATGCCTGCCAGGGCTGCGGGCTGTTCGAAAGAGATACCATGGCCCTGGAACACAAAGGGCTAAGAAGGAACATGGATAGGTTTTAGTCAGTCAAGTCTGACACTCCCTTCCGCTCCGCCCAGAGCGGGAGAAGTCATTTAAAGATTTCCCATCCGAAAAAAAAGGGTAAAAATTATCTCTTCTAGGTTTTTCAGTCAGCAATGACTGTAAATAAAGTGAATGAATACCGACTTCTGAAAAAAGAGGTGGTTATTTGCAATTAAGGGTACTTATTATAACTTATCCAACTACAGAACAAGAACCACCTTTCAATTTATCAACAAATTAAATTAGATTCAAACCACCATATTCTCCATTATCAGCACCTATTAGCTAATTCCTTTCCAAACTAATATTCCTCAATTTTTCCAATAAAAACCAAGCAAATTATGTGCATTCCCACTTGGTAAACATTCACATATTCATATAAAACATTTACAATTCTTTCATTTCTTTTCTCTCTCTTTCTCTACTCTTAGTTGATCTTTTATCTCATCAGACAACATGTTTTCGTAAAATGTTTCGGCAGCTAAAACACACAGTTACGTAGAGACATTACGTCATGGGGCTGAGATTCATCGCCGCTGGCAGCGCACCTGTCCTCCTCGGCAACCAATGGTTAACGGCACGCAACCAGCGGTTGTCGAACGTGGTTAGGGAAATATTTGATGGTTAAGACTACACGGCTTCCGGTTTTGGTGAATGGATGACTAACAGTTGGGGCTGTGGTAATTTTTGGTTGTTTACTGCCACCCTTAACAATAGAGCCACATACATATTTTTGCTAGCTGTGTTTTGCCACATATTTTTGACTATAGGAAAAGATTTTTGAGAATACTCATACATTTATCCATCCATTACAGAAGCAATCTAAAATTTGTGAAAAGTGTTACTAATTTTAATAAAGAAACTCGATTTTAGACGTAAAATCGAATTTCTTTAGTACTTTCATCCGTAAATGACTATACCGTTCAGCTCCTGAAAAAATAAACTCCCAAAGAAATCTAGACTTTATTGGATCTTTTGAAAATCCTAAAAAAACTGTACAATAAAGTTAAAGTTTAAGAAACCGACTATTAACAGGTTCACAAGATTTTCTCTCAATAATTTGCGTGGCGAAAAGTTTAGAAAAAGTCACCTCACTTTCGAACAAAAAAACGTTCGTAACGGTCACCGCGGCCATTTAATTCAACCATTAAGAATCAACGGTCTATATAAATCCAAAAACAAGTTGCACTGGCCCGTCGACAATAGGTAAGTAAAAAAAAAGAAAATTACCAAAGAGATTGGTCGGAGACAAGCGCGTCGCGAGCCAAAAAACGGGCGCCTTGTACAAAAGGTTGGAAAAAAAGGCGAAGCCAATGAGAAAAAATGTGATTCGATATCGAATCGAGTGGGCATCGAGATCAGATGGAACGTGCGTGACTGTCCATTGCAACCACGCGCGTAGAATCGATCCGAAAGGCGCGTGGCTACCGAGTCTATGCAAAAATCGATTTTTGAACTCGGCCGGTTCGAAAGTCTCGATTTATGGCTCATTAGCCATCTACCGAAATGTTTTTCCAAATGATACTTGGAAAGACACAGTCAGCCTTTCCAGTATATTTTGCAGACGTGCAAAAATGTAAATAACTATATCTTTCGAATCTTTTGATATACATTACGTGGTAGCAAACTGCTTTGATCGAAGTCTTAAATATAAAATAAGCATTGGTCGTCGAACAAAGGTTACCGGCCCAATTTCCTGTTTGGAAATTCTTACAGATCGGACATGTTGGTGTAGTTGCGTAGAGGCTTTCAGAACTTTATGACTCATTGCTAAATACTACGAAGATTCGAAGGCAAGACAACATAAGGCTACCGAATAGCTTTTCTCGCTAACGAGCTTCTAATAAAATAAAAGAGATAATCAATTAATCTATGAATAAAGTTTCCATTGCTTGAAGATAGGTGTCTTCTCAGTGAGAGGGCGTGAGCCATCCTACTTCCTACTTAATATTATAAATGCGTAACTTTGTGAGACTGTTTGGCTGTCTGGATGTTTTTTTACAGGTATAGATATTAGCCTTAAATAGCACATAGCATACTTTTTATCCCAATAGTACGTTCCCGTGGGGCAATTACCGAACAAAACGCGGGCGAAGCCGTGGGCGTTAGCTAGTATCTATCTATACGTGGGCCCAGTGCGGGGTGGTGGAAGCACATGTCTTCGAAGTATCGGTTTTCAGACGTTTCGTTTATCACCGATGGTTTTCTAACCGTTTTACACAAAATAGGGTGGTGGTTACCGACATTTGTAATTCTGGTTCATTTGCGATACAGATGGTGGGACCTTTTGACATCAATTAGGGGCAGAATAAATGACATGAACCTCTCACCTCTGGTAACCCCATCTGGGAACTAATCCAAAGCAGGGAAGGACACAAAGGTAGACAGTCTTTTAGCACTTCAAGTCCCTTAAAAACCACCTATAAGACCTACAAGCAAACCAATTGAACAAAAAAAAAGATCAATAAACATAATTACCAACTGTTCGTCACCCAATGGGGGTAGAGGGGGAGAAGAGAGGGGGTGCGCCGGCGCCATTGTTATTCTTCGCTTAGCGAGCCCAATATTTTGCGAGGGCCTAAAACAACACGGAGTAGCGGTAGATTTTAACCAGTGTTTTTTTTATCGCGACGGCAACGCTTCATTTCGCGTCGCTATTATCTAAGTTATCTTGTACCTATGTGGAAGGCCTAGGATATTTTCTGGGTTTAGTTTTTATTAGGAATGTTTTTAAATGGTGGGTAATTTTGCTTTTGTCTGCTGTGTTGTTTTTTTTGCAAGGATGTGTAATGTTTTAAATATGGGATGGAATTTGGAATGTTTGTTTTGGTAATAAGGTACTTTTTTGATGAAAAGCATATGAAGATGAAAAACAGAGATCAGTAGTAACCTTGGAGGTACCGGGCATGACTGCCCAGTCTAGTCGGATACAGCTGAATCACAGTATTGCACTTGGAGTTACCGCCTAGTGACCTCCACAACCCAGTAACTGGGTATAGTTGCACGATACGTCTTGTCAAAGTGTAGGAGTTCTGAGTACTGACCATAGAATACAACAACTGTCTAAGATCTGCAAATACCAGCTGGGACTAACAGCTTAACGTGCTAAACGACATGCTGCGCTGATCACAAATGAATTGGGATAAGGGCAAGAAAAATGATAATAAAAATCTTTTTTTTTTTCTCTAAACAAGTTACTAAATAATGGGGTTACAGTGGAACACGAATATGGAATTAACTTAGTGAGAGACGGGTGGTTGAAGTAGGTCTATACCTGAAACTGAACCAGTATAACAAGTCACCATGATGACCATGAAGTCATGATGATTAACTGCGGCTAACGGCTTAACCTGCTCTCCGAGGCGCGGCCTCTATAGATAATGGACGGTCACCCATCCAAGGACTTGGGTAAGAGTAGCTTAATCGTCTATTGTCCCGTTTATGCTTATCTGTGCCTATGAATAGAATAAAATAGAAGAATAGAATAAAACTTTATTGCACACCTAAAATGAAACATAATGGGTTTACAAAACTGCTAATTTTATGGTTACAACGGCAGTCTTATCGTTGATAGCGATATCTTCCAGACAACCTATGTTTCATATTCGTAGCGAAATTAAATGCAGGCATTCTACTCCAAACACCTCTATCTAACTATTCCCAAAATACCCTACGTACCAATCAATCAAAGCCTTAAGATCCTAACCAAAACACTCTCTTTCTATAATTCTATCTGTACAAGAGAGAGACGCACAGTTAACTCTCATTTAGCGGGCAGGTGTCGCGGTCGTCTCTACGTAGAGCACCGTTTACATAGAGACTATACTTTGTGTTCTCTAGGGCTGGCATGCAGTGGGAAATTATTGGCCGCCATATTTTGTAAAAGGTCGCAAAGGAAGAAAAAACAGAAATGGGTGGGTAGTTTGATTTGGGGTTTCACCACTTGAGACAATATGGCAAAATCTTATTGACCAATCAAATCTTATGTAGACTCTGGCTCTTACATTTTAGGAGTTAGAATGTTCTTAAACTTTGAATGGCACACAAGATTGGAACACTGGTGGCCTAGCGATAATCATGGCCAGTACGTGTTCCTCAGTTCAGTACCGGTGCTACAAAAAGGTACTATAGCAACATAGCACATAAAGTATAACTACAGCGCCATCTATGGCACAAATGAAGAAGTAACATCAAAATTCTAAATCACACTATTAAATTTATCCGCGACTTAACAACGTATAGAAAATCTTGTAGTTTACCAGGCACAATACCCGCCTGTTTGGAAGATACTCCCTTTTCTATGTGGGATGATGAACTTCAGGGCTATGCATACTCCTGAAGTTCGAACCCAAACTGGCAGTTAATCTAATTTATTTCATGATCACTGCTCTCACAGTCGTAATGGAAAACATCGAGGAGAAACCACTCTTATAGAAAATTCGAAGTCATGAGATGGGACATCCTCATACTAATACTGCTGGGACCCCGTTTGCAGAAAGAAGTCTTGCTCCTTAACAGTGAGAACGTAATAGGCTGATTAAGATTAATTCAAGAAACAAGAAGATGCTAATAATTCCCTCACGCAAAAGAATATAAAATCTTCTTCTTAGCGTGTCGATGATAATTTAAATTGAGTCAGCGCAAAATTTGGCGACGAGTTTGGCACTTTCAGTACCGTTCATCAGCTCCTGTGATGTGCAAGCTACAGGACAGGCAGGACACTATATCAAATGTCCCATCATTTGAGGGGCAGCACCACATTTACACTCCAGAGCAGAGTCATCTATGAATCTCCATCTGAACAGGTTTTCCTTGCTTCGGCCAACCTATGTCCGGAGTCTATTCAAAGACTTCCAGGTCAGCCATGGCAACTCGTATCCAGGTGGGAGATTTCCAGCAGTTGACGCATATCGTTGGGTAGGAAAACACTTTCTCACCACAGCTTGAGTCTTTAAAAAACTGTTGCGGCTTTTCAGCCTATGCGGCACGAAAATATTAGTATGTAAAGGGTGTGTTGCGTCGAAAACCATTTTGACCCTTTCACAAGAGCCAGCCACCGTTCTGCGAACTTAAATTTTTATATTGAAGTTCGCAGATAATATAAAAAAAGTCTCAAATAATGTTTCTCTTCATCCTAGCGACAGCCCTGGCCGCCACTTGCCGGCGACTGCTGTTTTTTCATTTACGAATATTTTCCTTGGCGCACGATATTTTTTCAGCGTGTTTTCCCAGTTGTAAGATAAACTACACTCCATCAAATGTATATTTTTTACCATTTCAGCCCTGCGCCCTTGTACCTTACCACTTATATTTTAAATTTCACGTGGAACCTGTTACCTATTTAGGTTATATATATTTTATATACTGTGTTTTTTAGAATATTATGTTAACGGTATTGTGTTTTTTCTTTCTAGATTGTGTTAGGTTTTAGCTATTGTACGGTATTTTGTAGCTCTATTAAACAAAAATGCTGTTTCTATTCAAATATAATAAATTATCACCCCCGTTACAGCTTAGGGTTAGACAGACGTGTACCTTATCTATTTCCTTGTAATTGTAGGCGATCTTTTTTCCTTATGTTTTTAATAAAGACTCTTTCCGCATCCTACTAGTGCAAACTTTCCGCATCCTACTAGTGCAAACTTTTCGTATGCCGTAATTACACCAGCATCCACTCCTTCAAACCCACTTCACAGCTGGGAAACAGGCACCTCCCCGCCCTGTGTGAGGAAGTAGACCATAAGGAAACCCAGATATCGTAATGTCATAACCAGAGGCTGGAATAAGGTAGAGTTATTTTTGTATTTGCATCGAAATGTTGATATTAATATGGATCTTCCCTTGCGTGTGCGCATTGGAATTTTGCAACTTCGGACATCCGATGTCGGATGGTTTAAATTGTGTAAAAGTAAATAACTTTTTTATTTAAGAAATCACGGGATTTTTCTGCTCTTTAAAATTAATCTCGGGATTTGAGGTATTTCCACTTTATTCTTTCGCTGTATGAAATCAGTGTAATTACACAAATAACTCTACCTAATTCCGACCTCTGGTCATAACTCGTCGTAGGTTAGAGAGTATCTACAAAGAAACTCCCTGGACGAGCTCATTCTCCCAATTATCTCTTACTGTCTCTACTTACGTATTTAATAATAGGTACTTTATAAATGACACCAACAACTTTTCATCCTCACCATGAACTTGGCTACAATCACTGCTCACCCTCAAAGCCGAAACAAGCGTGAAGTTAAAGGTGACCGCCTATTAGTAGCCCGTTACTTAGTTGATCGAGAAGACAATGGCGGCCGTGACGTCACGCGTGGTTGGTTGCGTCTGCGCATTCGACGCGCACCTAATAGTATTTGAGGACTAATTAAAACTGCCCTAATTTAAGGAAGACGTGCCTCGGTAATTAGTAATTGTTTAGGCAGTTATACTACCTACCTGTGGTCATTGTTTCGGTAGGGAAGTACTTATTTGTTTTAGTCAAAAGACTTAAATCGTTATATTCGCCCAATCACCATCCTCATCAGCCTACAACAGTCTGTACTGCTGGATATAGGCCTCTTCAGTCGCAAGCCACTGACTCGATTCATTGATAATCGATGATAATAACAGTGCGGCTGTAATTATTTAGCCATGAGCTCCTCTTTAAGAGGGTTGATCTTTAAGGTTAAGCCGTGCTTGCCGAGGTTGGTCCGTGGATGGGTGACCATAATTACATACCGAGTTTCCTCCGAGCCTCGGAAAGACGTTAAGCCGTTGGTCCCGGCTGTCATTTGTAGTTCTTTGACAGTCGTTACAGGTAGTCAGTGGCCTGAAAGTCTGACAAACAATTTTACCAAGGGGTATCGTATTTCCCAGTTGCTGGGTTGTGGAGGTCAGATAGGCAGTCGTTTCATGTAAAATAGTGGTACTCAGCTGCATCCGGTTAGACTGGAAGCCGACCCCAAGATAGTTTGGGAAAAGGCTAGGCAGCTAAATTGGTGGATGCCAGTTTTAAATATTATAATTATTTCCAACTGAAATCCAATATCAAGATGTTTTATTTTATTTTTATTTTATTTTATTCAAAAGGAACAGCAAACAGCTACAATATATAGTATAAAAAAATGAAACCGACTTCAGAAAACACTTAAAGCACTAAAAAGTTAAAAATAATACTATAACCTACCTATATTAATAAACCTCACCTAACCGACGATTAACCTATGATAAAATTTAATAATTCTTTGGAGTCGGTGCCAAGCAATATAATTTGAATTAATTAATGAATTAATATTTAGAAACTGTAAGATGTTTTGTTTTTCTGGCCTTAGTATGTCTATATAGTCATTCAGGTATCGTATATTGCTTGGCACCGACTCCAAAGAATTATTAAATTTTATCATAAGTTAATCGTCGGTTAGGTGAGGTTTATTAATATAGGTAGGTTATAGTATTATTTTTAACTTTTTAGTGCATTAAGTGTTTTCTGAAGTCGGTTTAATTTTTTGTAAAAAAAAATTTTATTTGTTAATTTTTAGTGACATATTTTTAATCTAATAATAAAATATGGGTGGGCCTAGTAAAGATACTTTTCGTGTGAGAAAAGGCGTCGAACTGAAACTGAGAAAAAGGAAAACGATTAAAAGAAATTAGGGAAAGAAATGATCAACGCATTTTGAAAACAGACTGTCAAAGCAGATGACCTACATGTTACGTAGGTTGAATAAGGAAAGTCAAGAAGTTACTCTGTGGTACACCTGGAAAGTGCATACCGTTACAATTCCAACAAGCCCAAACACAGCTAAGATACATTGTCTTATTTTGGAGTTCTAAAGCCTGTCTCTTGGCTTCATCATCAGATCTGATGGTAAAATGGTTCTTATTGAACGCAAATGCTTCATTTGTTGTAGAAAATACCAAAATCGCTGTAAGTTTTCCTATAAAACTTGAAGAGTTCCCTCGATTTTGCCAAAATTCAATTATCAGATCCCAACTTGGTGACTATGGAACCAAATGGAAAGCATAGGCTGTGGAATAAAAAAAATATTTTCGAAATCGGTTCGTAAATGACTGAGTTATGCGCAATGCAGAGTAAACGAAAAGTTAGAAATATTTAACTTTTGTTGATTTTTTCAGAAACGGCTTGTCTGATTTTGATAAAATTTTCATGGGACCATTTGGGAAGTATACGCTTTCAAACAAAAAAATAATTTTTCAAATCGGTTGGCAAGCGACGGAGTTATGCGCGAACAAACATAAAAAAAAAAAATACAAACATCCGAATTGAGAACCTCCTCCTTTTTTAGAAGTCGGTTAAAAAGAGAAACACAAAACATAAGAACAATATTGTAGCCCACAACGCTGTTCACAGATTAACTGAAGAATACACAATACAAATTAAAATTCAAACGCTAGGGTAATGATACAATAATATTAAAAACTAAACTTACTTAACTATCATGCTTATCTGTCCTATAGACATCAATCAAGAGAGCTCCTTGAGTATAAGACCTTTGAACTGACTGGGAGAACATGCAAAAATGTCAATATGGTCAAAACTCCCATTGTACGAATCTATCATTTTGCGAACAGGTGAGCGCAAACCAGTGTTAGAATGGCAGGTACGACTGGAAAATAGTCTGCCAGCGCGCACTTTACGCTTGTACACTGTTCTGGGAACAACGTAGCATAACATGTTGGTTAACTCAATGCAGTCAAATCTATTGCTTACAATATTATAAAGATTCATGGCTTCCAAATACTTACGTCTACTTTCAAGTGTTGTGAGTCTGTATTTATTAAGTAAATCCTGATATGGCATGTAATATCCGTAGCATCTGAAATGCATAGCACGTAGGAATTTCTGTTGAACACTCTCAATCGCCTCAATGTATTTTTTATAATATGGACTCCAAACGGACACGGCATACTCCAGTTGCGAACGTACGAGAGACTTATAAAGGCAAATATATGAAGAAGCATTCTTAAAATCTAATGTTGAGCGCATAACAAATCCATAAAGTTGGTACGCCTTGCTAACTATTTTGCTAATATGCAAGTCCAAGCAAAGCTTGGAGTCTAGGATGATACCGAGATCACGGACAAAGTCCAATTTTGTTAGGGGAACATCGCACAGAGTGTATGTATGTGTTACGATGTTTTTATTTTTTGTGAAATTTACAAAATTACATTTTGGTATACTAAGCTGCAACTTATTTTTACGGCAGTACTCTGATAGTCTGTCCAAGTCTTGTTGTAGCATAAGGCAGTCATTTATGTTGCGTATTGTTCTGTATACCTTAAGATCGTCGGCATATAAGAGAAATTTGGTATTAAGAAAACATTGGCTGATGTCATTTATATACAAAACAAATAAAAGGGGACCTAGAATAGAACCTTGTGGTACACCAGAGGTGACCTGCGCGATGCAAGAAGAATGACCATTAACCACAACTCTCTGACTACGGTTAGTGATGTAGGAAGCAAACCACCTTAGCAGATTTCCACGGATTCCATTAAAAGCTAATTTATTGAGCAATATTACATGATCTACCTTGTCGAAAGCCTTGCAGAAGTCTGTATACACTGCGTCCACCTGTACACGGCTGTCAACATTGTCAAATAAAAAGCTTGTGAATAGTAAGAGATTAGTGTTTGTGGACCGCCGTTTAACAAAACCGTGCTGTTGTTGAACATTAATATTATGCAGAATGGGATATATTTCATTATGCACTAACCTCTCAAAGAGCTTCGACAAGGCAGATAAAATGGAAATAGGACGATAGTGTTCAACATTACATCTTGATCCGCCTTTGTGGACAGGTACAATATAGGCATCTTTCCACCGTTTGGGCACCACACCTTCCGACATGCATTTATTATAGATAATAAAAAGTGGTTTGCAGATAGAAACGGCGGCACATTTCAAAAAATAAGGAGAAAGTCCGTCCGGTCCAGGTCCTTTCGATGCATCTAGAGATTTCAGCTCTTTCAGTATTTTATCCTCACTCAAAGATATATCGCAGATCAAAGAATCGTGTAGCGCATTGTCAAGTGGAGGCTTCCATTGCGGTAACGACGGTGAAGCAGGTTCGAAAACGGAGTAGAAGAAATCAGAAAACATATTGCAGACGGAAGTCGGATCATTAGATTCAGAGTTTTTATATTGAAGCTTTGCTGGTATCCCAGGTTTCTCTTTCCGATTCGAAATGTACGTCCAGAAATGCTTTATGTTTTTGCACAGACTATCCTCCACAGACGTAATGTATAAGTTAAAACATTTTAGACAAGTGTCCTTAAATTGAATTCTATATTTGGCAAATGTATTGTAGTCCGAAATGTTATCAAATTTTTTCCACTTAACCCACGCCTTGTGTTTCTTTTTCGAAATGGTTATAAGAGTCCTTGAAAACCAGATAGGATAACTAACTGATCTGGCACGAGCCAAAGGAGTATCTTGTTTGATAATCCTATCCAACTCATCATAGAAAGTAGTCAGTGCATCTTCGGAGTTTTTGGAGCTAAGCAGATCTGTCCAATTCGTTTGTTGTATGTTACAGTTAATGTTGTCAAAATTAGCTTTATGAAAATTATATTTGTGTAGAGGAATCATTGTTAAAGGAGAGATTTTACTGTCTAGGGAAGTATCGCAGGTTATAGCAGGGTGGTAAATGTCAATAGGTAGTAGCGTAGTTGTGGAACGGGAAACTATACAGGCGTTGTTAGATATAACTAAGTCAAGTATTTTGCCTTTGTGATTCACTACATTATTGAGTTGAGAAGCACCAAGAAGTGAAATAAGATTATGTAGGTTAGCGCATGTAACAGATGCCATAGAGTTGAGGGTCACAACTCCAGGGGAATTTGAGGCAGATGATCCTAACCAATTGGCTGTTGTTTTGCATCCTCGTCAAAATTCAGGAGGTTGTCTCAAACGACATATACATATAATCAATTTAAATTACGGTACCTAGTTAATTATTAATAAACGCTGTTTTTTTTCGTTGTTTAAATTTGTCAGTATTTCACAATAACCCTCTTATCGTGGTTTAGGTAATAATAAGAAATTATCATAAACATTTGATATTTTTTGTATGTGTGAAAGCACGGTAATAGGGTGAGGATCAGACGGGCCTTGCTTAAAACACCACAAAAATACCTACCCATTTTACTATCGATTCGGGTAGAGATTCATCAGCATAGTTACCTCCTTGAATTTAACGAGGATGCAAAACAAAAGCCTGTGAATGTATATGTATAACTAATTGATGCACAATAATGTTGTCCACTTGTGGTATAAGAATATCTACATACGTATTTACAAAATTGTAGTCATTAAAATCATCAATACATCCCCTTTAAGTTCATTTAATCCCAATGATCTTCTGTATGGTGTCGGACGTAAAGAATAGCACCATCCCATATCTTCCCGTGGGTGTCGTAAGAGGCGACTAAGGGACTTGCCAGAGAATGGGCAGCAGCGTTCTCTGTGCTTTTGTAACAACCGTACTGCGATCGCCAACCCGCCTGCCAAGCGTGGCGATTATGGCAAAACCCCCCTTATGTCAATATGGCGTTGGGGGAGGCCTATGTCCAGCAGTGGACGTCTTTCGGCTGAAATGATGATGAATGATGAATCCCAATGAATTGCTATTTCATGAAAAAGTCATTCTATGAGGTTAAATGAACTTAAAGGGGTTGTATTGATGAATTTAATGATTATAACTCAGTAAAGCCATATTAGTTACGGCCGCGTATCATATTTTATTCAACATAAAAACTGACACTGACCGGCAAACGTAAGAAAATTTGAATTTTGCGGGCCATTGTGTCGCTTCCACTCTAAGATGATGGCCATTGTGATTTACGCAATAATAGTGCAGTACATAAAAACAACTGAAAAAATCTAGGGTCTTGAACGAACGAATATAATCTGTTTATAAAACTAGTACGATTTCGGTACCTACACAACAGCCGACATTCTTGATTAACCCTTACATTCTCGTTCACGTGAGATGCATACGACGCACTACATGTTTTGATACTTGACGGACGGCTGGGTCTGTACTATCACCTTTTATAGCTGCATTACTTTTGGGCATTTTAATGTGAGAAAAAGATGGAGTTATATAGGACCTCTCGTTCTCTTTTCCACAGGGCGATACATTTCCAGTATAACATGATCTTGCTTTGAATGGATTTCCCATGCAATGAGAGATGCGTATAAACTGGTTTTGTATACCTTAATTAGTCGCTGATATGATACTTGACGGACAGCTGGGTCTGTACTATCACCTTTTATAGCTGTATTACTTTTAGGCATTTTAATGTGAGAAAAAGATGGAGTTATATAGGACCTCTCGTTCTCTTTTCCACAGGGCGATACATTTCCAGTATAACATGATCTTGCTTCGAATGGATTTCCCATGCAATGAGAGATGCGTATAAACTGGTTTTGTATACCTTAATTAGTCGCTGATATGATACTTGACGGACAGCTGGGTCTGTACTATCACCTTTTATAGCTGCATTACTTTTGGGCATTTTAATGTGAGAAAAAGATGGAGTTATATAGGACTTCTCGTTCTCTTTTCCACACGGCGATACATTTCCAGTATAACATGATCTTGCTTTGAATGGATTTCCTATGCAATGAGAGATGCGTATAAACTGGTTTTGTATACCTTAATTAGTCGCCGTGCGTGCACACTGAAGAGTGGTTTAAAAAAAAAAAAAAAACCAAAAAAAAAAAAAAAAAGCCTAGTTACAAATCATTTTCAGTCTCAGTAATTTCATGCAGTCTCAGTTAAATTTGTAACCATTCTAGTTTTATTTTTGCGATTTAATGTTAAAGACACAAATATCTACATATATATTTATTTACTTTTTTTTTTTTAATATGTATCTTATACATAAGTAGATAACTTTACTTTTGTTATTTAAAATTTTTGTGTAGTAGGTACACCACTGACTACCCCCCTTTTTAAATTTAATTCCATAATGTCCATCCGAAGGTTGTCTGGAAGATATCGCTATCAGCGATAAGACCGCCTTTGTAACCATAAAATTATTAGTTTTGTAAGCCCGTTATGTTTAATTTTTGGTGTACAATAAAGTTTTATTCTATTCTATTCTATTCTATTCCCGACACAAAAAACCTCTAAAAAGCCAAAAATAAATTCATCCAAGCGTCGTAGCGTCGGGGGACCGCTGAGAAGACCGCTTAGTACAAGCACAGAACAAAGTGGTCCCCCGACGCTACGACGCTTGGATTAATTTATTTTTGGCTTTTTAGAGGTTTTTTGTGTCGAGGGTATTTGTTTTTTTCATGTTTTTTAAAATTATATTATTTTTTCTTATCCTTGACTGTCTTACTCCTGGGCATAGGCCTTCCCCCTTTCCTTCCAATTTTCTTGGTGTTGCGTCTCTTCTCGGTAATTAACGAAACCAAGAAGAGATATAAATGAAAAAAAAAAGAAAATTTTGGGGGATGTGTTGTAGCCCCCCCCCCCCTCAGCAATTCCCATGGTGACAAGCGACAACATTTCAAATTTCAAATAGACTACCTGTGAAATTTGTTTATATCCCTTCATCAACTAGAAAAGAGGTGATGATCTTCAAACGGCTGAGCAGATTTTCTCGAAACATAGCTAAGAACACTCTCGATTAAAACACCTTTCAAACGACACCACCTTTATCAAAATCGGTTCATCCGTTTAGGAGCTACGATGCTACAGACACACACACAGATACACACGTCAAACTTATAACACCCCTCTTTTTTGTCGGGGGTTGATAAATATAAATAGTGATCAGTACGTCGATTCTGTCAAATTCATACTCTTCTTCTTCTTAGTCGAAACACTCTTGTCAGTCAGTGGTCGTGGTTGCGGAGACGAGGTACACGGAGAGATGTTCTGTGGGTCGTTGACTTCCCCGAGGATTGCTTTTTCAGCGATGTGCTTCCATTTCTGCCGGTTGGTGACGTTGCGAGTACACTGGACCATGGTGGACTCAGTAGATTTTTTGATCAGGTCAGTCCAGCGAGTTGGTGATCGGCAGCGTGATCTCTTGCCTTCCATTTGGCCCTGAACCACCAGTCTTTCCATCGAATTCTCATTTCTTGTGATGTGACCAAAAAACATTAATATTCGTAGTTGCACAGTAGACGAAAGCCGGTCTTTAATATGAAGTTCCTTGAGGATAGAAACATTGGTGCGAAACGATGTCCACGGAATCTTTAGGAGCCGTCTCCAGCACCACAACGGTGTAACCTAAACGGTTAGACCGTTTAGGATCACTAACAATAAAATTTGGCAATATCAAAAATATATCCTAAAGTATCAAGACCCATCGGTCTCTTGCGTCCGGTCATCAAGATGTTGAAGATAGAGCACCTGTTCGCTGCAGGCGTTCGGCAATCTTCGGACAACTTCGGCTCAACCCTTACAACAGTCTCACAGTTAAATATAAACCTTATTCACAATGCCATAACATAGATAATTATTCTTCATCGTTATTGTGACGTAAAAGGGTGGATACGTGGGAAAATTCTGTAGAAATAATTATATTATTTAACCTACTTTACGGTATTTATTGTGCTTTAAGAAGATTATACTTATATGCACTGGAAGACTTGGAAAAATGCAAAGATTTTGTAGATATGTCACAGTCAAAACTGGTAATTAGTCAAAACTACTTTTGACCGGTTAAAACTATTTTTTTAACAATAACATTTACTTCGAAACTCATTAGGTTGTTGAGTTTTTTTTAAATAAATTATGATAAAATTCTTTTATTTCTGACCACAAGTCGATTTGGTTAGTACAACACACGCAACTTAGAAACTAGTGTTAGTATTTTAGAGACCCTCATTTCCATAGAGAAACGCCACTTAATAACGGGTTTGACTGACACCGGTCAAAAGTGGTTTTGCCCGATTAACAGTTTGGACTGTACCAGATGCAACATTGGGCAGGAGTACAAACTTATAAGGACTCCAAAATCTAACTACCTTACCAAAGAATCTTCCCATGACTCTCATAGTTCTTCCAAAGCCAACATAATATGCGCTTTGTGACAGGTTCGTTGCCCACAGTTTGTCCAGCATGTGTCAGATATGTCCAGCACGCGTAGCATAGGCGCCGCGCCGTAGAAACGGGCAAAGTCGACGGAAGAATCGACAAACTGACACATTGTCATTGTCTATCTGTCATTATGTCGATTCGTCAACAAAACTCGTTTCTACAGTGACTCTGGTCATGCTACACGTGCTGCCAAGCCACATTTAAGTTGTTCATTTACTTATTTTTAATTACATTTAGTACCGTACCACAGACAAAATTGAAACCGGGTTATTTTAAAACTAAAGAGTTGTTATTGGGACAAACTTTTGATTTATGGTTGCCATCGTATTCGTTACCCCTACACCTCTGCCTATCTCCACAAGATAATAGGGGTGACTATTGTCCTGTCGATTTATTAAAAAGCGCAGTTAAAGGGACGCGAGGAATTTCTGACCTTAGCATTGACTACAGTATACATGTCAACCAACCATATACAGGGTGTAGCGAAATTGGATTATAAGAAACATCAATTAAAAACAAAGCCACATTTTTTTTTTGGTATCTTTGTTCTAAGTTTTTTGTGTCATTTTCAAAAAACTTCTTGTTTCCTTTAAAAAAAAAAGACAAATAATTATTATGTTATTTCGCTTACGTTCAAATAACAGGTTTAACGTTTGAAAAACCAATGAAAAAAAAGTAGCTAAACAGTTGCTGTGATATAAATGGGGTCTTTTTATTTTATACTAGCTGTCCCGCGCAACTTCGTCTGAGTCACATTTTCCCCGTTTTTGCAACATTTTTCATTGCTGCTCCGCTCCTATTAGTCGTAGCGTGATTATATATAGAGCCTTCCTCGATAAATGGGCTATCTAACACTGAAACAATTTTTCAAATCTGATCAGTAGTTCCTGAGATTAGCGCGTTCAAGCAAACAAACAAACTCTTCAGCTTTATAATATTAGTATAGATTAAATCGCTAGAAGATGTACAAAACAGTGGAGGAAAATATTGTAAGGAACCCATACTGGGCTCGCGCGGTAGTCTGTGGCAAAATCCCTTTCACAGAGAACATTGTAAACAGATTATGTAAGAGGTAATTTGCTGCAACATTAATTGCAATTTTTTTGTACTTTAACGTGCCATTTTTTTTCTGAATCCCGGAATATACAGAAATTATCAAACAGTGGCTTTATTTAAAAAAAAAAAACAAAAAACCTGTTCATGCGCCCTGTAATGAACTCATCATGATCAGAAAAGGTAAATAACCGGCAACATTGATTTCATTCAGTTTTTACCTTCCTTGAAACACGAGGTCAATGGCACTTGAATTTGCGAACGGTACATTATAGTGATTATGGTCATATTACGATAATAATTACCAAGAAATATCGTCAATTATAATTAAATAATTAAGTAGGTACCTACCTACTGTTCTATTTGGACTTGCGGTTTTGGTATGAAACTTTTATTGATATGATTTTTTTTAAATGTGGCAATTAGGTACTATTTCATAAATGAGTACTTAATATAATAACTATCTGTGTTTGGATACCAAGCTTGGATATATTTTTTTAATGATAATTGACTTTGACTCTATCACTAGTCAAATATATTTATTTATCCCTAACATTTAGTTTATAACTAATGTAATGTGTACCTACTTATTCATTTATTTGTTAGTAATGTTAGTGTTTGTACTTAAGATAAGATTAGTATTGTTAGGTCTAAGGGCCGCCTTTTGCGGTGAAAGCCTCCTCCAAGCTTTTCCAGCTGACTCTGTCTTTTGCCAGTCTGGGCCGTAAGTTTCCAGCTGTTTGTACGATATCGTCACTCCATCTTTTACATGGTCTACCCTATCTACATGTCAAATATACTTCCTAAATATTATCCTTCCTTCTCTTCCACACTAATAAGCCGCACTACTGGTAGTGTCGTGGGTAATTTTTTTCCCCATCAGGTTTTTCAATAAATACTTAATTATTATTGTAGGTAACCGCGCAGTTAAAGTTAAACAATCTCTTTAATGTCACTGACCAGGACCTATTGTACTACATAATCAGGAAATATCAATAAAATACGGGCACTTATAACTTTATTACAATAAAAAGAAAAAAAAAACTAGAGTTAGCAAAAAAATAAACATATCTAACGACCAGTGGTCCACGTTGTTAGCCCCAGATCGATAAAACTAGAAGTCATGAAGACAGGCGTTTGCCCAGCAGTGGGATGACAGTCTAACAGTATCAGTTAGCAAGTTAGTTTACAATAAATCAAGAATTCAAACGTCATGTTATTTGTCAATGTATTTTTTTTTGTTCAGTATGAATTATGATATGACCTATTTGATTATTTAAAAAAACATACGTAGTGTGAATCAGCTTTCGTTGCTGACTGTCCAACGGTATTAAGTCTTGTTTCCTATTAATAGTCTTGCAAGTTGCAACTTTCGATCTCAGGAACCGCATTCCGAGTCTTGTAGATAAAAATAAAATTGATCAACATTTTGATTTAATTTAGTAGTTATGGCTGGGAGATGCCACGGAATATTATTAGTAATGTCTAAAGAATATATTTACATAATACGTTATTATAAATTACTTACGCACATATTTACTTTTTATCTGAAACAGTAAGGCATCTCCAATCAAATCACGGAAGGTATAGGAAGCCTCTATGTTTCTTCTTTTTTTTTCTTTCTATTAGATGTTTTACAGAAGATATAAGGTTGATCTCTTGATCAGTTAATTACGGACCATGTTTCCTCACCGTGTTTTCCGGCTGATAAAGATCTCTTCAAAAATAACAGTAAACAATTATTTTTTTCTTAATTAATAAAGTTGTCATATTTACATACTTACACGCATACTATTTATGTCCGTGCATTATTTTTTAGTGTTACTGTTTTTTTTTTTTTAAAGATAATTGACAGGCAGGGACTTACGAAGTCACTGAAGTAAAATTAGCATCAAAAGGCTATTTACTCATTAATTAATAATATGTTTCAATAAACTCACAATCCATATTTTTTCATAAGCAAGTTACAAATTACTGTCAGTGAGATTATCAAGAATATCATAAATACCGAAGAGGAGGCACTGACCAACCAACAATGAAATCAACCTGTATCAAAACTAACCCTTTCTTCGGCCGGTTTTTTTTATTCTTATTCTTTTTTTAAAAGAAGATCGAACCTTTTTTCTTTTTTTTGGCCATTAGCTTTTTTTATTCGTATCTTCGTTTTTTGTGGGGATCCCAAATTAATATAATGTTTTTTTGGGTACGATGCTATCGAACTGGTTTAGTGGTCGAAAACTTGTGGGAAAGACATAATGAAAGTGTTTTTTTTTAGATTTACGATAGTTTAGATACTTACTCTCGTTTTCGTTGCGCGTAGATTTTACATAACCTGTCCACAAATGCGTTATGTAGAATATCGGAGATTTCATTTAAGTTAATCAGGGTTTTAAAGAACTTTTTTAAAAGATGTTTACGTTTAGGCGATCAGGATTTATATTTCCTTATGTGTTGATGGTATCTGGTGTCGATAACATGAAATTTGTGCGTAATGTAATCCTTTTTCGCGTGTTGCGACATTGTCCTTTTTATTTAGTTTTTTTGCGTGTGATTTTAATTACGGCTCTTAAATAAAACATTGAAGGCGCCTATATTGCAGTTGAGTTAAATTATTACTGGGTTTTTAGTGTTTTTTCTTTTTAAAACGTTGTTGTGCACACAACATCTGTCCACTAGTGATTGTCATTAATTAACAGGACGTCGGACGGACGGACAGACAGGTTTAAAACTATGTAGACGAGCAGGTTTCCAAGCATCTTATTTTTACGTTTTGCATGCATTCACTGCGTAAAACATTGGTATTTAACCGTACTCCTATACTGTTATGATCTTGTAAGGAATTTTAAAATAGTACAAAATATAGCCGCTTGAGGATAAAATCTCTTGGGGTTTTATTTAAACATCCGTTATTTTTGTACTTACTACAAAAAAAAAAACTCTTCAGTTACGGGTTGAATGTAGAGAACCGGTTGTATATAAATTGACAAATTAAGCAACAACTACTTTGTTTACTTCATGTCCTTTCAGACCAGACAAAGTCCAGACGTAAAACGAAAAAAATACAGCTAAAATATTTTTCCTAAAACTGTTAATGATCGCATTATCAGCAAAAAAATTGTCAAGCTACTTTAGGAGGTGATACGTCACCCGACTGTCTGCCGTTACCCATTGTGGCTTCCAAAATCCACAATCTGCGACCGAATCTCGACTTTTTTCAGTCGAAATGTTCCTTTATCCGCGGATCTCGCCAAAACGCCAGACGTAACGCATAAATCCTTATTTAAATATACCTCACAGCTTTAATAGACACGGAAAATCCTACTAACCAAGGAAATCGCAGAGAAAATTCTATCTTAATGTCTTTCAAATACACTCCACTATACTCTAATTCAGAATAGATTCGCGAAAATAAATGAACGGCGTAAGATTCGCGACGATCTTCAATTTTCAATTCTAATATGGACAGTGCAAGGTTTTATTTCCAATGGGTGTTAGTGAAAGGGTTTTTATAGCAATAAATAAAGGAATATCGAAGTTGGCTGTGTCAACAACGCGTTGCATTCTTGTGCAGTGTGTACGACACACACACACACGCACAACTCGCGAGATGATGCCGCGTGTGTGTGTACACAAATACTTATTGGTAAATGTTGACTTGGGAACAGAGATTCAGATGCACTATGATAGTTTGATAATATTATTTTTCCTTTCTTTTTTTGCGAAATGTATTTGAAACTGCAATATTGATGAAATCAAGAAAATCGTTTTCATAATTCCGCTTTGGGTAACAATTTTGCAGTCGCGATTTCGTTAAATAAAACTTCTTTTACGTTAGTTAAACAACGTTCCTTGTATTTCCTTATATTATGTACTCCCATATGTGTAAGTAACTACACACGTGAGTGAAAATCTGTTTTTCAGTTTTCTTAAATCTTATCAGGTTTGTTTCAAAACCAGCTGGCCTACCATGACGTCTTAAAGCAGTATCGTTTTACTCTTATTCCAGTGTGGGAAAGAGACGGAGCTATACAGGATGTCTAGCGCCATCTCTTTCCCTCACTGGAAAAGGAGTAAAACAATAATATTTAAAGACGTCATGGTCGGCCAGCTAACCTTCTTCACTAACAATTTTCAAACACTCTATTTTCAAGAAAAACAAATGGTATAAATCTCAAGAAAATCTACTACCTTACTGACCAACATCCCCACATAACTTTTCCACCACAATCCTCTCCACGGTTCCTCTGTTCATCTCCCCGTGACCTTGAGTAGAGTTGACCCGTTCCCGCGAATCGGCCGCGTTGCCCTCGTGCTCTTGCAGGGCCACAGAGGGGGTGAGACAACGAGGTGCAGTGGGGGGGAAAGAGGGGACTGATTCCGAGTAAACTTAACTTTAGTTTACAAGTTGGCAACATTGCAGCGTGCGAGTCGTGTGAGCTTCGCTGCAGCGAGAGGGTTAAGACAGGTTGGGAGGAAAAGGGTTGAGGAAAAGGTAATGGGCTAGTGAACTTTTGACAGTTGGAAGTTATGACAGATTTAAGCTGTGGTTAATAATACTAATCCTATCCTACTAATGTAATAAAATTAAATGCGATTTTTTTTGAGAATGACTGGGTAGATGGAAGGATTTTTGTTACTCTTTCATGCAAAAACTACTGAATGGATCTGGTTGAAATTTGGCACAAGGATAGATAATTTAGAAATCGTAAATACGGTCATGCCTGTTGGTTAGATGGGTCAATAAAAGTAGAAAGATTTGAGTTGTGTTTTATTTATTATTGCAGGAGCTTTTCCGAAAAAGTTAGTCGATTTATGAATGCGCGATATCACTGCCATGACATTAATTATTGAAAATATGGGAAATGATATGGTTCGGAAACTCTCCCGAAATAATAGAAAAAGCATTAAGACTATTTTGTTTATCCTTACAAAGTTCAAATAGACTTTTTATTTTCCTTGGACATTAACTTTGTAATCTACTGTTTAGTATCTACCTACTGATAACCTTAATTTTCTTACTAAAATACACTAAATATACACATCATCTGCCTAGCCTTTTCCCAAACTATCTTGGGGTCGGCTTACAGTCTAACCGGATGCAGCTGAGTACCAGTATTTTACATGAAGCGACTGCCTATCTGACCTCCACAACCCAGTAACTGGGTAATACGATACCCCTTCGTAAGACTGGATGTCAGACTTTTGGCTTCTGACTACTCGTAACGACTGTCAAAGATCTGCAAATGATAGGCAGGACCAACGGCCTAACGATCTTTCCAGTGTTTAATGGGAGATCACCCATCTACGGACCAACCTAGGCAAGCCGAGCTTAACCTAAAGATCGATCCGAGCGGCTATTATTACTTAGCCACGAGCTCCTCAATCATGAAAAATCTAACTTACGAAATAAACCGACTAGTGAAGTTAAGTAACCCACAGGAGCATAGCTACCGCCGTTTACCCGGTCATTATCAGCTATAAATGATTTAATAAATTAGTTTACTGAAAAAAGGCAAGGAGACTGTAATTTCTAATTTGAATTGTTTGTAAAAATTTTGGAAAAAGTGACAGATAATTATGATGAATAAATATTTCTTTTAATTTTATGCAAACATTTTTTTTTCTTTTGTGAGAAATTTTTACCCTTACTTTGGGCCCCCAAACAAATTTTTATACGGGGCCCCGCCAAGGCATGCAACGCCACTGGTAACCCACTTATCTTGAAACTCTACAACTTGTATAGGGTAAGTTTATGCACTGCAGTAAGTTTGTTTGTGGTCAAAGTAAGTTGATGATCAACTTCTGAGTACCTCTTGTAGGTTCAGCCACTTTTAAACCTTTTTATTTTATGAGTTTACTAGCTGTCCCGCGCTACTTCGTTTGCGTCACATTTTCCCCGTTTTCGCAAAATTTTCATTGCTGCTCCGCTCCTATTGGTCGTATCGTAATGATATATATGCCTATAGCCTTCCTCGATAAATGGGCTATCTAACTCTGAAATAATTTTTCAATACGGACCAGTAGGTAGTTCCTGAGATTAGCGAGTTCAAGCAAACAAACAAAACAAACTTTTCAGCTTTATAATATTGACATATTATATATAATATATACGTATAGTATAGATTAATATAGAAGATTATTAGTATAGAATATAGATAAAGATGACCTAGCAATACTGACATTGATTGCTGACAGCCTAGTGGACACAAACTCGAGTGAACTTGAGGTCCAAGGTTCGATTCCCACTTCCCAGGTCCGTCTTTGTGATTTTTATACAGGTATTTCCCAGTAGCAGCTTGGTTTTTAGATAAGGATAGGGTCATCCCTATCACATCAGGCTTAGAACATAACTGCTGGAGTGTACTAAGTCTTACACCTCTACCTATCCCTTCAAGTAATACATATAGGCTTGTTGATGATGTTATCAATTCAAATTATCTCATTTTGTAATAGTCAGGTAACAAGAATAGACTCCAGTATAGTTTTCTTATGAACGCTTAATTGCTACAAATTTAATTAAAATAATAATCCTTTTCACATCACCAGAGATGATGGAAAACATCATGCCGGCATGTCCTAGAACAAAAAATTCGAAGACATGTGACATCTACCAACCCGCACTGGGCCCGCGTGGTGGATTACATCCCACTCCCTCTCATAGAGAGGAGGCCTGTGTCCCAGCAGTGGGAACATTATAGGCTGATGATGATGGTATGACCAGAGGGCTGGCTTTTGGCCCTAGAACCAGCATTGCCATCCAACGTGACAATGCACCCTTGTGGGCACTTTTACTGATGACAGCGATGTGGACAATTTTTTTTGGTTTCTTTTCCCATTTTATTCCTTTTTCGAGTCAAAGTTCATCATACTCATACTACAAATACTCTCTCTCTCAAAGAAGAGAAGAGGCCGTCCAAGTATCGGTAACATTTTATGCTGTATTTTTGTATAAGTTATGGCATTTTATCTACTTAACTCCCCTTCCACAGGCCCACAACGGCCCTGCCTGCACGAACAATCTAAAAGATTTATCTAATATCAATTGACAAACAGATTGATGTTTGCTGTATAGTCGTTTTTATAAGACTGGACCACAGCATCCTGCTTTCCAGTGCCGTTTATGGAACCTACTGAACAGACGAGTGGCCTATTATGTCTTGCAAGGAACTACACTTGTGCCAGACGATTTTTAGATGATGTATTCTGAACTTCACACACTAAGGGACTTGCCAGAGAATGGGCCGCAGCGTTCTCTGTGCTTTTGTAACAACCGTACTGCGATCGCCAACCCGCCTGCCAAGCGTGGCGATTATCAAAACTCCGCAAAATGTCAATGATGATGATCATGATGATGACTCTGAACTTGGTTATATTTAATAATAAATAGGTAATTTAGGTTTCCAGTTCCACAATAAGCTGAGTTAAGTCATGCCTATTTTGCTAAAGTTCTGAAGTTTACTATATATTTATTTCCCCAGAAATTATTTAAATCTCATGTGATAGGTCCCAAATACAAAAAACGGGATTGTTGACTGGTAAGATTAACCAGTGGAGAATGCGTTTATTTAGAATAGAATAGAATAAAACTTTATTGTACACCAAAAATTAAACATAATGGGTTTACAAAACTGCTAATTTTATGGTTACAACGGCGGTCTTATCGCTGATAGCGATATCTTCCAGACAACCTTTGGATGAACATTATGGAATTACTTAAAATAAAAAAAGTAAAAAAATATTTAACAATGGCACTACATAAAGTTTAAATAAATTAATTAATTCCTAATAGAAACCCAACCGATTCGAGATCGAACTTACAGACCAGATTCGGTCGTCACACTTACGGCCACTATACTATCGAAACAGTAATAATAAACTAAAAATAAATTGTATAAAAAAAAACAAATCTAATTAATTAAGCACACGAATTATAGTACAAGTACTTAACAACTGACGGTTCGTTCACTTCTAAGTACAACTGCAAACAAAATCACGACCATCGAATTGTTGACTGAAAGGAAAAGTTGAAACAAAACAAATAAGAAAACTGTTCGTTTTTAGTCGAGTACTCGTAAATAATGTAACACCTTGCCAGTAATTGTCAAAGGGTTAGATAAAGGTTTACGTACATAATGCACCGACATTTCGCCAGTGACCTATGTTGAAGCCCCATGTAATGTGGTTTCTAGATCCAGATTCTGAGGTGCTGCTGAGATAAAAAAATCCAACCACACTTTACCCAATTTGGGAATCGACCCCAAGACCGTATGCTTAGTGCAAGCTGTTCTTGAACTCTCAAAATGTGTATTACCAACGTAGATCGAATATACAACTAGAAGTTTTATACAACAATTCTGTTCTGCATTCCGCTTAAAGAAACAAAATATATGCATTTACAGAAGAAGAAGCAAAGAAGTAAACTTTTAAAATTAATTCGCTCGCCCATCGGAAGTCAGTTTCTATTACCCTATATCTACTAAAGCTCCTATCTAATCTATGGTTCACTCCACATTCATTTTAACTTTATAAAAATCTTAAATCAATACATAACCATAAATAAAACCACCTATATCTTAAACTCAGCTTCACCGTGGACCACGGTCGCGAGCCCTTCAAAATTAACCGGTTCCTATCTTGTATCCTTGTCCAACATTCGTGTTACAACTATACCTGTCTCGTTTTGCCCTTCGGACATTTTTTTATCTCACTCTCACCACCGCTGTAACTACCACTTTCCCTTTTCAAAGGACGAAGACACCAATATTTGGCATCTTTGTCTTTTGTGGGCAGTTTTATATGCGCGTCTCTGTCTTCTGGAGGCAGGATTTGGCCTTGAGACTAAGATGCAGAGTCTGGTCAAAGTTATTTTTACTTTTTACTTGGAACGATGACTAAATGCGTTAAGAAGCTAGTGGCAAGTCCTTCGCTTGTTTTATGGTATGTGTTTTGTGTAGGTGTGTGTATCCGAACGCATATTATTATCTGTAGCTTTGTTGACCGTTGGAAGCCATTTTCAATTTTTGTGTCAATATATCTTATTGGAGATCGGTCTAGTTTTAATTGAGAAAGAAACCTTTGATTATAGATCTACACTTAGGTTTAGAACGAAAGTTTATTATCATAAACTTTTTGATAAAAAAAAACAAAAGAATGGGCTCCATCATCATCATCATTTCAGCCGAAAAGACGTCCACTGCTGGACATAGGCCTCCCCCAACTCCATATTGACATAAGGGGGGTTTTGCCATAATCGCCACGCTTGGCAGACGGGTTGGCGATCGCAGTATAGGTTGTTACACAAGCACAGAGAACGCTGCTGCCCATTCTCTGGCAAGTCCCTTAGTCGCCTCTTACGACACCCACGGGAAGATATGGGGTGGTGCTATTCTTTACGTCCGGACACCATACAGAACAGAAAAGAAAAGAATGGGCTTACCGTAATAAAATGTTGATGTACAGACGCCAGCTGGTTAAGTTACCTGAACCTGTCAAATTTTCCCCATCAGCCTTGAACCGTATTCTTTAAAAATAAAGTTGAAAATCTACTAAAGAAATTTGACAGATTGTTGTAGCTTTATGTGCTGGCTGTACAATAAACAAATTTTACTACAAATACTGTTTTAAATTACAGTTTATCACAGCAATCGTTTTTACTTTTACATTTTTTTTATTTATTTTGTGTCAACAACTACATTAACTTGTACCTTTTTTGTTTGCCAAAATGGTTTAGGAATAAACGTCAAAATAACCAACTTATGGAAGGAATCAAGTTTTCTATCTTCGTTAGTTTCCACCAACAATTACTTAGTGACATTTAGATTTTATTTGACACTGTTCGCCTATTTCCTTATACCTTCTAGGAATAAATATATGTACATTTTATCATCATCTGCCTAGTCTTTTCCTAAACTATCTTGGGGTCGGCTTCCAGTCTAACCGGATGCAGCTGAGTACCAGTATTTTACATGAAGGGACTGTCTATCTGACCTCCACAACCCAGTAACTGGGTAATACGATACCCCTTGGTAAGACTAGATGTCAGACTTTTGGCTTCTGACTCGTAACGACTGTCAAGGATCTACAAATGACAGCTGGAACCAACTTGCGCTCCGAGGTACGGAGGAAACTTGGTATGTAATTATGGTCACCCATCCTCGGACCAAACTCGGCAAGCACGACTTAACCTTAAAGATTGTCCCGTGCGGCTGTTGCGCGAGCTCCTCAATAAATATAGATTCTTTACTGAACAATTTTTATTTAGAATAAAGAAATTTTTGAAAAGGGGACCGCCAATTAATACCAATCATCTATCTCCCGAGTTATCCATCTGATATCTTCATAACTAACGATTTCATTGAACCTTTGTCTAAAAAAACTTACATAAATCTTAAATTGTAGCTAGCTTTGTATTTCTACAGTGATCGAAGCTTTTCTTAACCGAAAATCAACAATAAACCAGATCAAATTACCCTTTACTATGTCAAACTTTTCCTTATTCCTCTAGAATAAGGAAAAGTTTGACATTGATGTAATGGAATCCTAGGTAGAATGGAATAAACAGGGCTACTTGACTAGACTAGTTCTGAAAAACCCCGTGCGTAAGCAATGCAAGACCTGTTTTCTGTTCAATTCGAAAAGTAAAGTTGTGCGTAGACCTGAGCCAAGAGTCAGCCTAATTTGAATAAATGACTTTTGATTTTGATTTTTTTGGTTGTGGGTGAGACTGCATGACTAGCGCTTTGATATTAACACAATAATATTGTGTTTCCGAACGCTTACAACCCTAATCTCTGCAAAGTTAGATTGAACAGGCTTCTTCTGTGTAAGCTCGTACCATCGTCGACTTTGTCTCTGTCATCTCTGACCTAGACTAGAGTCAAGAGCAAAACCATAGCAAATAAAAAAAACCGGCCAAGTGCGAGTCGGACTCGCGCACGAAGGGTTCCGTACCATTATTTATAAAAACGAGCAAAAAAATCACTTTTTTGAATGGGAGCCCCCCTTAATTATTTATTTTATTCTGTTTTTAGTATTTGTTACATCATCAACAGAAATACACAATCTGTAGAAATTTCAACTCGCTATCTATCACGGTTCATGAGATACAGCCTGTGTGACAGACGGATGGACGGACGGACGGACGGACAGCGAAGTCTCAGTAATAGGGTCCCGTTTGACCCTTTAGGTACGGAACCCTAAAAATAACGTGCATACTCGCAATGAAGAAGTTTCATTGTCAACATAACATCCTGGCTGAAGTCCCACGGACCCAAACAAAGCCGTTTGCTTCCACATTTATTCTGCGAACCGCCAGTCTATGGAATTCACTGCCAGCTTCTCTGTTTCTCAATCATTATAATCAGGATCTCTTTAAAGTTTGAGTGATCCGGTTTCTTCTAGGCAAGTGTGCACCACACTAGGCAGCATCATCGCTTCACATCAGCCGACTTGCAGCCAAACGCAAGATTATTTAGTAAACACTTGCTTTTATTCGCCTTACAGATAGGCAGAAATTTCGCCAGTTATGTTCAATTCAATGTGGGTTAGTCAGCAACTCGACACGTACGACTGGACACACATGTGTCCAGTTGGTGAAACACAAAAATAGGATCACTTATTATTTCGTCATCTGGACACTCAAAGATTTTTACGCGTGCCCTGATAGTGAAGCTTCTCATGTGTTGCACTGCTGGGCAAAGGCCTCCCCTTTCTCCTTCCAAACGTCTCTATCCTGTGCGATATCTGGCCATGATCAGAAACGGCAAACAAGACACTTAAATTAATTCACTTTTATGTTTTCGCCAACTGGACACACGTTCGCATTTTACCCGAATTCATGACAAAGTACAGTCACGCCGATTAATGTTTTGTATTACAATCGTCATCGGCCACTAAACGTCTTTGATTGATGAATGATTATTTTTGTTAAATTAACCATTTTTAAGGGTTCGTTTGTTCATCAGTCTTACTTTAAATCCTATTTTTGAGTTTCACCAGCTGGACACACGTGTGTCCTATCTTACGTATCGCGTTGTTGACTAACCCTTCAATGTTATTGTATAAGTCTGCATCACCGCATCTGTGAGGCCTCTGGAGATCTGAGATTTCGATGTATTAAGCAGGGGGCGAGCCTGTAACGATGATCTGGGTAAGAAGCAGACTAATGCTTCTACAGACTTGTAGCGACCTACAAAAAGCAACTTACTACAAAAAGTACTACAGCGCCATCTATGACATGGTGGAAGAACTAATATTAATTTACTACATCTCGCAAGCAAAGTTTACATCGACTTAAGATAGACACAACACCTGTCTGGTCGGAAGATCCTGAACTGGAACTTTACACCCTTTTCCTCATACCCCCAAAAACCAAACACTTTTTCCTACTGGGGGTCTTTACCAGATAAACCAGACTTATCTTTAGCGGTTGCTTCTAACGAACATCATCATCACTCTCCTGCCGTGTTAGCTCGTGGCTAAATAATAACAGCCGCACGGGTCGATCTTTAAGTTTAAGCCGTGTTTGCCGGGGTTGGTCCGTGGATGTGTGACTAATTGCATACTGAGTTTCCTCCGTGCCCCGGAAAGCACGTTATAAGACAGTCGTTATGTGTAGTCAGACGCCAAAAGTCTGACATCCAGTCCTACTAAAGCGTATCGTATTACACAGTTACTGGGTCAGATAGGCAGTCGCTACACGTAAAATACTGGTACTCAGGTGCATCCGGTTAGACTGGAAGCCGACCCCAAGATAGTTTGGGAAAAGGCTTGTAAGGCTAGGCAGATAATGATCATCATTCTGCTGTCCTTATCCCAATTTATGTGGGGTTGCCGCTGCATGTCTTCTTCTTCCATACTTCTCTATTACTCGTCATCTCAGTCACCTCCAAGGTTTTACCACTAAACCCTGAAAATATTGTTTGGGTCTCGCCTAATGGATACGATAGTGACTGACGTGGTGGTGACACATGGCAAAGCCGATGCAGGAGTGCTGGATGATATGATGAAATGGTTCTGTCAGTGACATTGGAGGAGCTCGTGGCTAAATAATAACAGCCGCCCAGGTCGATCTTTAAGGTTAAGCAGTGCTTGCCGAGGTTGGTCTGTGGATGGGTGACCATAATTACATACCGAGTTTCCTCCGTGCCTCGGAAAGCACGTTAAGCCGTTGGTCCCGACTGTACTTTTTAGATCTTTGACAGTCGTTACGAGTAGTCAGAAGCTAAAAGTCTGACATCCAGTCTTACCAAGGGGTATCGTATTACCCAGTTACTGGGTTGTGGAGGTCAGATAGGCAGTCGCTTCATGTAAAATACTGGTACTCAGCTGCATCCAGTTAGACTGGAAGCCGACCCCAAGATAGTTTGGGAAAAGGCTTGGCAGATGATGGTTCTGTCATTGGCAGACAAAACAGTCTTGACTCAAGTGTGCTCAAGGTTTTATAGTAGAGGTTTCTTCCTACAAAGAAAAATGACGTTACAACGGATCCCTGGCTTGTAAAGCGTCATCTCTTTCCTTTGGTTTTACCTGGTTTATAAAAAGTTACTTAAGTAGTTGTGATTTGCAAAATCCCTTTTACCGTGAAAGTGAAAAACTTAATTATTAACCGACTTCGAAAAGGAGAAGGTTCTCAATTTGATTGGTATTTTTTTTTAATTTTAGAAGCGTAATATAAACGGAGCAAATAAAATAAACTTTCGGGTGTCAGTGACTTTTACTTGTTTCATTGTCTTTTGCTCGCAGAACAGATGGCCGATGGGGCCGAAAAGTTCTGGAATGGCGACCGCGAACCGGGAGCCGATGCGTTGGAAGGCCTCCCACTAGGTTGACCGATGACCTGGTGAAGGTTTCGGGGATCCGCTGGATGCGAGTCGCACGGGACCGGTCAATGTGGCGACACTTGGGGGAGGCCTATGTCCAGCAGTGGACGTCTTTCGGCTGAAATGATGATGATGATGATGATTGTCGTTTTGCCACCGTCTTCCGAAAACAAAGTTATTTTCCACTTTTAAGCGCTTTTATTGGAATTTGGTTATTTTTTTGTGATAAAGTTTTTATTTTACGCGTTTTTGTTGTGGTATCTCACATAAATCCTAATCAAGTATCAATTTTACACTGTAACTTTAAGTGATGAGGTCTGGCTCTTGTGATATAAGAATTCCTCCACCGTTTTTTTTAACCTCTGCAACGAGGTGTATCTATGCCTTTATAGCCTAAAATGTGTTTATAAATAGAATATCATAAATGAACAATAGTATTTTTAAAACTTTTTTTTATCACCAAAATAAACATTTACTAGTCATACAATTAAAAAAAAAAACTTTTTAATATTACTGACTGTTTTGGGGCTTCATACCTTTGCTTCTCCTCTAACCAGTACGCTTAGCATGAACCACTGTAGAAACGAGTTTTGTTTGCAGAAGAATCGACTTAATGACGGATAGACAATGACTATTTGTCATTTTGACGATTCTTCCGTCGACATAATCCGTTTCTACAGTGGTCATGCTACGCGTGCTGCGAACTCAAAGCGCGGCGAAAAAAAGCAAATAATAGTTTTATAATTAGTAGTAGTAAGTATAAGTAGTATACCTATTATTAACGTACCTAAGTACACACATCAAAAGTGTCTAGGGATCAAGCATTTTTATGCGGATTTCTTGAGATTGAGATGTGGCTTTGTAATAAATTTATGATTTTATAAATTTATATGGATCCTTTTTGGTGCATTTCATAATTTGAATCAGGAACTGTGAATCAAATTCGAGTAAAAGATGAAAATCAGCTGTCAATATTTTCCCTATAAAAACATACAACGCATTGAAGACATTATTAGTGCTACTGTTTCCCTACTACTGATTAAAACCAACGTTATTATGGAGCGGCGACGTCATTTAAGCAGGGAAGAAATGCTCAGAGCCGTGGGAATGATAGAAGCTGGTTCCCGGCAACGTACTGTGGCTTTAGCTCTGAATACAAGTCAGAGTGTTATCAGTCGACTTTGGACACGTTACCGAAGCACTGGTACCGTGGCTGAGCGCCATGGAGGACGGTATCGCTGCACCACACGGAGACAAGACCGATACATTCAAATCTTAACTCGAAGAGCTCCAACAATAACCGCCATGATGTTAGCCGTGAGGCTTCATCACTCTTCAGGGAACTTAATTAGCGACCAAACAGTCAGGAACCGCTTGCATGAAGTGAACCTTCATTCCCGAAGACCGCTACGGGTACCACCTATAGCAATGCACAATCGTAGGATTCGATATCAATGGGCTCTTGAACACAGAAATTGGGCAGAAGAACAATGGCGTTTCGTGTGCTTTTCTGATGAGTCTCGTTTTGGTATGAGACCGGATACAAGACGTATACGACACTGGAGAACCCCTGGACGCCAACAGCGATTAAAATCCTGCCAGGAAGTCCATCCTTATAGTGGTGGAACCATCATGGTATGGGCGGGTATTTGGATCGGCGGAAGAACTGAGTTGATTTGGATCAGAGGCAACCTCAACGCTCAAATTTATGCTGAGATGATTGTATCAGACGTCATCGTTCCTCTACAAGTGCAAATCGGTCCCTTATTTCAGTTAATGCATGATAATGCACGACCGCACACCGCAAGAGTTGTAAGACAGACTCTCGCCGCAGCTAACATCAATGTCCTGCCCTGGCCTGCTCAGTCGCCAGACTTGAACCCGATTGAGCATGCATGGGATATGCTACAGAGAAGAGCTCTGCCGAATATGGAGGGTATCCAGTCGCAAGAAGACCTTTTTTTGTTGTTGCAACGAACATGGGCGGCCATTCCACAGCGTGATTTGGATGAACTCATTTTGAGTATGCCAAACCGATGTTCTTGTGTTGTTAGTGTTCGCGGTAGAAACACGGATTATTATTTGTTTAAGTTACCCAATAAAATTTTAAAGAAAACTGTTATTTCAGTCTTTTTTTCGAACTTTAATGTTAGTGGTTCAAATGTCAAAAATCCCTTTATTAGAAAATGGCAAATTTCTTTATTAATGCAAAGGTGACTTGGTTTATCGTTACTGTGACAAACGAAAACACTTTATTTGATGAATCCTTAAAGAAAATTTTAATTAATATCAATCAGGAGAAAAGTTATTGCAAAAATATATGTTGATCCCTAGACACTTTTGATGTGTGTATTATATTTACTCTAAGACTTTTAAGCTTGTATTCGAATTTTATTTGTATGAGTACTTCGTAGGTTCAGTGGTAGTGTTCGCAACGTACGACAATGGAGAGTGAAATTCTGGCTTCGATTCCTGAGCAGTGTTACTTGTCATTTATTTTAATACTCTCAGTTGCTACACGGGGTTTTTGTACAGAATTATCGCTGATCTCTTTCTAATTAGTATTAAATAACGAATAAAACGTATAAAATAGATGACAAAAAATTTAAAAAGTTCCCCTCAAATTCCAAAAAAAAAATCACCCGTAAACAACAAAATAATTTATTATCCAAAAAACCAATGCACACGTAGGTACTGAGCAATCGTTAGACAGATCCCGAGACATATGATTGATATGTTAATTTTCCTTTCTGACTTTCGTATGATTGATTGACTAAAAATTACCATGTTATGTATGTCTTAAAGGTACCCGTAGCAGTTTCCGCTGTATAAGTGCACCTGTGGGTTGTCACCTGTTAAGGTTATTCTATGCTTTTAGTCCATCAGGGAGAATGTTTCAGATTACTGCCAAAGTAGAATAATCAATGACTAAGTTTATTTTTCATCGTTTCTCGTAAAAAAAGGACCTCAGATTTTTAGTTACCTACATCAGGTTTGGTAACTAATCATTTTAAATACATCGTAGGATATAAAATTAGGATACTTTTTTAGCTTACATACCTGTATATAAACATGAGTGTTACGAATTTGTAATTCTTCAGGAACAAAATGGACCATCAGGTTAACTTAAAACCTCAATTGCAGAGGGATCACTTTCTGGATTTGCAGATATTTGTAGGTTTTAAAAAAACAATGATTTCTGTGCACATTTTTATCTAATTTGCAATTGGTGCGCATCACATCTTCCTGTTTGAGGCAGGCAGGACCGGATTATAAAGAACAAAAACCAAACGAAAGTAAAGATAAATTCAATGATAATGAGTCGCCTCATACAAATTCGTAAGTTCATCTCTTGGTTCAACGCACTGCAGCAATTACCGCGCCGCGCCGCGACCAAAACAAGCAAACACATCGACCTTGCGCGGAAAACCAAAAAAAATCCCCGCGCACCGTCCTGACCTACATACGACGCCACACGCGATAAAACGTATAAAATAACATAATAATAAGACTAAATAATAAGAAAAAAGGAAGCGAGACTCAAAAATAAAAATAATAATCACAAGATTACGGTTACGCGGCGCGTAGTGGGCGCGTTTTTCATTCACGCTCCGGTGGAATAGTTCTCTTTTTAAAAAGGGGACGACGACGGTACGTGCCGCGGACTTGCCTTTTCTTTTATTTTCCGATTTCTTTCTTTTTTAATCATTTCACGAATATGGAGCGTTTTTATTTTCCCCGGCGGACGGTCCTCCCATTCATGCGGCGGGCTGCTTGCCTTATGTCCGACTTTTTGTTGCTTGAAACAATTACGACTACAACCGGTCGTAAGATTTGTCGGCTCGTGGTATGCCGTTTGTGTTTTTTGCTGTTACGTAATTGAAGCTAACTTGTGAGATGATGCTGATGAGATTGCTTTATTAAATGCTTTATTTGTTTGTTTTAGTTTGTGTTGGAATGGTAGCGGAAGGAGCTGAAAGGTTATGTAATTGTAAACGATATAATTTTAGGTATACCTAATGTAAATATAACATAAGTAAGTAAAATATCTGATCTTGTGTAAGTATTGTTGATGTTCCAACTCAAAAAAAGGAGAGGTACTTGCTTTCAGCAAAAGAACATCGAGCATTGCTTATGTTCCTCCATCTGACATCTACCAACCCGCACTGGGCCCACGTGGTGGATTACAGCCCACTCCCTCTCATAGAGAGGAGGCCTGTGTCCCAGCAGTGGGAACATTTGAGGCTGATGATGATGATCTGACAACTTAACTCATATTAAAATTAGTAGAAGCAGCCGCACGATTGTTATCAATACCGAATAAAATTCTCCTGCAACGATCAACAAAAATTTAGTAAGTAACAAAGGTACCATTAAAATCAAAGAAAGTGACAAGAGCCAGACCAACTCCAAACTAAAAACTGCAGAAGCCCCAAACATGAGCTAATCTTATCAACTCAAAAAGAGTAGTTGAGTTCTTGCTGACACAAAGGAGAAGAATTGTTTTCGACATAATTCGGAAAACCATGCAGGAAAACCTCAGTATTCCTAATCTTTAAGCAACAAAAGTTTATGAATAAGATACTACTTATTTATTGCGCACCAAGTAGCTAAGGAAGACTGCATAGACTTTAGTCAAAACGAATTTGGTTTAGTCAGAGTCGCTATGAAATGAGTCAAAACTTCCACAAATATATCAAACACTAGCTGTACCCGGCATGCCTTGCAATGCGCTTTTTACTACCTACCTACCCTACCCTACGCTATCTTCCCACCTACCTACCCTACCCTACCCTACCTACCTACCTACCTACCCTACCTTTCTCACCTTTTAAACCTTCTCTGGACTGCGACAAACATTTCAAAACCAAAATTATGTAGCTAAATTGGTCCAGCCATTCTCGGGTTTTGCGAGACAAACAGGAATTGATTTTAATATGTATAAAAACAAAGATCTGTGTTAAAACAAAACAAAACTCTTCTACAGACAAAATAGACAAAACTGTTTTGACTAAGTGTTCACTGTGTAATAATTCTTGATTCTTGATATACCTATCTAATTTACTCCACTGTCCACCTCTCTTCTATTTAACCAACCAACAATCCACACATACATTGTTACTTAATAACTTATTAAAGAAAGAAACGAACGCACGTTACGTTACAAGACAAAAGTAAAGCAACATGACAAAGGTTCAGTCACCCCTAGGTCTGGTTACCAAGTGCTAAGTGGCTTCAAGCACTAGAACCAGGCTTTTTAGTCGGCAAGACGGCACGTGTTTCCTCGGTAAGGCAATCATGGTGTTTGATAGAGTAGGGGAAATAGTGTTACAGAATTTAAGTTTCCTTACAATGACTGGAGTAGAATACCACATTGATGTAGCGGTCACAAGCGCGACTGCTGAGCACACGATGTGTTCGATTCCCAGGCCAAAGGCGTTATTGAGTTTTTCCATCACGAATTTCTCAGTAACAGCCACGGTATCTGGATTTGTGCTCGGTTGGTGTCGATTTCTGATAGACAACAAAATCCATGGCCCGAGCTGGTAATCGAATCCAAGACTGAGAAACGAGAGAAAAAAATCTCCGAGCTCATGACCTACCGTCCTCATTACCATGAGTAAGCTAAAGTGGCAATGGGCCGGCCATATTAGCCGTAGAACCGATGACCGTTGATATAGACGTGTTCTCGTGTGAAAACCGCGAATCGGCAAACGTAAGGTGGGACGCCCTCAGGCTCGGTGGAGCGACGATCTTCGCAGGGTGGCTGGTACCAATTTATTTCAATTAGACCATTACAGGCAATATGAACGTAAAAAAAACGAAAAAAAATACGTGAAGCAACAGTCCCAGTCACAAGGCATAATAACTTGTGAAAGTACCTACTGTAGTTGCCCATCTCAAAGCGTAGATCTTTATGGAGAAGAAATAACAAGAAACTCCATGAACACTCTTTTGAATCGAAATATTGTTAAAAAATCTTGGTTACTTACATCATTCATGTTGAGAATTAGATACACTCAGCGTCACAAAAATCGCACCTCTCCGAAAATAAGTTTCAAGCAAGTCCCGCCATCAACGTATGCATTAAACCCTATTAATATTGGTATCAATTGAAAGTATGTTTAACGACCTTTAAATTAACAACAGTTAGAATTCCTAAACACAACAGATCTCATTAGCGCGTAACGTTAAAGAAAATGTTGTCAAAATACGCATTACAACGGCCACTAATTGCACCTCCCTACAAGGGTATAAAACGGGCGACCCGGGTCAAATGTGAGTCATTCGCTATCCAACCTTTGAAGTGACCACACGTGAACAGCTGCAGCAAGAAAAATACCCCAGAAGATGGATACCACAGCAGATGAAGCCGCTCAAGTCATTGCACTACTGCAATCAGGGATGCGGCAATGTGATGTTGCTCGGCAACTGAACTTGAGTCGTTTTTCCGTTCGACGAGTGTTCCAACGCTTCCAAGAGACTGGTGGCTATATCCGAAGACGTGGATCTGGAAGACAACGGTGCACATCCGAAAGAGACGATCGCTTCATTGTTTCAACGTCTTTACGTAATCGGTTCTCCAATGCTGTTGAGCTGCAACAACAACTGCGATCAGCTCGCAGAACTTCTGTCAGCGTCTCCACGATTAGAAGAAGAATGAAGGAGAAGAAAATTACAGCTCACAGGGCTGCTACAGGGCCAAAATTGACTGCACAGCATAGGAGAGACCGGTTGCAATTTGCCTGTGACCATGTGGATTGGACAATAGACCAATGGAGGGCTGTACTCTTCTCGGATGAGACGAGGGTGTGTCTTTTCTGCAACGACAGGCGTAGAAGAGTGTACAGGAGGCAAGGGGAACGATTCGCACAAGCCTGTATTCAAGAGACAGTGGAATACGGGGGTGGCTCGTGCATGTTCTGGGGCGGCATGTCGATCGACGGCAAAACGAACCTTGTGTGTGTTTCTCGGTCTGGAAGTGCTCGCGGGCAAGCGTCGCTGACTGCTCCTCGGTACATAACAGAGATCTTAGAGGAGCAGGTTGTCCCTTATGCGGGTTTTGTTGGCAGTGGGTTCACGTTAATGCACGATAACGCCCGCTGTCACACCGCATTAATTGTAAGAGACTACCTGCAAAAAGTTGGGATCCCTGTTATGCGCTGGCCGGCGCGAAGTCCAGACCTGAACCCTATCGAGCACCTTTGGGATGAACTGAAACGGCGAGTACGGGCACGTGATCCTGCCCCTACCACTCTCCAAGACCTCCAAGATGCCGTCGTTGCAGAATGGGACAACATTCCTCAAGAGACTGTTGTCACATTAATTAGGTCCATGAGAGAACGCATGGAAGCTGTCATCAGAGCTAGGGGGGGTAACACTAGGTTTTAAGTTGATTTTATGGACTTTTTTAAAATTTTCACTGTTAAAATAAAATTTAAGTTTTTAATCATTTGCATTAGCGTGTTTTTTTTATTCCCTGGCAAACAAAAAACCAAATTTATTGATTTATTCTGAAATTTAAATAAATTGCCTTTCCAATGATACCTTATAGTCATGTGTGTACCATTGATTAATAGGGTTAAAATGACTTTGAAGGGAATTCTTAAAGAGGTGCGATTTTTGTGACGCCGAGTGTATATGAGAGAACGATGTAGAATAGAAGCAAGTTAAGAGCGTCCTGAGTAAAAGATTAAATCAATAATTCAAAATAAACAGTGGCAACTAAGAGATGACCAGTCACAACTGACAGCGCCCGTTCACGAACATGAAGCCGTATCGACGCCGTGTATCAGCCATCATTCAACTTAACCATATTGAAGGGAACTAAATGACCCGATACACACCCGCCACCATCAGCGTGACATTTGAGTCAGCATGACTTTCACTCAACCGCCAGGGTAGGAGAGAATTGAGTTAAGTAGCGAGCGATTGCAGAGGTCTATGTCCAGCAGTGGACTGCTGTAGGCTGATGCTCATGACCACATTCCAGATTTCTATAAAGAACATCATCATTGCTCCTAGGATCAAAGTATCAACTTGCTACCGAACGACTAATAACATTAGCAGTTAATAAATGTACAGCCAGTACAACTTTTTTGTCGTCATCTATCAATTTTATTACTTTCTAAGCATGACTCATGTTGATACCTGCTTAAATGTAACTTAATCAACTGTCTTTGTATTGCACATAATGGCAGATGTTAGCTCGTCTCAAGTTATTTTATGTATCCAAAAGTAGGTTCTTGATCAAACTATACAATTTTAATGTCACCCCTGAAAATGAATGATATTATTTTCCTTTATTTATTTTTAAACCGAAAGACGATGCGTTGGAAGGCCTCCCACTAGGTGGACTGACCTGGTGAAGGTTGCGGGGATCCGCTGGATGCGAGTCTACGGGACCGGTCAATGTGGCGACACTTGGGAGAGGCCTATGTCCAGTAGTGGACGTCTTTCGACTGAAATGATGATGATGATTTACAAATAGATTATATTTTAAAATTTTCCTTGAATAATTAAATAAAAAAAATATAAAAAGTCCTGGCCCACGGTACCTATCGGTAATGATATTATCATTACGCTAGCAGACCTGCACAACTTCGTCTGCGTCACATTTTCCTCGTTTTTGCAACCATTTTCATTGATGTTCCGCTCTTATTGGCGTGATGTTATTTAAAACCTATACCCTTTCCTCATTGCTAAATAATAACAGCCGCACGGGTAGATCGTTAAGGTTAAGCCGTGCTTGCCGAGGTTGGTCCGTGGATAGGTGACTGTAATTACATACCGAGTTTCCTCCGTGACGGAAAGCACGTTAAGCCGTTGGTCCCGGCTGTCATTTGTAGATATTTGACAGTCGTTACGAATAGTCAGAAGCCAAAAGTCTGACATCCTGTCTTACCAAGGGGTATCGTATTACCCAGTTACTGAGTTGTTGAAGTCATATAGGCAGCCGCTTTATGTAAAATACTGGTAGTCAGCTGCATCCGGTTAGGCTGGAAGCCGACCCCAAGATTGTTGATTTGTTTAGGCATCTGGTGGACGTCACATGTACTTCAAATACTATTTTCCTGGTCATGGAAACACCATGTTCAAGAAACAAAAATGTTAACCATGTTTGCCTTTACCATGTTTTGTATAGTGGTGGAGAAACACAAATCGTGCAATGCGTCGGCCTGGATTTCAACCCTGACCATAAGTCCTGCTAGTTTTCTTCTCTTCCCTTTCACTAGAGCATTTTTCGATCAGGAATTTCGTGCTTCATCTGCATTGGTAAAATGTAAAGTGCACACCTGCCTATTTCCGATCCCACGGCTATGCTTCTCAAGACGAGGCTGTTACCTCTGGGTCATCGCTCTCTTTTAACCTTCTACATTAAACCGTACGTTTCAAATCCTTAAGCCAGAGCTAGATCTGAGGACAAGGATGGGTACCTACTCTGTCAAAGAAAATTCTCACTACGTTCATTTCCGTTAGAAAGTGTCTGAGCCTAGGCAACAACGTTCAACAACGTTGTTTTTCCTTCCTTTAGTCGCCGATACTTGCTTTTTTTGTTTTGTTTCGTTCGAGCTCCAATTTAACACTTGTCGTTGGCGTGGCGCCTTCACGTTGTTGGTTACGTTAGAAGTGGCCGTTGTTCTTCGACTTGAATGAAGTTAATACTTGATTATAGGTATAATATATCTGTTATACATTTAAATACGAAGTTTTAAAGTCCAGTATTTATGTGAAAAACAAACTGGTAAGTTTGAATGAAGATTGAAGACTGGGCTTGGTATTATTGTTTGCCTTGACTGGAATTGTTAGAAATAATACAATTGTTAACAACAACAATTGTTAAAAATGATAGGTTGCCTGTGCAACCTATCATTTTTTTAAATTACTTTAAGACTTCAGCCTGTGCTGAAGTCTTAAAATAAGGTAAACGCAGAGAATGTTAACGGATTTTGGGATTTTTACAAAAGAAAAAAGTCTAGTCACCTTCTGACCACATAATTTGCAGTTTAGCACAGAAGTTTACCTATATTGCTAATCGTTGCTTGATGATTGCGGTTAGATCCAAATCCGCCACTTCTCTCCAACCCCACTACAGTGCGGTCAAATCAAAACTTTTTGCGCTCAAGAATGTTCCGTAAAAAGTCGCCCGTGTAATGACGATCTGATTTGTGGAAGACCGTTAGCACTGCGCAGACGCTGCCCGACACCCATTGTCCGTTCGACTCCCGGGCAGAGTAAAAAGATCGCGATAAATACGTGAGCTGGTATTGTATACAGTTATTTCGCAAATTTTCGATGAAAAATGTCATTTCAGGTTAATGATCGAACGTGATTTTTGTGTTTGTAATTGAATCTTATTAAGCTGTGGTAGGAAACGTGACGGTTTTGTATGGGCACGTAGTTTCCTGCAATTTTTAACTTTAAAAGTATTAAAGTTACATGATTTTTTGGCTAGTATTAAATGCCGTCTATTAAAGAAAGTATAGCGTTCTAAAAAAGACGAAGAGTCTCAGAAATCTTAATTTGTGACGATGTTACATGCTCCAAAATGTAATTGGTCTTCCATATCTGAGTTTTTCTATGGTTAAGGTTCTTATACAATCCATTTATATGACTGGTTGGATTTGGACGGTTGGTCCCCTTGTTATATCATCATCATCAGCCTATAATGTTCCCACTGCTGGGACACAGGCCTCCTCTCTATGTGAGGGAGTGGGCTGTAATCCTTCACGCGGGCTCAGTGCGAGTTGGTAAATGGCACATGTCTTCGATTTTTTTGTTCTAAGACATGCCGTTTTTGAGGGGAAGCGGTGATGAATTAAATACACAAAGTAATACGCCGGCCTGGGTTCTAACCCACGGCTTACCGCTCGTAAGTCGGGGCCACCACTGGGCTACCGCTGCTCTCCGTCCGTTGCGTTATACTATCATTTCATCCGAAAGACGTCCACTGCTGGATATAGGCTTCCCCCAAGTGTCGCCATATTGACATAAGGGGGGTTTTGCCATAATCGCCACGCTTGGCAGGCGGGTTGGCGATCGCAGTACAGTTGTTACAAAAGCACAGAGAACGCTGCTGCCCATTCTCTGGCAAGTCCCTTAGTCGCCTCTTACGACACCCACGGGAAGATATGGGATGGTGCTATTCTTTACGTCCGACACCATACAGAGTGGTTATACTATATTATTATGTAAATAGTACTACACCACAAACTACTTGAAATATTGTTTCTCCCACTTCCTCTAATCCAAAGGTTAACTTGAAAATATTGCTTCTGCGATAAGAACGCCCATTGACTCTATGTGAAATGTTTTCTTGTAAATTTGATATTTGGATGGTGTACGCCATACAGTAGGGCAGATATTTAAGTAAAAGGGAATTGTAGAATTTCAATGGCCTTTACTTCACTATCGAAAGTTTTGCGAATCTTCATGGCATTTTAACGTTCGTTGACAAATTACCTTTATCTTCTGTTGTAAAGCGGATGAGTTAATATTAGGTATAGAAGTTTAGATAACATGAAACATGGTGAGTGAACTCTTGAAACAAGTACTTATATTTTTATATCATTGGCATGGTAAATTCTAAGATTTACCTCGTAAAACTGGAAAATCCTCTTATGTATGTAGGTTATTAACTTATTACTACTTTCATTTTCAGTTTTCAATTTCTTATAATAATATCTAAGGTTCAACTCAGTCGGCTATATAAAACCCAACTAGTTGAACCAGGGACTTGGTAATTCAGTCAAACATTTCACTTTGTAGAGCACAGTAGCGCCATCTAGTTTGCTAATAAAAAACTAATCGGCTGAATAATTCTTATTGAGAAACAAGTAATTTATGAATTGTTGTGTTAAACTGAAAGTATTTAAATTTTCTAATTACGTGTTTTTTCTCAGTTACGAAAACAGGAAAAATACGATAGTTACTCGCTTAGGAACGTTAGTTTTCAATTTTTCAGCGACAATTTGACAACCAGTAGTAGGTGATGATTTTTTAAATATTGTAGTATGCAGACCCACGATGGGATATCAAACGTCCTTACCAGCCATGCCCACAGCTGGCCATAGGCCTCCCTCAAGCTACACTACAACACTATCAGTGCTACACCTTTCCTTTTATATATCTGCCTATTCTGTCCCACAGCTGGGCAAAGGCCTTCCCCATGGCTTTCCAATTTTGTTTATCATTTGCTTTGTCCTACTAATCCATTAAGAAAGAGTCTAGATCATCACGCCAGCGTTTCTTGGGCCTGCCTAGTTTACGACGGCCGTTTTCAGGCACCCACTGTGTGATCTTCGCCCAACGCTCCAGCTTCTTCCCAGGAACGTGACCCAACCAGTCTTATTTTAGCCTCGCAGAATAAAATGGGACTTACTTACTCCATACGTTACTCCTCTTCTATCAAGGATTAAACTCGAACGCCTTAAGTAGTTTTTGCAGTTCTAGCTCAATCAAACATTGCTGACAATGACAATTCTACTAAATGCTACCGAAGAAATTAGGACCTAGTGGCTTAATAATAACTGCGGCTCGGGTCGATCTTTAGGTTAAGCCGCACTTGCTTAGGTTGGTCCGTGGATGGGTGACCACCCATTACGTACTGAGTGGCTCGGTAAGCACCTTAAGCCGTTGGTTTCGGCAGACAGTTGTGGGTGGATCTTTGACAGTCGTTAAGTTGTTAATGCCTCAAAAAGTCTGACAACCAGTCTTAAAAAGGGGTTTCGTATAACCTAGTATTAAATGTGTTTTTGAGGTCAGATAGGCAGTCACTTCATGTTAAATACTGCTGCAACCGCTGCGCTACAAGCTGTATCCGGTTATACTGGAAGCCGACCCCAACTCAGTTGAGAAAATGATAGGCAGTTGATGATGCTCTTGAAGATTTAAGTAGTGTAAGTTTTATACTAATTTCTTCGGAAGCATTTATTCTCTAGAGAACCGGGCGGAGGTCATTCGACGGCGGAGAATATTAACACGGCGATTCAGAAAACGGGATGAAATGTACAACACCATCTATCGAGGGAGTCTGAACTATATTACACTGGCGGACAAAAATACTTTGTCGACCTGAGTCAAACAAGCTCATTTTGTTTACGCAAGAAAAAAAATCAATTACAGAAGCGAGTGGTCCATAATTTGGGCCTCTCTAAAGAACGTCCGTCCATCTGTCTTAATGTGTTTATCGCGTGTGAACTTGTTTAAAGATTCGAGAAATGCACCGAGGTGGTTACTACCGGTTACAGAGACAAAAAACGAATCGAAAATGTGGAAGGATTTGTAGTCCACGTTAATGTATTGTGGATTAACTTGCTTCTTTTCTTGCAGACTGAAAAAAAGAAACGCACTGAGTGAGAGATACTTACGAGTGAGCATTCGGTACAAACAAATGCGTCTTTATGTAATAATACCATAAAAAGGTATTTGTTTGTAAGTTTGTATATAGGGGGTTATCTTCGGAACTACTGATCGGATTCCGAAAATACTTTCGGAACGGGAACCTGCATTATCCCCGAGTGCTATAATTTCAGTACATAACGGAAGCGAAGCCGCAATCGAAAGCTAGTAGATAATAAATGCGCATTTCATTAAAAAAAATACGATGCATGTAATTCAGACGTAAGCTTAAACACAAGTTTCGCAATGTTCAGCCCATCAACCAAAAGATTATTAAAATCAAAAATAAAAACCTCTTGACTGATTCTTGACCTTGCTAATAGGAATGTTTATTGTTATTTTGCAAAAATACCTTTTTATTTAATAATCCTAAGCAGAAACATAATCTTCAAGTTTTAAATCCATAATCACCTTTTGTCTGACTCGTAACGTTTAGGTTTAAGGGTCATAGTGACCTCTAGTTTTTATGGGATTCTAGAAATAATGTTGGTTGAGCATGTGTCCTACAGACGTTCTAAGAACGAGTTGGGCTGGTTTCGTGCGCTGCGAGTGTAAGCGACGGGATTTAATTACGACTACATTACTATAAATAACAATGCTATTTATGGCTGTTTATGCTGATCCTATCCTATCCTTTCCAATACTAGCAATGACATGATCCAATATAAACTAGACATTCACGATACCTTGACATCTATAATAGAATGGTTAAACAATAATAATTTAAAGATTAATTTAGATAAAACTAAAATCATACATTTCAGCCAACGTTTGACTTTAGAAAATATGGACATAAATATAGATAATAAAATTGTTGAAATTGTAAATACTACTAAATTCCTTGGACTAGTAATTGATAAAAGGCTTGACTGGAAATTACAAATCGAGAACCTTTGCAAAAAAATCAGTAGTTCTGCTTTTGCATTGCACTCTCTAGCTGCAGTCGTGAACTTATAATACTTTAATTGCGGCATACCATGGCCTAGCTGCGTCTCACCTAAGATACGGCATTATATTTTGGGGAAATTCTACCGACGCTGACACGACATTTAAAGCCCAAAAGAGATGCATTAGATCTATGTTTGGGCTAAAAACGGTTGATACGTGTAAACCTTATTTTAAAAAATACAAACTATTAACTCTTCCTTGTATCTATATCCTCGAAACCGCAATGTTTGTTAAAACAAACCCAAATTTGTTTCCACGTCTACAGGACTTGGTACCGCGTAACAGACGGGATATGACTATTCTTAAAGTCTATCCAGGAAAAACGGCACTCATGCGCAAAAGTATCGTCTGCATGGCACCTACTATATTTAATAGATTGCCTAAACTTTGGAAGGAGCTGGGTGGTGAGGCATTCAAGCGTCAATTGAAAATGTTTCTTTTGCAAAAAGCATATTATAGTGTCTCCGAATATCTAGCGGAAAAAGATTTTTTTTGTGTGATTGAATAATTGTGTCTTTTCCCTGACATTAATATTGTGATTTAATTTATTAATATTGTGATTGAATAATTGTATCTTTTCCCTGACATTAATATTGTGATTTAATAATTTTATTTTTGTTCCCCTGACATTAATGTTGTGATTGAATAATTCTATATTTTCCCTGACATTAATACTAATTGATATCGACATTAATACTGTTTTTTATATATATTTTATTTTTATCTTTTTTTACTGACATTAGAACATAATAATAATTTTTAATAGAGAGATACAGAGTTCCTAAATTGTAAACTTTTTAAGTGCCTATTTTAAGATTTTTTTTTGATTATTTTCATTGATAATTATTAACAATGCTATGCGAAATATTTGTACGCCGATACTTACGGCTAAACATGATTGGACTCAAACGATGTAATATCTTGCATGCTCTTGTATGTATACAATAAACAAATAAATAAATCTTATCTTATCTTATCTTATCCTAAATTACTGAATGCAAAATTTTTGGATTTGAAAAATGTCAAAATGAGCGTTTACGCCTAACGACATTTCATACAAACTTTCAAGTCCTTATTTTCTGAAATGACTGATCTAATTTTAATGTAACTTCAAAAGCATAAGCAGGATACATAGGTCTGAAAAGTTACAAAAAACATTTTCGAAAAACGGCTAAATTAGACCGTTTATAAATTATCTGTAAAAACAGAAACCAATAATAATTTAAAAAAAAATAATGGAATATGATTTTTTGTAACTTTTTAGACCTATGTATGTTGCCTACGCGTATTAGGTTTCATTAAAATTTGATCAGTCATTTCGGAAAATAAGGAACTGAAAGTTTGTATGAAATGCCGTAAGGTGTAAAAGTCTTAAGTTAACTATCTAGTCTAGGTAGTACTTAAGTAGTACTTACTTTTTTTGTGACTTCTTTTTTTTGGTCTACACTGTACTGTACGACAATGTTTCAGGAAAGCTTTTATTATTTCTGCAAAGCTACAGTCGAAATTATGTTCATAATCAGAAGCCTCTTTTCCCTTGTATGATTTGACACCCGATGCCACGTGCTATAGTCATTTTATTTTGAACAATTTTGTTCTCTTGGAGCTGGCAGTTTGAACATAAACTAACAAAAAAACCAGTGCGAGTTGGACTCGCGCACGAAGGGTTCCGTACCATTATTTATAAAACGAGCAAAAAAAAAAAGTTTCTAGGGTTCCGTACCCAAAGGGTCAAACGGGACCCTATTACTGAGACTTCGCTGTCCGTCCGTCCTCCCGTCCGTCCGTCCGTCCGTCCGTCCGTCTGTCACCAGGCTGTATCTCATGAACCGTGATAGTTAGCCAGTTGAAATTTCTACAGATTATGTATTTCTGTTGATGCTATAACAACAAATACTAAAAACAGAATAAAATAAATATTTAAGGGGGGCTCCCATACAAAAAAGTGTTTTTTTTTCTCCTTTTTACAAATAATGGTACGGAACCCTTCGTGCGCGGTTTTTTTTTGTATGGGAGCTCCCATAAATATTTATTTTATTCAGAATTAAGAATTAGTAAGATAAGATTAGTACAATATGAACAAGTTGAGTAGCTATAGTTGACTTGCATCTCTCTCCCACGTCTTGTTTCTTGAAAACATTTAACAATATATTCGTCAACAGAGTCCGTCATTCGAGCGCCAATAGATCCATGTACTTAACTGCCTAGCCTTTACCAAATCACGCTAGGGTCGGCTTCTAGTCTAAACGGATGCAGCTGAATACCAATTATCCACATGGAACGACTGCCTCTCTGACCACCACAACCCAGTAACTGGGTAATACGATACCCCTTGGTAGGACTAGTTGTCAGACTTTCGGGCCGCTGACTACTTGCAACGACTGTCAAATATCTACAAACGACAGTAGGGACCACTCAGAATACAATAGTTCGTCACCCATCCACAGACCAACCTAGGCAAGCTCGGCTTAACCTGAAGATCGATCTGAACGGCTGTTATTATTTAGCCACGAGCTCCTCCATGTATCCCTGTGAGTGTGCTACCATAAACATTAATTTTTGGCGCGAAGGCGCCTGCCTCATCTAATTTCATATCGTCCAATCTCCAAATCGTTATCGCACGCATCGATATGCTTTCTAAAACTCCAATTTTCTTTTACATTGTAGTGTAGAAGTGAACTGGCTTCGTTCGTATTTAATTCCTTATCAATGGTGCCACCGGACGTCCCGTTATCTAATTTCTGAACGAATGGAGACGGCTTTTGCCGCCAACCGTGACCAATGCTACACTTTGGTGTCCGACATTTTTATATTGAGAGTGGTCTACAAAAAATACAGATAAAAAAACTGACGTTTTTTTCTTATAATATGCAGGATGAAATTGCCTGCATTTACTTATTTATCAATGCTTAAGATTATGAAATTTCCTTGTAGTGATAGATAAAAGGCTCAAGTCTAAGTAAAGACCGGTAAACTGGGTTTGTTTTGTACGAAGGCACATTACTTCGTAAGTATTTTTCTATCAACACAATTTCTCTCCAAAACTTGAACGAACATTATGAGTATCATGACACATGACCTTATGAGGAAGCCAGCATGCCTTACAAAAACCGAAGGCATGTCGCGTCCACCAACCTGCACCAGAGCATTATGACCTGCACAGACTTTATGCCGTGGGAAATATTTAACTCTCGGTTAGAAGGAGGCTTGTGTGTGAACCAGCAGTGGGGATAAAATGGGCTGATTAAGATCATCATCATCTGCCTAGTCTTTCCCCAAACTATCTTGGGGTCGGCTTCCAGTCTAACTGGATGCAGCTGAATAGGTATCAGTATTTTACATGAAGCCACTGCCTATCTGCAGACCTCATAACAATACATAACCCAGTAACTGGGTAGTACGGTACCTCTTGGTAAGACTGGATGTCAGACATTTTCCAGGAAGAGTTAAAAAAAACGGCCAAGTGCGAGTCGGACTCCCACACGAAGAGTTCCATTATTTATACAAACGAGCACTTTTTTGTATGGGAGCCACCACCCTAAATACTTAGTTTATTCTGTTTTTAGTATTTGTTGTTATAGCGGCAACAGAAATACATAAGTTGTAGAAATTTCAACTGGCTAACTATCACGGTTCATGAGATACAGCCTGGTGACAGACGGACGGACGGACGGACAGCGAAGTCTCAGTGAAAGGGTACCGTTTGGCCCTTTGGGTACGGAACCCTAATTACACCAATATTGTCATTTTAGTGATCGTATTTTAAGTAAGTACCTACTTACTTAAATAGTTGTATCCAATATCCCAACAGGGCATTTTAGACAGGCACAAACAACATCAAAGCGAAAAAAATGCGTTCAATAAATGATTGGTTCGTCACGAGATGGCATCATTCACGTGTAGCCCCAAATAAGCTACTTATTTTAAAGTGGCTCGAGGTCAACAGATGCGAAAAAAAGCTACCTACACTATAAAAAAAAAGCTACCTACACTATAAAGTAGCAAAGGGTGAAAGTCTTCACAAGGGACGGCAAAAAAAGCCGACAAAAAAACTCTGCTTTAGATAAGTATCGTTCTTAAAATCTAATTACATAATCAACAAAAATCCTTTTTGAGCGACATTGTAAACGTTAATTTTACTGAAATGTTCAATTCCTAGAACTGATAAACTATGTGTAAGCGGATCTATTTCATTATTGTGACACCTTTAAAATGTTATAAGGGACCAATTTTCATCCAATAAAGAAAGAAAAGTTTCAAAATATTATTATGCTGAAATAAGCGTTCAATTCAAACCAAATCACGCTTTTATAACGAAAATTCGGCAACGCTAAGTTTTTTCAGGCTCCAAAATGAAACTTTTTAACCTGCCAATCAGTTTGTGTAACACCTTCATTCTCCCAATTTCCCCCCAGCATAGCAAAATCCGTTTTTTAAATATTTACAGCATAGTTAGGTAGATACAATTTTTTGGTGCATGGCGGGCGGTGCGGCAGTTGCCATGGCAACCACGTCGTTGTTTTGCCGATCGGGCTTTGTCTATGCTTTTTTTTTCTTGTTTGGCTTTTTTCGTACGGAAATATAGGCACAGGCATGGAGGCAGACAATGCCTTTTAGAGGTTTAGTACCGTCGTATGTTAGATATTCGTATGTGTTTCGTGAATAACAATTAAATCGTAGCCAGCTACAGGTTTGATGGGCGTTTTTATTTTTATGGAGCTAATTGTAGAGCCTCACATGTAGAGAACATAGTACCTCTTCCTATGTAACTAACTGTATTATCTACCTACAGATTGATGATGTGGTACCTACAGATTTTTCCTGTTGCATTGTTGGTTGTATTTTTAAATTATACAAAATCTGGTGGCGTGCAGAACCATGCAAATAAGAACTAAAAAGATGTTAAGCCTAAATTGTCTACCTCGTTGATAGTTTAGTGGTCGCAGTCGAGGGCGACTGCTTACATTGCTGATCATGGGGTTGAATTGCTGGGTAGGTCGATCGACAAAGTTGTAATTTGGTTATTTCGTTAGAAATATCTCTTAATATAACCCAGCAGCCGGAGTGCGGCATCAGACTCAATGCGGAAGGTAGAGGAGACACGAGAGACCTTTGTCTAACATTGGGCTGCGGTGCGATAGGCTGAGCTGTTTGTATTGGATGTGATGGTCCACATAGGTAATATGAATAGAAAATGAGTTTTTTTACAGGCTGTACCTGTACTTCGGGGGATTTCTACAAGCGTGATGTTGTACAAGTTCTATAAGACAGATCTTAAAATCAAAACAATTGAAAACTGCTCTAGACTGATGCTGTAATAGATCGGTTAAATTTAATTATGTCAAAGATTGCGATTAAAATTATGCTTAACTCTTTCATAATCTAAATTGCTGTATGAATTACGTTAGGCGCAAGGCACATACGAAGGTGTAGGTAAATACTTAATCTGTGAGATCATCTGAGATCATTTTTAAAAAACAATGTTAATTTTAAGTTTGTCAATGGAAAAACATCCATTTTAATTTAATTATCCTGATTAAGACTTAAATGTGTCTATACAATTTGAGCCTTAACTTTGCGAGGTAAAACATATTTTTGATTGTATTATTTTCGTGATTGACATGAAGTTAGTTAGTCTCATGCAAACATTGATGAGCGTTCAAAGTTCTCGACTTTAAAATAAAATAATGAAATTCCAACGCTGTTCCAACGTTTGGTAAAGCGTGACTTTCAGACAACATTACAAACAAATTAGCTCATAAGTTTAGTCAAACCTATCACATTTATTTTTTATTAATTATGTTTTATAACTCATGAAAGTAAAACAGAACCAACGAGAGTTATAAATGAAAGAAACTTCTGATAAGATTTAGGAATGTACCTGTCAAACTGATAACATATTGAGCTGAAGTTAATAACAGAACCTAAGTGTTGGCGAACAGTGTTTCGCAATATTATTTCTTAAAAACTTAGAATAATATTGTTAAAATAACCATGCTATCCAGCCTGAGGACTGGAGTACAGGGCGTGGTATGTCAATTTAACCGTTGAACGGCGTTGAGGCTACTGTAAACAATGGTATTATATAATAACGTTTTGACGTTTCTGCTAAGGTGATATTTTGTGATCGTATTTTCAGCTGCGTGCCGTATCCAGGAACATTCAAACCAGCGCAGCTCTGCAGCATGACAACTTGTTCGTCCACCGTGATTCTCCCGAGGACAACCCTGACATCCCTTTCGAATTCACAGCGGAGAACAAAAAGGTCAGTGACAGTCATCTGTTTTCACAAAACATTCGTCTTGTCGCAGTTCTGAATTCAAATTATCACTGTTTGTGACAGAAGATTGTCATTTTGATCCCATAATGTTAAATGCGAGGCGTTTTAATAATTAATTAGAGTAGAAACAGCTAAACGAAATGATTAATTATAATTTTAGGTTAACCTATTGAAGTGTTAACAAGTCAATACAAAATAGAGACAGAAAGTAGTGCTAGCTTTTATGCAACTTGCCGCATTAGTTAGTTTGTTTGATTTTAGATTACCTATGTTAGCGTCCATGTCTGTCATTTAAGTATTAGCAAACAACAAAACTAGCTAAATTCCGGTTTTTAAACTAAGATTTAACATACAAATTTTCTCATATAATAAAATCTAGTAGTAAAATTGGACTATATTGTCACTCAACACTGATTAATAAACATTTCTTAATCATATTCAGCGAGTGGATGCCTTATTGGGAATCTACCCAGAGGGACACAAGCGTGGTGCGATGATCCCGCTTCTGGACTTGGCCCAGCGTCAGAACGGAGGCTGGCTGCCGATCTCAGCAATGCACCATGTAGCTGATTTGCTCAAACTGCCACGCATGAGGGTGTATGAGGTGGCTACTTTCTACACTATGTTTATTAGGTGAGTTCTCAAAGTAGTAACCGTTCTACAAGTCTAAATTTGTACCGTGTTGATGGCAATAGGCTGTGGTCACCATTATCATCATCTTCCTGCCCTTGTCCCATTCTACTTGGGGTCGACCCAACACTTTGTCTTCTTCCATTCTCCCCTGTCAGACTTCATGGCAACATTTTCTCCTTTCTCTTTCATATCATTCCTCTCACCATCCATGCATCTTTTCTCACTATTACTACGGTACTGCTATATCATCTGCCTAGCTTTTCCCAAACTATCTTAGGGTCGGCTTCCAGTCTAACCGGATGCAGCTGAGTACCAGTATTTTACATGAAACAACTGCCCATCTGACCTCCACAACCTAGTACCTGGATAATACTCGTAACTATCAAAGATCTAAAAATAACTGCTGGGACCAACGGCTTAATTTGCTTTCCGAGCCACAGAGGAACCCCGTATGTAATTATAGTCACCCATCCACGGACCAACCTTGTCAAGCACGGCTTAACCTTAAAGATTGATTGGTGCGGCTGTTTATGTGTGTGATTATTTAGCCACAAGCAAATTTAAATGGTACTGCTAAAATGAGCTTGTACTCTTGGGATGCTGTACCTGTCATCCTCAGATTACAGGTGTGATCTTATGTTTTTTTAAAAACAGAATATTAATTAAACAGGTTAGTGCTTAGTGTGGCCACACTTGGGGAGGCTCTTTCGGCTGTCAGGAATGTTGATGGACCGCAGCGAAACAACTGGTTTCCACTTTTCATGTAGCTTTATGGAAATGGCAATCAGGGGTAATTTTGCCACCTGAGGAACTATTTTCATAGATTTACATTGAAATTAATCTGTTGTGGTTCATTGTGATCGCTTTTGTTGCTGCGGTTGCAGTAATCATACCAAAAAAATTACTGCAGTCTGTGGATTTCTGTAATACCATAAAAATTTACCAAATCCATAGATCATATTTCTCATGAATTTGATTATGTAATTGTGTAAACGAAAGTGTGTTTTGTTATTGATACTTTATCTCTTACTTTTAAACTTACAGACGACCAATCGGCAAATACCATCTCCAAGTGTGCACAACTACGCCTTGCGCTCTTCGTGGAGCAGAAGGCATTCTGAAGACAATTGTCGAGGAAACCCAGTGCAAAGTCGGTGGCACCAGCCCCTGCGGAAAATTCTCCATTTCTGAGGTGTGTTAATTTAAGTTACCTGAACATCTTTATAGTTTTACTATCATGTTCGTGTACAGGCGCTGTCAGTTGTGACTGGTCATCTCTTAGCTGCCATGGTTTATTTTAATTACATACTTTATTTTTTAATTATTGATTTAATCTTTTACTCTTGACGCTCTTAACTTGGACGTATTACTACAACGTTCTCACATATTTGTAATTTTCAACATGCATGATGTAACCAAGATTTTGTAACATATTTTGAGTTAAAAGAGGTACCATGGAGTTTCTTGCCCATTCTTCTCCATAGAGATCTACGCTTTGGAATGGGCAACTACAGTACTTTCACAAGTTATTATACCTTGTGTCTGGGACTGTAGCTTTGCGTTTTGTTCTGTTTTTTGACTTTCAAAAGTGCCTGTAATGGTCTAAGTGAATTAAACGCTTTGAGTTGAGTTTATCTTCCGGGTTCACCCGGGTGGTAACCGGATAAAAAGTAGCCTAAGCATGACATGTTCATTCGTAATAATGTACCTTTCACCATGTATGCGAAGATTGCCCTTTCTCTGCATACATTCACTCACAAACTTCGCACTCTCTATTGCTATCCATTGCCCCCGAGTTCACATGGGATTTTTTATGTGTGTGAAACCAAAAAAAATAGCCTATGTGCTAATCCAGATTACAATTTATACACACAACATAACATCAAGCCTGTAATCCGCGTAGGGTTAGAAAGAAGTGTACCTAATAGAACCCAACCCCTATAATATCCCTGAGATTTTTCATTTATTTTTCCAGGTTGAGTGCCTTGGTGCTTGTGTCAATGCTCCTATGGTTCAAGTTAACGACGACTACTACGTGAGTATTACTTCTTCTATAATATAACCTTTAGACACCCAATCATAGGTATCTTAAAAACTCTCCATTCTTGGCGATTATGTATCAACGTTGAAAGCGCCAGGAGGGTATCCCGCGAAGTAAAAATTTTCTTACGTTTTTTGCAATTTGCATGTTTTCGCAGTGTCAGGTTGTGTGTTGATTAAAATATATGATTCGCGACCGTAACTAATAAGATTTTTCTAAATTATTATCATGAAAATCATCAATACAACCTTCTAAGTTAATTTCATCATCATCAGTATCAGCCTATAATGTTCCCACTGCTGGGACACAGGCCTCCTCTCTATGGGATATATATATAGGGAGTAGGCTGTAGTCCACCATGCGGGCTCAGCGCGGGTTGGTAGATGTCACATGTCTTCGAATTTTATGTTGAAGGCCATTCCGGTTTCCTCACGATGTTTTCCTTCACCGTTTAATCCATGTTCATTTAATCTCATTGAATGATTATTTTATGAAAAACTCATTCAATGGGATTATATTTTGTAAATATAAATGGGTGAAATGCAGAAAACTTGTAACTCTTGAATTTGTTTGTGTCCTATGGTTTAAAAATGCATTGAGTTAATAGCATGTTTAAATAATGCGCAACAAATATTTATTTTGAATATTATACCTTATAACCAACACCGTAAACATTTATTTATAATTTCGTAATAAAGCAAAAAAAATCCTAATGGCCTTAGTAAGTGTGTTTTTATACACACTTATTAAGGCCGCGAATAATATTTTGTTCAACAAATAGCTTGAAACTGACCTGCAAATTACCTAACCTAAGAAAATTTTAATTTCGGGATACACTGGCACTTCCCTTTTAATAAGAGCTAATTAATATGTGTAGCGGGCTCACATGAAATTTCAAGTTTGTGCTTTATTGCGTGCGGACCTCGCACAAAAAGTTATTCGCGTTGTTATACTTGTTATTTTTAACGCTCTTGGACCACAACCACATCTATCAGCACGGAATCGCATTTTTTCACGCTTTTATCCTTTTCTGTCGATCCGAGCTCATCGCCGCCGGTGCTGTCGCGTGCTATAGCAATCGCTCTATTTCTAAATAGTCTGTGAAAATGCGAATCCATGCTGATACATGTGGGTCAACCCTAAAAGCGAATGTGGGGTATGGGTATGAATCTTGAAGTTTGAAAACCAGACGTCGATAGTCGCCTTAATTCAACACTACTGTTTTAAAAATAACTCATATTCGTGTTTTAATCTTATAATGTTTTATTGTACTTAAAAGTAACACATAAAAATGCATGTAAATTATTGCAATATTACAGCTCATGTACAAAGGCTAATCTGGAATTGGAGCTTTGGACACCAAACGTCATTGCGATAGCGATCATTCCAGTTTCAAAAATGAATAACTACTTATATCATAATATATTATTTAATGTGGTATTTTTACCTTAATTTTCAGGAAGACTTGACAGTAGAGGACACGAAAGAAATTATTCAGAAATTGAAAAAAGACGAGAAACCGAAAGCTGGCCCGAGGTATATACCATTTCCATCAATTTATTTAAACTATGCACAAACAAAAACTACAAAAGTGGACTTAATGCTTTGGGCATTACCTACCAGTCTACCTTAAGGTGATGCAGAGATATTAAAAAAAGTATAGAGTGACTGGGTAATTAGTGACCGATACTTAAACACGTGATATTATAAGTTGGGGGATTACATCTAAACTAATATTATAAAGAGGAAAGATTTGATTGTTAGTTTGTTTGCATTGAATAGGCTCCGAAACTACTGGTCCGATTTGAAAAATTTTTTCAGTGTTATATAGCCCATTAATCGAGGAAGGCTATATATTATCATCACACTACGACCAATAAGAGTGGAGCAGCAATGAAAAATGTTGTGAAAACGGGGCAAAATGTGACGCAAACGAAGTTGCGCCGGACAGCTAGTATTATATAATTTTATAGCACATGTGTGAATACTATGTACTGTAAAGCCACCATATACTGAGTACCTACATCTTTCATTGACGTGAATTTACCCTGGCGGTTGAGTGAATGTCATGCTCACTCAAATGTCACGTTGATGGTGGCGGGTATGTCGGGTTATTTAGTTCCCTTCAATATGGTTGAGTTGAATGATGGCTGATACATGCGTCATGTTCGTGAACAGGCGCTGTCAGTTGTGACTGGTCATCTCTTAACTGCCACGGTTGAATTACTGATTTAATCTTTTAATCTGGACGCTCTTATCTTGCACGTATTTCTACATCGTTCCCACATATTTGTAAATCTCAACATGCATGATGTAACCACGATTTTGTAACAATATTTTGATTTAAAAGAGTGTCCATGGAGTTTCTTGCCCTTTCTTCTCCATAGAGATTTACGCTACGCTTTGGAATGGGCAACTACAGTACTTTCACAAGTTATTATGTCTTGTGACTGGGACTGTAGCTTTGCGTTGTTTTTTTTGTTTTTTTGCTTTCAAAAGTGCCTGTAATGGTCTAATTGAAATAAATGCTTTGAGTTGAACGAAAAGTTAACGAACAACTATCCCAAAGAAACTTTTTTTTATACTCATTCACTTTTATCACAATAACACAACAGCCGTATGAAAATGGCGCGCGCGCGCCAATGTCCTACCAGCGGTTAGCCGCGTAACGCTCTGTCGCATTACTATCGTAACGTGCAACAGTTGTGTGGGATCTCTCTCCATGATCATAAAATACTATCGACAAACATTGGAGTTCTGATACCATTTTATCATCCAAACAAAACAATTTTACCTCTCCAGTAATAATTTTTTCTTTTACTTAGGAATGGAAGATTCGCCTGCGAACCCCTGGGAGGGCTGACGTCCCTGACTGAAGAGCCCACCGGCCCTGGCTACGGACTACAGGATGGCCTGAAGTAAAGCCCTAGTACAAACGCTTTTCAGTTTTGTAAATCTTATTTATAGGCAATATTTAAATAAATCATTGTTAGATCAGTTGCTTTTTTATTTGTTTTAATAATTCAGTTCAACTCTGAGGCTTCGTCCGAAAAGGTAGAATGCTGTTTAATTTTAGTCAATAGCTCATTGACTGAGCAGCCCTGAAGAAAGAGATTGTATTATATAATTATTATTTCTACAATATAATAGAAGTGTAAGTAATGGTTACTAAAACGAAAATCAGTACAAAATTCCACTATTCGCATTGAGTAGCGTTCCGAAAAAAATTTGACGCTTTTCTGCTTTTGTACATCTACAATTTTTGTTGTTATTTTTAGTTTGTTATAGCTTGTAAAGTATGTGAGTAGGTAATTACGAATAATTTACCTACTAGCGATTAGCCTTCGGGAATTACAGGCGTGTTATGTTATGGAATCAATGCAAAATACAAATAACATAATGAGGACCTTTTAATGTCACATAATCAGAATTAATTCTAACAGCTAATTAGAATCTGATAAACTTTTTTTTGCTTTGCAAGTTGATCTGATTATCCGACCACTTGCAGTTAGTTCAAGTTTGAAATATTGATTTCTGTTTACGATACCGGTTGTGAGTCATGAAGATATAGCTGTATCGCAAGAGAAACTTTAATGTAATGGCGTACTATAGTCTAGTAGAAGTAGACGTACCAAATAACACGATATAGCAGTATGTTACTCTATGTGCCTAACATAAGGTTGGATTTAGATTGACATCCAAAAACCTGTTATTTCATTCACCTAGCTGAAGGAAGGAAATAATTAAGCGGATTACGCTACCACAAAAAGAACATACACACTCGCATATTCTAAGTAGCTACAACAAGAATAAAAATCGATTGTTCAACATTTTATTCGAAAACATTTGCGAAATTCTGATAAGCTAATAAATATGTGAGCTATCTCGATTATATACTACGAAACTGCCTATATAGTTACGTGCGCTAACTGATAAGAAACACGGAAGATAGGTACTTATTAATACGTTTATTCAGTAGTGTCAATGTTATTGTCCTGTGTGTTACTATGTTATAAAAGTTATTTGTTTTAATAATTTAGGTGAGTAGGCAAACATTCGTCAAAAGTAAAGTTCACAGTTGTCATTTTTGATTCAATACTGTGATTTGTGCAACCAACCTCCTTTTATAATGTTGTTAAACGATCTTTTTTTGTGACCATGTAAAATGAAAACAAAATTGGAGTGTCAAAATGGTGTTAATTTACAGATGTTCCGTAGAAATAACAAAAATGAAACATATAAAGAATATACCAAAATACAATTGTGGGACCCTAATGATCCTAATGATTCCTGGGATCAAACAAATGTAAGTATTCTATGAATATCATTTACAGTTTAGTTTGTGTATGTTTTTTTTTGTTAGGTTAGAATTTATGGATATACGTTGTTGGATACCTACGTTAACAGTTTAGCAGAAATTAGCCCATTTCATGACTGCTTACACCAATAAAAGCTTGTTGATAATTCGTTTAGAAATAGCGGAAATTCATTTTGTTTTTTTCGTGTTTTCATTCAGAGTCTATCACGCGCCGTAGTGGTGAGCTACCGATACATTTTTAATCGACTAAATAGGTAGCGTCCTGAATATTTACCAGGGAATTGCTCATTAACATTTCATCAACAAAAATTCACAGCCAAGTAAAGATGAATAAAATGTTTTTGTTTTCTAACAACAATATTATTAGACTGTTAAAAAAAGAAAATATAAATCTACTAAAATAACTTACTGTATGGTTTAGTGTTCCACCTCTACTGTCAAAAGCTATTGACATGCCAGTCCTGAAACGTCAGTTGTTTGCTTTTGCTTCTTTCTGTCAGTGATTTTACATTCGTTGATTGTTCGTGTCGTCTTCTTGGGTGTGAAAAATGTCGATCGGGGCCTAAGCTGAAAAGCATTGTGTGAACGATGAAAAGTAGCCCCACGCGCAAATATGAAAATTTCTCCAACGACAACCAAGGGAAGGAAACGGACAAGTATTCTCTAGACAGCCAAGACACCGCCAGTGTGGTTAGTGCCTTGTTGAAATTATTGATTTTGTTTGTGTACTGTCTAAGATGTTATTGATTTGTCGCGTTATAATGTTTAGATAAGTCGTAGCGTGTGTTTCATAGCTTTAACGCCTTTGATAACTGCTGTGAACATCATGGGGATGTAAAAACTGCGATGGATCGGCGTGAGAATTACCGACTGCTGTTTTGTCCTACGTATGCGCGGCATACGACCTAGATTGTTCTAGTTCTAGATATATCTCGATCGACCTTTTCATAACTTAACCGTTTTGTATTTTACGGCAGTGACTCTTATTTTTTCGTCCTTTCGTGATTGTAACGTTGCCAACTCGATCTTTTTGCCGCTTCGTATGCGTATTTCGCACTCTCACTTTCACCTCGACACGTTATTGCTTTTCTTTTTCAATTATATATACTTACTTTTTAATTTGCGTGGTTTTAAGATTGTCTTATTATTCTCATTTATTTATTTCTATACATATAATTTACATTTTTAAATATTTCTATCACTCCACACAGATGGGTCTTGAAGAAATATGGAATGAAACTTAGCAAGGTTTTTTATGGGAACATGGCCCAAGAGGACATTGAGGGCTTGTCATTCTAATAAAATATGCTAGGTACACAATAAAGTTTTTTGCTCCACAAACATTTTCTTCTTGGCAACCACAAAAAAAATATTATGATAATCTCTTAACAGCTATGAGAATTCTGACTCAGTCTGAAAATTATCTAAGACTTGCTAGTACTTAGTATTAATATTAACATACACCTGTATTTATTATAATTAGTCATTCTTTATATGCAATTAAAAAAATATTTAACTGAACCAGGTAACTTTAAGTCAAATACACACTGTGTTTTTGCAACTTAAAACACAATTAAATTGTTTGAAAATCATCATAGATAAAAACTATAGTAATAAATAATTAACACAGATAGATTTCGGCTTTGCTTTTCCTGTCAGTTAAAGCAAGTCTTGGGATCTTATCATTTTGCAAGGCTAGCATTTTTGTATAAGAGTTTCCTCTAGTAGCCACAGATAAAAATTCAGTTCCTAAAATGAACAGAATTTTCCAGAAATTTTTCGTCTTCGTTATTTAGGTTATGGAGTGAAAGTTTGTTTGGAAGATAGTAATTTTTGCTGATAGGAAATCCCATCAAGCACTCAGCCAGTCCAGGGCCAATATGGACCACTGGTTGCTGGTCTTGTCTAGCTCGTCCGGCGATCTTCTACGAGGTCTACCACAACGCCTTCTGGTTGTGTCAGGGCTCCAGAAAGTGGTTATTTTGGCCCACAGATCATTGGGCATGTGGCAGACGTTTTGTTGCATCAGTATGCAACAAAACGTCTGCCACAAATATGCAACAAAACCAATAAAAATTAACAGCATGATATGGTAATATTTAAATGCAATACACTGCACCTGTTACGCAAATACATCTTTAATTTATGACTATCATAGAAATCAAAACAAAATTGAATTTTAATGTCAAGCTATTAAAACACATTTTAAATGACAAAATTACATAAGAATAGTGGTGGAGCTTTCATACAAGTCCAGAAGCTTGGCTTGTCCATATAACCTACTACTCTTCATGATGTTACAGTTTCTGAACAGTCTGCGTGCCTTATGGGCTTGCTGTATTGTTGGTCCGTAGGCACACCACTGTAACAATCCCCCAAAAAACCAACCCTTCACCACTTCCTAGTTATTTATTTATTTAGACATAAGGTATGAAAAATTATAAACTAAGCCTCACAAAACCAAAGTAATGGTTACACTTTACCACTTCCTAGTTATTTATTTATTTAGACATAAGGTATGAAAAATTATAAACTAAGCCCCACAAAACCAAAGTAATGGTTACACACACACTCATTCTAAGATATGGTAAAGTAGGCAGTGGAAAAAACTCCCCAAAATCTTTATATTTATCGCTGTCGTTTTGGATTGGTCTGCTTTCAATCAGGCAAGGATATGGTCATGAGCAGCTCCCATTAAAAATATTAACAATACATTTTTTCCACATTTTTATTTATTTTCATTTTCATTCTTTGCTTAAGTTTTTGTCAAATAAATGAAATGTGTCAATGAACAGTCTGATCTTATCAGCACAATAATGGTATCTTCAAAAAAAGATTATATATATTCATGGTTTAGTACTAACTATATCAGGCAATTAATTCTGTGATTTTATTATTCATTGATAATAATATTGAATGAACTTATAAAACTGGATTTACTGACATTTGAATGCTAAACGTTGCATTAAATAAAAAGGTGAAAAGTTAATGCAGTGCAAAATAACAAATTCTTTACAAAAAAAAAAAAGATTGAATTCATAGGTCACAGCTTATTATTTGTCATAAATAATTCAACTGAACATCTGTTCCAGTACATATGTAATTAAAAACATATTTATTTTGAATAGAGTTTAGTAGCCTATGCATGTGTACTAAAGACAATGAAAGAAATATTCTCAACTGATTAAAATAAAGCTTGTTCTACATTAAACAGTAGTCATAAACATAAAATCCAATAACAAGGTGGTGTTGTGTAAAAGAGTACTTGTTTGATAAGAAATGTAGAGTAGCTAGTTTAATATGGTATTTTCGAACTGATTTCTTTCTCAGTTTTCGTTTTGCTCAGACCTTTTACTAACTGCCCTAGCCTACCTACCCCACCCTATCCTATCCTACCTACCTACCTACCTACCCTACCCAACCTACCTACCTACCTACCTACCTACCCTACCCAACCTACCTAACTACCCTACCCAATCCTACCCCTACCCTAGTCCTTCATTTTTCTGATATCATAGGGTAGGTAGGTAAGGTTACCACGCTCAACTATCTCCGGGTAAGCTATGTACTCCTAGTACCTCAATCCCGACCACGCTGCCTCGGATACGCTCGCCAAGAACATAACGCGCCAAGGCATCACTAACTCCTCGCTCAACTATCTCCGGGTAAGCTATGTGCTCCTAGTACCTCAATCCCGACTACGCCGCCCCAGACACGCTCACCAAGAACATAACGCGCCAGGGCATCAATCATTAACTCCACGCTCGACTATCTCCGGGTAAGCTATGTGCTCCGGGTTAGCTATGTGCTCCTAGTACCTCACTCCCGACCACGCCGCCGCAGACGCGCATGGCGCTCGCCAAGAACATTTTAACAACCTGTGCCCCGCTGTTTTACCCGCGCAGACCGGGATAATTAGTAGCCTATGAGTTAATCCAGGGTATAAACTATCTACATACCAAAATCCATTCATTAGTTTTTGTGTGAAAGGTTAACAAACATACATCCATGACATCCATACTTACAAACTTTCGCGTTTATAAATAATAATATAAATAGATAAATTTCTTTATTGTTGTTATCTATATTAGTTGGATTAAGATGATATAAATTCATGGCAAAAAACAACTTCTTATGGAATAAAAAACCTATTTTAAACTGATTGCCGCCTCCTGAAGTTACCTCTTATCGTACCCCTACTAATTCCGTTAACGTCGCGAGCTTTAATTTTAGTTATTAAAAGGTTCGCTCGCGTTGGCGTCAAAAACTTTGTAATTACATTATTTGCTTGTAACCCTTTCAGTAAAGCTTGTAACATTAATTGTTAATTTTAACCAAGCTTTACTTGCGGACTTTGATCAGCAAATTGTTTATTTATTCGCCATTGTTTTGTCTTAATATTGTGCAAGTAATTAATTTTTGCAGCGGATTTTCTTGACGCTCTTTTCATCTTGAAATAGGTCACGGTAGAACGAGGCAATATAGGTAGTTTCAGATAACCTTTACTTTAAAATTCTCTAATGGGAACTAATTTCAGTTTTCACAGCATATAAAATAAATGACCTACCCCTTGTAGTGTAGGGTATCGAATCGCTAGGGTTGCCATACCCAAAATTTTGAAAAGCCCGAACATAACTCAGCTCGCGTAGCTTGACCACTGTAGAAACGAGTTATCCGACATGACTGAACCGATTTTAATGAAACTTCATACGCAAAAGCAGGAGACGTAGGTAGCTGGTAGGTCTAAAACGTTACTAAAAACATTTTTAAAATATCTAAAAAACAAAGATAATTGGAAACTTCTGTTTGTATAGAAAATTTATAATCGGTCTAATTTAGATGTAACACTATTTTTCGAAAATCTTTTTAGTACCTTTTTAGACCTATGCACCCTGCTTACGCGTATTAAGTTTCATTAAAATCGGTTCAGTCATTTCGGAAAATAAGGACTTGAAAGTTTGTTTGAAATGCCGTAAGGTGTAAACGCTCTTAATATTTTCCAAAAAAAACCTCTAAGACAAATATCTGAACTTAGCGTATAACCCTACGTATAATCCAATAGGTATACGCATCGTAAGATTACGGCTTAGGGATATCAAGGTTTTGAAGGGCGTGGGTTAAACGTTCCTGGATTAAAACGTCATCGAAGCCCCGTTTTGGGTTCAACAGGGATAGTTATCCCATTCATTTAAAATAATCTTTTATTATAGCTTTAGTTAGATTAGCGGCTACATCTGCTAAACTATTTGTGGTCATATTAAAAGCTCTCTTCTTATCTCGGTAACTTGGTATCATGTATCTCGTTACCATTTTGGAAAACTGTTATCGAATTTCGTCTTAAAGGAATATTACGAACGAAAGAAAGAAAATAAAGAAAACATATTTATTTGGCACATGCCACAAGTACACACATTGCAAGATTTTGATGTTGTTGGTGTTGATGTTGTTATTGATGTTGCTGTTGTTGTTGATGAGTGTAATATGTTTTTTTGATTATGGCATGCAAAATATAAGTAACAGCAAAAATATATTATTATAGAATATTACAGTCAGAGATACCATTATACAAATCAAATCAACTAAAGTCAAATCAAATCAAATAAAAGTCGGACATAGAAAGCATTCACCTCAATGTCAAAAAATAGTCATAAGTAAATAATTATACAATCTAAACTAATAATAAAAAGAGGAAAGATTTGTTTGTTTGTTTGTATTCGATTTAACTCAAAAATACTCGACTGATTTAAAAAATTCTTTCACTATTATAAAGCATATGCACATCTTTACAGAGTAACATAGGAAACTCCCGCCGATTACATTCGATCACTTGGATGTGTCTGACCTTCTTAAAAAGATTACTCTGCTGCGAGAGGAAGTTAACCAGATTAAAACCTCATATGTATCACTTGAACAGTTAGAAGTACTAAGGAAGGAGGCCCAGATTACGAAGAACATTAATGTTAACACAAGAAGAGGTGCTAATAGACGGGATAGAAGTGTGGATATGACGCTGTTAGTAGATTCAGATAAGTCCATTTCTTCCGGCATGGACTGCTGTTCTTCAGCTAAGGATGATGAAGAAGAAAATTTGCAAAGTCATGACAACAACTTGCTATGTGAGGGTACTTTTGAACAGTCTCAACTAGCGAGTGAGATCGGAGCTGCGGCTACGCCACATTCAAATAGTACCGTTGTAACGTGTACTCAAGCGCTGACGTCATTACTAGTGGAGAAGGGGACTGCGTCAACGAGTGCGCCGAGCGCGCAGCTGATTTGTGCCACGGATGAATGTAAACAAACCGCTGCGTCGGTATTGAAGAATGGTTTAGCCATAGGGCGGGCTGAACAGGAACAGTGGACTACAGTTACCTATCGCAAATCAAGTACGAAAAATCGTTTGAGAGGTAAAGTAGGTTTAGCAAATGATTCTGCAGGTAATTTCAAAGCAGCAGAGAGAAAAGTACCTATTTTTATATCGAACGTATACATCAATACGAGTGCGAAAGACATAGCAGATTATATTGTTTCTAAAACACAGATGTCTGTAAAGTTAGATAGAATAATATCGAAAAAACAGAATTTGTATAAATCTTACAAGTTTTATGTGCCTGAGTCTAAAATACAAGTATTTTTGGATGACAACTTGTGGCCGAAAGGCATAATATTTCGACGTTTCTTGTATTATAAGAATACGTATGCGACTGGAAATAATATAAGTTCTAGTGTCGACCCTACACCTTATATAAATGGATAAACGCAAATATAAGCTGGTGACTTATAACTGTAAAAGTGTTAAGCGGTCCATTCATGGCGTAAGGGAGCTGTGTTTCACTAACGACATCGTCGCACTTCAAGAAACATGGTTGTTACCTGAGGAACTGCCTTACCTACATTGTATCAGCGATGAGTTCGGCTGCACCGGTACGTCGGCGGTGGATACGACGGCGGGCATTCTTCGAGGGCGACCGTACGGTGGCCTAGCCCTCCTTTGGAGAAAAAGTGCTTTCAACAATGTGTCGGTAGTTGAGTGCAATAACCCGCGAGTGTGCGCTATTAAAATAGTGTTAAACGAAAGGTCAATATTAGTTTTTAATGTGTACATGCCCACCGACGTGGCTAGTAACTTAGTGGAATTCACGGATTGCCTCAGTTTGGTGAGTGCTATTATTGATAGTTCAAATATTGAAAACTGTTATATTCTTGGTGATTTCAATGCACACCCAAAAGAACGATTTTTTACAGAACTGGTAGGCTTCTGTCAGGAATTTGAGTGGAACTGTGTTGATACGGAGATATTGGGTTTAGACTCGGATATCTATACTTTTGTGAGTGAAGCACACGGCTCACGGAGGTGGCTTGATCACTGTGTGGTTACTAAAGCGGCCCGTGAGTCTGTAATTAATGCAAGTGTTGTTTACGATACATTATGGTCGGACCACTACCCGCTTGTTTTAGAATGTCTATTCGATAATGTTTGTGTGAAGCAATGGAATTCTGATTATGTGGAAAATGTTGTTGTTTGGGGAGACAGAAGTCTTGAACAGTCTCAGTCTTACACAAAGGCATGTCATGAAAGACTTAGATGTATCGATTTCCCTGAAGACTTCAGAATCTGTAGTGACAAAAGTTGCAAACAAGTATGTCATCGCGCTGTTATAGACAATATGTATAAGGATATAGTTAGCGCTTTATCTGAGTCAGCTGCGGTGGGTCGGGGGTGCAAGAAGTGCAGAAAAAAGAAAGTAGTGGTAGGGTGGAATACGCATGTAGGTGAGGCATACAGGGACGCCAGGCAGAAATTTCGACTTTGGGAAGACCTTGGGAAGCCTTCTGCTGGTCCAATTTTTTGTGATATGCGGGAAGCTAAGAGAATGTTTAAGTCTCGCTTGAAATGGTGCCAAAATAATGAAGACCAAATTAAAATGGATATTTTGGCTTCAGATCATTCAAGAAATGATTTTCGCTCATTTTGGAAACACACAAATAAGCTGAGTAGTAAGCCTGGCCTCCCTGTGTCTGTCAATGGTGAGAGCGATCCTGTAGGCATTGCTGACCTCTTTAAGGAACATTTTAGAATAAAGTCACCACTGGGTCCCTGCGTTTCCGAGCCTTATGTTGTTGACCATGGTGACCTTGGAACGAGATTCACTGCCAAGGACGTTAAAGGTGTTATTAACAGTATGTCAAGAGGCAAGTCTCCGGGTCACGATGGTCTCAGCATCGAGCACCTCAAGTTCGCGGGCCCACATTTACCAAGAGTGTTAGCAATGTTTTACAACTTTTGTGTGAGTCATGCGTATTTACCTTGCCTTATGACTAAAACGATTGTAGTGCCCATTACTAAAAATAAAACAGGTGATATCGCTGATCTAAAGAACTACAGGCCCATTTCTCTGGCAACAGTGATTGCGAAAGTGCTTGACAGCCTGCTTAACAGACAACTTAAGAACTTTATTCAGCTGCACGACAATCAGTTTGGATTTCGATCCGGACTATCTACTGAGAGTGCCATCTTGTGTCTGAAGTGGGCTGTGAGGTACTACTCGGATAGGAAAACTCCCACGTATGCTTGCTTCCTCGACCTCTCCAAGGCTTTTGATCTGGTCGCATACAGTATCCTCTGGAGGAAGTTAGAGGAAGCTGGAGTTCCTCCAGAGTTGATAAACACTTTTAAATGCTGGTATGGAGGCCAGATCAATCAGGTACGCTGGGCCGGGGCTTTTTCAGAGCCTTATAGGTTGGAGTGTGGAGTGAGGCAGGGGGGGTTGACTTCACCCACGCTCTTCAATCTCTATGTCAATGGGCTGATTGAGGTGCTCAGCAGAGAGCGAGCCGGCTGTTACATTGACGGAGTATGTGTAAACAACATTAGTTACGCCGATGACATGGCACTGCTGAGCGCCTCGGTTTGTGGTCTTAGGAGGTTGGTGACCATCTGTGAAGAATATGCTTTGCTTCATGGATTGGTCTACAACGTCACTAAAAGTGAAATCATGGTCTTTGGTGTTAGTGGTCGATGTCCGGATCCTATCCCTCCGGTCAAGTTGAACGGAATATCGCTGGTGAGGGTTTATAAAGTGAAATACTTGGGGCATCTTTTAACCGCTGACCTCAGAGACGATGATGATATTGAAAGAGAAAGGAGGGCGCTGTCGGTTAGAACTAATATGATCGCTCGCAGGTTTGCGCGTTGTTCTGGGGTTGTAAAGAGAACTTTATTTCGTGCTTATTGCACCTCATTTTACACGTGCAGCCTGTGGGTAGATTACACTCAAAAATCGTACAGCGCCCTTCGTGTTCAATATAATAATGCGTTCCGGGTATTGATGGGGCTGTTCCGCTTCTGTAGCGCATCAGGGATGTTTGCTGATGCTCGTGTCGATTGTTTTTACACCACGATGCGAAAAAGATGCGCTTCGCTGGTGCGCCGGGTGCGGGCCAGCCCCAACATTATACTGCAGTGTGTTGCGAGCAGACTGGACTGTTTGTGTGTGAATCGTTGCTGCAAGCTTTCTACATCGCTGTTGAGCTTGTAGCAGGGATTCGCATCTCTTTGTTAAGTTAAGTGTGTAGTTAAGTTTACTAACATAGTTGTTAAGAAATATTGTTACTAACTTAATTTGAGTCGTGTTACTTGTTGATTAAATAAATATATATATAGGCTATATTATACATATAACAATTTTCGCGGAAGAAGTCGCGGGCGAAGTGCTAGTCATATTTAAAGACGCCTAATTCTACTAAACACTCCTCAAAACACAGAATTTTTCAACTGTAAACAATTGCATTACTAATTAATCAACACCCAGCAGCCATGAAGGTTTCCACTTAGCCCAAACCTTTGGAAATAAATTGAATTCTTCGTACGCATGCGCGAAACACAGCTGTTACTTCTATGATATGCTGATGTTACATTATCTACCCGTTTTTTGTCATAATGGGTCTTGGCATTGTTCCAAGTCGGGTTACTGAAAGAGTGTTGTAGCACGTGCTTTTGTTTAATAGCATTTTTACGCGGTGTTGGCAGAGTTAAGCTGGGTAACTGGGTTTATACTGCTCTAGTAAGCCATAGAGTAAACTGGCAAACTATTTACCGGTTCCCTATAATGTTTCAGTTTTGTTTAAACCACCTGGGTCCTGGCTACACGGTTTTTTTTTGTTGTAATTCGGCGGGTACGGGTAACGGTGAAGGAAAACATCGTGAGGAAACCGGTATGTCCTAGAACTAAAAATTCGAAGACATGTGACGTCTACCAACCCGCACTGGCTGGTGGATTACAGCACACTTTCACATAGAGAGGAGGCCTGTGTCCCCCCAGCAGTGGGAACATTATAGGCTGAATGATGATGATGAGGCCGGTACAATTTCCAGCCTATGTTAATAGTTAAGTCAGACCAGGGTTTAGTAACTGATGCCAGTTCCAATAATCCCCGGTGCAAGTGAGCGAAGGGAACACTGGGGTGGTTTTAGTCAGTTAGGACCTGACATACCTCTCCGCCCGCCCCAGGGCGGGGTAGATCCATGAGGAGTTGGAGGTGGACATCGGGGTGGGGAAGCTGCGTTTTAGTTGAGTAACACCCGATGCTAGTTGTCCAACTCTTAATAAAAAATTGACTTTGACTTAATTTAAGTAAGTTTAAGTACCATAATGTCAATTCTATCATTTCATTCTGCATTGATCATCATTTTCGATGAAATTTGATGATATGGCATGAAAGGAGATGTCTGATGAAACTCTTTCTCTATTACTCGTGTAATAGAGACAGAAGCATGGAAGAGTCTTCTCTTCCATGCTTCTGTCTCTGACATGCTGCGCCAACCCCAAATGAATTGGGATATAGGGCAAGAGAATAATTATGTTGTCATCATATTTATCATTTTAGCCCGGGATCACCCACTGCACTGCCACTTTAGTAGTAGTGTTGTAACCTAATATTCTACTCATGTTGGTACTCGGTTTTGAAGAAAGATTTATGTTGAAGGTAATATAACTAGCTGAGTAATGTCGAATGCGTAAGTAAGCGCATCTAATCGATGGTTACGCATTTCCCAGTACAAATGAGAAACGCTCATGTGAATGATGGCTAATCTTCAAGTTGTGAAATAACTAAACATCACGCCTTTACTTCCCCGAGGGGTTAGGCAGAGGTATACTTAAAAGTAAATGCATATTTCGCTATACACACAGCACACAACATTTCACAATGTCAATCTCGCATTTCGTTATGAAATAGCCGTTTTACATAAACTTTTTTTCATAAATAATCGCTTTGATTGACTAACGATTAAATTGACAGCTTTGCTATCATAAAGATAGGCAAATTCGGTGTAATTGTGGCTATAAATAACTTAACTAATAATATGTTATAATTGTTTGTTCGGATGTTTATTCACTGTGATTTGAGTGTTTCTAATTTTCATACACCTGGCCGTTTACGTCTTTGTCGTTCGTTTATGAAGCTTGCAGAAGTTAAACCAATCAAATGTCGTTTATTTTAATTAGGTTGACAATGAGCAGTTTTAGACACTGTCCCTCAGAACTGGCGTCTTTCGCCTCTTCCTAGTGTTTTAGCTTGAAAGAAGAAGCACATCAAAATGCCCATCAAAGCGATAACGGGACAGTACTTAATCTATTATGTTGTCAAACTTGAAGATTATTGCTTTGATTAGTTATTTAATAATCAATCAATAGCAGTGCATGGCGGGCTAACAATATGGCAAGCCTATAAGAAGAGCAGACTGTTCAGCAAACCCTAACATCATGAAGCTTTTTGCTTGTATGAATTAACGGCACCAATCAATGGTATTTTGATGAAATATTCGAAAACTTTATCAGTATTACAAAATCCTGGGGCACTTGACGTAATTGTAATCATAATATTCTGGCAGTTAATTAATATTGATTCAATGAAATTATTCGTTTCGTTTTGGACTCAATTAAATTATTTGTAGCTGTCCAATGTCTAATAGATTATTATGTAACGTGATCTCTATTGTTGTACTACATTGGCAGATTATTTTAGTCAGCTGTAGGTACTGTTTATTTCAATCGAGAGCTGCGGTACTTTCCAGAAAATATCATACTTACCTACAAAATGTTTACGATTTTATCTCGGGATTTACCTGCACGTTTTAAGCTGGAACGGGGGAAAAATACGAGTTTACAGGTGCAATTCCGAAAGCTACCAAGAACTGCAACTGCAAGCCGCAGTGGCAAAGCCGGCCGATCCTTTTATGGTTGAACTATATATAACATCTATCAGCACGGAATGACATTTTTCCATGCCCCTATCCTTTTCTGTCGCTCCGAACCGACATTTGCTAGAGCGAAAAACAGAGCGTCGCCTTCAGAATTGTATATACCTTCCTTAAATGTTGTATTGGACGAAACAACGTACCATTAATTTGTACTAATGAGAAAGTAGAAGAAAAAGTTGTTAACATTTCTACTAACAGTAGTAGCTTTTTAATAATAGGTACATGTTGTTGGAAATGACCTATTTTCCTCGGTTGGCCTCTAGGACAAAGGCCGCAGATTATTGATTAGTTGGAACGATGCACCTTGCTGTATGTAGACCTTGATACTAACGTGTTAAAGGTCTCTTTTTCATTATATTGAACTAAGGTGCAGGTGGTGGTGATGTAGGGTTTATGGCAGTCAGAACGTCGAAAGTCTGACAGGAAGTATTACCGAGAGGTGTCGTATTAGTCGGCCTGTTGACGGTGAGTAATGAGCTAGCTCACCGTCCGTCCGTCTTATGACGACAGGCCGTGCCGACGGCGCGTTTGTGTTCTACGCGCGTCTTAAGGAGATGTCAGCAAATTGGAAGGGATCCGAGAGCTGCGAGGGCTGCGGGACTGTTCGATTTAATCAGTAAAAGTCTGACACTCCCTTCCGCTCCGCCCAGAGCGGGAGGGGTTATTTAATGATTACCCAGTCGAAAAAAAAAGGTGCAAGTGCAGAGCTGATGATGGTCCTTGAGACTTCTCGAGTGGCTTTAATTCCTGGAAGAGTCTTCCTCGTCTAAAATGCAAAGAGAGCACTTACACGAGCAGAAGAACTTCTCTGGGATTGTACAACCTACCTGTGTCTGCCGCCATTTTTTTTTTGCTAATCAGCGCTACTGTGTTTTGTTCTACACGTTACAGCGTGAAATCCGGTCGTTGTTTCTCCTAATGAAAAAGCCCATGCAATACTGTTACGATTACTACGATAAATCTGGTTTCAGTGTAAACAATCACGATGATTAACACCAATTCGTTTTTAATCTGTGGGAACACTTCAGCTGAGTCATATTTTCTGCATGCTACCAATAATTCTGGCATTTACAAGTTTTCAGGCAGTAAATTACTTGCATTTGAAAACAGTTTTCGTTTGTTGAAAACTCAGTTACCTCCTTGGGGTAGAGATGACAAGAGTGAATGCTCAGCGGGTCCTGTGTTTGATCATGTGTCAGGCAAAGAGTAATTAGGCTGACTCTCTACATCAAAAAACTTGAGCATAATTATCAAAATGTGGCGCAAGTACATTTATGCCTACCTTCCTACTTACTACCTTCGTGAAATGCCGGCGTGTTGTTGTCAATGATGAGTCCCAAACAGGTACCTTTGCGAGCTATCGAGAGCTCTCGCATGGCTGAACACACGTCACACGAATATCGGAACCAGTCAACTAAACTTTACACTGATAATTTTGCTCCAGGGACCTACACACATGTGGCTTCAAATGGTTCCTTGTTACTTTACATAACTACTTCAGATATGGGCACTCTTTCAAAGAATAGCCGGTTCTGTTTCTTTCATTATAGTAAAATTTTACAAAATATCTTTTAGTTCAGACAATCATCTTTATTTCCGATTTCAGATTGATGCAGTACGTATTCTTCTTCCATGAATTTTTTATCTCAGTATTCATTCTCAAGTCATATCATATCAGAGACCTGAGACATTACGCGTCTCCTTATACATTACCCGCTTTCCATATGGGTAGGAATGTGAGTCCAACATAATAATATATGTATGTACCTTTATGGGTCCGAAATACTCGCAATAAGACCTCAACACAATTTTGGGAGAAAAACGGCATACCCCTCCTTTTAGTAAAGTGAACGAGATTCCCGTTGACTTTACGACAAGGTCAACAAACAAAGGTCCGTTATTCTCAACTCCGAAAAAAACTCAACCATTTTCCTTCTAGTTATACCTACTTATTAACATTACGAATAATACTACAAGCCCGTTGATTATTCCGCGTTTCCGAACACATGAATAAACGGCTCCATCGTTCAGACGTTCATTTAACAGTAATTATTTACGATCAGTCTGACGTCGGGCCACGGTGCGTGCAAACGTGTTTTAGCATTTATCTCCGTATATATAAAAACATACGTTTTTGTCGTGTCGTGCCGTGTTTTCGCGTCCACATACTTGCAACAGGTACCCATTGTTTTTGAAGGTTAGTTGTTCAGTGAAATTGGTGCGTATTTTTGTGTTTTCTCAGGTTCTTAAGTTTTAGAGTTGTGTGCTTTTTGTTTGGGAAGTTCAAAGGTTTCTCTATGAAAGTCGGTGTTTTCTTACTTTGAAGTCTATTGGTGTGTTTCGAACACGTAGATGGTACTTGTTAACGGTGTTGGTGAATCTATACTTAATAATTAAAACTGAAGAGTTTGTTTGGTTGAACGCGAAAAACGATCTCGAGAAAAATCGAAAACGGGCCGAATCGGGTTCGAATTTAAAAATTATTTCAGTGTTGAATAGCCCATTTATCGAGAAAGACTATAGGCTATAAAACATCACGCAGCGACCAACAATAGCGGAGCATTAATGAAAATTGTTGCAAAATCTGAGAAAATGTGACGCAGACGAAGTTGCGCGGGTCAACTAGTCATAGTCATGTTCAGGAGTAACAAGTTCTGTGCAAAACCCAATTGACGGGTCACTGAACGAGGAAATTGTGTGACTATCTACATTTGATTGAGTGTACTTATAAAACCAGTTGATAAGCAGCTGTTCAATCGTGTTTATAATTCTCACGGTCAACAATGTTTCTAAAGATGTTCTCAGGATCGTAGTTATTTAATTAACAGCTATTGTAATGTTGAGAATGTTATAAAGATATAAGATAAGTTCTTCAGAAGCACAGAGTTCTCATTCTCATCTGCTTTATAAACATCTAAAATTCATGCTCTGACAGAGCAATTCTTAAACTGCTAAGTCTAAAAGCATATAATTTTGCGCAAGAGTTCCTTTTTACTCGACTGCGCCAGATGGAGGGTTATGTTTTTTGACGTAGGCGAGCATTAAAGGAGAATTAAGAACATGTATCCACGTAAGGTGTGTAATAAGGCATGAAAGTTTGTATGAAAGCCTACAAGAATTGCCGCTGGGCACTCGCCTTGCAGTACGATAAAACAGGAATAGGTTGACCTCGATTGATTTCGTACGAACTTCGCCTTGATGAATCAGGGTATTGTAAACAAATCTCACCGTATGAAAAGCAACAACTGACGTTACAGTTGCACATGGATAATCTTTGGCGCGAGGCCGTCATCGGAACGAACTTGGCTGTCTTCAGTTTTAGTACAATTTCTACAGAAAAGGCTAAACATTTTTGCCAACAGTGCCCTGCCAACGTTATTCAAACGCCAAAGTATTCTTGCACCACTAGTTTGACTAGAACGTCGCAATTTTTGAGAACGGCTCTCTCGATCCAATGTTTGGTTTTACTTGCTTTAATAGATAGATATAGAATACACTTTATTATGTCATCATCATCATCCGCAGCCCACTGCTGGGAATAGGCCTCTCTTTGCTTGTGCCATGCTTCACGTTCTTCTGCCAGCCTAATTCAGGATATTTCCGCGATGGCAACAGTTGTCGTCTGCCCTTTATTACCAGAAGTCGGAATTAGGTAGAGTTATTTTTGTACTTGCATCGAAATGTTGATATTAATATGGATCTTCCCTTGCGTGTGCGTATTGGAATTTTGCAACTTCGGACATCCGATGTCGGATGGTTTAAATTGTGTAAAAGTAAATAACTTTTTTATTTAATAAATCACGGGATATTTCTGCTCTTTAAAATTTATCTCGGGATTTGAGGCATATCCACTTTATTTTTTCTTTTATTTTTTCGCTGTATGAAATCAGTGTAAGTACACAAATAACTCTACCTAATTCCGAAATCTGTTTAATACACCATAAAAATTACATGTTTCAGAACAAAATTGTTATTAATCTCTATCAGTAAAAAAATGATGTGTAAAATGTAGTATTTTGTAAAAATATTATTCTCAGCCTTCAGGAAGTTTATTAAAAAAATAATCATGTAGTTTGATAGATGGAAACCTAATACATGATTCTGTCGGTAAACTTGCTATATATTTGACTTTAAAATACGACTTCATTAATTTGATTGAGGTACACATGGAGGGAAGTATTCCCCTCAGTCATGTTGTTGACACATGTCGCATGACATGTCTCACGCAATGATAGTTCTTTAGATTACTTATACTGCTTATTTGTTTTTGTCGAAATAACTACTTATGTGTACGATAACTCAGTGTTGTTTAAATTAAAAACACGTCACTGGGGAAGTGGGGAATCCTACAAAAGGTACAGATAATTATGTATTTTGGCATCTATATAAATATAACTTTTAGTTAGAGGTAAAATTAAATGAAAATTACTCAGTGTTCAAACGATTAATTGGAAGCATCTTAACTTTAATTCTAAATTAAAACCTATCATTGATGAGAAAACTCAGTACCAAGTTTGTTTCCCAAACAGGAAACGAAAAGAAAAACACTATAGTTGAACTCTTCTAGGTCATGTTTGTTTACCAAATAGGAAATGCAAAAAAAACAGACTATAGTAACTCTACATACTTGTCTCTGGACCATTAGTGACATAAAAACTTTTTGTTGCAGCATTCCACGGAGGAGGGGGGCGGGGGGCGGCGCGGGTTGATCGACGTGACCGCAGGAGCAGGCGACATGTGGATCAGCGCCGTCGAGAGCTCCATACTGGCCTGGGAGGAGGTATGATTATTGCCTAGTTACTCATCATCATCATCATCATTTCAGCCCAAAAGACGTCCACTGCCTAGTGCTCGCAACTGCTGAGCATGAGGTGGGTTCGATTCCCGGGTCGGGTAAAGTGTTATGAGTGTCTGCATCGAGAATTTTTCAGTAGCAGCCGCGGAGTCCGGATTTGTGGCTGGTTGGTGGCAATAGGCTCGCCCCCTATTACATGGGACTTAAACATAACTGGCCAGATGTGGGTGTACTAGTAGGTACTCCTCTGACTTACCTTTCGGGGATTACAGGCCTGATGTTACATTCCATTCTAAAAAAATGCAATTCTGGTACCTAGTTGCTACTGTGACGGTTCATCTTAATTTTCAAGACCGTTAAATACTCACAATCATTGTCAAAACTGTAGGTTACATAAAGATATTATTGACCGACTAATATAAGAATCATTATCATCATCATTTCAGCCGAAAGAAGTCCACTACTTGACATGGGCCTCCCCAAGTTTCGCCACATTGACATAACATGGGGGGTTTTGCCATAATCGCCACGCTTGGCAGGCGGGTTGGCGATCGCAGTACGGTTGTTACAAAAGCACAGAGTACGCTGCTACCCATTCTCTGGCAAGTCCCTAAGTCGCCTCTTATGACACCCACGGGAAGATATAAGATATGGGATGGTGCTATTCTTTACGTCCGGCACCATACAGAGCCATAGATAAATATGGTTCTTAAAAATACGTAATTCCACTCATCTGCCTAGCCTTTTCCCAAAATATCTTGGGGTCGGCTTCCAGTCTAACCGGATGCAGCTGACTATCATTACATTTATGAGAAGCGACTGCCTATCTGACCTCCACAACCCAGCAACTGTGTAATACGATAGCCCTTAGTAAGACTGGATGTCAGACTTTTGGCTTCTGACTACTCGTAACGACTTTTAAAGATCAACATAATATGACGGCCGGGACCAACGCGCAACGAACAGCACGGAGGAAACTCGGTAAATCAGAAATTCGAAAATTCACAATAATCGACTCTTGATTCTCAGAATCGACTTTTGATTCTCCGATTCCACTTAATACCAGTTAAATGCTGTTGTAGGTATAGTCTTGTATTCCAGAATCTAGATCTACCTAACTCGGACTCCAAGTCTAGATAAAATAAATCAAAACCAATGTTGAAATAGTGCGTCAGTGATGAAAAGATAAGTTAAAGACGGCCTCACATCTCTTGACTGTAATAAAATCTCTATTTAGATAAGACCTAGATCAATGTCTTAATATTTTATAGCAGATCTCAGTCTCTTTAAGTCTTTTTCCAAAGATTGTTGATACGCGGTCTTTTAAAGTTACCTTCACTTGCAAAGAATTTGTGAATAAGGAAAATACACGAAAATCGAATAAAAAAATTAATCCTAAAATCAATCAATTCACAGCACGGTTGGCGCTGCTGCTGAGCGCTTGGCTGCGGCACTGCGTGTCGCTTGTTCGATTCCCGCGCAAAAAAAAAATGTCACATTAACTTGTTACAAATAGTAGAAGTCTGTTATATTTAACTCCCAAATAAATAAATAAATGTTATAATTTACTCCCAATAAAAATCAAAATTTTGGTTTTACAATATTTCTGTTACAGCTATTTACGTATATTAACGCTGTAACAGAAATATTGTAACAGTACTTATGTATGGGAGGACATCGTAGGCCCGACAATAAGTCGTTGCTTACTACAAAACGTAGAACTTGATAAAAAGTTACCAAGGATCTTTGAGTCTATAAGGCCTACAATGTCCACAGATTAACAAACAATAGGTAAATAAGAAAAAGTGTCTATACAAAAACAAAAAGAAGAAAATATCACAAAAAGACTAGATCAAAAAAGAAACACAAATGTTGTCGTCCGTGCTGTAACTAAGTAACTAAGTCTTATATCAATACGACTAATGGCATTTTATCATAACCTACAAAAATAATACACCACAGACAATTCACAACCACAAACTATACTCTATTTCCTGTACAAATAAACAGACCATCTTGTGGCAATAATGCGAACTCAGGGTGTTGACTCAATTATTTACTCAAAGCCTGGAAGGTACCTTACGAGCTAGCTAGTTCACGCTCCAAGGCTTATTTACTTACGGAAATGAAAAATCCAATCGTAACACACTAATAGAATAGGAAGCTATAGGTACGTGTATTAGTTATTGACTTCGTTATCATCTTGCTTCGTCATCATCATCATCATCATCAGTCTATAATGTTTCCACTGCTGGGACACAGGCCTCCTCTCTAAGAGAGGGAGTGAGCTGTATTCCACCACGCGGGCCCAGTGCGGGTTGGTAGATGTCACATGTCTTCGAATTTTTTGTTCTAGGACATGCCGGTTTCCTAACGATGTTTTCTTTCGCCGTTTTGAGAGCAGCGGTGGTGAAATTAATGACACAAAGTAATGCGTCTGTCTGGGTTCGAACCCATGGTTTACTCCTCGTAAGTAGGGGCTGCCACCACTGGGCCACCGCTGCTCATCTTTCATAATCATTATCCTGATCTTAATTGGGTGCCAATTTATTTGGGTTCGCCTCAGCATGTCTCTTCTTCCATACTTCTACTGGTCATGTCAGCCACCTACTTCCTAGCCATATCAGCCTTCACACATGGCACTTCGCGCCCTATTTTATGGGACTTTAACATAACTGGTGTAATGTGGTTTTTAGTACTATTAGAGGCACTTCTGCATTCTGGAAAAAAAACTTAAAACGCCCGCCCTTTGCCTTTTCCTAGTGTTTAAGCAGGGAAGAAGATGTGGCGGAACAAACCCAGCAACACATCTGTCTGTTAGGTTAGAAGAACCAGATTCTATAAAATAGTGTTCAAGTTCAACTAAAACATAACTGACGGACTTAAACTAGCGAACTGTGGGTGAACTATTAGGTACATCTCTGCTCAAACCCTTCGGAGATTGCAGACTGATGTGATGTAATGTTCTTCTTCTTCAACCTTTGGCTACCCAATGCTGACTTTTCTTTGTCCTGGCTATCCAGATTCTTTCAGCCACTTTAATACGATCGTCTATCCACCTCATCGGTTGCCTTCCCACATTCCTCTGTCAAAGACACTTATTGAGTCCTAAATCAATGCTCTTATAAATTATTGTTCTGTTGGACTTTGAACTTTCAGCACTGTGAACAGTGTCCTAAATGGAACCGCGAACCGCAACGGTTAAGTCGCACAATCGTTACGACAGACCGCAATGACTCGATTGGTTTCTGCGTATCATCATCTACCTAGCCTTTTCCTAACTATGTTGGGTTCGAATTCCAGTCTTACCGGATGCATACCAGACCAGTATCTGACCTCCACAACCCAGTTAGTACTGAAAGACTACCCCTATCTATACCTTGGTAAGAATAGTTGTCAGACTTCCGGACAACTGAGTTCCTGTAACGACTGTCAAAGATCTACAAATGACAGCCGGGAGTCCGGGACCAACGTGCAGAGGTTTAACTTGATTTCCGAAGCACGGAGGGAACTCGGTATATAATGGATGGTCACCCATCCACGGACAAGACCGACTGACCTTGGCAAGCGGGGCTTAACCTTGAAGCGGCCCATGCGGCTGTTATTATTTAGCCACAAGCTCCCCGCCAAATACAGATGAGAACATTGCTTCCTGTTACTGCTTTCATAGACCAAAAAATACTTATCTACTACAAATTACAACTAAATGACAGTAATAAATTCTTCAAGTTGCCATCGTTCCTTGACTTCTTAGGACAGGTAATGATGATTTCCTCTACTCGATGACTCAATCGTCTTTATCTTGCCTCACGAGTAGATTCTCAAGTGGGCTTAGATAACAGCTACAATCTCCATGAAGACTAGACTACAGCTCCCCCTTTATTATCTGTTGAGTCGTAAACATAATTATTTTGTCTTAATAATTATGAGTCCATGTGATCTTCCACCAAGCACTAGACCGGGTTGGATTATAGCTCTCCTCCTGTATTAAAGATGAGGCCTGTGTACCCGGTATGGGAGCCATATAGACTGATTATGTTACGTGATTTGACGACTAACCGTCAGGTTAGGTCCATTTCCTTCATGCCTCCATTTAGGCAAAGTGTTATTTGGGCATCGAAAAAAAAAATTGTCTAGGAGTGAGTTTAAGGATTATAACATTGCTTGCACCCAAACACATCATCACATCGTGCAAAATCATCATTCTCAACTCTAATCCCAATTTATTTGGGATCGGGGCGGCATGTCTTCTTCCATTCTTCTTTATTACTCGTCATCTCAGCGGTCACCTCATTTCCAGCCATATTATGAGTCGGGTTGCAGATAGAAGCCAAAATCTCGCAAACACATCTGCCTTCCTCTTCGGGGAATACAACCGTAATGTTATCAAACCGTATCACTAAAAGTTCCACCACTCTCTTAATTGAACGTAAACACAACACAATAATCTTTCGACATCCGACATACGTCAATATCCCTAAACAGAGGAACGAAGCGACGTTTACATAAACAGATAACACTTGTCTTCGCCCAAAACGATAACATTCACATCACTATAGAAGATCGATGAAATGAAACATCACTTTGCGAACACACAACACTACGGTCCCAATTCGATTGTTAACGATTGATTGATTGAACGAGCTCATGTATGAATAGCAATTTGTTTAAAGATGAGAAGGAAGTGGGACGTGTCGCTTTATGAAATATTTGTTTTTATTATTTGTTGGCTTATTTGTCGTAAGCACTGCTGCATATGAGGATCTGGGTTCCCAGGTCGGGTGATGTTGTTTATCATCAGGAATTTCTCAGTAGTTTCACGGAATCTGTATTTGTGTCCTGTTTATGTCCTAAGACCTGCTCCCTCTTTCATAATCATCATCAGCCTATAATGTTCCCATTGCTGGGACAAAGGCCTCCTCTCAATGTGAGGGAGTGGGCTTTAATCCACCACGCGGGCCCAGTGTGGGTTGGTAGATGTCACATGTCTTCGAATTTTTAGTTCTAGGACATGGCGGTTTCCTCACGATGTTTTCCGTCACCGTTTTGAGAGCAGTGGTGATGAAATAAATTATAAAAAGTAATGCGCCTGCGTGGGTTCGAACCTACGACTTGCTGCTCGTAAGTCGGGGCTGCCACCACTGGGCTACCGCTTCTTTCATAATCATTATCCTGATCTTAATTGGTTGCCATTAATTTGGGTTCGCTGCAGCATGTCTTCTTCTTCCATACTTCTCGCCATGTTAGCAGTCACCTCCTTCCTAGCCATATCGGCCTTCACACATGGCACTTGGCACCCTCTTTTATGGGACTTTAACATAACTGGCGAAATGTGGATAGAAGTACAGTCAGTGAGCAGCATTACCTGACCCATTTGCCTCTTTTTTGCTTTGTGATATGGGTCAGGTAATAGTGCAGGGCACTGTACTATTAGAGGTACCTCTGCATTCTGGAATTACAAGCGTGACGTTATATTACGTAGGTTATTTATTTTTGAGCATGGGTTTTTGTCTTGTGGTTGATATTTATGTATGCGAACATCTTATGTAAACGACCTCATGCTCAGTAGCTCAGAAACATACTTAGTTTTCAACCGACTTGACTTGTATGTATTTTTTATGAAAAAAAATGGTAAAAAAATATAATTATTATAATAACTAGTTGTCCCGCCAACTTCGTCTGCGCCACATTTTCCCCGTTTTCGCAACATTTTGCATTGCTGCTCCGCTCCTATTGGTCGTAGCGAAGATATATAGCCTATATCCTTCCTCGATAAATGGACTATCTAACACTGAAGGAATTTTTGAAATCGGACCGGTAGTTCCTGAGATTAGAGCATTCAAGCAAAAAAACAAACTCTTCAGCTTTATAATACTGGTATTGATGATATTTTCCTTATTATTCCTTTGTCCGTACTAAAGACTTGGCTATGTATTTGACAGTCAAATTTTATTATGTAACACGGCATAACTCGGTATCGTATTACCCAGTAATAAGTTCTGGAGGTCAGATAGGCAGTCGCTCCATGTAAAATACTGGTACTCAGCTGCATCCGGTTAAACTGGAAGCCAAACCCAACATAGTCGGGAAAGGCTAAGCTGATGATGAACAGGGCATTACTTGGACCCTCTTTCTTTCCTTTTGAAGAGATAAAAGGACAGCATCTGAGCAGTTGGCGAGACAAACAAATGATCTTCACTATATTCTTTTGTACTATAGAAATATGTACCAATGTATATTTTCCGGGCGTTAACGAGAATTGAGGGGGACTTGATAACGATACTGCGTAGTACAATCAAGCCGGGAAGCGGTGAATTTCTGCGGCTTAACAGAAAAGAATTTTGCGGTAGATTGTGTGGAAGTAAATCGGTCGATGTTGATGATTTGGTAGAGTTTCTTTATCGCTCTTGTTTTGTAAGGCGCCTCCCTTTTTTAATATCATAAATATCTTTATTTATTTTCAATGCAACTCTACTTATCCTAAGCTATATTTACACAAGTAAAATTAAGGCACTTAATGAGGCTAGTTCTGCATTTCGTTTATTTGCAATTGAGTGCTTTTATCTGGGAGAGTTGACCTTCGTGCTTCGTGCATCCTAGCATTTCACCTTTCAAAGCTTCTATTGGATAGTTTTAACGGGTAATAACATAAAGTGAACACGCAATAATTATGGCTACATAATTCATATGTTTTCCTAGTCCTCCGCTATTTTTTTCTGTTTAATTTCGTTGCGGGATCCAAGACAGTTAAATCGTTTCTCTGGAACTCTGGACTTCGTTGAGCTTCAGTGTCACGGCGCGGCGGCGCTTTTCTGGCGGTAGTTATTTTTTTATACATTCCTATGATAGTGGGTATCAAACGATGAATGAAGAGAGTTTGCTGAGAAGCTAACTGACTGCACCCCCCCCCCAGCACGTATTTTTTCAAATTTATAACTTCCTTGTTTTCCTTAATCAGCGAGAAGAGGCGCAACAACGAGAAAAGTGAAAGTAATGGGAGGAGGCGACCTATGCCCAGGAGTGGGACAGTCAAACCTAAAAAATAATAATTTAAGTTTAAAAAAAGCATCGGCGGACCGCGAAGCACAAGCACAATACAAACCGGACTCCCGACGCTACGCTAGGATTAATTTATTTTTGGTTTTTAGAAGTTTTTCCTGTCGAGGGTTTTTTAAATTTTTAATTTAATTTTTTATCTATAATATTTTATTTAAGTAAAGCTAACTAGCTGTCCCGCGCAACTTCGTATGCGTCACATTTTCCCCGATTATGAAACATTATTAATTGCTGCTCCGCTCCTACTTGTCGAAGCTTAATGATATATAGCCTACAGCCTTCCTCAATAAATGGGCTATCTAACACCTGTTCCTGAGATTAGCGCGTTCAAGCAAACAAACAAACAAACTCTTCAGCTTTATAATATTAGTATAGAATTATAGATAATAAAGCATACCACCACAACTGTCTCTCGTCCTTTCCTTTCACATAACAATACCCTATCATCAACGTCAAAAACCCCATTCACTCAACATCATGGCTTCCGCAGATGATATCAGTATCAAGAGGCTTTACTCGCTGAAGCCTATTTGCATTCTGACCTACATTTCATATCAATTAGGTTATATGAGCCGAGATATGTCAGTGTTGCCATTGCCATTAAATCCTACTTCTGATGGGCTGTTTGCATCTCAATTGTGACGGTAGTCGTTAATTTTCATGCGATGGACTTTTGTTCTGAAGACTAATGATGCTTGGGTTTTCAAGGGCGTCGTTTGTAGCTGTTAGTAGGGTTTTTGTGTTTATTTGTTTTCTATTTTGAAGTCTTCTTCTCTTAGACGCAAAATAAATGAATATGAATATGAATATGAATTATTTTTTTTACTAATTGTTACCCGAGACCTTCACGTGAAATTATTATAAAAATATTACTGCCCCATTTAAATTGGATTTTGTTAACAATTCCACGGGTTTCATAATTTTGTTTGGAACCCTAATCGTATATCCTAAAATAAAAAAGTAGCCTACTACTCCGTACATCATCTAACTCTCATAAATAGAAAATTAGGATGTATTGAAAGTAGGGACTAAGAAGAGATATTTTATGATGTTATAGACTTTAAAATATTTAGCCTTGGATTACTTACTGAAGTAAGTCTATGTTTGACCTTGTTTTGTACGAAGTCATATATCGATTTTATAGAAAAGCTTTATGATCAAATTAATTTGGAATAATAAATGGTTTTTCCTAATCGAACGTACATTAAAAACTCATACATTTATTTATGTGGATAACACTATATTTTCTTCGTTTTTTTTTCGAGAAGCTTGTGGCCGCTCTGGTCTAGTTGGTCCTTGGATGGGTGAACTTAATTTTCTTGGTCTTTGGTTGGCTCTACGATTATTGAAGGTTGGCCATTCGTTTCGTTTATACCGCGCGCTCTTGATAGAGCCTCTGGTTAAAAAGAACAAAAAATTTGATTGTGAAGCGTATTTGTTATTTACATATTATTTCCGGAAATCGCACGTTTTTTCATTGAATAGAACCGGTCACTAATAGTACTAATCATTTGAATCTAATTTGACACATTTTTTCGCACATGTGTGTTATTTTGTGTATTTCGTATTTCTAAATCGGGGTTTTTGTGTGGTGTCCGGAGCCAAGTTTTAAATATCATTTGATTCTTTCTAGATTTTAGAGTTGGACCTGAGAACTTTAAATGTCAAAAATATGTCCTCGAGCAGGTCAAAGCTCGAATTTTCTTTTGTTTTTTTTTTTACTAATACGACTAGTTTTAAATGTTATAACTTATGACTTTACAACTCCTGTACCGTTTCTTAGACATTTGCATAAGTCGTTTCTCAGTAGGTAATAATTTTGATTATATTAGAATAACGTATACTTAATTCGATAGACAGAAAGCGCAGATTACAGTAACAGTAATGGATCTTTTTGCAACCATTATTCTGAATGAAAAAATGTTGCCTTTTAAGCCAAGTCATGACAGTCTTTCTTGGCACGCCTTGGTATCATGTCTGTTGTTACCATTACCAAATGTAGTAAAGAACCTCCAACAATAATTTCGCATCGAAAACAAATTTTTGTCACATAATCGGACTTCTATTTTGCTCAAGCACCTGTGCAAATAAAATTGTTTGTTAACTTGTTATTTTCAGTAATGTAAAACCACACCATACTGTACCGAGAAAATTAACCATTGGAATCTCAACTCTGGGCATTGAACCGACAGTTAAAAATGCAACAGAGCGCTTTAAATTATTTCGGCGTGTTTTCTTTTGGAAAATGTTACTGTGTGAGAAATGCCATCGATGATTTTCATTCCGGAATTGTTTAAAATGCCGAATTGATAATTATAGCTTCTTAACTAGTGATAGCCTAGTGGTATGCCCCTCGGGTTGCAAAGTCATAGGTCTTGAGTACAAATTCAAGACAAGCACCTCTGATTTTTCGGATTCATGTGCGTATTGTATAATTATCACATGCTTCGGTGAAGGAAAACATCGTGAGGAAACCAGCATGCCACAGAGACATTCCTCGACGGCAAGTAAAGCCTAGAAAGAGACCCATGGGCGCCAAAAAAATCTGACGCCATGTTAGGCGCTAACTAAACGTTAAAGAAAGAAAATTGTCGCTTTTGTAGCTACAGCATCTTGTGTGACGCAAGTTGACGAGAGTAATGACAATGATATTTTTACAACAGTCCAATGTAAGCTGAGATATGTTTAAGAAACTGTTCTGCCTATGATAGCAAATGATTTGAAATTATATTCGGCCGCTGTTTCTTACGGGTCAGTAACTATTTGCCTGTCGTCACCATGCGTCTCCTACCCTTATCCCAATTCATCTTCCATACTTTTCTATTTCTCGTCATCTCATCAGACACGTAATTTTTTGTCATATCTTCCTTGACGGAGGAAATCGCCGTCGAGGTAGTAGACCGCGGCGAAGGTGGTGTGACGATCTCATCTTGTTTGCCGGGCGATCATGGCCAGATATCGCACAAGATAGAGAGGTTTGGAAGGAGAAAGGGGAGGCCTTTGCCCAGCAGTGGGACAAATGAGAGGCTAATAAAAAAAGACTACCTTCACACAGTCCATCCATCCATTTTTCGATCTTTCTACCTAATACAAACTTGAACCCAGAGCTTTTCCTAAAAGTCATTGAACCATATTCATGAAAAAATGCACATAAATCCACGTTTTCAGCGCTGGAGGCATTTGTAAAAGCGGTTTTATAAAAGCACAAAGCTTTTTTGGGCTTTTCATAAGCCTAGCGGCTTGGCAGTAGAGCGCACTCTATAAAAAAAGCTCAACTATCGCATACTGAGATAAAATGTAGGATTATAACTCTAAAACGTAACATCTTCTCTACGATTTATATGCATCATCATCAGCCTATATTGTTCACACTGCTGGGACACAGGCCTCCTCTCAATGAGAGAGGGTGGGCTGTATTTATAATTATATGCATAAATCACATAAAACCACAGTAATATTATAAATGCGGAAGTAACTATCTATCTCTCTATTATTTTTTCTAGCCTTAATGGATGAAATATGTATGTAATATATACCTATAAAATGTATGTAATATAAATGTATGAAATATGTATGTAATATATAATAGTATACCTAATTTTGTCGAACTCCGTTAGTTCGACAAAATTAGGTACATACTACATACAGATAGACCATGACCAAAGTTAGGGAGTTAGGATATTTTTTTTATCCCAGTAGAACCTTCCCGAGGGAATTATTTAACCTCTTTCGACGAAGGAGAATTCGCGGGCAAAAGCTAATTATAATGGGTGAAAAAATACCCTTAACGAAGTCGAAGGGCACTTGTCTTCCCCGTCGTTCGGTTGCGATCATGTTTTTGTTCTAGACTATACCGGGGAACCTTCTCATCATCACCATCATCATCATTTCAGCCAAAAGACGTCCACTGCTGGACACAGGCCTCCCCCAAGAAGGGGGGTCTTGCCATAATCGCCTCGCTTGGCAGGCGGGTTGGCGATCGCAGTACGGTTGTTACAAAAGCACAGAGAACGCTGCTGCCCATTATCTGGCAAGTCCGTTAGTCGCCTCTTACGACACCCACGGGCAGATATGGGATGGTGCTATTCTTTACGTCCGACACCAAACAGACGGGGAACCTTCTAGTTCCGGAGATTTGTGGGTCAAATTTCCAACTTCTTTTGAAATACAAGTTTTTAATGTTGTAACAAAACTTAAAATGACTCCTGTACTGTTCAATGCATCCATCAGCGAAATGTTTTGAGTGCGTTACATTGAGTTGTACCGTAAAACGTGATTTTTCACCCCAAGAAGAAAAGTCGTTTCGCAGCAATAGTTTTTGTGTAGGGTTTGATGTACGTAAGTACTATCATCAAACTGGGTATCTGAACACGGTATATAAGGACTAGATATCATTGCTTGCAGCGTACAGCAAGATTTTTTAGCCACCGTCCAAATTTTTTCTAGGCATTATGTATCATTCACTAAACCCATTTTTGAAAAAAAATCGATATGTGAAATTTTCATATTTACATATGAAATCATTTTCTCGAAAAAATTATCCGTTCTGCCTGGTCACTAAGTTAAACGTTAAAAATACTACACTTGCCGCGCAAACATTTAATGAAAAGGGGGCGGCCAGCCCGCGTAGTTACCCAGCGTGTACCTACGCACGGCGCGGCGGTGTCCATGATATCTCAATATTTTTGTATTGAATGATACTAAAAGAAAAAACACGTATTCAATGGTTTTCGCCAAAGATTAAAATGTCAAAATTTGGACGGTGACTAAAAAATCATGCTGTAGAAGCGTTTATTCACGCTCATCTACCAATAGCAACGCAGCACCTGTATCTTTTTTTTTAAATTTTAAACTTACCTTATTTGGCCATGGGATTTAACCCATTTTATTCGTAGAGACTTCCGTCAGAACTGTAACTCGTTTGTATGGTTATTGCCAGGTCAACCTGATCATTTTATTGTTGATTTGAGTTTTGCACGCAATGTTTATTTATTGTTAAACTAGCTGCCCGGACATACTTCGTTCTGTCAAAAGTTTTTTTTTTTAATATTTAAACTTTCCGTGGACTTTAAGGAACATACAAAAAATAAATTAGCCGAATTGGTGCAGCCATTCTTGAGTTATGCGCTTACCAACATTCATTTTATTTATATAGTTTTTTTTATATGGGACAATTTTGGTGCGCAAAGTGTACAGAATGCTTGGTTGACTGCTTTGCAAAGGCTCGGTTTACAGCTTGCATTACATCACATTTCAACTATGGCCTTAAAATTGATTGCAAAATCGTAAGACTCACTTGGCAAAACCCCCCAAAATGTCAATGTGGCTACACTTGGGGGAGGTCTATGTCCAGCAGTGGACGTATTTTGGGCTGAAAAGAAGAAGAAAGAAGACTCACTTCTGTTCTTCTGTTTTATTTTTAAGCTTGATCAGAAGTCATAAATACATCATAGCACCCTTTCAGTCACGTTGAGGTGTTTAGATGTTACTGGTACTGGCTAATTAAGTGGAGATTGTTTGAAAACCATCAAAGACTAAAGATATATTATTAGACTTGCGCTTTCGTGTTTACTGAAGCATCGTGTGATGTAGTTGGCACCGCTCGACTGTAAAATAGGGCAATTGCGTCTGTAATATATTGATAGTTTTGCTGAATTAATTGGTGTTTTGATTGTGTTTGGGCCTATTAATACTTAAACTTTCTCTTTTTGTTAAATAATAATCGTGGGCCGGTTTCTACGAAAAGAAAAGGAGGCATGTCTCGAAAAGTAAATCAGGCGGCAACGTGGTGGCAAGGGGTTCGAGAAGGCCGATACCTGCCAGGGCTGCGGGACTGCTCGAAAGAGATACCGTGACCCTGGAAAAGAAAGGGTTAAGAAGGAACATTGATGGGTTTTAGTCAGTATAAGTCTGACACTCCCTTCCGCTCCGCCCAGAGTAGGAAGGGGTCATTTGATGATTTCCCATACTGATACTGATACTGTAAGCCTGCGTCACCCCAGCTGTGCAAAGGCCTCTCCCCATGACTTCCAATTGTCTCGGTCCTGGTCAATGTGGACCACTGATCGCTGGTCTTGTCTAGCTCGTTCCGCCATCTTCTACGAGGTCTACCACGACGCCTTCTGGTTGTGTCAGGGCTCCAGAATGTGGTTATTTTGGCCTACAGATCATTGGGCATGCGGCAGACGTGGCCAGTCCAGTCCCACTTCAGCTTAGCGGCTTTTTGAACAACATTTTACAATTTCCCATACGTAAAAAAAATGGCAGCAACCTGGTTAACGGCAATGAGTTCTTAGGTAACGGACGGATTGGAGACATAGGAGGGACAGGAGTAGTATCCCGATAGTCTCGAATAGTCCCGATTCAGATCAATCCAGATGAGCATGAGGTCCTGGGTACGATTCCCGGGTCGGGCAAATTGTTCTTGGGTCCTACTTTCAGTAATTTCACAGTAGCAGCCGCGGATCCTGGCTTTTTGGCCGGATAATGCAATAGGCTTGCCCCCTATTACATGGGAGTCTATTACGAGAGTATACAGTATTAGGGCGGTTGACAGTTTTTGGGTTGGACTACTTTCTTCCGTGGTGCACCTCATTATAAAATATGATCTTTCTGCCCTTATCCTCTTCTTGTTTCTTGTTTTTTTTTTCTTGTTTTGGGCTGATGATGCTTTCGTGACGGTGTTGACGACGAAGCGCCGTCAACGAACCAACGAGAACCAACCAATACCAACGTGTTATCAGCACCGCGTCTTGGAAAAAGACTTTTAACCGCAGGGAGTGGTGTTCCGTCGCTTCCGCGGACAAGAGCCACATGAACGCACAGTGAATCGTGCGCAAGTGAAATGTTACTAACATAATGTAGTTTTAAGGTTAAATTTACTAACACAAATTGTATTTAAACGTATGTATGTTAGTCTATAGGTTAGTCTGTAAAGTATATATCTATGGGCCAAAGTTGCCTGAAAACAAATGAATGTTGTTGTTGATCCCAATTCATCTGGTTTCAGCGAAGTGTGTCTTCTTTCTTCCTACATTTATATTAGCCGTAACCTTATCATATGTAAATAAACGAGTCCTTATTTAATTAGTAGGTATTCAGTCAGTCTTCTTTAAATTAGTTAATACTTATTCGAAAAGATTAGGTAGCTGAAACGCAGATAATAAAGTGAACGCCATGTTTTCCTCCAATTTAATTTAATGTAGTCGTTTATCATTATGCGGTATATTTATATCGTTTGACGTCAATAAGGAAAACCAGGTAACGTGAAATAAGGTAATAAAAATATTATGTTTTTGTACTTGTTGCACCTACTAAAAATAAGTATTGAAACTTCGACGGTATAATTTATTACGTTTTAAAGATTAGAGTGACTGTGTTGAGTTAGTAAAACATCCTGTGCGCCTTTCAAGCTCAGTTTTTATCAGTAAGTAGGTAATAAAATGCTCTTAAAAATAATGTAAGTGATAAAATCTTTTACGCAATCCCATATTCAGAACTAAATTAACCTCTGTAAACACGGAAAAGCCAAACAACCCTTTTATGTGTTTTATTCTCATCCTCCAACTCTCACTAGTTTTATTTCAATCAATACTTCGTCTCCAACACTTCAATGGCATCTCTTGATTAGAAACCATTTACTGACTCCATTGGTCCCAATAATATCTTTGATTAAAACGGACGCTTAATTTAATTACTCATTTGTTAGTAGATCTATCTCTACAGCTATCTGTTTGCCGCATGCCCAATGAGCTGTGGGCCAAAATAGCCAGCTTTCTGGAGCCCATACACAGCCAGAAGTCTTCGCGGCAGATCTTGTAGAAGATGGCGAGACAAGCTGGAGGAAACCAATGATCAGTCAACATTTGCCTTGACGCAAGCTAACAGAATCAGTATCAGCATCCCAAGCCTTATCAAGACTCACAACACCTTACAACTTACAATGCATCTATTTAAAGAAACCACTTATTAAAAAAACTTTTTCACAAAAAAATAGCCGACTACGTTTTTTTTTCATTTATTTTAAATTAATATGAATAAAAGTTCACGCTTTTTAGTTGTGGTATCTCACATAAATCCTAGTCAAGTATCAATTGTACACTGTAACTAGACACCAGCAGTCAGCACATCGTCGATACTGACGAAAAAACATGTAGTACATACAATGAAGACTACAGGGCCAAACTAAATTTTTATGAGACCAAATGGCAACTATTCCGCATCAAACTAAAAAAGAACCACGTAAATCGGACCATCAATCTCAGCGTAATCGGTGTACATACCTACATAAAAAAAAATACCAATCGAATTGAGAACCTCCTCCTTTTTGAAGTCGGTTAAAAACATGCTCACCGTTTAATTACTCAATTGTTAGCAGCAGATCTTTCTGTTCAGCAATCTAAGCAAGGGTAATTGCAGTCTGAACACGCACGTAGGCAAGCTAAATCAGTTGTGATTGGATCCAATGGGTCGTCAAGATTGAATCAGTCCCCAGACATCTCGTTCGGATTGGTCAATTTGTCCGGACGGTTTTTCTGGGTGGCGTTAGCGTGGTTGATGAGAAAGTATTTGAGCAAATGATTGGTGGTGTCGAGGGTGAGGGATAAGTCTTTTAAAAGATTGGGACTTGATGTTGCATTAGGACAGTAATATAAATCTAAGAGAAAATTCTCGTATTTTTTAGAAAACTTAGGGAAGCGCTCTAATTTACCTAAAATTTCGCCTGTGGACATTAATTGTCCCTGAGATATATTTCGACATTGACATTCTGCTAGTAAGCTTGCTAAATACATTACCTATAGAAGAAAAAATGACGCTAAGTTACTAACGATAACATATAAGTAATTTAAAATCGGACAAAATAATACTCTTTCGGCAACATTCAGGTTTAAAGTTCGAATAATAAAAGCATGATACAAACTGATTTTCATAACTGCTTTTGGATGTTTTCGGACATTTATAACTAATGGACTTACTCGTACAATAATAATGACTTACCCACCAATGTTTCAACCTCTGACATTTCCTTAAATTTTGTACCCATGATACAAAATAATTGCCACACCAGATATTTCTGGTCCTTTGAAACGGGACACGTGATTGGCTTAAAGCTAATTGGCTCTGACGCGGGTGTCTCAAACTTTGTTGTTATTGGTTGAATAATTAAATAAAAGGGAATCTGGAGCATGGTTATTTCGAGGAAAAGAGGCCTTGAAAATGGAAACTCGTTTATTCTAATTAGTTTGAGGAGTAGAATCTAAATATCAGAAGACTGTTTGACTTTTAGCGTTTGTTTCCTGAATTCGATTTCGATTCGACTTAACTCAGTAACCAACCGTTATGGTTTATCGCTTACCAGAAATATGACACCACGAATGTAATCCTCGAAGGTTTAGGTAGCCACACCCACACTTCGCCATTTTTTTTTAACCCCATGTAATAAGAGGCCAGGCCAGGCGCCTATTGCCATCAACCAGGCACAAATCTAGGCTCCGATGCTGCTGCTTAGAAATTCTTGATGGAGAAACCCAATAACACTGTGCCCGACCCGGGAATCGAACCTAGGACAACATGCTCAGCAGTCGCGCTTGCTACCCTTTAACCAACGAAGTCAATCGTAGCGTAAGCTTAACCTGTAACGTTCCCACTTCCCATTGCTGGGACACAAACATACTCTCTGCGAAAAGGATTGGGCCGCAAAATTCAGCACGCAGACCCAGTGCAGTGTATATCACGTGTCTTCGAATGTGTGGGTTTAGGATTCACCTGTTGAGAGGCCCCCCAAAGTTCCAAAACTGCGCCATCATAAGCACTGCTCTGCGAGAACGGTTGGACCGAAGTTCACCACGCAGGCACACTGTACACTGCACTGGACTGCGCATATCACATGTCTTCGAATGTGTGGTTTCAAGATATGGGTCCACCTGGTGAGGGAACTTACAAAGTTCCACCACTGCGCCAACATATGCACAATAATGATTATTTTGTCTTTTTACTTTAGTAACCCCCTTTCTCTTTCCCCTCAGGTGGGTGAACGTCTAAACGTAGACGTTCGTCGCGGCCTGTCATGGCGGGAAGCCAACGATCGCATGAACTTCGTGGGCCCCAACGAGTTCCAGGTGAAGGAACAGGAACCGCTGTGGAAGAAGTACATAGAGCAGTTCCAGAACCCGCTCATTCTGCTGTTGCTTGGTAAGAGAACTTTATCAGTGATTTTGATCAGGTTTTCGCGGTTTTATGTCGGCCATTTTTGTGTATAGGTACCTATCAGACTTGAGTCAGGTTTGCGAAGTGCTTTGCTAGGGGTCACCTTGGCATAATAATAGTTCGCTTGTTGGCGACAATAATGATATAACTCGAAAAAGAAGAAATACAGGACAACGTTTTTTTAAGTTATCACTGTAGGTCACCTCGGTTTATTAATAAATGTCTTCCAGACTGACTTTGAGACTGTTAAAGTGATATTTACAGGTATTCTGAGTAACATTTTAGAGATATTATATATTTATTAGATAAGGTTGTTCAAGTGCGCCTCGCCATAAAGGGTCACCTCGTATATTTTATGTCACAAAATATGTCAGACGTCTGCGATCGACCGCGGTAACCAGGACTGGCCCTTAGGCTGCGGTTCCACTGAGGTGGAGCGGAGCAGAGCGAAGACGAGCTGTGTCGCGATTCACCAATCACAAGGCTTGAAATCCACATCTCTTCACCACTCAGCCATGTGATTGGTGAATCGCGGCACAGCTCGTTTCCGCTTTGCTCCGCTCCGCCTCAGTGGAACCGCAGCCTTAGTATGGTTACATCGCGAACAGCCGGGTATATTGTTGTTATACTTGTTGTATTCGTTCATCTCATCTCGTGTATTGTCAGTATTTAGTGCGATCGGAGAGCAGCCATATTGGTAGGGTCGATAAATTATACTCGTCATTCTGAATTGATGTAAAGGTGAAATACCTGGCACTAAACTGAAACAGTAATTGTTGACGAACATTTCCAAACAAAATCTTAAACATTTTCTCCAAACTCCAAAAAAACTGAAAGGGTTTCTCTGTTTGAAACATGAGCTTCTTGATGATGACGTCTTCAATCGAAATAATAGGTCTTTACCTATGAAATTGCCGTATTGCAGTACAGACTTTTTCAAACAAAAAAAAGTTTTGATTGGCTATGAGTTCTAAATTCAAATTAATTTTGTTTTAAAAATATGACATTCTATTTACAAAATCAGTCTTTTGTTTATTGATTAGCGTTCTATTTTCATTACATTTCAACATTTTTCCTCATAATGGATACTTTGAAATTTCGTGTAATTATGGAATATGAGTTCCGTCGTGGCACCAACGCGGCACAAACGACCCGTAACATCAACGACGTTTACGGAGAGAACTGTACAAAGGAACGCACAACCCGTTATTGGTTTGCTCGGTTCCGTTCTGGGAATTTTGACTTGAAAAATGAACCTCGTGGTCGTCCGGAAACTTTGGTCAACAATGATGAATTAAAGGTGATTGTTGAAGCTGATGAAACTCAATCTACAGCTGAGCTGGCAGCAGCTTTTGATGTTAGCATTAAAACCATATTGGTCCATTTGCGACAGATTGGCAAGATAAAAAAGCTTGATAGATGGGTGCCCCACGAACTTAACGATCGCCAGCGCAACGTACGCGTCGAGACTTGCCTTGCGCTGCTTAACAGGCACAGAAATGAAGGAATTTTGAACCGAATTGTTACGTGCGACGAAAAATGGATTCTTTTTGCCAATCGAAAGCGCTCAGCAAGTTGGTTAGATCCTGGTTCGGTACCAAAGCAATGTGCAAAACGAAAAATGACCCCTAGAAAGGTGATGGTCACAGTTTGGTGGTCTAGTGCTGGTGTGATTCATCATAGCTTTTTACAAAACGGCGAGAGCATTACTGCAGATGTGTACATTGAAGAACTGACCACAATGATGGCGAAACTCGCACGTCTGCAACCAGCTTTGGTCAATCGGTCGTCTCCACTGCTACTTCACGACAACGCGCGGCCCCATACTGCACAACAGACCGTCTCTAAGCTGCATGAGTTGGGTTTGGAAGCTCTCCCTCATCCGCCATACTCACCAGATCTTGCGCCTTCCGACTATTACTTTTTCCAAAATTTGGACAACTTTTTAGCGGGAAAAAAATTCAATTCCCGAGAGGCAGTACAAAACGCCTTTGAAGAGTTTGTTGTCTCCCGTCCAGCTGATTTTTTCAAGAAGGGCATCCATAAACTGCCACAGCGTTGGCAAAGATGCATTGATTGCAGGGGTGATTACTTTGAATAAAAGAAATAAATAAGTTCGAAAAAAAAATTACTTTAACTTTTTTCAAACAAAACGGCAATTTCATAGGTAAAGACCTAATATTCGTTTCCCATGAACGGTACCGTTTGGTAGAACTCGTAAATAACCAAGTTTATTTTTATGGTAACCCTTTGGTTACTTTAGAAATTATTTTTAGGGGATATTAGATGTAACTAACGCTGGTCTGCCCGGTTGTCGTTTGAAGTTTTTGGGATTGGATTTCTTAGATGATAAAAGATGAATGGCTATAATATACAGGCCTATAAAAATATAAAAAAAAAACCCGATGTATTTCTTACTTTATTTCGTCAAAGTCGCACATTTTATTGCTCCGTAAATAGACACGAATCTGTTAATGTAAATAAACGATATTCATTTAACTGTGCTCAAAGGAAATGCATTTCATTAAGTCGAGTCGGCAAAAAGCTTGTTTCTTAAGCTAAATAAGGATGCATTTACTGTGATATTTCCTGTATTGCACCGTTCCCATGGAATAACCGACCCAGTGGTTGTGAAAGTAAGCAGAACAGTTGGATTGGTATTATTAATTTCACTGCTCAAATGTATTCATTATTTTTAGTTTTAATGCTTAATGCCGTAGAATGACTTGTTACTGGCTAATTCTCTTTGAAAAGGTCAGGACACATAGTCACTCAAACAGACCACATTTGCGAAAAAGTGAGGAATGTGTAAAAGGCGAACAAAATGGGTATGTGAATAATGTGCGGGACGTAAAGCTAGGTTGCTATTTAGAATATGTAAGAACAATGTTCCAAAACAAAACTACGCAGCAAAACTGCGAAACTTAAATGGGACTGGGCAGGCCATGTCTGCTCCGGCTGTGGCCCCTAATATCGGAAGACTGGACAGCTAGACGGGGTCGCGGTAGACGGAGGAGAAGATGGCGGAACGCCTTCAATGGCTTCTTCGCGAATTGGCGAGAAAGCACACCATCGTGAGAAGTGGAAGGAACGGGGGAGGCCTTCGCCCAGGAGTGGGCCAGCTAAAAAAAAAAACAATATTTATAAATTACACTGCCCTGAACTGTTTCACAAGCGATGAGGCACTTAATGTCATGTCCAGCGTGTCCTGTTGTTTGTTCGTTACAGGAATTGATGGACGTTACTAGAATCCCTCAACTTACAACCCAGTTCAATTTAAGAACAAGCCGTGCTCTCGATGGGAATCCCCATTGGCAAAAATGCCACCATGGCAACCACTACACAAACTTTCATCCCCTATTTAACCCCTAGTCGTTGCGTAAAGGAACTCTTGGAAAAAAAATCCATGCTTCTTTAGCCAAACGGGTTCCAGATTGTGTGCGTTATTTGTCAGTGAATTGAATTGAAGTTTTTGGTTCGGTTTTGGAAAGCTATTGATCTAATCTTGATCACGCAGGGTCTGCTGGTATAAAAGACGACTGGCGGGTGATAGACAGGACTGTATACGCCTTCTGGAGCAAAATGGCTACGGTCACACATTCACAACCAAAGGATCATTAAAATCCAATGCAAGCTGCTCCAAACTTTCTACTTTCGAAGACTCCTCACATTTTCGGTCGCACTTTCAAACACACCACGTCGAGTTCATTGACTTAAGTTCTACAAAATGCTTGATTTATATGCAGTCTTCTAAGTTATACGTGTAGATATCTTGACTGGTTTTTAGCTCGCAAAAATGGTACGTAGATGACTAGTTAAATGTATTGAACTTGTAACATCCGTTTTGTGGCCTAGTTACACTTTGTATTTACATTACAATCGATCACGTTCCTAATATTGAAGTAAATGTGTAGAATAAGAATGAACCTTTTAAATACCTCCCGTTAAGAGCGTTTACGCCTTACGACATTTGATACAAACTTTCAAGTCCTTGTTTTTCGAAATGACTGAACCGATTTTAATGGAAACTTCATACGCATAAGCAGGATACAAAGGTCGAAAAAGTTACTAAAAACATTTTCGAAAAATAGTGTTACAGCTAAATTAGGCCGATTTTAAGTTGTCTATAGAAAGAAACCAATTATCTTTTGTTTTAAAAGACATTTCGAAAATGTTTTTAGTAACTTTTTTTTTAATGCAAGTAGGGCAATTGCTATAGTAACTGAACACATATACTTTACGTGAAAAACACAAAAATTATTACTCACGAGTCGGCAATATAATATTATTTATCATTCACGAGTCTCTTGAGGGTAATATAAAAAAAAAAACTAATTGTATTGTCCTTTTTGAATGTTAAGTGTCAATTAACTCGCGTCTTCAAGGGCATTTGAAATAAATAAGACGCGTATATTAATAGCAAAATAGTTGCCTATCGGTCATCAAGGACTCGGATTAAAAACAACATGACTTATAGCTATAAAATATAAAAAACTAAAGCGGTTTTTTTTACGGGTGGGAAATTATCAAATGACTCTTCCCGCTCTGGGCGTAGCGGAAGGGAGTGGCAGACATGACCTTTGTGTTCCAGGGCCCTAAAACTAAAGCCCCTAATAGATTGAATTGCGATCTTTTAGAACTAGCTTATGGTTGGTTTTGGCGAGCCGCCACTGCTTAAACCCGGGTTGGCAGGGTCATGTTATAGTGTTTTATTAACACAAAACATGGTTTTCTAACATAAAGAGGGCTTGGAATAATCGCTTGGCTTATCTGAATGTTTTGGTGAAATACATTTTTTCATCAAAATTGATAATTTAAGAAGCCTGAAAAAGAAAACGCGTTGCGCCGACCCCAAGTGGGATGGGTCGGGGACAGGAATATGATGATGAAGTAGCTTGCCATATAGCGGCTAAAGATTGAGATAGCTAGTCAGCACGGTAAGTAAAACTGGGGAATCTAGAACCATCGACATGCTTGTAGGTGTTAAAAAAAGAACTTCACCTGTCAAAATGGGTGTTGTGTATTTACAAGGTTCTGCACTGACGCCGACGATATTATCTAAACTAATATTATAAAGAGGAAAGATTTGATGGTTTGTTTGTTTGCATTGATTAGGCTCCGAAACTACTGGTCCGGTTCGAAAAATTATTTCAGTGTTAGATAACCCATTTATTGAGGAAGGCTATATATATTCACGCTACGACAAGTAGTGGAGCAGCAATGAAAAATGTTGCGAAAACGGGGAAAATGTGACGCAAACGAAGTTGCGCCCGACAGCTAGTGTTATTATATTTTGTTAGAAAATGGGCGCAGATGACCCCCGGGTTAAGATGATTTTCACGACTTGATAAAACATCGACATTTCTTGAAATAATACCAGGTAGAAATTCAAACGTTAAATTATCTTAGTTTAAGTATAATACTCAAACCTTCCAGAATACATTATCTGCATGACGATGTAAACCGCATCAAAATCCTTTTAGAAAAACAATGCGGTCACATAAGGCAAAAATAAAGAGTCTTTAATCTAGATGAGTCTCGTCCTACAAAGTTCAAACATCTACACTTTCCAGTATCGATCAGAGCGTTCAAACATTTACGTGCTTCAGGCCACAATTTAGCCAGGCTTTTAGCTAGACGTAAATTTATTCAGAGCACCTGTGTCTTGAGTTAGTCTAATATTGTACCTACCTGGAAATAGCACGGTACACCTGCCGTTCGTAGGGGTGCCACTTGAGAGTTTTAAAGTTCTACCATCATTTTGTTGGAATAGGTGTAAGGTTTGGTAACAAGGTGTACCTATATGTCTGCTTGTTTCTTTCATAATGTTTAGTGGCCTTTTTTTACGAATTGGAAATCATCAAATGACCCCTCCTGCTAGGAGGAGAGGGAGTGTCAGACTTGTACTGACTAAAACCCATCCATGTTCCTTCTTAGCCCTTTGTGTTCCAGGGCCGCGGTATCTCTTTCGAACAGTCCCGCAGCTCTAGCAAGCATCGGCCCTCTCGGACCCCTTCCGATTTGCTGACATCTCCTTTGGATGTTTAATGGCCTTGAGGTTTCTTTCGTTGCTCGGCGGTTAACAGTTGTGGTCGCCTTCGGAATCGGACTTTTAAAAGTTCACAGAAATCATCATAGTCTCATCAGACTCAAGAGCGTTACTTTTTGATTTTTATTTCGAACGATTTTGATCAAAATTAGAATTTAAAACATCATACATAACAAATGTACACACTGATCTGCTGTAATCTTTAGAGACAAAAGAACGAAAATTGTTACCCCTATTACCTACTGAGACAACGCCCAACCCTAACTAAAGCGCTGTCAACATCAAAAGCTATTAACACCATTTCTAAGGGTCAACCAACAATGTTCAAATCGCTTATAGAAAACAAGTGGAGGATACGACACCCCTCCTGACAGATTAGTTGAATAGCGCCAACCCTATCAATTTTAGCGAGCCAGCATCAAAACCTGATGTTTAATAAACACGTAGTCTATGGGTACCAAATGACCTTGCTCTGACAGCCTGGGATAAGGGGCCTAACGACATCCCGGCTGTCGTAATGAGGGTAGCCAGATTGGAAAGGTCGAGGGGCACTTTACTCTGACAGATTTCTATTCTATCAGTGTATTGGTTGGTTAAGTGAATTTTGATTGGATATTGAAGGGTACAGGATTCAGGATATTAGTCGGTAATCATGATTGGGGTGATAATCTAAGATTGTATGTCGATGTTCGATGTTGAAAAGACAAGAATGAATGTAAGCTTTTACGTGCATGTGATAAATGCACTGCTCTCAAAACTGTACAGGAAAACATCATGAGGAAACCGGCAGGTCCCAGAACACGAAAATTCGAAGACATGTGACAACTCGGTCTTGCTCTGCCCGTACTCGGTCCACTCTCTCTCCGTCTTGTGTGCAATAGCGATTGCAACTTTGAGATAAGATCTGTTTCATAATAGTATGGTTTTTAAAATAGTATGTTCGTAACAAAATCTACAATCAAAACAGTAAGAGAAGATCACAGTAAAAAGTTGCAAGGTGCTTGTGACATTGCACTGGAATAAGAAACCTAGCTGTAGATTTACATGAGGAAGAAAAAACACAGAATTACAAAGTACCTGTTCCAAAAATAAGAGGTATTATTTAAATAAGCTGGTTTAGCACGTCAGCGGATGCACCGGCGTGACCGAAAACTCGGGTATTAATAACCACAACCGAAACAACTATTTTTGGAGCGATCTTGGGATTTATCTCAGGTCAGAAATGTCATTATTTTCCTCATGAGACTTTTTTGATTTTATTTTCAAAGGAAAATAACACCGAAACCCGTTTAGATAGATTGTTTTGACCTTCGGAATGCAAATTTGTTGCATTTAATGCTGACAAGTCTTATTATCAGTTATTCTAATTTTACGTGTCATCTCTGCGACTCTGTTCGTCTTTTTAAAGTTTCGAGTAAAATCTAATTTTGCATGTGTGATGATCATCAACGTCTGATCAGAGGCAACTTTCCACTACTATCTAAAGATAATTGAAAAATATAACATAATAAGCTTAAGGAACAAGATATCGTCAAACATATAACTTTACCTGAATCATGAATGAAAGCATCCACAAATGCAGCACGTAATAAAGTTGTTGATAAGTATGTATGTAACTTTTAGACGCTTAGTACAAACGATTGGCTTGGTCAAGTACAGCCTTCTATTTACCAGACGATCGCTTGCATAAGTAAGAAGAAGCACACATTTTTGAGCAACGTTCTTCGATGCTTGACTTTGATATTGTTACTGTTTCTTCTGTACCTATCCTCCCCCCTATTATCATTATCATCAATATTGGCAGCATTGTTCCACCCACTACTCATTCTAGGGTTCCTGTCTTCTGTGGCATGCTGCCCTGGTGGCCTAAAATTCTTAAAATGGACACAGAACAGATGCAGTTAATATTAATAAATTGTCACTTTGTGAACATTTCACGAATTGTAACGTAATTCATTATTTTTCCATTATGATTTTGTTCAAGCGGTATCGTATTACTTACGTATGCAGGTCAGATAGGCAGTCGTTCCATGTAAAATACTTGTATTCAGCATCTGGTTACACTGGAAGCTGCCCCAATAGAGTTGGGAAAAGGCTAGACAGATGATGATTCTGCTCAAGCGGCCATTTTAAGCCCCCTAGTCTGCAGTTTTTCAATTTAAGAGGTGTTAGGTCCTGTTTGTCTTCCTTTAAGTGCCGATCTACGAATCGGCCAATATTCATCGATAAAGTTTTAAACACATATGCCATGATTTTCGCTTTTGGATTTATGGTTTATTGCCTTTCATAGAATCATTCATTAACATAACTAAACCTGCTAGCTGAACCTACTATGTTCTATACACTCGAAATATTTAAAGCTACACGAAAATACAGTACAGCTAACTGCACATCAACTTGACATAACGTACACATCAGTCTGTTGGTACAACCAACCACACGTCCAAGTTATCAATTTGGAATTACCTTCACCTCTAAGTCGTATCAGTAAGTGCGGTACTTGTAGTTCAAGTGATGTGTAGTTGAGAGTACTTACGTGTGATTTTGCGGTATACGAGGTCATTGTCACGGCCCGCATGCACTTGAGACCCAAACCTGTTCTTGCGCAGTTTTTTATGCGAATAGACACGCTTTGAGGTTTTAGCGAATTGATGTGAAGCTCATTATTGGTATGAAGGGTTTTGATTAGCATCTAGTTCTTTGACATTCTTACTTGGGTAGCCTATTTATGATTAAGCACGAAATGTATTGATATTTTAAAGCAGATAAGAGGTAAAACTCCAGGAGAGGACGCCCTAGCAGGACTTACACTGACCTTATTGGTGATGTTCTTCAGTAAGGTCAAGTACGTAGTCCTTGCAATCGGCTGCGTACGTGAACGACCTGATGAACTTGGACGTACCAATATAACTATGTTAGAACGTTCTGTATTGCCTATCCCAAAGCGACAAAGGGGTGTTATATGTTGTAGAAAATGGATCTATAAATATCTACTTTTAATTTTATCATTAGCTGTAGTTGGCGATTCATCATCATCAGCCTATAATGTTCCCACTGCTGGGACACAGGCCTCCTCTCTAAAAGAGGGATTGGGCTGTTATCCACCACGCAGGCCCAGTGCGAGTTGTTAGATGTCACATGTCTTCGGATTTTTAGTTCTACGATATGCCGGTTCCCTCACGATGTATTCCTTCACCGTTTTTGAGAGCAGCGGTGATGAAATACATTTAACAAACTATTGCGCCTGGCTGGGTCCGAGCCCACGGCTTACTGCGTAAGTCGGGGCTGCCACCACTGGGCTACCGCTGCCATATAGTTGCCGATTATACCGTTCTTATTGGGTTAATCGCAAATTAAAGGGTCCACATCCGTCGTCGTCGGTGTATGGGGTATTTCCCACAAAATTACTTCTACGAAGAGAATTGCCTATTTAGGGTCGGCTTAATACCGTGGTAGCGGTTTTTTCATCCATCTCCGTCAGTCGTCATTTTTGTTTCCTTTACTCGTGGTAGTTTCTTCATAACAATGTCATTTGTCTTTTCATCAGTTTTTTTTTTTTATTATAAACCAGTTTAGTAAAATGTTTGCAGCCAACATTTTTTTCAACGGATGCTTCGTTATTTAGTGCTTCAGTTAAATTTAAAATAAAATTAAAAAATATATAAAAAAAAAACGTTAAATATTAGATAATACGTTCCCACACTAGGAATTTCTCATGTATCGTGGGTGCGTTAACAAACATTGTAACTCACATACACAAACAGCCAGACCCGGAAGCGTATTGCCAAAATGTATACTGACCCAAACACCCGTAGTCTGTACTGAACTACATCGTGCTCATTAAAATCCAAATAAATTGGAGCAAAGTGCATACGAGCTCAGAGCAATCTGAGAAGGTAGGCATTTTGCTTGCAACAAATTGGAGCAAAGTACATACGAGCTCAGAGCAATTTGAGAATGTATGCATTTTGCTCGCTTGTATGTAAAGACTAACTGTGACACGCGAATATCTGTAAGTAACTTTAAAACGTGTTTCATAATTTCCCGTATTTTTTTTTTGATGCTGTTATTCCTATTCGTGAAGCTGAACAACTTTTCTTAAAAACATACCTATTGTGAATTAATTTAAGTTTTAACTAAAGAAAACCCGTTGTAAGTATGACAAAAAATAATTTGAACTGTAACAACTATATAGGATGTTAAAAAAAACTATAAGTGTTTCCAATTCAGTATTTATAAATTTTTCATATGAAAGATGTACAATGTACAAGCGGCGCAAGTTTAAGAAGACAAGGCAGGCATTATAGCGCGCCGCGCGGAATAAAAGAGATAAAACATGTCTGCACTCGCATGCATTTTGCTCTAAATTATCGATGCCATATTACATTCTAGACCAGACACTCGAAAGTATGGACGTCTGGACTCGTATGTATTTTGCTCTAGTATTTTAAAGCAAAATGTATATTGATTCAGGCACTCTCTGAATAGGTATACAGTTTGCTCTTCAACTACAAAGGCAAACTGCGATCAAACTCAGAGCAACCCCGGTCTGGGTCAGTATACAGTTTGGCAATACGCGACCCGGAACAACTATCTGTAGGCCATACAAATATATGTTCCGTGCGTGGATCGATCCCGCGACACGCAGCGCAGCAGTCGATCGCTCAACTACTGCGCCAACCGTGCCGTCAGTTACAACAAACACTCATCATACGTTACATTATAGTTTCTAAGAAATGATAAGCATATACCTACATAATAAATGTGTTACACGTAATACGTAGGCTTGCGTGTTTCACGCTTGTTGGTAAAGAAAGGAAAACGTTTTCTTGTACTACCTACTTAACTTTCATAGACTTTTGATTAATTATGCGACTTGACGAATATTTGTTATTTATTTTCTTTTCAAGCTAATATAAAAACTTGATGAAGTCAAAGTAAAACATATTTTTGTTTATTTTTACTGTAAGGTAGTTCTGTTTCGTGTTTTTGTTTGAGGAGCTCGTGGTTTAATAAGTACTGCCGCTCGTGTCGATCGTTTGGTTAAGCCGCGCTGGCCTAGGTTTGTCCGTGGATGGGTGACCACCCATTACATTGTTTCCTCCGTACTTCTGAATGCACGTTAAGATCTTGTTTCCTCTGTTATAATATTTCTTTTGTGCTCTATTTATGGTGAAACAATATTCCTTTTCAACTCTATTCTGAAGTTATTTCTTAATTCATCATCTCCCTAGCCTTTTCCGGGGTCAGCTTCCAGTCTAACCGGATGCAGCTGAATAGCAGTATTTTACATGGAGCGACTGCCTATCTGACCTCCACAATATTTCTTCCTTAATTCCTTTGTTTTAACTTAATATAAAATTGGTCCATGATTGTCTACTAGAAAACTGTGAGGTTATTTCTCCCAGACATAATTCTCAATACATAACTAAGTGCCTATAAACAAAAAAAAATATATTTTACATAGTCCTACATAAGCACTTATAAACCGTCGACAAAAGGTGCTCGGTTCGGGTTGGTCGTTTCCTATGGAGAAGAACCGGCAAGAAGCTCCATGGTTACTCTTTTAAAATCATTTGGTTCTACAATATTTGAATGTACAGCGTTAGTACTTAAGTATGAGAGAACAGCGTAGGCCCGACAATAAGTCGTTGCTTAATAAAAAAGGTAGAAAAAAAAAATACGAATTTACAAAGCCTACAATGTCCTCACATTCACAAAAAATAGTTAAATGAAAAAGAATCTATACAAAAGTAAAAATAAAACATTATAAGATCAAACGAGATCATTGTTTAATTTATTTAATTAACTGAAACCATAACACTAGGGCAGGCAAGTCATAAATATTATTATTTAATCAGTTGCCTGATGACGCCAAATCAATAACTTTATACCGATAACAAAGGAATGTTTTTCAATTAATTTCTTCATGGCTCATGGGAATTGTAAACTTAGTACAAATTGTTTGTCTTACTGTATCGATCTGTGATAGAGTGACGTTTTTGTTATGTCCTTCTAAAGGATAATTACATTAAAATACTCATTCACTCATATATGTAATATTATTAAAAAATTATAATATTTTTATTTTTTGTCTGACATCCAGTCTTACCAAGTCTTATCGTATTACCCCGTTAATTGGTTGTGACGGTCAGATAGGCAGTCGCTCAATGTAAAATACTCGTACTCAGCGGCATCCGGTTAGACTGGAAGCCGACCCCAACATAGTTTGGGAAAAGGCTAGGCAGATGATGTTGAAACTTCGCACGGAACGTGAAAAAATCAAAATAAAAAACTTCAATATATCTCGCCTATAACTCGTTAGGTGACGAGTAATAGAAAACGAAGATACTTTGGAAGAAGTAGAAGTCTGAGAGATCAGCAGTCACCTCCTTTTTAGCCATATCACACAGTTCAACCATCATTTCTTTGGTCTTCCTCTTCTCTTAATAGCTTATATTCATCATCAGTCTCTTGCCCTTATCCCAATTCATTTGGGGTCGGCGCAGTACGTCTTCTTCTTCCATACCTCTCTATTACTTGTCATCTCATGAGATACCTCCTTTCTTGCCATATCATTTTTCACACAGTCCGTCCATCGTTTCTTTGGTCTTCCTCTACCCTTATACCCATCCACATTCATACTCAAAACTTTCCTCACGACATTTTCCTCGTTCCTCCGTATCACATGCCCATACCACGACAACCTATTTCCACGCATCTTTTCAGTCACCGGCGCCACTTTCAGACTTCCTCTAATGTACTCATTCTTTATTCTATCCATTCGCGTAACACCACACCTCCCCCTTAGCATTCTCATCTCAGCCACATGCAAGTGCCTTTCATTCATCCCTTTTGTGGCCCAACATTCTGACCCATACAAGACAGCAGGTCTAACCATTGTTTTATAAATCTTCCCCTTAAGTTTAAGGGAAATGCGGGAGTCGCAGATAGTTCCCGTGACCTGCCGCCATTTCATCCATCCAATGTTTATTCTGTGCTTAACACTACGATCTATTTCGGCATCGCTTTGCACGAGTGAACCGAGATACCGAAAGTCGGAGCAGACAGGAAGAAACGCGCCATCTAGCGCTTTGACTCCAGGACTGGAGAGACCGCCGAAATCGCAGAACATGTATTCGGTTTTAGTTCTGCTGATTTTCAGGCCAACATTCTCCAGCTTCTGTTGCCATTTCTCCAATCTGCTCTGGATCTCTAGTCCATCTTCACTAACAAGAACAATGTCGTCGGCGAACAGCATGCACCAGGGTGCATCTTCTTGTATGTCCGACGTCAAAGCGTCCATAATCAACAGGAAGAGGGAAGGACTCAAAGCCGACCCTTGATGCAAGCCTACAGCCACACTGAACTCGTCGGTGTTGCCAGCAGCTGACCGGACGCTAATAGCTTATATTCGAATGTATGAAAACAAAATTATAGTTATCACAAAAAATATTTTGATAGTATTAAAAACCGCGTAGCACTTGAGTACCACAGCGTTTAACCGGTATTTATAACTGGGCCACTTAAAAGTAACGTGGCACCCTGCCCTAACTACAGGATACATTCAGTTTTATGGGAACCTTTACTTGTGAATTTCATACCTAACAGTATTTCTTAGAGTCCTGTTTTACTGATTATATCTAGGTCTAAACGACACTGAATAGACCTTTGTCGTCTCTCGTTTTAGTCGATAATGTTCCCACTGCTGGCAGCTGGCACACAGGCCTCCTTTCTATGAGAGGGAGTGGGCTGTAATCCACTACGCCGGCCCAGTGCGGGTTGTTAGATGTCACATGTCTTCGAATTTTTAGTTCTAGCTTCCTCACGATGTTTTTCTTCACCGTTTTTGAGGGCAGCGATGATAAAATAAATTACACATAGTAATGCGCCTGCTTGGGTTCGAACTCACCGCTTACTGCTCGTAAGTCGGGGCTGCCACCACTGGGCCACCGCTGCTCTCGAAGATGCAACTGGATTTAATGATAATTCTGCGTTACCATAGTTGGAAGAGGCCAAGTTTGACATTGCTCGTAGAACCGAATACCGAAGTCCGAAGCCGAATGGGGCCGAAGAGTTCTAGAGTGGCAACCGCGTACTGGAAGAGGCAGCGTTGGTAGACCACGAGGCGGACCGACCACCTAGTGAAGGTTGTAGGAATCCGCTGGATGAGAGCACCACAGGTCACAGGAGCACTGGTCGTTGTGGCGATATTTGAGGGAGGCCCATGCCCAGCATTGGACACCATTCGGCTGAAGTAATAGTGTTGATGAAGTTTGAGATTCAAAATGGCTCTATGGTTAAACAGTTTTTATATCTCCATTTTCCATCGCTGCCATTTTTGTATCTCTCTCTATGGTTAAAACCTGGGTCTAAAGAAGCACTAGTGTGGTAATGCGACGGTATGGGTATATAACGGCTCGGATATTAAACCTTTGTGTAGTGGAGTAGAACCTATTGTTACTATTCTGCTAAATCATCAGCTCTCTCATAACATGATTTTTACTAAGCTGCTTTTTAAAAGGTCTCAATAATGGCGGGTTTGAATATTTTCTATAAAAAGCTGTCAAACCGCCATATATTTATTAAAAAATCGCCTTATGACTGATGAAAAAGAAAGAGTAACTTTATTACACTAAAAGACTTGTGAAACTATGTAAGGTTCCAATACTATTAACCTAAAAATCTATACGAGTGCTGTTTTCTAGTCTATAAATTTAAAACGTCACTTATTTTATCAGCAAGAAGGTGTCGACATCAGTACAAACTTGTTTATGTACTTATTTACTCGTAATTTTATTGGTAACTCACGATACAATTTTAATGTTTTACTTAACTTTGTAGTAGGCCTTATCAGTCAAATTCTGAACAAGTAAGCAAATCTATCTTCTATCTACTATATAGAGGTGTAACGGAAAGGGTATTTACATACTTAAGGGTGTGCTACAGACCATCAAACCGAACATGTTTCTCCATCGGACAAACATCGTAATAGCGTAAAATTATCTGCTGCCCCATACAAAATTTCAGTACCTATTAGACCCAAATGTATGGGGCGCTGATATTTTTTTCGCTATTACGATGTTTGTCCGATGGAGAAACATCAGTTTGATGGTCTGTAGCACACCCTTAAGTATGTATATAGTATTTCCGTTACACCCTGTATATGTAAAAATCAATTGTGGTTCGTTCGTCTTGCTAAAACTCGAGAACGGCTGGGCCGATTTAGCTCATTTTGGTTTTGAATTGTTTGTCGTAGTCCAGGGAAGGTTTAAATTTTAAACCTTCCCTGGACTACGACAAACATCCCTACCCTACCTTTCTCACCTTTTAAACTTTAAAAGGTAAGAAAGGTAGGGTAGGTAGGTAGGTGGGTAGGTAGGGAGGTAAGGTAGAAAAATATCTTAAAAATCCTTGAAAAAAACTGTTATCTAATGCAACGTTCAACGTCCTTCTCTTTATTTTAACTTATATTTTAAATTTATTTCAAAACCAGTTTAGAAATGGAACATTGATAACATTTTGCCTTCGTGACGTAAATAAAAAATGTACATATTTATATAGCAATACTTTGCGTGGCTAATCTACTGCAAATACACGTTTGAAATTGTGTCATGAAATTACATTTATGTCTCACGTAGACATAATTGTATTTTCATAACACAATTTTTATCTGTTTAACAGGTATACGTAATGTTTTGTATTTGTTATACACTAGCTTTTTCTCGCGGCTTCACTTTCGTCATGTACGTTAATTAAACCTCGGAAACGTTTAAAATGTCTGGCCTATGACACTCGGATTGTGTAACGTCTCGTTAGTGAAAGAATTTTCGGAATCGTTTCTGTAGTTCAGGAGATTACAGTGGATCTGTGTATCTGTGTGTCTGTCTGTGGCATCGCAGCTCCTAAACGAATGAACCAATTATGTTATAATTGATTTCGTTTGAAAGGTGTTTTAATTTAGAGTGTTCTTAGCTAGGCCTTTGAGAAAATCTGCTCAGCCGTTTGAAGGTCATCACCACTTTTCTAGTTGATGAAGGGATAAAAACAACTTTCACAGAGGTCTGGTCGATTCGAAATTTGAAATCTTGTCACTTGTCACTATAGACATCGCCAGGGCTGCACCCCCCTTAAAATGTCTGTATTTTTTTAATTTAAAACTTTCCTTGTTTTCGTTAATTAGCGAGAAGAGGCGCAACACAGTAAAAAGTGGAAGGAATGGGCTAGGCTTATGCCCAGGAGTGGGACAATAAAGGTTAAGAAAAATAATAAGTATAAAAAGCATGACAAAATTAAATTTAACAACCCCCGACACAAAAAACCTCAAAAAAACCAAAAGTAAATGAATCCAAACGTCGTCATAGAGTCGGGGACCCCTATGTAAACCGCTTAGCACAAGCACAAAACAAAGCGGCCCCTGACGTAACGAAGCTTGGATTAATTTATTTTTGGTAAATTTTCTTAATCTTGACTGTCCCACTCCTGGGAATAGGCCTCCCCCATTCCTTTAACTTTTTTTAAATATTAGTATGGATAAGTGTCATGTTGTTATACGACCGTGTCGAGGAAACCAGCATGTCCTAAACCAATCATTCGAAGACTTGTGACATAGGTTCAGCCCCCCCCTAGACCCGTGTGGCGGTTTACAACTCACAAATCAGGCCATGGCGGAGGCCATAGTTCCACCAGTGGGAACGTTATAGGCATATAATTTTAAGTGCTATGTAATGAATAACAAGCTGTCCGGCGCTACTTCGTTTGCGTCACATTTTCCCCGTTTTCGCAACATTTTTCATTGCTGCTCCGCTCCTATTGGTCGCAGCGTAGCCTTCCTCGATAAATGGGCTATCTAAAACTGAAAGAATTTTTCAAATCGGACCAGTAGTTTCGGAGCCTATTCAATGCATACCAACAAACAAACAATCAAATCTTTCCTCTTTATAATATTAGTTTAGATTCGTTTAGATAACAATGTAGACACACTTGCAGTTAACAAAGAGTCATGTATGGTAGACTCACTATACCTAGAACATAAGTTAGCCTAGAAGCACGAAAATTTGCTTACGAGTTCCACTACCAAGGAAGGTGAGTACACACGGCACGACACTTCAAGCTATTCATTTCCATAATACATGGCCTCGCTATGTATAGATTTACAATATAATGACAGATTCGCATAAACTGGCTTTGAATAGCTTGGTTGGTCGCCGTGCGTACCAAGGAAGGATTTGTGACTATTCGTCCTCTAAAGGAATTTAAAAGGGGGGACGAAACCTTGCATGGAAGTTCGTCGTTTTCACCAATCCCATGAGGCGGTCCGGTTTGTATTGATAAGTCATTCGGGCGTCAATTGACTGCAAGGGGATTATAAATCCGTCCTATCTACGTTCCGTTTTTGTATGCGTCTCCGAATATTGAAAATATAAATCGGTAGATATATTTGGACAAAACCTGCAGAAATTTATTCAAGCAGCACAAATGATAATTGAAAGCGGTGTGCAACTATAAACGATGTCATATTTAATTAATATAAGTATTAATGTTTTTACTGGGTGTAATTTTACTTGTTATAATATTTTATGAAATTGTACTTTGTGACTTACAGCATCGTATTGGACTTGTCTGTAATGTTGCTATAATTCCCCAACCACTCCATCCGCCACTTCGCTCGCGTGAAAAACACGTAGTATACCAACTTTAAAAAAATGTTTGAATCGGATTGGATGTCTCTGAGATTACTTTCTCAATCCAAACACACACAACCTCTTTATTCTTCTTCTTCTAAGAAGAAAATAACATATTCCTAATATTAGAATAGAAAGTCTTTTTGTTACCTAGCATGATTTGAGATGAAACTGTTCCCGGGTTTTTCGAAAGCACATAGAAGTATTCAATCTAGATAGTGATCAAATCAAACACAACAATAAATAAATTCAGCTTTTTTGAGTTCCGTACCCATAGGGGCAAACGGCACCCTATTACTGAGACTTCGGTGTCCCTCCGTCCGTCTGTCACCAGGCTGTATCTTATGAACCATGATAGTTAGCCAGTTGATTATGAAATTATGTATTTCTGTTGTCACTAAAACAACAAATACTAAAAATAGAGTAAAATAAATATTTTAGGGGGCTCCGATATAAAAAAATGATTGTTTTGCTCTAGCTAGTAATATTTTACAATAATTTCACGCGGACGAAGGTCCCAGCCAACAACTAACAACAGCTAATTAACTAACAAGGCATTAGGCAAGTTAAATAAAAGCTTATAAACACTGCAATAACAATGAAAATTAAAATATTTCTATGACAGATTAGTAGTTCCAAGATGAGTTGTGTTGTTTGATTGTTACCGGTTTCCATTAATGAGCACAATTACAAGTCCACAATCAAATCGTGTAATAAGCCATGACATTGACGCAGTGGACATCAACGTAAATACCTGCTGGGGTAATAATAGCTTGGTTGCAACCATGAATGAAGGTGAAAGGAGTTACCGCTCTGTCATGATTGGTTCTGTATGGTGTCGGACGTATTGATTAAGTAGTACCATCCCAAATCTTCCCGTGGGTGTCGTAAGAGGCGACTGAGGGATTTGCCAGAGAATGGGCAGCAGCGTTCACTGTGCTTTTGTAACAAACGTACTGCGATCGCCCACCCGCCTGCCAAGCGTGGCGATTATGGCAAAACCCCCCGAAAATGTTAATGTGGCGACACCTCGATGAGGCCTATATCCAGCAGTGGACGTCTTTTGGGCTGAAATGATGATGATGATGACGATGAAATGATTGCGGGAGCCGTGTAGATCATGACACAGCATATTTTATGTACAGCACGCGTAGCATTACCACTGTAGAAACGAGTTTTGTCTACGGAAGAATTGATATAATGACAGATAGACAATGACAATGTGTCAGTTTGTCGATTCTTCTGTCGACATAGCCTGTTTCTACGGCGGTCATGTTAGCGTGCAGGCTGTTAGATCTATGAGAGTAGATGAAGACCAAGGAAACGATGGATGGACTGTGTGAAGGATGATATGGCTAGGAAGAAGGTGGCTGGTGAGATGACCAGTAAAAGAGAAGTAGGTATGGAAGAAGAAAACATGCTGCGCCGACCCCAAATAAATTGGGATAAGGAGAGTGATGATGATGAGGTTCATGATACATTATTTTATCTGAAAACTCTTTGTTTTTTGCATCTTTTTGTTTGATAGAACTAACTTCAGCAAGAGAGGATCACTCGGAGGTTGAAAGTATCAACTTTTTTTGGAGTTGCTCTTCTTTGAACTACTTTGACTCGGCCCCTTGTGACTTGGTCTCATGTTACCTGTCAGGCGTTATTCATTAAAGCCTAAGAAGTGCAGGAACCATATTTTATAATGCGTGTAAAATATACTTAGCGAAGCCACACATGTAAAGCAAGTTGCCGTCGTTGAAGTCTTTTTCTGTAACCGAAGGGTCAAACGGGACCAACTTCGCTGTCCATCCGTCTGTCACCAGGCTGTATCTCATGAACCGTGATAGTTAGCCAGTTGAAATTTCTACAGATTATGTATTTCTGTTGCCGCTATAACAACAAATAATAAAAACAGAATAAAATCAATATTTTAGGGGGCTCCCATACAAAAGTGTTTTTTTTACTCGTTTTTTTTTTTAAAATACGGGTGGTACCATTGTTTTTTCGTGCGGGAGGCCGACTCGCACTCGACTGGTTTTTTTATCCTATACCATTCAGGAACCTTCTGGTTACGGTGGTATTGGGGGTCATAGTTTTACCTTTTTCAGAAGTATTTTTAAAAATACAAGTTTTTAATGTTGTAACTTTACTTTAAATACCTCCAAATTCCATATAACCACCGGCACAATGTTTTGAGTGCGTTACATTGAGTTTTACCGTACAATGTGATTTTTCAACCCCAAAAAAGTCTTTTCCAGCAATATTATTGTGTAGAGTTACTTAGTTTGATGAACAGAATCTTGGTTTGATGGCTTCATGAAGGGTACGTTAATACCTTGTGCGAGTATATGTAGAAGTCATTATATCTGCGCACCAAGGTACACACAGCTCCATTGAGTAGTTTCCCCCCCCCCCCCAGCCTCTTCGACCGGAGTGTTAAGGGGTTAGCACATACTGACGCTGTCTGTACGTCGGTATAACAACAATTAGATGAAATTAGGAATTTTAAGAGTAGATTCTTCTGACACCAAATGTAACCTGTTTCTGGAGTAACTGAAGTATTAATACCCCTGCCTAGCTGATGCCAGAATGCTTAAGAAAAGAGCCTTCAAGTACAAAGACTTCTTTAGTAACACACTAAACTTTACCATTGTCCATGAACGGAGTTCGAATGACTAAATTATGCATAGGTTTAGTCACGAGTTTCTAGTCGATAAATCGATGCTGTTGCCATGGAATATTAATGGCTATGCGACCCTTAAGCCACCACCGGTTGCATCTGCTGTCATTTACCATGGCGTTCCGAGTTAATTTCAAGGGTTAAGACGTCTTTTTTATTAATTGAAAAAAGGCTAAGCAGATGATGACAGAGTGCCTTATTGGACTCATCAGCTCGCATTAACTAGCATCTAATATCTACTGAAACAGCTCATCTGGCTTAACGTGGAGATGTCAGATGGAACAAAGTTATGGCCGGATGGTGGCCAAAGTTATACCAAAATGTAGGAAACACCTGGATCAGGGATGCACGACAGAAAAAACCGGCCAAGTACCGCACAATTTTTTTTAAAATATTTTTATATATATATTTTTACGGTTTTCGCAATTTTTCCTTTATCTGTGCTATAAGGCCTTGCTTTGTACCAAATTTCAAGATGCTGAGTTCACGGGAAGTACCCTGTAGGTTTTGATTCCCTTGCGAGTGTTGAAAATTTGCGGAAATTTGCAGCATAAACGGCTGTATCTTTTGATTGCGTTGGCTTAGAAGCTTGATTTTTTCACAGCTCCAATGGACAGTCGACCTGAGTATTTGATATAAATTCCAGCTTGATACACCTCTACGCGTTCCTGAGAAAAAGGGTCCTGACAGTCAGACAGACGGACGGACAACAAAGTGATCCTATAAGGGTTCCGGTTTTTCCTTTCGGGTTTGAACCCTAAAAAGGGGAGGCCTGTACCCAGTTGTGGGCGGTTTAGGGCTGTAATGATGATGATGGTGTTGAATCACTCCTGGTGGCCTACCATGACGTCTTATAACATTATTGTTTTACTTCTTTTGCCAGTGTGAGAAAGAGATGGCGCTAGACATCTCTTTCCCACACTGGAATAAGAGTAAAACAATAATGTTTTAATACGTCATCGTAGGCCAGCTGTTGCCTAGTACCGTTTGTTGTTTTATATTTTAAAAACAGTATGCGTTAATACGATTTGCTTGCATAGAGTGAGGACATTGTGACGCATTGTTTACAAATAGCCCTCTTTAAATAGATTAACACATAAATAATTATCAATAGAATGTATTCTATTTGTGATGTGTTATGTCCGAGATTTGTTAGTTCATTTATGAATCATACAAGTCTTTAGGAAAGACCATTTTTTTGAAGAATGTTGTGAATCATCTAAAGATGTTGTTGTTGATGTTGATGTTGTTGTTCTTTATTTTTACCGTTGTTTTCGTTTTATGAGTAGGCACCTACTGTTAATTTGAGTAATGGTAAATAAAGCTTTTTTGTTACACTATATCCCAATTGCTGCTAATTCATAAGTTTGCTGATTCATATCATCATTCTTATTGCAAAAAAATCATGAAATTGAATATAGTGTAACAAACTTGCTTATTCCTTGATGATGAAAAGAAAAGAAGCCAATTTGTACATTAAAAAAGTTAAAAAGGGAAAATGAATATATTAATGATGAGATGCAAATACAATTAATTATTAAAAAAAAACCACTTAACACCCACACTTAACGTCTCTAAAGGCAAACTCAATAGCAGAGGCTAGAAGACGATTCAGGAACGCGGGATAGTTCCCGATGATCCGCAGCTACAGACAGGAATACAGGTCAACTTCCGTAGTTTCAGCAGTAGAGGTCCCTGGCGTTACAGACAGGGATGCAAGGCAGCCTCCGAAGTTTTAGTATTAAAGGTGCCAGGAGTCCCTAGTGAGATCTCCTGGGCAGTGACCGTCCGTCAGATTCAGTTCCAGACTCCCTGACTCAAGCTTGACTGTGCTTTTTTACTCTCTCCCGTGCCGTCCGAAAAGACCTTGACTCCACTGAGGTATACTTATATATGGAATATCTTTACACAGCAAATATTCGTAATTATTTATAAAATACAACAATTGAACTCACGTATTGATGATAATCCTTTTAGTAATATAAATAATCTAAATGACACCATCAGAATTTGGCTGTTAACCAGCCAAATTCTGATGGTGTCATTTATATTATTAAAAATAAAAGTAAATGACAACTGACAAGATTGATGTAAAAAATGTCACAACAATCGACACAAAGAAATATTTATAAAAATTGAAACGATTGGTAAAATGCTAATGAAAAATCAATAAAAGTATGAATATGGATGATAAGTGTGAGTATAAAGTGTCTGTAGTAAGCCAATACTAAAATAGCAATAAGCGATAATGTAATAAAACCTTTTTTGATTCCACCCCTACGTTTGACCTGATCTCAAATGTAAAGATCACATTGCAAATTTCCCGGCCACCAACAGAATTTCGGACCACTGACTACCTGTAACGACTGACATAGATCTACAAATGACAGTCCCGACTATCATTTGTAGATTTTGACAGTCGTTCGACCAACGGCTTACGAGCGTTTACTCCTTACGGCATTTCATACAAACTGTCAAGTCCTTATTTTCCGAAATGACTGCACCGAATTTAATGAAACTACATACGCATAAGCAGGATACATAAGTCTAAAAAGTTACTTAAAAGCATTTTCTAAATGTCTTTAAAAAAAGATAATTAGAAATTTCTGTTTCTATTGATAACTTTTAATCAGTCTAATTTAGCTGTAAAACTATTTGTCGAAAAAAAATTAGTAACTTTTTAACATCTATGTATCCTGCTTATGCGTATGAAGTTTCATTAAAATAGGTTCAGTCATTTCGGAAAATAAGGACCTGAAAGTTTGAATGAAATGCCGTAAGGTGTAAACGCTCTTAACATACTTTTCTGATGATTTTCCAAACCCCCCAAATATTAATGATTTCTTTCTCTTGTCCCCAGGTTCAGCGGTGGTGAGCGTGTGTATGCGGCAGTTCGATGACGCCATATCGATCACGGTGGCCATCATGATCGTGGTCACCGTGGCTTTCGTCCAGGAGTATCGATCTGAGAAGTCGCTGGAAGAACTTAACAAGCTCGTGCCGCCATCTTGTAACTGGTAAGCTTCATTAGTGGCAATGAGACAGATACATGGAAACACCACGTAATATTCGCAACCGGCTTGTCGTGTATGGACAGATGAATGCTCGTGGATGAAGGAGTATGTGAGGATAGTAGCAGGCGGTATTGTATGTGAGTCAAATACATCGGTTGTTAGCGACAATAATGGCTAACTCGAAAAATAAGAAATACAGGGCAGTGTTTTTTTTAGGGTTCCGTAGCCGAATGGCAAAAAACGGAACCCTTATAGATTCGTCATGTCTGTCTGTCTGTCTGTCTGTCCGTCTGTATGTCACAGCCACTTATTTCCGAAACTATAAGAACTATACTGTTGAAACTTGGTAAGTAGATGAATTCTGTAAACCGCATTAGGATTTTCACACAAAAATAGAAAAAAAACAATAAATTAAGGGGGTCCCCATACTTAGAACTAAAAACCAAAAAATCATTTTTCATCAAACCCATACGTGTGGGGTATCTATGGATAGGTCTTCAAAAATGATATTGATGTTTCTAATAATCTATGGATAGGTCTTCAAAAATGATATTGATGTTTCTAATATCATTTTTTTCTAAATTGAATAGTTTGCGCTAGAGCCACTTCCAAAGTGGTAAAATGTGTCCCCCCCCCCTCTAATTTCTAAAGTAAGAGGAGGAAAATTCTGAAAATATTTAGGATTGTAGAACGTAAAAAAAACTATCAACGAAAATTGGTTTCAATAAGATATGATGTTTAGTTTTTGAGATATGGGACTTTTTCATCAAACTGCAGCAGTAACTTTGTTTTTCATAAACATACTATGAAAAACAAATTTAGTTTTGCGGTTGTGTGGAAGTTTACTAACTAATACTACTAACTAATGAATGACAGTTCAAAATATTGTTATGATATTGTTTGGAGCTATGGAACCCTGTGTGCGAGTAAGACTCGCACTTGTTTTAACTTAGACTAAAAATATTATCATAATGTTGCCATTTTTTATGCATAGGAACCTTTTTTCTATTTATTTAACAATTTATGTACACACTTAATACAGAGAAGAAGAAAGGAACAGAAAATAGGTACAAAGGTGATGCTTATTTCTAAAGAAATCTCTTGCAGCATACCTGCGAAAGGAGATCTTAAAAAAAAAGAGATGCAGACATAGTGTGTTAAAGAAGAAGAGAGAATTGAATACGTAAAACTTAAAGCAAATAACTATTTAATCAAAGAATGAGAGGTCTATTTTACGCTTTTCTTTATTTCATTAATTTAAAACTTTCATTCATTGTATACAACTACAAACACCATAGATAAATATAAATTTTTGAGTTAGATGATCCCTGTCGCAAACGAGCGACATGTAAAAACCTTCTGTCGAGATCACTGCACTAATTTGGTAATTTATTTGCGTTGTCGTCAGAATAAGTCTTTGCCAGTTCACAGCTGTACAAAGCCTTATAACTAAATTCTCAGCCACTCATATCGAGCTGTTAAATTATGTAAACTGTACTGGTTCATAATATTATCGTCCAAATTGGAATGACCCTATAGCAGTATGATGAACAGGTTGAAAAGTTCTACCCCATAGAACAAAATCAAAATATTTTTATTTCACATAGGCCTACATGGGCACTTATAAAACGTCGACAAAAATGTGCTCGGTTCGGGTTTGTCGTTTCCTATGGAGAAGAACCGGCAAGAAACTCCATGGTTACTCTTTTTAAATAATTTGGTTTTACAATATTTCTAGTTTACAGCGATAGTACTTAAGTATGGGAGGACATCGTAGGCCCAACAATAAGTCGTTTGCTTACTACTAAACGTAGAACAAGATAGAAGTTACCGAGGATCTACGAATCTATTAGGCCTACAATGTCCACACATTTACAAATAATCGGTAAATAAGAAAAAGACTCAACAAAAAAAAAAGTCTAGATTAAACAAGTGACACAAATGAAGTCATCCGTGCTGTAATTATTCTAAACAAATTTGATTTAAAAGAATGGAAAAAAATAATAAATATAATTGAGTATAGTTAGAGACATCCACACATTTGTGCCGTTTATGAGCTACCAGGAAACCGCATGTGCGAAGGGGCTACGGCCAAACTTCTCCATCATAACCAGTGATTGGAGTAGATAGATTGATTCTTGGTACTTGTATCATAAATGCACATAGAAAGAATAACATGGATAAGTCAATTTTCCCGGAAAGTAATTCCGGTATTTCCGGATTCAATTAAATATTGTTAATGTCGGTAGTGATATTATTACTACTCATTCAAAACTTGAACTAAATTAATTTATTATTTATCTGTTGAATAATAAAAACAATCGAATTCCAATCGAAGCATTAATAATTATTTTTAGCCTTTTTAGCCCATAACTTTTTATAAATTGTTGCACTTAAATTTCAATCAAATCAACCAATTCCGGAGGAATGTCCATATTAATACATACGTTTCGGATCAATGACCCCAATTCAATCTACCTGCTCCGATCTATAATCACATTTATACAAGGTGTTGTTTTGCATCCTCGTCAAAATTCAGGATGTTGTCACAAAAGACATAAATAATCAATATAAATTACGGTACCTAGTAAATTATTAAAAAACACTGCGTTTTTTTGTTGTTTAAGTTTGTCAATATTTCAGAATAACCCCCTTAACGTGGTTTAGGGATTATAAAATTATCGAAAAAACGTTTGAGGTTTTTTGTTTGTGTGTAAGCGACGTTATAAGGCGGGAATCAGACGGCCCGTTTTCAAAACACAGGTGGATCACGGTTACCGATTTCAGTAAATAAATAAAAAAAAAAAAAATTACCTACTCATTTTATTATTGATTCGGGTCGAGAATCATTAGCATAGTTACCTCCTAGAATTTGACGAGGTTGCAAAACAACACCTTGTATAACAGGGAAGATCCTCCAACCAGAGGGCTTTTGTTTCTGGTAGGTGTAATGCTCCTGCCTGACCGTGGTTCGTTCTATGTAGTCTTAAGTCGCGGATATTTGTGGATCCGCTTCAACCCTTTGGATGGTTGCTAACCAGCTACGTGGATCCGTCTTTTTCATTCTAGTACCTAGCGTGTCAACGTTTCACGAGCCTAGATACTAAAAAAAAACTTGACAACTGACGACTTTGCACAACAAGCATTGCTGTTGCATTGTGTTATGCAGCGCATGCTTCTAGATTAAATTGTGGGACGAATAGAAAGGTAGTCTTTTTTCATGGCGGTTGTAATGAGTTACAATCTTGTGACTTTAGAACATCCCCTTTATTACACTGAAAAGGCAACATTATTCCAAATTATAGGGAGAATCTTCACAAGTATATGAATGGGCCTAATTCAACAAGATTGTCATTATTCCTGTCTTTCATTATGTAATATTCATCGTTATAATATTATTGTGGCCTAAAGCAAGGCAAAGACTTCTCCTTTTATAATGATAACATAACATACATCAAAAAAATCAAAATCAAAATATTTTTATTTTATATAGTCCTACAGGGGCACTTATAAAACGTCGACAAAAAGGTGCAGAGAAAGGTTAGGCAGAGGTGTACGTAGTACACCCACATTTCGCCGGTTATGTTATTCCATCGAGCCTATTGCCATCAACCGGGCACAGCAATACCAGACTAGCTGCTGAAAAATTCGTGATGGGAAAACCCAATAGTAATTTGCCCGACCCGGGAATCAAATCCAGGAACACATACTCAGCAGTCAAACTTGTGGCCACTAGACCAACGAGACAGGCAGTAATAATAATAATTACATTATTTTTCATTCCTCAATAATATTATGTCCAATCTACTTAAATATTGTTCATGCATGGACATTTCCACCCTCCAACGAATAAACTTTGGCCACGTAAGTAGGGTAAAATATCGATTAAGCCATGACGCACACAATTTATTTCGATTAATTCTGTCGTCGCATCGACAATAGAGTTGATTACTACTTAATTAATGGCTGTCGTTGACATTGGACGGAGATAGGGTCGTCTAGTCCTTTGATTAAGCTCAATTAGTATTATCTCTTTTATTGACGGTTCTGGGATGATTATTATGTAGTACTAGCTGTCCCGCGCAACTTCGTCTGCTTCACATTTTCCCCGTTTTTGCATCAATTTTTATTGCTGCTCCGCTCCTATTGGTCGTAGCGTGATGATGTATAGCCTATGTCCTTCCCCAGGTTGAAATCTATCTTCTTGCCAAATTTCATTAGGATCCGATCAACCGTTAAGTCGTGAAAAGGTAACAAACAAACATACAAAAATTAAATTAAAAAACCCCCGAAACAAAAAACCTCTAAAAAGCCAAAAATAAATTAATCCAAGCGTCGTAGCGTCGGGGGTCCGCTTTGTTCTGTGCTTGTACAAAGCGGTCTTCTTAGCGGTCCCCCGACGCTACATTTACATTTTCATGTTTTTTAAACTTATATTATTTTTTCTTAGCCTTGACTGTCCCACTCCTGGGTATAGGCCTCCCCCCTTTGCTTCCAATTTTCTCGGTGTTGCGTCTCTTCTCGCTAATTAACGAAACCAAGGAAAGATATAAATAAATAAAAAAAGATTTTTGTTGGCGGGAGGGGGTTGCACCCCCCCTCAGCAATGTCCATGGTGACAAGCGACAATATTTCAAAATCGACTAACTGTGAAAGTTGTTTACATCCCTTCATCAACTAGAAAAGAGGTGATGATCTTCAAACGGCTGAGCAGATTTTCTCGAAACATAGCTAAGAACACTCTCGATTAAAATACCTTTCAAACGACATCATCTTTATCAAAATCGGTTCATCCGTTTAGGAGCTACGATGCCACAGACAGACACACAGATACACAAATACACAGATACACACTTCAAACTTATAACACCCCTCTTTTTTGGTCGGGGGATAAAAACAGAGTGACTTTCGCATTTAAAATATTAGTATGGATTATAGATGACTAGTTTATGTCCACCGCTTCGCCCGTGTTGATTTCGATCACTGCCCCACGGGATATTACTACTGCGATAAAAAGTATCCTATATATTTATTAATCTAGGTTATAAATTATTTATGTGGCAAATTTCATACAAATCCGTTCCGTTTTTGCGTGAAAGAAAAGAAACATCCATACATCCATCCTCACAAACTTTCGTATTTATAATAGTGTGATCAATAAAAAAATATGTTGATGGATGGATAGGGCTTCATTTTCCTAAAACATGGTACCTACCGTTTGTTCCGTTCCCACAGACAAACCGTGAAAACGGTTTTGTGGGACAAATTCTTATGAGCGTTTACGCCTTACGACATTTCATACAAACTTCCAAGTCCAAGCATGGATACATAGGTCTAAGTCTAAACAGTTACTAAAAACATTTACGAAATTGCTTTTTTTTTTAAAAAAAATGGAGATAATTGGTAATTTCTGTTTGATAATTTATAATCGGTCTAATTTAGCTGTAACACTATTTTTCGAAAATGTTTTTAGTAACTTTTTAGACCTATGTATCCTGCTTATGCGTATGAAGTTTCATTAAAATCGGTTCAGTCATTTCGGAAAATAAGGAGTTCAAAGTTTGTATGAAATGTCGTAAGGCGTAAACGCTCATAATGATTGAGTGACTGTTTATACGGGAGGGACGGGAGTATTATGTGGAAGAGAGAATGAACGGAGAATGAGAATGAATGAATGGAGAGAATGAACTTGTTGAACCAAGCTAAGGGCAGGAAGATGATTTCTGTAGTAACATTCACCAACTCACTTGCTCAGTGCCCTTGGATTACGGGTCACTCATTTTCACCTAATGAGTTCCAGCAGTGACCACATTTTAGGCCGACTATCATAATTATACGTATTCGTTCTTTTTACTGTCATATTAAGCTGCGAACGTTGATGTTATAACCATTACTTACTTCGCAGTACGATCTCGTCGCTTAATTGGTCGCAAATAAGGCACAGGTGATTGGTTCGACTACATGACTGAATAAAATTACTCCGATACGAAATATGCCATTGAGCACAGTAATTGGCCATTATTTCGCTCCCTATTATGATGTCAATAACGTATCACGATCGACTCATCGACAATTTAAAAGTACCTGTGAGTGATCTAATTGAAATAATTGTTTGTTTTGTTGATGAAACAGTCAACAAACTAGTTGCTCATCTAACACTACGTAGTCAATTTACATTGTTATCGCGTACTTTTATTAGCTGCTCTGTATGGTGTCGGACGTAAAGAATAGCACCATCCCATATCTTCCCGTGGGTGTCGTAAGAGCCGACTAAGGGACTTGCCAGAGAATGGGCAGCAGCGTTCTCTGTGCTTTTGTAGCAACCGTTCTGCGATCGCCAACCCGCATGCCAAGCGTGGTGATTATGGCAAAACCCCCCAAAATGTCAATGTGGCGACACTTGGGGCCTATGTCCAGCAGTGGACGTCTTTTGGGCTGAAATGATGATGATGACTTTTATTAGTATTATAAATAAACTATACACTTAAGTATATAAAACACAACTGTCGTACGGATGTAGCATGAGCTACTTCAAATAAAATATTTGTGGTGTGCGGAGCCTCGTTCACGGCTCGTCCCCTGTATCGGAACCCACGGTCCTTTTTTATTACAAACTTGCTATGTTTATACACATGTTTGATTAGGTCAAACATTGCAACTGAATTTTAAATCAGTTATACCCAACCGATTGAGTAGTAGTTACATATGGTACATGTTTAGTTTGGATGACAATGCTTGGTTAGCTAAGTGACGGCATTCTAAATCCAATATGGACCACCAAAGATAGCGATCTTGTTGTTTTGTATGCACCTCCATGATATGGGTATTAATTAGAAGGGAATGCTGCGAAGAATACGAAAAAAAAATGATTTCCCACCTATATTTAAAAGGTTGTTTAAAAAAAAATATTTTCGTTCTTAACATACGTAAGATTCAGGGCACTTACGTGGCACGGGTCGTACCGGTCTAGCATATACAGCATGATTTTTTAGTCACCGTCCAAATTTAGACATTTTAATCTTTGGCGAAAACCATTGAATACTTTTTTTTTTCTTTAAGTATCACTCAATACGAAAATATTGAGATATCATGGACACCGCCGCGCCGTGCGTAGGTACACGCTGGGTAACTACGCGGGTTGGCTGCCCCCTTTCCATTGAATGTTTGCGCGGCAAGTGTAGTATTTTTAACGTTTAACTTAGTGACCAGGCAGAGCGGATAATTTTTTCGAGAAAATGATTTCATATGAAAAAGTGAAAATTTCACATATATTTTTTTTTTCTAGTTAGAGAAGTTAGAGAATGATACATAATGCCTAGAAAAAATTTGGACGGTGACTAAAAAATCTTGCTGTATAGTCCCTAAAAATAAAGGTCATAAATGTATGACTACCAATCCTTTACTACAATTAAACTCATGCCTTTTTGCATAGAGGTAGCCAGAAATTATAGAACACCACCAGATACGATGCTTACTCAAACTCCTTTCATGTCGTCCATGCTCATACGTCTGAAAATATACACAAGCCGGTTGCGAGTACTTCACCTGACCTTTTCAAAATCAAAAAAATATTTTTTTATACCTTTTTTTCTATCCACAGTCTCCGCGAAGGCAGTCTCGAACACTTCCTAGCACGCAACTTAGTACCAGGCGACATAGTCCACCTGAATGTCGGCGACCGCGTGCCAGCCGACCTTCGACTCTATGACTCCACAGACCTGGCTATTGACGAGTCCTCTTTCACCGGAGAGACTGAACCTGCTGTCAAGAGTGTGCTACCTAACAAGGCTGCTGCAGGAAGGGTCAATAAGGATAACATTGCCTTCATGGGGACGCTTGTGAGGTGTGGTAATGCGAAGGTAAGGCTCTAGTATTACTTTGTTTGTCGTTTTCGATCAAATTGAAAGCGAGTTGTTTGCCTGAAGACTTCACCTCTAAACCACTAGCGTGCCTGACACCCTCCTAAAAGTTGGATGATTTTGTGGCCAGTAAACTCCTCATGAAACAAGATGAATATGACTTTTGGGAAATTTTTGTAGGCTGTGTTTAACAACATGTTAAACTCGACATCATCATCATCATTTCAGCCCAAAAGAGTCCACTGCTGGACGTAGGCCTCCCCCAAGTGTCACATTGATAGTTTTGGGGGGTTTTGCCATAATCGCTACGCTTGGCAGGCGGGTTGGCGATCGCAGTATGGTTGTCACAAAAGCACAGAGAACGCTGCTGCCCATTCTCTGGCAAGTCCCTTAGTCGCCTCTTACGACACCCACGGGAAGATATGGGATGGTGCTATTCTTTACGTCCGACACCATACAGAGCCCCGAGATAATCATACTTATTCTTTCTTTCCAGGGCATAGTAGTAAGCACAGGTGAACGGTCAGAATTCGGCGACATATTCCGGATGATGCAAGCCGAAGAAGCACCCAAGACTCCTCTGCAGAAATCCATGGATACCCTAGGCGCCCAGCTGTCTTTGTACTCCTTCTGCATCATTGGCTTCATCATGGTTACTGGATGGTTGCAGGGAAAGGCTCTTCAGGACATGTTTACTATCAGCGTCAGTTTGGCTGTTGCGGCTATTCCTGAAGGTAAGTGAAACGTTCTGGGTAGTTTCGGGGAGGGGAGGAAGGGTAAACATCGTAAGGAAAATGGTTTATCCTAGAAGTGTGTCACATGGCAACCTACAATGGGTCTGCGTGGTGGGACGACGGCTCCCTCCCTCTTATAGAGATAAGGGTTCTGTCTCAGCAGTGGGATCATTAAAAGTTGCATCCTGAATTTCTCCACAAATCTTAAATGCACAAGAGTCCAGACCCAGACTTCAAATATGTTATAAAATGTTGCAAACCCAATGCATATTTTAATCACAATGCAACGAATTGCTAGTTGAAAAAACAGAAGAAAAATTTGAATTTCATGGGCCACTGTGACGCTTCTACCTTAGTTTTCTCCAGTACTGTATGCTTTCCAACAACACTTTGTTCCCTAGAATTTAAGACATAACTACTAAATAGAAACGTATTTTTAAATAATCCAAAAAATTGCTTCTAGGTCTTCCGATCGTGGTGACTGTGACCCTGGCGCTGGGTGTGATGCGCATGGCTAAGAGGAACGCGATCGTCAAGAAACTACCTACCGTCGAGACCCTGGGCTGCGTCAACGTTATCTGCAGCGATAAGACTGGTTAGTAGTTTAGCCAAACTTAACATCACACCTGTTGGCCTACCATGACCTCTTAAAGCAGTATTGTTTTACTCTTATTACAGTGTGGGAGAGAGACGGAGCTATACAAGATGTCTAGCGCCATCTCTTTCCCATACTGCAAGAGTAGAAAAACAATATTTTTTTAAGACGTCATGGTAGGCCACCGGTTTACTAGAAACAGATATTCAGAAGAGCAGCACATTTTGCCAGCTATGTAAACTGACTCGACCTTATGGCTTTAAATCGGGCACAAATCCGAACTAAGGGCATAAAATAATTATGGGGTGGAAAATTTAAGCCGGCGTCTAATGGAAATCTACAACATCACGCCTGTGATCCCCGATGGGTTAAGCAGAGGTGTTCGTAATTGTACACCCACATTTCGCCAGTTATGATTAAGTCCCATGTAATAGGGAGCAAGCATTTGCCATCAACCGGCCACAAATCCAGACTCCGTGGCTGCTACTGAGAATTCCCTGATGAAAAACCCAATAACACTTTGCGCAACCTGGAAATTAATCCCAGGACCTCGTCCTCAGCAGTCGCACTTGCCCAACGAGGCAGTCAATCTGCTAATGCTAGCTAATGAACATCTACAATATCAGTAACTATAAATCTTTAATTCGGTGAAACAGCATCCCATGTGCTTGTAATTACGAGTACATCGTCATCCATACTCTTCAAACCGGAACAGGACAAGTATGCTTAGCGGCAGAAATATGTTGGATTAAGTACATCTCTTCGACAAACTTCTCCTCAAAGACCATAAATACTGCATAAGTTACAGTCAACTGTCAACAATCAATCTCACAATGTATCCTCATCTCTCAATGTATCGCTTTCTCACTCACAGGAACACTAACCAAAAACGAGATGACAGTGACAACAATATCGACATCCGGCGGCCATATTGCCGAGGTCACCGGCACCGGGTACAACGCTTGCGGTGACATACAACTGCGCGCGTATAAGGGACGCGACCTCGATGTGGCTCGGATGGCTGTTAATACTATGTTGGAGGTAATTCAAATATAATCTGCTAATGGCAAGTTGCTCAAATTTTGAGCTCGCTTCGCTCGCTACTGCATCCATGTGTAAGAATGGTAAATAGAAATCCAGACAGTACATATGAAGCGGGATGGTATAATTTTTGAGCTCGCTTAACTCGCTCAATTTCACTTTGTGTTCTAGCTTTTATGCATAAGTTGACCAAGAAATTTCATTATATGTCTCAGATGCAAAAAAAATACGAGTAAATCTCGTATATAATCATCATCATCATTTCAGCCCAAAAGACGTCCACTGCTGGACATAGGCCTCCCACAAGTGTCGCATTGACATCTTGGGGGGTTTTGCCATAATCGCCACGCTTGGCAGGCGGGTTGGCGATCGCAGTACGGTTGTTACAAAAGCACAGAGAACGCTGCTGCCCATTCTCTGGCAAGTGCCTTAGTCGCCTCTTACGACATCCACGGGAAGATATGGGATGGTGCTATTCATTACGTCCGACACCATACAGAGCATATAATATTATTAACTATTCCCTACCATCATCATCATAGAGCGTAGTAGGTAGATTGAATTGGGGTCATTGATCCGAAACGTATTTATTAATATGGACATTCCTCCGGAATTGGTTGATTTGATTGAAATTTAAGTGCAACAATTTATAACAAGTCGTGGCCATTAAAAGGCTAAAAATAAAAAAAATAATGCTTCGATCGGAATTCGAATGTTTTTATTATTCCACAGATAAATAATAAATTAATTTAGTTTTGATATCTTCCTTAAAATGAATTGAGTCGTAATAATATCACTACCAACATTAACAATATTTAATTAAATCCGGAAATACCGGAATTACTTTCCGGAAAAATGGCTTATCCATGTTTTTATTTATGTGTGTGTTATTATTTAACAGAGCACCTACATGTGCATTTATGACACAAAAAGCTAAAATCAATCTACCTACTCCGATCACTGATCATCATCATCTTCAGCTCGTCTTCACCCACTGCTGGGAATAGGCATCTCTTTGCTAGTGCCAAGCTCCACGTTCTTGTGCCAGCCTGATCCAGGATATTTTCGCTATGATAGTCTTCTGCCATCTTGACTTTGGACTACCAATACTTTTCTTTCAAAATCACTACCATCTATATTATAATTTTTTCATTACGAGCTAACCCTACCGACTCTTTCTTTTGAAGACCTAGTTATTTTCGACTAATCAATTGCATAATTTGTAATCATTCTCTATATTGCTACATACATCCAAACTTCCATACTAATATTATAAATGCGAAAGTAACTCTGTTTGTTTGTTTGTTACCTTTTCACGACTAAACGGCTTATTGGATCGTTATGAAATTTGGCAAGGAGATAGATTACATCTTCGAGAAGGGCATAGGCTACTTTTTATCCCTGAATAAAACATCTAAATTTCCACGCGAACGAAGTCGCGGGCAGCAGCTAGTTATCAATAAATACGGGATATTTACAATATTAACAATTTGTCAAAAAAAAAAAATGTAAACTTGGTAAATATCCTGTTTACAGTGCTGTTGATATTGTAAGAGACCATGTAAATTTATAAACGGACACTACATAAATACTTGGGTTACAGGTGGGCGTATTATGCAACAACGCAACCATCCGCGACGAGGTGCTGTTCGGGCAGCCCACCGAGGGCGCGCTGCTGGCCGTCGCGCTCAAGCACGGCATGCACGAGGTGCGGGACCAGTACACCAGGCTGCACGAGATACCCTTCAGGTATACATCATATTACACGAGTTGCCATGACTGACCTGACCAGTCTTTGAATACACTCCGGACACAGGTTGACAACAGCGTTGGCCAAGTGGTGGTAGCACGGATTTAAGAGCAGTAAGCCGTGGGTTCAAACCCAGGCAGGCGCATTACTTTGTGTACCTAATTTATTTCAACACCGTTGCCCTCAAAAACGGTGAAGGAAAACATCGTGAGGAAACCGGCATGTTCTAGAACTAAAAATTCGAAGACCTGTGACATCTACTAACCCGCACTGGGCCCGCGTGGTGGATTACAGCTCATATATAGAGATGAGGCTTGTGTCCCAGCAGTGGGGTCATTATAGGCTGATGATGATGACAGGTTGACCGAGGCAACGAAAACCTGTTCAGGTGTAGATTCATAGATGACTCTGCCTTGGAGTGTAAATGTAGTGTTGCTCCACAAACGATGGGACACTTTTTATCGTGTCAGGCAGGACACGATAAAAAGTGTTCCATCGTCTTGTTGCTTGCACATCACAGGAGCTAATGGACGCTACTGAAAGTGCCAATAGTCGCTAAATTGGGCTGATTCTATTTAAATTATCATCGACAGGCTAAGAAGATCATCAAAATTCAGCCGAATGGTGTCTACAGCTGGGCAAAGACCCCTTACTCCAACCCTCCTATTGATTTCAACAACACTCTTCTTATTGATTTCACCATAAGCTTGAAATTTACTTAGTATTAATGGTTTTTGAACGCCTGTGCATACACGCAACAGCTTTGACTACTTAATCAATACCAATACCGGGAACTACAATACCAACTCATTTGAATAAAAAACACAACACCCTTGGTTTTGTACACAACTGCAATCACAATTTACTGTACTGTGTTGTTTATTTCGTTCAGAGGTATATAAATATATCCTATTTTGGAAATCTCGCAATCGAATGAAGGTTTGCTGTAAGATAACCCAATTCTGGGTTAAGTTCGCCGTTGTACATCAACTATAATTCACACGAAAATAAAATATGCAAATATAAATACAAAATATTCTAATTTTGTTAGCAATAAAGGAAAAGAAAATTTAGTTATGGTAACATCGCCCTTGTAAACCAAAATAAAAATACCTATGTATAACGCATACTTTGCTAAATAACCAACTTTGGGTATATTTTTTTACCCTTTTTATTTAATTCATCGCAATCAAAAGTTCAAGTCGGTTTTTTTGACAATATCAGGGCGGTGACAATCTGTATAATCTAGAGATTACTGCATACTGCTATAAAATCTATATGTATATTTGTAAGTATAAAATTTGTTCTCACAGTTCCGAAACGAAAATGATGGTAGTGAAATGCGCGCCTAAGTTCGGCGACGCGAAGCTAAAAGAGGAGGTGTTCGTGAAGGGCGCCATCGAGAAGGTGTTGCCGCTCTGCACGCAGTACGTGGACAGTAGCGGCAACTACGCGCCCATGACCAAGGAGAAGCAGAACGACTTCCTCGGGGAAGCTTACAATATTGCTAGGATGGGTGAGTGTATTCCTGTTTTTTTACACCTATTGTCCTCCTTGGTGCGGAGTTCAGATAGGCAGTTGCTTCATGTAAAATACTAGTATTTAAGACTCCAAGTCAACCCCAAAAAAATTGGGAAAATGGCTAGACAGATTGTGTCCCTCTTTGTGTAAAACTATAGTGTTGAGTTAAGGCCCTAAGATACGCTAATGACCTTGAGCAAACTAGAAATATTCAACATAAACGCCGTCTATCGACCAACATCAGTGCGTCGACTGACGTTTTCCAAGGAATAGTAAAACATGAGCAGAACAGATGAAACACAAATTAGTTTTTGCCCGCTCAACTGCGTGGCAGCTGATTCGATTTGCACGACCAGATTTATTGCTTGGATTTTCTATCTAAAAACAAAGATTGAAACATGTATGTACGTAAGTATTCAAATACTTTAATTTATAATTTAAAAACAGAAATCTTATCACGAAAACAAAACATTTATTCATTTAAAAGGAAAAAATATTCTGGTAACTGCTTGTTTTGTTTTCGTGATAAGATATTTTTATTCCCTTTATTCATTTTATACACATTCATTTTACATTTTTAAATATTTTTACAAAATTAAATACAAAAACATTTAAAAATATAAAAATAGTAGCCCACCGGTATCGGGAACAGGGTCCAAGCTACCGGCGGTCAGGGCTCCAGAGAGAGGAACCTCCTAACAATACGAGCCGTGTCCAGGAGTACCGCTCTCTGAATCAAGCCCTTGATCCAGCTGCCTAACGAGAGCCTCATCAGATGTTGGTCGAGGCTCTTGGCAATTAGGCCATTGGCTGATACGACTATCGGCACAATGATCGCTGAGTCAACAGGCCACATGTCGACAACCTCGCGAGCCAAGTCAATATACTTGATTTGTTTATCCTTCTCGGCCTTCACGAGGTTCTCGTCATGTGGAACCGTTATGTCAACAATCATTGCGCGCCGCTCTGATCGATCCATCACCACTATATCAGGTTTATTGGCTACAATAGTCCTGTCAGTGATGATGGATTGATCCCAATACAGTGTGATATTGCCATTTTCGAGAACTGGGTCGGGCACATACCTATAGTACGGCACTTCCGATTCCACAAGGCTGTATTTCAGAGCAAGTTGCTGATGGATAATCCGGGCTACAAGGTTGTGTCTATGCAAGTATTCTCCGTTAGCTAGACGAGAACACCCGGAGATAATGTGACGGATCGATTCGCCCGGACGGTGGCATGCCCGACATATGTCAACCGTGCCATCCTTCACAATAAATTTCCGGTAGTTATTCGTCATCATAACTTCATCCATAATTGCACAAACAAAACCTTCGGTTTCTCCAAAGAGTTCCCCGGAACGTAGCCAGGCTACGGACGCTGCATGGTCTACATCAGGCCCATGCAAGGCACTGAAGTAGCGTCCGTGAAGCTCCTTACTCTCTTATATTTTTATTATTATTATAAAAAAAAACTCCATTTATTTATTTATATACTTATAATTTCCATTTTAAATATTTCCATATAAAAAATATTTAAAAATATAAAAACTGTAGTCCACCGGTATCGGGCTATCGGGTACTGTGGTCCAAGCTACCGAGAAAGAAATCTCCTAACAATACGAGCCGTGTCCAGGAGTACGAGAGCCTCATCGGATATCGAGTTCGAGGCTCTTGGCAATTAGGCCATTGGCTGATACGACTATCGGCACAATGATCGCTGAATCAACATCCCACATGTCGAAAACCTCGCGAGCCAAGTAAAAGATACTTGATTTGCTTGCTTTCTCGGCTTTCACGACGTTCTAGTCATTTGGGACCGTTATGTCAACAATCATTACGCTCTGATCGATATTATTACCAACCGGCAATTACCAAATAATCAGAGCATCAACAAAATAGTATGTTCCGTAACCTACGTGAATCGAATGCTCGCTTCTGCACAGATAAATTGCTTAGTCTTTGACAATGTAAACAAACACACTGAACACAAAAGTCACGTTAAAATTCGAACCCAGGCGCACAATATGTAAAAAATATATATTATCTAAAGATATTTAATATTACACTGTTTTTAATTCAAAAGAAGTAAAAAGATAGCAATTTTTTTTGCCCGTCACTAGTTGTCTTGGCAGACTAAAATGACACTGACACGTACTTGTTGCGAACATTGGTTTGCGTATGTAAAATAATACAAATTGTTAATAAAAAAGAGAACTAAAAAAAGTTCAAGAGAATTCTCATATTTTTAAATTCTTATCTTTGAGTTTTAAAATCGATTAAAACGCGTTTCTTGGTACCGAGCTTTTGCGGGCTAATAGACGTTTGAAAAAAAAAAATATTATTTTTTTTTCTAATCAAATAAAATTCTGACAAGACAAAATAATATACATCAATCCCCTTATGAGTGATATTTTTATGTTGATAGACCTTGTAACTTTTTTAGATTATCGAGTTGAAAAACTTAATTTTAAAACTCTTAATCCCTTAACGTAAAGAATTGTATTTCATTCGATTTGTGCAACTAAAAACAAGTTATACTTACCCTAGGCCCTAGGCATATAATTGTAAATGTTCGGCTGTCACTTGATTGGTGTCGATTGGCATAATATTCCGTTCGTAATACACCATGGCTTTCTTATGTTTGAACCGGGCACAATTTAAATTAAGCCGACTGCCTTTTTCTGATCGAATATCTATGTTAGAGTCAAAGACCGAAAACCTTCATTGAGCAAAGAAACCAACTACAGCGTGTTGTGGGTATTTTACATTTAGCCACAACATTAAGAAAAAAATTTAGGGAACTAACTTATCGACGCTCACACTGAAGTGACGAGACGAGATTGGATCTTATCGGCTTCTTAATGAAAATTCAAGATGGCGGTTGTGCACCAAAGGGTGCACACAAGTTACTTAACTTTCAAGAAATATAATATAATAGTATAACGTTTATGTTATTCTGTTGACCAGGTCTCCGCATCATCGCGCTGTGTCGCGGCGCAGGCGTGGAGGCGCTGACGTACACGGGCGTGTGCGGCGTGTGCGACCCGCCGCGGGAGGGCGTGCGGGACGCCGTGGCCACGCTGGCGCGGGCGTCGGTCGACGTCAAGATGCTGACGGGCGACTCCAGGCCTACTGCGCTCGCCGTCGGTGCGTACTGTTCTAATATACGAGGTGGAAGAGACACCCACGTAAAAACGCTTACCACTTAGTACATCCTTCTAAACCCTTCCACATCTAAATTGTCCATCGAAAATTATAAAAAAAAAATGTTGTTCAATACATTTTGACCGTGTCTACCTCCACCCAGTATGTGCCGTATGTCCACGGCTTCGCTCGCGTTTTTTTTCCGCAATTGCCCAGTGGGATCATACTATTCGGATAAAAAGTATATTATGTGCTATTCCAGATTACCATCAATCCCTTTGCCAAATTTCATCCAGATCCATTCGCTAGTTTTTTCATGAAAGTGTAAAAAATATCCATACATCCTATCAAACTTTCGCATTTATAATATAAATCGGATTTCTTACCAACTAAAACTGATGCACCCTTAGCAATCGACAACACTAACGACTCGCTGACTGGACATAGAATGTCTGTTCCTCTACTATAATCATTTGCGGGCAAAGGCAATGTGTGCACTAGAACAGTGAAATTCAAAATGACAGAAATTACTTTATCAATTGGAGTAAATGTGTACCAATACCCAACTCGAAATCACTTTATCAATTGGAGTAAATGTGTACCAATAACCAACTCGAAATCACTTTATCAATTGCAGTAAATGTGTACCAATAACCAACTCGAAATCACTTTATCAATTGCAGTAAATGTGTACCTATACCCTACCCGAAATCATTTTATCAATTGGAGTAAATGTGTACGTATACCCTACCCGAAATCACTTTATCAATTGGAGTAAATGTGTACCTATACCCTACCCGAAATCATTTTATCAATTGGAGTAAATGTGTACGTATACCCTACCCGAAATCACTTTATCAATTGGAGTAAATGTGTACCTATACCCTACCCGAAATCACTATCAATTGGAGTAAATGTGTACCAATAACCAACTCGAAATCACTTTATCAATTGGAGTAAATGTGTACCTATACCCTACCCGAAATCTCTTTATCGATTGGAGTAAATGTGTACCTATACCCTACTCGAAATCACTTTATCAATTGGAGTAAATGTGTACCTATACTCAACTCGAAATCACTTTATCAATTGCAGTAAATGTGTACCTATACCCTACTCGAAATCACTTTATCAATTGCAGTAAATGTGTAGCTATACTAACCCCTCTTCAACTAACACGTTAAAAAAAAAAACATCAAAATTTTTATTTCAGCACAAATGGTCGGCCTGGATGTGCTGCACTCCCAGTCTCTGGCAGGAGACCAACTCGACGCTATGACAGACGAAGAACTGGATAGGATGATTGATACCGTAAGTGTTTTTTAATGGTTTTTGATGTGAAACAAGTATAATCGCGACTAGGCAGTAAAATCGACTCGTGTGCCGTGACGGGAAACGCTATGCCTCCTAAAATCAACCTTTTCCCATATAAATAAAGTATGTTTTGGATTTATTGTTGATCTTGTTTTGTTATAAGTGAATTAATAGAGACATAAATTAATTTCAATTTTTTTAATTCTGTTAAAAACAGATTTTTCACATCTTTTCCCGCTTTCCGTGACGGCCAACTTTTTTAACAATACTTCGTTGGCTGCCTCGTCGGGCAAAATTGGGTTTTTACATCAGGAGTTTCTCAGTAGCAGCCACAGAGTCTGGATTTGTGCCTGGTTGACGGCAATAGGCAACGGCATAACATGACTGGCTAATTGTTAGTGTACAATTAGGTACACTTCTGCCTAACCCTTAGGGGATTACAGGCGCGATGTTATGTTACTTTTAAAACTGTGTAAAAACAGAATCTGTACCGCTATCCGGCGCAACTTCGTTTGCGTTACATTTTCCCCGTTTTCGCAACATTTTTCATTGCTGCTCCACTCCTATTGGTCGTAGCGTGATGATATATAGCCTATAGCCTTCCTCGATAAATGGGGTATATAACACTGAAATAATTTTTCAAATCGGACCAGTAGTTTTGGAGCATATTCAATGCAAACAAACAAACAATCAAATCTTTCCTCTTTATAATATTAGTTTAGATTAATTTTCTAGTTATTTAAAATATGTGTATTCGTCTTGTTTTCAGGTGAGCGTATTCTACAGAGTGACTCCGAAACACAAGTTGGCTATTGTCAAGTCTCTGCAACGGGTTGGCAACATAGTTGGCATGACTGGTGCGTATATGTATTACTAGCATTTCGCCCGCGACTTCGTCCGCGAAAATTGTGATATCATATAGCCAATGTTACTCGGTAAAGATGTAGCTTTCTAATTGTGAAAGAATTTTTTAAATCGGTCGAGTAGTTTTTGAGTTAAATCGTAACAAACGAACAATCAAATCTTTCTTCTTTATAATATTAGTTTAGATAAAGTCGTATTTGCTTCTGTTGTAAAAGCTTTTAAGGTTAGGAAAAGTTGTGACAAAAAATGTTAACTTCCGGTCGAGAAGTTACAAATTTAAAAAAAAGTCGTTGGTTTTTGAGCCAGCTGTGTGCTATGATCCTGAATGACTTCTTCTTTATCAGTGATAAGGATCTCGTGGCAAAATAATAACAGCCGCTCGGGTCGATATTTAGGAGCTTACAACCATTCTTACCAAGGGGTATCGTGTTACCCAGTACTAACTGGGTCGGGGAGGTCAGATAGGCAGTCTCTCCATGTAAAATACTGGTACTCATATTAATATTCATTTGTTTACTCAAATTGCATGCGGTTAGATTGGAAGCCGACCCCAACATAGTTGGGAAAAGGCTTTGCAGATAATGATCATCATCATCATCAGCCTATAATGTTCCCACTGCTAGGACACAGGCCTCCTCTCAATGAGAGGGAGTGGGCTGTAATCCACCACGCGGGCCCAGTGCGGGTTGATAATGATCTTTGTTTATAATCATCAGACAGCTTTACGCCACTGTTCGTAACTGTCTCTAAGAACAAGGATTTTGATAAATGGAAACACAAACAGAAACTAATATCAAGTTGTGTATCACAGGTGACGGCGTGAACGACGGTGTGGCTCTGAAACGCGCGGACATCGGCATCGCCATGGGACGCAACGGTACTGACGTGTGCAAGGAAGCCGCTGACATGATACTTGTGGACGACGACTTTGCTACTATCATGTGAGTTTACATTATTAGCCTGCATATAAATATGGTTGCGAGGGAGGATAGGGACAAAACTTTGAAAGGCATTTTCACGTTATTCAAATATTATTGAAGTGAAACTTCTTCGCTACCATGGTCACCCCCTGGTATGAAAGCATTCATTTCCAAATTACGAAGTTTCACTTCTTCTGCGCGGAGGGACTCCACGCACAATTTTTTTTGGTAGGCTAATTATACTCAACTGTTCATAAATTAAAACAGAAATGATCTCAATAGATTTTTAGTGACGAATTATTTGTAATCAACGATAAAATCCCATTGAAAGTTTTGTCCCTATTCTCCCTCGCATCCCTATTCACCCCGTGTAATGGTAACTACTTGAATAAGACTATTAACTGATATTTCTCCTTGTCAAAAGGCGCTAACTAATCAAAAGCTCATGTTTTCTTAACGAAGCGGAATGTGAGGAGAAATATCCTACCAATAATATAGTTTTGTGGAGTTATCTACAATGCCACATTCGGACTATGCTTCATATTTAGTATCGCGTAAATCAAGCTTACAAAAACTTGACACTAACTGTCTGGCAGTAGCTCAACCGAGATTGCGACTTCTGAGGAACCCTCAAGTTTTCGCTAATATAACTGACAGATTCTGATACGTACTGTAATCCAGCTCACTATGAAAATATTGCAAAAGTCTAGGACTCAATACAAGATTTTTTTAAACTTATTTCTGTATTTCCCACAGCTCCGCCATAGAAGAGGGCAAGTGTATATTCTACAACATCCGCAACTTCGTGCGCTTCCAGCTGTCGACGTCTATCGCCGCGCTGTCGCTCATCGCGCTCGCTACTCTCATGGGCATACCCAACCCGCTGAACGCTATGCAGATACTCTGGATCAATATTATAATGGACGGTAATATACTGGGCTATTTTTATTTTGGTGGAGTATCTTTACAGCAGTGTATAATAATTACTTAGTTGGTTTAGTTCTAATAGCTATTAATGCAACTGTTACGTTATGGACGGTCTTTTAATACGAGTGCCATTTTTCGGTACAAGCGTAGCGCGTACCGAAATAGGTGGGCAACTGGGCACGAGTTATTAAAAGACCAATAACGTACAGTTGCATACAAGATTTTATCTACGAAGGAAGGAATAAAACACAGATATAGACAAATAAGTCATCATCATCATCATTTGAGCCCAAAAGACGTCCACTGCTAGACATAGGCCTCCCCCAAGTGTTGCCACATTGACATAAGGGGGGTTTTGCCATAATCCCCACGCTTGTCAGGCGGGTTGGCGATCGCAGTACGGTTGTTACAAAAGCACAGAGAGTGCTGCTGCCCATTCTCTGGCAAGTCCCTTAGTCGGCTCTTACGACACCCAGGGGAAGATATGGGATGGTGCTATTCTTTACGTCCGACACCATACAGATCCCAGACAAATGAGTATTTTTAATAGAAACTTAACTACTCTCTGACTCTTGTTTATACGTTCCCGCCATATCACGAAATCTTCATAACATTTCTCATATACATGTCTTGATTTTTCTGGTAGTGAATTATTTGTAGCCGCAACCGCGTCCACTTTTTTTTAGTCTTTATTAGATCTAAGGCAAATATCTTGTAGCCGCAACAGCCAAATAGTATACGATACTTTTGTTCTAAACTTGTTCCATTTTTTTTTAAAAACATCATTTACTTTGTCTCGATTTCGAAGTAATATTATAGGTACTTACCTGGCTGTATGTTTCAGAATGTCTTTGCTTGTGTTGTAGAATTTATGGCGATTCGCATAATGCAACCCGATGTCGTTATGGGTATCATAATGAATCCGCTGTCAATTTTGTAATTCGAATATAACGAAACCGAAAAATAAAGTTTTATTCTATTCTACATGTTTCTCGATTCGTTTATGACCTATGGACTACGAGAACGTGGGTCATATTTTATAATTGTATGTTGACTTCCCACCGCAACAGGTCCCCCAGCCCAGTCCCTGGGCGTGGAGCCGGTAGACCACACGGTCCTGCGCCGGCGCCCGCGCGACACCACGCGCCGCATCATCTCCCGCGCGCTGCTGCTCAATGTGCTGCTGTCGGCTGCCATCATCATCGCCGGCACGCTGTGGGTGTTCAATAGAGAGGTAGGTGACAGGGTGGCTGGATGTGTGAGGAAGCATTAGTGTGGCTTTAGCACCGGTGTCTTCATGGTTTGGCTGTATAGGCTCGGCCAGAGTCAAGCGCGCGCACATGGCGCGTTTGAGGTTGTGTGCGCTAGTCACGCCGGCGCTGTGACGTCACACTCTCGCCCGGCACGATCCTACACAGAGCTGTGTCAGAGCTCGCCAGTGTGGCGACCTCGTTTGCTGACGCGGCCAGCTCGAGCTGAAACCTTCTCCCGTATTCACAAACGCTCGGATTCGATTTCGATTCGGAAAGTCGTATGTCTATCTCGCTCGCTTTCGTAATGCCAAAAAATTATAAACATACAACGTATCGAATCGAAATCGAATCCGAGCGTTTATGAATACGGGGCCTGGACTGTAGTTTAAGAGGAGGCTCCCTAAATTTTATGTTAATTTGCATTAATATTCTGAAACAGTCACACATACTATCAAAATGGAACTTTAGTATGTGATTTATTGGATCTTTTTCTTTCCATGTACAAGACAGTTACGTAATTGTAACATTTTCACTCGATTCATTTTTAATTCAAAAATCATGTCTTTTTTAAAGATTATTCCTTTTTTTTTCAAGATTGCTTGGCCTTTATGTCTAAAATAAATATTAACAGTAAGAAAATATAGTTTACTATCCAGTCACAAGATATTTTTTCTCTAGATCAATTATTACTTCTTACTATAAACGAAATAAGAATTGCATTTAATTTAGAGCTCGAACGCGATCAAAGAGCGCATGCGGTATTCAACTTTATAACGGCTTGCATAGCGTCTAGCACCATAGCGGTCTACCGGTCTCGCAGTGCCGCGCTGTGCGCCGTCGAGAGAGGGTCTGTGTCGCACGCGGGCGCGTCCATTAGGTTTTTATTTGGGAAGTTGGATTGGAGTTTTTTTTTAACAATGGGAAACAAAGATAATAAAAGATTTGTTCAGAAGAGAAAGAAAGTAGAACGTTTGAAAAATATTGCAAGAATCGTGAGAGAAGCAAAGCAGTAAGTATTTTTTTATCATGTACCTACGTAGGTACCTACTTAAATATTATTTTGACGAAACATCTATTATAAAGTATAAATAAATAAAACCGTTTAAAAAATTGTATGACACCGTCATGTCGATATTCATACAATTTTGTACTTTAGACTATGGTAATACGGCCCTTTTTTTAATGGAGTCAGTAAATTCCTCGAAAATGTATCCGTTCTGTTTCGTTCTAAACCACAATGGACATCATACAAGACTTCTAGATACCTCTATGATGATCTGATAAAGATTTTATTGAAGACGTTTTCATCAAAACAACTGCTAATAATATTGCATGCACCTGCAACCTAGCGCGTGAGTTCAAGGCCAGTTGCGTTGGAGATTGTGAGAACATAGGAAACTATGGAGACGATTTAATTATTATAAATAAATATTGTGTAACGATATTATAATAATATATAAGTAGTAGAACAATTGTGTTGTTTTTGCTTATATTTTTTAACATATACAGAAGGTATAATTTTAATCACCCTTAACCTTGTATTAGGTTGGAGAGAGATGGTAAAAATTAATTGTTCCCTACATTTATTTTCGCATAACTCGTCAAAATTGAAGGTACAGCTGATTTTATTTTCGCGATTTTAGGTTTGATTTTTTTTTGGCCTCACTGCAGTCGGGTAATTTATGATATGTATTTTTATTTTCAGATTAATGTATGCAAAAAATCTGACTGGTATTATCAAGCTCAAGGTCAGATGCATATAGCAAAAAAAACAAAATGCCTATTTGCCGTATGGTATGGAGATAACAAATTCAAAATTGAAGTACTGGAAAAAGATGACGAATTTTGGAAAAAGGAGATGGAACCCAAACTAGTCTCTTTTTATATGGATTGTCTGCTGCCCGAGTTGGTAGATCCACTATATCCTAAAAAGAAAATGATTCGAGATCCTGAATATGTCAGAAAACAAGATGAAAATAGCTCAGAAACTGCAAATATTATATCAGATGAGCCAGTATCAGAGTCAAGGAGGCTAGATTTTACTAAATTTTAAATTAAAACCTGATCCTGTGATCTGGGACGCAACTTGTGTCAGCACTGTCGCCGCCAGTCACCTGAGTCTGAGATTTAGTTTTGAATATTTTTTTCCAAATGTCATTATTTGCACAGATTATTGTATTTACACGTTATTGTATTTAACGTTACACCTTGTTAATCTAAATTCGATAAAACCCAAATAAATCTGATTTTCTAAAGTCGTACCTACTTCAAGTAATAAACATGATGAAACGAAAAAATTGTGATTTGATGATTTTTTTTAGGTTAAGGCCCGCTCGTAGTGGAGCGGGCCTTAACCTAAAAAAAATCATCAAATCACAATTTTTTCGTTTCATCATGTTTATGTCGTGTCCAGATCATAGAAATTGATCACTTCATGATATGGCCGACTAAAACTGGCCAGATCACGTAAACGCTAACATTTGATGATATTTCAAACCTCGTTTGTCTATATCATTGATGTAGGATTTATATGACAATAAAAGGTCTCTAAAAAGTTGGCCAAACGGGGATTACAATATCATCAAACTTTAACGTTAAAAACGATCTGGCCAGTTTCAGTTGGCCATATCATGAAGTGATCAATGCGAAGTTTCGCTTGCTAATGTAATTTGAACCTGTGTAATATGTATGTCAAATTTATAATCTATATTATCTAAACATAATAAACAAAAAAATAATAACTTGATGTTTTTTTTGGGGTCATCAACCGCAGTGTAGTTGCAATATAATTTAAAAGAGAAAACAGTTTTTTTGTGTTAATTTAACAGACGTGAAAGATCTCGATATCTAAATACGATTTAAAAAAAAAGCAGATTTCTCGGCTCATATTTCAAGCAGTCAAATACTAGTTTATATCAAATAAAATAAAATAAAGTAACCATTAATTTGACGATGTTTTGTGTATGTGTAGTTAGTCTTGAATAAAAATTTCGTAATTGCGGATACTTTTTATTTCATAAAACTAAATAAAGGTGTCTCCATTCCATCTATGTTCGCTATTCTAAAATCAAAATACAATAAAGTTACAATATTCGGGCGACGCGCGACGTTCGGCTCGCTCGCGGGAATTGAAGCGCGGAGAGTGGCGGTGTGCATGGGGCGGAGCTTGCGTAGAAATTATTTTAGAGTGCCTGCTCTTAACACATATAAATACAATAAAAGTACTAGATTGAGCACCTAAAGTGTAACAACGTGCATCTAAAGTGTCCGGGCGCAACGACTTATATCTTATGCGCGCGATACACTTGTCCAGATCGACTCATTCGATTCTACAGTAGGTATTTGTTAAACAACAAAGCCGGTTTCGACTCATGCCAATGGAGCAATTTCATGATGTTGATAACACTATGTAAACATTATAAAGAGGAAAGATTTGATTGTTTGTTTGTATGTTTGCATTGAATAGGCTCCGAAACTACTGGTCCTATCTGAAAAATTATATATATAATTATATATTATATATATATAGCTATAGCCTTCCTCGATAAATGGGCTATCTAACACTGAAAGAAATCAAATCGGATCAGTAGTTTCGGGGCCTATTCAATGCAAACAAACAAACAATCAAATCTTTCCTCTTTATAATATTAGTTTAGATTCAACAATCATAAAACTCTTTTCCCCGTTCCAGATGTCCGACAACAAGATAACCCCCCGCGACACAACAATGACGTTCACCTGCTTCGTCCTCTTCGACATGTTCAACGCGCTCTCATGTCGGTCGCAGAGCAAGTCTCTGTTCGAAGTGGGACTGTTCTCCAACAAAATGTTCCTGGTAGCCGTGACCCTGAGCCTGGTTGGACAAGCGCTTGTTATATACTTCCCGCCGCTGCAGAGGGTGTTTCAGACTGAGGCGCTCACTGGACATGGTATGTTTAATTTATTTTGCTCAAAACCGTGAAGGAAAACATCGTAAGGGAAACCGGCATGTCCTAGAACTAATAATTCGAACTGCGCACTGGGCTATTTGGTAGCTTTACAGCCCTCTCCCTCTCATAGAGAACAGGCTTGTGTCCCAGCAGTGGGAACATTACAGGCTGATTGTGTTCTAACGTGTGGTTTTGAAGCTTCATCATATTCTTATGCGCTTTTCCCGATTTATTTGAGTCGACGCAGCATGTTTTCTTCTTCCATACTTGACTGTTACTCGTCATCTCATCAGACATTCCTTACCATATCATTCTTCATAGAGTCCATCCAACGTTTCTTTGTTCTTCCTCTGCTCTTATAGCCATCCACATTCATACTTAAAACTTTCCTCATTCCTCCGCATAACTTGCCCATACCACGAGAACCGATTGCCACACAAGTTTTCAGTCACCGGCGCCACTTTCAGACTTGGGCTTATGTACTCATTTCTTATTTTATCCATTCGCGTAAGACCACACATTTCTCTTAGCGTTCTAATCACACCAACACGGGCACGTTAAGGTTGTCTTATTCAAAATTAATGCCTCGTCAATGGGGAAGAAAATGACAAATTAGTTGAAATTAGTTTCACGTAGATGGCGCTTATTGTTTCTTTCAGTAGCGGGTTCTTTACCAAAAAAAAAAAAAAATTGTCGCGAGATAGCGTAAAGTATTGTTGGTCATAAAGGGCTTGATTGACAGTAAAAAAAGGTTTTTTTTGGTCTTTCTCCCTTTGAATATTTGACTTTTACAGCGTCTTTATTTACCCATCTCCGTAACATCAAAGGCTGCCCATTCATCTGAATACTAGCTACATTATTTGCTTGTAAACATTGACCCTAACCGTTTATAATTTCCAGACATAATATTCCTCGTATGCCTGACATCAAGCGTATTCATAGTAAGCGAAGCCAAGAAACTGATCGAGCGAACACTCAAGAAGCGCTCCGCGGGCAAGTTCTCCGGCAAGTCCCGGGACGCGATGGACTTCGTATGACACAAGCCCGACGGCAAGGCGCAGTAAGTGGCCATGCTGGCCCACGCGTGCCCACGCCGGACCACGCTGGCCCATGCTGGCGTACCGGCGCGACTGGTGACGTGAGTGATCACACCGTGTCGTTACAATTAGGACTATTAGACATTCAAAATTTAAACGGCCCGCGTGTAGGTGAGGCAGGTGTGAGTGTGTCGAGTGAGAGTGAGTTGCGCACGAGTGTGAACGAGTCGCGCGCGAGTGAGAGCGAGGCTGGCGCGACTCGTGTTCACTCGTGCGCGTACAGCGGCGTCTGCGAGTGCTCGCAGGCCCCGTTCTACATATACGACGGTAAAATCAATATTCCTAAGAATTTCTAGTTATGGACCGAAATTATCGCAGTATTTTGGTGTGACACACTACTTTAAGGTTTTTTTTGTCTTATTTACGTTAAGTCCTAAGTGGAATTAGTGAATTTTATATTTTCGACTTATTTTTTATGGGCGAGAAATTGGACGTATATTTTTTTAGTTTGTTTTTTAGTTATTCTTAGAATTAAATGTGTGTGTCGTATATGGGTGTGATACTTACGTGTTAATAATGTTGTAAGGTGTAGTAGCTTGAATTTAGACGGTTGAAAATACTCTAAGATTGCAGAGTTTTAAATCTACTAACTTAAGTTAATAGAAAGTTGTTATTATATTATATCAAATCTCATTAGATCGTTTAAATAGTGTAAGAAACTCTGCAATTTTAGAGGTATTTGGAGAAGAAAATTATTTCTCTCAGCATTGCATTTATATTATGACATTTTCGTTACTATTGCGCCATTTAAAAATGAACAATAGAAAATTAGTGAATCTTTGACAGTAACAATACATGATATTAACGTCACGATTAAAACCTAGTTAAATATCATAATATCTACGTCTAAGCAAACAAATAACACAGTCTTTATACAAATAACACAGAATAAAGTAAATGTATGAACTGGATGTATGGAAAATACTAAAATTCAGCTGCATTCTGTTTGACTGGAAGCCTGCCTTAAAATAGTTGGTAAAAGGCTAGGCAGACTAAGGATTAAACAACGTCACGTGACAGTGTGGTTATTTGGTTTCTATGCATTGCATGAAGACTCCATTTATTACTACTCTATGTCGACTAAATCATTCCTATAACTTCAACAATAATGTCCGTTGTCACTAAAGTTAGGCGGCGCCTACACAAATGCCTAAATAAAAACGCACGGTTGAACTTTTTCTAGCACAGAGAGTTGAAATCCTTCGTGCATTATTTGGACATTAATTTAAGCGCTTAGTTTTAGTGAAAACGGACATCGGTACCTATTTATTAAAATAGAACAGCTAGGCACTTGCACCAGTTTTACTATATAAATTGTAATATAAAAATATAATATTTATTTCTTAAACAAAGTTTAGGCAATCGATATTGCAAGCTTGCTTAGATTATTTCCATTTAGAAGTTTCGTTAGCTTCGATAGGAATAGTAAAAAGTTTTAAAAATGAATGTTAGATAAATGTTTTCGCTTATATATAACCTAGTGACTTTTAGAAGTACTTATGTACAGCCGGTGAGCCTAGATAGACCTAGAAATTAACTTGGGGGGTGGTCCTTGGATCGGAGACGACCGATTACAAACCGAGTTTCCTCCGTGCCTCGGCAAGCACGTTAACCCGTTGGTCCCGACTGTCATTTTTCGATCAGCATCTTTGGCAGTTGTTACAGGTAGTCTGTGGCCCGATAGTCTGACAACCAGTCTTATCAAGGAGTACCGTATTAGCCAGTACTGACTGGGTTGTGGAGGTCAGATAGGAAGTCGCTTCGTGTAAAATACTGGTGTTCAGCTGCATGCGGTTACACTGGAAGTTGATCCAAACATAGTTTTTAAAAGCCAGGCAGATGAGATGGACACTTATGAAAACAGAGGTGGCCTATCGTTGTCGGCGCTGACAGGGTCGCCAGTTAAGGTTTTAGGCACTTTATTTTTTTTGTGCACCATTTTGAAATGGTGAAGGAAAACATTCTGAGGAATTCGGTATAACCTAGAACCATACAATCAAAGATATGCGATACCCACCAATGCGCCGGCGTGGTTGATTATGTACGTGTTGACCTCTCACGTAGGGAAGTGGGCCTGTCTCCCACCAGTGGGAACACATACGCTGTTTATGATAAGATCATTTATCTCAGCTCACCGACTGTTCTTAGAAAACATTACATAAATGTAAAATAACGGGTATATTCGTATCGTGTCGTTTCCCGTTGTTAGAGAGAGATGGCGATATACTGCTTGTATGTATCTATCTCACTCACACAATGTAGTATTTTAAAATTCTTAGAACCGAAATGGTTTAGCTGTTTGCTATGTATATAGCTTTTAAAGTTTATATCTTTTGACATCATCAATATTTATTTAATTCTGCGAATAAATTAGACATAACAAATTATTGATATTTAAATTGATATATGTATAAAATTTTTGAATACTTAGATCATTTAGATTAGCGAGATAAATTGACAGATTTTAGTCATCTGTAGTCATGTTTTATCAGACACTACTCCCATCCTTTTTGAAAGTCTATTTAATCTGTGGTTAAATTGCAAATCATCTTATAAGATTCAACTCTACAGCACCCAAGTTGCGTTTGACCATCCTTATAATATTAGTTGTTGCATTTGTTTATCTATCCACAATGACGCTGATGTTGATGGTCTTCCATAGACTATTAGCTACCAACCTGATACTGGTCGAATTGAGGGTATTCTTTCCTGATACCATGACATTAATTTAGAGTTGAAGTTGGCAATTGACAGCAGATTCCAGGCTTTTAAAATTGGTAATGAATTTTCAACTTGACGACATTACTATTAGTAATAAAGTTATGTATTTCCAGTCATTGCAATTAAACTTAGATTGCATAAGACTACGTAGAGAGGACTATGTGGACCATAGATAATGAATAATATTTAAGTAGGTATATACTGCTGACTTTAAAAATCATTATTATAATATCTATCTATAATGCAACTTTTATCATCATACGATATCTTTGAAAGCGTTAGACGCATAAGACGATTTAAATATAATATTAATAAATAATATCTAAGTAGTCTGTGTTATATTACCCAAAGGGGAATTAAATGTTTTTAAATAAAAATGTAATCTTCATTTGAGTAGCAAAAATATTGATATTATCAAATATTTTATATTTGTAGTGTATATGGTATTATCGTCTCTCATTTATCTAAAGGAACGAATTTGGAGTAAAGATTTTATACAACCGGTTTCTGATAGCTCACAGACTGTCCCATTTTCTGTGGGATTTACTTCTTGAAATAACAATAGCTAATAAAAATCTGATAAGTGATCAGATTTTTATTGACTAAAGTTTAAATCTCTGGTCATACTTACGCGAAACCTTCGCGGGCTGTCAGACGCACGTGAGCTATTCACGCTAGGAATTATTAAAAACTTTCATAGAAGTAAGTTGTCATAATAGTCAGTAATAGTAACAGTCTGTCAGCTATTTCTGAATTAATTCGCCTTTTAGAAACCGGATGTTCCTGGTTGGAATATGAAACGGTCTAAAATTTTAAAAAACCTTGAAAAAAAGACAAAGAAATTACTCTTTAGAGCGAATAAAAAAAAATTATTTGTCTATGTAATCACTACGCTGTAATATTGCTTATGGTGCAGCTTAATATTGTCTAGTAAACATTGAAAGTATTCTTATAAGTATTCCTTATGTCGTTTATATAAATGTTCATAAACTATCCATCTTTGATATAGACAAGTGTGAAAACCTTTTGAATGTACTACGGGGATCGGAATTATAATATTGTGCGTGTGTCACACACACACGCACAATATTATTAGGCAAAATATGTATTCGATTTCTGCCATCATGCCTATGGGAGCAGAAATCGAATGATATTTAGCTGTACACCTTATATTTCAAAAAAAAATCTTTATCAATTGTTAAAAGTAACTAATACCGGCCGTGTTTTCAAGTTCAATTTAAGGAATTGGCAATACATTAATGCATCAGCAAGTGATTGGAAATAATCTGTCATGTGTCTAAAATGTCCTCGAAACTCGGATATTTACAATTCCGATTCCACGTAAGTATATGTTCCCTAATATAATTTCTTTTGCGAGTGAGTGTTGGCTGTGATAATCAATAATATGGCCCCGGAGGATATAACAAGGTTTTATTACACTTATATCCGTTCTTCTGTGTATACTAAACTCAACTTAGAGGTTTGTAGCAGTTGCGGTCATAAAATGAGTGAGCGAGACGACACGAGATTCAGTGAAGAACTCCTTTACGAATTATCCCCCGTCCTACTCACACGTTTTATGACTGCAACGGTCACAATAATCTTGGATTATCTATAGCGATTTTATTGGCGTATAACTATAATATGACTATGTAACGTCCTTTATATTTTAAAATGACATTCTATTTGTGTTTTACAATGGTATATTATCTCAGTTTATTTCGGTCTAACATGGTGCTTGATAGCCAGTATGTGAGTCGACGTTAGTTGTTGTATTCTTATCCCAATTAATTTATTATTGTGTATTTTGGCTGCTAGAAACAGATTCGCACGATAAGGGAAAATAGTCCTTATGATCTAGTAAGAAATACATTTGATGGTGTCTGTTAAGGGGCCGTTTTATGAAGTGCTAGAGCCATTTTTATTGCAGTGTAGGAGATATGGGGCTATAGGACACTGATAGCGTCATCACTATTTTCCGGCTTTAACACTACATAGTTCGACCCCAACTGGGCAAAAGATCATGACGGTTTTCATGCATAATCAACTGGTATATTTCTCATTAAGTCTCAAGGTATTTTGAACCATGTGCAGTGATAATATTAGTGTCAAATTGACTTCAACTGCCCTAATGGTTATGGTTGGAGCATAGCTCGGTTATCAAATGATCCGGGTTTGCTTGGAACTAGTTTCATAAGCCTAGCCACCGCCATCTTTAGTGACTCCGTTTCTAGCTAAACATAATTTACAATTTATGTAAAGAAAATCTAGTGAGCTCTAATATCTTTTACACACCGTATCGTCACATGATGTCATAATATTTGTTAGTGAATGTATTTCCTTTTTATTGTTAGTTAATTTATGAAATCGTATCAAAACCTTCTGCTTTTAAGTATTTATGATCTTCGACACGACTTTTGGAATGAAAAAAATCCGCAAATAATTATTATTTTCTGAAAATTTAAAAGTACATATATGCCATTTTGGTTAATGTTGTATTAAATTGAGTTTTTTGTCGGATGAAGAATTTCAAAAGTCGTGTGTTTGTATGAATAATAAGTGATAGAATGTAATGTTTCCATGTGATCCCGAGTCGTATTTGTAAGTTTGTGTCTCTGCGAATTAAATTGTCTCCTACCTGTCGTACTACTAAACCGGGGGTGCATCTAGTGAATAAAGAAGAAAAAAACCGGCCAAGTGCGAGTCGGACGCGCACGAAGGGTTCCGTACCATTATTTATAAAAACAAGCAAAAAAAAACACTTTTTTAGTGGAGCTCCCCTTAAATATTTATTTTATTCTGTTTTTAGTACTTATTTGTTGTTATAGCGACAACAGAATAGATCTGTAGAAATTTCAACTGGCTAACTATCACGGTTCATGAGATACAGCCTGGTGACAGACGGACGGATGGACAGCGACGTCTCAGTAATAGGGTCCAGTTTGACCTTTTGGGAACGGAACCCTAAAAAGCGCTTCAAGCATTGTTTTGTTGCTGTTTTTTTTGTTGATATTCGGTCTGTAATTTGCTTGAATATCCGCTAGACGTGCCCCCTCACACTTTTAATTAGATATTCGATGTTTTTAAATACCTACAAGAAAAAAAAAATGTAGGGATTGACTCTCTGTAGTATTAAGGCACTTAGGGCATTTCGATGAGACGTAGGGGCTACTACAAATTTTAAATGTACTTGAAATTATAAAAATAAATATTATATGTAATATGAATTAATTGATCAAAGTATTTGTAGTCTTTTATAAGGTTGGGTGGGGCTGCAATTTTTGTGATGCCAGTGAGAAACAAACGCCATTCCTGACAAAAACAAGCTTTATTTTCGTGTGAGTAAATGTTATATTACATTAAGCGACTGATGTTCTAAAACTTCTAAGTCGCTTGATTTCCTAGGTACGTTTTCGAAAGCAATGTTATGAAATCCCCAGTGAGGTTGCAGTTGAAACAGATAACGGTTCTTTCATAGTGAAAGTTTCTTGACTTACAGGTACGTTTGTCTAATGGAGAAGGTAACTGAAACTAATAGCGCTAGAACAGCTCGTACCAAACAACGTCATTAATTAAAAATCTGTTAGTGCCATGTATATTTCAAAATGACACTCATTAGTCTGATTTTGCCAAGGCTTTCGATAGCCATATGAACCTATGAATAAAATTTACGTGCACGTTTGTTATTTACAGCTTTTTACTGAATGCTTAAATGAAAGTATACCTACAGTATGGTACTTATAATATATAAATTTTGTCTGTCTTTTTGTTGCGGCTAATCTCCGAAACGGCTGGACCAATTTGGAGGAGACTTACTGGCGAAAAGCTGATGTAAAAAGGAGTAACGTAGGCTTACTTTTGATTTAGAAAAAAGTTGAGTATTTAAACAATATTTTTATTAAATTCCACGCGGGCGAAGACATTTAGTCTACAATAAGCTTTAACCGGCCTTCTCCATTGGTCAAAAACTTTGTACGAACTCACACTAACACAAAAATAATGCTTGATATTTTTTAGTAGTACCTACATAATATGTACTGTTGGCACTTTCACCAAAATATGAAAAAGACAATATCACAACGATTTCAGTCCCAGCCAATAATTTTGTATTCTAAATACATCTCTCAAACTGTTTTCACCTCTTTGTAAAATAGTGAAATTGTTGAATAAACCAGTTATAATGTATAGTATACAGTTCAATTGGTGGTTACACTGTTTAAGGTTGATTTACGAATGAACTATTAACCTTCTCTTAAAGCTTTGATTTTAATCTTAACCTTTTGAACGCCATTGTCATATATACGTGACAAGCAAGTGCGTGCCCTGTACGCCAACGACACAAATATGTGACAAAAAATGTGGTGCACTATAACACGAAATAAGTAATTTAAAGTATTACTTTTGTGTGTGTTTATTAATATATCTTTAAAATGTGATCTATATATCTTAAATATTAAATTTCTTATCAAGAAATAAGTAAACAATACTTTTGAAAACCCTTTTTAGGGTTCCGTAGCCGAATGGCAAAAAACGGAACCCTTATAGATTCGTCATGTCTGTCTGTCTGTCTGTCTGTCTGTCTGTCTGTCTGTCTGTCTGTCTGTCCGTCTGTATGTCACAGCCACTTATTTCCGAAACTATAAGAACTATACTAGTGAAACTTGGTAAGTAGATGTATTCTGTAAACCGCATTAGGATTTTGATACAAAAATAGAAAAAAAACAATAAATTAAGGGGGTCCCCATACTTAGAACTGAAAACCAAAAAAAAAAATTCATCAAACCCATACGTGTGGGGTATCTATGGATAGGTCTTCAAAAATGATATTGATGTTTCAAATATCATTTTTTTCTAAACTGAATAGTTTGCGCTAGGGCCACTTCCAAAGTGGTAAAATGTGTGTCCCCCCCCCTCTAATTTCTAAAGTAAGAGGAGGAAAATTCTGAAAATATTTAGGATTGTAGAAAGTAAAAAAAACTATCAACGAAAATTGGTTTCAATAAGATATGATGTTTAGTTTTTGAGATATGGGACTTTTTCATCAAACTGCAGCAGTAACATTGTTTTTCATGAACATACTATGAAAAACAAATTTAGTTTTGCGGTTGTGTGGAAGTTTACTAACTAATACTACTAACTAATGAATGACAGTTCAAAATATTGTTATTATACTGTTTGGAGCTATGGAACCCTGTGTGCGAGTAAGACTCGCACTTGGCCGGTTTTTTATTTGTAAGTATTTGCTGCGTATTTGTGGCTTGGCGTTGAGAGCACGCGCGTGCGTTTATGCTTTGGCGTTCAAAAGTTTAAACCTGTATGAATTAAAATTACTTTATCACGGAGTTAAGTCTCCGTTTTGTCCATTTTAACCAACTGCAGCGATACCTAAATAGAGGATAATGTTTTTATCTTTCTATCACGGGTGCTTACATTCGTTAATCTCGCTGCTCACCTGTGATTAGGCAATACAATTATTTATTTGGTACGAGAATTGAACTTTGGACAATGTGTCCATAGAGCATTTTACTTCGCTTCTCTTTTTAAACAGTGTGACCAGCCTTCAAATGATAGTCAAATAATGATGGATTCGTGTAGCGAGGGAATGTAATGTCTTAGCTATACGAACTGACATATACACCGTGCAAATAAAAATAGTCCCAAATGTGAATAAGTCTTTTTATTTACCGTCTTCCTATCCTCCTTCCTCCATGTCCAAAGCACAAGGGTAACCCGCGAAATTCAAAATGTCATTTGTTTTTTTTGCAATTTGCCAGGTAGTGTCTGGCTTTTTGTTGAACAAACTATGCTTCGCGGCCGTCATATGTATGTATTTTATTTTTATTTATTATGTATGCATAAAGTTACAGTCCCATTGTATTCCTTTATATCATTTTTCAAAAACTTAAGAAAATTTGAATTTCGGAGGCTTCCTTGGCGCTCCCATCATCATTTGTCGAATTATGATAAGTAGTTTAGAAGTTATTCGGGTAAAGATTAACACATACGATACGAGCTGCTATGACAGTCTAGTTGGTAGTCTTCCTCATCATCTTACTTTACAGCCTGGCGGCGTGAATCGTGACCGTTTGGGGGTCTAACGACTAAAATAAAATAATGTTACCTACATTATTTTATTTTAGTCGTTAGACCCCCAAACGGTCAACGGTCCTACTATGCCACGTGTAGCGACAAACTGCGGCACGTGGCATGATTAGTACAACTTGATGTGCATTGTGTGTCTCTTTTCATTTACACAGCGCGAATTTTCACTGCAGTCCTTTTCCCGTGTCCAGAGTGTTACCTACTAAATAGGCTAATAGCTGAGATACCAGGGTGTTGGATCCCACTCCTTCACAGAAAGGTGGTCTGTGTCTCAGCAGTGGGAACATTACAGGCTGATTAAACTTAAAAAAAAAAACAAGGTATTTAGTGTCTTTGCCAGAAAGGCCGTTTTTATTGAGTATTCCTTGGTAATCAATATTATTCTAGCTTTTTGATTGAATTGTTTACCGCATATTTCCCCTCACGCTTTTGTAAAACAGTTCCACCACAACCGTATTCATTTTGCGTCAGAACCTGTATAATAATCTTCCCAAATACCTATAACCTTGTGAATCTGTGTTAATTAAAAATCCGATTTTTTTTACAAGGTTACGTTCATTGACCATTGTTTTATGGATACTTGGTTAATTTTTTGATGGTTGGGTTCTATTTGACTTAAACCAACCTTGACTATTTTTGACCTTTGGCAAAAATTGTTGGATTTACGAAAACTGTTTGATGTTACCCAGTACTAAGTGGGTTGTGGAGGTCAGATAGGCTGTCGCTCCATATAAAATACTTATATTCAGCTGCATCCGGTTAAGACTGCAAGATGACCTCAACATAGTTAGAAAAAGTCTAGGATAGATCCTGTATTCCCGTTGTTCCCGTAGGCCATGTCACCGTTAAAGGGGACAAACGGAATTTAATAAAATAATTAAAATTACTACCCGTTGTCCCCGTATGATAGTGTCACGCAAACCGAAGACGGTTTTGGCGACCATGTGCTACAAAAGCATGTTGATTTTACTAGTGTATTTTTTGAACACGGAAGGGAAATGCGCTGAGCAAGACATGCGGAACCGAGTTGCTTAGTAAAATCGATTTATGTCGGGTTTTAATATGGAACCGAAACCCGGTTCCGCATGACGCTGATCTATCTCACCTAAAAAGACGCAGTTAACACAATTCAGTCGCAGTCTTAAGAATCTAAAAGATCATATAACTATCACAGCGCAACAACTTTGACGTAATCCACTAGCAATTGAGGCTCATTCCAGGTCTCTAGCCAGGCTGTCATGTCCTGCCAGAAGTTGAGGAGTGCCTTCCTGCTGGGGTTGCTCCAGGGTTTTGGACGGTCTTTCACAGTCTTCACGCCGTCAGGAAACTCGGTGATGCTGCCTGCTCCCACTCCCAGGGTTATATAGAACTGGAAACAATTAGACGCATAATATCAAGCCTGGAGTCCCCAAAACCTAAGGCAGAGGAGTAGCTAATACTTCAGCCACATTTCGCCAGTTATGTTTCAAGTCCCATGGAGGAGCTCGTGGCTAAATAATAACAGCCGCACGGGTAAATATTTAAGGTTAAGCCGTGCTTGCCGAGGTTGGTCCGTGGATGGGTGACCACAATTACATACTGGGTTTCCTCCAAGCCTCGGAAAGCACGTTAAGCCGTTGGTCCCGGGTGCCATTTGTAGATCTTTGACAGTCGTTACGAGTAGTCAGAAGCCCAAAAGTCTGACATCCAGTCTTACCAAGGGGTATAGTATTACCCAGATCCTGGGTTGTGGAGGTGTGTCCGTTTCAACCACGCGGCCACCTCATAATACTTGATGAAACTTTGCCAGGAATTAGTCCTAATTTGTTCCTATACACACCTCTTTTCGTGAATTTGTTCCAAAAAAAACCAAGGCGCTATGAACAAGAATAGTTGGCCGCTAGAACCGCCACTTGCCGTAGTCATCGCCCGTGATTACACAGAAACTATATAATGCAGATAGACGAATTATGCATCAAAAGAAAGGTCTTAATTTGTTCCATTTGTTTCAAAAATAAAAAACATCAAAAAGTAAATAAATGAAAAGTTGTGCAATATTTCGTTTTCAGGTTATGAGTAGGTAGATTTCTCACCTTATATATCAAATTATTAGAAGCTAATGTGTATGGACAATTAGTCCCTAATTTGTTACAGCGAATAAACAGAAAAAAAATACTAGAAAGTAGGTTCAATGATTTGTTAGAGTCGATTTTAATTGGCCGCTCGGACGGCAATATGCCTAAAATACAATGGCGTTTATCTCGTTTACGAATATGCGGTTCGTTTTGCGGCCATTGTCTATAGTAAATACTTTAAAGAATTAAGAACAATAGACAATGGCCGCAAAACGAACTGCATATTCGTTCAAACAGAGTCCAACATTAAAAACATGCCTTCGTACCAATGTAATCATGGTCACTTTTTACTTTTTGATGTTTTTTATTTTTGAAACAAATGGAACAAATTAAGACCTTTCTTTTGATGCATAATTCGTCTATCTGCATTATATAGTTTCTGTGTAATCACGGGCGATGACTACGGCAAGTGGCGGTTCTAGCGACCAACTATTCTTGGTTATAGCGCCTTGGTTTTTTTTGGAACCAATTCACGACAAGAGGTGTGTATAGGAACAAATTAGGACTAATTCCTGGCAAAGTTTCATCAAGTATTATGAGGTGGCCGCGTGGTTGAAACGGACACGTGGAGGTCAGATAGGCAGTCGCTTCATGTAAAATACTGGTACTCAGCTGCATCCGGTTAGACTGGAAGCCGACCCCAAGATAATTTGAGGAAAGGCTAGGTAGATGATGATGATGTTTAAGTCCCATGTAATAGGAGGCGAGCTTATTGCCATCAACCGGGCACAAATCCAGACTCCGTGGCTAGAAAATCCAATAACACTTTGCCCGCCCTGGGAATCGAACCCAAGACCTCATGCTCAGCAGTACAGCACAACAAAACAACAACCAGAACGAAAGACAAGGGACAATAAGACTTATAGTTAGTATTAAGGTAAACTTTCTGGAGGAATTGAGCCATAATTACCTACTCGAATCGTCTCCTTCACGACATTGCTCATCCCCAAACTGAATAACAGTCTGAAATTTTCGTAACCGTCTATCTCCTAAAGCAAAACAAGCATTAAACCTACCTACAGAGAACGATATGGGAAGTCCTAGGATAAAAAAAAATACTTATCTTCTTGGGTCACATCGTGGTGAAAGGATTAGCCTCGACAGAAGTTAATGACCAGAGTTCACAAGCAGCGAGGCGTACCAGAAGGATGGAATCCTTTCATAGAACGAATTAGTCTAACATGCACGATAATCTACTTACATGATCGTCGAAAGGCGCCATATTTGATCCCAGCTGTAGCAAGGTGTGCGGAAGCTGTGGACACCCTGCAGGGAAGCGCCCTCGAAGTCCACTTGCTGTCGGCTCCACTCGAGCCCACTCTGCTCCGTCTACTGATAGCGTTATGCGATCTGTGTGTAGAAAATAAAGTATATAAGATACCACAGACAGGCTATTAGAAAAAGCAAAATTAATAGTACCTAAGTCGACGCTCAACGAGCGATAGCCAGTCTGACTCTTGCAAGCAGTGAAGAAAATAAAACTTCTAGTCTCCAGCCAGTTAAAAACATCAGGTACCTATTTTACTATTTGCCATTGGTATGCGTGTCTCAAATTGATATGGCTCCTACCCAGCCTAATGTCAAAATGTTATGGGCTCCGCTCCCCAGCAGCCCATGGCTAAACTAATGTTACCTCTCCGTGCTATTATGCACGTAATAGGGGGGTCCAGCCGTGGCATTTTGTTTGTTCATTACAGGAACTGATGGACGCTACTGAGGGCGCCAAACTCGTGGCTGCGTTCTGTGCCGACACAATTAAGATTGCCATCGACACGCTAATTAGAAATGGACGAGTCATATTAGGGCTAACATACATCTATTAAGTTAGTGTTTACCTGGTGCCCATCTGACTGAATACTCGTGATAATCGTCACCCCAGAGTCCATTGTTCAGCATTTTGTTGTTTAGCAAGGTGTTATGGCACTGTAAGTCCATGATGGGTCCACCAAAGAGAACCTGGAACCGAATAATGCATGATATAACAAAGAATGCTCTAAGTTTGAGTTGAGGGTCTTCCTATGTTGCTAGCAAGCTGGCACGACGAGTCGAGAGTTATGTGATCATCAAAAGCATCACAGGTGTGTCAAGACACAGAAACGCTGTTTGGCTTAAGGAATATATATATTGGTGCAATACCATCTAGACAGAGTCTTTACGAGTATTAAAGCTGTACTTGCTACGTGACTTCGAGAAATTTTACTTGGCACACCTTCAAGGAGCAGGTAAAACTGTACCTTATTCGAGTAATCAGTAGTTCCACTGCTGAGAACCCTGTTACCACGGGCTGATGCTATCTGGAGCACTCCAGAACTGTAGTGCAGGCTTCCATATTTTTGTAAAAATGGCTCCAGAAGAATTTCTGCAAGTAAAACAATATGGATGGGTTTTCAAACTAAAGAACGCTCTTCTTTTTGTTAGCAGCAAAAACCCTGAAATGAAACCAACCTCTGAAATGTCTCCGAGATATATCAGGTTGTCGTTTGCAGGACCGGTCCTACTTGCAATCATTTAAAGTACAATTTAAACAAATTCAACAGCAAAGGGCACCAGGATTTGCTTAATAAATACTGACTCATACTGCTAGCATTATCCCACTTCTGAGCAAAGGCCTCTCCCCATGACTTCCAGTAGTTTTGTTTTAATTACTTACACTTAAATAAACACTTCTTCTTTAATAATAACTGGTTAAATGGTCTAAACCTTTCGGAGAAAAAAATAAGTTCAAAAACTAAAACTCGACTACTAAAAAATCACGCTCTGAAGAGAAGGAAACACGAAAATATTTCAGGGTAGCCGTGGTCGTATGCCACCTACATAAGCCATTAGCTTTAGGTCAAAATGGCATACGACCATGGCTCCTGTTTGCTTCGCCGTAGTAGGGTAAGAACAAACGTAATTTTATGGAATGACTCTTACCAGGATATATCCAATCCCCTTGCGGCAGCTTCGCCCTGACGGTGACAGTTCCATATGTGAACGCGAAGCCTTTGGAAGTGATCTTGCCACTGATGATGGGCGGCAGGATGTCAGCGCCCCCCGCCTGCTTCATGCAGGCCTCGGCTGAAGATGTACATCTGGCGAAGGTGGATATAAAATGATTTGACTGATAGTTGCAGCTAGATCATTGAACGATTTCTTTATGAGGTATATGTTCATGACGTATTATTTATTTATGAGAAAAATCCGACGTTCCACATTAACAAGCAAAAGTTGCTCTTTGCAGAAAATTCTTGAACTGTAATCTTTTATCTCCAAGATCCAGAGGAACTGATTGAAACTTGGGTTATTGGGTGGAATTGTTGTGACTCTTCCACAAAAGCAATATAGGGGTCTTGGAAAACGAAATCAAATTTTATATTAATACTTTCTTTTTTGAGTAGTCAGAAGCCAAAAGTCGACATCCAGTCTTTCTAAGGGGTATCGTATTACCCTGTCACTGGGTTGTGGAGGTCAGATAGGCAGTCGCTTCATGTAAAATTCTGGTACTCAGTAGCATCCGGTTAGACTGGAAGCCAATACCAAGATAGTTTGAGAAAAGGCTAAGTAGATGATGACTTTGAGGTTCTTTCTGTCTACACATACACATTTTCTCACATGTTGAAGATTCATAAGAATTCGTCTATGCAAAATTCGTCTAGTCGTGAAGATAAAAAATACAATTCAACTCACCCACTAAACAGATTGATAGAGCCACTATAAATGGATTCGTCAGTAAACCCTGGTTGTCTCTGCTGCAGCTTGGGTGAGATTCGCAGCTTGCCATCAGACACTGACACGGTAGGGTTAGAAACCAAGCGCTGGTATGACACGAATGGGAAGTTCTGATGACAAATAGAAAGTGTTGCTCGTTAAAAAGAAAACGTCAAATTATGAAAATAAGTAATTGTTTCACATGTTACAAAACTAAGCATTCCGAGTTTTCTGTTTCGGGAAAAGTAGGGTAAGACAAACGTGCAATTCTTTTGACGTGACGTCTCGCGGTTGGCGCAGTGGTTCAGCGATTTATTGGTGCGTTGGAGGTCGCGGGTTTGATCCCCGCAGGGAACAAGTATTTGGATGGCGTACAGGTAGTTGTTCCGGGTTTGGCTGTTTGTATATATGTGAGTTTTAATGTTTGTGAGTGCACCCAAGATACAGGAAAAAATCCTAGTTTGGCGCAACGCTTAGAAAAATATGTGGTAGATACTAACACAACCCTTTAATTTTTTGCCACAATACTAAGAAAAGCTATGTGCTGTACATACATACCACGAAGTAACTATAACAGGCTAACTTATGTGTTATTTGGTTTGTTTTTCATTATTTCACCTTCTCTACACTAAATGCCAGACTTATTACGTTAACATGTAAATCCCCCATTCCTAAACCTTCCTTATTAGATGACAGACATCAACCAATAATCATCGCCAACAAAAAAGGTTAGAACAGGTAAAATTAATTTCAAGGAAAGAATTTTTGCATCTTGCAAGATAAATCAGCAAATAAAAAGTCCCTCGGTGTAGTCATTAACAGGTTTTAAGAAGCGAGAGTGACGTAGATATTTGCGGTTAGTGACCTCAAACAGACAGGTTCAGCGTTGCATTATGCAGGTCAGTTAATGGTCACTTTGTCATGAACAGTTAGGACGATCCTAATTTGAGAATTGGTGATTTCTTACCGTCTGTATTGACCAGATGTTAGAAACCCTATAAATTCTGCTGGTAACAAGAACTACTTTACATGATCTATGCATACTAATATATACATTCTATTTTATCTTCACCATCGGCAACCCCGTTCGACTCACTGCTGTACTGCTGGGCTAAGGTCTCCTCACATTTGTATCATGCTATCCTGCTCTGCTCGAGTCGAATCTACTAAATAAATATCTAAATTTCGAAGCTTAAATCGCTGGTCGCCTTTTGCACTACATAGAAGGTGAGCGTTAAGAAAGGATTCTTGAACATCCATCTTTGGTATTACATACAGAATGGGATTTATCGCTTATCGCAAATTCAAATTCTATTGTTCCAATTCCAAATTCGACGTTGTAATTCCTTATCCAAAAACTGGACTCAGCTTAATGCACTAACTTACAAAGGGAATTACAAATAGCAATAAAAATATACAAAACATACCGGAGTATAAACAGGCAAGTACTGCTCAATCTGCCACACGTTATCCCGGAAATTGTCGAAGTTCTCTTCGAAGATCGTTTGACCTGCGCAAGCGCTGCCCCCGCGCACCTTCGTCACTGTTGGCTTGCATTCTGTCGTGACAGGAGCGTCCGTGGCTGACCGGTCTTGAAGAGCTGGAAATGGAATTAAAACAGTTTAATATCGTGATATAATCATCGTCATCAACCAGATGATTACCCAGTACTAACTGGGTTGTGGAGGTTAGATAGGGAAGCCGACCCCACTATACAGAGTTGGGAAAGCCTCCAATGTTCATTACTGTTAAAGGACTTTTTTTTTTACATCAGCCTAATCTGTTCCACTGCTGGGCAAAGGCATTCTTCATGGCTATCCAATTTTCCTTTACGTGTACCTTTTCCGACCAATCCGTAAACATCTATCCATCTATACAATCATCTCAATGGATCGCCATTGAGTTAGATTAAAATGTGATGGCCATAAGGCTGGTCCACTTACAGCTATACCCTCCTACAATGTCGTCAATGGTGTTCTGACGTGTCCGCTTTGTACGCGGAGCTTGTTGCAAAGTTGGATATGCTAGTCACACTTGAGAGTACATGACCCTAGAAAGCCATCAAATGCAGTCGCTGTGGCCGAAAACCTGCTAGATGGCATCATCATCATCATGTAAACTGGGTTAACATATAGGATATTTTTTATCCCGGTAGTACGAATTCGTGGGACAAATACCTTACCCCACGCCAGCGAAGCCTCGGGCATAAAATAGTCTTATTATAATTCATTAGATAATACCAACCAGAAACAGTATAGCTCTGTTTATCCTTGATATAGCCAGCTCGATCAGCCGACACAACGACATAGTAGTTGATAACGTCACCAACTTTCAGCTCCAGGTTAGGATCCTCCACAGTCCACCTTCCATTCTTCGCCTGGAGTACTTCTCCTGAGATGGTGCCAACATCATTGTTCCCTATGGCGCGGTTCACGTTGCCTTGGAACACGAAGAGTGTGACTTTTGGTGCATCTGTGAGGTGAGGGTTTGAAGAAAAACTTTTTTTAGGTTTTATTTAAAAATTGAAATATTCGTAGGTACTGAGAGGTTGAAGCTGTGCATTATTATACTTAGAGCCTAAAACGAAATGCACATTTGAGAGTTTGACGTCGACCGCAAATATTGCGATTTGAATAGCGCCATATCTATAAGCATTTAAACAAGGCATTCTTGAAAAAAAATGGAATCTTAGTTTCCCCCCATTCAAAATCTAAATCACCAGTAATTTATTCAAAATAGGCTGAGAATTAGCAGTTTTTGAAAGGCATTTAGAAAATACAAAAGCATCTCCCAAAAACCACTTCTAGGGAGGAAAAGTGGCGAAACAAACTCTCCAGCAACACATCTGTATGTTATTCCATTTTTTTATAAGATTTTTTTTTGTAAAAGATACTTGTTGTAAGTATAAACAATGATATCGCACATACTTACATTGCTAGCGTATTGAGTTTGACCTTATGTATATGTTTAAAAAGTTAGATGATAAACAGTGGGGAATTATATTTTTTTTTTCATTTTTGATATAAATCACTAGTAATTTATTCAAAATAGGCTGAGAATTAGCAGTTTTTGAAAGGAATTAGAAAATACAAAAGCATCTCCCAAAAACCACTTCTAGGGAGGAAAAGTGGCGAAACAAACTCTCCAGCAACACATCTGTATGTTATTCCATTTTTTTATAAGATTTTTTTTTGTAAAAGATACTTGTTGTAAGTATAAACAATGATATCGCACATACTTACATTGCTAGCGTATTGAGTTTGACCTTATGTATATGTTTAAAAAGTTAGATGATAAACAGTGGGGAATAACATTTTTTTTTGTTGAAGCGATGTTTTCAGAATTTCGTGACGAACTATAAAAACATTGTGATAAAGTAAAAACGACTGGCAACTGTTTGATTTATTTTAAATCCGGATCTTTATTCTCGACTTTAGCTGTTCCGATTCCAAATACATTTAATTGGGAAAAGGGTTTTGATGAATTAAATTCAGAATCAAGACCGCGGTGAGTAAATAATAAGTACAATTTTGTATGTTCATTAATTAATAAAGTTGATAAATGCATGTATCAGTGATCCCTAAGGTCAAACAATTGTGCGTAATTAACAATTACACATATCTCCACTTTCTACGCCTTTTTTTTATTTTTATTTTTTATTGTCTTGTTCTACCTTTTGTAGTAAGCAACGACTTATTGTCGGGCATACGCTGTCCTCCCACAGTTATGTACTAACGCTGTAACACTCAAATATTGTAAAACCAAATAATTTTAAAAGAGTAACCATGGAGTTTCTTGCCGGTTCTTCTCCATAGGAAACGACCAACCCGAACCGTGCATCTTTTGTCGACGTTTTTGTAAATGCCCATATAGGCCTATGTAAAATAAAATATTTTGATTTTGATTTTTGATTTAAAACACACAGAGATGTTGAAAGTTATTTACCTCACAGTACTGTTATATTTCTGTGACCAACCTTATTAAATTACAAGTTCAATTAATACACACTTCCAAAACAAATCTGTTCTTTTAGTGAATCGAAAAGTTTATCAACATTCTGTCACATCTTATAACAAAAGCAGCACTGATAAAACTTAACTTATAAAGCCAAAACACAAGGTTCAACATACCTGGAATGGAAGCCTTAAATCCTCTGGGTTTTAGTGCAGTAATAGTCACATCAGGTATTTGATATTGAGCACATATCGTTTGTATAAAAATAAACACAGATAAGAACGACACAACACGTCTGCTCCCGTGGGCAGTCATTTTGTTACTGGATGTAATTGGCCGATTGGTACTTTTTACAAGACATCGCTGTATAATTTTATTATTGTGTGACTCAGATAATATTGATGAGCGTTGGTTTTCCTTCATTGAGGAGCCATTGTTCGTTTTTTTGAGGAATTATACGGTCTATATCAGTTTGCTTTCTGTTGGAAGCTGTGCCAAAAAATAATCATCATTATCATCATTTCAGCCCAAAAGACGTCCACTGCTGGAAATAGGCCTCCACCAAGTGTCGCTACATTGACATTTTGGAGGGTTTTGCCGTAATCGCTACGCTTGGCAGGCGGGTTGGCGATCGCAATACGGTTGTTACAAAAGCACAGAGAACGCTGCTGCCCATTCTCAGGAAAGTCCCTTAGTCGGCTCTTACGACACCCACGGGAAGATATGAGATGGCGCTATTCTTTACGTCCGACACCATACAGAACAAAAATAATAACATAACATAACTGCACGCCTCGTAATCCCCGAAGGGTTAGGCAGAGCTTCTGTCTAGAGTAGGTCCCCTATGTTGTTTCGAACGCCGCTGTTGCGATACACGCTGTTGCGAATTATTTTTCCAATGCCTCACAGGTTCGAAAGCTCATGGACTCGAATGAAGTAGTAGTAGCGAAAGACGCTGTTTCGAAAACATTTTCACTGCCTCATACGCTCATACGCCATATAGTGTACAGAAAAATATTTAAGCAGTAATTAAATAAAATCAACAAATTCGGTGTGTGTGTGGAAAAATTATTCGCAACAGCGTGTGTCGCAACAGCGGCGTTCGATACAACATAGGGGACCCGTCTGCAGTGATGTAACAAAAATTGTGTATATCAAAAATAAAATAGGTAATTTTAATAGTTTTATCCAATCAAGAGTTTCATACATTACAATCTAAAGTAAAGGTTCCTAATTCGTTTAAGAGATCGAATCCAACTAGATTAATTGTTCTGCAACCTGCAAACGTAAAGTTGCCTATACCAGACTCCGGTTTCTACGCTCTACCAACAAGTCGCTTTTAATTGATTTGATTAGTTGTCAGACAAGGCGGTTAGACATTCTGTTATCATCTCTCATCGTCCTCGCATTAATTAAAGCGGCTTTCTGGACTTGCATTACCATACAGACCAGTTCCAATGGTTGCTAAGCTGTTAAATTTTTTACCTATGCAATTATTTTCGTAGGGTAACCTAAGTTAAGAGTTATCATCATCATTCTCCTGCTCTTATCCCAATTTATTTGGGGTATAGGATGTCTTCATTGTTCCATACTTCTCAATTACTCGTCATCTCATCGTATAGCCGTACCAGCTTTCACACAGCCCATCCAACCAACATGAGTTATGAGTAAGTATATCCCTAATTTCCTATTGCGGAGCCCTGATAAGGTCCGCGATTTTATTCTTAGTTTTATATAGATAGAAAGAGATAAATCATTTATTCTGTATGGTGTCGGACGTAAAGAATAGCACCATCCCATATCTTCCCGTGGGTGTCGTAAGAGGCGACTAAAGGACTTGCCAGAGAATGGGCAGCAGCGTACTCTGTGCTTTAGTAACAACCGTACTGCGATCGCCAACCCGCCTGCCTAGCGCGGCGATTATGGTAACCCCGCCCCCCCTTATGTCAATGTGGCGTCACTTAGGGGAGGCCTATGTCCAGCAGTGGACGTCTTTCGGCTGAAATGATGATGATGTTGATGAGATAAATTATATATTCAGTGCACACAAAAGACATAGCACAATTAAATGACACAGATTACATAAATATACCTATATAAAAACAAGGTGCCAATATACAAAAAGAACAAAAAACACATTTGCGAAACAGTTATACTAAACACCATGACATACTTCAAATAAAATAACGAGTATACAAGGTGCGGTGTGCGTCTCAAGGTTGCACCAAATGGGAGTTCAGCTCAGCATGTGTCAGGCAGGCACCTGGCGCCTTAGTACACCGACATTGTCGAACTAAAATAAATGTATATTCAAATTAATTCACGGTTATGTCCAGTTTTCCTGACTACTTAGCTTAAATTATAGGTATCTTATTTTAAAAGAGATTTTTCCTGTTGTCATTTTACAAGCACGTTAAGCCGTTGGTCCTGGCTGTCATTTGTAGATCTTTGATCGTCGTTACGAGTAGTCAGAAGCTAAAAGTCTGACATCCAGTCTTACCAAGGGGTATCGATTACCCAGTTACTGGGTTGTGGAGGTCAGATAGGCAGTCGCTTCAAGTAAAATACTGGTACTTAGCTGCATCCGGTTAGACTGGAAGCCGACCCAAAGATAGTTTGGGAAAAGGCTACCATGACTTCTTGAAGCAGTATTGTTTTACTCCTTTTCCTGTGTGGGAAAGAGATGGCGCTAGATATCCTGTATAGCTCCGTTTTTTTCCCACACAGGAATAGGAGCAAAACAATACTGCTTCAAGAAGTCATGGTAGTCCAGCTGATAACATAACTGGTCATTGATGTGTTAATAACCTTTGCACTGTTAATTAAACAAGTTGAATACTGTCTCGTTGGTCTAGTGGTTACAAGTGCGACTGTTGAGCTAGAGGTCCTGGGTTCGATTCCCGGGTCGAGCAAAGTGTTATTGGATTTGTCCATCAGGAATTTCTCAGTGAACCCGGTTGATGGCAAAGAGGCTAACCTTTTACTACATGGTAGGTACTTAAACAAAACTGGCGAAATGTGGGTGTCCTGTATACCTCTGCCTTACCCTTCAGGGATTGCAGGCGTGATGTTATGTTATATTGATTAATTGAAAACTTTAACTTATTAAACGAAAATCCAGTATTGTTATATTCATTGGGAGTTTTAAGATGATGTTTATTACCATTTTAGCATAACAAGAAATAAGATAAGATTGATGAACTAACGAGAGTAAACACTTTATTATTAATAAGATAATTAATTCCAAGAAAACGAGTCACAGTTTATGTAGATATGGGCATTTTGATTTATTTATTTTAATTCTATATATTAAATATAGTTGGACTGACTTAACTTTCGCTGAAGTAATTCAAATACAGATGAGTTTATAACCTTTATGTCTATTTTCCATTAGCAACAAAAAAAAACAACTGTTGGAAATGGCATCCAAAAATAAAATATTTATTCTTATGATTGCTTGTGTCATCATCATCATCTTTTCAGCCGAAAGACGTCCACCTGGACATAGGCCTCCCCCAAGTGTCACCACATTGCCCGGTCCCGTGCGACTCGCATCCAGCGGATACCCGCAACCTTCACCAGGTCATCGGTCCACCACCGGAGGCCTTCCAACGCATCGTCTTCCGGTTCGCGGTCACCATTCCAGAACTTTTCGGCCCCATCGGCCATCCGTTTTGCGAGCAATGTGTACTGCCCACTGCCATTTAAGTTTAGTAATATTGGTTTGTGAATTTTGTAAAAAGTTTTAAAGGTAATAAAATAAGGCCCGGAGAACCGTTAAAATAATGATGAGCGATTTTGAGTCGTAACGCTGTGTTTTGTGTCAGGAATAGAGAAATCAGTAAAACTCAATTAAAAGTAGAAAATATTCATTTAATCTTAAAATTGGGCCCTTTTTTTTACTTAATTAGGGTTGAGGTCCTTTGAAGATTGTTTCGGATCTGAAACAAACGGAAATAATTAATAAAATTAAGCACTTTCTGTAGTGTAATGTTTCTTATTCATTATCAAATCAGACTGAAGACGTCTGCTTTCAGCTGGAGATAGGATTCCCCTGATATCGCTACGACTTATCCTAGAGTATAGAGCCACTTCATCTTCCCAGCAAAAATACGGAGTAGTGGTGAAGAGTTCGCTTTGAAGAGGACTGTCTTACGTCATTTTTGACCCTCGAAAAGTTCTTATTTTTAGTTTCAATAAATGACTTTGGATTTTATATGGCTTGTCTGTTTCTTTAAAAAAAATTTTGAACATGGCTGATTTTTACCTTAATTTGCATAATAAACGACTTTGAATTTTGTGTTGTATGAAAAAAATACCTAAACTAAAATTAGTATCGCAAATTAAATAAACTCCCCAAAATAAAGAAGGTAGCTAAATATAATATAACCTACTCATGTAATTTTGTTTTTTATTATATTTTAACATATTTTTTGTACTGTGAGAGACTAAAATAAATACCTTATCTTTCTCAAGTATCGCCTCCTAGAGAGCATAAACCCTGACATAATCGACCTCCAGCGCACTGGTATCGTCAAACCAGGTAGGGTACCACTGGTCGCGCGCGTTCCAGAAGTTCAGCATGGCTTTGGTGGCGCGGTTGTTCCAGGGTTTGCCGGTGTCATCCGGAAACTCGTGTACACCACCCACGTTTATGCCCAGGGAGATGTAGAACTGAAAATAAAAAGGGTTATATATACACCCAAATTTCGCCAGTTATGTTAAAGTCCCACGTAATAGGGGGCGAGCCTATTGCCATCGAACAGGCACAAATCTGCTTAGACAGACTCTCTGAGAAAATCTTGAAAGAAATCCCAAAAAAAATTAGACGACGTGGGAATCGAACGCAGACCCTCATGGTCAGCAGTCGTGCCTTTAGTCTGATAAGAATTGCTTGTAGATCTGACGGCTGAACTCATTTGTGTCTGAGCACTGCCATTGGCTTGCCATCGGCGGCTAAATGAAATCCGATAATCAAAGTTGCTGTTCGTATTGTCCAACAGTTTGTCTTATTATTGCCATTTGTAAGGTGCCACGATACTTACCTATTTAATAAAGTCTCAAGTTTGATCATTAAAAAATAATCATTAAAAATTTCTAGTCGTAAAAATATAAACCGTCGAAGGCATCGAGGCTGACCTCGTAAAAAATGGGACGAGCTGGAGAAGACCAGCGACCAGTGGTCCACATTATCACTAGATCGAAACAACTCGAAGTCATGGCCCACCAGTGGGATGACGCAGACTAACAGTATCAGTATATAAAACCGATTGTATATCCAAACTACTGACCATTTCATCGAAGGGCGCCATGACAGTTCCCCTGAGCCACTGCCCGGCCGCCACAACGCTGTTCTCTGTGGCTGTCTTGTAGAACCCTTCCTGTGGAGGAGTCACCTCACCATACCTCTCACCGTCCACGTATAGAGAGATACCATCTGTAAGAAATTAATATGTTAAATATTTTATGCTTGGGGACCGATGGGCCAGAGTCATCACGCTGTGGGTGCCAGAAGACGGTCGTAGTCGCCGAGGGAAGTCTAGAAAACGCTGGCGAGACGGCTACGAGGCTTTTATGAGTGATTAGCCGGAGAAAACTGCACGGAGAGAAGTGTGGAAGGCTATGACGGATGCCTTTGTGACAACATAGGCTAAGGAAAAAAACAGTTGCCCAGATGTTTACTCTGTTTGAAGTGCCAAGACCCCAATTAATCACAGCGCTTGCAACAGCTTTATAATACCAAAAATAGAGGAGAAAATGAAATACTTGTTCAAATCAACGGAAAACTCAGAAATAATAGGATAATAATGCATCACCTGGCCTCCATTCTAGCGAGTAGTTATGGAATTCTTTACTCCATAGATCAGAACCAGCCTTCTCCTGCAAGTACGTAGACCTGAAACAAAAGAAGGAGTCCATCTAAGTGAACAAATTGGTTCACGTCTGCATTTGCTAGGGATATCTATATGGTGTACAGGCAGTAAAGGCAGGGATGTTATTTATTTCATCACCGCTGCCCTCAAAAACGGTGAAGGAAAACATCGTGAGGAAACCGGCATGTCCTAGAACTAAAAATTCGAAGACATGTGACATCTACCAACCCGCACTGGGCCCGCGTGGTGGATTACAGCCCACTGCCTCTCATAGAGAGGAGGCCCGTGTCCCAGCAGTGGGAACATTATGGGCTGATGATGACGATGATGATGTACAGGCATTTCCCAAGTTGTGTTTTAAGTCTCTGGTCCGAAGGAAACCAACCATTCAGACTTTGTTGCCGTCATCCAGCACACATATTATTTCCCAAATGAAAACCCATGATCGCTCAGGCCGACCCAAAGAACAAACGTTGGACTCCAAGCTCAGCAGAACGACGGAGAAATCAATCTTTAAGGCACTTATGAATAAAATCAATTCGACAAAAGTTTCGGATGGGTCACATTTGCGAAAAATGGATCCTATTTCCTTTTTTCCTTCACTCCCAAAATATATTAAACAGCTACCAACCTATAAGGTTCAGAGTCGCACATGATGGGTCCCGCATACAGCTTCTTGGCGAATTCCACGTTACCCTTGGCGGTGGCTATGCGTAGGAGTCCAGACGCATAGTTGCGAACACCGTATACGAAGTCACGAGGTTCCAGCTCGATCACTAGAAGTAAAAGCCATATTACATTATTCATATCGGTTCAGAAGTTTTTGGGACGATCGTGAACACACACGTGTTTTGAATTTTAGAACTTTAAAGAATAACCATGGTGTTTCTCGCCGTTTCTTCTCCATAGGATACGACCAATCCAAACCGTGCACCTTTTCTCGACGTTTTAAAAGTATCCATGTAGACTTATGTGAAATAAAATATTTTGGTTTTGAATAAGACTCCTGGTTGTGGAGATTTAATAGGCAGTCGCTCAATGTAACACTGGTATTCTAACACTGGTATTCAGCAGGATCCGGTTAGACTCCAAGACGAACCCAACAGACTTTGGAAAAAACTTGACAGATAAAGAAGAAAAGTACAAAAGTTCAGTCTTGCAGAAAACCAACAAAGTAGCGGAGTGGCAAATGATGACTATGATTTTGAAAGATTTAAATGTATTTCATTTTGACTAACGACATCACGCTTGTTCACACGTGACAGCACAGCACCTACATTCATATTCAAACCAGAGTGTCCGTACCATGACGCTTAAAACATTATTGTTCCATTCCTATTCCAGAGTGGGAAAGTGATGGAGCTAGACGACCTGTATAGCTCCGTCTCTTTTTCACTCTAGAATAGGAATGGAACAATAATGTTTTAAGACGTCATGGTACGGACGCAGTTATGTTTCTGTTCAATAGTCGGTGAGCTAGTAGCTAGTTCAACAGTGGCGCTTTCTACCATAAGACCAACGAGGGATCAACATTCCTATTCAAGCTTACCAGGATAAATCCAGTCTCCCAAAGGCAACTTGGCGCTGATCTCAACCCTGCCGTACTTGAAAGCGAACTTGTTCTTCGTGGAGACCTTGGAAGTTATGATGGGTGGCAGGATCTGAGGACCTGATGCCTCCCGGGAACACTCCATTGTGCCAATGATGCCTGTACATCTGGGGACAATGAACAATTGGGATGTAGGGTTCTTCTACCCTACGTGTACCTTCTACCGTGCGTGTATGTGGAAAGTCGGTATAGTTGTCGCAGTGGCTGAGCGATTGACTGCTGCGCTGCGTGTCGCGGGTTCGATTCCCGTACGGAACACATATTTGTATGACCTGACCTGACATTTATCATCATAACAGATGGTTGTTCCGAGTCTGGCTGTTTGTACATACATGTCAGTTTTAAATGTTTGTGAACGCATCCACGATCTTTGAGGTCGCTGTGAGGCTCTCTAGACGTACATTTTAAAACTTTTTGCGAAAGTTTATAATACTATAACGCCAAGCAATTGGGATGATTTTTGATTTTATAGCTTCTTCGACATCATCAGCCTATAATGTTTCCACTGCTGGGACACAGGCCTCCTCTCTATGAGAGGGAGTGGGCTGTAATCCACCACGCGGGCCCAGTGCGGGTTGGTAGATGTCACATGTCTTCGATTTTTTACGATGTTTTCTTTCACCGTTTTTGAGAGCAGTGGTGATGAAATAAATTACACAAAGTAATGAGCCTGCCTGGGTTCGAACCCACGGCTTACTGCTCGTAAGTCGGGGCTGCCACCACTGGGCCACCGCTGCTCAACATATTTACAAGTATTTCTGTACTAATTCTAAGTTTCAGAGGAAATGGTTTTTAAAATCACCTTACTAAATAAATCATTTTTTGTCTTTAATGAGCTTAACTAAGATACAGGCAGTTCCATATTCTTATTTTTTATTGCACACAGAATCAAAAGATACACACAAATAATATTTTACATCCCTGTTAGAATACTGTGAAAAAATCGTTTCCCTGTTTATGGTAAAAACATTATGTGAACAGGAAAATCGGTAACCCGTGCTTTTATTCGTATTACTACGGTAAACGATAACACGTTTTCTCGTGTTTTTCCAAAATTCGAAAGAAAGACGAAATAAAACGATCGTTGTTCGTGTATGAATTTAGTAAAAATGTACGAACAATTTCCGTAGAAGGCAAACATACAAGGCTTTATCCCGTATTGTAAGATGTTATTGGAATTAGTACTTAAGTAGCTAGCGCATTCAAATTTGCAAGAAGCGAAAAATACTAAAGTAAATAGATCTCTTTTTGCTTCCAAATAAAGTGTTTCAGAAAGAATGAAGGTTTTTGATTTAGGTGTTACTGAACATTTATTTGAGAGCAGCGGTGGCCCAGTGGTGGCAGCCCCGACTTACGAGCAGTAGGTAAGTCGTAGGTTCGAACCCAGGCAGGCGCATTACTTTGCGTAGTTTATTTCATCACCGCTGCCCTCAAAAACGGTGAAGGAAAACATCGTGAGGAAACCGGCATGTCCTAGAACTAAAAATTCGAAGACATGTGACATCTACCAACCCGCACTGAGCCCGCGTGGTGGATTACAGCCCACTCCCTCTCATTGAGAGGAGGCCTGTGTCCCAGTAGTGGGAACATTATAGGCTGATGATGATGATGATGATTGGAATTAGAACCTAAGTAGCGCATTCAAGAAGCGAAAAATACTATAGTAACTTTTTTTCATAACTAGATGTCCGGCGCAACTTCGTTTGCGTCACATTTTCCCCGTTTTCGCAACATTTTTCATTGCTGCTCCACTCCTATTGGTCGTAGCGTGATGATATATAGCCTATAGCCGTCCTCGATAAATGGGCTATATACCACTGAAAGAATTTTTCAAATCGGACCAGTAGTTTCGGAGCCTATTCAATGAAAATAAACAATCAAATCTTTTCGCTTTATAATATTAGTTTAGACTAGCATTGATCCGCGGCTACGCACGTGTTGAGGTCGTAAATTATCCCACGTGGACGTCCTACTGGGAATACATCACATAACATCGCGCCTGTAATTCCAAAAGGGTTGAGCAGAGGTGTTAGGGACACCTCTCCTCGATTAGTACAACCAGATTTTGCCAGTTATGTTTGAGTCCGACATAATAGGGGGCATGCCTATTGCCATCAACCGAGTTTAACACACCTTATGGCTGCTACTGAGAAACTCCTAACGGAAAACCCAAAATCACTTTTCCAGACCCAGGAGTCGAACCCCGGACCTCATGCTCCGCAGTTGCGCTTGCGCACTAGACCAACGAGGCAGTCACTAGATCTTGACTACAATATAAATAGATAAAGATGATCCTATGTCCCATGCTCTATCCATGTGCAAAATTTATTCGAAATCCGTTCAGCCATTAACGCGTGAAAGCGTGACAAACAAACAAACTTATTGTAACATTTTTTCTTTTTTTATTAAACGCTGCCCCCCCCTAGGAATTTCTTGTGTATCGTGGGTGCGTCTACAAACATTTAAACCCACATACACAAACAGCCAGACCCGGTACAACTATCTGTAAGCCATGCAAATATTTGTTCCGGGTCAAACCCGCGACACGCAGCACAGCACTCTATTGCTCAACCACTGCGCCAACCGTGCCGTCAATTACAATATTGGTTCATCATCATCTCATCATAATTTTAGCTGAAAAAACGTCCACAGCTGGCCATAGGCCTCCCTCAAGTGTCGCCACATTGACATAACATGGGGGTTTTGCCATAATCGCCACGCTTGACAGGCGGGTTGCGATCGCAGTACGGTTGTTACAAAAGCACAGAGAACGCTGCTGCCCATTCTCGGGCAAGTCCCTTAGTCGCCTCTTACGACACCCACGGTAAGATATGGGATGGTGCTATTCTTTACGTCCGACACCATACAGAGCCCCAATATTGGTTAGGATAAATTATATGTGTCTTACCTAGCTGTAATATCAAGCGTCTGCCTCACGAAGTCGTCTCCATACTTGGACTCCAGCGTTATTGGTTTGATGGACAGGCGTCCATCCCTCACGTGAAGATCACCGTGGTCATTGAGATACACGTTGAATGGGAAGTCCTGGGTAAAAAAACAAATGAAAATCCATTAGAAGACATAATTTATCAACTGATTGTAACTTTAGAACATAATCACTTCGAATTTGGATCTGTATGTTGATTTTATTTTAAAGTCGTTACGAGTAGTCAGAAGCCAAAAAGTCTGACATCCAGTCTTACCATGGGGATCGTATTACCCCGTTACTGGGTTGTGGAGGTCAGATAGGCGCAGTCGCCTCATGTAAAATACTGGTACTCAGCTGCATCTGTTTAGACTGGAAACCGACCCCAACATAGTTTGGGAAAAGGCTAGGCAGATGATGATGTAACTGTTGGAAACATAATCACTTCTAATTTGGAACGGTACGTTGATTACTTTTAAAAGAAGTGAAGCCGTTTTCGAAACGAGTCCTCACCTCACTTGAGTGAGGTTTTACTGGTTTTGAAAGTCTAGAATTTAAGTACTATAGGTAACTTGCTAAGAATAACAGACTGAGTAAATTGTTAGTATGATGGAAAATAGACAACCCTCGATCTATTAATGGACTGCTTAAGTCGGATTATGATGATGAATGTAGCCTAGAACAGATACACTATTTAATCTTAAGAAGAATCTACGGAGAAACAGCAATATAAGAAAAATTATAACACCAGTGCTATAAAATTATTTATATTTTTTAGACGTACACTCATCGTCATTCTGCTGTCCTTATCCCGATTTATTTGCGATCCGCGCACCATGTCTTCTTCTTCCATACTTCTCTATTACTTGTCATCTCATGATACACCTCCTTTCTTGCCATATAATCCTTCACACAGTCCATCCATCGTTTCTTTGGTCTTCCTCTGCTCTTATATCCACATTCATACTCAACACTTACCTGAAAACCAGCGTCAGGCACTAGCTGCTCAACAGTTTGCTGAACTGGGCCTGTTTGGCGCAGCCGTGAGACACACAATATTATCTTTATCAGTTTTAGTTTTAAGATTTTTTTTTATTTTTTGGTTATGTGCATTTGTGGCATGTGCCAAATAAATATGTTTTCTTTCTTCTTTTACCTCACGACATTTTCTTCATTCCTCCGCATCACATGCCCATACCGAGCCAACTGATTACCACACAACTTTTCAGTCACGTACACTACAATGTCATAAAATGTTTCATCGGAGTATCAAAATTCCACTCACCGGTTCCCCAGGAAACTTGATCTCAGGAGTCCAAACCTTCCCCTTTTCTAGTGGAGAATTGAAGTTATCTTCGAAAAGCAGCTGTCCCTTGCAGACAAACCCGGGCACGTTGACCTTGGACACTGATATCTCACAGGGGTACTGGACATTCTGACCGGAGGTACTTAACCCTGGTGATTGCACCGATGGTGCTGACCCAGTATTTTGGGGGGATTGGGGTCCTTGAGAAGGTATGGAGTGTTGCGCACCTTCGATGGGGGATCCGTCAGTTGGGTTGACGGGGTTGCCCGCTTCGTCGACGTATCCTGCAAGAAAAAGAGTGAAATTAGTTAGTTTTGGATTTCAGAAATTATTTCTAAGAACTCTTTCAATGTGCCAGTGTCAATTTTAATTGAGTCGGTCACAGAATTTGGCTATGCGTTTGGGTATAACTTAACCGAGTTCTAGTTAGTGGTGATGAACAATATTAAACATTTTATCAATAACACTAGTAACGGGATATTGCCATGTTTACTATTTGTTCTGTATGATGTCGGACGTAAAGAATAGCACCATCCCATATCTTTCCGTGGGTGTCGTAAGAGGTGACTAAGGGACTTGCCAGAAAATGGGCAGCAGCGTTCACTGTGCTTTTGTAACAACCGTACTGCGTATCGCCAACCCGCCTGCAAAGCGTAGCGATTATGGCAAAACCCCCCAAAATGTCAATGTGGCGACACTTGCGGGATGACTATTTGTTTATATTTATGGTGTTAGTGACCATGTCAGTTTAAAAACTAAAAAATACAAATTTTCCACTAGCACAAACTACAACTCAGTTCTAATAATTAGAATCTAAATTAATAATTACACGAGAAGGAATGGAATTCTCGTGCAATTATTAATAGTAGCGCAACATTGAAATAAGTTGTGTCTTTAACTCTGAGTTATGTTATGATGTTTCCTTAAGTTCTCTCTTGTGACATAAAAATAATAATCAATAATATAACTTTATTTTAATATTTTTACTGGGTGTTATTTTACTTGTTATAATATTTTATGTAATTGTACTTTGTGACTTATAGCATCGTATTCGACTTGTCTGTAATGTTGCTATAATTGTTGGTAAATAAATAAATTATCAAATAAATAAATAAAATGAAAACCATGTTTTGAAATGCAACCTAAAATTATTAATATTCCACGATTGCCAACAACAATTTCTGTGTGTTATCAAAGCGCCTGCTTCTGGATATTTACTCAAACATCTAGAAACAGGTAGGTGCACGATTCAATGTTTCTCATTTTACTTGAATCTAGTATCTTATCATCAAGTTCTTTTTCTAAAGCAATGATTAGCTGGAAAAAATATTCTAATAATTAACCAAACAACTGACCACAAATACTTTAAAAGACAACCCATTCTACAGAATTAACAAAAGATGCAAATGCTCTCAAGAAAGCCCAACTCACAAAAGAAAGATGGCGCAACGACTTTCGCAGGTGTTAAGATGTGCGGAGTGGCTCTCATGTCTGGAGCGGCTTCTTTAGCTTTGCAGTTAGCACCTATTGTGCTCGAGGAACTGGGAAATATGGGAAGATATACGGGAATAGGTGGCATTTTGTTTTTATCTTAACGTGTGTGAAAATTCCTATCATCTAATGTATTCCAAAATCATGTTTGATTGTTTGTTCGAAGGTAATAATCTCTGGAACTACCCAGAGGATTTGTTTTTTTTTCGCATTTGGTAACCCAGTTCTTGACTAAGGTTATATACTGGGTGATATTAGATCTAATTTACAATGAGAAAACAAGGGTAGTTTCAATAAAATATCTAATCATGACATTTATGGCGGTTAATTTCCAAAGGCTGCATATAAATATATTTCCAAAGGCTATACTTTTATGACAAATGATTTTCGTTGGATTCATTTGTTTATGAGCTATCAGAAAAGTAACAATTTCACATTACAAATAGTGTAGATTTTCACAAGTTGCAGTTTATTGTGGAGAGGTGGCAAATTTACAAACACTTTAAAAGTTCGATTTCTCCAAAACAACCCAGTTTGGTTCCCAAGTTACTGGTTTAAAATTGTTACAAATCGGGTACAGTACCACCCATTTTAAGGAATACAATTATCTGTATAGCCTATAAATAGGCTATATTTTATCATCACGGTACGACCCTCTGAAGCCGAGCGGTTGAAACCGCTGAGCACTTAGATCTTAAGCGACAATTACATTTTACATAGTATTAGATACATTTTTTTTGTGGAATATAACAGTTCTATCTTCAAAATAATCTTTAAGATTTTTAGATAAGATAATTTATTTGCTTAAAACATGCTATACCTACAGTGGAATACAGGTGTTATTATAGCATACGAGATCATACATGCTTTGCTTAAAATTAAAGCATGCAAACATACACGAATAACAAATTTGAATTGGTAAACATTATAATTTTTGTTCAAAAAAATCCTTAATACTATATAAATTATTTTCATTCAGCCATTTGTATAGCTTAATTTTCAACCTGAAATTTTATATTTTTAATACATTAGGTAACTTATTATAAACACGCGTACATAGCCCGTCAGCTTTTACTATATTTTGCTAATCTATGGAACTCATCTAGTACAAGTCTGTATTGATGGCGGTGACTTCAAGAACTATTTTCCTCTGTTGTTTTGAACAATCCTATATATTTCCTAACAAACTTACATGCTTCATACACACGATTTAATAATCATACAACTGCCAATATTGTATAAATATCGTAGGCAGCATAAATGACTAAATGCACTATCTCGTGTTCATGACCTTTCGATAAGTAGATAAGCAGACCTGCAAGTAGCTGAATAAACATTATTTACTGAGTGCAATCATCACCATTAGCTATTTCTGTTTTGATTTGCAGAGAAGGGACAAAAAGATTTGGCGTTTAAATGAATTAATACATGCGAAAAAACTCAACTCAACTCCCCCATCCCCAGAATTTGCAGGCTTCTTAACTATTGCGATGAATCAATAGATATATTTTCCACAACACTTCAAAAATTTAAGCGCCAAGTCCATCAAATGTATATTGACTTATGTCACTTTTGTATTTACTATGTATCTAGAACTATCCACTGTTGTTGATTGTATTATTTCTGAACTTTTAAATGTTTTTTTTTTTAATTTTATTGTTATTATATTTTTTTTTTGCATGCTGTGTCTATCGCATCATATTGTACACTATACTTGAAACATATTTCTTGTATTATCAGGTTAAACAGTGTAACAATTGTAGATAGGGCAATAAATAAATAAATAAAATAAAATGTCGGTTGGCCAAGCGCCCCAAGATATTTGTACAGCTCTACCTACCTATGTTATACATAACATTTTGTCTGTGTACCCTAAAAGGATAGGTAGGAGTATATAAGTTCAAGCACAAGATCAATTTGACTGTGATGTTACTCATCTCTCTCATCATGAGGTAAATCATCATCTGCCTCTTTATCATCTGCCTATCCATTTCACAATTTAATTGGGGCCGGTTTCCAGTCTTGATAAGTAAATATTGCAACATAAAACAAAAACACAAGAAAAACATAGATAATTATTTATTTAAATGATTATTAACCATCCATACTATCCATACTAATATTATAAATGCGAAAGTCACTCTGTTTTTGTTTGTTTGTTACCTTTTCACGAATAAACGGCTGATCGGATCTTAATGAAATTTGGCAAGAAGATAGATTTCAAGCTGGGAAAGGACATAGGCTATATATCATCATGCTACGACCAATAGGAGCGGAGCAGCAATGAAAAATGTTGCGAAAATGGGGAAAATGTGACGCAGAAGAAGTTGCGCGGGGCAGCTAGTTTTTAATAAATTTACAGTTATTGATACGTACCGGTAACCTGCCATTCTCCATTATCCTGTCTGTAACCCAGACCATTCTTGATGACGTAAGTCCAGAAATACACGGTGTCTCCAATCTCCAGGACAGCGTTCCTGTCTCTGAAGGTCCACCTTCCATTCTTGGCTTTGGTGATGTCTCTGGACCATTGGCCAGCTTCTAGGCCTTCCATCTCCTGGTTCAGGTTGCCGTGGAAGGCGAAGAGAGAGAATCCATCGTCTGAAAGAGGAAGAACGATTAAGTTAGGGTCTCAACATGCCGTCAACTAGTCCGCCGGTAGCAAAGTCGCCACACATAGGTTTTTTTTCATCATCATCATTTCGTTTGGTCAGACCACGTTTTTCCTGGAATATTCGAAAAAACGATTTTCCAATAATTTATAAAATTAATCGTTTTTTCCAGCCATGTGAAATTCGGGGCTGCGAGCCGTGCGAGTGCTTGGCCTACCCACTGTGGCACGGTACGTACTATCGTAAGATAGATAAGACAGCACGGAATCACGCTGCTAACAGCTGATCGGTCACGGGTGCACGCGCGCGCGAATTTCATACGGCTGTTGTGTTAATGTTATAAAAGTGAATGAGTATAAAAAAATATTCTTTTGGGAAAGTTGTTTGTTATCATGAGTACAATCATGTGTTTAAGTATCGGTTACTAATTACCAGTCCTATATACTAATCCATAAGTCCTAATTTTATAAATGCGAAAGTTTGGATGCATGGATGGATGTTTGATACTCAATCACGCCAAAATGGCTCTGAATCTGGGTGAAATTTGGCACGGAGATAGATTATTATAGACTGGAATAACACATAGGCTTATTATCCCGAAAAAACATTTCAAAATTTCCACGCGTATGAAGTTGCGAGCTTGTAAAGGTTTAAATATTTACACGCATCCCATCAAGGAAAAATTAAGATTTTAATTGTTTAGTTTCTTTATTTACCAAAAAACGTCAGACTACAAGGTCATTATATCGATTTTAAGCGTCGAACAGGTTGTCTGAAGTGACGTCATAATTATTGAACAATTAAATATTAGCAGTTGTGGTTTCAATCGTTGTTTGTGATTATTTGCGGTTTTGGTATCTGATCTATCGAATAGACTAGGAATGTATTAAATGCCAACTAACAGAAACTTAAAAAAATTGTAGATTTTATGTAAAAACTAGATTTTGCCTACTGTCTAAGTGCGAATCCCTGCGGGCTTACTTTAAAAATGAATAATAAAACCTTTTTTGCAAAAAAAATGACGCACAGACATGTTCGCACAGTCAACCGTATGGTAAAGAAGTTAGAACTCATTTGACACTATTTTTGACAATGTTAGTATGACTTTGTTTAAGATCAGCTTAACTTCAGCTCAACTCACGTTTTTCGAGTTCGTGATCCACTGTAACCGCAGCATTAAGTAACTTGTATATTATGGAAAATAAATTATTTATTTATAACTATACATATACTAAATTAAATCCGTTTGCTGCAGCTTTATTTTACACTTAGCGACTATACAGCTAGAATTTATTTTAAAATCCTTCGGAGTGTGACAGAAAATTGTGTAAGAATTTGGAGTGTAACTATAAATAAGGGACCTTTTTTCAATGAATGAAACGATGAAACCTGCATTATTGAATTAGCCAAGACAGTGGCCTAGTGGTGGCAGCCTCGACTTACGAGCAGTAAGCCGTGGGTTCAAACATAGGCATTACTTTGTGTAATTTATTTGATCACCGCTGCTCAAGGGTGAAGGAAACGGGCATGTCCTAGAACTAAAAAATCGAAGACATGTGACATCTACCAACACGCACTGGGCGCGCGTGGTGGATTACAGCCCACTCCCTCTCATAGAGAGGAAGCCTGTGTCCCAGCAGTGGGAACATTATAGGCTAAATATGATGATGATGATTCCGGCTTAATGTTCGAAAACAAAACTCCGCTCTTAAAACGACCCACTGACCAAAAGCTAAGTATACTTATTCGGAGTTTTAGTTTTTAATGTAATTATTCCAGTTTAGGTACTTTAATAATTCACCAAGAAAACACATTTCAGAAATTAATAAGCTACCTAATAATGAAGGTTGACTTTTATCCAATATTTATTATCTCTTCCCCGAAGTATTATTAGATATTGGGAAAATTTTCGAGAATCTAATAATTACTTCGTACTTAACGTTCGGTAAAAGATCAACCGAAGTTAATAGCTTATTTTAATCGAACAAATTAGAATAATGAACTTTGATAAAGGTGAAGATTTAATCTTTGATTGACATTAATTATCTGCGATCATAAAATGTTATTTTCGACTAGTAATGTTTTCGAACCATGAAATCAAAAATGGGAACATTTTGTTTGGATTTGATTTGAACCAGTCTTACCAAGGGGTATCGTATTACTCAGTACTAACTCTGTTGTGGAGGTCAGATAGGCAGTCGCTCTATGTACTAAACAGTATCCGGTAAGACTGGAAGCCAACCCCAATAAAGTTCGGAAAACACTAGACAAATGATGGCAGATGATGCCTTTATATATTCTCTCAGATGATTATGTATACTTTATATGTGCCATAAACATATAGGTACTATTATGTCTACATAATGGGATTCCCAATGACCGGTAAACAAAAATAATAACCCTAATCACCAATCTTGTCAGATAGATTGATCGCACTTATTGTTACTATACCTTTAAGTTAAAGCAACTTATAAATACGTGCTTTCTTTTAATCAGGCAAAAGTCATCATTCTCTAGCCGTGATCCCAATTTATTTGGGGTCGGCGCAGGATGTCTTCTTCTTCTATACTTTTCTAATACTCATCATCTCATCAGACACATCCTTTCTTGCCGTCTAACATCCTTCACACAGTCCACCCATCGCTTCTTTGGTCTTCCTCTGGTCTTATACCCACATCCACATTCATACTCAAAACTTTCCCAATTCCTCGGCATCACATTACCCAGTCAATTGTATGATTCTCAAAACATAACTTCAAACAAAATTACACACATAAGGGTCGAGGTGGGAATCCACAAAGACAATCTATTTCTATACTCTATGCACAAAGATTTGCTCAAAAAAACCGGTGAGTTCGTTTTAATATTACGGTCTGTTCGAGGCAAGACTTCGTGAAAATAAGCTTAAAAAAAAACAATTTATGAAAAAACATGTTTTAGACTTGGGTGTGGTGTTAGCTTCGAAGATATATTTAAGTAAGAAAAGTATTTAACAAACCTGGTACAGAAACTCTCAATCCTTTAGGATAAATAGCTTCTAATTTCGCTGGAGGCACTTCGTAACACAACACATAATTTAAACTAATTAAACAAAATAAAAATAGTACACAAACACCCGTCATTGTCCTCAAAAACTCATCTCACACAGTTTAAAATGTAAATAAACGACTTAAAACGGGTTTTTAATTAAATATAATTGACTAGATGTGTCAGTGTTTGTCGGTTCGTAGTATCGGACTGAGAAATATGCGCTGTGATATTAGCAATAGTTGGACGGCTCGTTTTTAGGGTTCCGTACCCAAAGGGTCAAACGGAACCCTATTACTGAGACTTTGCTGTCCGTCCGTCCGTCCGTCTGTCACCAGGCTGTATCTCATGAACCGAAATAGATAGCCAGTTGAAATTTCTACAGATTATGCATTTTTGTTGATACTATAACAACAAATACTAAAAACAGAATAAAATAAATATTTAAGGGGGGCTTCCACACAAAAAAGTGATTTTTTTGCTCGTTTTTATAAATAATGGTACGGAACCCTTCTCTCCTCCTCTTCTCTTCGTTTTTTGTAAGCTAGCGACCAGACTGTACGGTCATTGGTGTGTTTTATAATTTACTTATGTCATTTTTCTGTGACGATTAGGCGAATTCACACTGTGCTGTTGAAAAAGATTTTACATCTATTCAATTGAATTTTTTGCGATTGTTATCTTGGTAACTGTTAGGTTCTTTTTGTATTTGTTTATTTTTACATGTTTATTCGGACTGGAATAGAATGATAATTTATCAAAGGTGACTTGAGAAATACACTAACAAAATTTAAGAAAAAAATAATGAGTTAGAAGTACCTAATCCGCAAAATTTCTAGTATAAGATTACCGGCGTTCCTGTCTTCTGTCCACAGCACTGAAAAGCTAACCAGGAAGATTTTAAATCTCTGCCTGGTTGATACGGAAGTGCTTGACGGACGCAGAGGACGCCTGGAAAGTGGCTTGCTCGGACACGGATCGGCCCGAAAACCCATTCTCCCAGAGACATTGGGATGTGCCGCTCTGTAGGTTGGTACGGAAAACCTTATTAATACGTCTACCAATACTGCTGAGCGTGCCCGCCTGCTGGCTGTGGGTGAGTGGGAGTCGGGTCTCTGGCTTCAGGCACTACCGTCACCTTACATAGGCACTTTGCTAGGTGACACAACATTCCGGCTCGCTACATGTCTGCGATTGGGCGCTCCTCGGTTTTCTATGAGCTCTGGCACTCAATGTTACATTTAACTTGTGTTTAGGGTGCCAGCGTCCTCGCCTATGATTTGAACTTGTAACAGTAGTTGTAATAATGTTTACTAGCTAATGCAACTATGGTATGGGCTATTTTTTTATTTTTTTTTTGTACCTATGGGTTTGTGTATGTGTCTGTAAAAAGTATGCTATGTGTTAATCCAGGTTATGAATTATTTGTCTGCCAAATTTCGTCCAAATCCGTCAAGGAGTTTCTGCGTGAAAGAGTAACAAGCATTCATCCTTAGACCCACAAATTTTCGTATTTATAATAATATAATAAAGCTGTGACCGCGACTTTGTATGCGTAGAATTTAACAAAAAAAAAAAATAGTTTTTTTTTTTGTTTTTGCATTTTTATTTTAATAAAGTATTTAGTTTCTTTTTACTAAAATAGAACTATTACATCAGCTATCTGCCAGTGAAAGTCCCGTCAAAATTGGTCTCGCCGTTCCAGAGATTAGCCGGGACAAACAGACAGACAGACAAAAATTGTATAGAATGTTATTTTGGTATATTTACCGAATATACATTAATATGCGTGAAGTTAAAAGCGGTTATTTTAATGTTAAAAACAGACTTCAATTTTATTTTTTTGCATATATAGATAGTATTAAGATAGGTACTGTGGGCAAGCCCTAAAAATCGTACGTTACTTAAAACATTTTGAAAACATTTGCTCATATTCAAGACTATAAGGTAATTTAATAATAACTTGTTAAAATACTCTGACCTTTTCTTAGTAAAATATAATGATGCATTCATGTTCTGCGGTTATAATCAGTCACTTCAGCAAAAACAACATTAAATAACTAATATCTAAGTCCCTGGGTTATATACCTTGTATTAATTTAATACTATACCGTGATGCCGTGCCGAATTGTCCACATAACAAAACATAACATAACAATCATCATCATTTAATCCCCGAAGGATTAGGCAGAGGCGAAGCTAACAGTACCTACACCTACATTTCACCAGTGATTAAGTCCCATGTAATAGGGGGTGAGCCTATTGCCGTCAACCGGGCTCAAATCCAACAACTAGCTGCTACTAAGAAACTCCTGATGGAAAAGGCTAAAGCTACTATAATCTTCTAGCAAAAAAATGTTACCAAGTTAAAAAAAAATACTAAAAAGTAGTAAAACACTAAAGTCACTGATCAAGTTTTTATACACTCTTTTTATTATACCTCACAAAAATTCTTGTCAAGAATTAATTTTACATTTTAACTAGAATAAATTAGGAGATCATCAAAATGGATTAAAAGGAAAAAATACGTATTATTGTAGTTAATAACCAGGAGCTCGTGGCTAAATAATAACAGCCGCACGGGTCGATCTTTAAGATTAAGCCGTTCTTGCGGAGGTTTGTCCGTGGATGGGTGACCATAATTACATACCAAGTTCCCCCGTGCCTCAGTAAGCACGTTAAGCCGTTGGTCCCAGCTGTCATTTGTAGATCTTTGACTTAAGAGCAGTCAGAAGCCAAAAGTCTGAAATCGCTTGTTACTAAGGGGTATCGTATTATCCAGTTACTGGGTTGTGGAGGTCAGATAGGCAGTCGCTTCATGTAAAATACTGGTACTCAGCTGCATCCGGTTAGACTGGAAGGCGACACTAACATAGTTTGGGAAAAGGCTAGGCAGATGATGGTGGAAGTATTAACTTCAATCATCAACTGCCTAGCTTTTATCCAAGCAAACTTAATAATCATCACGGAAACTTTCTCTACTAAATAGAAAAATAATCACGTAATAAAAAAAAGATGCCAGTCGAATACATTACTTCCTTTTTTAGAAGTCTAGTCGGTTATAAAGTCACACGTTGCAGTAGAATAAGACAGATAAATCTGTACTTATCTCTACATATTTAAACATAATATAAAACAAACTAGCTTCCCGCCGTCTGAACGCTTAGATCTATTAGATAATAATAATAATCCATTTATTTCAGGCAACTAAGGTCCATAGATAAATACACAAAATAATCTTGTAAGGCAATAATGAACTAATACATACAAAAACCTTATTCTACAAATTACTAAGTTGGGTCGGCGAAGTATTGCGCTGAGGCGTTGTTGATTAAACTACACAACTGATGCGGTTTTCATGAATAAACAGAATGACGCAAGCGGACTGTATATATATAATTTATCCCTGAAAAAACACGTCAAAGTTTCCTCGCGAACGAAGTCGCGGGCAGCATCTAGTCGGACATATAAAAAAACCTACAGATTCTTGAAAAACAAGCTACGTACCGGTCTTAGAGATGAGATCAATAATGATCTCAATGTCGATGCTGCAAAAAATTGTTGTTGGCCTTGAATTATAGCAATATCAGACTTGTGAACATATGATTGTTAAGATTTGTGACGTTGCTATCACCAGTATTTTAATATTATTTAAGTATATCTGCTCTGTATGGTGTTGGACGTAAAGAATAGCACCATCCCATATCTTCCCGTGGGTGTCGTAAGAGGCGACTATGGGACTTGTCAGAGAATGGGCAGCAGCGTTCTCTGTGCTTTTGTAACAACCGTACTGCGATCGCCAACCCGCCTGACAAGCGTGGCGATTATGGCAAAACCCCCCAAAATGTCAATGTGGCGACACTTGGGGGAGGCCTATGTCCAGCAGTGGACGTCTTTTGGGCTGAAATGATGATGTTAAAGTTATGGTTAACTCCCTTTGCCCAGCAGTGGGGTGACACAGGCTAACAGTAATGAAACACAACCCTTCTTTTTCAAAATCTTTAATTGTTGTTAAAAACAGATCTAAAGAGCATAGACCCTGACGTAGTCCACTCTCAAGGAAGCTTCATACCACGAGGGCTGCCAGGAGTCCTTGCTCCTCCAGAAGTCCAGCATAGCCTTGCTAGCGCTGTTCTTCCACGGCTTGTCTTCCAGGTCATCAGAGAAGTCGTTCACTCCACCCACGCGAAGACCAAGGGTTACGTGGAACTGAGGGAAGGAAAATATGTTAAGTGAAGAAAGTAAGAAGGCAAGAAGTGGCAGAGGTCTTTCTATTGATGGTTTCAGTTCAGCTGTAGAAGATGACTGTGTCGTGAATGTTTAAGATAACCCCGGGGTGTGTTAAGGGAATGCATGAAATACAGATGTCTTGTTATTATTTGCACTTTCACAAGTTTACTTTTTAAATCTTTGCATTGTTTATCCTAAATTGATTGTAGTTTGCTTTCAGTCTTACCGTATGCAACTGAATACCAGTATTTCACTGTGCTAGCTGGGTAATGGAGGTCAGATAGGCAGTCGCTCCATGGTAGGACTGCTTGTCAGACATTTTATTTTTGTAAGTATTAGAAACAATGACCTCTTTTTGTAGAAGTTCTTCGATGAAGAGTAGGTCAACCATACCAACATATAGGTATATCACTAACAACGTTGCTGTGTTTCGAGAAAAGAGATACATACTGTAGGGAATGTGTGTCGGAAACTGCGTAATCAGCTCATAAATTTCATATTACTGGGACAGAGACCACTCTGTTAGACGGAGTAAGACATAATCCACCACGAGGGCAAAATGACGGATGGTGGACATCACAATGTCTTCCGATTTTTGCTTCTAGGTATATTTTTTCGCGATTTTTAGGGTTCCGTACCTTAAGGGTCAAACGGGACCCTATTACTGAGACTTCGCTGTCTGTCCGTCTGTCACCAGGCTGTATCTCATGAACCGCGATAGTTAGCCAGTTGAAATTTCTACAGATTATGTATTTCTGTTTATGCTATAACAACAAATACTAAAAACAGAATAAAATAAATATTTAAGGGGGGCTCTTATACAAAAAGTGATGTGTTTGCTCGTTTTTATAAATAATGGTACGGAACCCTTCGTGCGCAAGTCCGACTCGCACTTGGCCGGTTTTTTTTAATAGTCATCTCAATCGTGTGTAGTAGTAGTAAACTGCGACAAGTTTGAAATCGTTAATCTTTCCATCTTTATCAATACAAGTACACTGTATCTCTTACACTTTTATGTCTCTTCTCTTACCATGTCATCAAGCGGCGCCATGACGGTTCCTTTCTGCCAGTGAGAAGCATGTGCCACGTTGTTCTTCTTGGCTGCCTCAAAGAAACCCCCATTAGGGTTTACGGTACCGTACTGCTCCCCATCCACGAGTAAATCGATACCATCTGCAACATACAGTTGGTAAGCTTATTTTCTAAGAAATATTTTATGGGCACGATTAATCGTACCGGTTTGGGTAACCATAGTTACGTTGCGGGATCCAAAACAGTTGAATCGTTTCTCCGGGACTTATAAAGGTTAAAGGTACCTAGGCGCTTGATGGTCACCCTGTTGATTGAGGCGCGCAGATTGGATTGGTTCCCTTACCTCTCACTATAGTTCTAAGCACTTAAAGCATTCATACTTCTGCCAATGCTTTCCACTACTGGTTTGGCTAAGGAAGTCGATAAGTGGAAGTAGTCCTTATACTTACGTTTACACATGAACTGGCATGTAATCGTAAGTTAGATTAAGACTTCCAAACCGATTTTTTTTCAAGCATTCCTAAACCTACCTGGTCTCCATATCATGGTATAGTTATGGAAGTCTTTGTGCCAGTTGTCTATGCCAATCTTCTCCTGTAGCAGGGCAGACCTGAAGGGTTCGGAGTCTGTGAGCACAGGGCCTCCATACAGCTTTTTGTCAAGTCCAGGGTTTCCTCGAACGAAGGCGACTCGCATCAGACCCGACTCGTAGTTATTTGGACCGTATGCATTGTCTGATGATTCCAAGTTGATTTCTAGAGAAAAGATGTTTCATGAGGAATGTTGAATTGTGAATGTTGAAGAATCAATTATGAGATCTGGGATTAATACAAGGGAAGCATTTGCCCTGAACGCGTAGCATGACCACTGTAGAAACGAGTTTTGTCTACAGAAGAATAAACATAATGACAGATAGACAATGACAATGTGTCAGTTTGTCGATTTTTCCGTCGACATAGCCCGTTTCTACGGCGGTCATGTTACGCGTGCTGCAGCGGAACAATAGAAGTTGAATAATATATAACACGACATAAGTTTAAAAAACCGTGCAGAAGAATATTAGGCAGTAAGCTTTTTGGAAAAATATGCCTTTCTGCACGCTATTTATTGAAGTTTTTTTTTGTAAAGTAACGAAGAATCTTACTCTTAAGCCTCTTAGCAAGATTCAAGCTTTACTACTTTGCACAAAAATAATTTCTTAACAACAAAAAAAAACATTGTTTACGAACCAGGCATTAGCCAGCTTCCAGAGGGTAACTTAGCGCGCACTTCTACCCTCCCGAATACAAAGTTAAAACTGTGTCTTGTGGTGATCTTTGCCGTCGTCACGGGTGGTATTATCTGGGCCCCTGTCGCTTCTTGTTTGCAATCCGGCGAGTCTGCCTTGCCTGTGCATCTAAAAATGTAAAGAGAACTGGTAACATACATAAAACATAAATATGCCACTGCAACTCGTGTTCAGGAGGGAGATTATCTGCTGGATTGATGAAGTTAGGAGGGGTGGGAGATGTGGTCTGATCTTCCACAGTGCGCTAGTAATGTGAACCTTATAGAAGGTCATTCTATTGCCATAATCGGGCATAATACATAATAAAATCTGGAGTGGACTAGACTGTTGTGTCCAATTTGTTCAGCCGGCGACGCGTTTACGTACGCGTGTTTACGCTGACAGAGGGCTCTCACTAAGCCAAATTAATGAATGACATTAAGATAAACGCAACGATCGCATACGTTACGCACGATTGATCAGTTTAGTCAGGACACGGGGTATAGGTGGGTACAGACAGATACCAGTGACGAAAAATAAAGAGATGCGAACAGCTTTATAATAATAATCTACCTATCTTTTTCAACTATGTTGGGGTCGGCTTCCAGCCTAACCGGATGCAGCTGAATACCAGTATTTTACATGAAGTGACTGCATATCTGACCTCCAAAACCCAATTAGTACTGGGTAATATTCTTAGAACGCTTACAAACCGCTCGTCGTAAACAGCTTTATTAAACGTCAGAATATTCTAGTGGTACAAGTAATAAAAAAAAACCGGCCAAGTGCGAGTCTTACTCGCACACAGGGTTCCATAGCCCCAAACAATATTTTGAACTGTCATTCATTATTTAGTAGTATTAGTTAGTAAACTTCCACTCAACCGCAAAACTAAATTGGTTTTTCATAGAATGTTAATGAAAAACAAAGTTACTGCTGCAGTTTGGTGAAAAAGTCCCATATCTCAAAAACTAAACATCATATCTTATTGAAACCAATTTTCGTTGATAGTTTTTTTTACGTTCTACAATCTTAAATATTTTCAGAATTTTCCTACTCTTACTTTAGAAATTAGAGGGGGGGGGGGGGACACATTTTACCACTTTGGAAGTGGCTCTAGCGCAAACTATTCAGTTTAGAAAAAAATGATTTTAGATACCTCAGTATCATTTTTGAAGACCTATCCATAGATACCCCACACGTATGGGTAAGATTAAAAAAAAATTTTTGGTTTTCAGTTCTATGTATGGGGAACCCCAAAATTTATGGTTTTTTTCAATTTTTGTGTGAAAATCTTAATGCGGTTTACAGAATACATCTACTTACCAAGTTTCAACAGTATAGTTCTTATAGTTTCGGAAAAAAGTGGCTGTGACATACGGACGGACGGACAGACAGACAGACAGACAGACAGACAAACAGACAGACAGACAGACATGACGAATCTATAAGGGTTCCGTTTTTTGCCATTTGGCTACGGAACCCTAAAAAGAAATAAAATATTTTATAGTTGGCCCGGAAATAATTAGGAAGAAGACAAGTACCTGGCACCTAAGTCCAGGGCCTTATGAAGGAATCCCTCCCCACGTTGCGACTCAGTCAGTACCGGAGTGATGACCAGGGAACCTTCCTCGAAGCTCACCGTGTTGTCCGGAATGTACAAGTTGAAGGGATAGTCCTGAAATTAAAAACGGAAATATGCTAGATTTTATATGAAGGGTGTAAGGGACAGCCCTCCGCAAACTGACAGGGTGCATACAGCTCCTTATTTTGAATCAAATTCCACCGGATTTTTTCTCAAGACCGTAATCTAGTGGTCGAAATCGCGACTGCTGAGAAAGAAGTCCTGGTTTCAATTCTAGGGTCGAGCAAATTGTTATTGGGTTTTTCCATCAGGAACTTCTCCTCGCTGCGATTACTCCGTGGCTGCTAAGTCGCGGAGTTTGAATTTGTGCTCGGATAGTGGCAATAGGCTAACCCATATAATAACATGGGACTTAAAAATTACTGGCGACTAGTGATGTTATGATGTTATCTATAACTCAAGTGCACTGAACAAACCGGCTCTCCTAGAAACTGGATCATCGCGTCCCATTTGTCCAACGCCTTAAGACTGGTTTTAGCAAACTCTTCGTTGAATAGCAACTGGTCCTTGCAAGTGTTCCGATAGCCTTGGACCATGGTCTTGGAAATAACACAGTCTGATGGCACAGTATCATCATATCTTGGGTCTGTGGGATTTTCAGGGAAAGTTATAGAAGAGTCTCCGGGTGGTATCTGATCTGGTACATCGGCTGGTGTACCATCTTCATTGACGTATTCTGCAAAATTTAAGAAGTCACTTGTAATAGTTGGTTTTGCTTAGAAATTATTGTATTTTCCAATTTCATTGGGAGTGATTGAAATATCCGCCGTGATTGGTGCACTTAAATATGCACTTTCACAGTTGCAGATCTGCTAAAGGGTGTAAATAAATCCTTAACGAAGCCGTAAGGCACTTGTTCTCCCGTCATTGCGATATTTTTTTTGCTGCAGGCCATACCTGGGAACCTTCTACTTACGGAGATATTGGACGTCTAGGTTCCAACTTTATGGCAAGTTAAAAAAAAACAAAGTGGTTTTTAGTTTTATATTAGTTCTTAAAGTACCTCCATGACCCGTTTACAAATGCATCCATCAAAACAATGTTTTGAGTGTGTTACATTAAGTTTAACCGTAAAAAGTGATATCCCCCCCAAAAAAAAAAAGTCGTTTCTCAGCAATAATTTCTTCGTAGGGATACTTAGTTTGATGTACGACTGCTGGGTCGCAGAACTCCTCTTTGTGGTCGGGAGTGGACCATTATCCACCATGTTCTTCTTAACCCTTGGCAATGCGTGTCCCAATGCTGTGCTGCTGCTGTGTAGGTGTTTTCCAAATCTCTCCACTTTTGGCGGTTATGTGTCATGGCTATCCAGCTTCTTCTGGCCACTTTAATGAGATCATCTGTTCAGCTTGTCGGTTGTCTTCCCACATTCCTCCGTCTCGTCCGTGGTCCACCATGCGGGCCAGTGCAAATTGATGAACGTCACAAATCTTTGAATTTTTAGTTTATGGATATGCGCGATTCTCCACCATGTTTTCCTTAACCGTTTTGAAAGCTGTGGTGGACGTATAATAACACAAATGATAATGCTTATCGGATACAGATTTGTAGGTTGTGGTTTCGAATCACTGCTGAAATCCGAGGTCCAGAGGGGGGGGGGGCGCACTTTGTAGAAAGTAGAAAAACTTACTTGTAACTGTGTATTCCAGGTCTGTGTTATAATATCCCTTGCCATTTCTGAGGACATAGATCCAGTAAAATAAGGTGTCTCCGACTTTCAGTTCAACATCGCGATTCTTGTAAACCCACTTGTTGCCTTTGGGTCTGACTACGTCTGCATGAATGACACCTTCGTTTAGCCCTTGGAATTCTTGGTTGATGTTTCCACGGAACCCGAAGAAGGTATAACCATCATCTAAAAAAAAGGATTATTTAGTCTGGCTATTGGAGACACTGGCGTTACAAGGCTCCAAGATATCGAATCACAACATGACTGTAATCCCGAAAGGGTAAGTGAGAGGAGTATTTATTGTCCACCCATATCTCCAAATCAAAATATTTTATGTTACATAGGCCTACATGGGCACTTATAAAACGTCGACACAGGGTGCACGGTTCGGGTTGGTCGTTTCCTATGTGAGAAGAACTGGCAAGAATCTCACTAGGTATGTTTAAGAGCTTTACACCTTACGGCATTTTATACAAAATTTCAAGTCCCTATTTTCGAAATGGCTGAACCGATTTTAATAAAACTTCTTACGCATAAGTAGGATAATAGGTCTAAAAAACATTTTCAAAATGTCTTTTAAAAAAAAACATAATTGGAAATTTCAGTTTCTATAATCGGTCTAATTTAGCTGTAACACTATTTTCGAAAATGTTTTTAGTAATTTTTTAGACCTATTGAATCCTGCTTATGCGTATGAAGTTTTATTAAAATCGGTTCAGTTATTTCAGAAAATATGGACTTGAAAGATTGTATGAAATTTCGTAAGGCGTAAACGCTCTTAAGCCCTGTGTAATAGGGGGCTAGCCTATTTCCTTTAACCGGGTATACTCCAGGTTACAGACACTTTCCACGACCTGAGAATTGAACCCAAAACCCTATGCTCAGCAACAGCGCTGGCGACTTACAGAGATGGTATAGTTGTAGGTAGATATCCGGATTCGTGTTAATTTAAAGTTCGAGTTTTACTCATTCCATACACTTAATTTTTTATTCGACACATTTTAAAGCGCCTCTATTTGTTTTTATAAAACAAAGTGTGACGAGGAAAAACCTTGCCGTATTATCACAAATTTTAATAATAACAGAAACAACAAATTAAATTGCAGTCTTTTAAATAAACACGAACAAGTTTTCGGGTTGTGCGGAGTGGATACTTTATCATAATAGGTTTTTGTATAAAGAAATAACTCTTTTTATAAACAATTAGTGTTAATAATAATATTCTCCGGGACAACAATATTTGATTAATAATATATTTTTGGTTCTTCGTTTTTGAATTAATTACGAAGGCAGATGTTAAAGCTAAACGATTAACGAATCTACATAAAACAAATACAATTTTCAATCAGGAACCAAGGTTATTACGAAATGCCCATATGGGACCGAAACAAACTGAAGCAAAATGTAATTACAATAGTAATGGGAGTAGTTACAATAGGTACTACTCTGTCTAACCCTTCAAGATATAGAAGCATGAATATATGTAATTTTGTAAAGTTTTTTAACACAACAAACGGGCTTACCTTTCAACGTCACCCTAAAACCTTTTGGGTACAAAGCTTCCACTATTGGCGTACCGACTACATGATCTTTGTTCTCTTGAGCTTCACTTATGGAAATAAACACGAATAAATATAGGATACCCTTGTAGAAAGACGACATGTTTCGACAACTTGTTTAGCCGAATGATCCGACGATTCAATCTGGTGAAGATGCTGCATCCGGTTTATAAAGGTAGCATTTTTAACAGGAAAATCGATTGCCAAATTCAAGATTCTTGGTAATATGTAGTTTTAACTTTTTTAGCGTAAAAATTGTGTGATTCTGAATCTTTTAGGCTTCGTTTGCTTAGGGGTTTAAAATTATTCTTTGTGAACGTTCTTTTAGGCTAAAATGTATATTTTGTTCTGGGTTTTCCAAAATTCATGAAAATGATAAGTAACAGTTTGATAATAATGCAGGTTTCTATGATCATTACGGAGGAGCTCGTGGCTAAATAATAACAACCGCACGGGTCGATCTTCAAGGTCAAGCAGTGCGTGTCTAGGTTGGTTGTAAATGGGTGACCATCCCTTACCTGCCAAGTTTCCACCGTGCCTCGGAAAGCACGCTAAGCTTTTGGTCCCGGCTGTAATTCACTCCATGTAAAAATAATACGTATAATAATATGTAATAAGACTGAAAGCCGATCCCAACATGATTAGGAAAAGGCTAGGCAGATTTTAATCACATGTGTACGCATTAGCTTTCATGGAATTCTGTTCGTAGGTATCGGAAGGAGTGAGTTGGAAGTAGTAGTAATTCCACGTTCGGTGAAGAGCTATTTAGGACTACATCCCGTACTTTCCTGTTTCGCTGTAAAAACAACAAAACACTATCATACAAGTACTGTTTCGTAATTATTTTGATCTTGTATTGAGTCTCGTTTCACCAACTATTCAATTTGCGTATATTCCCATTTGTGACAAAAATATCTGCTGCCCATACAATACCTATTCGACCCAAATATATTATATTACATTCAAAACTGAATTAGTTTTTCTTAATAATGAATAACAAAGTTACTGCTGCAGTTTGTTGAAAAAGTCGAATATCTCAAAAACTAAATAAAAAAAACTAAAAAAAAATTCAATTCCATATTTAAAGTAATTTGTCGTATAACAACAAAGCAAAGCAATTTTCAGTATTCGCGCCTCTTTTTAATTTGTGTTCTATTTTTCTTTTAATTATATTCTATCTCGTGGTGGCCAGTTCATTTTCGAACAATTCATTTTTTAGTGCAGATCATGATGGTGAATGCATGGAATTAGTTATGTAGGTACCTAAAGTAAATATTCGTATGCGATTTATGTTCCAAATTCAAATCACATTATTGACCAGCGGTGTCATGATGAAATTCAGTACAATATTAATGCCCTGCTAGACCTCAGGTCGTAAATGACTTACTTTAGGTTAGGTTTGCTTGACATATAATTTGACATTGTCGAGCAGGTGGTGTGAAAAATATTTTTCATTACTCATACTCTGAAAGTAGGTCTGAAGTTGCCTGAGGAGCGGGATGAAAGTAATACTTTTCATCCCTAGGGAGAATCGCTTTCAACTGACAGATGTCACATTATAAAAAAAAATAGTTCTATTTTGACATTTTTATTGAACCATGTTCCAACTTTCCATGCAGCCACGATGTAAAATTGAAATAACTTAAAGTTAATTATTGATTCAAGAATATATATTTTTTGAATAACTTTAGTATAATTTAGTTTTAACAATTTCTTTAAAATAACATAGAGTTGGGCAAAATATTTACACCATTTTTTCAATGATGAAAATGAAAAATGATGGCTGTCCACAGAAAAAAAAACAAAATGGGTGGGAAAGCGGCAATCCGAAATAAAATGTACTAATTTTTTCTTTAACTAATTCATGTTGTTATTTTTACTTTCCTTGTATTCGTAATGAAAAGCACAGTGTTTACCTCGGGTTAAAGACTTATTTAGTCCCTCTAACATTTGGCGCCCTCACTGCATTCGGGCGCCAAACCCCGTCTCGGGACTAAAGAAGTAACTTTCACCCCTGGGGTAACAATGTACTATTACAACCCTCAATGTAATATTCAGCAGCGGTGTATTTGAACATTTGGGGCCGGTGCTTCGTACCTGACTACTCTGAGAAGAAACAGCCGAAGCACACTCAGAGGTTATAATCTCTTTTTAATCTCTTATCCACCAATGTGAGTTAACCATAATCTTGTTCAACTCACATGAGGACTATGCAGATTAGAGTCAAAAATGGTCTTTTGAAGAAAGAACCACACAATTTGAGTGCACCAGTCAGGTCCAGCTAGTGCAAGCATTTATCAGTTATTGTGTAGCTCGACTTAAAACTCAACGTGTTGAGCATGTGTTTCATTCATGTACAACAAACAAACTTTTATCTTCCACAATCACAATAGTACGAAAAAAGTTTATTTTAAACCTAAATTGTTGATGTAGTCATGGATTCAAGGACAAAAATTGTTATTAGGTTTGGGTAAAACCAGCTTGAATTCTCTTCAAATTAACAGGAAAACTGACGACACTAAAAAAAAAACAAAACAAACCTTTTACTTTACTTAAAAATCTTTTACTTTTATTTAAAAATCTTATTAACTAAAATCTCGGAATCATCACAGATCACAATCTTACTCTACAAAGCATACACTTTGAGGGAATCCACCCTCAGATTGGTGTTGTACCAAGATGGAAACCAGTTGTTCTTGTGTTTCCAGAAGTCGAGCATGGCCTTGCTGGCTCTGTTCCTCCAGGGCTTGTCCGGAAGGTCGTCGCTGAAGTCGTGGACACCTCCCACTCGGAGACCCAGAGAGAGGTAAAACTGTGAAGAGGATGGGACTGTTAGTTTTTGATGAAAGAGGTGTCAATTTGGATATCATCATCATAAACAATGCCAAGGTTCTATCAACCGATGGTCAGTCGATGTTCAGCCTAGGTTGGTCCGAGGATAGGTGATCACACATTGCATACCGAGTTTCCTCCGTGCGTTTGACAGTCGTTACAGGTAGTCAGTGGCCCGAAAGTCTTACAATTAGTCTTACCAAGGGGTTTGTATAGCCCAGTACTGACTAGGTTGTGGAGGTTAGATAGGCAGTCGCGCCATGTAAAATACTGGTATTCAGCTGAATCCGGTTAGACTGGAAGCTGACTCCTACATAGTTGGGAAAAGGCTAGGCTGGTGATAATCTGCCAGATGCTGATATCCGGAGCCCCCGCCCGAAAGTCCGAACCGGTTCAACCAAAACTTAAATCCAGGTCCGTAGGCGTGATGGTTATTTTGTATAAAATTAATTATTTCGGGGATAAAGTATGTCTGTGTTTGTTGAAAGAGAATATTGCAATAAGAAAAGGGTCCACTAGTGGCTTTTTTTTCAACTTTTTATTTCCAATTGTCATCGAAGACGAGTCTTAGAAAAGTGTGGAAGAAGACATTTAGATAATAGGAAATGAATAACGATGATGTCAGCAGCTAATGGAAAACCAAATTGTTGGATGGCCAATTGTTGAAATACCAAAGTAGAAATCTCATATCTAATTTTATGCCTTTGGTGTTAGAGACGAAGTTACGGTTTCATCAAGCGATGCCATGACTGCTCCTCTGAGCCAGATGCTGCATGTCGAGTGTTCGATCTCCGCAGGTAACAAATATTTGTAAACTCTACAGATAGTTGTTCCGGGTCTGATTGTTTGTGTATGTCGGTTTAAATGTTTATAAACGCACCCACAATACAAGAGAAATTCCTAGTGTGGGGCAACGTTAAAATAAAAAAATAGAACTTTAATAAATACAAGGTGTAGATACAAGTCTGTAGGTCAACAGGCAGACGCGGTACTACACGCAGAGCAGTTCAGACAATTCTATAAAAGAACTTCCCGTTTCAGACACCAACCATTGGGCAGTAGCCCCTCGGACACAACACGCGTCTGTTTGGAGGATCCTCCCTTTTCGATGCAGATGAGAAACTTTCCACCCTTATCGTAATACTTCTATAAGCCTGTACTAGTGAAGAAGTTACCGTTTGATCAAGCGGCGCCATGACTGTTCCTCTGAGCCAGTTGCTAGCGTGCGGTACGGCGTGTTCTCGCGCGAGAGAGAAGAATCCTTCGCCAGGGTTGATGTTTCCGTATTGTTCGCCGTCTACGAAGAGCTCGAGACCATCTGGAAGAGAAGTGAGTAGGTTAGTTTAGGGATACTTTAGTACATTTAACTAACAGATAGTAATGGAATATCTTCTTTTCTGTTATATATGACAGAAGTGGAGATCCAAAGATAACGCGGCCTCGACTTACATGTCGTGAGTTCGAACCCAGGCAGGCACAAAATGGTGATTGAAATTATCAAGCCCTAGAACCAAAATTTAGGAGAAATTTGACTAATGTCCCACTCCTTCTTTTAGAAGAGAGGTCTGGGTCCCAGCAGTTGGACCATTACAGGCTGATTGTGCTTCGAAAACAAGCCGGAGTTTCTTTAAGTAAATACAGCACGGACGGCACGGTTGGCGCAGTGGTTCAGCGATCGACTGCTGCGCTGCGTGTCACGGGTTCGATCCCTACACGGAACAAATATTTGTATGGCCTACAGATAGTTGTTCTGGGTCTGGCTGTGCGTTTACAAACATTTATACTTACTTAGAAATGTTTGTAAACGCACCGATATATATCGCAAAAAATATAATATGTAACGCCAAAAAAAAGTTTTATGGACTTCTGTAGACAGTTATTACTGGTCAACTTAAAATGTATCATAACTATCATGTCTGCAGATTTTCATTTCTACTATTATCAATCAGAACGTACCAATGTTGCTGGGTAGCAAAAAAGACGAGTGATAGTAGTGTATTTTAAAGTCCAAGATAAAAACTAACTTACCAGGTTTCCAAACCATAGTATAATTATGGTAATCCTTGTTCCAGTTGTCGATTCCAATTTTCTCCTTCATCAGCATAGACCTGAATGTTTCAGAGTCAGATAGCACCGGACCTCCATACAACTTCTTGGCAAGACTTGGGTTCCCTCGAGCGAAAGCGACGCGCATTAAACCGGATTCATATCGAAGGGATCCGTAGACATTTTCAGTCGGTTCCAAGTTGATTTCTGGAATGGAAATTGGGTGTAAGTGGGTGTGCTTGTCAAGGCAAAGAATATTACAGTGAAAACTTTAGTTTTGTCAACCTTGGTTAGATAGTTGAAAAGATGACATTTTATGTTTCAAGCTGGGAAGTATTTCATGTTCAGTTCATTTAACAAATATCTTAGGAAAAACATGCATGTCCTATGCATATTTTTGAGCATCAAGAGAGCCTGGACAAGGTGACATTTATTTACCGTTGTGAATTTAAATTCTGTTGCGCAACTTAAAATGTTTTAACTTTACGCTTATTGTCAGCCTTTCTTTAAAATAAATGTGTTTAGTTTTAGGTAAAAGTTGTTATTGATATAATACTAACAAATAGTTACATCAATATTAAAATTGTATATGGGAGCTACATTTGCCAACAAACTGTTTTACAGTTTGGCAGAAGTAAAATATTTTGTAGTACGGATGTAACAACGAATAAACGCTTTTTCATTTTTTTTTTCATTTTTTTCATTTTAGCGATAACGATGACGAAAAATTCGAAAATGGACGGAATTGACACAAGCAAACGAAAACCACGTAACTTATCGGTAGCTTGTGTAAATTCCGTCCCGTTGAAATACATTTATTTTAAGTCACTTGGTCACTTGTCGATGTCTTTTTGTCAAATTATTTGGTCATCGCATTCGAATTTTAGAAACTCTTATCGATAAAATACAAATTACCGTCTTGGTTAAAAGAGACGGCATCCCAAACACGTCTTTGCCAGTTGCAAGTTTTTAAACCAGAAGGTGACATCGGTATTTTAACACTAATAGACTTAAAGTGGAAGCTACAGACAAATATGATACGCGGCCGTAACTAATATGGCTTTACTTAGTCATCGTTTGATTAGTCATCAAAATAACCCCTTTTAAGACCATTTAACCGCATATTCATTGGGGTTAAATGAACTTAAAGGGGTTGTATTGATGATCTTAACGACTACAATTATGTAAATACATACGTTCTACGGCCGCGTAGAATTTGACACTGACCGGCAAATTGAAAAAAACGTAAGACAATTTGAATTTCGCTGGCCACTCTGTCGCTTCCACCTTAAGGCTTCTTTCTGCTAAGCATATGCTCTGTTAAAGGCTGGTTTGCTTACTCTTGCACTAGAAGTTTGACAGTTGTGCGACAGTGAGAGAGATAATATTTAGGCTTAAAATCCACAGTACGTTTACTTATCCATGTCATTCTGAGACTTCCAGAACTTAACACTCACCAGGTATGAGCCAGCTGCCCGCTGGTAGCTTTGCCCTGACTTCGATTCTGCCGAACTTAAAGCCGAACCTGTGCCTTGTTGTAATCTTCCCCGTTATGACTGGAGGTAAGATTTGTGCGCCTGATGCTTCCCTTCTGCATTCCGTAGTGCCAAGTTGACCCGTACATCTGAAAATGGAGAATAATTATGAAATAAAGCTTGCGTTTTTTACTACAATTTCTCTGCGGTCTATCGTTGCTATTTAGCGTTATAAGAACAATAGTTTGTACAGTCTCCAAAGGAGATAAGTTACCAAGTTCTCAAGTATAAGGTACCTGGATGGATGCTACTGAAAGTGCCAAACTTGTCGCCAAATGTTGGGCCAATTTGAACGTCGATACGCTAAGAAGAATAGTTTTAAACACATAACGTGATGTCCGTATTCCTAAGGGTTGGGTAGAGGTATAAATAAAATATTCGAGGAGCTCGTGGCTCAATAATAACAGCCGCACGGGTCGATATTTAAGGTTAAGCCATGCTTGCCGAGGTTGGTCCGTAATTACATACCGAGTATCCTCCGTGCCTCGGAAAGCACGTTAATCCGCTGGTCCCGGCTGTCATTTGTAGATCTTTGACAGTAATTACGAGTAGTCAGAAGCCAAGCGTCTATCATCCAGTCTTACCTAGGTGAATCGTATTACCCAGTTACTGGGTTATGGATGTCAGATAGGCTGTCATTTCATCTAAAATACTGGTACTCAGCTGCATCCCGTTAGACTGGAAGCCGACCCCAAGATAGTTTGGGAAAAGGCTAGGCAGATGATGATGGGTAGAGGTATAAAATAGGACTCCTTTATTTCGACAGTTATCTTCTGTGTCTCATGTAATTGAGAACGCAATGTAACAACCAACCACGAGTAAATTCAACATCCTGAATGCCACTTGCAAAATTCTACGCAATGAAAGCACTGGATATGATTCTTTGGGCATCAGATATTTTTAACAAAAAACTTTTGAGTAAGCCGCAAAAAGAAATTAAGAGAAGTAACGAAGACCTTTGAAAAATTTTTGTTTTTTTATCGAATTCAATATTTTATAATGTATTTAATATTGATATTTCCAAATAACTTGAGTGAAAGGAAACGGCTGTCGAAAATTGTAATTGATTCGAAAGTTCTCCGATGTTTACGACATCCGGTAAATACTTAACGAATGACAGGAAATTTGGACTTAATTCATGGCTTTGTGAAGTCGATGTATTCATTAAGATTAATTAATTTAACTTTTAGATGGCGAGCAAAACAATTTTACTGAAAGGAATATCTTTTGTGTTTTGTTGGCTTCATACGCTCGCTATGAATTCACGATCTGCCTAAGCTATTCCCAACGATATTTGGTAATCGGGGTCGGCTTCTAGTCTAAACGGATGCAGCTTTATACCAGTAGTTTATATGGAGTCACCTTGTGACCTCAATAACCCAGATACTGGGAAATACGATAACGACAATAATTCCTAAGATCCAGAAAAAAATCATGACCGCCAGAAAAGTGCCGAGGCAATAAAGCTCAACGAAGTCCTGGAGAAACGATTTAACTGTCCTTGATCCCCGATAACTGGCACCGATCCAACTTACGTACCCGTTAGTAAGATCCAGGCTTTCAGTCAGGAATCCCTCGTGGTGTACCTTCTCTGTCAGTATCGGACTGATGACCAGCGAGCCGTCTTCAAAGCTTATTGTGTTGTCCGGAATGTACACGTTGAAGGGATAGTCCTGCAGTGAAAAGATATTGAGGTTATGGAAGAAAGGTCTCCAAAAAGGCGTATTCATTTGTAGTTTGATAACATGACAAGCCTTGAAAGTTTTAAGATAAAATGTATGCACACCCATAAATCCAAACTCCGGACTGGTACAAAAAAAAAATCTGATAGAAAAATGCAATAGAACAGGACTTCATAGTCCTCATGATAGACCATAGACCTCATGGTTACAGTAGTACTGTTTGTGACCACCAGACCAACGAAACAGTTGTAGTTTGATAGTGGTGAATCATTGGAGGGTAGCATCGTGAGGAAACCTGCATGATTGAGAGAAATTTCTCGACGGCATGTAAAGCTAAGTCGGAGGTCCATGGGTAGCAGGACTACCCACACGATAAAGAAAAAGAAGAGCATTCATAAGGGCTCAGTTAGCGTAGGATCGCCCAGCCAATAGCAGTTCACTGCTAGCCATAAGCCTCTCCCAAGTTGTGGCACAACTCTTGGCTCAATGGTTTCCTCATCTACTCTATCCTGCCACATTTTCAAAGTTCTACTGACATCATATTTACCATATTCTACTAAGAATATATCAAAACTTTTTGAGTAAGTTGATAATGAAGAAAAATACCTGAGGTGTCTGTTAATTATCTCTAGAAGTTAATCCTGTCGACCTATTTGCCTTTGTCTGTTTTCGAAACACTAGACAAAAATATGAATGTTCAAAACAAATTAAAACCAGTTTTTTATTATTCTAATGCATTAACTTTCAAAATTGCACTTTTAGTGACTGTTTTTCCTTAACGGTCTGATGTCTCAATGAGGAAAATAGTTTGTGGAATATTTAAGTATGAGATATCCTCATGGATTGCTAGACTAGGAGAAGACCAAAGACACGATCCACACCCTATTTCTAGTCAGACGACTAATAGAGAAGTATGGAAGAAGACATGCTACGCCAACCGTAAACGTAATTAGTTATTGAACCAAAGAGACCCAAAGAGTCCCTGGTAGAGAATGTCTTGCGGCATTAAGTCCGCCTATATACCCTACTGTACATGAACCTACTTTAAATAAAATTGGTTGTCTATAAAGTCGGTTTACGGACGATAGTTTACCGTGACAACGTCATAACAAAACATTGATGAAATGATTGCATACTTTATGAATAGCAAGCCGAACGCTCAAGCCGATCGTGCCGCGCTCTCGCTCCGATCGTAATGTTACAATGAGCGTAACGTTAGAAAGAGTCATTCTTTTTCGTGCGTGCAGTCGGCGTTCATCGATTTATTAGACGTTGTTGCGTCAAAAAATTTACTAATAAATGCTGGTTGGCATATAACAGATAATTCAAAGATATGTGTCACAACTACCAGAACGCAACAAATGATTTGATTTGAACGTACTAGGCTCCCGTGGCAAATTAAGGCCACTCCATCACAGACAAACGTTGTATCTACACGGGCAGGTTACATTATACACTGTTTATGCTATTTACATACCGGTTCTTCAGGGAACCTCATCTCCGCCGACCAACTGGTCAGGTCCTTAAGACCTGCTCCGTTGAATTCCTCGCTAAAGATCAGATCTCCCTTGCAGATGGTGCCGCGTCCCGCGACCACAGTGTCTGATTTCTGGCATTGCTGAGGAGGGGGGCGGGTAGGGCGCTGGGTTTGAGGAGTGGGGGGAGGTCTAGTTGTGGGTATTGGTTGAGGTGGGATTTTATTTGTGTCTGCTGGTGATCCGTCTTCGTTAACATATTCTGGAAGTTGAAAAGAATGTAGTGAGGTTTCTGTCGAGAAGTACAAACATTCCACGTATGCGCGTATTGTTTTCCTTGTAATTAAAAAAACAAGTTACGTCAGTGCCCTGAAATTCCTGGCCTCTCAAGAAGACGTGCAAAGGGGTCAAGGTTACAGACACTGACTTAAAAATAATCAATTATGAGCTAGATAATTTTATTGATTCGAAGAACGCGATATATCTTCGCATTTGCTGATGTCAAAAGGTGTCGTTGAATAAACCCAAGTCCGTTTTTTTCTTTTTCGTTCGTTCGTTACTTTATATGAATGGTTTTTCCTCCTTACCCGTAACAGTCCATTCCCCATTATCCTGTCTGTAACCCAACCCATTTTTGATGACGTAAGTCCAGAAGTAGATCTTGTCTCCAATTTTCAGCTCAGCATTCCTGTCTCTGAAGGTCCACACCCCATTCTTAGCTTTGGTGATGTCTCGAGCCCATTGACCAGCTTCTAGGCCTTCCATCTCGACATTGAGGTTACCGTGGAAGGCGAAAAGTGAGAAGCCATCGTCTGGAAAATATTTTAATAAGTTTTTTTATATAATGGAGGAGAGGTTAATGGTTGTACAATCCCTATGCCTTGCGAAAGATTTGTATAGGAGATTGACGTTTTCCTCTCTTTGTGCTTAGAGGATTGGTCTAAGAATCATATCTAAGAGAATGTCGTGATAAGTTCAAATGTCTACTTGATTATTATTGTTTAGCAGAAACACTCGCATTTTTTATGAGTACAAAGTTCTGTCTATTTAGCAGAAACGCTCGTGTTTTTTTATGAATGTAAGGTTACTTTTTCAATAATTATAACAATATTTTTAAATCGAATGCACGGTAAATTGTTTTAAGCAATTATCTTTAGTTTACTGTATATTCTACTGCGAGTAGTATTTTCACAAAAATAAATATAATTAGAAAAGTCAACAGCATTTTTTGTTTTTTTTTTTTCATTCACTCATTCATTTATATAGTACTAGCTGATACCCGCGACTTCGTTCGCGCGGAAATTTTAAGGTGTATGTGTGAGACTGCCTCGTTGGTCGATTGGTCGCAAACACGAGTGCTGAGCTTGAGGTCCCGGGTTTGATTCTCGGTTCGGGCAAAGTGTTATTGGGTTATTCCATCAGGAATTTCTCAGTAGCAGCCACGAAGTCTGGATTTAATGTCGGGCCCGGTTGATGGGGCTCGACATAGAGCTTCAACATAACTGGCGAAATGTGGATGTACGATTAAGTACACCTTCGGGAATTACAGGCGGGATGTTTTGTTGTTATGCGTGAGAACTGACGGTATGATCGTAATGTGATTATGTGGGTGATGACTACAAAGGGCGTGCTTTAGGGTGGTGTAATTCTGGGCGGCAGAGGTCCGAAACAAAAAGGCGTTTCAGCGACACTATAAATATGGCTTAAAAGCTAGAACATATTTTTTTTAAAGTGAACAATACGGCGCATTGTTGGGCACTATTTATTTATTTTTTCCAATAGTTTTGTATAAAATAAAAAATGTCGTAACAATGACCGTCACCACGTGCAAGTTTTGGCTTCATGAAACCCGTGAACAATCAACAAATAATTGACCGTCTGAGAAGCATGGAGTAGGTACCCAAAAGAATGCCTGCCACTTTTTAGGTATGGCCCTGACATTTGTTGATCGTCATTGCAAAAGCTTATTTTAAGGGAAATTACTACCTGTTAATTAAAATTGGAATGGCAAGTTATTTGGAATATTTGGCATGCGTCGAATTAAAACGCTTTCTCCTTTAGCAACTCCTGTAATAATGGTGCCATGAAAAGGGCAGGATCCTCCAACCAGACAGGTGTGGTGTCTGGTGGGCAACTGCCCGACAGTTGTTGTCGGGTTTTTCTATATAGTCTTAAGTCGATGTAAACTTTGCTTGCGAGATGTAGGCAATTGATGTTAGTTCTTCCGTCGCGTCATAGATGGCGCTGTAGTACTTTTTGTAGGTCGCTACATCACTCTCCTCCGGAGACCAGAGTCGATAGTCGAATAAGTCAGCTTGTAGTATTATGCCGTGCCAGTTGGAATTTCGTAGCCGCATTGTTCACGGTGAGTCGGAACAGACTGCGGTGGTGAGGCGAACCCCAGTGAGTCGGGGCTGGCGCTGCGTTGGCTCCAGTGCGTCGGACGTAGTGCAGCGCCGCGATGTGGCAGACAGTAGAGAGGTGTCGACCGAGAGGTAGAAGCTCTCGACCGGCCGAAAATGCAGTGTGCTGTGCCAAGGTCGCTTGATGAGAGGCTGAGGGTGCTGACCAGGAATGCACTCCAGCTGCATGCTGGTGGTCAGGAATACCCATTTGAAGCTGGCTGGCTGTGGGACTCGCTGCTCGAAAGCTTGAGAGAAGTGATGATGATGACGTCACGTTGCTCTGCTCGAAGGCTGCGCTGACGTCCATTTCGGGGTCACCTGTTTAGGGGGCATGAGGAACAGGGTGTAAAGTTCCTCAATCTCCATTGAAAAGGGAGGATCCTACAATCAGACAGGTGTTGTGTCTGGTGGGCAACTGCCCGACAGTTGTTGAAACTGAAACCCGAATCGAATTAGGACTTTAGTCTTAAGTCGATTTAAACTTTGCTTGCGAGGTGTAGGCAATTGATGTTAGTTCTTCCGTCGCATCATAGATGGCGCTGTAGTAGCATTTTTTGTAGTAAGTTGCTTTTTTTAGTTCGCTACAGTGGCTTTTATAATATTACTGCTAAGCTTTGTGATACGAAGCCTGGTGCCGTTGCACAGTCTGGGTACATCAATGTTCGCATCAGCAGAACTAAAACGCCAAGTTTAAGCTTCATCTTATGGGAACGGTACGCCCGTTAGCTCCAGGGAGTTGAAAAATTCAACGGGGTGTGCAGGACTACCGTCATTAGCCATCGCAGTGTGTACGGATGTGTATACCTTAAAATCGCCGACGATCATGTCTTAAATTTCGTTTTGTTTATGATCCACTCGTTCTTTAATCACTATTTATTTTGAATGGTTAAAAAACGAAAACTATTTTCATAAAGCATTAAAATAAAATGAAATACCTAGTTACAAAAAGTGAACACCGGTTGGAACGAACTCGCCTTGTTTTGGAAAACTTACAGCATTGAAAAATTACCACAAAAAGTGCATACTGACTGCGGATACGAACTTGAAACCTTTTGCTTGGCAGGGCGGTCATAGAACCACCAGGCTACTTACTTTGATGACAAATGGTTTAAAATAACCGGTTTATTCTAAAGCTTGTCATGACAGTTGTCAGTGGTCAAACAGTTGAGAAATGTGGAATTAATGCAATATTGCTCATCCCCCTAAGTTATTAGCGCGATAATATCGACGGTTGAAAGGCTAATTGACCTAAGCGACATTTAGTAAAACTTGCAGGAGGATGGATTAAACTTTTATTTTTGGAAAAAAAAAAACATAAAATAACAACTATTAAATAGACTTTTATTTATTTTATACAGTAAATCCCTAATTAAGTAAGGGTTCTTTTTAAGCTATTACTGTTGTTAATTGTGTATTATTTTGGAAATTTTATGTTGGTTAGCCCAAAATGCATCAAATTTAGTATTTTTTTGAGAAAGGCAAAATGGTTCAAATGCTTGCTGTAAAAAAATAGTTGAATGTAAACTGGCTCAAGTATCGTCTTAGAATAAAACAATGCGAGAGAAAATGAATTGAGCGCCATGTCAACTGACAGTTGAATAATCACAATGATTGTAAGCAACATGATGGTGTTACACCAGAGTGAAGTAGCTTGATGCAGATGCCCATTAGAGGGACTGCAGGATGAAACAAAATGAGCCCTTACTAGATAATTAGTAAATATTGAAGCTTAGGTCAATTACTATAACTTAATGCAAAATGGTTCAAACGACACGGTTTTATAATGTAGTTGAATGCAAAATGGGCCAAACGACAAAACTACAACTACAGCGAAAAAGCCAAATGCCATAATCGACACTCCTCATAAAAATTCGAAAACTCAAAATAGCCTAAGTCATCGACTCCTTGAATTTGCCTAATTTTGTGTCGTATAGATCAATGAGCTTAGAAATAAGGTATGTTTTGCTGTAGGTGCTAAGCGCCATAAAAGTAGTCAAAACAAATTGAAACCTGACTCAAACGACGGAGAAAAAATTGCTGATTCCGAATATGTATATAACTCAATATCGCAAAAAATGTCGCTTGTACCAATTAGCCTTTCAACCGTCGATATATAGCCTATGTTACTCGGTAAAAATGTAGCTTTCTAATGGTGAAAGAATTTTTAAAATCGGTCGAGTAGTTTTTGAGTTTATTCGTTACATACAAAAATACAAATCTTTCCTCTTTATAATATTAGTGTAGATGAAATTCCAGTTTTGGCTTTTGTTTTATTTATTTTTCGAACACGAGAATTACTTATTATACATCTAGGTTATACTCGTATCAATAATAATATTTTTAAGCTTTGACTTCAGTATGTATTATAATGACTAAACTACGCAGACCAAAATGGTTGTTCAAAACTGTACCTCACGAATCATTTGACGGCAAGAAAAAGTGCGAACAAAAAATAATCTCATTAGTATCATGTTGATACTTAGATACTATTTAATTTGAACAAGTTTTTGTTGGCAAGCAAACCTGTTGTAGTATACTATGTTTGCGTATATCAGTTGGTTCATTGCCTTTAGCGTCATGGACCTCTAAGAAAATAGCGTCAATGACCACCACTATGGAAGAGACATACAAAGCTAAATATTTTTTGGCTAACCTGTTTTGGAATTTGAAGTTTTTTTTTTTAAATAAAAATAAGTTGACACAATTTATTACGGTTTGGAAGATATGGATGTTATTATGTTTTGTGAAGATCGTGAAAATCACCAATGGGTATCTTACTACCCATTAACTGGGTTGTGGAGGTCAGATAGGGAGGCAGTCACTCCATGTAAATTATTGGCATTCGGCTGCATCTGAAAGACGACCTCAACATGGTCGGGAAAATGCTTGGCAGAATGAAATATGACGAAAATGGGATGGACATTGTGATAATGATGAACAAGAACAACGGAAGAAGTACCTAGCACAATATCCAGTGTACTAAAAATGTTTATTTGCTAGTTAAAAAATATGGCAAGCTTCTTTCATGGTCTGCTAAGAAACCTGCGATCTTACGAACCCAAGAAAGCCTTAATTGTAACTCTTTCCTACTATGCTGTTCCCGACACCGTTCACAACGAACATGTTTTTGTAAAACTGCCACCTTATTTAACATGGTGATTATAGCTGATGATGATAATGTACCACATTATCATCATCAGCCAGAGGAGCTCGTGGCTAAATAGTAACAGCCGCACCGGTCGATCTTTAAGGTTAAGCCGTGCTTGCCGAGGTTGTTCCGTGGATGGGTGACCATAATTACATACCGAGTTTCCTCCGTGCCTCGGAAAGCACGTTAAGCCGTTGGTCCCGGCTGTCATTTGTAGATCTTTGACAGTCGTTACTAGTAGTCAGAAGCCAAAAGTCTGACATCCAGTCTTACCAAGGGGTATCGTATTACCCAGTTACTGGGTTGTGGAGGTTAGATAGGCAGTCGCTTCATGTAAAATACTGATATTCAGCTGCATCCGGTTAGACTGGGAGCCGACCCCAAGATAGTTTGGGAAAAGGCTAGGCAGATGATTTATCATCATCAGCCAAGCAAAGCTTTTACAAACAAACAGGGAATATTCCAATATAATGAGGATCTCAATAGAAAAGTTCGTGGCGTGCGTACGGGCCAACAATACGGCAAGCCCATTTAAGGCAAGCAGACTGTTAAGAAACCCTTACATAATGAAGAATACCTAGTAGTTTATCTGACCTGCACAACCCAGTAACTGGGTAATACGATACCCCTTGGTAAGACTGGATGTCAGACTTTCGGCTTCTGACTACTCGTAATGACTGTCAAAGATCTACAAATGACAGCCGGGACCAACGGCTTAATATGCTTTTCGAGGCACGGAGGAAACTCGGTATGTAATTATGGTCACCCATCAACGGACTAACCTCGGCAAGCATGGCTTAACCTTAAAGATCGACCCGTGTGGTTATTATTTATCCACGAGCTCCTCAAGACATGTATGGAATGATGATGATGAATGTAGTAGGTCTAAAGAAATCCTCTAGGGAATTGAGTGAAGTATAAAATATAAGCTTATTTCTGTTACGACAATCGTATAATAAAATTACCTTTTTCTCGTTCTTTTCCTAGAATTGGAATCGTTTGCCCTGTTTCGAGGTATCCAAATATATAGTGCGTGAATAAAATATCAAATATCACGATAACATGGTAATTTTATTACTGGATCTGAATATTAAGGCTTTGGGATTTTGTTCTTTTGACATCAAATCAGCTTTGAGATTTGTTAGCATCTATCGAAGAATACTGAAGTAAAGAAAAAGATACCGCTTTGTCAATAATGTCTGTGTTTGTCTTTAATTGAAATTTATTAAAGTCGTTATAAACTAATTTTTGACGGCACGGTTGGCGCAGTGGTTGAGTGAGCGACTGCTGCGCTGCGTGTCGCGGGTTCGATCCCCGCACGGAACAAATATTTGTACGGCCTACGGATAGTTGTTCCGGGTCTGGTTGTTTGTGTATGTGAGTTTAAATGTTTGTAAACGCACCCACGATACAGGAGAAATTCCTAGTGTGGGGCAAAGCTTTTTAAAAAAAAAAGAAAAAAGAAAAATTGTTTAATGAATTTCACCCTGTTATACCTATGTTTAAATATTCAGATCGTGTATCAATCAAATTTTAATTAATCAACACTGTGGAAATGTGACTAAATAAAAAAAAATACCTTTTTGTCTTAATAATAAATCCTTAGTAAATCCAACTAGCTGACCCACGCAACTTCGGCTGCGTCAAGATTTCCCCTCTTTTGCAACTATTTTTATTGATGCCCCCGCTCCTTTTTGTTGTGGCGTGTTGTTATAAAGCATATAGCCCTCCTCGAATGGGTTATCCAACATTAAAATAATTTTTCGATTCGAACAAGTAGTTTATAATATTAGCGCGTTAAATAAAACAAACAAACTCTTCAACTTTATAATTTATGTATCTTAGATTATTATAATCTAAGAAATACTTAAAGATATATTATTTTTACGAGGATGTTAAACAACACCTTGTATATCTGTTGCCGCTTTTAAAACACTCCTCGTGGTTCACACTCCTACCGATTTCCGTAAATAAGAAAAAAAAAAAAAATTACCTACCCATTTTGTTATTGATTCAGGTCTAGAATCAATAACTTACATAGCAAAACAACACCTTGTATATCTATGTAAATAGCTAATGGTTATTATGCATGGTGAACACCTGATCAGAAAAAAAAAACATTAACTGGGGTAAAGATAGCAGCAAGACAATTGCTGCATGGAAAATACTTGAATGAATGCAGCTGCATCTGGTTAGAGTGATAGCTTACCCCAATATAGTTGTGAAAATGCTAGATGAATGTTGACCGGGATCAATTAGGTACTAGTGCAATGTTAAGTAAACAAGGAAAATTACTAGTCATTCTAATAAGCAATTCAACTATCTAGATCTGGCTCGCGAGGTTGTCGACATGTGGGACGTGAGTACACCAGTCATTGTGCCGATAGTCGTGTCGACTAATGCTTAAAAACCAAAAGCTTCGACCAACATCTGAGGAGTCTTTCGCTTGGCAGCTGGATCAAGGGCTTGATTCAGAAAGCAGTAATTCTGGACACGGCACGTATTGTAAGGAGGTTCCACTCTCAAGAGTTCTGACCAGCGGTAGCCCGGACCCTGTTCCCAATGCCGGTGGGCTACTATTTTTTATATTTTTAAATGTTTTTCTTTTTATATAATTTTGTATAAATATTTTAAAATGCAAATAATATGTATACATGGTGTTGTTTTGCATCCTCGTCACATTCAAGGAGGTACCTATGCTAATGATTCTCTACCCGAATAATTAATAAACTGGATAGGTAATTTTTTATGTATTTTTATTTACGGAAATCGGTAAGTGAACCACCCGTGTTTTAAACGCGGCTCGTCTGATCCTCGCCCTATAACCACGATTTCACACTTATAAAACAATCGCAAACGTTTATTCGATAATTTCTTATTCCCTCCCACGTTAAGGGGGTTTTTCTGAAATACTGACAAACTTAGCAACAAAAAAGTTGCGTTTATTAATAATTAACTAGGTACCGTAATTTAAATTGACTATTTATATATTTTGTGACAACCTCCTGAATTTTGACGAGGATGCAAAACAACACCTTGTATATGAAAAAAACTAAATATTTTCCTTATAGCCCATGATTACTGTGTGTGATATGAGTTTTACTGGAGGAAAAACATTTCCTTAAAATAATTCGAGATGTGGTAAACCCGTTACAAATAATTAGTGTGCATAGTAATTAGTTTAAATGACCTAATACCTAAAATACATGTCTACAATAACAAGATACTTTTCCTGTGGTTTTGCAATAATACCTTAGTTAATTATTTACCTTAATATAAGACATTGCTTTATTTTTTGTAATTGATTAATACCTAAATGAGTTATACAAAACTAATTTAAAAGGAAAATATAACATATATATACTGTGTTTGCAATTCAATTACGAAACAGGTACCTAAAGAGCACCTTTTTGTCGACGTTTTATAAGTGCCGAACTTCGGATTAACGTAATACAGTCCCCATGTAAGCCTACGTGAATTTTTTTTTTGATTTGATTTGATTTTAAATATACTTGAATGTTCTTTTGGAAAAACACCTTCAATACCACTAATAAGTTCATTTTGCAATTATTTGTTTGGAGCTCATTTTCTAAACTATATAATATTAAAAAAAAAAAATTCAAAAATAGAACCGACTTCAAAATACCCTAAACGCACTAAAAAGTTAAAAATAATACTATAACCTACCTATATTGATAAACCTAACCTAACCGACGATTAACCTTTAATAAAATTTAATAATTCTTTGGAGTCGGTGCCAAGCAATATAATTTGAATTTATTAATGAATTAATATTTAGAAACTGTAAGATGTTTTGTTTTTCTGGGTTTAGTCTATCTATATAGTCATTCAGGTATCGTATATTGCTTGGCACCGACTCCAAAGAATTATTAAATATAGGTTAATCGTCGGTTAGGTTAGGTTTATCAATATAGGTAGGTTATAGTATTATTTTTAACTTTTTAGTGCGTTTAGGGTCTTTTGAAGTCGGTTCATTTTTTGAAAAAAAATAAATTATTTGTAAATTTTTAGTGACATATTTTAGATCTAATAATAAAATATGGGTAGGCCTAGTAGAGATGCTTCTCGTATGAGAAAACGGCGTCGAACTGAAACTGAGAAACAGGAAAAAGGACAACGATTAAAAGAAATTAGGGAAAGAAATGATCAACGCATTTTGAATAAGAACCCTGATCATCGCGAAAACAGACTGTCAAAGCAGAGGACCTACATGTTACATAGGTTGAATAAGGAAAGTCAAGTCTGTGGTACACCTGGAAAATGCATACCGTTACAATTCCAACAAGCCCAAACACAGCTAATATACATTGTCTTATTATGGAGTTAAGGAGCCTGTCTCTTGCCTTACCATTCTACCATCAGATGTGATAGTAGAATGGTTCTTATTGAACGCAAATGTTTCAATTGTTGTAGAAAATTCTAAAATCGCTGTACGTTTTCCTATAAAATTTGAAGAGTTCCCTCGATTTCGCCAAGATTCCATCATCAGATCCCGACTTGGTGACTATGGGACCAAATGGAAAGCAAAGGCTTTGGAATAAAAAAATCATTTTCCAAATCGGTTCGTACATGATTGAGTTATGTGCGAACAAAAAACGCAATGCAGAGTAAACGGAAAGTTAGAATATTTAGATTTTTGTTGATTTTTACAAAACCGCTTGTCTGATTTCGATAAATTTTCATGGGACCATTTGGAAAGTATACGCTTTCCAACAAAAAAAGAATTTTTCAAATCGGTTGGTAAGCGACAGAGTTATGCCCGAACAAACATAAAAAAAAAAATACAAACATCCGAATTGATAACCTCCTCCTTTTTTAGAAGTCGGTTAATAAAGAGGAAAGATTTGATTGTTTGTTTGCATTGAATAGGCTCCGAAACTACTGGTCCGATTTGAAAAATTATTTCAGTGTTAGATAGCCCATTTATCAGGGAAGGCTATAGGCTATATATCATCACGCAACGACCAATAGGAGTGGAGCAGAAATGAAAAATGTTGCGAAAACGGGGAAAACGACTCAAACGAAGTTGCGCCGGACAGCTAGTTATAAAATAAACCGAATTAACACTAAAGTTAAGTTCATAATAATTTTAATGAAAATAGCATCAATAAATTTTTGGAAGAAATGAATTTAATATTGAATCTCATCATCTTTCTGCACTTGTCCTATGTTATTTGGCGTCGCCGCAACTAATTTATTTCTTCCATTCTCTTCTGTCCTTCGTCACGCTACCGTGTGGCTAAGTAATAACAGCCACACGGTCGATCGTTAAGGTTAAGCCGTGCTTGCCGAGGTTGGTCCGTGGACGGGTGACCATACTTATATACCTAGTTTCCTCCGTGCCTCAGAAAGCACGATAAGCCGTTGGTCCCGGCTGTCATTTGTAGATCTTTGACAGTCGTTACAAGTAGTCAGAAGCAAAAGTCTGACATCCAGTCTTACCAGTATATTACCCAGTTACTGGGCTGTGGAGGTCAGATAGGCAGTCGTTTCATGTAAAATACTGGTACTCAGCTGCATCCGGTTAGACTGGAAGCCGACCCCAAGATAGTTTGGGAAAAGGCTAGGCCTAGCTAGGATGATGATGATCATTCCTCACACAATCAATCCACTTCTTTTTTGGTCTTCCTCTGCTTCTCCATTCATCAACATTAATTTTTATCCATCTCTTTAAGTCACATCACATGTTCTTCAAGACAACTACCATTTTCAAAGTTGTTATCATGATATGTATCTACCTATTAGTGATAATTCCGAATAGGTACTACAACAGTTACCTTTTCCAGTATAATAGCCGCTAGGCTCGATTCCGGGGTCGACCATAATTTGGTTTTAGGACTGTGGCAGTTCGGCAATAGGCGCGGCTAATGGATGGCAAAAGGGTATCCCTCGATAAAACTTCAAGTAAGTAATTTATTTTCAGTGGATTTATGGCCTAATCGAATATTAACGACAAAGTAATGTGTTGTTTTTTAGGCTGTAGGGTTCCTTACAATGAATTGGTCTACGCATTCATTATAAGGAACCTTTATGTCCAAAACGTCACATACTTTTATATTTTTTGTAGTGTTTATGTTATTTCTTATGGTTTTTTTTTTATTATAATCCAAGTATTGTTTATTTTATTATTCTTGTAATAAAATGTTTACGGTATCTTGACTTCCGTGCGTTTTTCACTGGTGACCACTGAAAACCAGCGCTGTGCTGTGGGCCTCGCATAGCACAGCATCATGCTGAGTGGTAACGTACTTGTCACAATCACGACGTGCAAACTGTCAACTTTTATACGTATTTTTGTTAATTATTTTTTTAGTTCCGTGTTATTGTATATACAAATATTTGTTATGTGTTGTATGTCTATTGTTTTCTTTGTTATTCTGTATGCACGTCATGTCCCTGCGACAAATAAATATTTTTACAATCTTCTTTCAAAACATGAATTTGTAACTTGTGGTAGTTTTGAGGATAGTTGAGTAAACCGATTAGGTAATACTAGTAATATAAGCAAAACAGAACATTATGCAATTATAATATATAATTTATTTATGTAGGTATGCAAAGTCATGGAAACTTAATAGTTTTTTCGAACTCAAGAACCGGTTTCCAGAAAAGATTTGCATTTTTGAATAATTTACTGTATAGGTACCCTTGAACGTTTTAATAGAGTATTTTATTTTCTAAACTAATATTATAGAGAGGAAATATTTGATTCTTTGTTTGTTTGCATTGAATAGGCTCCGAAACTACTGGTCCGATTTAAAAAATTCGTTCAGAGTTAGATAGCCATTTATCGAAGAAGGCTATAGGCTATATATCATCACGCTACGACCAATAGGAGTGGAGCAGCAATGAAAAATGTTGCGAAACGGAGAAAATGTGACGCAAACGAAGTTGCCCCGGACAGCTAGTTATTAATAATGCAAATATTAGTGATACCGTTATTGATGCTGTTAGCCTGCAGCATACCACGGAAATATGGATTCAATCATTTTATTTAAAATATAACATAACGGAGGATCGATCTCACCCGGGGATTCTTAGAACCCTCTGCTCTGGGAACCTGTAGACTACCGTCATTGTCGTGAGGTTCTACAGAGCTGCCGCTCACTTGGGGCCTGAGGTTATGTTGTTCTGTCAAGGTTTGAAAGTTCATCACGCCTATAATTCCCGAAGGGTATCTAAGGCACAGGTGTGTACCTAATATAGTACACCTACATTTCGATGATTATGTTTTAAGTCCCATGTAATAGGGAGCCTATTGCCATCAACAGAGACACATTAAGACTTCGTGACTGCTACTGAGAAATACCTCATGGAAAACCCAGTATCAAAAGAGGTTCCTGCTTTCGATTCCCAGGTTGGGTTAAGGCCCAACCTGGGCATCGAACCTCTTGATCCGCAGTCGCGCTTTTGACCACTAGATCAACGAGGCAGTTTTTCAAGTTATCAAAAAGTTTTATATAGTAAAAATATACTGAAGCACATCGTCTCGTTATATTTTGTTAGTTTTATTCGACCTAAATGCCATTATACACAGACAGGGGCTTACTAAATACAATGGCATAAATTTGAAGGCGATTATATTTTGTAAGCCCCTGCTACGGGCACCTACATCAATTAAGGAAAACGTCCAATAATATATATTTTTGCGAGTTGTGGGAGAGTTGTTTTGGAGTGAACTTGTCATTTTATTGTAATAATAATAATATAATTTGCTTATAGTAAGTAAATTAACACTCATTTACCTAAGACGAAACGGCACAAAAAATTAATAAAAAGAGGTAAAATTGCACGTCCGTGGCTTTTCGCCTTATTAACATTTGTTATTTATTAATTCATACGGATAAGTACTTGCTGAGCTTTTAGTTGGCCCACAGCAAGTCGACAACATAACAACTCTAAGGGCCTCTTTCACCATCTCCAACTAAACTGTTGATTAGTTACTCGCCGATTAGCGTTAATTGGCAAGTAAAAGTAACAGTATCTTCTGTCAATTTCACAATCGAAAATGAACCTGCGAGTAACAACTTACTGTTTACTTAATGTTTAAGTGAATAAAGTAACAAATCATACGTTAAATTTGTTCAAGGTGACGTCAACAACCCTTGTCAAGCTGTTGCATACGGGGTTCTAGGTAGAAGTTATACAAAGAACACCTTTTTATTTATTGCAGTTGTCTTTTTTTGTGTGTTCGTCTGTTATTGTTTCGTTGCGTATAATTTTATAATTTTAACTATTAATTTAATAACATGGATAATGTTATTAAAATAGATAGAAGGATTTAAAAAATACTACGCACTGCGTTTTTGTGCAATATTTTTATTATGTTTTATTTAGTTATGCACTTCTATAGAAAAAATCTAGCAAAAAAGTAATTTTCATCTAGGTCCGTAAAATATTCAACACAGAATTAAAATAACGAATCTTCGTATTAATTCATCCAATTGGTATAATTTAATTACTTCATCATCATCATTTCAGCCGAAAGACGTCCACTGCTGGACATAGGCCTCCCTCAAGTTTCGCCACATTGACATAACATGGGGGGTTTTGCCATAATCGCCACGCTTGGCAGGCGGGTTAGCGATCGCAGTATGGTTGTCACAAAAGCACAGAGAACGCTGCTGCCCATTCTCTGGCAAGTCCCTTGGTCGCCTCTTACGACACCCACGGGAAGATATGGGATGGTGCTATTCTTTACGTCCGACACCATATAGAGCCAAAGAGAAATTTAATTACTTAAACTATTTTATTAATTTGTTTTAAAATAATCGTTACTGATAGCTAAGCACGAAATGACCACAGACAACTTTGAAATATTTAACCGTCAAGTAAACAAGCTAATTAGTGGAAGACCTGGCAAGTAAGTTACGGGTCGGTTTATCCTAAGAGAAGTGCTACTCAAACGTCGTGAAATTCATACGTGAAGTTACGTGGGACTTTACACTTGATCAAGGTGAAAGAGGCCCCAAGTAACAATTTCTAAGCATAGCTTTACTGCTACTCCTAAACATAATTATCAATATCCGATTCCCGAGCAATCAAAACAATAAAATTGTGACATACATACATCTATAATAGATTTAATAGATTCCTATATGCTTGGTAACTTTTCATCTCATTCTACGTATTTTAGTACCGAAGCAACGACTTATTGTCGGGACTACGATGTCCTCCCATACTTAAGTACTAACGCTGTAGCAGATATATTGTAAAACCAAATGATTTTAAAAGAGTAACCATGAAGTTTCTTGCCGGTTCTTCTCTATAGGAAACGACCAACCCGTACCGAGCACCTTTTTGTCGTCATAAACCTGCCCCTGTCTAAGTGTAATAAAAATATTTTGATTTGATTTGAATACGGTTTGGTTTTACAATATTTAAATATTTAAAAGTTATCTGTTGTCGTTTCGTGCTTCTTAGCTATCGGAAACTATAATTTTAAAATAAATTAATAAAATGGTTTAAGTCATTAAATATCAATGGGATGAATTAATACAGAGATTCGATTATTTAAATCCTGTGTTGAGTATTTTATGGACATAGATGAAAATGATTTTTTTGCCAGATTTTGTTTATTTTGTGCATAACTAAATATAACATAATAAAAATATTGCCTAAAACACAGAGGTGTGTGGTATTTTTAAATCCTTTTATTTAACGTGATAACATTATCCATGTTATTAAATTAGTAGTTCATTACTTAACATGGTACGCAACAAAACAACAACAGACGAACACACAAACAAACCGGCCAAGTGCGAGTCGGACTCGCGGAACGAGGGTTCCGTACAAACATTATTAAAAATACTGTTATTATATGATGTAAGTACCTAACTAAAAATTTACGGTTTTCGCAATTTTGCCTTTATCTGTGCTATAAGACGTTGCTTCGTACCAAATTTAAAGATTCTAAGTTCACGGGAAGTACCCTGTAGGTTTTGATTCCCTTGCGAGTGTCGAAAATTTACGGAAATTGGCGGCATAAACGGCTGTATCTTTTGATTGCGTGGGCTTAGAAGTTTGATTTTTTCACAGCTCCAAGGGACAGTAGACTTGAGTATTTGATATAAGTAAATACCATTTTGATACCTCCACGCGTTCCTGAGAAAAAGGTTCTTGACAGACAGACAGACGGACAGATGGACGGACGGACAAAGTGATCCTATAAGGGTTCTGTTTTTTCCTTTCGAAGTACGGAACTCTAAAAATGACAACTGCAAAAACTAAAAATGTGTTCTTTCAAGCCATAGCTTGACGAGGGTTGTTGACGTCACATTGAACGAATGCAACGTAATATTTGTTACTTTATTCACATAACCAGTAAGTAATTGTTACTGGAAAGTTTATTTTCGCTTGTGAATTTAACAAAATATACTCGTTACTTTTACTTGCCCATTAAAGCTAATCGGCGAGTAACTAATCAACACTTTAGTTGGAGATGGTGAAAGAGGCCCTTACAGTTGTTATGTTGTCGGCTTGCTGCGGTCTTTGGTACCAACTGTAAGCTCAGAAAGTATCCGTATAAATGAATAAATAAGAAATTTTCCAGCAGTGGACGTCTTTCGGCTGAAATGATGATGATGATGATGATGAATATGATACCATTAAGTAAGACTGGTTGTCAGAATTTCACGCCACTGACTACCCTGTAACGACGATTGATTCGATCGTCTGTTATTATTTTGCCACTAGCTCCTCCTGTTCTCGATTAGGGACCGTCCATTAATTACCTAAGGCTTGAAAGGGGAGGGACGGGGTTTAGCAAAAATCACGAAATATCACAAGGGGGAGGGGGATGTTGTAAGATAGGGCGTGTATTTAACTTCGTCAAACGCGCGATTTCTAAACTGAAAAGTGGCGTGTGGTGTAACCTTCACTCGCCGTTGCCAGGCAACGAACGAAGTACAGCTTGGCAAAAAAGTGTCTGACGCGGTGACAGTTGGAACTAAAATTCGTACTGGACATTGAAGCCTTCCATGGTGTTTGCGTAGCGTCCGAGGGACTGAACTCCACTTGGAATTGGGATCACATCCCTAAAAATAACAAGTATCAAAATCTGTCGAGTTGTAGTATTACGGGTTGCCACAATTGCGATACTGGCGACCTAATTCATTCCACACTCTTTTTTGCCAAGCTGTACCATTATTTAAAGATAATATTCAATTTTTTTTTTTATTAATATAGGCAAATTAATAAAATCTCATTGATCTTTTATTATGATACTAGTTTTGTTATCATATAAAGGTTAGTTAGTTTCAGGTTTTACCCTCGATCACTTTATTATCTCTTTTATGAAGTTAATGTTTACCATTTAATGACGAGATAAAGGTTTATTAATAGTTGTGTTGTTTGTTTATGTTTGATTTTGTTTTCATATAAAATGTTTGAGGACAGAGTATTTTTGTTATTGCTAGTTTATGTACAATTTTATATATATTTAACTGATGGACTTTCATACTCCTCCATTTTTATAACATTCAGATAATATCCAATAACCTTAATAGTTACATATATTATATCAAATTAATACAAGATAAGTTAACACAAGGGAGTGAAAAGGGACGATGACTATTTTTTTTCTTTGTCTATCAGGTAGATTATTAAATAATAATTTGGTTATTAAAAAGTATTGGACAGATATTTTACTTTTTCCACATAATCAAAAATCATCATCATCATCAGCCTATAATGTTCCCACTGCTGGGACACAGGCCTCCTCTCTATGAGATGGAGTGGGCTGTCCACCACGCGGGCCCAAAGCGGGTTGGTAGATATCACATGTCGAGTTAATCAAAATTAAATCAAAAATAAGAAATATTTCGGTGAAATGGCGCACGACGTTACGGTTGAGTTTTAATACCTAGTTGTGAGCATCCACTCTCGAACTTTAATGTGTTTTAACTAAGGATTTTTTTGGTTATTAAAAAAAAATAGGTACGTGTCTATATTTTTGTAAGTATTACCTGACTGACGGACAAAATAAAATTTCGTTTTCTTTACCCAGTTATCATCCTTATTATGTTTAACTTATAAAAAAGGTAGAGATGACGTGTTACCACTTTTGGAAACAATTCCCAGTAAATTGAGACTTCCCATAAGGTTCTTTTTCTTTTATAAAACATTATTATTTTATTAAATGAGGCCCTCTATGTGGCTACGTCAATCGCGAAATTAAGGTTTAAAGTATTAATGGCATAGACAGGTCATCATGAAAAATGGTTCATGTTGACTCTACTATCGAAGTTGTAGACGATTATGTCTACCTTGGACAAACGGTCCAGTTGGGTAGGTCTAACTTCGAGAAAGAGCTCAATCGTCGAATCCGACTCGGCTAGGCAGCGTTCGGGAAGCTGCGTGGTATCTTCTCGTCCAACTTACCGCAGTGTCTCAAGACGAAAGTCTATGACCAGTGTGTGTTGCCAGTGATTACATACGGGACCGAAACGTGGCCGCTCACAATGGGCCTCATCAGAAGGCTCAAAGTCACCCAAAGGGCAATGGAGAGAGCTATGCTCGGAGTTTCCTTGTGTGATCAAATCAGAAATGAGGACATCCGCAAGAGAACCAAGGTTACCGACGTAGCCCGAAGAATTGCCAAACTTATGTGGCAGTGGGCAGGGCACATTGCTCGCAGAACAGATGGCCGATGGGGCCGAAAAGTTCTGGAATGGCGACCGCGAACCGGGAGACGATGCGTTGGAAGGCCTCCCACTAAGTGGACCGATGACCTGGTGAAGGTTTCGGGGATCCGCTGGATGCGAGTCGCACGGGACCGGTCAATGTGGCTACACTTGGGGGAGGCCTATGTCCACCAGTGGACGTCTTTCGGCTGAAATGATGATGATGATGATAGACAGGTCGACCTTTTTGTTTTATAATTCACATTAAAACTTAGAATGATCAAGCGACGAGTTCAAACTATTAATTAAGAATTGGAAAGACGATATTAATTTTATTGTCCACATGTTCTATAATTGCGGGGAGTCTCTAGTCATTATAAAATTCTATGAATATGGTGATAGAAGTCAGATGGTTTTATTTTTATATGAATAATTATGCTTACTTCTTTGATAACGAATAAGAGGAAAACTAGAAAAAAAATACCTACCGACTTATACAAACTTTAAAATGACTCAATAATGAGCCAAACAATACAAAACAAACAAAAAGAGTTTTTTTTTTTTACACCAAAGACAAAGGAATTTGTCAGACGATGTTAATTTTATTATCTACTTGCATCGTCTATTATGACGGCATGAAAAGCCAAGTCCGAGGTTCATAGGCGGCATAAAACCCTGACACCAGGTTAGTTAGGCACTAACCACACTATAAAGAAAGAAAGAAAGAAGAACGTCTTTTCTTTGTTTATCTGTAGGGTTCGGTAGTGAAATGGGATTTAACTTCATTGCTATTCAGACTTATAGAAATATGTATAATTTGACACACTCCTTTTGCTTATTAAAGTAAAGGGACCTACTTAATCGCATTAAAATCATTTTAAAAATTTCAAGCTAAATCTTAACTAGCAATAAAAACTGAACTCATTTGATACGGAACCTATTGTGTGAGGAGCTCGTGGCTAAATAATAACAGCCGCACGGGTCGATTTTTAAGGTTAAGCCGTGCTTGCCGAGGTTGGTCTGTGGATGGGTGACCATAATTACATACCGAGTTTCCTCCGTGCCTCGGAAAGCACGTTAAGCCGTTGGTCCCGGCTTTCAATTGTAGATCTTTGACAGTCGTTACGAGTAGTCAGAAGCCGAAAGTTTGACAGCCAGTCTTACCAAGAGGTATCGTATTTCCCAGTTACTGGATTGTGGAGGTCAGATAGGCAGTCGCTTCATGTGAAATACTGGTATTCAGCTGAGTCCGGTTAGACTGGAAGCCGACCCCAAAATAGTTTGGGAAAAGGCTCGGCAGATGATGACGGAACCTCATTGCGTGATAAAATTTCTAACTTGGCCACGCTTTTGAATTATCCAGGCTAGAATAACTATGGAGACAGGACATAAAACAAAGATTTTATGGGCGTTCCAAAGACTCCTAGGTATATGAAGAACATAATATCCTGCAAGACTTTACAATTTTACGTCTAGGCTTTTCCTGTTACGATCATTGCTTAATGTGAATAATAAACATTTTTTTTACTAACAGTATAGGTATATAATTGGAAAACATGACTAAGTGTAAACACCAGTTAAAAAAAAACCAATGACATTCTCTGCCAATTACACAACGATTTTTTCAGGTTTAATTCAGTATTTGTATTTCGAATTTTATTCTGACCATGGTACCTATTTCAGATATTTTTAATTATGGCATACCAACGACATATTTACAATATTTTTTTGTTGTGTAAATACATCACTACAGACATGCACAACATTAATATTAAGGGTGAGAAATTATTCTAAAACATTCATTGGACATATAAAAATTAAATTAGACATTTACAGATGACACCTGACACAGATTTAACCGAAAGAGTGCCGTAAAAAGTTCGCGAGTGGACACAGTGAGTTTCGTGTGTCGGGAACAGAATCGAGTTGTGAGTGACAGTGGTAGTGGTACGGCGCGCAAAAAACGATCAAGAAAGAGGGTAGACCGTTTTGTCTGCTCATAAACATCTACCCGCAATAACTTCAGTTTATCCGTGATCATGGCGTTTGCAACAGCGCCGAAATATCGGGAACTCATAACAAATAATAAACATGGTAAATATCCCGTTACAAGTGTTGATAATAAAATTAGATTTTAAATTTTATAGAATAGATTATAAAGAAACAAAACAAATACAGTATTCAATCAATCGTTCAATGACAAAAAAGTTATGTAGTATTTTAAGGAAAAGTCAAATCATAATTTAAGTCAAATAATATTAATTAAATTAAATTGAAATTGAAAAAAAAGAAATAAATTAAATTAACATTAAATTGTTAATTAATAAGATAAAGTTTAACTTTAAAACCCGATTTTAAAATCAGTTTTTGCTTTAAGAACTTCGTTAGAAATAACTTCGCAATAAATCCCTCTAGATAAGTTTATAAAAAATACAAACAAAAATTTACCTGAAAGCATCCTAATCTTTAAAGAAAAGAGGAATTAAATGGGAATAACTTTTTCTGAACATTTAAATGACATCCGTACACGAGACAAAATAAAACACCTACCATAGACAACACAACAAAAATAAAATCGAACACCCTCTTAAAAATAAACAAACTCCACAATTGTACATACCTGCTACAGTGACCCTCAGACCCTTAGGCCAGATGGCTTCCAGCTTGGCATCAGGAACTTTGTAAGCATTCACGGCGCAAGTCGCGAGTATAGCAAATAAACAAATCGTTGAGCGAGCCATGACGTCCGTGCTTGACGACGTTTGGGAGCTGACTGAGGTTTGTTATTACGGCGAGTATGCGCGGGAGCATCTGCGCAGAGCAAGAAAATGATTAGAGGTGGCTGGTTCAAGTTCAAGTGTTTAATAGAGGTAAATGATGTTGGTTTGTTTAAGTAATTAAGTGTAACGGGAAAATGTTATTTATAACAGAATAATATCATGCGAGTTTTCCCCCGAAACAAATTTGAGCACAAGTTTTCCCTTAGTCCACCGGAATGTCACTAGTTATATTTTTGAGGGTAGACTATTACCTCCAACCACGGTACAAATCTAGAATTTGGACTGCTATAGTGATACTTTAATGGAAGAACCAAGTATCTACTTACAATCTTGATTTATGGAAGAAGAAGAAGACATGCTACGCCGACCCCAATTAAATTGGGACAAGAGCAAGAGAATGACGATGATGACGAATTTTGATTTATAGATGTGTGTCAGCAAATTGTTTTAGTAATTATGATAATGTTACGGTTTTTTTTCGTTTATATGATCACAACGGTTCTATTATCACCATAGAATATCACCACTAAAAATAAGGGCTCTTATCGCATGTCATTTTATGCGATGTTCCGCTATTCTCACAAAAAACATGGCTGAATATCATATTACCAAATAATATTAAATACATGCCTGAACTTAATGTTCAGAAAGCCGCAATTTAAACCGACATGCGGCGATATGGCAATAACATCAATAACACCAGCCGCAACCACGGAGTAATGATTGTAAAAAATGAAACCACACGCACCCGGTTGGTGCTTTTCATGAATATCATTGCCCTATTTGTTCTATCTACCCAGCAGCACCCTGGGGTTGAAAAACCAGAATATCTATTGCATGTGTTCGATAGTCTGGTCAAGGCAACATAGATTTATAACGTAGGCCGTAAAGTCCGTCTAAACATGGACAAAAAGTTTTAGTACATTAATTAATTTATACCTTATTATTCTCAAAATAACACAAGACTCCCGGGAGCTCTGTCTGTCTGCAGTATGATCTGTTTTTTATATATTATAAATATTAAAGTTGACGCTTTTAAGACCATTTTCATGATTGGTTGGTTTTGAGACTTACATTCCGAAAAACGGAGCCCAACAGATCCCTAACTTGACAGACGGACACTAATGACGGACTTTTGGTGCCCGTCTGTCAAGTTAAAATTTATTGGCGTTGTCTAGACTTGTAGAGTACGGTACCTACATCATCATCGTCAGCGTATAATGTTCCCACTGCTGGGACACGGGTCTCCTCTCTATGAGAGGGAGTGGGCTGTAACCCACCACGCGGGCCCAGTGCGGGTTGGTACGGTATAGCATATCAGTAGGTACGGCATATCTACATCAAAAATTATCGTTTTTAATTTTCTTTAACTACAAAACATGCTGCGCCGACCCCAAATAAATTGGGATAGGGGCAGGAGAATGATGATGATGATCGGTTCTAACTACATAAACCAACAGTTAATTGATTGGCTGGTTTTACAAGAGAAGTTCCCTACATAGGTATAATGAAAACAAAAGCTGATATGAATAATTCGCCCGTTTCGGCTGGTCACAGGTGGCAGATAGCAGATGAGCCATCTAATTCTAACAAATTGAACACATTTATCTTATACCCTATTGCAAGTAACATAGCCAGGTACCACTTACTTTCGTCATTTGTTTTCACAACTAATGGAGATGGCAGTAATGAAATTAATGGCTCAAGCGTAGCTTCCAAGCGTGTCATTGGTTGAAAATCTGTCAAGGACATTTTAAATTTAAAAATAGCTCGACCTCATTGGTCATTTTGGTACCTATCTAGGATCACGCCATCTACATTGAGCTTTGACAGCCTTTCCTCATTCGACACTACCTATCTTACAATTAGCTTCTAACCTAACAATAAAGAATAGGAAGTTTCTTTGCTATGCTAATTTTGTGTGGCTATCGGGCCTTTCAAGAGCCTTCGTGTCACGTGATCATTTGACGAGGTGTGATGTCCAACGCAAATGGAGATAAGTAGACTAGGAAAGTCCGTTTTCCCCATATTTACTCGCTGCTAAAACCGCTGTTGTATCCTTAAAAGAATTGGTTGTCTGTAAAGTCGGTTTACGGACGATAGTTTAACGTGACAACGTCATAACAAAACATAGATGAAATGGTTGCATACTTTTATGAATAGCAAGCCGAACGCTCAAGCCGATCGTGCCTTTCGTTCGCTCGTGCAGCGCTCTCGCTCCGATCGTAACGTTACAATGAGTCAACGATTTTCGTGCCCGCAGCCGGCGTTCATCGATTTATTAGACGTTGTCAAGTCAAAAATACTATGCATAATTACGGAACTCGGTAGTTACTTCAAATTTTAGCAAGTGTTGTGAGGGTAAAATGCCATTTCCAAAAAAAATACCGTTCGTAACGAAGCGTATCTACTACGATCTTGAATCGACACGGGAGCAATAAGCAAAACTTTGCGAGTTGGGTAGACAACCCTTGTTTCAGGAAGTATTTGCTTTCACTTTTCAATTAATTGAAAAGTTTGGGCCTCCAAGATTCCGCTCAAGTTTTCTGATATTAAACGAGTATTTTAATAAGGTGTAGTGTTACTGTGATTATGAAAAGCTGTGTTTTTATAATGATATTTTTAGAGTTGAGCTCAAAAAAGTTTTTCGCTTTGTTTGACTGTTCGTTTATGTATTACAAACAACACGAAAAAAGAATTAGCCTCGTTGATTTAGTCAAGTACTACAGCCTGAGATCGGGTAATGTTTCTGGGGTTTCCTATCAGAAATTGCTCAGTGGCAGTCCCTCGTGCCATATTGATGGCAATAGGCTCACTCCCTTTTATATGGGACTTAAATATAACAGGCAAAGTGTGTGTTATTCGTACACCCCCGCGCCATTGTGGAAAAAGCAGGCATGATGATATATGATTATGAATGTGACTTTTTTTTTGTTATTAAAACATGAAATAATTAAAAAAGGGCCGAGTCTATGCGTGTTTAGGTCTATGGTCATAAGTGTGGGATAATGACCACCGGTTTAACTTGTGCGTCTCCACTTAGCTGGTTCGTAAACATACACAACCTTTATAACTATCTTAATTGTTTTCCAGTATACATACACTGATAGAATATGACGGCACGGTTAGCGCAGTGGCTTAGCGATCGACTGCTGCGCTGCGTGTCGCGGGTTCGATCCTCGCACGGAACAAATAATTGTATGGCTTACAGTTAGTTGTTTCGGGTCTGGCTGTTTATGTATGTGAATTTAAATGTTTGTAATGCACCCACGATACAGGAGAAATACCTAGTGTGGAGCAACGTTTTTTAAAAAAACCGGCCAAGTGCGAGTCTTACTCGCACACAGGGTTCCATAGCCCAACACAATATAATAACAATGTTTTGAACTGTCATTCATTAGTAAGTAGTATTAGTTAGTAAACCTCCACTCAACCGCAAAACTAAATTTGTTTTTCTTAGTCTGTCATTGAAAAACAAAGTTACTGCTGCAGTTTGATGAAAAAGTCCCATATCTTAAAAACTAAACGTCATATCTTATTGAAACCAATTTTCGTTGATAGTTTTTGTCGTTTTTTCGTTCTACAATCCTAAATATTTTCAGAATTTTCATCTCCTTACTTTAGAAATTAGAGGGCACACATTTTACCACTTTGGAAGTGGCTCTAGCGCAAACTATTCAGTTTAGAAAAAAATGATAGTAGAAACCTCAATATCATTTTTGAAGACCTATCCATAGATACCCCACAAGTAAGGGTTTGATGAAAAAAAAATTTTTGGTTTTCAGTTCTAAGTATGAAGAACCCCCAAAATTTACTGTTTTTTTTTTCTATTTTTGTGTAAAAATCTTAATGCGGTTCACAGAATACATCTTCTTACCAAGTTTCAACAGTATAGTTCTTATAGTTTCGGAAAAAAGTGGCTGTGACATACGGACGGACAGACAGACAGACATGACGAATCTATAAGGGTTCCGTTTTTTGCCATTCGGCTACGGAACCCGAAAAACAAATAAAAAAAAAGTATATAGCCCTCTTTAGACGCCCACATTAAAAGAAAATATACCTTCTTATCTAAACACATAACAGTTGTCATAAAATACATAATGGTAATACGACAATTTTATCTATGGCAAAGCGGTAAATTGCACATTTACATTGTGATAGACTCAATTTATCATTCTACCTAACTTGAAGAGCTAATTGCTAAAAACATGCAACCTTTTAAAACTAAAAATTTTTCTTTCAACTATGCAGTAATGTTATCATTAATCACTACAAAACCGATCACAAAGGATGTCTTTTTTGCTTAGAACCAAAACAGTGCAGAAAAGTTATATGAAATCTCATTATTGCACTGTTTTTCATTACTGCACTGTTTTTAAAATTAAATTTACCACAGAGGAGTAATGTCTCCTATTAAGTTAGTTAAATGGAGTATATATATGCATTAGATCAAAAAGATTACTGCCTGAAAGTAAAAATCGGCTGAATAAAACAGACTTGGTGAAAAAAAAAACAAATGGCGCGCATTTTGTACCATTGTAAAACTTTGATACTTCGTATTTACCAAATAAAAAGGTAAAAAATCATGGAAATTGACAGCGATAGCGATATGAATTCAACTTCAGAAAATATAAAACAGCTGCAAATGAAGTTGTTAATAACCTTTAATAATTGTATGTTTGAAGGGAAGATGAATTAAACTTTTTTCATTAATTTGAGTTTTTATTTTGAGTAGGTATATTTTGCCAGGGTAGTTGAAAGAAAAGCAGATTACGCACCTCGATAAAGTGAGTAAATAATGCACTCGTGATAATTTAGTGCCCTCGCATGCGTTCGGGCACCAACATAACACTCGTGCATTAATGACTCACTTTGCGCTCGATGCAACAATCTACTATTAGTACTGGTCTACTTACACTTTTTAATCGCTCGGCAGTTTTCGACTCCAAAATTGAACTTATGCACTTCAGAGTTCAGGCATTTTTCAGCATATCCCATAGTTCTAGGATTTATCGGCGAGATAACTAAAAAAAATTGTATTTACTTGAATATTTTTTGAATATTAGATGGAGGAGCTCGTGGCTAAATAATAACAGCCGCACGGGTCGATCTTTAAGCTTAAGCCGTGCTTGCCGAGGTTGGTCCGTGGAGTACCAGTATTTTACTAGAAGCGACTGCCTATCTGACCTCCACAACCCAATAACTGGGTAATAAGTTCCCCTTTGGTAAGACTGGATGTCAGACTTTTGGCTTCTGACTGAAACTCGATATGTAATGATGGTCACCCAGACCATAATTACATATCGAGTTTCCTCCGTGCTTCGGAAAGCACGTTAAGCCGTTGGTCCCGGCTGTCATTTGTAGATCTTTGACAGTCGGTACGAGTAGTCAGAAGGCAAAAGTCTGACATCCAGTCTTACCAAAGGGGAACGTATTACCTAGTTATTGGGTTGTGGACGTCAGATAGGCAGTCGCTTCTAGTAAAATACTGGTACTCAGCTGCATCCGGTTAGACTGGAAGCCGAGCCCAAGATAGTTTTGGAAAAGGCTAGGCAGATGATGAGATGGACAAAAAAGCGTTAAATAATGTATTTATCATTGTATTAATTGAATTAAAGGAGGAGCTCGTGGCTAAATAATAACAGCCGCCCAGGTCGACCTTTAAGGTTAAGCCGTGCTTGCCAAGGTTGGTCTGTGGATGGGTGACCATAATTACATATCGAGTTTCCTCCGTGCCTCGGAAAGCACGTTAAGCCGTTGGTCCCGGCTGTCATTTGTAGATCTTTGACAGTCGTTACGAGTAGTCAGAAGCTAAAAGTCTGACATCCAGTCTTACCAAGGGGTATCGTATTACCCAGTTACTGGGTTGTGGAGGTCAGATAGGCAGTCGCTTCATGTAAAATACTGGTACTCAGCTGCATCCGGATAGACTGGAAGCCGACCCCAAGATAGTTTGGGAAGAGGCTAGGCAGATGATGATGAATTGAATTAAAGGTATCATAATGACAGCTGTTAATTAATCATTAAAATTACATTAGAGCGATGTTTGCGTCATTAATAGATTTTTAAATGATACCTAAGTTTAAATTTAATAATTACGGTAATGTAAGGTACAGGGAATGAAAAAAGAAAAAAAACATAATCTTGTCTTTGTTGTCGCGTAGTCGAGTAAAAATACGAAATGTTTCCTGTTTAGCCCGATAGATGGCGCTACGAGTTGCATATTGTGTGTGCTGTATGAAAGAACTTACACAGTTTACAGTAAAATTAGGACACACGTCTGGTACGAACATGAAAGTATTATATGTATTATACAAGGTTTTCATTTTCCCGATTTTTTTTGTAGTCTATGAATTGCCTTAGACATTAATTTTTAGGGTTCCGTACCCAAAGGGTCAAACGGGACCCTATAACTGAGAATTCGCTGTCCATCCGTCCGTCCGTCCGTCTGTCACCAGGCTGTATCTCATGAACCGTGATAGTTAGCCAGTTGAAATTTCTACAGATTATGTATTTCTGCTGCTGCTTTGACAACAAATACTAAAAACAAAATAAAATTTAATATTTAAAGGGGTCCCATACAAAAAAGTGATTTCTTTACTCGTTTTTGTAAATAATGGTACGGAACCCTTCGTGCGCGAGTCTGACTCGCACTTGGCCGGTTTTTTTTATATCTTTTTGTATTACTATAGTAGTTAATATTATTCTGATTTTAATTTAATTTGGATAATTTGTAATGATTTAAATATGGATTGCATGTATTATGGTTCATAAATGTTTAGTTATAAAAATTCAGACACGGTGTAAAAGTCGTCTAAACTAATATTATAAAGAGGAAAGATTTGATTGTTTGTTTGTTTGCATTGAATAGGCTACTATTGATATAGTACTGGTACTGGTAGTACTACTAAGTACTACTGAACTGATTTAAAACCTTCTTTCACTGATGGGAAGCTACACTATCCCCGGGTGACATAGGCTATATTATATTTTCAAAAGAATTAGGGATCTTTACTAAAACTCCAAAAATGTAACTCACCTTGAGTAAAAAAATTACCTAAAATATTCTTTACATCGCGTGCGCTGCGAAAACTACTGATGATAGAACAAAATAATGTACTACGTCTTTGCAATACACATAATTTACAAAAAGTGTCGCGACAGCATATGTCTAACTATTATAGTTATGCCACAATAACTGTTCTTTTATTTAAAAAAAATAACTGGAATGCCGCCGCTAGAAAAGGCTCTTTATTTGTATGTTGGTTGGTTTCTTTATCAAAATAAATTAATTCATATTCAAGACTGCTTGAACTGCTTCAATACCTTTATATAACTTTTTGAATTATTCAATTCGGACATTCCATTCGAAAGATATCACGACTTTAAAAATGTAAGTATTAGAAAAAAGCTCAGTCACTGGGATACGGGCCGTACGGGAGGGAATGTCAAGAAATGATTGTGTATTATAATATTGAAATTTTTGTTAAATACCCGTGCGAACCCGGGGCGGGCTGCTAGTTAGGCAATAAATGAATTGAGGGCGTTTTACGGTAGTACTCAATGTAGCACACTCAAAACATTGTGCTGGTGGAGTCATTGAGTAATACGAGGGTAGTGGAGGTATTTTAAGAGAGGTAAGTAATAGGGCACATTGCCTGCAGAACAGATGGCCGATGGGGCCGAAAAATTCTGGAGTGGTGACCCGGAACCGGAAGACGTTGCGTGGGAAGGCCTCCCACTAGGTGGACCGATGCGATGACCCGGTGAAGGTTGCGGGGATCCGCTCGATGCGAGTCGCACGGGACTGGTCAATGTTGCGACACTTGGGGGAGGGAGGCTTATGTCCAGTGGACATTTTTCGGCTGAAATGATGATGATGAATAACATTTAAAACTTGGTTAAAAAAAAAGCTGTGAATAAGTTGGAACTTTGATTTCACAAAATCTCCGCAACAAGATTTCCCAGGTATGGTATAAAACTCTAGAAAAAAACAGTTATCGTAATAACTTGGAGACCAAGTGCCTTTCGACTTCATTAGGATCGACATCCATTATACCGACTGAATATTTGTATTAGTGTTTCCAAACCTCTGATATTGAATTTGTATCTTCATGATCAGCTCCACTATTTTTTGCTATCGAATTAATTGGTAGGCACATAAATAAATATCTTGTACCATAAAAGATAGGCTTATACTTTCACATACCGACATAGTTGCAGACTTGTGGCCGAGGGCAGCCGCAATTTTATCCTTCCTACGACCAATAAAAATACTCCAGGATAGTTTATAGGTAATAAGATCACTTTGAAAAAACTCCGACCCTAAAAAAATCTTCAAAATATTACTCAAATAAAACTTAATTTTCGTCTGCAACAGGATGCTGTCATATCATATTAATGTTTCTATTAAATTATGTTTTCATTAATACATACTTCGTATCCATTTAGCGTCTGCCATTGACAAGCGGAAATCCGTTCCTGTTTCTTTCTATTTTCATTTGATTAATGATATATGGCTAATTTAGGTTTTGACGTAAAGATACGAAGGTAAAAAGAAGACATAAAAAATCTTAACACGACATTGATCCATACAAATATATCTAGGAAAGTGATATTTAAAAGTTAACTTACTTCGTGATAAATATCTTATTTTAATATTAGCAATACACTATTAAAAAAAATATGAAAGCTGCTAAACCGCCATAATGCTTGTTTGAATATTTTCCATCGAACTATTTTTTTTCCTTTTTCATGCTGCCAGGCACCATACAGCCTCTGTGTCTTTATAGTAAGAAAATAAAAACTTTCTACAGACATTAAACATTTTCTTATTTTACTTTGTATGTATGTACTGTAAAGGCTACTGTGGAATTATATTTTAAATAAAATATAGTATAGGTATTCACGGTAAATCATCTACTTAATAAGTCTTTAAAAATAACTAAATGGAACTGGCCACAATGACTCAAAAAAAATTATCGACGCCATTTTCGAAAGCGAAGGAAGAATCGAAATACTTTTTTTCTTTAATGGCCTTTGGCATTTTTTTCGGTGACTATGCCAGGTACTTATTAGTTTAAAATAAAAATCTTCGAGAAATACTGTGAAGTTTCTTTATCATCTGTGTTAAGTGTCAACGTTATTATTTTTAAATTAGTTATGTCGGATATTTTGTGGTTTTTGTGTTTTCATATTCAAAAATCATTACGCTTAACTACTAAGCCCCAAGCTTTATCGTAATTGGCTACATCGGCGGTACTTGTATAGTATAGTGCAGGAGCTCACATTAATATTGATTATTTTATCTTTATATCGCTGATACCCTGAACTTGTTTATCGTGAGTACTTTTCGTACCTATACCGTCATAAGCTTCAAGTGGATGACTAAAAGTGGCCAGTAAGCCCAATTTTATTTTTAAATTTAAAATCCGTCTCATAAACCCCAGTCTGGTTACCCAGTGGTTCATTTATTTATCAAAAATCACACACACAAGTAAATAGGTTACGTAATTTTAAAAAAAATCTTCTTAGAAGTTACTGGGTTTTGGACTTACCCAACTTCCACAACCCAGTTACTGGGTAACACTGGAATCATCTAATTTTAATGGGTTGAGCAGATGACCATCGTTTTATAAATTAGATTTATAGTTCGGATTAAAAGCACATATGTAAAACAGAGAGCTGGCTTCAGAAAGATATTTCAAGTTTATAAGTGACCAGTGTCATATACGTAACTAATTATAAAGTGGAAAGAAGCTTTAGAAGACAACTTAGTAACTTACATTGACTTCGTATGATACCTTTAAATACTTAATCTAATATATAGTATGAAACAAAATCGCTTCCCGCTGTCTGTACGCTTAGATCTTTTAAACTACGCGACGGAGTTTGTTGGGGTTTTCGTCAATAGACCGAATGATTCAAGAGGAAGGTTTAAATGTATAATTTATTCCTGAAAAACACTTCCAAACTTCCACGCGATCGAAGTCGCCGGTAGCAGCTAGTAAATTATATTTTACTAAGGTTTTTACAGCATAAACATGTATTTCAAAACGAGCACCAATAAAAATTACAACAATCAACCAACATCAACATCAATCAATGACCTCCGAGGTAAGAGAATGCGAGGTCGTTGAAGACTTTAATAATTGCAACAGCAATTTAAAGGAAAACTTGTAGATGTCTAGACTGCAAAGTGAAGCACTATGTGGATATAGTTCTAGATTGGTCTGCCAGCTGGGTAGTGTCAATGGCCTAATACTACCTACCTATTGTGTTGATATATATATATCGAAGTTTCTGCTATCGCATGTTTGAAGAAAGTTTCAGATGAAAAGAGCCTTACGACATTTCATACAAACTTTCAAGTCCTTATTTTCCGAAATGACTGAACCGATTTTAATGATACTTCCTACGCATAAGCAGGATACATAGGTCTAGAAAGTATCAAAAAACTTAAAAAAAAATAGTGTTACTGCTAATTTAGACCGATTATAAATTATCATAGAGAAACGGAAATTTCCATTCTTTTTTTAATCTATTTCAAAAATGTTTTTTAGTAACGTTTTAAACCTATGTATCCTGCTTATGCGTATTAAGTTTCATTGAAATCGGTTCAGTCATTTCGGAAAATAAGGACTTGAAAGTTTGTATGAAATGCCGTAAGATGTAAACACTCATAAGTAAGGTATATTAAGTACATAATTTTTAAACTTAGGTCCTCAAAGTTTAGAAATGATGTAAGCAAGTACATTTACTACTCCATTGTGCTATTGTATGGAATGAGGCTTTGGCTTTAGAGCTTACTCATCATCTGTCCAGGCATTCCTTTTCCCAACTATGTTGGAGTCGGCTTCCACTCTAACTCATCATTACATCATCATTTCAGCCCAAAAGACGTCCACTGCTGGACATAGACCTCCCCCAAGTGTCACCACATTGACATTTTGGGGGGTTTTGCCATAATCGCCACGCTTGGCAGGCGGCTTGGCGATCGCAGTACGGTTGTTACAAAAGCACAGAGAACGCTGCTGCCCATTCCCTTGCAATTCCCTTAGTCGCCTCTTACGACACCCACGGGAAGATATGGGATGGTGCTATTCTTTACGTCCGACACCATGCAGAGCACTCTAACTAGATGCAGCTGAATACCAGTATTTAACATGGAGCGACTGCCTATCTGACCTCCACAACCTATTTAGCACTGGGTTGAGCTACCCCAGTGCTAACTAGGTTAGCATAACCCAGTTATAATGCTATCGTATTACTAAGGGGTAATACGATACCCTTTGGTACGACTTGGTTGTCGGTCTTTCGGGCCGCGCAGGGCAGGCGGAGGAAGCGGTATGAAATCTAAGGACCAACCCAGGCAAACGCAGCTTAACGTGAAGATCGACCACGAGCTCGCTTATTCGTCGCACCCAGCTTACTACAAAAGCATAACCCAGAGACACGGAAGACACAAAGGCTAGGCCAAATTTTCCCCGAAACGAAACTTTAGTTAACACTAACCTCTACATAAACTAAAAAACAAGAAGCATAGATAACAGTTAACACAAGTGAAGGTTAATGGTTAACTAACGAGCCGATATTGATCGGTTACAGTTACTATCTCAGCGGTTGACCGATTACCGAGTGATAACATTTCGCCAATAGATAGTTACGGTTATAACGATGTCAATAACCTAGACATAAGTGGGTAATAAGTTATTGTGTTATTACAAACTAAAAAAAAAATTGTTGTCTCTGTTTGTAATTTCAAAATAACAGCTTTTTACTGAATGCGGTAACCGGTACTTATAAAAAAAAAACATTGTGTCGGTTTGTTTCGACTAATCACCGAAACGGTTGCACCGTTTTTGACGGGACTTTTAGTGGCAGATAGCTGATGATATAATCAGACGAAGTAGCTGAGATGAGATGATTCCTTGTAAAAAAATCAAAACCCATGAAATTGTTAACAAAACCGTATTCAAATGGGCAAGGAATATTTTAATTTTAGTTTAATTTGAATTAATTTCACGCGGACGAAGTATGCGGGCAACAGTCAACACCTAGTTTTTACTATAATTAGGATTGCAATTCCTTACATAAAGAGCTCGTGGCAAAATAATAACAGCCGCTCGGGTCGATCTTTAAGGTAAAGCCGTGCCTTCCGAGGTTGGTCCGTATATGGGTGACCATAATTACATACCGAGTTCCCTCCGTGCCTCGGAAAGCACGTTAAGCCGGTGTTCCCGGCTGTAATTTGTAGACCTTTGACAGTCATTACGAGTAGTGAGAAGCCAAAAATCTGGCATCCAGTCTTACTAAGGGGTATCGTATTACCCAGTTACTGGGCTGTGGAGGTCAGATAGGCAGTAGCTTCATGTAAAATGCTGGTACTCAGCTGCATCCAGTTAGACTGAAAGCCGACCCCAAGATAGTTTGGGAAACGGCTAGGATAGATGATGAATTCCTTACCAAAACATTATGAACGATACAGAGAGGTAGGTACCAAACGTTTCATACGTATTCCTATCAGCTAATTATATTCATATCCATAATATAAATATTTATTAACACAAGGCCCTGTGTATTTGCTTTGTTTGATACATACGGTTCGTCCTTCGTAAAGAAAACCTGCGCAAACAATATTTATGATGAGGGTTCTTCCTGTATGTCTGATGTGCGTCTGTTTATTTCATTGTATATCTATTTTCGTCTGGGGTGCTTTGTTTTATTATGTTTTGGTTTGTAGTGCGTGGGAGTACCTAAAGCTTGTTGTTAGAGAATTTGTCTAGAGAAACCTGCTCTATTTATCCTTCTATAGTATTATAAATGCGCACGTTTGTGTGTTTGAATGGATGGATGTTTGTAGCTCTATTACGTAAATCTCAAACTCTATCAAATAACATTATGTGTTTGGAGTAACATTCAGTACCTAATTACTGTTTATTTTGCCAGACATTTCATTCCACAGACCTGCGAAAGGAGAAATAAAAAAATGTGTGATAACCGCCAAAATAGACCGAAAGACAGTTTTAATAGGATTTCCTTATTTTTACCGATGGAAAATCCTATTGGAGAAACACGGCTTTTCATTAAGGTTCTATTTTGTCCTTCAAAACCTATTTCCTGAAAAAAATCCAGTAAATTGAGTTCATAACAAGAATTGTTGGAAAATCCAAGCTTGCACCATGGTATTCGTGCTACAAATCTGTTCGAACTAATGGCAGGAAGTCACGCCATAACACAAATGACATACTCGACCTTTTACAACGAAATTGTGGGTTTTTACTAACCCATCCTATGCCCACTTTCAGTAAAGTGTAGGCGGCACGGAAACGATGCCTAAATAAAAAGATTAAAAAAAAAAAAACTAAAAAGCGGAAAATAACTTTACTTTCTGAAGTCGGTGACTTTTGTTTGTTTGACTTTATTGCAAAATAGTTTTTATTTTACCCGTTTTTGAAGTGAAACTTCTTATGCGACTTCCAACAAGGTTGCGAAAATGTTTAACGCTACCATGGTGGGGGTTTGAAAGCACTCATTTCCGTATTACGAAGTTTCACTTTTTCCGTGCGGAGGGAATCCACGCACTACTTTTAGTTGTTGTATCTCACATAAATCATTGTTGGTTACGCTTCCTAATTTATAGTTCTTATATTTTATTGCATCACCATAGGGCGATTGAGAGGCATTGGTTTAATAGTTTCAATTTATTAAATAAGTGTCACATATCGTTGATTTGGTGATATCCCGCGCGGTGGCGCCACCATCAACACGCCGCCGCTACATCCATTGGCCGCCGGCCATTGGTGAGTCGTATTAACCACGGTTGGGTGCGCGCACGTCCATCATCACGCATCATCTCGCCCAAACCTCTTAATTGAACCTACGTGAGAGTGTTATCTGTATTACCTAGACCTACTGTGTTTGTGTACCGCTGGCCAGCCTAGTGTATCGAATCTGTGAGCTGAACTTCCCGAACGTGCCATCCAGCTGCATCTACCTGGGAATCGCTGTTCAAAGGTATGTGGCATAATTAGTAAATTGAACTTTATCCATTGCCTTTCGTTTCATCTGCGTATTTTTCTCCTTCAAATAGAACTGCTGAATCAGCAATTATAGCCTAGATTACTCTAATAATTTAGGTTCAACCGCGTGTGATTTTACTAGTGATCTTCTAGAAGTTATCAGCACCATTTTGGTCCTTCGTCCCGGATAAATTAAATTTGGGCCTATTTACAGCCTATTTTTAAGTTCTAAAAGTCTAATTTAAATCAAACGGTTTGGGAAATTTCCATATTAATTGCAGATCATCACACAATTCTCGCCTCTACTGCGTTGGTAATAAGGCTGGCTATCTTGCGTGAAGTAGCTTCCTACCGGCAAATTAATAGTTAACATAAGTCTTTAAATTCACTAATTTAAACTCCGAAAAATACATTTAATTGGATATCAACGTTGATTCATATCGCTAAATAAGTTTATTCAATATATCAGTTAATTTTCGGCGTAATTACATTTTTATTTGTTCGTGTATGAAAATTGTGGGTAGTCTGGTAAAACAGTCGTCAAGTTGGCCTACGTGACTGTGGAATATTCCAGTCCTTTGTTATCGTACAGCTAATTTTTATATTTATATTTTTCTAATAGAGATTTGCTGAATGAATGACATTAATCGTTATTGTATGATACACTATTACTGTTGGTTCGTTAGGTAAATGCCTACTATAATCGTATTGCACGAGTAGGTATTTTTTATAATTCGAGACTCAACCGCAATTGATTAATTATTGCAATTAACCAGATTATCATTGCGTCGCTTGTTATTTTATTTTGTAAGGTAACTTGATCTTTTAATAGGAGCCTTCAGGTAAAATAACAGATTTGTATAAACTTTACGCGTTTAGTTCTCCTCATAGGAAACAGCCGTATATTTATACATATCACCCCCGCACCTAACTTTGTAAACGTAGTACTTACTAGATAACTTACTTCGAACGGTTATCTGCGTATTTACTTGTTAGGATTTTATTGTTTTTTACGAAGGTATTTCGTTATGACAATCGCATCGCTTACGAAATAAGTACTATACTTGTTTCTAAGTTTCACACTTAACTTATTGTTGGTTAAGAATCTGTACATATTCTATGTATTGAGTAAGTTATTCTCATATAAATAGAAGTAGTACAAAAGGAACAAAATATATTATCGCGTCGCATCCGACATAAATGCTAATTATTGCGTTGTAGGTATCTCTAAGCTAATCATAAATATATGTTATAGATGGGTACGTTCTTAAGATATTAGGCGTGCTTACTATTTATTTGTATTAGACTTTGTTACTTGCACGCGGTTCAAACTTCGTACGCTTTATATTTTTTTCCACCTTACAATTTATTAATGCTGAGGTTCGCGTGTACGGATCGTTCCGTACTATTATTTACTTAAGTTATAAAATCATTCGTTGAGTTATCGGTTTGGTTGGACCACTAATTTCACTTATGTGGGTTCCGTAAAGATAAAGATTTATTGTTTCTTTTTGTTTCCATATTTTAACTTCTGTTCACCATGACTGACAAGGTTAAACTTAGATTGTTGGAAAGTAAACGCGACGCGTATTTCGCGCGGGTTCAAAAGATTTTGGATTCAACAGAATCTTTAACAACTGAAAGATTACGTAAGTCTTTTATTGCTCAGGCTAAACAAATTGACGGATTACGTAGCGAGTTCAATGAGATAATGGACGAAATAAATATGTTAAAATTGACACTTGATCCCAAGTGCGAAGTAAGCTATAATGCTTTCCATTCATTTGATGAGTTGGTCGGCGAGATAAAAATTACTTTAGCTTCATTAACGGAATCAAATGTTTCCAAGGAACCTAGCCCGACAGCGAGCCCTAATGCTTACCATATAAAGGTACCTAAAATTGAGCTGCCTACCTTTGACGGTGATATTCAGAGCTTTCCGTTCTTTTATGAGACTTTCAAACGTATTATACATACGAACGCAGATTTATCAGATTCCGATCGCATTCATTATCTGTTAAGTTGTTTAAAAGGAAAGGCTAGGAATGTGGCAGTAGGTATTGTACCATCTGGCGATAATTACCGCGTTGTCTGGGATGCGCTTATCGCAAAGTACCTGGATAATCGCGCGCTCGCCACTAATTATCTAAATCAGCTGTTCTCATTGAAGTCGTTCGGACCGACACCCGCTAATATTGAACAAGGTTTCGATAAATTAACTTCTACGGTTGCCGGAATCAAACAATTGAAAATACATAACTTGGATGATTTTATATTTATTCATTGGGGTCTTAAGTTAATAGACTCAGATACGGCAAAACATTTTGAAATGTCGCTTCGTAATCAACAAGAGTTGGATTATGATTATTTCGTAAAGTTTGTTCGTGAACAAGTAAAAATATTATATCGCTCCTCTTCTGCGGCAACTAAGCCCGTCCCCGCAGGTAGACCCAGCACCTCATCTAAGGTCTCGCAGGTGTTTGTGGCTACTGAATCTAAATGTTCGCTTTGTCAATCCACGCATAAACACTTGTTTACGTGCAAAGCGTTTCAAAAGTTGAGTGCGGAAAATAGATTTAAGTTTGTAAAAGACAATAACAGATGTGGTAACTGCCTAAGTAGCCAACATACCGTCTCTAAGTGCCTATCTAAGTCAACATGTAGAAAATGCAACGGAAAGCATCATTCCTTATTGCATTTTGAGCAATCGACGCAAGCCCCTGCGCTGGCGCCCGCTAGCGGCCCAGCCTCCGATTCTGCGGCCGATCCAGCTACTTCTGATCGGGTGGCGTTGTGCACGCATTCTTCTGCTCAAGTCCAGGCCACACGTAGTACCGAAGTGCTGGCTACTGCCAAGGTGTTAGTGGCTGGTAGGAAGGGTAAGGGCGTGGTGGTTAGATGTCTTTTGGACCCTGGGTCGCAAAAGAATTATATCACATCGCGTTGCTGCCGTATGCTCGGTCTAACTATACATACGGACTCAATAACTACCGTTCGTGGTATTGGTGGCACGTCGCAGCCCGTTCGTGGCTCGGTGAATCTAACGTTCAGCTCACGGTTTTGCTCGCAGCCTAGGTATGAAATTGACGCTTTAGTCTTGGATCAGATAACCGGGCAGCTTCCTCTGGGTTCTATAGATATTGCCGAATTGAAGCATATTGATCTTAAACTACTCGCTGATGACAGCTGGGGCGTGCCAGGTAATATTGACATGTTACTGGGAGTCACGTTGTTCGCTAAGTTATTGCGACCCGGTCACGTGACCAGCGCACCCGGTTGCCCCGATGCATTGGAGACTACGCTCGGCTACATACTTCTAGGAGAAGCATCTATTATCGAACCTCCAACTGACACTCTGTCTTTCTTTGCGAGTTCTTTCGATAACTTCGATCTTCGTAAGTTTTGGGAGGTTGAAGATGTTACTGCTTCGTCCGTTGGGAGTGTGGATGATAAACACTGTGAAGAGTTTTATTGTAGCACAATTACCCGCGCTCCAAATGGCAAGTATGTTGCAGCTTTACCACTGAAAACAGACGCGTCAGCTTTGGGAAATTCTTTTGATATAGCTCGCAAGAGATTTCATAGCCTCGAACGTAAACTTAAATCGCTTCCTAACGTCAAGCTTCTTTATGATGACGTCATACGGGATTATCTGCAGAACAATTATATTTCTTTGGTGCAGAATATCGTACCTGAATGTGGGTTGCCCAAACGAAATTGTAAGGAGCGAGAAATGGAATACTATATTCCTCACCATGCTGTTATTCGAGAGGATAAAGTGACCACTAAGCTGCGCGTGGTCCTAGATGCCAGTGCATGTACAGATAACGGTACCTCGCTCAATGATATCCTGTACGCAGGTCCAGTCCTTCAGGCTGACCTTTTTAACATCTTGTTAAATTTTAGGCTTTTTAGTGTCGCTATTTCCGCAGATGTCAAATCTATGTACCTACGTATAGGTATACGCCCACAAGATCGTTCGCTCCAACGTATCTTATATCGGTTTAATGAGGAAGAAGAACTTCAAATTTATCAGTTTTCAGTGCTTCCCTTTGGATTAAAGTGTAGTCCTTTTATAGCTATTCGCACTATCCAACAGTTATGTCAGGATGAAGGAACGCAGTTACCTCTCGCCAGGGACATTTTGCAGCGAGATATTTACATGGATGACATAGTTAGTTCTATACCTAGCACTGCGCTGGCTATAGACTCGGCTCATGAACTAATAAAAATATTCTCTCTCGGTGATTTTCAGCTGACGAAGTGGTCTAGCAATAGTGTCGATGTTCTTCGGAATATTCCAGAGTCATTACGACTTTCACAGAGCGTGGACTTAAGTAAAGATCCGACACAGAAAATACTGGGACTTCGTTGGTTCCCTGATGAGGATTGTTTCGTATTCCAGGTTAACCCTAATGTTCGCCCTTGCACGAAACGGAATATTCTTTCTTCCATTGCACGTCTTTTCGACGTTTTAGGCCTCGTGGCACCGATAATTTTATACGCCAAGCTTCTTATTAAAGAGCTTTGGCTTGTCAAACTTGGATGGGATGACGTTCCACCACCTCGCATTGTTCGTCTGTGGGAACAATTTCACGCTGAACTGCCAATTATCTCTGAATTGAGATTTTTGCGACATGTTGGCGTCGTAGAACGCTGTAGGCTCTCACTCGTCGGTTTTGCCGACGCTAGTGAGAAAGCTTACGGTGGTTCGGTTTACGCCCACGTTGTCAGACCCGACGGTAGTATCGTTGTTTCGCTGGTGTGTGCGAAATCTAAAGTCGCGCCACTGAAAGTAGTTTCGTTAGCTCGTCTTGAGTTATGCGCCGCACTCCTCTTATCAACTGTAATAAAGCGAGTATATAATCTTTTCGCAGCTCGGCACGCCATTGAGGCAGTCGTAGCTTTTTCGGATTCAACTGTAACCTTGAGTTGGATTCATTCCGCACCGCATCGATGGCACACCTTCGTAGCCAATCGTATCGCTAAGATTCATGAGAATCTTTCGGCAGATCACTTCTACCACGTGAAAGGGTCTGAAAATCCTAGTGATTGCCTCTCTCGCGGTTTAACGCCTGTTCAATTAGTTCATCATCCGTTGTGGCTAAATGGACCGCCGTGGCTTAAACTTCCGCGCGCTGAATGGCCGATAACACCATTCGTTTCAGGCGAGTCGCAAAAGCTTCCCGAAATGAAGCCCGTGTCTTTACCTGTGCTCTCGCACGAATGCTCGGACAGAAGCCCTCCTTCTGACAACATTTTATACACTCGCTCTACTAGATTCTCGTCCTGGTTGAAATATTTAAAAACCATTTGCTTCGTTTATAAGTTTATTAAACGACTCCCTAGAGGGCCCGTTACCGCGTCTGATCTAGAGTTCGCTGAATCTATTGTGTGGCGATCTGTGCAGAGGATTCATTTTGAAGATGATCTCGATCGCTTAGCCCGCAATGAGTTGTGCTCTAAGCCAGTACAACGGCTTAGTCCTTTCCTCCACGAAGGACTTATCCACGTTGGAGGTCGCCTAGCAAACTCTGAGCTAGATTTTGACTCGCGTCATCAGATCCTTCTTCCGCGTCAAGATCATATAGTGGAACTTTTAGTTTGCCACTATCATGTGAAAAATTTCCACACAGGACCAACCTTACTCGTATCTCTCTTACGACAGAAATACTGGATCCTGTCCGCGCGATGTATTGCACGTCACATTACCTTTAATTGTAACCTTTGCTTTCGAGCAAAGCCGCGACCTACCTTTCCTATAATGGCGGATTTGCCACGTTTTCGTGTTGAATCAGCTCCTAAGGCTTTCTCTCAAACAGGTTGCGACTACGCGGGACCTTTCTTGATCACGTCGATACGTGCTAGAGGCCAAAAATCGAGGAAAGCGTATATCTGCCTTTTTACATGCCTGACAACTCGTGCTCTGCATCTTGAGATTGCCTCAGATCTTAGCACTGCGAGCTTTCTGTCCGCTTTTAAACGCTTCCTGGCGCGTAGAGGGCCGGTTCAGTGTCTTTACACAGATAACGCTACCAATTTTATTGGAGCCAAATCCTATCTACGAGATCTCTACCAATTTTTGGCTAAAGAGTATCACCCTTTATGGGAAAGAGAACTTGCAGAGCATCGAATAACACTTAAAAACATCCCCTGTAGAGCTCCACATTTTGGTGGATGTTGGGAAAGTGAAGTAAAGAGTGTCAAAACGCATCTCTGCAAAGTCGTCGGTCAGCAAATTTTTAGTTTCGATGAACTTAACACTATACTAACTCAAATAGAAGCTTTATTAAACTCTAGGCCTCTGTATGCGATCAGTTCGGATCCGTCAGAGCCCACTTCATTATCGCCGGCGCACTTCTTGCATACAAAACCTCTTTTATTTTTCCCCGCCCGCGAAGTCAATGAAACGCGGTTACATCTTATTTCGCGGTATGAATTAACTGACAAAATGGTCCAATCTTTTTGGAAGCGGTGGCGCCAAGAGTACTTGCACACCCTACAATCCAAACAGAAATGGAACTCCCCTGCCAATCCAATACGGGTCGGTATGGTTGTCGTCTCCATGCAGGACAATGTGATGCCTCTGCATTGGCCGTTAGGGGTAATCACAGAAATATTTCCAGACAAAAACGGAGTTTGTAGAGTCGCATCCGTAAAGACTAAAAGCGGAATCCTTCAGAGTCGCCCGGTAGTAAAGTTGTGCCCTTTGCCAACGCAATAAGTTTCGTTACCTTAATATTAAACTTCACCGTGCACCAATGTGCAGTATTAGATTTAGTTACCGCGTAGAATAGTTAGTTAAATATTCTTATTTGTAATAGAGAGTCGCAACTTTAGAGTTCTCATAACCTTTAGTAGAGTTGTGATGATCTGCTCCTTTATTGACTTTTCCTTTGTGTTTCGAAAGTGGGAACTTTCAAGCCGGGGAAAATGGTTACGCTTCCTAATTTATAGTTCTTATATTTTATTGCATCACCATAGGGCGATTGAGAGGCATTGGTTTAATAGTTTCAATTTATTAAATAAGTGTCACATATCGTTGATTTGGTGATATCCCGCGCGGTGGCGCCACCATCAACACGCCGCCGCTACATCCATTGGCCGCCGGCCATTGGTGAGTCGTATTAACCACGGTTGGGTGCGCGCACGTCCATCATCACGCATCATCTCGCCCAAACCTCTTAATTGAACCTACGTGAAAGTGTTATCTGTATTACCTAGACCTACTGTTTGTGTACCGCTGGCCAGCCTAGTGTATCGAATCTGTGAGCTGAACTTCCCGAACGTGCCATCCAGCTGCATCTACCTGGGAATCGCTGTTCAAAGGTATGTGGCATAATTTGTAGATTGAACTTTATCCATTGCCTTTCGTTTCATCTGCGTATTTTTCTCCTTCAAATAGAACTGCTGAATCAGCAATTATAGCCTAGATTACTCTAATAATTTAGGTTCAACCGCGTGTGATTTTACTAGTAATATTCTAGAAGTTATACGCACCAATTGTCAAGTATCAATTTTTAATTGTAATTAGAAATATTAGCATAGAGATAACTCATAAAGTGCCTAAGCAATGTAAATATACAATTTAAATAGGACCACCGCGCGAGCTTCCCCAAAAAATAAATTAAAAAAAAACACCTTATCGGGCCAGTAATTACGGACAAATCGGTGAAATGTTTAATAAAAAAGTGGAAGTGGAATAAATTACTTCCCTCTTTTTTAGAAATCGGTTACATAATATGGCTTTTGACACAATATGGTTCTGTGCTGAGAGGTGAAAGGTCAACAGTGCAATAATATTAAGGCATTCATTTAGGTTTCACTTAGCGTTTGTGAAAAGGCGCTGGTAAGGTTCTGTCTAAAGATGATGAAATAAAAGGGAGATGGAAGATTTATTTTGAAAAGTTGATGAATGAAGAGAATGAATGGAGCGGTGTGCTTAATGAGGTACAAGTAAATATGGATATGGTGAAGGAAATAAGCATGGATGAAGTGAGGAATGCAGTTCGAAGTATGAAAAATGGAAAGGCCATGGGTCCTGATGAAATACCAGTGGAAGTATGGAAGTGTTTAAAAGAAGACTGATGTATGTGGCTGACTTTATTTTTCAATAAGTTGTTGAGCGAAGAAGCAATCCCACAAGAATGGTGCAATAGTTCGCTAGTGCCCATTTTTTAAAATGGGCACTAGCAAACGAAAAAGGTGGTTAGCCAAAATCAGTTTGGATTTATGCCAGGTCGAGGAACAATGGACGCCACTTTTGCACTCCGCCAATTAGGTGAGAAGTACAGACGTGCGCACAAGAACTTGCACATGGTGTTCATTGATCTAGAGAAGGCGTATGATAGGGACCTCGGGAAGTGTTGTGGTGGGCCTTGAAAGAGAAAGGTATGCCTGGGAAGTATGTAGAGTTAATTCGTGCTATGTACTGCCAATCTTGTACCTACGTCCGGTCAGCTGCTGGCAACACCGACGAGTTCAGTGTGGCTGTAGGCTTGCATTAAGGGTCGGCTTTGAGTCCTTACCTCTTCCTGTTGATTATGGACGCTTTGACGTCGGACATACAGGAAGAGGCACCCTGGTGCATGCTGTTCGCCGACGACATTGTTCTTGTTAGTGAAGATGGACCAGAGATCCAGAGCAGATTGGAGAAATGGCAACAGAAGCTGGAGAATGTGGGCCTGAAAATCAGCAGAACTAAAACCGAATACATGTTCTGCGATTTCGGCGGTCTCTCCAGCCCTGGAGTCATAGCGCTAGATGGCGCGTTTCTTCCGGTCTGCTCCGACTTTCGGTATCTCGGTTCACTCGTGCAAAAAGATGGCGAAATAGATCGCAGTGTTAAGCACAGAATAAACATTGGATGGATGAAATGGCGGCAGGTCACGGGAACTATCTGCGACTCCCGCATTCCCCTTAAACTTAAGGGGAAGATTTATAAAACAATGGTTAGACCTGCTGTCTTGTATGGGTCAGAATGTTGGGCCACAAAAGGGATGAATGAAAGGAACTTGCATGTGGCTGAGATGAGAATGCTGAGGGGGATGTGTGGTGTTACGCGAATGGATAGAATGAGGAATGAGTACATTAGAGGAAGTCTGAAAGTGGCGCCGGTGACTGAAAAGATGCGTGGAAATAGGTTGTCTTGGTATGGGCATGTGATGCGGAGGAATGAGGAAAATGTCGTGAGGAAAGTTTTGAGTATGAATGTGGATGGGTATAAGGGTAGAGGAAGATCTAAGAAACGATGGATGGACTGTGTGAAAAATGATATGGCAAGAAAGGAGGTATCTCATGAGATGACAAGTAATAGAGAGGTATGGAAGAAGAAGACGTACTGCGCCGACCCCAAATTAATTGGGATAAGGGCAAGAGAATGATGATTAGTGTTTGTGAAAAGCGAGGCTAGACAATTTCTGAGTACCTGGGGTGCCTACACCTCGAGTATATCACTTGTAGATTCCCACAACTCCGTTCATTGTTCACATTATTGAATGGGTGGAAAAATAACCAAGTACTACGAGTACAACACTGGGTTTTTCTACAGCCACTTTTATAAGGGTGGCTTTTATTTTGTGCATCTATGTTGTATTGTTGTTGTTTTATGTTGTTGTTGTTTGACTTTTCATAGGAAGCCATGTCTAAGTAATAATCTTTATGTGAAATAATTAACTTTGATTTGTTAAGGAGGATGCGCTACGGTACTGCGCAAAATTTCTTACGTATTATTTAAATACGTAAGGTACTTTTCGCGCGCCTCAAGGAGATGTCAGCAAATCGGAAGGGGTCCGAGAGGGCCGATGCCTGCCAGGGCTGCGGGTTGTTCGAAAGAGATACCGTGCCCCTGGAACGCAAAAGGGCTAAGAAGGAACATGGATGGGTTTTAGTCAGTCAAGTCTGACACTCCCTTCCGCTCCGCCCAGAGCGGAAGAAGTCAGTCATTTGATGATTTCCCATCCGAAAAAAAAAAAAAAAAAAAAAAGGTACTTTTCGCTGGCTACCTGGCGCTAACCCCTTAAGAACAGAAGCTTTTGAAAGTCAAACTATAATTTTCAAATGATTTTGGGTTTCCAGAGTAATTTTCAACACACGTTTATCTTTCTGTGGCGGCACGTAGCCAAATATCCCAGTTTTGCTTCAAAAATATTAATAATATCATACCTGCCTTGTAGAGGGCTGTATACCGTTTCGCCACTTTTCCAATTTACCACCTACGCAAAAAACATACAAAGCCTGTGAATAATAGTGCAAGCCTTTTCGTAACTATTTTGTTCTTCATACATTGAGTCCCGTTTCCCCAAATTCAACTGTTTGTATGGTACAGTCAGCTCCCGTGAATGCACGATTACTCAATAGTTGGCGAAATGAGACCGAATAAAGAACCTCAAAATCTGGTGTGACCCTCACAAACGATGGTAAACTTGATATCCTGTTGGTTGCACATCAAAAGGACTGATGGACGCTACTGAAAGTGACAAACTCGTCGCCAAATGAGTGACTTTATTTAAATTGTCATCGACACGCTAAGAAGAAGATCAAAATAATGTAGTTACGAAACGGAACTTTTGTGATAGTATTTTGTTAAATGGGCGAATCGGGAAAGTGACGAGACGGGATGTAGCCGTAGTAGGTAGGCCTCGGGTGACATTATGGTGTGTGTATCCTGTATCCACATTTGTTGACATTCTCAGCTTTTCCGTGTATTTTTAAGGTGTTTTCCTTAAAGGAATGGTTTTGATAAGCACGTGTTTTGGAAGCAAAGTGTATTGAGAGTTGAAGGAAAAGCTTTTCTTCCTCTTTAATATTTTTGATAAAGCCTGGTGCCTTTTTAAAAAAAAAGCCTTTTCTGGTTTGGAATATGATGCGATTAAGGTTTAGACTAACCTATTTTTTTACTTCTAATGCTTGTTTCCAGTGACGCTACATTTAGACGTTCATTTAGATGTCATTTTCATTATCAGCTTGACGCAGTGGCTGAGCGACTGGCTGCTACGCTGCGTGTCGCTAGTTCGATCCCCGCACGAAAAGAAAATTCTTATTTACTTATTAATTTTTTGCTGTATCAACTCTCGATTTGTAAAATCTAGTCTAGTCTAGTCTTCTATCGCTAAGTTATTACTCTGCAGGTTACTTACCTAGCTGTAATGTTTCACTTGCAGCAACTTAGTTAAGGGTCCAAGTTAAACATACTAAAGACCTTCGTTAGGAATGGTAGCCAAAGCTTTTGTCCTAATGTGGATAGTCTCGTGTTTAGTGTTATTTAATTGGGACATAATCATGTAAGTTGAGAGTGTTCTGTCTTAGTTTTGAAGAACGTATAAAATCTAACTTCTCCCATATTCGCTGAAATAACAGCATATTATGAATATAGAAGATGAAATCCTAGCACGCACGCGGTGTAATAAGCATAACGTAAATACGTTGATTTTAAAATTATGAATACTCTTTTCATTTATCATCATCAGCCTATAGTGTTCCCACTGCTGGGACACAGGCCTCCTCTCCATAAGAGAGGGAAAGGGCTATAATCCACCACGCGGGCCCAGTGCGGGTTGGTAGATGTCACATGTCTTCGAATTTTTAGTTCTAGGACATGCCGGTTTCTTCACGATGTTTTCCTTCACCGTTTTTGAGAGCAGCGGTGATGAAATAAATTACACAAAGTAATGTGCCTGCCTGGGTTCGTACCCACGGCTTACTGGTCGTAAGTCGGGGCTGCCACCACTGGTCCACCGCTGCTTTCTCTCCTTTCACTTACATATTTTCATATTTATAAGATTTTATTTATATTTGTGGGTGATACTGATTGTGCTTGTTGCATTTGTTGTTTAAACTTATTGAACTAAACTGCTATAGGATAATTGTATTTTTAATTCAAAAATCGACGTTTCTACGTTACATTTACACCGCGCGCTCATACAAAGGCCTGGGTTCAGAGAGAATGTCTGTTTGCATAGGGACCGGAAAAAATGTAACACAGTATTGTCCCCCGTAGACGTAATATTAAAACGCGAGAGTTTTTAACGTAATACCAGAAAAAAAGTAGAAATATAAATTAAGGAAAACACTTTTAGAGAAATATGAAAACTCTGACTTTTAAAAAACTTACTGAGCAGAAAATGTTCCACTAAGAAAGCTTTTCGTTTCAATCAGAACTTTATACTTGGGTAGGTACTTTATAAGTACTATGAAGTTTATTTTCTATATCTTTGAAGATATAGAAAATAAACTTCTTCTTTTACCGGCTACTCTGGCTTTTACTTTTTCTTTTTTTTTAAGATAATTAAGTAATGTTTTTTTTTCAGTTACTTTAATTGTAATATATATTTTGCACATCTATTATGGTAGGATATTATTATGGTAAGAAGAAGTATTTTATAAAAATATTCCGTTAAGGCCAGCGCAGACGACGGACTTTTTTCCGCGGCGGAGAAAAAAGTACGGTCCGCGAATATAAAGTCCGCCACGGATTTACTGCGAACTCAACGCACACGGTGTGATAAATTTCGGTCGTGATACTCTTTTTTTGACGTATCATATAAAAAAGTTCTTTTTTCGACTTCTTTTTATTAAAATTTTACAATCGATTTCCGCGTCATCGTTTATCGTCGTGCATACGTACGTCACTTTCGAGCGCACAACGTGGACTAAAGTCCGCCATGTGCGTTGCTTCGCCTAGGCACAGGAGTTCTATTTTTTTCGGGGACTCCCCCGTACTTTTGTCCTGTCCGCTCTCTGCATGTCCTCGGTTATTCAGAGGACTTTTTGTACACCCCGCGTTTGCGTTACTCGATACAGTTGTAAGCGATCTATTTTAGCGGACAAAAAAGTCCTCGAACAAAAATGTGTGTACAAGCCTTAACCATCGGTCCGTCGAGCATTTTTATTCATGCGGTTTGTCGCGTGGGGTCCCTCAAGACCCCAAGAATAAAACGCCTATAAAACCCCTTATAACTAGTATTTATTTTTGGTTTAGCAGCTCCTTATTTATTTATTCAATGACAGTAAAATTACAACAAATTAATCAAAAATATTAATTTATAAATTGTAAAGTTTTTTTTTCTTTACTTTAGTTCCGGTATCCCGTTTACCGTAGTAGTTAAATGTCCACTCATTCTATATTTGTATGAGTGGACATGCAACTGATTATGTCCCACTGCTGGGCAAAGACCCGTATCCTTCCATTTTCTCTCCGTGCGGTTTTCACCGACCAATCTCTCCCAAACGCTTCTAGATCATCACGCCAGCGTTTTCTTTTTCTAGGCCTCCCTCGGCGATAATTTATTCGTCCTGAAAATACTAAGTAGAAACCTGGCCGCCTTATCTCAGTATCATGTTCAGTTCTGAACCAGTCTCCGTCGGACAAAGGCTCAATTATCTTTGAGGGTATCCATTGCCAGTCTTGATTTGGAAGTGCAGTGATCTGGCCTTAATACCGGCCAGCACTGATAATAGGCTCCTGTACTGCTCTGGAATATTAGAGGGCAGATATTGGTGTCGGTTAGTAGTATTATTTGTATGTTTTAAGCTGGGATAAGTTGGAGTATTGGGCTGTTTGATTATTGCTTCTGGGTTATACGTATACCTATGAGCAAATATTCAATACAAACTTTTTCCTGCGGCTTAGTTCGCGTTATAGTCACTCTGGGAAAATTAGCTTCTCAGTAGTGAAAGAATTTTCAGAATCTACGGTTCTAAAAGTTCAAACTTACAAACTTTACCTATTTAAGCTTTTATTTAACTTGCTAATGTATGTATTATGTTTGTTCGGGTGGAATCTTGCAACTCAATTTTGAATCAGATATCTTCAACCGATTGGTTAGCTGTGTAACGTTATTCTAAATCTAACATGATGGAACACCCAAGGTGACGGACTAATTATTTTTAATGCATTCTTACAGTAAAGGTACCAAATGAAAGGGCTTGCTGAGAATAAATCGAAAAATAAAGTGACGTCGCTCTAAATCCAATATTGCGGACACAATTTATATGATATAAAAGCTAGTCGCGAGATTTACTTGCGCAGATGAACAAGTAAATTAAATAACTTGATGTGATTGATTTTAACTATTAAAATTTTCAAAGTAGTAAATACGAGTACTTAAGTTTCGCGACAAGCTTTTATACCATATAAATTGTGTAATGACGTTATAAATTGATAGTAAAAGTTTTAAAGTCAAAGTTTATTTTTTTCTTTTTAGCGCTTTCAAATGAAAGTTTGTTTTTTATTTATTTTAAATAGGGTTAGGTGTAGTATCATCAAAAGACCAGATGGAAAAAGACAGCTGCCAGAGGAGAATTGAAGTAAAAAATGTGCAGGAAGATTATTGAGACATTGTTTAAAAACAAAGTAAAGGACTAGATCCTAAAAAATGTGACTTTCTATAAACGATCAAAATTATAAAAAACTTAAAATGTAAAGCATACCCCTATACTTTTTTAAGTGTCCAAAGTCAAAGTCAAAGAATCTGTAAGTATTTTTATTTGTCTGACGGTTGTTGTCGGGTTTTTCTATAAAGTCTTAAGTCACGGATAACTTTAACTACGCGATGTTGAACTTTGATATTAGTTCTTCAGCTTGGTCATAGATGGCGCTGTAGTACTTTTAATAATATGTTGCTGTCGTACTTTTTGAAGTGCCGCTACAAATGTATTGGATTGTCCTGAGCTGACGTTATCCGACCGAAAAGCTATTGTGAATCCGGTTTGACAGTCGATGTAGAACTATGGAGTGCTTCAAAAGAAATTGCCACTCTTATAGGGCAGTGTAAAAAATCGTTCTGGAACATTTCATTGTAAGGTCACTTTAATCTCACAAAAAGGTACATGTCTTTTCAGAAATGCATACCATTTATTTTCGTGGACTGTGACATGATAAAGTGGTCACTAGGGATTTGGATGGAATCTGTCAAAGAAGGGGCGGGCGGTCACAATTTTGTTATATTCTAAAACTTCAACAATTGGGGAATGATTTCGATTATCTTAGTTTCATTTTAGTTTCTATTCGAATTCTTATTCCCCTCTCTACTTTAATTAAACACATATTTGCAGCTTTGTCGGCACGGTTGGTGTAGTAGTTGAGCGATCGACTGCTGCGCTACGTGTTGCGGGTTCGATCCCCGCACGGAACAAATATTTGTATGGCCTACAGATAGTTCTTCTGGCTCTGCTGCTGTTTGTGTATGTGAGTTTAAATGTTTGTAAACGCACCCACGATACAGGATAAATTCTTAATGTGAAGCAACGTCTTTTTTTTATATATATATTTCTTGCGTATTCTGTCTAGGTTAGGCTAACTATGTTCTATGCTAATTCTGTCGCTCTCGAGTCTAACTGGATGTAGCTGAATATTAGTATTTGACGTTAAAGCAATCTGCCTATCTGACCTCCACAGCTCAGTTACTGGGTAACACGATGTAATCCTCGGTACTGGTTGTCAGAATTTCTGGATTGTGATCCATAACAACTAAGGGCACTTTAAAAACAGACTATTGTCCATACTAAGGTGTTATTGTTAAAATCGCCGTTTGGTTTAAGACCAAGAACTGTTTTTTTTTAGTAACCTTGTATGTCCCACTGCTGGGCAAAAGCCTCTCATATCCTTTCAGCTACTCTTTTACTACGCCACCTCTTACTAGGCCGGCCTCGGCGATGCCATCTATCTTCAGGAACCCATCGTGTTGCGATCTGTGCCCAGTGGTCGTTATAACGAACTAGCTGTCCAGTGCAACTTCGTCTGCGTCTCATTTTCCCGTTTTCGCAACATGTTTCATTGCTTCTCCGCTCTTATTGGTCGTAGCGTGATGATACATATAGCCTTCCTCGATAAATGGGCTATCTAATACTGAAATAATTTACAAATAGGACCAGTAGTTCCTGAGATTAGCGCGTTCAAGCAAACAAACAAACAAACTCTTCAGCTTTATTATTAGAACTAGCTGTCCCGCGCAACTTCGTCTGCGTCACATTTTCCCCGTTTTCGCAACACTTTTCATAACATTCCTATTTGTCGTAGCGTGATGATATATAGCTTGTAGCCTTCTTCGATAAATGGACTAACTAACACTGAAAGAATTTTTCAAATCGGATAAGTAGTTCCTGAGATAAGCGCGTTCAAGCAAACAAACAAACAAACTGTTCAGCTTTATAATATTAGTATAGATTAGTAGTTTATAGTGGTATTCTAAAAAACGTAGCGCGAGCTTTAGGGTTACGTGTTGAGCAGTCCAAAAGCCTTTGACTGCGTGAAATGGGACAAACTTTGGAAAGTGCTACTAGAGATGGGTGTTCCTGAACACCTCGTTGCTTTGATCCAGAGTCTGTATGCTGAGAACCGTTCTTTCATCAGGGTAGGTACTGAATATTCCCATATGTTTCGAACCAAACAAGGAGTGAGACTGGGCTGCATCTTATCCCCTGCACTCTTTAACATATATGGAGAGTACATTATTCGGAAGACCATCGAAAATTGGGAGAACGGTTTTCCCATAGGTGGAAAGAGATTATCCAACCTCCGATATGCCGATGACACCGTTCTTTTGGCAACATCCATGGCAGATGTGAGGGAACTGTTTCGAAGACTCGAGTTAGAAAGCGCCAGCATAGGTCTCGCAGTAACAGGACGAAAACTAAAGTAATGCTAGTGGATCGAGCCGGCAAACTAACAGACAGCACCAGCAATATTCTCGGCATTAATACCGTCGACCGCTACATATACTTGGGTTCCCAAATCTGCAATGACGGCAGCTGTATCCCCGAGATTAAAAGGAGAATCGGTATGGCAAAAGATGCTATGACCCGTTTAAGCAACATCTGGAAGAAAAGAGGAATTGGTATCAAAACCAAGATCAGATTGATACGAGCGCTGGTATTTCCTATCTTCCTGTATGGAGTAGAGACGTGGACAATCCTGGCCCGAGAAAGGCATAGGATTGATGCTTTCGAGATGTGGTGCTGGAGACGAATGCTGAGAGTACCCTGGACAGCTAAACGCACCAATGCATCCATCTTAGCCCAGCTCCAAATTAAAACTCGCTTGTCCACCATATGCCAACAACGCATCCTATCATATTTCGGCCACACTGTGCGTAGAGGCGACGAAAGTCTGGAGAAATTGATAGTTGTTGGAAACACCGAAGGCAAGAGATCGCGCGGTCGCTCACCAACAAGATGGACCGATCAAGTCAAGGACTCGTCGTCCTCCAAATTCTACGCGGTTGTAAGAGACGCGATGGACAGAAACCGATGGAGGCATATCATCCGCTGCCGATGCGACCTTCAAGCTGACCACGATCCTCAGACATGAGGGACCGACCCCAGAGAGAGAGTTGAGCAGTCCACACTTACCATTCGGCAACGAGAACACGTACCCTTAAAGTCATTCATCTACTTACTGATAATTTGGTGGTTTTATTCTAAACCCTAACTAGTGTAACTAGTGAACACCAAATAGATTATTACAATAACATTTATTTTCATTAAACTCTACTTCTAAGTAAATATCTAATACTGTTATACCCAAGGGTTTAGTTATTCTCAAAGTTTGAGGTACAGACAAAAACTCAAAGCAAGATCTTTAAGTCTGAAAACAGACGTGGGAGTTTTCATACCTAGAATTTTAATCCTAAACCCACGTAGAAACAGGTACACAACCAGTAAATATTTATTTATTTAACACTTCAAGCACATAGTACAGTGGGCATTTTCTACCAGTCAACCTTTGGGTGATGCAGAGACAAACAGTCATCATTCATCATAATTTCAGCTGAAAGACGTCCACTGCTGGACATATGTCAATGTGGTCTTATAAGAGGGGTTTTGCCATAATCGCCACGCTTGGCAGGCGGGTTGGCGATCGCAGTACGGTTGTAACAAAAGCACAGAGAACGCTGCTGCCCATCCTCTGGCAAGTCCCTTAGTCGCCTCTTACAACCCACGGGATGATATGGGATGGTGCTATTCCTTACGTCCGACACCATACACAACCAGTGAGAGACAAACAGTGGTAGGTGTATATCTATAAAATATTATAACAGTTTGCCTTCAGGGTAGTATCTTCTTACATAACCTCACGCCTGTTATCCGCGATTGCCTTCAGGGTAGTATCTTCTTACATAACCTCACGCCTGTTATCCGCGAAGGGTATAGCAGAGGTGCACCTAAACAGTACTACCACATTTCCCCAGTTATTTTTTAAGTCCCTTTTATGCGCGCCTCTTGCCATAAACTGGACACAAATCCAGACTCTGTGGCTGCTACTGAGAAATTCTTGGCGGAAAGATCTGCCCGACCCGGGAATCGAACACTAGACCAACGAGGCAGTCACCAAGACCACCTGCTTCTTGGAAGGATTAACGTCAAGAATTAAAATATACACATACTTAGATGACATAAAACATAACGTCCGGCCTTCCTTCCCTCCTTCACAGGTCATTTATTCAAATAAGGTTGATAATTAGTACTTTTGAATGCCAACAAGACACAGTCGCCCAAAAAGCCCACCCTTCGCCACAGCTGTGAAGAAGAAGGGGCTGGAGAAACTACCCACAGTTTTTTTTTTCTTTTTAAAAACGTTGCCCCACTGGGAATTTCTCCTGTATCGTGGGTGCGTTTACAAACATTTAAACTCACATACACAAACAGCCAGACCAGCAGTAGCACAGAGGTAGAAGCAATATTAAACCGGATTGAGGAGGCAGGATTGGGGGAGGCCTTTGCCTAGCAAGGTGACATTGTAGGCTAATAATAAAAATCTTTGAAATGAAATGAAATGAAATTGTTTATTCAGTAAATAGGATGTAGGAATCACTTTTACACGTCATCACATTTTAAACATAAGCTAGATGGGGTCGACATTTCGTATCTGACTACCCTGAGAAGAAATGGCGAAACAAACTCAGGAATCAAAGTCTGTTATAAAACATGTACAATATGTTTCATGTTTTACAATGAATTAAATTATAATTTGAATATAGAAAATAGGATAATAATTATAATGTCAAATTAATAAATTAATTAGTTAATAAATAAAAAAAAAGGAAATAATTAATTTAAAAAAGGAAATATACAATAGGATATATCAGATTTTTTGTCAATATTGAATAATAATTACATAACGCTTAGCAGAGCGAGCAGTTCAATCCCAGGCCTTTTTGTCATCTAAATAATCAATTATTTTATAGTACCCCTTCTTACATAGTTTGGTTTTAATGCAAATTTTAAATCGGTTGATTGATAAATTTCTAATGTCTGTCTTTGGACCTGGTAATAGCTTTCAAAGGGGCGTTTTTTACAATGGTTTTAAACAGGATCAATTTATGCTTTTTGGTAGCTTATGTCAATCCCAGGATTCCGTGCTCAGTAGTCATGGCGCAATTACACTGGGTCGTCCGTCCGAATTCTATTGCCTATGGAATTCGGGGAAACGACCAAGTGTAAATGTCCTCGGATAATATCGTCCGGCTACATCATTTATTTTTTCGTAATTCTTAGCTTGTATTCCATTGCGTTGACTAGTGTAAAAAATACACTGGATGCCCGAATTCGAGTCAAGGTTTTCGAACATAAAACATAAATACTGGCAAACGACCCAGTGTGATTGCGCCATTACGGATGCGACAAATCGACCAGGCAAACAAAATTCGAGATTGTCAACTAGGTAGAAAATTTCTGAAACATTTATTGCATGTACTGTTATGCATCTAAATCGAATACAGATACAGTAATCCGTCGAATCACTGGTGTGCACCACTGCATCCTCCGATTGCACACAAATATGCAATTTAACATGGTACAAATAAAAGTTTCTGTGAAGCGAACTTACACAGTCGAAGCTAGATACATATTTCTTGTGTTGTTGTGTGTTCTTACTTCTTTCAAATTCTTGTCTATTGCATAAACATATTTGCGTAAGTAATTACTTAAACTCAAGCACCTAATTACTTCGACTTGACTAAAGATACCAGCACGCGTAGCATGACCGCCGTATAAACGGGCTATGTCGACGGAAGAATCGACAAACTGACACATTGTGATTGTCTATCTGTCATTATGTCTACTCTTCCGTAGACAAAACTCGTTTCTACAGTGGTCATGCTACGTGCAGACTGAGTATGACTTTACTTTTAGCAAATAACATCTACTGGTAGACCCTACTATTACAGCTTAAAGAATCAATCGAAGTCATTCACAACCTATTTATGTCCCAAGGCTTATGATGCTCAAAAACTCTCAACATACACTCCAAGCAAATATCATTAATCTGGCTCTCGTCGCTTTTCTGATCTCATTCACATGATACAGGGAAAGCAAGATTAATTCCCCCCTCTGATATGAAGGCAAATCATCTACATACACCCTGTGAAGGAGATATTGTGAAAGAAAATATGAAGGGAAGTAAATTACATTTTTAAATGCGAGTACGAAATATGAAGTATTTTCTGTAAAGAGGTTTTTTGATGTCGTTCTGTTTTGATAAGTTGTCATTCATTCTAAGCCACCTGGTGTGAGATTACATATGTGGATTCATAACATAATCACGCAATATCACGCATGTAATCCCTTATGGCTATTTTTGAAGTGAAAACTTCTTTAGGCCGTGTTCTGCACATTTGTGATGGGTAAAAAATGATAAACTCGCGTCAGGAAACGTGACCGTCAGGTAGACATTACGTCGACTGTCAGGTTACGAAGGAATTTGAACTTTATGTCATCTGTTATTGAGTTTGGGTTTCCAAAACTGGAAAATTCGTAAGACGGATTGTAATAGTTCTGAAGTGTTAAATTTTTAATGTTATAATAATTTTTTTTGGGACATGGTCGCCTTACTATTCCCAAACCACTGCAACTCCTGAAAGCCAGAATCAACAGCGGCGTCCACCAGAAAAGCGCTCAAATGAAGCTCGATAAAGCCCCAGAGAAACAATTTGACTGTCTTGGATCCTGCAACGAAATAAATGAGAAAAGAAAAGCGAAGGAGTTGGTAAAACATAATTTCCATTTCTGGATCTCATGGCTAGGCAAAAGGTGTACTAATAATGCACCCACGTTTCGGCAGATAAGCTGAAGAGCCTACGCCTTGGACGTTTCATACACACTTTCATGTCCTTATTTTCCCAAATGACGGAACCGATTTTAATGAAACTTCATACGCATAAGCTGGATAAAAACTTACTAAAAACTTACTAAAAAACCTTTTCTAAAATTTGTGTTACAGCTAAATTTGACCGATTAAAAATTATCTATCTATAGAAACATTGCACTTACCCGATGAAACGAAATAAAAAAAAAGACATTCCGAAAATGTAAGTTTTTCTCACTCAGTCTCACTTTCAGAATAGTAGGTATAAAAGTGACGAAGGTTATAATATAAGTATGCTCCAGACAAGATAAATGAAGAAAGATATTATTTCGAAAGAAAAGACTAACCTTCGTTTCGTGTAGATATTATTTTTGTTTCAATTTCGTCCGAAAGGAGCATTTAATAACAAATTCAGATCATGCCTAGTGTTTGTGTTTGTCCCTTTTTCGTTTATTTTGTCTTTATTGTTTTATATTTATTTTTGAGCTTATTTTCTTTATGACTTTTTGAGGTTTGTTTATGTATTGTGTTCTAGAAAATCGTTTCTGAATAGATTTCAATTTCCGATAGCGCTTAGATATCTACAACAGAACATCACGCCTGTGATCCCCTAAGGGCTAGGCAGAGGTGCCAGGGCTGCGGGTTGTTCGAAAGAGATACCGTGGCCCTGGAACACAAAGGGCTGGGAAGGAACATAGATGGGTTGTAGTCAGTCAAGTCTGACACTCCCTTCCGCTCTGCCCAGAGCGGGAACAGTCATTTGATGATTTCCCATCAGAAAAAAAAGGTCTATGCAGAGGTGTAGCTATTAGTGTACCTACATTTCGCTAGTTAGCTTTCAAGTCCCATGTAATTAATACCTACCATGTAATTAATACCTGCCATCAAACGGGCACAAATCTTAGGTATTTATGAGCTTTGCCGATATCAAATCAAATCAATCAATCAATCAAAAATATTTATTTACTAGAATCATCATCTGCCTAGCCTTTTCCCTGACTATCTTGGGGTCGGCTTCCAGTCTAACCGGATGCAGCTGAGTACCAGTATTTTACATGAAGCGACTGCCTATCTGACCTCCACAACCCAGTAACTGGGTAATACGATACCCCTTGGTAAGACTGGATGTCAGACTTTTAGCTTCTGACTACTCGTAACGACTGTCAAAGATCTACAAATGACAGCCGGGACCAACGGCTTAACGTGCTTTCCGAGGCATGGAAGAAACTAGATATGTAATTATGGTCACCCATCCACAGACCAACCTCGGCAAGCACGGCTTAACCTTAAAGATCGACCTGGGTGGCTGTTATTATTTATTTACTAGAATATGGTGTATAAGGTGTTACAGTATTTTTTTTCAGCGTATCCTGTCATACCCTGGCGTGCAAATGTCTTCACAATCAGAGATGGCAATTATTCTACCTTACAAATATCAGATTCTATTGATTTGTTTTCTAAATAGTCCTTAATGGTGTAATATCTTTTAAAAAGCAATAGTTTGAGGAGGGTATTTTAAACATAGTCAGAGATAAGTCTTGCAAACTATTTGGTAAATGATTGTTAATAATAATCGAATTGCAGTATACATTTTTCTTAAATAATTTCAGTTTTATTGGTGGCAGTAGATATGTAACTTTATCGATTGGTGCTAGTGAGTTCATCACAACCCATTCTGCGTCAGTGACCCCCACCCTCTATAGGTGTGAGGATCTACACTTATCAGCGGCATGGTTAGCGGATTAGCTAGGTAATCAACTTATTGGCTTTAAGTTTTGGTTTCGAAACCCACAAGATTCTCATTACTAACTTCATTCTCCTGCTCCTATAACCCAATTTGTTTGGGGTCGGCGTAGAATGTCTTCTTTTTCCCTACGTTTCTAATACTCGTCATCTCAGCATAGACTTCCTTTCCAGTTATATCTTCTTCTTCTTATCTTCTTCTTCTTTCTCTGGTCTTTCTCTACTCTTATAGCCATCCACATTATGCACGAGGCCAAAATGTTATCTCGTGCTGTAACAGTTATATAGTGCTGTAATAGTTTTAAAAACCAGCCACAGCACACACACTGACACAGGGTTCCGTAGCACCAAATAATAAAGGGTGTAAATAAACACTTAACGAAGCCGAAAAGGGTTTCGTTGAAAGTTTAGTGTGTAGCGGTTCATAATAGGTACCTACTCTCCAAATTTCAACAGTGTGGTGCCAAGTCTCGAAATAAAACTCTGTGACATACGTACGGCAGACATACAGACAGATAGTCGGACACACCGAATCCATGACTGTTCCGTTTTTGCGATTTCGCCACGGAACCCTGAAAACACACAGCGCTGTTAAAGTAACTGGATAACATCTACAGTGTCTTTAAGTCGTCATCAAGCGACCAGCACGAAAGCTGATTCTAGTCAAACCTTGCATTTAATACGCAATCCTTCTACCCAACTATGCAAACTCACTATTAATCCACATCAGCAACAAAAAGTCCCCTGCCTGTCCTGCCTGTGTCCCCAGCTAGTCTGAGCTACGTGAGGGAAATACATACGATCATTCTTACCCAATTACGTGGACGTTGCAGGGGATGGCTATGAATTTACCTTACATGTTTGATTTAATCTATTCTTGTCCCTCCCTTGGAATATAGAATAGAATAGAATAAAACTTTATTGTACACCAAACATTAAACATAACGGGTTTACAAAACTGCTAATTTTATGGTTACAACGGCGGTCTTATCGCTGATAGCGATATCTTCCAGACCTTTGGATGGACATTATGGAATTAAAATAAAAAAGGGGGTAGTCAGTGGTGTACTACACAAAAATTTTAAATAACAAAGGTAAAGTCTAAATGAAGTCGGAATATCTAAGTAAAGGGCAGAAAAAGGGCGGGCCTGTGGATGGACGGTGAGCTAGTCCATTACTCAATGGGCTAGCTCACCGTCCGTCCGTCTGATGACGACAGGCCGTGTCGACGGCGCGTTCGTGTTCCACGCGCGCCTCAAGGAGATGTCAGCAAATCGGAAGGGGTCCGAGAGGGCCGATGCCTGCGAGGGCTGCGGGACTGTTCGAAAGAGATACCGTGACCCTGGAACACAACGGCCTAAGAAGGAACATGGATGGGTTTTAGTCAGTACAAGTCTGACACTCCGCCCAGAGCAGGAAGGGTCATTTGATGATTACCCATCCTTAAAAAAAAAGCACGATGAGTGATTACAAACGTGTGTATGCACGCGTAGCATGACCGTCGCAGAAACGGGCTATGTCGACGGAAGAGTCGACAAACTGACACATTGTCATTGTCTTTCTGTCAGTATGTCCAATCTTCCTTAGACAAAAATCGTTTCTACAGTGGTCATGGTACGCGTGCTGGTGCGAAGTAGGAACAATGCAACATTCCCACAGTTTACTGAACTACATAGGTAATAGTACAAGTGTTGTTTTGCATCCTCGTCAAAATTCAGGAGGTTGTCACAAAAGACATAAATAATCAATTTAAATTACGCTACCAAGTTAATTAATAATAAACACTGATTTTTTTGGTTGTTTATGTTTGTCAGTATATCAGAATAACCCCCATAACGTGGTTTAGGGAATAAGGAATTATCGAATAAACGTTTGACTATGTATATGTGGAAGCGCAGTTATAGGGCGAGAATCAGACGGCCTGCTTACCGATGCTACTTACCGATTTCCGTAAATAAGAAAAAAAAATAAAAATTACCTACCCATTTTATTATTGATTCGCGTCGAGAATCATTAGCATAATTACCTTCTTGAATTTGACGAGGATGCAAACCAACACCTTGTATAACCCAGTTAGGCAGAGCTTTCCCAACCTAATAGTACACTCACATTTCGCCAATTAAGTCCAATGTAATAGGGGGCAAGTTTATTGCCATCCACCGAGTACAAATCCAGACTCTGTGACTGCTAATGAAATTTCTCATGAAATGACCCAATAACATTTTACCCTAAGCGGGAATCGAACCAAGACCTTATGCTCAGCAGTAAACCTTGGGACCACTCGACCAACGACCAAAATATAATTATTTATCTACAATTTTCTTTGCAGGAACACAACTCTTTATTATAAACGTTTATAATTGACACGTTCGTAGAAAATAATATTTTTTCAGTCCATTGACCTTGTAAACAGTTTGCTTTATCAGTAATAAGCAAAATAAGAGCAAGGTTGAATACACCATTAATTTAACATTCCAATACCTACAGAATATAAATCTCAAGCTGCCAGGTGTATGAGCTGAAACGAAGCAGAATTTTCCGAAAAAAATTACATCGCTTTAGCTCTAAATCTTCCGAATTTAAACAAAGATGTGATACATTTTACAACTGATCGGAATTTTCTTTCTACTTGAAAGAAACCCGTAACTAAACAAAGGTGTAAATCAATAAACGTAGGTATCTAATGGGCTAACGAGCGCAGCCCAATGATCCAGAAAGTTGCCTATTCACTGAATAAACTTTGTGTGAAAACATACGCAAGTATATTTAGCGTAGATACAACAAGTTCTATTTACATTTCGAATAAAAGAGTACTACGCAAACGTGAACTTCTTTCATGAAAAAACTCACAATTAGTGACGTTTAAAAGAGCACTAATCTCATAATCCGCGATGCAACAAGTAACCGGCCGCCCGCCCAACGTTCGGGGGGCGGGGGGCGACATCGCTCCACGACGCTCGACGCTTCAGTATCGTCGCGACCATGGCTACAGACGGACGCACGAAGCGCTCGCAGTCGATATGTGCTCCCGCCTCCGCGAGTATGGAAGCCCTCGCGGCTCCCATGGAGACCACGCCGGCGCCTCGCCGCAGGCCGGCAGCAAGGTCTCAGTCCGCGCGCATCACCGGCGGCCGCTCGGTCCGCCAGCGGCGCCAGCAGCAGCAGCAGCAACTGGATAGAGAGACCAGGACCCGGTACAGCTCGGAGCCTCGCCTGGCCGAGGCGGAGACTCCGCCGCAGGTCCGGCGGCAGGCCTCCGCCCGGCGCCGGCCGCCTCCGGGTCAGCACAACCAGCCGCGCCGCTCCAACGCTTTCCTAGACGTGCCCCGCACTCCTCAGCACCAGCCCGAGGAGGAACCCGACGAGGACTCGTACCGACTTCGCACGTTCAACATCACGCAGAAAGGAGGTCAGTGCTAGCGACACGTTCGTTCACCCTCAACTATATTTACACGCGCCAAAGTTAGTGTAACGTCTTTTTTTAATTCGACTTCGAAACGGAAAAGTTGGCAGTCAGCCGGCTCGGCTTCTGCGATGACTTTTAAGTGAGTTGGAGAAAATTGTGCGTAAGACCGACGCGGAAGAATATGGAGTCCCGGAGACGCGCCGTGTTCGGAATAAAACTGGGTTAAAAAAGCCATCGTTAATATATTATTTTTGTGTCATCGTGAATCATGTTGAGCAGCGTTTACGAGGCCACTATAAATCAAGATACAAGAACGTTTGAGTTTACTTTTGAGGTAAAAATAAATCGGGACGCACGAAGTGAACACACGAAAGTACACTCTATGGACGTCAAAAGTTTTGAAAGCAGTGCACGGCGAGCAAATCCGTTATCTTTGAGGGTCAACAAAGAGTTTCCGCCAAGTCTTAGAGCTAAGTAACGCTTGAGACAGTGAGATCGGTTGGATGTGTTCTCAGTTTTCTAATAGTAGGAGCTTATTTATCAAAATGTCGCGTTTCCGTAAACAAAGGAACGTCGCATCTGTTTGGTATAATGCATATTGAATAGGCTCCGTCGGGGACAATGTCTGTTCAGTGAGCTTGTCGAGATAAAACAACAGTCGGCCGATATTATTACGTATTAGATAGACAGACGTACGTACCTACTTCGGTTGTATTCAGATCAAACGCGAGCTTTGCAGAAAGCTTTCATTCATAATTCATTGATGTTTTTTCAATAGTCATAACTCCTAAATCGAAAGTAAAGCTTATGAATATCGTCTATCAAATTGATTTAGAAACTTTTTAAGCGGTAGGTACTGATTTCAAAGGAAATATTTTTTTAGAATACCAATTTGATAGTATCAAAAAAAGTTCGTAATAAGACAAATATTCAGAGTTTGTTCTTGAAGGTAGTTTGCCAAAAGTTTTTAGATGGAATTTTGCGGTGACTCTAGTTTTACTTTGTGGGTTCAGCTATTAAGGAGAAGTTCTTTTAAGTGCTTCCATAAAGTCAGATGAAATGTTAAGTTAAGTATGGTATTCACAGAAGATGGATGATTTGCTGTATTAATAAAGAGAAACTTAACATAAAAAAAGCTTTCAGGGAAGAAATTCCAGGTGGAAAAACCCAATATAACTTTGCTAGATCTAAGAATCGAACTCGTGATCTCAGCAGGAAATTAGACAGTTTTTCAACTTTTTCTTAGTTATGATTCGATCCCGAATTTTTTTTTTAACATAGCTGTCGAAATGGCATTAAAGGTACTATAGTTACAAATCTGCCGGACCCTGCAGGAACACCTGCTTTATGTTATCCAATACAAATTAAGATATTGCTATGATCTAACGAACGCTAGCAAGGCTCGTAATTTGGTTTCTTAATCTTAATTATTCTTAATTTGTTTTCAATATTTACTTAAAGCAGAGAGCAGTGGTGGCCCAGTAGTGGCAGCCCCGACTAAAGAGCAGTAAGCTGAGGTGGGATCAAACCCAGGCAGGCGCATTACTTTGTGTAATTTATTTCTTCACCGCTGCTCTCAAAAACGGTGAAGGAAAACATCGAGAGGAAACCGGCATGTCCTAGAACTAACAAATCGAAGACATGTGACATCTACCAACCCGCACTGAGCCCGCGTGGTGTGTTACAGACCGTCTAGCCGTGGGAACATAAAAGGCTGATGATGATGATGATGGTGATGATGATCTACTTAAATGTACACATCAAATAACAAGATTTTCAGCAGTGATAGCCCAATGTGACCTTCGGACTGCAAAGTCCATAGGTCTCAAGTTCGAACCCAGGACACGCACGTCTGATTTTTCGGATTCATGTACGTATTGTTCAATTATCATTTGCTTCGGTGAAGGAAAACATCGTGAGGAAACCAGCATGCCTGAGAGATATTTCTTGGCAGCATGTTAAGCCAAGTCGTGAAGATGCCCATGGGTTGCATAAATACTGACATCAGTTTCAGCACTAAACACAGGATAAAGAAAGAGAGAACAAGATTTTTGGCAGAAATCCCGTTATTAATCTAAAGATTTTGTCTACAATGAAGCACTTTCTGTAATTCCAAGAGAATTTTTCATTAAAATGAAAATATTTTATTTTACATAGGCCTACACTCATAAAACGTCGACAGAAGAGGCACGGTTCGGGTTGGTCGTTTCCTATGGAGAAGAACCGTCTAGAAACTCCATGGTTTCTCTTTTAAAATCATTTGGTTATACAATATTTGGATGTTACAGCGTTATTAAGTATGAGATGACAGCGTAGGCCCAACAATAAGTTGTTGCTTATTGCAAAAGGTAGAAATAAATAAAAAAAGTAAAAAAAAACCTTTACCTTGCAATTTTCATATAATCTTGAGATATTATTTGATATTTTCAGTCACGACAAATTATTAAAGGAAGCTTATTGCTAACCCCACAAAAGTCTACAGCTGTCCTATTTCCCTAATAACGAAATGAATGAGCAAAAAAATTCTAAAGCCGAATTCTCAGAATCTTTATGAAATGTAGGAAAGGAGTACTCTCATCTTAATTGGACATTTGAGGCCTACATTCGTGGTTCATTTTGTGGGGCGAAAGAAATCTAGCATCCCGCCCTGGTTTCGCACGAGTAAGATTTACTAATATAAAAATAATTTTTCATACAACCCTGTCCTGGCAACGACGAACACAATAAAAAACAGCCAAGTAGGTCGAGCCGTCAAAATCAAAATAAAAATATTTTATTTTACTTAGGCCTACATGGGCACTTATAAAACGTCGACAAAAGGTGCAAGGTTCGGGTTGCTCGTTTCCTATGGAGAAGAACCGGTAAGAAGCTCCAAGGTTACTCTTTTTAACCCAGGTTGAATAAAATAATGTTCGTCCTCTAGTGATGCTCCGTCATGTTGCAATTATTTTTATTTATTTCGGTAATATGTAGATAAACTGCCTCGCTGCATATACTTTCTGTTTATTTGACTACCTTAAATGGCCAACATAAATTTCATTGACGATCACCGTAAAGTAGAGCAGAAAAGAAAGCTGGCCTATCTGTGATCACACGCTGGAATTGCCTGTCTGGTCTGTCAGACTTTTGTGCCCCTGACTACCTGTAACGACTGTCAATAATCCAGAAATGACAGCCGGGATCAGGGCAAGGAGGAAACTCGATATATCACGGGTCCCTAGCCAAGCCGGCTTAAGCTAAAGATCAACCTGTTCTGGCTGTTCTATTAACCCACAAGTTCCTGGTACAAACTTTAAAGCAGAACTAAATAAAAATTTCGCTAGCAGAACCTCACACCTTAAAACAAAACAAAAATATCCCAAAGATAATCCAGATGAAGTTCATAATCGAATTGTAAATAAACAAAACTTCCTAAAAGCTTGTAATTGACCAAAATGGCGAGCTCGTCAAACGGAATTCCTTCACAAATAACTTTCAATCAAATTCAAAAACTCTTCTGAATATTTTAATTTAATTCCCCATGGCTTAAAATTGCCAAAGTTCACGATCCAATTTGAAGGGATAAAGGGCAAATTAAGGGATCAAATTGACGAGGGAACTATGTTAAGTTAGGGGGCGTAAGCGTTTTACCAAGTACTATTGATAACTACAAATTGTGTCGGCAGAATCTTGTACGGATGCTGTAATTGAATCTCTAAATGCGGGTAAGGGTTGTAGGAAAATTTAGTTAGAGAAATCATATGGTTGTTACTTTGAACAAGAGCGTAGTCATGTAAGGGATGAAGAATTCGGCAGTTTTATGAATAATTTTAACGGTGTTACTTCATCATTTTCCTGTTACTAAAGATCTGAAAGCACGTTAAGTCGTTGGTACTGGCTGTCATTTGTAGATCTTTGACAGTCGTTACAGGTGGCCCGAAAGTCTGTTAGTGGAGGTCAGATAGGCAGTCGCTTCATGTAAAATACTGATACTCAGCTGCATTCGGTTAGACGGCAAGCCGACCCCAAGATAGTTTGGGAAAAGTTTAGGCAGATATGGCTTAAGCTCGGCGCAACAGGTTTTTTTCTACTATTCTCCTCTTCAAACCGTAACGCTATCATTATCTGATTTTTAGGGTTCCGTACCGCAAAAAGAAAAACGGAACCCTTATGGGATCACTTTGTTATTCGTCTGTCGGGAACGCCTGGAGTTATTGGGTAAAATTAAAACCATAAATGTAGATCTACACTCCCTTCAAGCTGTGAAAAAATCAAACTTCTAAGTTAAAGTGAAAAAAAGATACGGCCATTTAACCCGCAAAAATATTATATTTCGACACACTCAAGAGAATCACAATGTATAGGGTACTTCCCTTTGACCTAGAACTATGAAATTTGACAAGTAATATCCTCTTATACTGCAAATACTGGGAAAATTTGAAAACTGTACATTTGTGATAAAATCATTAAAAAAGAAATTTTTAAGTATATTTTTTATGATTTAATTACCGCGCATAACAAAAGTAAATTTGTACAGAACCCTTGGTTGGCGAGTCCGTATCGCTCGTGTCCGGTTTTTCTTTAATATCACGCCACACACAATCCATCCATCGTTTCCTTAGTCTTTCCTCCCTCTCCATTCATCAATATTTATTTTTATCACTCTTTTCACATGTGATTCGTCTCTTTCAACTTTTCTGTACCTGGCGCAACTTTGAAACTTTCTGTAAGATACATTTATTAGAGACTAGCTGTCCGGCGCAACTTCGTTTGCGTCACATTTTCCCCGTTTTCGCACCATTTTTCATTGCTGATCCACTCCTATTGGCCGTAGCGTGATGATATATAGCCTATAGCCTTCCTCGATAAATGGGCTAACTAACACTGAAATAATTTTTCAAATCGGACCAGTAGTTTCGGAGCCTATTCAATGCAAACAAACAATCAAATCTTTCCTCTTTATAATATTAGTTTAGATACAACGACTTATTGGCGGGCCTACGATGTCTTCCCATACTTAGGTACTAACGCTGTAACATAAAAATATTGTAAAACCAAATGATTTTAAAGAGTAACCATGGAGTTTCTTGCCGGTTCTTCTCCATAGGAAACGACCAACCTGATCCGAACGCCTTTTTGTCGACGTTTTTAAGTGCCCATGTAGGCCTATGAGAAATAAAAACATTTTAATTTATAATATTTTCATTCCTCTCATTCCTCTCATTCCTTCCTTTATCCACAACGGCCTTACTTAGGGATGAAAATTAAATTGTCATGCTACATTTTATGACACTGTTATTTTCCGCTCTTTTTTTTATTTACACTTTTATCTACCTACATATATGATTTAACTGTAGGCGACAATCAGAAAACTGGAAGCTGTCGAGCAATTCAAATCATTATTTTTGTATCCGATAATTTTAAATCTTTATTTATAAATCTAAATTAATTACTAAACATAAAACAATTAAAACTAAAATAACAACAAATTATAAAAGGGCGACAAAAACTCCTCCTCAATGCTGTCAGCTGGTAACGTGCCCAAGAGACTGGCGGCATTGTCACGTTGAATGGCAATACTTAGCCTCTGGCCAAGGTAAAACCCAGCCCTTGGGTCACGGGAAGCCTCAACTAGGCGGTTCGAAATTTCCTTAAAAAGGCTGTGAGCACTCGGACCCCACGGCCCCAGAGTTTCAACCCCAAACGACTCGAAGATATAGTTACCACAAAGGTTACTATATTTACGCCGCTTGAGGTTCTCCGCAGCCGCAGCGGCAACGCCAGCACAGCACGATGAGCTTGGTTAAGTTTAAAATAGCTTTAAGAAACTTCCTACGCTTAGCAATCCTGCACCTATTGACGATAAGGGCTAAAAGCTATAATCCTAAAATAATAATAAGTGATCTTTTAATAAATGATACAACGAAACTCGAAAAACTCTAACACACGTAAATAGAAAAGAACACAGTTGCACTACACGTATCGAACCTGAAATATTTTCATATGAGAGAAGTATTTTACCGGAGGGTCAGGTAATTGACTTTACAGCACCGCGTGAGGGTTTCAGGAGTAAAAGTAAAAGTAGAAGGATATTGTATCGTTGTAGTGACCGTAAACGATAGGCTAGTGGGACAGCTGGCTATCATTACTTGTGTAGGTGTTGCCAGTGAGGAAATAGGTTTATGTTTTCTTAATTTATGGACAAAGTAAAGAGTATTGGCTATCGAATAAAAAGGGATTTTGAAAATCGATCCACAATAGGCGGAGATATCGATGAACATACATAAAAATTAAATACAAATAGTCGAATAGGAAGCCTCTTCCATTTGGAAGTCGGTTAAAAACAAAAGCACAACATGGTGGAGAAAATAAAAGTTACCTTTATGTCTCCTTCCATTCGTTCGCTGTACCTATTTGTCACAGTCAGATTAAGCAACCAAGATGATAAAAAATGTTTCAGAGGTTCTCACCATAATAATCATACTGTTTCACTTTTAATCCTGCGGGTTTTTCAGTACTAAAACAGTATAGTCTAACTTGTATAGCCTTTAGTGTTTTTCATGTAGTTTGTACCATGCAACAATTGTCACGTCTCTCGGTCCGTCCTTCTGTACACATTTTAAATTTGGAAATATACTGAAAAGTAGTGAAAAGCAACCATTTTGTTTTCAATAGACATCGTATCTCCAGTAACATGTTTTATAAAAGTCTGTTGTCATTTCATCCTGTGGACAGTTTAAAATTTAAACTTGTTTTTATAATAAAGCTTATTCAAATTGAATCGCGAAGGCTGCCCGCGATTTTGCTGTATTATCAAAAGGGTCTATTATTTTTTCATTAATATTCTATTATCATCATAAATCAAATCATGAATTGAAACCCGAAACACTTAGATAAGTGATCACGCTCGGAAAATGGAAAATAATCTTAAAACAACTAGTTTTGAAGTTAAAGTGACAGCTTAGATGTGTGCCCGTCGGACTAAAAAGTCATAGGTCTCAATTTTAAACCCAAGACACGCTCCTCTGATTTTTCGATTAAAATAATTCAACAATTCCAAATAATTGAATCTCTTTTATATGAATGCTGAGTGAAGTTATATAAACCATTAACCTGAAAATGATAATCGATTCTGAAGTGATTGGTTAAACTTAACTCTGTCTTCTCAGGAGTATTCACGAAATCCACGGGTTACAGTTTCAGTGATAAGTAATGCATTAGCAGTTTTTGTGGTTTTTCAACTAGAACCCTGAATTATAAACACAAAATGTCTTGTTGACCTTAATCAATTGGTTATTATAGCATACCCAAAAAAACCTGGTACGTACAGGATACATTGTTGACACAAAACATTTAAGTAGGTAGGTATGGAGTGCAAGAAAATAGCACTCTAGGGTCTGAGATTAAACACAATAGAAAATTCTAATTAAAAAAGCAGAATTTGTTCAAGTGGTACAACGTCGAATAAAGAAAATTATGCAAATTCCTTGTCCAAAGTAAAAGATTCCCGTTCAAGTAACACCTGCGATGCAACGTCTTTTAACATTTTTGCCACTGAGTGAATGGTTCCTGAGTGAATGAAACTGAGTGAATGGCACCTGAGTGAATGGAACTGAGTGAATGGCACCTGAGTGAATGGCAAATGAGTGAATTGCACCTTAGTACGGGTATTAACCAACGCATCCATCAGCAAAATGTTTTGAGCGCGTTACATTGAGTCCTACCGTAAAACGTGATATTTCCCCCCAAAAAAAAAAGTCGTTTCCCAGCAATCATTTTTGCGTAGAGTTTGATGTATAGAACACTTGGTTGACGGCTTCCTGAAGGGTCCGTAGCTCTCCATTTCAATGCGAGTCGAGTCGGAGTGGATTTGGAGAAGACACTGTGTAACGTGCCAAGAACCCCGAAAAGTACGGACAAAAGACACTGTTAACAACTGTACAAGTTTTTACTCTGACTGTAGAAAGTTTTCGACTAGTTCCACTTAGGAGAAACTTGCTACAAGTTCGAGGGCACTTTATTTATTATTAGTTAAGAAATATATGAAGTATCTTCGGCAGACGAAAGTTTCAGATTTATTATGATGAAGAAGGAAGCTAATCTGACATTTTAAACAGCTGGAATTTTATTATCTCTGCTTGATGGATGTTTTTCTCACTATTTCTGAGTAGGTAAGGTCAGCCCACAGAATATGTAAACACGTACAAGGCAACCATTTCACTCTCTACAACCATTATTCCATAATTGTGGATATAATGTAAAGCTACAAAACATAGTAAACAATGCATTACATAAAAACCTCGCACAGGTCGGATACATAATAATATAAATACCCTATGACCAAAACAAAATCTACATAATTCTCAAAAACATGTAGGTAAAAAAACACACAATCCCAATCACACACTAAACAAAACAACCACACGCACAAACAATCACACACACAACACACACACACACACATTCACAATCTTTTAAAAACGAGGTACACAAATCCAAAAGGTTGTTAGAAATAAGTATTTAATTGAATATCGTGCCGTCAGTTAAATAAAAGTTATCCTTGAATAGAAAGTGTGAGTGACTGTGTATTTACTGTAGCAGTAAGAATTATTTATTAGTTTAGCATCAGTATAGTGAAATACATGGTAAGGTTCAAAAGTTCTCTCGGCTACATCTATAAAATGAAGGATTAACCTTCCAAACAATAACGGATTGAAATAAAGGGAATCTATTTAAAAAAAAAAAAACTTTTTTACTGTTGGTAATTAGAGAAAACAGTGACATGGTAGTTCTGTCATCATCATCATCATCAACAGCCTATAATGTTCCCACTGCTCGGACACAGGTCTTTTCTCTATGAGAGGGAGTGGGTTGTAATCCCAGCCCAGTGCGGGTTGGTAGATCTCACATGTTTTCGATTTTTTATAGTTCTAGGACATGCCGGTTTCCTTACGATGTTCTCCTTCACCGTTTTCGAGGGCACCGGTGATGAAATAAATTACACAAAGTAATGCGCCTGCCTGGGTTCGAACCCAAGGTTTACTGCTCTTAAGTCGGGGCTGCCACCACTGGGCCACCGCTGCTCTCCCTGGTAGTTTTGTATCTCTGATTTATCTTATGTGTAAAGGCCGGGAACTTTTGGACCCCACTGATATTACTTTATTTTAGGTATTTTGGAAAATCCTATTATAAAATTCCTACAATTCGCGAACCCTCTTATCATAAAATGTGAAAGGAATTTGTTGCTTTGTCTACGCCTAAACGGTTGAACGGATTTCGATGAAACTTGGCATCCGTATAGACCACGACCTAAGTTAGGACAAATAATCCTGTTAACTGGGTAGAACGTTCCCGTTCCCGTTAATATCCAATCTCCAAGCCAGTGCATATATACAAAAGTAAGCTTTGACAACTGTTGTTATGATATCTTCCTCCAGTAGAAATATCCGACCAGGACGATTTTACGCACAAAAATACGTTATTTTTATGTTATTTCTCAACCCCTACAGTTAACCGCTAATGTTGTTACGCATACGAATATAGAGGCTTTCACGAAACCCGCTATTTTTGCTACCGAAAGTCTAGCCAAATAAATAATGTATATATTTTTATTTCATGTTTTCACCAAGAGCCTTTCATAATTCCATTTCGTGTTTCATCCAGATGCGACTTAGAATTTGACAGCTACATTTGTAAATATAAAAGACTGGCTGTTGTCTGTGACTTCGTCTGTGTGTATTTTGTCATTCATTATTTTTTATGCGAATACCTATTCAGGATGAAAAGTCGCTTACTTACTTTCAACAGGCTATTTCTTTTTTCACATATGAAACTGTTGGTTCAGTGCTTAGGCGTCAAGCAGTATTAGGGCTCTTTGAAGGAGATGCGGCGCGTTATGGGGCGCAGTCCGCAATTCATTCAAACATATGGCGATGTATGGGAGCGTTGACGGAAAAGCAATTTTACGCGTGTATGCTTGAAATGCCTTTTACTTACGGTGGAGCTCGCAGGCGAAATCGCTGCGAGCCACGCGGTATTACGGCCAGCCAGTTTCATAAATACTTTGTCAAATATTTGCGTTTGCGCGTGTGATAACGTGGGTCGCCGCACGCGCTGGCTCTCCGTAAACGGAAAAAAACGAAGTAACGCGACGTGCAACGCACCGCGTCTCCTAAGATGAACCCTCAGACGGCATACAGAAAAAGTTGTTTTTGTATTCATAGTAATAGTGTGAGTTATAATTCTGATCATATACCTTCAAAAATCCAAATGTATTTTTTTATTTTAATTCAAACGAATTGAATTCATTAATCGAATTACATGGACTATCATAAACTTTGATTGCAGCTGAAAATTCGTTTTTAGAATGGAATGACCTAACCTTAAGAGTATAAGCACGTGTCGGTAATGCTGAATCAGTCCCTAGATACCATTCTTTTAGACTGTTGAACAAAGGCCTTTCTAAGACTTCTGACAAAGAATTTCTTCATGAGCAAACATCGTGAGGACACCTGATCCTGCTTAACTTGACGTTAAGCAGGTCCAGGTATTCTCACGATGTTTTTCCTTTACCGATGTCAGTGATGTCCAACACAAGCTTAGAAAGTCATCTTCACTTCTTTTAAATTATTGAGACCAACATTATTTTTGACACAACATGTGACCGTAGAATAAATATGTTCTCCCAAACATCATAATGCGGATATTTTCCTTAAAGGTCAAAAAGGTCGGAGAGTTTTAGGCGAAGAGATGTAAACACGGAAATTCGCTGTATCCTGGATGGCGGAATTGATCCCAGTTGTATTCATGTCTGCTGTAAATAAATCGGACATACATTATCAACCCCACATTTAAGCTATAGTAGATTTTTTATTAGGAATCTCAGAAAACATTGGTTCAAGGAGGCACGGGAAAGGAGCTCGTAGGAGGAAGTGGGGGAGGCCTTTGCCCAGCAGTGGGACAATAAAGGCGAAAAAAAATACTGACAATAACCCCTTGATTAGTTTGGCTACCTCGTCGTTTCAATGGTCGCAAATATTGACAAATGTTTCTAACTCTCAATAGTTTCTCTCTGTATCTGTATATTTTATGTGCCCTTAGTTTCATTTTCATAATTTTTCTGCCCTTGTCCTATTCTACTCGTGGTCGGCGCAACACGTTTTCGTCTTCCATTCTCTCCTCAGACGTCACGGCATCATTTACTCCTCATTCATTCCTCCTTATCAGTTTATTTAATAATACATATTGCAAAAGACGAGACAACTCTCTCAAATATTACTTGATTATTTAATAATTCAAAAGCGTAATGCTCAAAGAAATATTAAATGAGATGGTGGCGTCACCTGGTGGCGTTAGCATGAATAAGTGGCGGTCCTATCTAACACCTTGCATACGGAATATTTATAGGTGGCTGTTATTTTCATAATTTCTTGCCTTTCGTTAAGGTTTATTGAATTCTAATAGGGATGATGACTGGGTAAAGAAAACGAAATTCTATTTTGTTCGTCAGTCAGGTAATACAAAATTATTAGACACGTATTTTTTGTTTTATCAAATTAACAAAAAATTAGTTAAAACGCATTAAAGTTGGAGAGTGGAGACTCACTACGTCACAAGTAGGTATAAAATTTACTTATCTGTGACGTCATGCGCCATTTCAACTCAATATATCTCCGTAATTTTATGATTACGTGAAAAAAGACAAAATACGTGTCCAATACTTTTTAATAATATACCCGACGAACAAAGAAAAAAAATTGTCATCACCCCTATTTCTAATGCAGCTTAAGCTTGGACCAACTTATCCACATTTTGGAGCGACTGCCCATCTGACCTCCAGTACCTAGCTAATACTGGTAAGACTGGTTGTCAAACTTTCGGGCCAATGACTGAGCTGTAACGACGGTCAAAGATCTAAAATTGACAAACGGAACCAACGGTTTAACATACTTTCCGAGGCACGGAGGAAACTCGGTATGTAATTGGTGGTGACCCATCAACAGAGCAACCATGGCAAGCGCGGCTGTACCTTTAGATTGACCCGAGCAGCAGTTAGGTATTATTTAGCCACGAGCTCGAGATATACCTACTTCATCATCATCATTCATCATTTCAGCCGAAAGACGTCCACTGCTGGACATAGGCCTCCCCCAAGTGACGCCTAATTGAGCGGACCTGTGCGCCTCGCATCCAGCGGATCCCCGCAACCTTCACCAGGTAATCGGTCCACCTAGGGGCGGCCTTCCAACGCATCGTCTTCCGGTTCGCGGTCGCCATTCCAGAACTTTTCGGCATACCTACTTATAGTCTACTTTTAGTGTTTTCCCAAGAGTTGTGATTACCCAGCAATATCCTCAAGATCGTTCGGCACGTTTATGAGTCTTTTGTTAAGTGGACACTTACTTTTACGGGACTAACAACATGATACGTCATTTCCTTAATATTATCGCAACTTGCCAGACTCGAATGAAATGTGTGACGTAGCATTATCTTCTATCATTGTGGTGATTGAGTTATTCGTTGGTTATCTATTACGTATGACGTCATACATCTGTATTTTTAACCGTCTTTAAAAAGGAGGAGGTTCTCAATTCGATTGTTTTTTTTTTATGTATGTACACCGATGACGCTGAGAGTTATGATCCGATTCACGTGATTATTCTTTAGTTTGATGCGGAATAGTTGCCATTTGGTCCCATAAAAATTTAACATAGTTTGGCCCAGTAGTTTTCATTATATGAACATTTTTTTTCGTAGGTATGGACGATGTGCTGACTACTGGTGTCTAGTTACAATGTAAAATTGATACTTGACTAGGATTTATGTGAGATACCACAACTGAAAAGCGAAAAATAAAAACATTTTCACAAAAAAAACCGACTTACAAAAAAACGTTAAAAAGTGGAAAATAACAATACTTTCGGAATTCGGTGGCAAAAAGTAAGTTAGTTCCCTAATGTATAATTATTTTCCACTTTTTAGCGTTTTTTTTTGGAAGTCGGTTATTTTTTTTGTGAAAAAGTTTTTTAACATTCTTAAAATACATACATACATAACCTCACGCTTTTTTCCCAAGGGGGAAGCAGAAACCGCAGAACGCCACCTGCTACGATCCTTACATACTCCTTTTGCCTGATCCACTTTCATACATCTGGTCATACAAGCACGCCGGTTGCGAGTACTACGCACCTGTCCTTGCTGAAATACCTCACTAATAATGTCAGAGTATGTCCTTCTATGGGGGGGGGGGCACCATAGAAGGACATACACTGACATTCTCTAAGCGATGATACTCACATCTGCCTTGTAAATTTTTGTGAGTCGCGTCTCACTCATCCTCTCTACATGACCAAACCATTTAAGCATACCCACTATTCTTATTCTTTATCTAAACTAATATTATAAAGAGGAAAGATTTGATTGTTTGTTTGTTTGCATTGAATAGGCTCCGAAACTACTGGTCCGATTTGAAAAATTCTTTCAGTGTTAGATAGCCCATTTATCGAGGAAGGCTATAGGCTATATATCATCACGCTACGACCAATAGGAGTGGAGCAGCAATGAAAAATATTGCGAAAACGGGGAAAATGTGACGCAAACGAAGTTGCGCCGGACACTTGTTGCACATAAAATTAAAAGATAATACATTGCTCACACAAATACACACATAACATAATTATTTCTTATGTACAACGGCGAGTTTAACCCAGAATTGGGTTTTCTTTCAGCAAACCTTATTTTAACAGGAATATTTGCCAAAGAGGATACAGCTTTGTGCATAAACAGTACTCTTAAAACTTAAATCAACTATTTTACTTACTTTCTAGACCCTCTAAAAATACATGTAAAAATTCTCACATTTTCGACATAAAAATTATGTGAAAATTTGTGCAATATAGTAAGGGAACTAGCGTTTTACTAAATAGTTTAAAAGGAAATTGTACATGCGTGATATAACGCGGGGAACACTGAGGAATGTTAAGATTCACATACGTAATCTAAATCTGATTTACTTGTTTGAACAGAAAAATGCTTGTTATCCTACCAGTACATGAAATAACAAAGCTTTAACGTTAATGAAACCTTAATCCAACTATTATAACGTTGTTAATACCCCACATGTCTCATATCTTTTATCCGCTACAACCCCATAATCATCTCCACTTAACTTTTACTTACGTCGCAATGGTAACAGCTGTGACAATAACTCCGACCTTCCTCAAAGCTTTATATTTTAACAAAGATTCGGTGTGTTTTTATGTTCAACGGGGGAGAAATATCCTTTGGGGTATAAAGAACCAGGTATCGGGGAGTCTGATGTTTTGTTATTTCGATATTGTATTTATATTCGTGATTGGGAGTTTTTTCAATGTGCTTAAGTATGTACTTACATTATTTCATCATCATCATTTCAGCCGAAAGACGTAGGCCTCCCCCAAGTGTCGCCACATTGGCCGGTCCCGTGGCTGGCACTGGCATCCAGCAGATCCCCGCAACCTTCACCAGGTCATCAGTCTTACATTATTTACAGATCTAAAATTATGATTTAAAATATGTACACGAATCCAAATGGGTAAAGAATTCATCATCATCAGCCTACAGCATTCCACTGCGGGATATAGGCCTCTTCAATCGCTTGCCACTTAACTCGACTCTCGGGAACTCTCATCCAGTTGCTACCGGTCACCCTGCGAAGATCTTCGCTCCACCAAGCCTGAGGGTGTTCCACCTTAAGCGGGGAATTCACTTCTCGGACATGCCCGCCGACCTCGCTACTATAGGTCTGCGCCACGTTTGCTAGTGTAGGACCGTCGCAGTCAGTCTGGCAGACTTGCTCGTTGTTCGTCCGCACGATTTCATTTTGTCTGCGCGGGCACAATCATGTCCGTACAAATGCGTAGTCAAATGGTTCTGTGAACCGCTTTACGATTTTTATAATAAAAAAAAGAGATTAACGGGCCTCTACATCCGGAGGCTCTACGCGGGGGTCGTGCGTTCCATGGCCCTTTACGGAGCCCCGGTGTGGGCGCGTTCTTTGAGGCGGCGAGCCACCCACTACCTGAACGCGCCCCAGAAGGTGGTAGCCTTACGGCTACCTACTTACCCTACATAAAATGAACATTCATGTCAATGATTTCTCGCACCAGAAATTTTGTATTTTCCACGATATTAAAGCGATTCCCTCATAGGTTAGTAACCGTTTATTCTTTAGAACCCTCACATCTTTTTGAAGAACCAATTAGAGATTCATTCATACCCTCTACGATTTCTTTGCGTTTGAAATTGGAACTGTGTGGGCTTCAAAGCATTTTATTTCGATACTAGCGACCAGGCCCGAAGGCACCTAACAAGCCGATTCCTACCGGCTTCCCTTTGGGAACAAGGCACTATACGTAGTGACTACTGTAGTCAAATAGTAAATTATGTACACATCTGTAGGTATCACATCACAGTATAGACATTGAATACATCGTAGGATTGAAAACATTACAAAAATGCCAAAAATTTAAATGTCAACAAAAAAAGCAACATGTGGCGCCAGTAAGCCGATGCACGGGTGTCAGAATTCAGAACTAAATTTGTATGGACGCGAACACGTGACTTCGCGGCTATAAGCAACGTTTTGTAGGAACTAGGTAAGCCGAAGTTTATCGAGTTACGACAAAGTTTATAAGTATAGAGAGCTAAATTAGAACCACTTCCCGATCTCCGATTGAGCTGAAATTTTGCACACACCTTTGGTTCTAAAAACAATACATTCTTATGACAGACATAACCTAATCCTGCAGCCAGGATTGTCTCCTCACGAGGGAACTCCTCAACGGTTAATAGCACAGACACGAAACTTTGCAAACGAGTTTAAATTTGATGCATAATCACGATATGTATCATGAACTCATCCTACAGCCAGGACCGACTTCTCACGAGGGAACTCTTCAACGGTTAATAGCACAGACACGAAAATTTGTATGCACGTTCATATTTGATGGATAAACATGAATTCATTCATTATCATGATTTAATCCGGCAGCCAGGATCGTCTTCTCACGAGGGAACTCCTCAATATTTAATAGCACAGACACGAAACTTTGTAAACGACTTTAAATTTGACGCGACAAGTGTTTGTGAAAATTATCCTACCTATCGTTTTCATTTACTCAAGATTTATTTCTTCTTTTCAGTGCATCTTTATAAAACCTTGTTTCAAAAAGGTTTTTTAGCTTATGTTTTTATTTTTAATAGTTTCTGTGCATTTAATCGTCATTAAAAGTTATGAAAAAAATGGTCAAGTCGGGTCCTTAGATTATTTTTAGTATTTTTATCATGAGATACTGACGCCAAAATTAAAAATAGCGCCGGAGCGTGACGTAAATTTCTAGCATTTTCGTCATGGGTGTCATTTTCGGGGTTTTCGGGTTCGTTGATGAGCAAAACGAAAATAAAAACAAAGTTTTAAATTCTCATTTTTTTCTTCGGCTTCCCCTTTCAAAATTTTCACCCTTCGCCACTGCTAGCGACACGCCCTCGCTTTGATCGGTTTTTATGTCTTTATTTACATCAAGTTTTATTTTATGCCATGTAATGATAAAAGAAAATTTTACCTAAGGTACTGGAATAAGTTGTATCAAATCTGTTGGATTGTTAGGATATTTTGCGTATTTGCGGTACCAATCTTTCTACTATTTAAAATGCGAAAGTAGTTGTACCCAGGTTCTTTTGTGTATTTTTGGTGGGTGTGAGGCTAGGTCGTAGGCAATTTTTTTTTAGACATCCACTTAAAAATGTCCACGCGAACGAAGTCGCGGGCAATAGCTTGTATTTAAATATTACCGATTCATCTTCCCCCGCTACGAAATAAAACGACAGATTAATATTTAAAAGCCTTTGCAGTACGTAGCGTGTCATCGTTTTTTGTTAAAGAGGATTCAATTTGGTAATGACAAACCCGAACCGTATGCCTCAGGGTAGAAGGTATAAAGAATAGGAATCGGATCGATGAGCCTCCGATTAAGATAAATGAATATGCGTGTTCAACATAAAAAAGAGATTCCTTTGTAACTTGTCTCGCATATCGTTACCTTCAGGCGGTTTTTTTTGCGTACTTTTAGGAACACCTCTGAAGAATAACAAGCAAAACGTGTGAAAAAATGTTGCCTTTGTAAGAAAAATCAGGTCGTTATCGTGGTAAGGAAGTTGTTTTGAAATATCTGCGGGTTTCTAACTAAAAGTCATCATCTGCCTAGCCTTTTCCCAAACTATCTTGGGGTCGGCTTCCAGTAACCGGATGCAGCTGAGTATAATATATGTCATACGGTATTTTACTATGGGGACGGGCTGCAGACATCGAGTCTATATTTATTCTACAGAAAAGAGCTATCAGAGCCATATAATCTACGTAGGCGCGATTTTCTAAGAGAACTGTTTAAGGAAATTAACATCATGATAGTACCTTGTCAATACATCTATGAAAACATCATGTACGTTAGGAAAAATCTGCATTTATTTAATAAAAGAGGTGACCGGCATCACTATAATACTAGAAACAGGGACCAACTACTTCAGCCGGGTTTCAGGTTGGCTAAAGTAGACTCATCTTTCCTGGGGCACTGTTTAAAATGTTACAATTAAATACCTCCCTCCATTCAACAACTGAATGAAACGAAATTTAAATCATGCATAAAACGCACACTATGTAGGCAAGCATAGTATATGTTGGGGGATTACATTGATGATAAAAATGCTTGGCGCAATGCTGGTCCTGCTCCACAACCATAGGGGCAATCTGAATCATCTGAATTACCATTTGAAGTTATTGTGGAAGCAGCAGAAGATTGTCAAAATATATTTGCATTGTAAAGATTCAATCTAGTATTATATAATTGCATAGCACATGTGTGAGTACTATGTACTGTAAAGCCACCATTTACTGAGTACCTACATCTTTCATTGACGCAAATATACCCTGGTGGTTGAGTGAATGTCATGCTCACTTAAATGTCATGCTGATGGTGGCGGGTGTGTCGGGTCATTTAGTTCCCGTCAATATGGTTGAGTTGAATGATGGCTGATACATGCGTCATGTTCGTGAACGGGCGCTGTCAGTTGTGACTGGTCATCTCTTAGCTGCCACGGTTTATTTTAATTACTTTATTTTTGGATTACTGATTTAATCTTTTACTCTGGACGCTCTTAACTTGCCCGTATTTCTATATCGTTCTCACATATTTGTAATTCTTAACATGAATGATGTAACCAAGATAACTTATTTTGATTTAAAAGAGTGTCCATGGAGTGTCTTGCCCATTCTTCTCCACAGAGATCTACGCTTTGGAATTGGCAACTACAGTACTTTCACAAGTTATTATGCCTTGTGACTGGGACTGTAGCTTCGCGTTTTTTTTTTATTTTGGCTTTCAAAAGTGCCTGTAATGGTCTAATTGAAATAAACGCTTTGAATTTGAGTTTGAGTACCAGTATTTTATATGAAGCGACTGCCGACCTCCACAACCCAGTAACTGGGTAATACGATACCCCTTGGAAAGACTGGATGTTCAACTTTTGGCTTTTGGCTACTCGTAACGACTGGCAAAGATCTACAAATGACAGCTGGGACCAACGGCTTAACGTGCTTTCCGAGGCACGGGGGAAACTCGGTATGTAATTATGGTTACCCATCCACAGACCAACCTCGGCAAACACGGCTTAACCTTAAAGATCGACCCATGCGGCTGTAAATATTTAGCTCCTCACCGGGTTTTTTGCACGGGTTTCTACCTAAAAGTGGAGATGAACAAAACACCGTGTAAGGGTCATAGTGACATAAACTGCCCTCCGTCTCCCGTTCACCCCGTTGCTATGTTTAAAATACTGATACTGGTACTATGAACTGCTGGCCGACTATGAGGTCTTAAAGTAGTCTTGTTTTACTCTTATTCCATTGTGGGAAAGAGACGGAGCTATACAGGATGTCTAGCGCTATCTCTTTCCAACTCCTGGGTAAAAGCCTCATGACCACCAGTTGTTTCGATCCAGGTCCAATGTGGACCACAGGTCGCTGGTCTTGAGCTGCCATCTTCTACGAGGTATGCCGCGACGCCATCTGGCTGTGCCTTCGGGCTCCAGAAACTGGCTAACTTGGCCAGCTCATTGGGCATGCGGCAGACGTGAATTTTATAAATTACTAGCTGTCCCACACAACTTCGTCTGCGTCACATTTTCCCCTAAGATTATAAATTGAGATGTACACTATCCTATCTTTCAACTTGGATTAAACTGCACACGGTGTGCAAATTTGATTAAGATCGGTTATGTAGTTTAGAAGTCCATCCCGGACAAACAACGTGACACGTAATTATATATATAGATAATAGATGACATAATTAAAAAAAAAATACAATTGTAGCGAACCGAGATTCATAGCATAATCAGCTTATAATGATCCTAATGCCTAGGTCTGGGGCCTCCCCCTCTATGTAAGAGGGAGTGAGTCATCACCTCCACGCGGGCCCGGTACGGTTTGCCGATCGTCCAAATAACTACCGAAAAAACATCCAAGTCGAAACAAAAACGGTCATCAATCGCCGTTGAATCTCCACGCTGAACAGACGAGATTAGTTCCACAATACTTGGTAATTAGCAGTCCGACGCTCAAGTGCTATTAGGAGACGTTAACGCCCCGTTTACAACCATAGGCGATGCGATCTGCGACGCGTTTTGCGACAAGCGACGCTCGTGTTTCACTTGTTTCTTTCCCTTGGGTACTGTCGCGTTGCGGTGGTATCATGGTATAGTTCAAGAGGGAACAGGGGCTGTCTCCATATAAATGTATGCCCCTTCTTAAACAATGCCTCTAAAGCAATCCATTTTTTTTTCTTAAAATCATGGTCTGCTGTAGACACGTCCCAGTCATCTTCTTTTTGAGCGACTAATAAGTAAAGAATATATGACCCACAAAACTTACATAAAATACCCCAACAAACGAAAACTTTTTAACATTGTACATAACATAGCAACCTACACACTCTTTCATAAAATTGATTTTAAATTTAATGTCAAAATAAATTGAATCGGCCCAGGTTTGGAGGAGAAAAAAGTGGACTACAAAACGTCGATCTTGTCAAAATTTAATCGGTCTGGTCTGCTGTCCCTATCGCAGTTTACGGGGGCAGAAGCGTACGTCTTGTGCAAGCGGTAGGAAATATATAGCCATTGCCGAGCTTTGCGTCTTCTGTCTTCAATTTTCTGTTTTGTAAATAAGTTTATTTTTCTTACGTCTTCTTTGAAACACCTACAAGCTTTGTCTCATGTCCTTCAATAAGCATTACCACACACGTTTGTTAGTAAGCAAATTTTAACTAAACAGATTTCATGCAACGACTAGACTAAACAAATAGGTTTTTTTAGAAAACATGTAACAAGTATGTGTGATTAAATTTTAATGCAATTTGACAGTAATGGACAGGGCGTTTTATATTTACACTAGCTGACCCGCGCAACTTTGTCTGCGTCACAATTTCCATTTTTGCAAACATCGTAATAGCGAAAAAAATATCAGCTGCCCCATACATTTAGGTAGGTCGAATAAGTATTATAATTTTGCATGGGGCAGCTGATATTTTTTTTGCTATTACGATGTTTGTCCGATGGAGAAATGTGTTCTGTTTGGTGGTCTGTAGCACACCCATAAGTATGTATATACCCTTTCCGCTACACCCTGTATATCGTTGTGAAACTTTCTAAGTTCTGGAGAGTTAACCTGCAAAAAGCTAATTGTCTTCTTGCTTATACTCGCAGGAAGATTGATTTTCAGACGAAAGTTAAACGAGCTCACAAAAGCTGAAATATATTTACTTTTATTCATTTATCACATCACCGGTCAATCTTCTGTTGGTCTGTGGATAGGTGAACACCCATATTACATACCGAGATACCTTCATGCCTTGGAAAGCACGTTAAGCCGTTGGTCCCGACTGTCATTTGTAGATCTTTGACAGTCGTTGCCGTTAGTCAGTGGTCCGAAAGTCTGCCAACAAGTCTTACCAAGGGTTATCGTATTACCCAGTATTAACTGGGTTGTGGAGGTCAGATAGGCAGTCGCCCTATTGAAAATACTGGTATTCAGCTGCATTCGGTTAGACTGGAAGCGGACCACAACATAATTGGGGAAAACGCTAGGCAGTTGATGGTCTACCTGTACCGGATAACCCAATGCGGTAAATCTGCCTATCCTAACCTAATCGGTCTATACAGGTTAGGTTAGGTTATTGGTAAATCAGCAACAACCTCTTAAGAGGTCGTTGTACTCATCTTTATGAACAACATTTACTATGGGACCAAAACTGAAATCTCGAAAAAAAAATCAGCTGTTCCATACTTTATATACACACATCAAAAGTGTCTAGGGATCAAGCATTTTTATGCGGATTTCTTGAGATTGAGATGTGGCTTTGTAATAAATTTATGATTTTATAAATTTATATGGATCCTTTTTGGTGAATTTCATAATTTGAATCAGGAACTGTGAATCAAATTCGAGTAAAAGATGAAAATCAGCTGTCAATATTTTCCCTATAAAAACATACAACGCATTGAAGACATTATTAGTGCTACTGTTTCCCTACTACTGATTAAAACCAACGTTATTATGGAGCGGCGACGTCATTTAAGCAGGGAAGAAATGCTCAGAGCCGTGGGAATGATAGAAGCTGGTTCCCGGCAACGTACTGTGGCTTTAGCTCTGAATACAAGTCAGAGTGTTATCAGTCGACTTTGGACACGTTACCGAAGCACTGGTACCGTGGCTGAGCGCCATGGAGGACGGTATCGCTGCACCACACGGAGACAAGACCGATACATTCAAATCTTAACTCGAAGAGCTCCAACAATAACCGCCATGATGTTAGCCGTGAGGCTTCATCACTCTTCAGGGAACTTAATTAGCGACCAAACAGTCAGAAACCGCTTGCATGAAGTGAACCTTCATTCCCGAAGACCGCTACGGGTACCACCTATAGCAATGCACAATCGTAGGATTCGATATCAATGGGCTCTTGAACACAGAAATTGGGCAGAAGAACAATGGCGTTTCGTGTGCTTTTCTGATGAGTCTCGTTTTGGTATGAGACCGGATACAAGACGTATATAAAATCCTGTCAGGAAGTCCATCCTTATAGTGGTGGAACCATCATGGTATGGGCGGGTATTTGGATCAGCGGAAGAACTGAGTTGATTTGGATCAGAGGCAACCTCAACGCTCAAATTTATGCTGAGACGATTGTATCAGACGTCATCGTTCCTCTACAAGTGCAAATCGGTCCCTTATTTCAGTTAATGCATGATAATGCACGACCGCACACCGCAAGAGTTGTAAGACAGACTCTCGCCGCAGCTAACATCAGTGTCCTGCCCTGGCCTGCTCAGTCGCCAGACTTGAACCCGATTGAGCATGCATGGGATATGCTACAGAGAAGAGCTCTGCCGAATATGGAGGGTATCCAGTTGCAAGAAGACCTTTTTTTGTTGTTGCAACCAACATGGGCGGCCATTCCACAGCGTGATTTGGATGAACTCATTTTGAGTATGCCAAACCGATGTTCTTGTGTTGTTAGTGTTCGCGGTAGAAACACGGATTATTAATTGTTGAAGTTACCCAATAAAATTTTAAAGAAAACTGTTATTTCAGTCTTTTTTTCGAACTTTAATGTTAGTGGTTCAAATGTCAAAAATCCCTTTATTAGAAAATGGCAAATTTCTTTATTAATGCAAAGGTGACTTGGTTTATCGTTACTGTGACAAACGAAAACACTTTATTTGATGAATCCTTAAAGAAAATTTTAATTAATATCAAACAGGAGAAAAGTTATTGCAAAAATATATGTTGATCCCTAGACACTTTTGATGTGTGTATTTCACATAACTCGTCAAAATGTAGGGAACAGCTGATTTTTTTTCACGATTTTGGGTTTGGTCTCATAGTAAAAGTTGTTCATAATGATGAGTAGAATGACCTCTTAAGAGGTTGTTGGTGTTTCACCAATAACCCTGTATATCTATCTATATAAGTATATAACATAGTATATATCACACCTGTAATCTCCGAAGGGCCAGAGGTGTACCTAATAGTACACCCACATTTCGAGTTATGTTTAGAGGCTTGTACCCTACAGCGAGTGCCCTTAACGTGTAGTCACTTAGTTAACTCAAGACACCCACTGGATAGTCAGGTTAAGCAGACGACAACCTCCTAGGTTGAACTGCGAGTAGACATACACAAAAAAAAAGATAAAAAAGCCAGTTACGTTTAAGTAATAGGGGGCGAGCCTATTTCCATCAACCCACAAGTCCAAACTCCGTGGCTGCTTTGTTAATTCACTCAGAAACCAACAAAAAAGTTTAATTTTTAATGAAAATATATTTTTAATCAGTCCTTTTTAGGTTTACCTGTCTACCTTTCACGAAAGAGTAATTTTTTGTTATAATAAAAATGTTTCGACATTACCCAAACAGCTGACGTGTGCAGACGTCCAAATGCTTTTTTTTCTGCGTCGACCCATGTCAGAGGGGTCGTTGAAAATGTCAACCCCAAGCCAAAGTTACTCTCATATTCAGTGTTCAACATGACTCTGCTTAACTTACTTTAACAGTACTTAATATTCAGGGTTTGAATTTCATTTTATGTAATATTAAATTATATTTTGCTGTGAGTGATGTTTAAGCTTCATTAATATCAATTTTGCAGATCACGTTGACTGAAGCTTATTTCGTTACATATAATTTCGCTTGACCATCATTCTCTGAATTGTTGTACCAACGTTTACAAACTAAAGTTTAGTTGTAGTGTATTTTAGCAGTTTCAGTGTTGTTCTTAAATATTTTGTATTCACACTTTTGCTTTTAAATATCATTAGATAGAAAATAGTTATTAACAAGTTGTCAGAACAAATGAGTCTTGTGCAAACTAAATACTATGATATGTCAGATCATTATCATTCTCCTGCACTTATCCCAAAATATTTGGGGTCGGTACAGCGTGTCTTCTTCTTCTATACTTCTCTATTACTCGTCATCTCACCTCCTTTCTTGCATCCTTCTCACGGTCCATCCATCGTTTCTTTGATCTTCCTTTTTTCTTTATGATATGACAGATATACAAAGAAAAAATCGGTAAGGTAACTAAAACAAAATATTCAGCAAAATCCTTTGAATACCGTCTAAGTAAGTAAATTTTATTTCATGGTGTAGGTACATGAAACATTGCCTGCAAGATAATAATTGGATACAGAATAGTTCTAACATGTTCAGCCGCATATCGTGGCGTACAAAAGCGTGTCGCGGTGTCTAGCCGGATCGAAGGAGCAACTTTTAATTGGGCACTGTTCTGTTCTTTGAAATTTTAGACACAGAACATAAATCATTACATAATATATCCATATCTTTGCTAACTATCACATACTGCAATAATTTGTTTGATTTATCATATTATGTAGGTATATACATCATATTGACAAATCAATCAATATATTATGTACGTGTCTCCGAATAACACTGATAATGTATTGCTACTCGTATTCGATGAATAAAGAGAACTGGTCTAAAAACTCGACGAATGTCAGTAAAATAAAATGGAATCGTCCGCTTTCGAAGATTATACAGAGTGAAATTTCATATAGAACAGTTAAAAATAATTTCGATTTTGTAAAAAACATTTTAATTGTCAATATTTTTATTATTTGATTGTATCATACGGAAACATACTATCTGGATGAAAAAAAACCCATCCACGAACCCTCCTAGGCAAGCACGGCTTAACGTAAAGATCAACCCGTGCGGCTGTTATTATTTAGTCAAGAGTTTCTCGGACCGGATGACTAATATACTTTAAAAAAAGAAACCGAGTCAAACACGTGGTAACACTAAGGAGAATCCAGTGAAAACAAAAATATAAATTAACGTGGCGCTTCGAGCTGCCTAAAAATAATATTATAATAATATCCAATTTTATTCAGACTCATTCAAATCCGTTCTGAAATATTCTGACGTAGAAAATGGCCTTCAAATGTCAGGAGAAAACGAGCGGACCTGTTAAATAGTTTTAATTTTGAAGAGGGTAGTGGATTACGGTTCTTTTTTGGTGGAGAAAAGTTCTCAGTTCACTGTCTATACCTTGGTAAGACAGGCAGTCACTCTTTCAGGCCACTGACTACCTGAAACTTCTGTCAAAGATCTGCAAATGAAATGCCGGTACCACCGGCTTAGCGTGCTTTCCGAGGCGTGGAGGAAAGTCTTTAAGTAATCGGCGATCGCCCATCCAACAACCAACCAATGCTAGCGCGGCTGAACCTGAATATCGACACGATCGGTGCGTTTTTATAAATGAACTAGCTGTCCGGCGCAACTTCGTTTGCGGCAGATTTTCCTCGTTTTCACAACATTTTTCATTGCTGCTCCACTCTTATTGGTCGTAGCGTGATGATATATAGCCTATAGCCTTCCTCGATAAATAGGCTATATACCACTGAAATAATTTTTCAAATCGGACCAGTAGTTTCGGAGCCTATTCAATGCAAACAAACAATCAAATCTTTCCTCTTTATGATATTAGTATATTACATGAAAAAAATGCAAACGACGATATTATGACAGACAAAAGTCTAATTCATAGGTAGTCGGGCATCTTTGTCCAATAAAACTTTTCTATCGCTTAACATCAAGTCTAAGAAACTCATTATAACTTCTTTTCGTTCAGAGGGTAATCTTAGAAGAATCTGGGGGAACAATATAGGAAAATTTTGGATTAACTTTTTCCTTGCATGGCTGTCTCTTCATATGGTTATTGTGATCCTAAACGCAGGGCTGGAGAATAAGATTGCGTAGTTTTTGAACTTTTCTATTTTCTGTTCGGTTAATCTTTTTTTTATCCGAATCGGAGGGTTTCTTGCAATTTTAGTATAATTATTAGGCCGGGTGCATAGTACGAATATCATCTTATCATACATGAAATATAATAAAAGAAAAAAAGACAGCTCGGTGGTTGAAAATAAAAATATTTTAGGCCTACAGGGGCACTTAAAAAACGTCGACAAAAAGGTGCTCGGTTCGGGTTGGTCGTTTCCTATGGAGAAGAACCGGCAAGAAACTCCATGGTTACTCTTTTAAAATCATTTGGTTTTACCATTACAATATAGTGTAAATACTTGTGTTCAATATCAAACAATATTAATTAATACTTAAAGTTCGCGAGTACATTCGGAAGAAGCTAGCTGTGTAGTTGCAACTGAAGCACTAATGCTGTACCTAACATGATAATATTGTAAAATAGTTTCCATAGGACACGACCAACCCGAACCGTGCACCTTTTGTTGACGCCCATAAGTGCCCGTGTAGGCCAATGTGAAATAAAAAATATTTGATGATTTTCAAGAAGACAATAACTAATTTTCATTTCCAATTATCTTAAGCTTAAGTCTGTCTACTGTCTCTTTCTACTCTTATACGAAAGCGCATTATACTAAGCATGAGTGTGGCAGGCAATAATTCTTCAAATCCCTTGCGCTCCCCTTCAAGTAAATGGGGGCGTTACGCGCCCCTAATTTATACCCCAAAGTTAAAATGGTTAATTGAATATTAGAGAATGTACGTCTTTATGCTACAGTGGGGTTTCTTTGCTCTTTTTTATTGTAACCTTCATTTTAAATGGGGTAGCAAACTTTCTAGTTTTTGATAGTGATAGTTAATAGGGTCCCGTTTGATCCTTTGGGTACGGAACCCTAAAAAGTGAAAACCGGAGCCACGTTATAACTGAAATAATCCAACCTGTAAAGTTAGTCACAATCAGCCTGGAATTCCCTCCAGCCACGTTGCTAATACTATAGGGAAAGGTCAATAGGAACGTCAGGGGTATTCCGGGCATGCCCCAACTTTGTAATGTGTTTAGGGCAAGGCCGGCCCTTTTAGCCCTACGTGATAATAAACTATTCGGAGCTATTTATTGAAGACTTCTGTAGAAATGTTTGCTAAGTATAGATTTAGCTACAGTTAATCTATACTTAAACAACCAAACAGTATACGTACCTAGTTACTGTTTGGTAGTTTTAGTCAAAATATTTATTAGGATTTTTTTATTAAATATTTATTTTATTAAATTAAAACGAAAAGTAAACTCATTTTTTAAATCTAATTTAATCATTGTTTTTTCAATTTTTTAATTAATTTACAAAATGTCTTTGATAGTTGTGATTCTTAGTTTAAATTAATTAAAAAAGGTGTGGATTTATGAATTATTTAGTAATGTCAATTTTAACCTTAATACCTATTCAGTTTTTAAGTATTAAGGAACAATTATTGTGGTAGAATAAAGCCTGTTTTTATTCAATTTTATTTAATTAATATGAAAAGAAAAGAAACGCGGTTTGGTTTCGCTTGAGCTAATTCGAACGGAGCGAGAGAGAACTATTCGGCGATCGGCATGAGTCAAATGAAAGCTAAATAAATGCTGCCGAATCAAATGTCAAGCACAATTTTTGCGTTATAAATCTAATTCCACATTAAATGAACCTTCTTTCCATCAATGCTTACCAACATTCCGCAAACGAACAGCCCCAATTCCGCCACCATTAGCAAAAGACTGCCAATCGTTCCATTTTCAATCAGTAATAATTGACAGAGTTATAATTGAATTCGCACGCAAAATAGGCTTCATTATAGTGGTGTGCCTACTTTGCCCTCAGTTGAGCTATCAGCCCGGGGCAACCCAACCGTGGCTTAAACTGATCCCTTTTAGATTGCCCCCGGATTGCGTTGAAATTATATCATGATTCTGTTAAAAAACCCGTTTTGTGTTACGAGAGGTATGAAAGAGAATTGGAGTTTTTTAGTGTCGTTTTTAAATGGGTAGTGGGCTGGTTTTTTTTATTTGATTTATTTATTTTCGGGTAATTGTGTCTTTTAAATCTTGATATTTATTTTGAAGCCTGTTTGGAGAGGCATATAAATAATGATTGATTGATATTATAATGATTGATGAGGGCACGGTTTGCGCGATGGTTGAGCAATCCACTGCTGCGCTGCGTCGTGCGGGTTCGATCTCCGCACGGAACAAATATTTGTATGGCCTACAGATAGTTGTTCCGGATCTGGCTGTTTGTGTATGTGAATTTAAATGTTTGTAAATGCACCTACGATACAGGAGAAATTGCAAGTGGCGGGCACTGTTTTTTTTTTTAAAGAAAAGCAAATGGTGATTGGTGTCTTCTACTTATAGTTGTGGGAGTCAGATAGGCAGTCGCTCCATGTAAAATATCGGTGCCTAAAATATGTAGTTGAAAAAAGGCTACGCAGATGATGATGATTTTCTAATAGTTTGTGTCTCTAGCACAAATATCTTGTTAAACATTAGTCTAGCTATTCGAAGTAGGTATTCGTATGTACAAACAACAATCTCTAATCATTTTAGAGAACAAAAACACATAACTGAGACTTTATTGGCTTTAAAAATTCCCAATAAAAAACACCCAAACCTACAAAATTAATTAAGGTTTGTTTTTAGATTGGACCAAGTCAGGTATTTTTGTTATTTACGATTAGCTGCTGTTGCCTGCGACCCTCGTACGCATGGAATTATTATTAAAATATTACTTTCCGATTTGAATTGGATTTGGTTAAAAATTTCAAGGATATTTTTTCTTTACACGGACCCTATTCCTTTTTCTAAAATAATTTGCCAGTAAAAGTCTCGTCACAATCGGTCGAGGCATTTCGGAGACTAGTCGAAAAAAAGACAGACTAAAAATTGGTTGTCTGTAAAGTCGGTTTACGGAGAATAGTTTAACGTGCCAACGTCATTAAAAAACATTGAGCCGAACGGTCAAGCCGATCGTGCCTTTCGCTCGCTCGTGCCGCGCTCTCGCTCCGATCGTAACGTTACAATAAGTCATCCTTTTTCGTGCGTGCAGCCGGCTTGCTTCCATTTATTAGACGTTGTACCTTCAATAATGTAATGTTATACGGGATGTAAATCACCTCATCACGAAGCTGTTAACCAAGCTTTCTGTACATCAAAATAAGTAACTTTACGCAAAAATTATTGCTGGGAAACTATTTTTTTTTGGGGTGTAAAGTCATGTTTTGTGGTAGAACTCAATGTAACGCACTCAAACATTGTGCTGATGGACGGATTGAATAGAACGGGGGTCGCGGAGGTGTTTAAAGTAAAAATCATACATTAAAAACTTGTATTAAAAAAAATACTTGTCAAAAACTTGGAACTTTGACCCCTAATATCTCCGTAACTAGAAGGTTCCCAGGTATGGTGTAGAACAAAACAATTATTGCAATGACAGGGAGAACCAGTGCCTTCCGGCTTCGTAAAGAGCCGAAAGGCACTTTTTACTGTATAAAGGGTGTTTTACACCCTTTATACAGTAAAAAGCTGTTATTTTGAAATTACGAACAGACACATAAATATATTTTCTTTCAGCTTTTGGACATTAGTGATTCGTTTGAGACATTCACCGTTTCTCATTCAACTATTTCAAAATCCAGACTTCTAAAAAACATCATCCATCACACAAACTTCATACATATTCGTCAGACCGAAGTTCAAACATTGAAGTAAATTGGAGCTGTCAAATAAGAGGTCCTAACCATGAGCGGTGTGCGTGACGTGAGTACCAAGCGTGGTTGAGTAACCTTTGTGTGGGAGGGTCTTTAGTAGTTCGGTGTGCATTTTGTAACTTCAAGACGAGCGTTTTACAGTAACGTATGATTTGACGAAAATAACATAACATAATATCCCGCTTATAATCCGCGATGGGTTAAGCAGTGGTGTACCAAATAGTACACCCACACACTACACTACTCTGCACTATTGTATTAGAGAAGTCTGTGATGATAGTGTATGTGTTTTTAAATAAATAAATAAGAACGTGATTTGTCTCCCCGACCCTCGCTCCAGCCAGCCAGATTTAAATCAGCCCCTAAATAATGAGATCATTCAGATCCAGCCTGTCTACATTCTGTCCTCCCCCAGCGACTTCCTAAGCCGAGGCTCGTATCCCACAGGCGGTGCCCTTAGCGTGTAGTCGCTTAGTTTGTAAGTAGTTTTTATTCCCTGGCGGGAGGCCTTTCACTCAAGGCACCCACAGGATAGTCCGGCTAATCAGACGACAACCTTAGGTTGAACTGAAGTGCCATACACAAAAAAAAACTATATATATATACTATATATATATATATAATTTTTTAATTAAGTTTCGTACATCTGCCACACCTGACTACTCTTTGATCATGTCGGCAATGTTTAGTTGATTACAGACAACTTGCAAGGGAGGTAATGAGTTTGACGTGTGTGTATGTTGGAGTAAATTTGTTTCTTAATTGTATTAGTAGTGTTTGTCTGTATTTTGTGTTTGTCTGTATTTTGTGTTTGTCACTGAGTTTGTTCGAACTGAGCCCTTAGGGCGACCCACTAACCTGAAATAGTTTGGGTAACAATTAATTTGATTTGAAATTCTACCATCATAACTACTTTTTACGTTTCTACGAACTCTGTTCAGGCTTATTTATTTTGTGTTGGTAATATCATAACCACTGCTCTCAAATCATATAAAGCGTTAAATTAATTAAATTTTCATTTAAACTCATTCAATCTCTATGGATATAATGTTTGTTTTAAGCTCGAATTTAATTGTTTTATCTTTTCTACACACTGTGTCTACATTTCTAATCCAACTTTCCATTCGCAGGTCTGCTGGAAGAAATTTCTTTTGAAATAAGCAGTAACTTTGTGCTCTTGTATCTTAATGTATTGTCCTGTTAAGTGTTTTGTACATAAATTATTATAAATTTCTTTGGTTTTTTTAATGAAATAGTCTTTCAACTGACTGGTAATAATTGCAGCACACGTCAGTAAATTTGAGCGCATTCGTTAGATTCACGAGTGTCACTTCCTTTCTGCCATACTACCTCATTAGGTACTCAACAGCGGCCAAGTAGCCTTGTACATTTCAGCCCAAAAGACATCCATTGCTGGATATAGGCCTTCCCCAAGTGTCGCCACATCGACATTTTCGGGGGTTTTGCCATAATCGCCACGTTTGGCAGGCGGGTTGGCGATCGCAGTACGGTTGTTACAAAAGCACAAAGAACGCTGCTGCCCATTCTCTGGAAAGCCCCTTAGTCGCTCTTACGACACCCACGGGAAGATATGGGATGGTGCTATTCTTTACGTCCGACACCATCCAAAACATTTTGTGTGTACATAAATTATCATAAATTTCTTTGTTTTTTTTATGAAATAGTCTTCCATCTGCCTAAAAATTGCAGAACACGTCAGAAAATTTGAACGCATTCGTTGGATTCACGTGTGTTACTTCCTTTCTGCCATACTTTCTCATTTGCTACTCAACAGCGGCCTTGTATTTTTAAAATAACAGGTTTTGGTAAAATAACAAACTTACTCGTGAAGTTTAATTTATTGCCAACAATAAAAGCAATAACTATGTTTCATTACGCTTCGTTCGAAAAGTGGGATAAGCAGTTATTATGCGATGTCAGAAACAGCCTTTTGTCCACCAGATTGTTATTAAAATCCATTCTTCTTATAAAATTTATTTACCATGAAAATTCCAGAGGTAGAGTTCGCAAAAATATTTACATAAATTCTTTTCATGGTGATTGGATTTTCAACGATTCAAATTAAAAACTGTTATTTATATACCTCATATATATTTACGCACTACAACTATCAATATAGTTAATAACAAACTGGATTAAATACACTATTCTGTACTTTTTGATCTTGAATTTAAACATTATTATAACTTATTTAACATCGTGAGGAAACCGGCATGTTCTAGACCTAAAAATTTTAAGACATGTGACATCTACCAGCCCGCACTGGACCCGCGTGGTGGATTAATAAAAATGAATGTTAGTAAGCGCATAACTCAAGAATGGCTGGACCATTTCGGGTAATTTAATTTTTTGTATGTTCCTGGTCCACGGAAGGTGGTAAAGATAAAAAAAAAAACTTTTGATAGAACCTAGTCTGTCCGGGCAGCTAGTAATTACTATGACTAGACTTCTAATTGCGATCTACTTGTCTGATTTAAATAGTGGTGACTTATACCTATGTTTAACCAATTTATTTTTATTGTTACAGGTAAGTTGCAAAGTCTACTCTTAACTATCTACAACGAGTTATCATGTAAGTACTGACAAAATCCATTATATTTAAAAAGAAGCACCCGCAAGAAAACTCTTTATTTAAACTTCAGTTCTACGTAAATATTGTTGCTGACCGTAAAAGCAATTCCGAGGCAGAAATCCTAATTAATAACCGCCTATTGTTTTCTCGACGATAAGGGAAAGAAGTTGTCTTAATACTTTTCTCTTTAACGCTTTAAATCATCGTTTGTGTTCGATTTGCCGAGGTATGCAGTGTACGGTTGAGTTTTAAATATTTCCTAATAAATTACCTACCTTTAAACTATTAACTTTAATTTAAACTAAGTTTAAATTACATAAAGCAAGGAGATTATCATAAAAGGTGTAGACAAGGGCATGCAAAAACCGGGTTGTTTTGAAAAACGGCCCATAGTTCTTTAACTGGGCATTGTCGCCTTTTTTGAAGAAGAGTTTTTTTTTTTTGGTAATGGCATCTCGCAGTTCAACCTAGGAGGTTGTCGTCTGCTTAACCGGACTATACTGTGGGTGCCTTAAGAGTAAGGCCTCCAGCCAGGGCATAAAAACTTACAAACTAAGCGGCTACACGCTAAGGGCACCCCCTGTGGGGTACGAGCCTCGGCTCAGGGCGTCGCTGGGGGAGGACTGCATGGGGACAGGCTGGATCTGAATGATATCATTATTTAGGGGCTGATTTAAAACTACTGGCACAGCATCGCGGGCTGGCTCGAGCGAGGGTCGGGGAGGGCATGGACCGGGACGTCGCGACGGACCTCGACGGCGAGGTCGGAAAGACGGCGGTTTGTGTCTGAACTTTTTAAGAGTGCTAGTCTCTTTGCTACTCTCCTGGAGGAGGGTGATAGCATAATCGGGAGTGACGAGGGTATGCCGAGGACGGCGTACTGTACTAATGCGCGAGGGTTCGTACACTGAAAAAATTAATTAGTTGAATCAACATTTATTCAACCTTTTTTTTGTGTTAATATAGAACCTACATAGAAGATTTGTTGAATCAAACAAACTGAAATTGTTACTTTTAAAAGGTAAATTTAACCAAACCCAGTAAGGTTGTTTCAACACTGTTTTGAAATGGTAATATCAACTATTTTATTATAGGTTATCAGAACATTCAACTTTTCAACTATTTTTTTTTGTTGATATAGAACCTACCTTTAATAATAGTTAAAACAATTAATCTGAAATGTGTTGCTTGTAAGGTAAATTTAACGAAACCACCAGCTAAGTTAGTTTAACACTTACTTGTAACAGGTAAATTTAACCAAACCATCAGTTAGGTTGTTTTAACACTATTTTGAAATAGTTATTTTAACTATAATATTAAACCTGTATTTTTAAGTATCTGGTGCTAAGTTGTAACTACCTGATTTTCGTGGTAAAGTTAACCTGTATTTTTAAGTTGAAACAACAAAAACACCACAAGGTGTTTTGTTAAATGAACCTAAGCTTAGTGGTATAATCTACCTAGATCATAATAGTATTTTTGACAAAGGTGTAATGTAGATTCGACACGTAGCAATAGGTTAGAATAACCTAAATTTGGTGGTAAAATTAACCTGTGTATATTGGTATTCTTGACTGTTGTAAATGTAGTATTGACATGTGAAATTAAGTTGTAACAACCTAATTTTTATGATAAACTTAACCTGTATTTTTAAGTTGAAACAACTTGTGGTGTTTTGTTAAATGAACCTCTGCTTTGTGGTAAAATCTACCTAGATCATAATAGTATTTTTGACAAAGGTGTAATGTAGATTCGACACTTAGCAATAGGTTAGAATAACCTACATTTGGTGGTAAAATTAACCTGTGTATATTGGTATTCTTGACTGTTGTAAATGTAGTATTGACATGTGAAATTAAGTTGTAACAACCTAATATTTATGATAAACTTAACCTGTATTTTTAAGTTGAAACAACTTGTGGTGTTTTGTTAAATGAACCTCTGCTTTTTGGTAAAATCTACCTAGATCATAATAGTATGTTTGACAAAAGTGTAATGTAGAATCGACATTTAACAATAGGTTAGAATAACCTAAATTTAGTGGTAAAATTAACCTTCGAAATTGGTATTCTTGACTGTTGTACTACATTTAGTATTGACATGTGACATTTAGTTAAAATTACTTGTTTTTGGTAAAATCAACCTGCATTTATTAGTAATATCTACCTACAATATAAAGTATTTTTGACAAAAGGGTAATGTTGAAACGATACGCCTCAATAGATTAGAATAACATATTTTGTACTTACCATGTAGGTTACGATAAATGATCTGTCCGGTGATTTAGGTTTGATGCTGGACTATGCCGGCATGATAAGTGCAAATGCTATTCTAACCTATTGCTACATTACATACATACACCTCTAGGTGTATGTATATAATGTAGCTTTACGACAAAGCGTAATTCAACATTATACCTACTTCTTCCGTGAAAATGCAAATTGATTTTACAAACATCATATTAAAGTAAATTCTGTACAAACAAATACTTTTACATTTCAGGTTAACTTATAGTAATAAGTTAACCTTGCATTGAGTCGTGTCAATATTATATTGGTATTTTGTAATTAGCTAAGTATAGCTAATTACAAAATACCAATATAATATTGACACGACTCAATGCAGGCTTATTCTACAATACACTTTCGTCAAAATACTTACCTACCTATAAAGGAAATCTAAGTATAGACAATAAAATAAAAAAGTTATAGATCATTATTACACATTTATTTAACCATAACAAAGCACATTTATTTAACCATAACACAGCACATTTATTTAACCATAAAAAAACATAATAAAACTTATAGTATTCAAATTAAGTAACTAGCAAATCGTCCAATACGTATAGACTTTTAGCGAGAGAAGGTCAAAGTTTGCCAAACAAACTAACAATTATTAGTAGATTTATCAAATACGTACCTACCTAAGTTTTCAAATGTAATTACCGTTTTTTGGATCGTAGCGTAGTGGCCATTTGCCATTAGTTGTTAGGCCTAACAATCGAGTGATATCACTTTGTTAGGCCTAACAACTAATAATCGTAATCGCTACGATTCAAAAAACGGTAGTAATTACATTTGCATGACAGACTAGACCTACTGGTAGCGACACTTTTTTATATTAATAATAGAATTTAAGGGTAGTTACCTACAGGACATACTCTGCTATATATAACAATAAAAAAATTGCCTAGAAGGCCACCCATCACTATGAACCTGCATTAACACCAGAAAAAAACTTAACCATTACAGTTGACAGACTCACAAACTTAACTTATAACTCGTTCATTATGAACGCTAGCCTAAAACTAACCAGCTGCGGAACCTATGTTGCAAGGCCCGACTTTAAACGTCCTGTAGGTCTAGTCTGTCATGCAAATGTAGCTACCGTTTTTTGGATCGTAGCGTAAAGGCCATTGCCATTAGTTGTTAGGCCTAACAACCAATAATCGTAATTGCTACGATCCAAAAAACGGTAGGTAGTAATTACATTTGCATGACAGACTAGACCTAATGGTAGCGACACTTTTTTATATAAATAATAGAATTTAAGGGTAGTTACCTACAGGACATACTCTGCTATATAAACATACTTAAATGAAAAATTGCCTAGAATGCCACCAATCAGTATGAACCTGCATTAACACCAGAAAAAAACTTAACCATTACAGTTGACAGACTCACAAACTTAACTTATAACTCGTTCATTATGAACGCTAGCCTAAAACTAACCAGCAGCGGAACCTATGTTGCAAGGCCCGACTTTAAACGTCCTGTAGGTCTAGTCTGTCATGCAAATGTAGCTACCGTTTTTTGGATCGTAGCGTAAAGGCCATTGCCATTAGTTGTTAGGCCTAACAACCAATAATCGTAATTGCTACGATCCAAAAAACGGTAGGTAGTAATTACATTTGCATGACAGACTAGACCTAATGGTAGCGACACTTTTTTATATAAATAATAGAATTTAAGGGTAGTTACCTACAGGACATACTCTGCTATATAAACATACTTAAATGAAAAATTGCCTAGAATGCCACCAATCAGTATGAACCTGCATTAACACCAGAAAAAAACTTAACCATTACAGTTGACAGACTCACAAACTTAACTTATAACTCGTTCATTATGAACGCTAGCCTAAAACTAACCAGCAGCGGAACCTATGTTGCAAGGCCCGACTTTAAACGTCCTGTAGGTCTAGTCTGTCATGCAAATGTAGCTACCGTTTTTTGGATCGTAGCGTAAAGGCCATTGCCATTAGTTGTTAGGCCTAACAACCAATAATCGTAATTGCTACGATCCAAAAAACGGTAGGTAGTAATTACATTTGCATGACAGACTAGACCTACTGGTAGCGACACTTTTTTTTATATAAATAATGGAATTTAAGGGTAGTTACCTACAGGACATACTCTGCTATATAAACATACTTAAATGAAAAATTGCCTAGAATGCCACCAATCAGTATGAACCTGCATTAACACCAGAAAAAACCTAACCATTACAATGTCAGACTCTATTTCTAAACAACACATGGCGGACTTGACACCCTATTATCGTACCTACTGTTTTTTCGTTTCGGAAAATGAAGAGCACGAAAATTTTTAATTGTCTCTTCAGATAAACCCCAGACTCGGAGACATACTGGCACCAGTGATTTCTCAAAATCTTCCATATTTACGTAAGGTATCACTGAATCAACGGTACCTATCACTAAACTCACCTTTTATTTTGTTCTATTACATTATACCACTTTTAATTTTTAAAATAAAGTCTAACGGCGAGTACCTACATACACGCGGAATGTTACGTACATTGAGTTATTACTGTAAGGCTGCAAGTCATTCATTATCTGTTGAAAAATATTGTTTTATCTTGCAGTAAACTTCTCCATTACTAATTATATGACAAACCGTTGGAAAAGTTGATATATCGTCAATATCTATACATTTGAATTGAGTGTTCGGGACACTTTCAATAACAATATTATGGGCTTGAAGATGTTGATTAAAGCCTATATAGTTTAGTGGTTTACAAAACAAAAATATACCTGTGACGAACTTGAGTATATAAATTATTTTATAAAATAGAATAACAGTATCTTCAACAATAGGGACAACGAAGCCTGGTTTAAATAACGTCCCGCAGTTTCTAACCCATTTTATTCGATAATTTTCAATACTAACACCATTCACTGTCAGAAGAGAACATTCAGTAGTTAAAGGCTTATCATCAATACCACCACAGACAATTCTATTAACGAATCCTTGCTTCAAATAAATTCTTTGTGCAAATACTAATTGTTGTTTAATTAGTAAAGTTAATGGCAAGTTGCGCTTTGATGCAGTATTATGAGCTGTTTGTTTCAGTTGTTTGTGTTTTGCTTCGTACCGCATACACCAAATGTGTTTCAAAGGTCCTATGCATTGAACAATATGTGGATAGTGCACCATAAAATGATGTTTTGGTTTGAGGTTATCGGTAAAATAATGAAGATATTGCTCGTGGTGCTCTTGAATTATAGATTGTAAATATTTTATTGTTGAATAGTTGATCTCAGGCATCATTAAGACATCAATTATCGTTGATAAATTCAAAAATAAGCTCCAAATGCCATCATCTTCAGGAATAAGATCACCAATAAGAAATGGTAAAATGCTTACGAAACCTAACATTTCAGATGCACTCATCTTAAGTTTTTTATTTTTTAAATTTTTGTATGTTATTTCAGTTACAATTTTATTTTGAAGTTCCGGGCCAGAATAATCAAATGACGACAAGCGATTGTTTAATGTGATTAGACTGAAAAATTTAGAAATATCTATAAAGTGTAATAACATGTTACAGATATCGTAATGACAAACTCCTTCCAATAAGTCATGCATTATATCAACAGCCATGTTTTCAGTGACATGAAATGAAGGTATTGTATTAAAAATGTTGTCGCCTTCCGCGTATAAGCCAGTCATAGTAGAGTCATTTGAAAGCAAATCGGCAGTATAATTGTCTTTATCCCTTAAAATATCATGAGCTTTTTGCACAGCTTGCTTACACAAAATTGACTTGTGGTTTTTACAAAATCTACAATAAAAGTTGCTGGAAAAAGATTGACTAAACCCTAACAGATAATCTAAGCCCAAGTTATCGCCTGTAATTAATCCAAGAACAAAAAATACTGTGTGCTTCTCATTTTCAATAACTATTTCAACACCATTTGTTTCCAAATTTGCAATTTGACTAACAAGTGAATGAAATAATGAATCTTTACCAAATCCTTTCAATGAAGTATTAAATAATGTAACAACGAATATATTTTCTAATAACGCGTTGTATTCGGAAGGAACTGTTGGAAAGCTAACGTATGTGGCTGCTATAGACTGTTTTCCAGCATGGCTACCTAAAGCATTACCTGTCTCAAAGTCATCAAAATACAAAAAGTATGGGATACATAATCCAATCATTTTTGAAATTTTCGATTTCCATAGAGTTCCTTGGATGAAATTGGAAATATTTCCATCAGTTTGAGATTTTAATACGTGCATATTTGCTAAAGTAGCTTCAAAAATGCCCGGAATTTCAAAAAAAGATTTGAACATAGCCCTTAATGAGATCATTGTACCGGTCACTGTTTTAGTTTGCATGGCGTTCAGAGAATTTTGTACGCATGGTCTCACAGATGAGTTTATAACAAATTGCGTTGGTTTTATGTAGTACTCAGTTGACTCAAAATATCTTAATAATTTAAATTCTGTATTTACGTTTTTAAATGGAGATGAACATGCGTCTAATACTGATTCAATAGCAGAACTACCTTGTGGAGTATTTGAGATACAATGTCGTATAGTATTTCCAATCACTTTGGTAATATTATCTGTAATTTCAAGTAAAATATTTTTAGCTGTAGCTCTATTTAAGTTTGGGTTGCTATAAAGAGATAAAGCAAAACCTGTTGCTGAATCTTGCAAATCTTTTAAACATCCATCTACAGAAAATGTGTTAGAAGAATTATTTATGGTTTCATCCATTGGCAATTGTTTAGAAAATTGTGAAATGCCACATTGTTGCAGCGATATATCACTTTGTGCTAAAGTACTACAAGCATTTTCCAGTTGAACATTGTTATTTTGTGACTGAGGCTTTTCAACGCAGTCGTAATTTAGTTGGTCTGCACCAACTAAATTACGATTGTGTTCTTGCAATAAGACCTCGCACTCACTATTATTTATTACGCTACCGTTCGGAGATTCTAACGATTTAACAAATTGTTCTTTGTGTATCAGAAGATGGCGTTTGAAGCTTTTTTCATTTTGAAATAGTCTACGACATGTATGCTGTGCGCAATGATATTCTGATAAACCATTATGTATGTATGTAAAGTGGAGGAATAAACCTTTAATTGACTCTAAGTCACTAGCACAAACATAACAGCGATAATGCAATACCATTATTATAAACACGTTAATTACCTCAACATCACTTTAGGTCGGCGACCAACGAGCAAACGCTTGGAAATTTGACGTCATGGGGCGTTGCAATGTTGTAGAAATAGTGTTGAATGAACATCCACTGCTGTAGGCATTCGGAGGGGTATTGGACGTCAAATACCTGGAAGATCTTGAAACATATATCCACGGCCTGTAGAAGTGTTGACATGTGGTAGGTCACATCGTTGTAATTCACGTAAAATGCTTCCAATTCTTCTACTGACTGACCGACGCAAACCACAATGGGTTGACAGGTCAACTTTTTTTCGAGATGGACTTCTCGCCGTTTGACCAGGACGTTTGTTATGTCAGTTTGTGTCTAAAAAGAAAAAAAAACCATCAAACACAAAGACAGATGAATTTTGTAAACTAGGTAGGAACATTTTTTTTAATTTAAGTATACTTATTTACTTAATATTTTGTGTTCTCATTGAAGTTAATATTAAGTTTTTCTCTATGTTTAATAAGTACCTACGTATTTACAAAAAAAAATGTATCTATGTAATCAGTCATCTGGTTCACATAACACAAGCTCTGCGTACTTTGAGGCTAGATAGTGCTGGGTGAAAAAATATGTGCAGCATTAATTATTTAATTATTATTCCATTTTACCTTAACATGCAGGACCAAATTGTCCCGGGCTTCCAAGATAGATGGTTTCGTAAATTTCTTTGATGAGGCTGCACGGCCTCGTGCGACTGAAGGGACTAGTTTGCCGCACAGGAGAGACAGTATTATGAATACTTTCGTATCTGAAATGAAATTAATCTATGTAAAATAATAAATTAATTACCAGATTACGGCAAAACTAAAGGAGGGTTATGAGTTTAGCAGTTTATTTATGTATGTTTGTATGTACGTAAGTTCATCGTATCGTTTGATGAGTCGTGCTTGTTTAAAAAATAGGGTGTCTAGTCAGCCATGGGTGTTTGAATTGTCATACAGTCAATGCCAAAGTAAATTACTTTGTGCATTTACAAACTAACCTTCATTTGGATTTTTCTCGAAAACTGCATTGTACTCTTTGAACGACTTAACGTCATTTTTGAAAATTGTGTATGCTTTTTCCATGAAGTTATCAAATTTTTCAAACAGAACGACTTCTTTATCTGGATACCGATATTCGAAGTCAATTTCAATCTAAAAAATATTATAAAAACATATATGATGTTAGATTTAGGAAAAAGAAAATAATAGAATAGAGGCCCTATCAATATATAAATGCAAAAGTCTCGTCTGTTAGTAATAGATCTGAATGCAATTTACCAGTTTATATCCAAAGCTTTGTTTCAAAATAGGATATTTTTGTAATATATCTTGCAGTTGTTTCGTTTTATCATTATAGTCTTTCTCGACCCGATACGCTCTTGTTGCCAGCCAGTTTTCGCGCACCTCTTGGAACGGTTCTTTATGGTATTTTAGCCAGATGACCAGCTCTTCGTTTTCTGAAACCAAAAAACAGAGGTATGATAAATAATTGCAAAGCGATGTGTAGGTATTTTAAACAAACATAATACCTATTGTACTAAAGTATTACCGATGATTATGTTCTCTTCGACCTCAGAATCTTGTTTTTCATCATCATTATATTTGCGTTTCCTTGATATGATCCCCTCTTTTTTTAGGACGCGTCTTTGATTATTATACCTGTCCACTAGTTTTCCTCTGGCGGGAATCGTTTTTCTGTTTGTAACTATGGCCGGGATGTAGTAGGTTTCCTAGAGAAAAAGTAATTTAAGCAAGGATAGTGAACATGACAAATGGTATGGATTTGAATCAATTTTGTAAATTTACTACACACACTAGTATGTGTCAAATTATGACCATTTTTTGAAAGGAATCATAATTACGCTTCTACGACTACTGTATGACTTTAAAGATGAAAGATATAGATAAGTATATTGGTAGGTACATTTATAATATAACGGAGATACAGATATATATACATAGACAGGGACATAATGCTCACTATTGTCACTAACTACGTCGCACTACGATAACTACGCTTTCTACGACTACTGTATGACTTTAAAGATGAAAAATATATAAAAGGTAGGTACATAAATAAGTAATATAACAGAGATACACAACATAGATACCTACATAACGCTCAATATTGTCACTAACTAGGTACGTCGAACTACTATTATTTATTTATACTAGGTAGGTAGGGTACTTGGTAAAGAATGTACTATAGGTATCATAAATAGGTATAAAACCTTATGTTCTGTTGGAACAAAGCGAGTGATAGCCTCTGATAAAACAATGAAGTCTTCTTTTTTCATGCACTGATATTTGTTAATATACCACTCCACAATGCTTTTTGTTAGATATGACCTGCTAGTTGCATCAAGCTTATCGCTTGATTTCAGACGGGCCAGAACCAGTTTTCCATAACTGTTCTCATTAAGAATGGTGGGTATATCTATACACTAAAATAGAACAGTACAAAAAAAAGTAAGAAGCATGTGTACAAAAAGTAAGGAACATAAGGAAAATGTGTGTGTCATAATAAAATTATGAAGAATCCAAACTTACATTAAGTATTTGTTTTGGGTCAGCATTCGTTTTTACGCTACAACATAAGCTACTACGACTAGAGCACGTTGTAGGGCTTGCAGGAGCAGAATTTGTGTCTTCCGATGCAGTTTCCTGTAAAATAATAAACCAAGTTAAAACTTTAGATTTTCTAGTTTGCTATTCGTGCTACTTAACTAGAGACTTCACGCTGTGTCGTCAACAACAAAAACTCAACAGAAATATTATCGTATGATTCAAAACTAGGTACTAATATAAGATGTAACTACACTGATACTATCGGTACTGACCGCACGAAGGCGAGTGCGGGGTGCCGCGGGGTGCGGGAGAGGGGTCGCATTCCAGCGGAGCCTCAAGTTAAAGGCCGAAACACACTTACGTGTCGTGGCGTGTCGTGACGCGCCAGAAGCATTCGGTTTCATACATCGTTGCGAGACAACACGCCATGCAAATATGTCCTTAACCATATTAAATGTATGAAACCGATTTGCTTCTGGCGCGTCACGACACGCCACGACACGTAAGTATGTTTCCGCCTTTAGTCGCACGGGTTATAACTAGGTGATAAGTAGGTAACTTAATCTAGGAATTTATAAAATAAAAAACTAACCTACTGCAAATAGGTACCTAGGCTTTAATATACGTAGTACTAGAGGCCTGAGTCCCAATGTTTAACCAGCGTAAGCTTAGATCGTTAGTAAATCGCTACGAATGGCCATTGTGATTGCTTGTTAGGCCTCACAACCAATGAACTTAGGTAGATACAAGTTAGGTTACTCAAAGTAACAAGTTAACATTACTTTTGTGTTAAAATAACATTTTGTGCCGAGTTTGATATACCTACTACATTTTGTTAGTGCTTCCATAGCCTATGGTAATAATAGTAATTACCTATAATCTCACCAACAAGTGAGATTAAAATACCTAATAAAAATAATCGAGCTAGGTTTACCTAAATGAGTTATTTTTTCCAGCTTCCTCACACCGACTCTGAATAATATTCTTTCTTTTATAAGCGGCACTAATTCTTTTAGATCGTTATCCTGTATTTCTGTGAGTAAATCTATAGTGATTTCATTATCTGAAAAACAAAACAAATATTATTACTTAGATACGTAAGTTCCATAACTATACCTACCTACCACCTAACCTATCGTAGTTTCGGTACGCGAACTCGGTAGTTTACTATAAAAAAAATAACTAGGTACATAAGTACCATAGCTACTGGCCAGTGGCTACTACAAGGTACCTATAATTGTACTATTATGTATAGGTATACCTACCCACGTTGCTTCTACCACATATTCTAGGTGCAATCTACATAAAATCTAGGTTAATTTAACTTATTACCTCTTGTTCGTATTAGGTACCTACCTACTCAGTGCTGCTCTACGTACTGAGTACATAAACTGAGATAAATAAAACCTATGTTATGTTGTAGGTACTTACCACAAAAATTTTTAATTGTCTCTTCAGATAAACCCCAGTCTCGGAGATATACTGGCACCAGTGATTTCTCAAAATCTTCCATATTTACGTAAGGTATCACTGAATCAACGGTATCACTAAACTCACCTTTAATTTTGTTCGTTTTAAACCACTTTTAATTTTTCAAATTACAGTCTAACAGTAGGTCCACGGGACAAAGAGTACACGGGCAGACTAAACAACAAACGCGGCGCGCGCTTGCGCTTCGATTTGAAGTAAACAGTGTTGCCAGGTCACATTTTTACAGTACCCTTGGCTTGGTTTCAATTTACCCTAGATTCTGTATAATTTTGAAAAAAAATACCCTAAATATATTTTTATCAAGCAAGCATGGAAATGTTGTCATTATTTTCAAAAAAATAAAACGCGAAGTATCGAATTTACGGACAAAGCAAATGAAATCCATTTCAGGAGCGCCAGCACGCGGATACATACAACATTGTTATGTTCTAAATTCAAAAAACGCTCCTGCAAAGTGCAATAGATTAGGGGTGGACATTTAAAATACAGATCGATGTTTTTTCCTATGTAATGCATCGATCGGTTGCATCGATGTTAATGCGATGTATTGAGAAATACATCGATGTTTCTAAAACATCGATTGTTTTTGCAATTAATGTTTAGGCCTTAAAGAAAATTAAGTAAGTAAAAGGAAAATGTGTATTAAAATTCACAATCACACAGAAAATAATCACACAGAAAATCAAACAGATAATATGTATTAAAATTCACAATCACACAGCAAATAATCAGCTTTATTTTATCAATTGCTCTAGTTTTCATTGTCATTATCGTGTCGCTTGATCAATAAATAAAGTAGATTAGCTAAATTGGGTTATTTCAGGGCCAATACTTGTAAATAAAAAAACAGCTAAAACTATAACACTATACAGGGTCCGTAACTGTACCACAGCTTTAAGCCCATTAAATTTGCATTTGCATTCCATAATGTGTGAAGATCTTCTTCACACATTATGGAATGCAAATAAAGATATGAATATGAATATAAAGCCCCTAAAAAAATCCCATCCCACTTATATACCGCCTAAATTTGGGGGGAAAATCCCTTAGTTGGGAACCCTGTTTTGGTTTTAATTTTGCTATGCGGCTCCGCCGGAAACCTAACTAATTCAGCCAAACCGATAAGTGATAGGCGTGTTATATTGGCAGAACTGATTATAACGTTTCGTTTCACGATACGTCGTGAAGTCACTACAGTCGTGTCTTCAGTCAGTGTTGATCATAATCATACTCATACATAGTACAGTACACTCAGTACACGGACTACTTTTGCAATATGGTTGAATTAAACAAAGATTATTTATTGGTTGTTTTAAATTTCTAGCATGGTTAAAATATTTTTGTTATTTTGACAAAATGTATCTGTTGATTCTACTATGTAATGAAATGTTAGGTGTAGACAACTTTTCACAATAGTTATTTTAACCAATTTGCTTTGTTGTTTAAAATATTTGCAAATAGTTGAATCAATTTTTGTTGTTACAACTTTTGCAATATGGTAGAATTAAACATTATTTATTGTTGTTTTGAAGGGGTTTGGGCAAAAGTGGCATGATTATCTAAGTCTGCGGCCACTAATGAAAAATATTTCATTAGTAAGAATACAATAAGACATTCATTTTCTTCTATTAACAATTATTTCCAAAATGCATCGGAGCCGAGATATACAGGCTGAATTTTTCAAGTCCAGAAAGGCCAAACCTGAAACTATGAGGAATAGCGAAAAAATCTCAAAGGAGTCACGAGCCGATTTTGAGAAAAACCAAAACTGCATCATTGATTTTTTGAAAAATCAATATTCCTAGCCAGGAATCAACCCGTTACTTTTGAAAAAAAGACACCCCGTATTATTACACCATTCGATAGTGTCGCCGCTAAGGATCAAATTCTGGGAAGTAATGACTTATGGCAAACGAAAGGAAATAGTTAATTTTCGATAAAATAACAGAACAGTATGCAAACTGTTTGTAGTAAACAACACAACTTTAACATCAGATATTTCAGCTCCGATATAATTATCGGCAAAATTATTTTAGGAGTCATTTTATCATATTATTCCACTATATGTTAGCAACAATAATCGTAATGGCCGCTGTGAAAAAAAATCATGCCACTGGTCCATACAAACTTACCCAATGCCCTTTCTAGCAAAAGGTTAAAATATTTTTGTTATTTTGTCTAAATGTCAAATCAAATCAAAATTATTTATTTCAAGTAGGCCAGTTACAGGCACTTTTGAATAGTCGAAAAACAATAAAAATGAAGCTACAGTCCCAGTCATAAGACATAATAACTGACTGGATAGTTCGGTACCAATACCCTTTTCTTTTGATCTTTCATCAAAATACTCCTGCCAAAGGTCTATACACTTTTTTTTGGCCTTTCCAATATAGTCCGAATACAGTGGAGTAATATTTATGGGAACTCCATCAATACACGCTTGTTTGCCGAGCATATCTACCATATCATTTTCATCAAACTGTATATGTGACGGAATCCATTGGAGACGCACCGTTTTGCATTAGCTTGAAGTTTTAAGATCGATTCAAATATAACGTAGGCTATCGGAATACCTCGCATGTGTGAAGTGTGCCGAGCCAGGTGTTCCAGCGAACTTTTGGAGTCTGTCAGAATCACAAATTTATCGCCATTTATTGACAGAATATAGGATAAAGCTTCTAATATAGCAATCAATTCAATATGCATTAAAGAAATATCTGAATCAATCTTAAGCTTCATGCTGTTCCGAAGGATGGGATCCAAAAAGGCGGCGCCTCCTAAATGTTTGTCTTTAGAATTGTCAGTAAATATTGTATGATAACCAGAATATTGTTCTTGTATAAATGAAGTGCATAGGTGTTTTAGTTGTAAAATACTGTAGTGGCGTTTAGCTTTAGAAAGGGAATGTTATCTAATATTATATGAGATATTTTCACGCTACTTACCCACTTGTCAAGTGAAAACATTCCTAGTTGGATACTTGAGTATATCGGAACGGAATTATATTGGGAAAAAATATTAATAAGTAATGGCAACTTCTTGCTCTGCCAATAGCTGGAACCTGTAACTAGTGAAAGGTTTACTAGTGATTCTAGAGTTTTATTGTTGCGAAAAGATTTTGATTTTAATATAAATTTGCTTGTATCTCTGACGAATATGAAGTGGTGGAAGGCATAGTTCGCTTTCCATCACATGTATTGGGGTGCTCCTTATAAATCCACCGACAACACGCAATGCCTGGTTTTGGACCCTATCTAGTTTTATTAGTTTTGAGTTACAACCATTGTCGAACAAGAAACTGGCATAATCAAGCCTACGTTCGCTTGTTGATACAACTTTTGCAATATGGTTGAATTAAACATTATTTATTGGTTGTTTTAAATTTCTAGCAAAAGGTTAAAATATTTTTGTTATTTTGACTAAATGTATCTGTTGATACTACTATGTAATGAAATGTTAGGCGTAGACAACTATTCACAATAGTTATTTTAACCAATTTGCTTTGTTGTTTAAAATATTTGCAAATAGTTGAATCAATTTTGTAAATTTAGCTACGTTCGCTTGTTGATACAACTTTTGCAATATGGTTGAATTAAACATTGTTTATTGGTTGTATAAATTTCTAGCAAAAGGTTAAAATATTTTTGTTATTTTGACTAAATGTATCTGTTGATTCTACTATGTAATGAAATGTTAGGTGTTGACAACTTTTCACAATAGTTATTTTAACCAATTTGCTTTGTTGTTTAAAATATTTGCAAATAGTTAAATCAATTTTGTAAATTTACTACGTTCACTTGTTGATACAACTTTTGCAATATGGTTGAATTAAACATTATTTATTGGTTGTTTTAAATTTCTAGCAAAAGGTTAAAATATTTTTGTTATTTTGACTAAATGTATCTGTTGATTCTACTATGTAATGAAATGTTAGGCGTAGAAAACTATTCACAATAGTTATTTTAACCAATTCGCTTTGTTGTTTAAAATATTTGCAAATAGTTGAATCAATTTTGTAAATTTAGCTACGTTCGCTTGTTGATACAACTTTTGCAATATGGTTGAATTAAACATTATTTATTGGTTGTTTTAAATTTCTAGCAAAAGGTTAAAATATTTTTGTTATTTTGACTAAATGTATCTGTTGATTCTACTATGTAATGAAATGTTAGGTGTTGACAACTATTCACAATAGTTATTTTAACCAATTTGCTTTGTTGTTTAAAATATTTGCAAATAGTTGAATCAATTTTGTAAATTTAGCTACGTTCGCTTGTTGATACAACTTTTGCAATATGGTTGAATTAAACATTATTTATTGGTTGTTTTAAATTTCTAGCAAAAGGTTAAAATATTTTTGTTATTTTGACTAAATGTATCTGTTGATTCTACTATGTAATGAAATGTTAGGTGTTGACAACTATTCATAATAGTTATTTTAACCAATTTGCTTTGTTGTTTACAATGTTTGCAAATAGTTGAATCAATTTTGTAAATTTAGCTACGTTCGCTTGTTGTTACAACTTTTGCAATATGGTTATTTAAACATTATTAATTAGTTGTTTTAAATTTCTGGAAAAAGCTTAAATATTTTTGTTATTTTGACTAAATTTATCTGTTGATTCTAGTATTTAATTAAATGTAAGGTGTTGACAACTTTATTCACACTAGTTAATTAAACTAATCGTATAGTTGATGGGAACATTTGCAAATAGTTGAATCAATTTTGTAAATTTGACTAAGTTCATTTGCTGATTCCACTTAACATTATGTTGACATTACCGAATTATTAGTTAAATTGACCGCTCTGCGATTATACATGAAAAAATATGTAAGCTTAACCCATTTTTTTGGTTGTAACAACAATTAGATTTTAACTTTTTTAAATTTGTTATATTGAATGTAGTACTACGGTTGTCACAACGTAATTTATTGTTGACTCAACTGTTAAGGAATCAACATTCAGAAATTCAACTATTAGTTTTTTCAGTGTAACGAGCGGAAGCTGCGATCAGGGGATTACGGTGTTTAATGGCGTTATCGAAGAAACGCTTCGAAAGACGTTTCATAAACTGAAGGACAGAAGAAGAGTACCACCACACCCAATATTTATAGTGACATTTTTTGTTTTCTCAAATGAACAAAATTTAAAAAAAATATTTAACCGAAAGAACCGGTTTTACTATCCTACAAAACCGTGTTTGAACTCAGTCGGTTAACCGGCTTTTTCGGTAACAGGATATCCAGTTTGAATGCCCTCACGAAGCCGTCGACCAAGCATTCTGTATGTAGGTACCTCAAACTAAGTAAAGTAGTAACTAGATAAAATTGTTGCAGGTAGTGATGGTAAATTCCCGAGAATATTCTCCTTGCGAGAACTTTGCTGTTAAGTTCTCGAGAATATTCTTTTGGCAGAGAATTTACGAGAATTTATAAATTGAATGACTCTTTTGTGTCGATCTATTTAAGAGTAATAGTTTTTAGTGCATTTTGAACTTTTACGAAGTTTGCGTTAAGATAATCTACTCGACAACTTAAATTCTCATTAAATTCTCTTGAGCAAGAACATTCCCGAGAATATTTCCAAGAACATTTTCATAAATTCTCTTAAAGTTCCTAAGGTATTAATGTTAAATTAGGATTTCTGTATTAGAACAAACTTTATGAGTTATACAAATAATCAGCTTTAGTAAAATAAAAAAAATAACATTATAAGAACGGTGTATGGTGTACCTAAATAATTAAAAACAAAGTAACAACCACAATCTTAACATTTCTTGAAATCGAATCAAATTGGTAATGCAGTAATGCTATTCGTCTATTGATAACGATTGATCCATGCCATCTAAGTTGATGTGGTCTGTTTCCGCCAAGATTACTGGCTCATCCACAGCCTCTTCTTCTGATGATCTCTCTTCAGATTCGTTGTCTAAATTGATTGTAGGCTCTTCTCTTTCGCTTGTGGTAGAGGTAGTTGGATTTGGTTCTTCAGACTCTTTGTTTAAAAGTTGTGGTTTGTTCATAATTTTCCAATTGTGAGCAATCCGACAAAATTTGCATAAAATTTGGATTTCAGCCGAATGTCAGGTAGAGCAGTCACGCGATCTCAGGGTGACATGGAGGGAGTGACTGTCGCAACCCCGTGCAGGGCACGCCACAATAGTGGCAATAAGTCACCTCTTTGAGGAGTGGCTGGAGAGGCGACACGGCGCCCTCACCTTCCGACTGACGCAGATCCTCACCGGACACGGTTGTTTCGTTTGGAAACGCCCGGGTGTTACCACTGCGAGGATCGGCCGGAGGACACGGTGGAGTACACCGTGGACCTCTGCATCGCTTGGGCTGAGCACCGCCGTGTCCTCGTAGCGGCGAGTGGCGGCGGCGACCTTTCGCGTCCGTCCCTGGTTCAATCCATGGTCCGGAGCGAGAGGGAATGGGAAGCCGTCGCCTCCTTCTGCGAAGCAGTCATGCTAGCGAAGGAGGTGGCGGAAGGTGAGAGGGAGAGAGCCTCACGTCCCAGCCGCCGCGGGAGACGCCCCGGACGTCGGGGGTAACCAGTAGCCCCCGCCCACCGTAGGCGCGGGCCTGTGGACGGTGAGTAGTGGGCTAGCTCACCGTCCGTCCGTCTTATGACGACAGGCCGTGCCGACGGCGCGTTCGTGTTCCACGCGCGCCTCAAGGAGTCAGCAAATCGGAAGGGGTCCGAGAGGTCCGATGCCTGCCAGGGCTGCGGGATTGTTCGAAAAAGATACCGTGGCCTTGGAAAACAAAGGGCTAAGAAGGAACATGGATGGGTTTTAGTCAGTACAAGTCTGACACTCCCTTCCGCTCCGCCCAGAGCGGGAGGGGTTATTTGATGATTTCCAATCCGAAAAAAAAAAAGTTGAGAGGTGTCAAGGGACACCCGGAATACCTAATTTCGCTTCCTATACAAACAACAACAACAACTTATTTAGGAATAAATCAACTGACAACGCGAGACAACTGACGCTTAGCGCCATCTATCGACATTTCTATGGAGTTGTTCGAAATTTTCGAGTCAAATACAATTGGTCGACTATTACTCGTAAACTTGTAAAGCCCACTAAAGTGTGATAGTTTTCCTTTGAATTTCGTTATGTATAGGTACTACTGCCGTGACATTCGTATTTCTAACTACAACCGTTTAGTCTGTAGAGGGGGGGACACTTAACCCTAACGAAAATTGGTACTTTAAAGCTAGATAAGTCACGAACGGTTTACTTAATCAAAACACGGTCTTCCCTAACCCTAATATTTTTAAAAGACCTATCCAACGATATCCCACACTATAGGATGGACGAAAAAAAAATTATCATCGCCGCTTTACATGTAGGGGAGGTACCCTAAATAATTGTTCTTTTTTCAAAATTTTATTTTACCACTTTTTTGGCGTCATTAACGTGTATACTCATGCCAAATTACAACTTTCTAGTACCAATAGTTTTTGAGCTAAACCGCGGACAGACAGACAGTCGGACAAGGCGAAACTATAAGGGTTCCTTGTTGACTACAAACTTTTATGGTCTTAATTTTTTCCGTCTAGCCCCCTTTCGCAACGCGCGATAAGGAACTTCGTTCCAAAAAAAAGTTAGAGCAGTCAATAAATCCAATTTTAAATTCTCGTAAATTCTCCGTCGAAAAGAATATTGCAGAATATTCTCGATCCGAGAACATTCTCCGTGAGAGAATATTCTCTCGTCCCATCACTAGTTGCAGGGAAGCGACTTTAATTTTTTTCAATGTAACGCACTGAAAAGACTGTGCTGATAGATGCATTGAATAGTACGGGGTTCGTGGAGGTATTTAAAGTAAAGATATAACATAAATAAACTTGTGAAAACGTTGGAACGTTCACCCCCAATATCTCCGTAACTAGAAGGTTCGCAGTATGTTTTGCAACAAAAGAAAATTGTGTAATGTCTGTGTATTTTTACACGAACCAACGACTCGAATATGTCATATTCGAGGTTGATGCAACCATGATTATTGGAGAAGGCATCAGAACAAAAATAAAAACTCCGAACGTGTTCCCTAAAGGTTCGAAATCTTATTAGTCCTGTAACAGGTAGGTAACAAGGGACCAGCCATTAACCGTCTCAGTCGCAGCCCCGAGGCTAGATTAGGTCTAGACTAGGCTGGGTTAGTACCTAGTTCTATTCTAATAAATATCCAGCAACAGTTTGCCAGACCCACTTATCAAATCAACGGCCACCTTTAATAAAACGCCAAAATCGAGAACTGTCATTTGTCATCGGGACATCAACAAATAGCGTGTCATTAGTAGGTTAAGAAATTCAACTAAAAATGTAATGAAAAATGTCGCTAGAAATACAAATAAATCTAGTGAACTTTAGAATTTCAGAAGTCACTGAAGTACTCGGGTCGGGAGACGCGTGCTAGCGGTTGACTCCGAGGCTTGCCACCTAAGACCCGGAACAACAGTCAGGTTTCGAGCGAAGATCCAGACCTACAGGGAGAAATATCACGGTGTCAAATTTCAAAAACAAATTTTGTTCTAATCCTTTTTTTCTATAATCTATAGCAATAGTGTAGTTTTTTGTACCATCATCTAATATTTTTAAGCCATTCGTGTCAAAAGGTCGCGCAATGTATTTTTTCCGGTGTCGTAATTAAGCACGGATACAATTTGATCGCGCCTAGGGCTGAATAGGTGTTGCAACCCCTTCTCACCTTCTGGTTTTAATTTTCAAAATCACAGATTTTATACAATTCTAAACAACTCATTTCGCTACTTTACTTAAAATCACATTTTATGTCGCCAATTTTTTTTTTTTCTTCAAAATCAAAATCAAAATCAAAATATTTTATTTTACATAGGCCTATATGGGCACTTATAAAACGTCGACAAAGGATGCACGGTTCGGGTTGGTCGTTTCCTATGGAGAAGAACCGGCAAGAAACTCCATGGTTACTCTTTTAAAATCATTTGGTTTTACAATATTTGAGTGTTACAGCGTTAGTACATAACTGTGGGAGGACAGCGTAGGCCCGACAATAAGTCGTTGCTTACTACAAAAGGTAGAACAAGACAATAACAAAAACTTCTTTCCTTGATCCTTTTAAATTTTATATAAAACATTTGTATTAGGTTTTTTTTTATAACAGAAAAATTATACGTATTAACATGTAGCAGTGACGATTTTTATTTTTAATTACGCTACAATACCTATTGAGGAGCTCGTGGCTAAATAATTATATTTGGTTGCTCGGCGGATGTGTGACCATAATTACATACCGAGTTTCCTCCGTGCCTCGGAAAACACGTTAAACCGTTGGTCCCGGCTGTCATTTGTAGATCTTTGATAGTCGTTACGAGTAGTCAGAAGCCAAAAGTCTGACATCCAGTCTTACCAAGGAGTTTCGTATTACCCAGTTACTGGGTTGTGGAGGTTAGATAGGCAGTCGCTTCGTGTAAAATACTGGTACTCAGCTGCATCCGGTTGGACTGGAAGCCGACCCCAATATAGTTTGGGAAAAGGCTAGGGATGACTGGATACCTATTGCTTGGTGACGCTAAAACGTAGTTACTTTAAGCGCACTGCAACCTTCGTTCTGAAGAAGGCTAAGGTTTTTTTGAAAAAAATATGCACAATTTTGTAGAGCTTATAAAATGAGCAAGTTTTCGAAGGTACCTACCTACTTAATTTTAGTCTCGCAGAAAACGTATTCTTAAGTCATAAATCGTAAGATTTGAAATGGTTGAATAAAAATAACATTACATAAATAAACATAACATAACATCACGCCTAATCCCCGAAGGGTTAGGCAGAGGTGTACTCGTATACTAATAAGAGAGCTATTATAGATAAGTCTCTAATAGACTTATATATGAGGACCTTCTGCACGTTATTTATGCAAATAAATGCATTTCCTAGGAAACCGGGTACAAATCCAAACTCCGTGGCTGCTGCTACGAAATTCCTGATGTAAAAACCCAACAACCCTTTGCCCGACCTGGAAATCGAACCGCTAGATCGACGAGACAAAATAATAAAATATTCATCTTGTATCGATGCTAGCAACGATATAGAAAATTACTTGTGGCTACTATGCACCTCTGGTGATCTCCTTTGAGAATACGAGCGTGATATTATGCATCAACTGGTTTAGCCAAATGGGAAAGAGACGGAGCTATACACGATGTCTAGCGCCATCTATTTAGCGCACTGGAAAAGGAGTAAATCAATAATGTTTTAAGACGTCATGGTGGGCCACCTGGTCTGGCTTTTTTATAAGCAGAGCCGTTTATATAATTTTGTATAATTTTAAGTTACCCTTTTATTAGTCTTGCATGTTTACATTGTCTACATTAATTTCAATCGCATAATAATAAATTATAAGTGGAAGTGCGGAGACTACAACTACTACACAAGCAACACTACTATACAAGCAATTCCTTGCGGCGTAAAGGAGATCTCCAAAAATATGTATCGAAATACCCATTAAAATTTAAATAAACATTTTGTTTTTCTTTTATTTGCCAGACCATTATGCGGTCTGTGACCATCAGTGGCGAAGGGTGAAAATTTTAAAAGGGGAAGCCGAAGAAAAAATGAGTTTAAAATTTAGTTTTTTTTTTTCTTTTTAGTCATCAGCGAACCCGAAAACTCGGAAAAAGACACCCATGACGAAAATACCAGAATTTTACGTCACGCTGCGGCGCTATTTTTAATTTTGGTGTCAGTATCGTTATCAGCGACCCCAAAAACCACGAAAATGTCACCCATGATAAAAATACCAAAAAAAATCTAAGGACCCGACTTGATCCTTTTTTTTTGTAACGATTAAATGCACAGAAACTATTAACAAATAAAAATATAAGCTAAAAAACCTTTTAGAAACAAGCTTTTATAAAAATGCACTGAAAAGAAGAAAATAAATCTTTGAGTAAATGAAAACGATATAGGATAATTTTCACAAAAGCTTGTCGCGTTTAGTTTTTAAAGCATTTACCATTCACTCGACAAGCTTCAGGTAACTATAAAAATTATGTTTATTTATAAAAAGTGAACGCATATATATACAAAGTTTCGTGTCTGTGCTATTATATATAAATGTTGAAGAGTGCCCTCGTGAGAAGACCATCCTGGCTGGAGGATTACATCATAATAGAATTCATGTTTATCCATCAAATATGAACGTGCATACAAATTTTCATGTCTGTGCTATTAACCGTTGAGGAGTTCCCTCGTGAGAAGTCGATCCTGGTTGTAGGATGAATTCATGATACAAATCGTGATTATCCATCAAATATGAACGTGCCTACAAATTTTCGTGTCTGTGCTATTAACTGTTGAAGAGTTCCCTCGTGAGAAGTCAATCCTGGTTGTAGGATGAGTTCATGATACAAATCGTGATTATCCATCAAATATGAACTCGTATGCAAAGTTTCGTATCTGTGCTATTAAACGTTGAGGAGTTCCCTCGTGAGGAGACGATCCTGGCGGTAGGATGAGTTCATGATACAAATCGTAATTATCCATCAAATATGAACTCGTATGCAAAGTTTCGTATTTGTGCTTTAACCCGTTGAGGAGTTCCCTCGTGAGGAGATAATCCTGGATACAGGTTTCAGTTATGGCTGTCATAAGAATGTGTTGTTCTTAGAACCAAAGGTGTGTGCAAAATTTCAGTTCAATCAGAGATCGGGAAGTGGTTTTAATTTAGCTTTCTATACATAGAAACTTTGTCGTAACTCGATAAACTTCGGCTTACCTAGTTCCTACAAAACGCTGCTGATAGACGCGAAGTCACGTGTCCGTCCATACAAATTTAGTTCTGAATGCTGACACCCGACCATCGGCTTACTGGGCCACATGTTGCTTTCTTTGTTGACATTATGTTTTTTGGCATTTTTGTAATGTTTTCAATCCTATGATGTATTCAATGTCTATGCTGTGATGTGATACCTACAGATGTGTACATAATTTACTATTTGACTACAATAGACACTACGTATAGTGCCTTGCTCACAAAGGGAAGCCGGTAGGAATAGGCTTATTAGGTGCCTTCGGGCCTGGTGACCATAGGTACCTTTGCGCCCAAATATACTCTGGGTGATTGGCGCAAGATTCAAATTACTGGAATTTGTGTCTAGTTTGGTACGCATTAATTAAACATCCTGTAAGACTGTTCTGTGAACCTTAAACTTGTAAATAATGTCATGGGCGGAGCTTCGAACTGTAAAGTTTGTAAGTTATGGTATACTAGCTAGGCAAAGGAATGGAACCATGTTGGTTCTGGCCAAATAGATAACTTTTCTGTTGGATTTTGGAGTTACAACCATGGAAAGTTCGGTTTGTTTACGTCTTCTTTACATTTTGACGTGTAGATACAGTCGGCATCAGAAGTCGGTTCATTATTAATTAATAATTATTAATTACACCAAGTTTTGAGCTGATCAATGTGTTTTGCAAATTTGTGTAACCATTGATTAAAATATCGTTATGTTTTAGTCCAGTCTGTTAATATGGATCGTTCTAAAACTAATACGTCTTATTATTTTGGGTACGTATAGCGACTTTCATTGCTGACCGTACCTACCAATTGAACTTTTGTTTTTTATTTCTTCATTTTTAGTACATGGAAGACTTACAGCTTATAAAAACAAACAAAACAGGAAACCGTAGTTACCAAAAAGCCTATTACAAATCCTCACGTATATACCTATGATAATAATTTGTGGTGTGAGCACAAAATAAAAAAAACACACCGTTGTAATTAAAGTAATAATAAAAACAAAAAAACATACAATAGAACCTACCGCTACTTAATAAATTGAGGCTTATGCACCTTCTGGCCGAATTCACACTAATTGTGAATGGATCTAAATCATTATTCCTTGCATATCATAGAAACCAATGAAAACCAATGAATGTACCTATGCATTGAATTGGTGAAGAAAAATGTCCATGTAGGTAGGTTTAGAATAATGTAGTGAATACGTAGAGAGCAGTGGTGGCCCAGTGGTGGCAGCTCTGTGAAGGAAAACATCGTGAGGAAACCGGCATGTCTTAGAACTAAAAATTCGAAGACATTTGACATCTACCAAACCGCACTGGGCCCGCGTGGTGGATTACAGCCCACTCTCTCTCATAGAGAGGTCGCCTGTGTCCCAGCCGTGGGAACAGTATAGAATGATGTGAATGAATACGTGGTATACGTTTCTGCGTCGGAGTTCCTTCCACCTTGCATAATGTATAATAAGCTACCTTATAGATACGTTAATCCAGGTGAAAGTCGGTGTAGAAATACGTATCTTTTTGTATGTCGTCCATCTTCTTGTTTATCAAAACAAATTATAATTTCTGATAATATTGTAATGTATAAAGAGAGAAAATTTCATGAATGAAGATAGAAACAAACACGTAATCTAAAGAATGATGCTCATTTTCTTTGTTTTGCAACAAAACTTTTTATTCACAACTTGTGCCAAATGGCTGAAGTAATCAAATAACAATATGTTTGTGAAATATTTCACCGGCTCTGTTTATTTGTTGGTACAAATAAACGTAGGTATAACACTGAATTTATATATGTATAATTACCGAGCGTTAAAATCCATTCTATTATGACCATAGATAACCATCATCTGCCTAGCTTTTCGCCAACTATATTGGGATCGGATTCCAGCCTAACCGTATGCGGCTGAATAGCAGAATTTTAGATGGAGCGACTGCCTAGCTGACCTCCACAACCCAGTATAGATAACCTTAAGTTCAAAACCTTGAAAAATTCTAATCCAAGTTGGAAGGTTTTTTTTGGGCAAAATGACAAAATTTTGTGACGCGAAGAAGAAGTAGAATGTGAAAACACGGTTAATGCTGCTCAGATATTTGTAAAAAGGCAACTCAGTTTTAATATTTTCTTTGCTATAAGCGCGGCGACGGTGGTGTGACGATCGAATCTTGTCTGCGTGGCGAATATGGCCAAAGATTGCACAAGATAGAGAGGTTTGGAAGTAGAAAAGTGAGGCGTTTGCCCAGCAGTGGAACTCTTGATAGGCTAGGAAAAATATAAAAAAAGGATACAGATACTTAGTTACGATTCTACGGGCAAACTTCGGCAACATTTTTAAAACAAAAACCTCTTTTTAATCACAAGCCGGTAAAATATCTTGCTTTTTTTCCTATGAAACTCTATAAGGCACTTCAAGACTTCAAATCGTTCCATTCTTAAACCCTTTCTTTATTTAAATTCATGCATCTGACTACGAATGTACGCATGCGCTGTGCTGTTACGAATACTAGGTACGCGAATACGAGACTGACCTTTTTGAAGGACATCTACAACTTGGCGTGACCCATGAACTTAACCTTAGCCACAGAGTAAGCATTGCCATACAACGTGGCAATGCCGCCAGTATCTTGGCCACATTACCAGTTGACAGCGTTGAGAAGGAGTCTTTTGATGCTGTATTTTAATTTGTTAGCTAGGGTTACTTTATTGTTTTCTTTTATTTATCCTTTCTACACAATAAGTTACTTTTTTAGGGTTCCGTAGCCAAATGGCAAAAAACGGAACCCTTATAGATTCGTCATGTCTGTCTGTCTGTCTGTCTGTCTGTGCGTCCGTATGTCACAGCCACTTTTTTCCGAAACTATAAGAACTATATTGTTGAAACTTGGTAAGTAGATGTATTCTCTGAACCGCATTCAGATTTTCACACAAAAATAGAAAAAAAACATAAATTTTGGGGTTCCCCATACATAGAACTGAAAACCAAAAATTTTTTTTTAATCATTCCCCTACGTGTGGGGTATCTATGGATAGTTCTTCAAAAATGATATTGATGTTTCTAATATCATTTTTTTCTAAACTGAATAGTTTGCGCTAGAGCCACTTCCAAAGTGGTAAAATGTGTGTCCCCCCCCCCTCTAATTTCTAAAGTAAGAGGAGGAAAATTCTGAAAATATTTAGGATTGTAGAACGTAAAAAAAACTATCAACGAAAATTGGTTTCAATAAGATATGATGTTTAGTTTTTGAGATATGGGAATTTTTCATCAAACTGCAGCAGTAACTTTGTTTTTCATAAACATACTATGAAAAACAAATTTAGTTTTGCGGTTGTGTGGAAGTTTACTAACTAATACTACTAACTAATGAATGACAGTTCAAAATATTGTTATTACATTGTTTGGAGCTATGGAACCCTGTGTGCGAGTAAGACTCGCACTTGGCCGGATTTTTTTTATTCTCTAGAGGATAAAGTAAATTGAATTTAGAACATCGTGTGCACTAAGTTTGTGAATTAAAAAAAACATTAAACCTATTTACTGCTACCTCTATGGTGCCGAATATATCATACAACTTTTTTTAATTTGTTAAAAACTCAGACTCGGAACCTTCTTGGTATTCTTTTTTCAATTTGCTTTGTACGCGGTTCTTTACGCGGCATTTTTTCACGTCATTTTTAATTATACCGTAATATTATTTTGTTATAATTTAAAGATTATTCTGTAATATTTACCTGTCATAATTTAGTAATTAATACCTAAACTTTTAATAAATATTTCGGATAGAGACATTTTTTTTTGTAAAATATGAAAAATATAGTGGGGTCCGTCGGTGTCGGAAGCAGGGTCTAAGCTACCCGTGGTTAGGGCTCCAGGGAGAGTTACCTTGTTACACAAAGTGAGCCCTATCGAAAACCACCTAAAGAGCAGAAAGAAGTTCGCCGAGGCTCTTTTTATTGTTTTTACTTTTAGTAGTAATTCTGTAGACTCTCAACTGATAACAACTTATTTCGTTTAATATTTATTTACCAAGTAGCGAAGTTTTCAATTTGGTACCGTTTTGTAGTTTTGTCAAACACTGTAGAAAAATAAATGTAGGAAATAATTGAATGAAAGTATTTAAAATGATGACTTTTGGCAGGTATGTCACGAAAAGAGTTATAAATTAATGTTAGATTGATGGGAAGAAAAAGATCAAAGAAAAGATGAATGCGTTGAGTGAGGCAAGATATGAAAGACAAATTTGTGAATGATATCCAGGGTGTAATGGAAAGGGTATATACTTACTTAAGGGTGTGCTACAGACCATCAAACTGAACATGTTTCTCCATCGGACAAAGATCGTAATAGCGAAAAATCTATCTGCAGCCCCTTACAAAATTTCAATAGTTATAGAGCAGTTGCTATTTTTTTGCTATTACGATCTTTGTCCGATGGAGAAACATGTTCAGTTTGATGGTCTGTAGCACACCCTTAAGTATGTATATACCGTTTCCGTTATAGCCAGTATAGAGGAGAATGGAACAAAAAAAAACGTGTTGTGCCATAGTCAGACCAGGTTTTTCCCGGGTTTTACTATGGGACCGAACCGAGGATTCCATGCCCTAGTTGTGCCTACCTCAAGGAAGACTCGGGCAGAAAGATGATGAATAAGAAGACTAATTGGCTTTCATAAATAGCTGCAAGGTTAATCGTCAGTTCGATCTAAAATAATTACCACTGACATATCACACTCTGTCTTTATTTTGTTATTTATCATTTCACAATAGGCGAGTTTCTAAAATCACCTCGAAAAACTTGCAGTGTTTACAAATAGTATATTTTGTATTGTTATTAATTGGCACAGGTACGTTGTTAGAACACAAACAATAGGAGTACAGGTTGCCAAGTTTCAATGTGGTGTGTTTTTCCATACGGTTCGGGTTATAGAGTTTATTAAACAACATTTAGGTGTGAAAAATATTTGCTAAATTTTATATTTTCTTCGTAAAAATCCCAGAACGTCATGATTGTGTAGAAAGTGTTACATTCCTTAATTATAAGATCCTGTGTAGCTAATAAAATATTATAAAACATATTATGTATTGTTGTATACAGGGTGTAACAGAAAGGGTATATACATACTAAAGGGTGTGCTATAGACCATCAAACTGAACATGTTTCTCCATTGGACAAACGTCGTAATAGCGAAAGAAATGTCTGCTGCCCCATACAAAATTTCAATACCTATTCGACCGAAATGTATGGGGCAGCTGATATTTCATCAAACTGAACATGTTTCATGTTCAGTTCTGTAGCACACCCTTAAGTATGTAAAATATACCCTTTCCTTTTCACCCTGTATAATGTCTGTCTGTTTACGAATAACCAGAGATATATGACTTAGATCCAAAAGTTTCCGGCTTTAACTTTAAAGTTAAAGATTAATTAATATACAAACAAAAATGGATTGAAATTAAAGGACTCCTTATGGAGCCAATTTTTTTATGTCTAGAGAAATCTTCTGTAATTTAGTGACATGATAGTTTTGTACCTCTGATTAATCTAATATGGCCGCCCGCACTTTTGGACCTCGAGTATTTATCAATTTACCTACGTATTTCTTGTTTTATTACATTGTTAAGTTCAGAAAACATATTAGATGAGTGTGTACAATTGTAGTTGTAATATTGTATGTTCTCGGGCCTCACATACACTGTCCTCTCATACTTTTTTTTTACTGTCTATAGGCTCGCGCTTGACCACTATCTCACTTGATGGTAAGCGATGATGTGGTCAACGGTGAAGCACGCTTGCCTAGAAGAAACCTATTCACTCTTGACTTAAAGACTCCTAGATTGTAGCTATCGGGAAACACAGACTCCGGTAGGGAATTCCACTCCTTAGCGGTACGTTTTATAAAAGTATTCCCAAAACGCTTAGTGCGTATGTGTGGGGTGTCCACCATGTATCGATGGCGCATCGCCGTACGTCTGGTAGTTCGATGATGAAACGAGCTAGCCGGAATTAGATCATGCAATTCCATCGCACACTCCCCGAAATGTAACCGATAAAAAACCGATTAGCTGGAAACTCGGCGACGATGTTCAAGGCTCTGGAGCTTTGACTTGACCAATGCATCATTGCTAATAAGCCTCTTGGCCCGCTTTTCAATCGCTTCAAGTGCATCCAGCTGGTATTTGGCAGCTGAGTTGAGCAGCTGTTCTGGCGTGAAGTACCTTTGCAAGGACCTCCAACTTTTTGGCAGCCAGCTGTGTTTTTGCCTCAATAAATGAGCAAAAATAATTGAGGGTTGATGTGAACTTAAGTACTAACGCTGTAACATTCAAATATCGTAAAACCAAATGATTTTAAAAGAGTAATCATGGAGTTTCTTGCCGGTTCTTCCAACCAACCAATCCGAACTGAGCACCTTTTGTGGACGTTTTATAAGTGCCCATGTAGGCATATATGTACCTTCACCTCTAAAACTCGTACGTCTTCCATTCCCCTCAGAGTGTACAAAACTAAGAACACTTATATTACATCAAAAACTTTCATAACTAGTGGAAGGAACAGAGAAATATTTCTTCTACTCCTAACTTCGGAACAAAACTACTTTTCTGTCGAAATACGTACATTCCCGTTACATCTGACAGTCGATTAGCATATACGACGTATGTTCGAAGCTCGCGTGTAATGCGCAAATGTCATTGCTCCTCTGAATTTATTTTCGCTGTGGACATTTTTGCACGTTCACGTGGATAAAACACATTTTTGCGCACACATCATGTCATACCGTAGTGTAATTGCCCCACTGCAGGTTAAATGCCTCTCTCTGCTCATACGGAAAAATGGAACGAGCATTGATCGCGTTTACAGTATAGTCATTATCAGCCTATAATGTTCCCACTGCTGGGACACAGGCCTCCTCCCTATGAGAGGGAGTGGGCTGTAATCCACCACGCAGGCCCAGTGCGGGTTGGTAGATGTCACATGTCTTCGAATTTTTAGTTCAAGGACATGCCGGTTTCCTCACGATGTTTTCCTTCACCGTTTTTGAGGGCAGCGGCTTCGATCAATAATAGTACATTGATCGAAGGGCAGCGGTGATAAAATAAATTACACTAAGTAATGCGCTTGCCTGGTTTACTGCTCGTAAGTCGGGACTGCCACCACTGTGCTACCGCTGCTCTCTAGTAAAGCATCAAAAATAATTGGCGAAATGTGGGTGTACTATTAGGTACACTTCTGCCTAACCCTTCTGGGGTAACAGTCGTAATGTTATGTTATGTAAAGCCGAGATCTATGAACTTCACTAATCGGTCTAATGTCCACTCATACAAATATAGTACGAATGGACATTCATTAGCAAGTGCTTTGGTTTAGAAACCTGTCTTTATCTTGCACTCAGCCAAAATACATATGTCCGTCGTTCATTTACCACAAGATTATCTAAACTAATATTATAAAGAGGAAAGATTTGATTGTTTGTTTGTTTGTTTGCATTGAATAGGCTCCGGAACTACTGGTCCGATTTGAAAAGTTCTTTCAATGTGAGATAGCCCATTTATCGAGAAAGGTTATAGGCTATATATCAATACGCTACGACCAATAGGAGTGGAGCAGCAATGAAAAATGTAGCGAAAACGGGGAAAATGTATCGTAAATAATTTGCGCCGGACAGCTAGTTAAGACATAATTTACATTTCTAAATATTTTTATCAAAAAAATAAAAAAATAAACATTTTAAAAATATAAAATAGCAGCCCACCGGTATCGGGAACCGGGTGCAAGCAACTGGCGCTGGGTTCCAGAAAAAGGAAAGGATTATTATATGAATATTTGTCCAATTAGTGGCTATGCCACGGCTGACCATCATTGCATTTTCAATATTCTAAAAAATTAAATAGGAAACGAATCTACAAAATTTCAACTTGATAAGACAAGTAACAAGTAAAAACTGACTGGGAAATTTAACAAAAACTTCTAATAATAACCAGAGGTCGGAATTAGGTAGAGTTATTTTTGTACCTGCATCGAAATGTTGATATTAATATGGATCTTCCCTTGCGTGTGTGCATTGGAATTTCGCAACTTTGGACATCCGATGTCGGATGATTTAAATTGTGTCAAAGTAAATAACTTTTTTATTTAATAAATCACGGAATTTTTCTGCTCTTTAAAATTAATCTAGGGATTTGAGGCATTATCCACTTTATTCTTTCGCTGTATCAAATCAGTGTAAGTACACAAATAAATCTTCCTGATTCCGGCCTCTGATAATAACTCAATTACAAATCCAACTCTTAGGTAAAGAGCGATAGAGCATAGAGGTGCATCCTGAAAGTTGGCAAACCGGAAAACAGCTGTCAAATATTCCAGAAACGCTTTAATCTATCTAATAGAACCACCAATTTCCACCATCACGTGTCAATGACATTAGAAATAGCTGTAAGTAAAAGTAAAAATAAACAACAATTTAAATGACGTTTCACTATCAACGCGCCACGTGTCGGTATCATTGAGAAACAATGTTGCACCACGTTACTACCAAATCAACTTGTGTGTGGAGACCGTATTTATTGGTAAGCGGTAACAAAACGAGAATAGAGAATAAAAAGAAAAGAAAAAAAAAATTTCGCAGGGACATGACGTCCATACAAAATGACAAAAACAAAACAACAATCAGGACAGAACAACGATGTACTGCTTGCACGTCGTGACTGCGACAAGCAGGTCACCAATCAGCATGATGCTGTGCCATGAGAAAACCACCAGCACAGCGCTGGTTTTCAGTGGTCACCTGTGAAATAACGTACGGAAGCCAAGACAGCATAAATATTTGATAATTTATATAAGAAAATAAAATGAACAGTACTCGGATTATAAAATAAAACAACTATAGTCTATGAAATAAAATAATACTACAAATATATAAACATAATATGTATGTATAAAAGTATGTGTTCCGGCTAAGCAAAATGAATAAACATCATGATCCTCATCAGAATTGGCAAACATTAGTAGCAGTGGGCAGGGAAACATTGCTCGCAGAAGGGATGGCCGATGGGGCCGAAAAAATCTGGAATGGCGACCGCGAACCGGAAGACGATGCGTTGGGAGGCCTCCCACTAGCTTGACCGATGACCTGGTGAAGGTTGCGGGGATCCGCTGGATGCGAGTCGCACGGGACCGGTCAATGTGGCGACACTGGGTGGAGGCCTATGTCCAGCATTGGAAGTCTTTCGGCTGAAATGACGATGATTATGATGATCCTCATCAGCGCCGCCAATGCTAATTGTACGCCATTGGTGGTCTCCACACTCATTATGACTACTCCAACAGACACCGGAAACAGGATTGGTTGAATAAACTGTTGCTGAAAACAATTGTTAAGATAGTTTACTAATAAATACTTTTGCTTTCTTTTTTCAACTTAGTTTCGCAATGAAAACAACAATAAAAGCCATTATTTCAGCCATTCTTAGTTAGTGATGTGTCGATCGCATGTGATCGTGTAATAAAATGTTGTGAGGAAATGTCGGTGTTAATGATTGCGTGTTTAAAAGCTTTTATTTCGGAGTTTATGTCGTTTGTTTAGTGGATAAGTTGGTTAATTTGACCTTGAGTTTAAAACTAGCTTTTGATAGTGCTCGCAAATTGTTAAAACGACTTCAGCAGTTTTGGATAAAAAATTCTTAAGTCTTTAACTGAAAAATTTATGATAGTGTCAAAACTTTCGTCTTTCAGTCCCAAACAATATAAAACGTGCCTTTACAAAATATATCTGAAAACTTTCAAAATATTTTAAAGTTTAATGCACGGAAAGTGATTCCTTAGGAGCCTTTACGCCTTACGGCATTTCATACAAACTTTCAAGTCCTTAATTAAAAAATAAAAAAAAATTACATAGGCCTACATGGGCACTTATAAAACGTCGACAGAAGAGGCACGGTTCGGGTTGGTCGTTTCCTATGGAGAAGAACCGGCAAGAAACTCCATGGTTACTCTTTTAAAATCATTTGGTTCTACAATATTTGGATGTTACAGCGTTAGTACTTAAGTATGAGAGGACAGCGTAGGCCCGACAATAAGTCATCGCTTACTACAAAAGGTAGAAAGAGGTGATACTGAAAAAAAAAATTACAAAGCTTACAATGTACATTCACAAAAAAAAATATGAATGAAAAAGAATCTATAAAAAAGTAAAAATAAAACTAAGAATAATTAAATAAACAATTGATGCAAAATGTAGTCATCAGTACTGTCCTTATTTTCCGAAATAACTGAACCGATTTTAATAAACTTAATACGCATTAGCAGGATACATAGGTCTTAAAAGATACTAAAAAACATTCAACACACGCAACATCATCATCATTCTCTTGCCCTTATCCCAATTTATTTGGGGTCGGCGAAGTATGTCTTCTTCTTCCATACTTCTCTATTACTTGTCATCTGATGTGATACCTTCTTTTTTGCCATATCATCCTTCACACATTCCATCCATCGTTTCTTTGGTCTTCCTCTACTCTTACATACACCACATTCATACTCAAAACTTTCCTCACAACATTTTCCTCATTCCTCCGCATCACATGCCTATACCAAGCCAACCGATTACCACACAACTATTCAGTCACCGGCGCCACTTTCATACTTCTTCTTATGGACTCACTAGCTGTGCCCGCGACTTTGTCCGCGTGGAATTTTGCAAAAAAACTTTTTATTTTTTTAGTTTATTTTTTGTTTTTGCATTTTTATTTTTATAATTCTATAATAATTTAAGATTGTTTTCTAAAACTAGAAGTAGCCTAAGTTACGCCTTATTACATCAGCTATCTGCCAGTGAAAGTCCCGTCAAATCGGTCCCGCTTTTCCCGAGATAAGCCGGAACAAACAGACAGAAAGACAGACCGACAGACAGATAAAAATTGAAAAAAATGATATTTTGGTATATGTATCGTATACATTCATATGCGTATAGTTAAAAGCGATTATTTTAATATGACAAACAGACACAATTTTATTTATTTGTATAAGTTTGGATTTGTATAGATGTATAAGATTTTGTATTTTATCTATTTGGTTATATTTTATTGTGATTTCCATAGTCAATTGAATACACTCTCTATTTAATACATTCATTTATAGGGCTCTAATATTTTAGTGCTGGAATAACCTTCAGTAATATTGTATTTACCCTAAAGGAGAAATAGAAGATAAACGGTATACATAATCAGATTAGATATGGAAATCTCTTGTTAAGACGTACTTCATTAAGCGTCATTTAGATTCAAGTTATCTTCTTGTTGATTCGTTAAGTGATGAGTGTATTCAATATTGTTTTCAGGAATACATACATAAATTAAGTCACGCTTGTTTGCTTAGGGGGTAAGCACAAATTGTAGAACCCATGTATTTTTAACCGACTTCTAAAAAAGTAGGAGGTTCTCAATTCGGACGTTTGTATTTTTTTTTTATGTTTGTTCGCGCATAACTCCGTCGCTTGCCAACCGATTTGAAAAATTCTTTTATTGTTGGAAAGCGTATCGTTCCCAAATGGTCCCATAAAAATTTAATCGAAATCTGGCAAGCAGTTTTTGAAAAAATCAACAAATATCTAAATATTTCTAACTTTTCGTTTAGTCTGCATTGCGTTTTTTGTTCGCGCACAACTCAGTCATTTACGAACCGATTTGGAAAATTATTTTTTATTCCAAAGCATATGCTTTCCATTTGGTCCCATAGTCACCAAATTGGGATCTGATGATGGAATCTTGGCGAAATCAAGGGAACTCTTCAAATTTTATAGGAAAACGTACAGCGATTTTAGTATTTTCTACAACAAGTAAAGCATTTGCGTTCAATCTTTGGAGTCGGTGCCAAACAATATACGATACCTAAATGACTATATACACTATACAGACTAAGGCCAGAAAAAAGCAAAACATAAATCTTACAGCTTCTAAATATTAATTCATTCATTAATTTTAATTATATTGCTTGGCACCGACTCCATAGAATTATTAAATTTTATTATATGTTAATCGTAGGTTAGGTTAGGTTTATTAATATAGGTAGGTTATAGTATTATTTTTAACTTTTTAGTGCGTTAAGTGTTTTTTGAAGTCGGTTTTTTTCTGTAATTTTTTTTTATTAGATGTAGTTTTATTTGTAATGATTGCACTGATATTTATTCTATATAAGTACATACATATTCATACATATAATTCATAACACAAAGTACATACCTACTAAACTGTTTTTCATTTCATGCAAATTTTTCAAGTCACTATTTTTCTAAATGACTGAACCGATTTAAATAAAACTTAATACTTAATAAATGAAACTTATTAAGTATTAAGTCATTTCGAAAAATAGTGACTAAAAAGTTACTGAAAACATTTGAGAAATGTTTTTAAAGAAAAAGATAAGTGGAAATTTCTGTTCCTATTTATAATTTATTATCGGTCTTTTTTAGCTGTAAAACTGTTTTTAACCGACTTCTAAAAAAGGAGGAGGTTCTCAATTCGGATGTTTGTATTTTTTTTTTTTTATGTTTGTTCGCGCATATCTCCGTCGCTTGCCAACCGATTTGAAAAATTCTTTTTTTGTTGGAAAGCGTATACTTCCCAAATGGTCCCATGAAAATTTTATCGAAATCAAACAAGCGGTTTATCATAAAATCTACAAAAATTAAATATTTCTAACTTTTCTTTACTCTGCATTGCGTTTTTGTTCGCGCATAACTCAGTCATTTATGAACCGATTTGGTAAATTATTTTTTTATTCCAAAGCCTATGCTTTCCATTTGGTCCCATAGTCACCAAGTCGGGATCTGATGATGGAATCTTGGCGAAATCGAGGGATCTTCAAGTTTTATAGGAAAACATACGGCGACTTTGGTATTTCTACAACAAGTGAAGCATTTGCATTCAATAAGAACCATTCTACCATCAGATCTGATGATGAAGCCAAGAGACAGGCACTGGAACTCTATAATAAGACAATGTATCTTAGCTGTGTTTGGGCTTGTTGGAATTGTAACGGTATGCACTTTCCAGATGTACCACAGACTAATTTCTTGACTTTCCTTATTCAACCTACGTAACATGTAGGTCCTCTGCTTTGACAGTCTGTTTTCGCGATGATCAGGGTTCTTATTCAAAATGCGTTGATCATTTCTTTCCCTAATTTCTTTTAATCGTTTTCCTTTTTCACAGTTTCGGTTCGACGCTGCTTTCTCACACGAGAAGCATTTTTACTAGGCCTACCCATATTTTATTATTAGACTAGCTGTCCCGCGCAACTTCGTCTGCGTCACATTTTCGCCGTTTTCGCAACATTTTTCATTGCTGCACCACTCCTATTGGTCGTAGCGTGATGATATATAGCCTATGTCCTTCCCCAGGTTGAAATCTATCTTCTTGCCAAATTTCATTAAGATCTGATCAGCCGTTTAGTCGTGAAAAGGTAACAAACAAACAAACAAACATACAAACAGAGTTACTTTCGCATTTATAATATTAGTATGGATTAAAAATATGTCACTAAAAATTAACAAATAAAAATTTTTTTTACAAAAAAAATAAACCGACTTCAAAAAACACTTAACGCACTAAAAAGTTTAAAATAATACTAAAACCTACCTATATTAATAAACCTAACCTAACCTACGATTAACCTATAATAAAATTTAATAATTCTTTGGAGTCGGTGCCAAGCAATATACGATACTTTAATGAATATATACAGACTAAGGCCAGAAAAAACAAAAGACAAATCTTACAGCTTCTAAATATTAATTCATTCATTAATTCTAATTATATTGCTTGGCACCGACTCCAAAGAATTATTAAATTTTATTATAGGTTAATCGTAGGTTAGGTTAGGTTTATTAATATAGGTAGGTTATAGTATTATTTTAAACTTTTTAGTGCGTTAAGTGTTTTTTGAAGTCGGTATATTTTTTTTGTAAAAAAAATTTTTTTAGTTACTTTTTAGACCTATGTATCCTGCTTATGCGTATGAAGTTTCATTAAAATCGGTTCTGTAATTTCGGAAAATAAGGACTTGAAAGTTTGTATGAAATGACGTAAGGTGTAAACGCTCTTAAATTCCTCTTACTACAACAATGTTTCACCTCGACAATATTTTCATCTAACAAATCACTAAATTAAAAAGACAATGAATGACAAAATGTTACCACATAAGCCGTCCATACAAAGAGGTCACCGACCTAAGGGGATGCTCGTAAACCAAGTTTACGACCGTCTCAGTATAGGCGACATTTGTTTTGTGGCTTATTACTCAAACTATTCACTTTTATTATTTTCTTTAGACACAAGGAAATCAATATACTACGACACTTGACGATATTGACATGATAAAGGCACCTTTATTTCCCAGTATAAGCTGGCCTTGCATTATATAGGGTAACTGTGCTGGGAAAGGTCAGCTTATAGATACCATACAATACTTTTTATATAAAGATTGATGTGAAGTTGTGTGTACTCAGAAAATCAAGCGATGATTGGGCAATAAAGAGGCTGTCAGAGACAATACATTGATTATTTTTTGGGAAGACAGGTAGATACCTACTCTTATAATAGGTAACAATATTGTATTGACGTATTTTTGGTAACCAACGGACCTAAATAACGGCAAAATGGCGTTGTAATATCGCACACAAGCTTCTGCACGTGACTTCGATTGTGTAATTATTTCATTTATACAATAAATCTTTATGAAATAATATTCCATTTGTTACTCTGAAGCTAAATTACCGTAAAGATTAAATAAAATCCTATCAGTAGTTTTTTGCGTGAAAGAGTTAGAAACACCCATCCATTCATCTATTCTTCTTCACAAACTTTCACATTTATAATAGTAGTATCATAAAAACAAAATCAAAGTATTTTATTTTACATAAGCCTACATGGGCACTTATGAAACGTCGATAAAAGGTGCACGGTTCTGGTTGGTCGTTTCCCATGGAGAAAAACCGGCAAGTAACTCTATGGTTACTCTTTTAAAATCATTTGGTTTTACAATATTTGAATGTTACAGCGTAAGTGCTTAAGTATGGGAGGACAGCGTAGGCCGGACAATAAGTCGTTCCTTACTACAAAAGGTAGAAAAAGGTCCAAGACCACACATTCACAAAAAAACATAAGATAGTAAGAATGAGTTTTAGAAAGTCACAGTTAAAGAAGACGAGCTTAAGAAAAGCCGAACCATCATCATCATCATTTCAGCCCAAAAGACGTCCACTGCTAGACATGGACCTCCCCCAAGTGTCGCCCCATTGACATTTTTGGGGGTTTTGCCATAACCGCCACGCTTGGCAGGCGGGTTGGCGATCGCAGTACGGTTGTTATAAAAGCACAGAGAACGCTGCTGCCCATTATCTGGCAAATCCCTTAGTCGCCTCTTACGACACCCACGGGAAGATATGGGATGGTGCTATTCTTTACTTCCGACATCATACAGAGCAGCCGAACATTTTATTTTAATTCCATCCTAAAGGCGTATCGTACTACCCAGCACTAACTGGGTTGTGGAGGTCAGATAGGCAGTCACTCCATGTAAAATACTGGTATTCAGCTGTATCCGTTTAGACTAGTAGCCGACCCCAACATAGTTGGGAAAACGCGAGGCAGATGATGAAAAAAAAACCGGCCAAGTGCGACTCGGACTCGCGCACCGAGGGTTTCGTAGGTTCCGTAGGTTCCAAACCTGTAGGTATTTATATGATGTAACTAAAAATTTACGGTTTTCGCAATTTTTCCGATATTTGTGCTATAAGACGTTGCTTCGTACCAAAGGAGACGGGCGAGGCTACATGTATTTTGGGACCCACTCTTAGAGGTAGCGTTCATTATAGCAACTTATACATAGTTGTAGAACGACTTAAGACTAACAGAAAAGTAAATGGAAAGTAAGGCGGAAAAGTTGGGAGAAAAGAGATATACGTCTTTAAACAAGATAACCTAAAAATCTTACGATTAAGGTTTTTAATTGTGGAACGTCTGTGTAATTAAGATGAATCAAAAAATAATAATATTTAAGATGAATCATAAAGGAAGATCAGTATCGCCAGAACGAGGGAAATACATAGTTTATTCGATAAACTATGTATTTCCCTCGTTCTGACGATACGTGTGTTGCTTCTTGTCTTAAGCCAAACCCCGAATTTTTACTTCATTGCCTGTGTTAATTGATGAATCATAAAACTGCCAGACTGCGGCTAGAAACTACACTGATTACTGACCTAGTAATTAGTTCAATGACTATTAAAAGTATATCGATATCGTATAATATTACTATTTTAATCTTTAAGCGAATTATGGTCAAGTATAACGATTCTTAATTTACCTTACCTTCTCTACTGCACTGGGAGAAGATATAGTTTCACATAAATTATAACAGCCAGAGTTCACTAGCTATGTACAGCTAATAAAAGGCAGGTATTGTTAAATAAAAAAAAGTTTAAGTAATAAATCTCGTTTATTAGTATGTTTAAATAGACTTTATTTTATATTTTTCAACATTGTTATACAAATAAATGTTATAAAATTAAAAGATTATCGCGATATAGCTCTGGTGTCTGGCATAGCCCATATACCATAATATACTCATGATATGAGAGCAACAAACCACTGTCCGTGTCCCAACAGGACAAGTGGCAATAATAGCCTAATACACCACTTCGCCCCTGCAGCCTTCTATCTACTGGGATATAATAATATGACTTGCTACCTATGTGCCTTGATTTAATTCTGGCTTGTAAAATAAAAGGGTGGTTGCCATAAAATAATCCTTGTAGAGGTGTGTCATCCCTGTATACTTCTATTGTACGATTTTGCTTGCCTTATTTGGTACGTAGCAAGAGCAATAAGCTCTAGTTAATTAATTGACGGATCAACCTCTTCAACTTCTACATCTTGATTGATTGTACAGAAGGTCCAGGATGTATTTCTTCTGAACTTAAGGAGTGTCCGAAAACAGCACTTCATTATTAGGTGTTAACTGAAACAATGCCAGTAAAAAGTAATCAAAAAAACAAAACAACAAAAAAAAAATTGTGAAAAACAAAACAACAAAAAAAAATTTTCAATGGCCAAGTTGATGTCAGCTTTCAACATGAGTGACAAACATAGTCGTCTCCGGTTATCTGGAAATCATTAATTATTTTCAAATAAATAAATTCACTTTTGGTGTAATAAATATAAAGAGTTCTAGGTGTAAGTAAGAAAAGTGCCTGACTCGGTCCCCACCCGAAAGAAAACCGGAAATGTAGTTTGATATGGAAGAGAATGTGACCTCCTAAACCTGTGGAGGGGTTGGGTTATCCCTTATAATGTGTCAAGAGAAAATGCGACAGCCACCCATCTTCCATTTTGATGACTGAAAGATTTCGATAAAATACACTACTACACTGTTTTTTACGAATATATTTACATCACGTGGATACACCCATCTCTGCACTTTTTCAAACAACTAAGCACCTTCATCAGAGAGATGATGCCTCCGTAAGCGCGCAAGATGTAAATGGCAATTAACGCAACGCATATTACTAGTTATACAAAGGCAAAGTACTCGTTGTCCAAAGAAGAATGCGGTAGTCCAAGTCAGGATGGAGTACTGTCAGTTCAAGATGTACAATTCAAAGACCAAGTCGACGAGAATCCATAAAATCCTAATGATAGACGTAAAATCCTACGGAAGATGCAAACGTAACGATTACTAACGGTGGAATAGATCATCACAGAACCCGTATTCATAAACGCTTCGATTCGATCTTGTTTTGGCATTACGAAAGCGAGCGAGATAAACATCAATCAATCAAATCGTAGCGTTTGTGAATAGGGGGCCCAACCTGACAGTGACAGTGGTGACGAGACTCAATCGATCACCACTCATAACGTTCCTTTATAAGTTCTGTGCGTCCCTTATCCAGGTGTTCCCTACAAAACCACCATTGTTTCATTTTTATTAGATGTTTTGGCGTTGTTAATTTTATTGGCATTTCTCAAGTTTACATGTTGTTTAAATTAATATTTGATATTATAGAATGTACAAAACAAAGAGAAAGAGCCTTTTATAGTTAGAAAACCCATGAGCAAAAACACATGTCAATGTATTGGGACGTAATCTCAAAAAGTTGCGTTTTGTGATGGCACAATTATTTAATTTGAGTAAATTGAAAACATATAAATGTTTTTTTTAATTCCCGTGTCCCAAAAATTCAATATTTTTAAAATAAATATCTCATTAAATTCTATTTATAATTATTTTATATTTACACTTGAACGGAGTTTCGTTAATTTTTAGATTCGTTGGGTCCATTTACGCCAGCCTCCTTTCAAGATTCTGAGTTCACGGGAAGTACCCTGTTGGTTTTGATCCCCTTGCGAGTGTCCAAAATTTCCTGATAAACGGATGTATCTTTTGATTGCCTTGGCTTAGAAGTTTGATTTTTCACAGCTCTAAAGGACAGTAGACCTGAGTATTTGATATAAATTCCAGCTTGATATGTCCACGCGTACCTGAAAAAAAGGGTCTTGACAGACGGACGGACAACAAAGTGATCCTCTAAGGGTTCCGTTTTTTTCCTTTCGAGGTACGGAACCCTAAAAACTCTTCTCATAGTAAAATCATTATTGAAAAAGATTTTCCGTCACTTTTCTTAAAGTGCCGGATATAGAGATGAAAGTAAAACTTCAATGAGGAACAAATTGGGTCAGTGACCCGAACCGTTCACTCAATGTATTAAAGGGCTTGATCTATGTATACTGTATCCATGTATGCAGTCTTTGAAGGGTTTGCGAAACAATACAGCTTATACAGCGGTATAGATACGGGCGAGAATGTTGTGAGACAAAGTATAAATAAATGCATGCGGATTGAGCCACTTTTTCTAAAAAAAAAATTAGTTGACTGTAAAGTCGGTTTACGGACGATAGTTTAACGTGACAACGTCACAACAAAAAATTGGTGAAATGGTTGCATACTTTTATGAATAGCAAACCGATCGTGCCTTTCGCTCGCTCGTGCAGCGCTCTCGCTCCGATCGTAACGTTACAATGAGTCATCCTTTTTCGTGCGTGCAGCCGGCGTTCATCGATTTATTAGACGCTGTCACGTCAAAGAGATATTTTTGCCAATAGAACTGTTGGCAACATACCTAGGCATATTTGAACTATGCCAGCTTCCATAAAAGTAACGGGTTGGCATGTTTTTTTAATGAAATGGCGGTCAACTTCAGTCATTTTTATTTATAAGTTTCGGAACACGCACAGGTTATATGCGTGGCTGCTGTTTATAAAAAGTCTAATTGATCGTTGACAAGAAGATTGTTTTGAGCACAAAAACAAAGGAATTAGAAATATCATTTAAACATTTTGAGTAGTACACCACTGACCTTTTTATTGTATGTCCGTAATGTCCATCCAAAGGTTGTCTGGAAGATATCGCTATCAGCGATAAGACCGCCATTGTAACCATAATATCAGCAGTATTGAAAAACTTTATTGATGTACAATAAAGTTATATTCTATTCTTAGCCTGCATAAAAACTGGCCAAATATAAATCGTTTTTGATTTTATTCTATTTGAAACTCAATTTAATATGGTAAAAGCTGACTGTCGAAAATCAGAAGCGCGTCCATTTTGTGAAGGAATAAAATTATATTATGGATGTTGAAAATAGAGTTCCGTAAAAGCTTTGTGAGAGCTATCCAATTAGAGGTGTGGTTCAGCTGTTATAAATAGGTTGTTATATACCCAGCGTTTCCCTCGGGTAATAAAATATTGTAACTGAGTAGAAATAATAAGCTTGAAATAAAGTCCAATTAGTTCTTTCTGTCTTTCATAGTTTTATGATAAAATACACACGAAAACAGAGTTTATTTCTCTTAGTCAATTTCTGCCTAGAACTAACTAAGATTTTTTCCACGTCACGTTCTAACTTAATTTCTGTCTATTTATAGAGAACTAAATCTAATAAAATATCTCGCTTTTAAACTTATTTTAAAATCTAATTACAACAAACATAACTTAAAATACCTAATTACTACACAGATAATAAAAGCATAATTCCTTAAAAGAGCTGGCGTCCATTTTACATTCTAGGATTACCATAGAATTAGGTCCAGTGCTTCATTCAGCATGAAATGGACCCGGGGATAATATCTAGACTAACCCGCTTATTACTGAATTATTTCTGAAGGGCTTTAAGTAATGGAGGGGCTGAATTAATCCTTGGTATGCTAATTTTAAGTTGTTAAGTATGCATTGCGGTAGCGTATGTTTATTTACTTTTTTGTATGCGTTTTTCCCGTGTCATCGATTTTATGTTTTATTTTTTTATTTTTATTAGAGTATGTTTACTTGATTTTAATTTTCATTGTTAAATGTCCGTGATCTGGGGGTTACCATGACGTGTTAAAGCAGTATTCATCATCATCATTTCAGCCCAGCCATTCAGAATTTCTAAATAACTGTGTACAAAAAATATGTTAGAAAAAGACTTATTTTTCCTACTAGCTGTCCGGCGCAACTTCGTTTGCGTCACATTTTCCCCGTTTTCGCAACATTTTTCATTGCTGCTCCACTCCTATTGGTCGTAGCGTGATGATATATAGCCTATAGCCTTCCTCGATAAATGGGCTATCTAACACTGAAAGAATTTTTTAAATCAGACCAGTAGTTTCGGAGCCTATTCAATGCAAACAAACAATCAAATCTTTTCTCTTTATAATATTAGTTTAGATTAGTCTAAACGACAAATAGTTATAAACAACAAATACAAAACTGAGCTTGTTATTCCAGTAGTTTCAGATTCGTTTTTTTTTTGTGCAACATAAAAAGTAATGCATAAGCTTAATACATAAGCAATAGTCAATTCCGAAGTCATTTAAGAGGCAACTGAAAAGGTGAATACATTTGTATTGAGAATCGCTGCCCCTGTTCCCTCTTAATACTGCAACTGATTAGCTTGCTACACACGTAACAAATAAATCGTTCCCATTTGACTGTGCAGACCAATCTGTTACACCTTCACTAGATTACATTTCATTCTGATTTACATATTCACTGGATCGTAACGTGCATCAGCGATGGCTGTCAATTTCTATTTCTTTTGTGACATGCTTAAACTGGTATCAGACCCTTCCCTTAAGCCTTGCGTTCTGCATATTTCACTCAGAGTTAAATACGTAATTAATCTAAAGTAGTAAAGAAACTAATGAATTAATTTTTAGCTTTAGACAGTCATCATTCATCATCATTTCAGCCTAAAAGACGTCCACTGCTGGACATAGGCCTGCCCCAAGTGTCGCCATTGACATTTTGAGGGGTTTTGCCATAATCGCCACGCTTGTATTGTGTATCGATCGCAGTACGGTTGTTACAAAAGCACAGAGAACGCTACTGCCCATTGTCTGGAAAATCCCTTAGTCGCACGATACCGACGGGAAGGTATGGGATATTTTACGTCCAACACCATGCAGAGCCAGTAAAGCAGTATTGTTTTAATCTTATTCCAGTGTGGCAAAGAGACGGAGCTATTGAGGACGTCTAGCGTCATCTCTTTCCCACTCTGGAAACGTCTGGTGACGTCTTAAAGCAGTAGTAGTAGCAGTAGCAGTAGTAGTAGTAAAGCAGTAGCAGTCATGGAAGGCTACCTGTTCCTTTATTTGTAGTTTAGAGGAAAATTATTTTAATTTATGTTTTTACCACCAAATATCTTTTTTCTTTCCAATGATAAACCCTCGAACTGTATTGATGCCCAGAATACAAGCTTTGCCTAGTTTGGGGCCAATTTAAAACCTTTTTGTAATGGTTTTGCTATAAAGTTTTTGTTTGTATTTGTATGTTTGAAAGAGAATAAATGTACAAATCTGAAGGCACGTCATCGCAAACTGAGTGGTTTCTATGGAGATCTTTGAACGGCATTGTCGCCCTAGCACGAGGTTTGATCGACGTATTACGTTACGTTTACACCGCACGCTAGGGTAGGTGCTGGGCCTCTGTTGGCCCTTACTTGCCGTAACCGTTATGTTAACCCCTGGTTCTCTACTGCAGACAGAACGATGCTGTTTATTCCTTTTCTGGAAGTTTTTCATTAGACTCCGGACACTGGTACGCCGAAGCAAGGAAAACCTATTCAGAAGGATATTCATAGATGACTCTACCATTATTTTTTTTCGTATGGTCAATCATCAAATGACCCCTCCTGCTCTGGGCAGAGTGGAAGGGAGTTCAGACTTGTACTGACTAAAACCCATCCATATTCCTTCTTAGCCCGTTGTGTTCCAAGGCCACGGTATGTCTTTCAGACAGTCCCGGAGGCCTGGCAAACATCGGCCCTCTCGGACCCCTTCCGATTTGCTGACATCTCGTTTAGGCGCGCGTGGAACACGAACGCCCCGTCGACACGGCCTGTATAAATGAATACTTGACATAGTGTCCTATCTTTTCTGTTGTTTGCACTTCACAGCAGCTGATGGATGCTACTAAAAATGACAAACTCGTCGCTATATTTTGGGCTGACTCACTTTGAATTGTCATCGACACGCTGAGAAGAAGATTTCTCTGTCTCTTGGCCTAGTAAAACAATAATCTCTTCACCACCAATAGCTAGAGTAGAATTCGAAGCTAAAAATGACCCAACTGGCCTCACAAACATTGGGCCAACATCAGAAAATTAAATAAAACCATGACCTTAGTTAGTGATTCTGCACAAGTTGTTTACGTTAATTAAGGGAAACAAGTTCTAGTAGACAGGTCTTTAATTAGTTGCTTTTTTCTATTTATTATTCCTCTGACATGGGCATTGTATGGGTTAAGAATAGGAAACCTTTTCTCAGTCGAAATAGAAGGGGTGGGAAGGTGGTGCGAGAAGCCTCACCATGGTAATAATTGGGGGAAAATGCATTAAAAAAAATCGTGTGCCAAGTTCCGAGTAAGGATAAGAATAATGAGCCTATAATGTTCCCATGCCTATAATGTGAGGAGCTCGTGGCTAAATAATATCAGCCGCACGGGACGATATTTAAGGTTAAGCAGTGCTTGCCGAGGTTGGTCCGTAGATGGGTGACCATAATTACATACCGAGATTCCTCCGTGCCTCGGAAAGCACGTTAAGCCGTTGGTCCCGGCTGTCATTTGTAGATCTTTGACAGTCGTTAAGAGTAGTCAGAAGCCAAGTCTGACATCCAGTCTTACCACGGGGTATCGTATTACCCAGTTACTGGGTTGTGAAGGTCAGATAGCCAGTCGCTGCATGTAAAATACTGGTACTCAGCTGCGTCCGGTTAGACTGGAAGCCGACCCCAAGATAGTTTGGGAAAAGGCCAGGCAGATGAATGTTCCCAATGCTGTGATACAGGCCTCCTCTCTATGAGAGGGCTTTAAGCTGTAATCCACCACGCGGGCCCAGTGCGGGTTGGTAGATGTCAAATTGTATTGTATTGTGTCACATTACATGGTTTTAAGTATTGTGTCAAAAAAAGAGATTTTCCGGTATCTGTAGATAATTTTGGTATAATTTCTTCAAAGTTTAATATTATTCTATCAGCTTTCTTAAACACCGACCTAGAAAATAAGATTATCATAAGATTAAGTTGATCTTATTCTGTCGTGCGTATTATTTAAGTGTTTTCTTTGAAGATTATTATACTATAAGATAAATAAATATAAAAATTTGACGTAGCATGAGGCAACATCATAAATTAGATATTTGCACTCAATTTCGTCTACCAAAGGTAAATACAAATTCAACAGTCACTGAAAAACTCTGCAATAACTGAAACTGATTCGAAAAAAAAGAAAAACAACTGATCATCTGCCTAAGCAATGCAATAATGGGTTCCGCTTCCAGTCTTAACAGTTGAAGCTCAATACCCAGTATTTAACATTAAGTAAGCGTCTGCTTATCTGACTTCCACTAACCAATGCTAGCTGGATTATCTGCCTTTCAGATTTTCTACCTTCCCGTAACGACTGTCAAAAATCTACAAATAACAGATGGGACCAGCAGCTTAACGTGCTTTCCGAGGCACAGGAGAAATGGTTATAAATTGAAACAGCAATCAAATAGTTAAAGGTATAAAGGGGTTTGGCTAAAATAGGCATGATTTTACGTGGCATAGAAAGAGGGCTTCGCACCATTTCCCGTCATATATAGATTTCACTTCAATAAGATTAGTCACGCTCATCTTAGAGGTGAAAAATAGAATCTGTACTTAATTAGAAGCGTGCTGCTTATGATCTACTGTAGTAAACGCTTAACTTAAGTCGATTATTACCGCTGTCCACCCCCTGCTTGTCCATCCCGGGTGAACAGCGATTAGGTAAAGTTGTAATTGGCACCAAGAGGCTATAATGCTGTACTGTAATTCTACTGATACCACTGAGAGCTTGTACCATTTTATATTTATGATCAAGATTAAAGTTTTTTTAATAAAAAAATAAAAAGTTTTTAACTATAGTAACGTCAGTTTTTTCATATTCTGTTCTGCTAACCCTAAAAATTGATACATAAAAAAATATCTAGTCCACCATCTTTCAGAGTCTGCCATATTGGACTTAAAATGACATTGCATTGTCAACCAAATTAAACTTGTAATTTCAGCTGAATCGGAATGGGATAACCGTTTTAAAATTCTGTTGCAAGGCTTGTATAAAACATAAACGTGGTTTTGACTGGAAGCTTGTTGGGAAAAGGCTAAGCAGATGGTGATCATGATTTATTAACAAACGGGGCTCCGACAACAGTAGATAACGGTTCAGCCCGCCGGAACACATCTGTACTCAGATTTTTTATGGACATTACACTATTTTATACATAGCACGAAGTGTAATTTATGTGTCTGTGTTTTTGTGTTGCAAATAAATGATTTATTACTATTATTCGAAAAACAAATAAAAACATACCTAACTGGCAAAATGTGGGTGTAGTATTATATACACCTCTGTCTCTGTCCTTCGGGAATTACAAGCGTGATGTGTATCGTAGCGTGATATCTAATACATACATGCATACATGTATGTATTAGATATTGTAAAAAAGGTGAGGTTCAGATCTAAGGGGTGTAATGGAAAGGGCATATACACAGTTAATGGTGTGCTACAGACCATCAAACTGAACTTGTTTTTCCATCGGACAAACATCGTAATAGCGAAAAAATATCAGCTGCCTAAAATCAAAATATTTTTATTTTACATGGGCCTACAGGGGCACTTATAAAACGTCGACAAAAAGGCCTAAACAAGGCCCCATACAAAATTTCAATACCTATTCAACCCAAATGTATGGGGCAGCTGATATTTTTTTCGTTGATGGTCTGTAGCCCCCCCGTAAGTATGTATATACCCTTTCCGTTACACCCTGTGTATCTGAAAATATTTCCAACATCATAAACTCGCACCTTTTTCTAATGCAGGGTAGGCTGAAGCTCCAGAGCTCCGCGCCACCTGCTTTGATCCTTACTCATTTCAGAAAATATCCATCGATACATATTACAGCTTCAAAATCCGGTTAACCTCAAGATAACAGAATAACGGATACATTGCGACGTCTATATTAGCTCAGTAGCGCTGGGCTTTCTTCGATAAGGGATCGAGGGTCTACTCTATACTGAGCAAATATTTGTATGGTCCACACAAGTCTACATCCACATAGAGTCAGTTATGTATTGTGGTAGTGTATGATTGTGGGTTACAATAATTGTATACAAGGTGTTGTTTTCCATCCTCGTCTAAATTTAGGAGGTTGTCACAATAGACATACATAATCAATTCAAATTACGGTACTCAATTATTATTAAATGCTGCTTTTTTTTGTTGTTCAAATTTGACAGTATTTCAGAACGAGGGGTTCCTCTTAACGTTGTTTCATCATTTCAGCCCAAAAGACGTCCACTGCTCGACATAGGCCTCCCCCAAGTGATGCCAAATTGACATTTTGGGGGGTTTTGCCATAATCGCCACGCTTGGCAGGCGGCTTGGCGATCGCAGTACGGTTGTTACAAAAGCACAAAGAACGCTATTGCCCATTCTCTGGCAAGTCCCTTAGTCGCCTCTTACGACACCCACGGGAAGATATGGGATGGTGATATTCTTTACGTCCGACACCATACAGATCCATACAGAACGTTGTTTAGAGAATAAGAAATTATCGAATAAACGTTTAAGATTGTTTTTATGTGTGAAAGCGCAGTTATATACCGCAAAATATATCCGCAACGGACTTTAAAATTCTATATCCACGGGTTTGTTAAAGTATCATCCACCCATATACAAATACTAGTAGTCAGAAACAAAGACTGACATCCAGTTTTCCTAAGAGGTATCGTATTACCCAGTTACTGGGTCGTGGAGGTCGGATAGGCAGTCGCTTCAAGTAAAATACTGGTACTGAGCTGCATCCAGTTAGACTGGAAGCCGACCCCAAGATAGTTCGGGAAAAGGCTAGACAGATGATGATGATGACCCATATACGAATACCAGTTATACCGTGTGCGACAACTTTGCAATAAAATCAAAATGGCGATGGGCTGTCTGCGCCAGCTCTTTATACAATTACACTCTTGAAATAGCTACCAACAAAGTATTCTTAACGCCATGGAACTTCACCGAACAAACCCTTCCACGAAGAGATTTTCCATTAAGTACAGACAGCACATCAAGAAACAACTATCTGTCAAATTTCTTTAATAGATTTTCAACCTTAACTTTAAAGAATACGGTTCAAGGTTGATTAGAAAAATTTGATAGTTTCGGATAGTTTGACCTGGCGTTTGTACTAGACCTATTTCTACGCAACATTTTTTTCCCGGACATACCTAATTAGAAAGTAAAAGGAACCAATTACGCTTCAGTTAATGAGTTGCCCAAACGATCAACATTTGCAGGAAAAATACAGAATGTTTACGTCGTATTCCATGTAGGCGTTTTCGTAGTCATTATGAAATCTAAACACTTTTAATTACTATTACGCTTACGTTTTAAAATTGCTCCTCGAATAATGTAAAACGTTTGGTCATAGAGTAATTAATTCGTTTAGAAGGGCAAATTCTGTAACAATGGGGTTTAACTTATATGTATGGTTCAAACGTAGGCAGGATCGCCGCCGAGGCCCGTCGCGACGTCCAAGTTCAATACCCCCCCCGACCCTTGCTCGAGCCAGCCCGCGAAGCTGAGCCAGTAATAATAAATCAGCCCCTAAATAATGGAAATCAGATCCAGCCTGTCCCTTTGCTGCTCTCTCTCAGCGACGCCCTAAGCCGAGGCTCGTACCCCACAGCGGGTGCCCTTAGCGCTGTCGCTTAGTTTATAAGCTTTTTGCCTGCCTGGAGGCCTTAAGTTCGAGGCATCCACAGGTTTGTCCGGTTAAGCAGTAGCCAGCCTCAGAGGCTGAACTGCGAGATGCCATTCAAAACAAAAAAAAACGTAGGCAGGTACCTATTTGCATAAACCCCAAATTGGTATACATATAAACGCTGATTAAAGCAGATATACTTTTAATCGTCCAAAGTGTGTGTGTGTGTGTGTCCAGGGTTCGAGTCCTTGTGTGGACAAACTCCTATTGGGTTTTTCCATCAGGAATGTATCAGTAACAGACACGGAGTTTGATGGCAATAGGTTTGCCACCTATTACATAAGACTTAAACATATCTGGTGAAGTGTGAGTGAACTATGAATAACACTTGTAACGGGATATTTACCATGTTTATTATTTGTTTTGAGTTCCTTATATTTCGGCGATGTTGCAAGTCCCATGATCAGAGATAAACTGATGTTATTGCGGGTGGTTGTTTATGAGCAGACAAATCTGTCTACCCTCTTTTGTTCGTTTTTTGCTGTCCGTACCACTACCGCCGTTTTGTAAGTAGTGTTAGTGACCATGTCAGTTTAAAAACTTATATTGGGAACATTTCTTCCTAACCCTTCAGGGACTATAGTCGCGATATAATGTTCTATTACAGTACCTAGTGCTGTATGGTGAGCGTACGCAGGCGATGTCGCTTCTATCGATATAATCTATGGCTCAGTCTTTGAAATTGAATCGTTCGTATAATTTAAATGAAAGCTAAACACTCAAATAATGAAACTGGGTGTTTTGCTCGCTCACTCTTGTTGAAATAACTTTTAAATGTAACATAAATTGTGGAGTGGAGTCGCTTTTGATTATAACAGATATAAAAGATCGACCCGTGCGGCTGTTATTATTTAGCCTCGAGCTTCTTTTTAATGTACTAAACAATCATGTTTAGTATATTAAAAAGGAGCTCGTCATTTAAAAGAAGCTCGAGGCTAAATAATAACAGCCGCACGGGTCGATCTTTAAGGTTAAGCTGTGCTTGCCTTAGTTGGTCCGTGCATGGTAATATAATATAATATATGAAGGCTCTTACTGGCCGCATCGGAATTACTTATGATATGTGGCACCAGATTTAATTAGATTAAGCAAACAGACGTCGGCGATCCGTCAACGTCCTGTTACGCGCCACCTTCCTAGACAACTACCCAAGTCAATATGGCAACCCGCAACGACTTGACGTTCCGCCAGAGAGAATTGTAGACCGCTTCTCTCTCGTCAGTGGTAACAGTTTAGTTTGCAACGTGAATCATATGAAGCCTTTTTGCAAAGGCGCCGTCATATATAATAACTTATTTATTTGTACACAAAGGAAAAAAGTAAACTTATATAATACACAGTGAAAAACTTGTACAGCGAAGACAGATTACTTCTGGCTCCTAAACTAGGCCAGAAGCCTGTGTTTTAGGAACCAACGTTCTTTTTAATGATTGGTACACTAATGATACTGACAGTCATTCAAGTTACACAATAACACAAAATATACGTAATTTTCAGTTAAAATAATACAGTACTTCCAAGTTAGTTAGGATACAGTTTTAATAAGATTTTCAGTTTCATCAGACGTTAACTGCAACCATTTTTGGTGAGTTTAATTTTGACTTCGTATTTAGTCAGGTCCGTGGTTAGTAACTGCCCATTACAAACCGAGTTTCCTCCGTGCTTCGGAAAGCACGTTAAGCCGTTGGTCCCGGCTGTCGTTTGTAGATCTATGACAGTCGTTACTGGTAGTCAGTGGAACCGCAATTAAGGAAAGTCGGAATCGCAATTACGATATCCTATTACCTAGTACTAAATGGGTTGTGTTGTATGTATGTGGACGTAAAGATTAGCACCATCCCACATCTTCTCGTGGGTGTCGTAAGAGGCGACTAAGGGATTAGCCAGAGAATGGGCAGCAGCGTTCTTTGTGCTTTTGTAACAACCGTACCGCGATCGCCAACCCGCCTGCCAAGCGTGGCGATTATGTCAAGACCCCCCAAACTGTCAATGTGACGACACTTGGGGTACACTATGTCCAGCAGTGGACGTCTTTTCGGCTGAAATGATGAATGATGAAATGGGTTGTGGAGGTCAGATGATGAAGATAACTATACTCTAAAATACGTAAGACTGCGAGAAATACGATACGTAAGATACTGGTATTCAGCTACTTCCGGTTAGGCTGGAAGCCGCCCCAACATAGTTGGGAAAAGGCTAGGCAGGTGATGATGATGTTTAGTAAAGAATTTTGAACAAGAAGGTAACTATACTAAACATTTGCACGCCATAGTATGGCAAACATGTCTGAAACAATTTTCTATACGTTATCCTGCATGCACTTATTATCATTCATTCATGTGTTCACAAGTTTGGGCAAATAAATTTTATCTCATCCTATCTTTTCTTATTTATTAAAACTTTATGCACAAGTATAAAAAACACTTTACAAAGGCGGTTTTTTTTTTTCTTTTTTGATGATGGGAAATCATCAAATGATTTCTCCCGCTCTGGGCGGCGCGGAAGGGAGTGTCAGACTTGACTGACTAAAACCCATCCATGTTTCTTCATAACCATTTTTGCAAAAAAAAAGTCGGAGTTAATGCCTTGGGCATCTTATTTAATCTTATCTTATTTTTTACTCTAAAATACGTAACTGTGCTAGAAAATGAGTAACAAAGTAAAATACATAAAACAAGTTACATAATATCCAACTTATATTTTCTCAAATCAATCAAAATCAACTAAATCCACCTCTCGAGTTAATATTGAATTCAATACAATATCGTAACATTACTCAAATCCTTTGACAATAAAATTGAGTTACACTAACGAATGAAGTGCTTACTTGATACAAATAACAATTTATCTTAAGATTTATAGAACTACAGATATGCCTACATTAATTTTGATGTCAAACTCCGTAATAGAATTAATATAAGTTTGTTCAGTGAGAGTTTACTGATTTAACACTAGGCTTCACCAAGTAAAACACATCGTTTGATTCTCAACTTTCGGCCTTTAACTGAGTGTTGAAATTCTAAAAGCACAATAAAATTTAGACACCCATTTAGGTGTTGTTCAATGTTAGTGAAAACTGAATTTATTTGACTATTTATCACAATTACGCGGTTTGTTAAGACTAACTTTTAACTAACTGTAGTACAAACTAACTGTAAAATTTGGAACAACGGTATAGTTATAAATTTTGTATGAAAATTGATGAAAATATTCTGAACAAACATCAGAAGTGATTAATAAAAGTTGCTTAGTTTATACGAAAAAGGTCTTACAATTGAAACTTTGTAAATTAGACTATGAGTTTTAGAGCAGTTTTTAACTATTTTCATGAAACACTATTGAAAATTGATGATACCTTATTTATTTTAAATGGTACTTAGATGGAAAAATAATAATAGGTACCTATTCTTACCAAAAGGAAAAATAACTACATGAATTTTAACCATTCTCGAAAAAGAGAAGTACCTAGTGTGTTTATGACAAAATCTTTTAAAGGTAGCATTGCAGAAGCCTTTGCATTCACCCTCCATATACATCGAGAATGCAAATGAATCATCTTTCTTTTTTTTTTCTTAGGGGAAATAATCAAATGACCCCTCCCGCTCTGGGCGGAGCTAAAGGGAGTGTCAGACTTGTACTGACTCAAACCCATCCATGTTCCTTCAAACTCAAACCGTTTATTTCAATTAGACCATTACAGGCACTTTTGAAAGTCAAAAAACAAAAAAAAACGCGAAGCTACAGTCAGATTTAAAAGAGTGTCCATGTAGTTTCTTGCCCATTCTTCTCCATAGAGATCTACGCTTTGGAATGAACAACTACAGTACTTTCACAGTTATTATGTCTTGTGACTGGGACTGTAGCTTCATTTTTATTGTTGTTCGACCATTCAAAAGTGCCTGTAACTGGCTTATTTGAAATAAATGATTTGATTTGATTTGATTAATTCATCGGTATTTTTTTTCAATTGTTTCCTAAAAAAGTGCAATACTTACCTACACGGTAAAAATATACGGAAAAGCTGCATTAAAAAAAAAAAAACTTGACGTGGGGTGTTCAAAATGATGTCTGAATACGTGGTAACCAGTGTTAGTGTCTCTTCCACCCTGTAAAATTACATGTCTTTGTATGTAATAAACAGTATTATAACATTGTGCTATGTATAGTATACAGGGTGTAACCGAAAGGGTATAATACGAGTATACATACTTAAGGGTGTGCTACAGACCATTCACTCCCGATGATGCTATTACCCTCCTCCAGGAGAGTAGCAAAGAGACTAGCACTCTTAAAAAGTTTCGACTCAAACCGCTGTATTTCCGACCTCGCCGTCGAGGTCCGTCGCGACGTCCCGGTCCATGCCCTCCCGACCCGCGCTCGAGCCAGCTCGCGATGCTGTGCCAGTAGATTTAAATCAGCCCCTAAATAATGATATCATTCAGATCCAGCCTGTCCCCATGCAGTCCTCCCCCAGCGACACCCTAAGCCGAGGCTCGTACCCCACAGGGGGTGCCCTTAGCGTGTAGTCGCTTAGTTTGTAAGTTTTTATGCCCTGGCTGGAGGCCTTACTCTTAAGGTACAGGATAGTCCCGTTAAGCAGACGACAACCTCCAAGGTTGAACTGCGAGATGCCATTCCAAAAAAAAAAAAGCTACAGACCATCAAACTTTACATGTTTCTAAATCGGACAAACATCTTAATAGCAAAAAAAAATATCTGCTGCCCCATACGAAGTTTCAATACCTTTATTCGACCTAAATGTATGGGGCAGCTGATTTTTTTTTCACTGTTACGAGATTTGTTCGATGGAGAAACATGTTCAGTTTGGTGGTCTGTAGCACATCCAAAAGGATGTATATACCCTTTCCGTTACACCCTGTATACAGGGGAAGTTCAAAAGGTTATTGACTTTTAAAACTACCCCCCATTAGACGCACATGTCGTGAAGTTCGCGTGACTTTGCGGCATTCAGCTGAAAACGCCATGCGGGGGCTATTATCCGGAAATACTTTGAATGTGAGTCGATTTGTGTTTATTTTTGTCGCGCTCAAAGCTATATAAATAGATGGTGATCATCTTCTTACTTAACGGATATCTCAATCAAATAATTCATTCACTTTGAGAGCGTTTATGGCTTACGGCATTTCATACAAACTTTGAAGACAAATTTTTCGAAAAGACTGAACCGATTTTAAATCTCATATGCGGGATACATAGTAAAAAAGATTTGAAAAACGTTTTAAAAAAATTGCAATTTTCTTCTCTACATAATTTATAATCGGTCTAATGTAGCTGTAACACTATTTTTCGAAAAGGTTTTTTAGTTACTTTTTAGACCTATGGTATCCTAGGGATGAATGAAAGGCACTTGCATGTGGTTGAGATGAGAATGCTAAGAGGGATGTGTGGTGTTACGCGAATGGATAGAATAAGGAATGAGTACATTAGAGGAAGTCTGAAAGTGGCGCCGGTGACTGAAATGATGCATGGTAATCGGTTGTCGTGGTGTGTATTCCCCTCCCCTTCTTAACCCCACCAGACGTGGTAAAGGGAATTGCGAAGCTTAAACCCTGTAGTTCCGTTGGCCCTGACAACATTCCTGCTTTCATACTCAAAGGATGTCATGACATCTTGGCAGCCCCTCTCTGCCATATTTTCAACTTAGCCCTCCAGTCCGGTGTATACCCTGAGCAATGGAAAACTTCGCGAGTCACTGCCATCCCTAAAACCTCCGACAAAACATCGGTAGAGGAGCACAGACCCATTGCTATCCTCCCAACCATTGCCAAGGTTTTTGAGCATATTCTCCACACCTACATTTATAAAAACGTAAATAGGCTTTTGTCCGATGCTCAACACGGATTTCGACCGGGCCGCTCAGTAAATTCGAATCTACTTATTCACGTAGACTACATTTCCAGTAGCTTGGACAACGGTAGGCAAGTCGACGTTTTATATTTTGATTTCAAAAAAGCATTCGACAGAGTTGACAACGATGTGCTCTTGACAAAACTGGGAACTATAGGTTTCTCGTCCGGATTTCTCGGCTTCTTCTCTGACTACCTGAGGGATCGTAAGCAGTTTGTCAGACATGGCTGCTTTGAGTCTAAGCCGTACGACACTCGCTCGGGCGTGAGCCAGGGATCTGTGTTGGGGCCGCCTCTGTTCCTGATCATGATCAATGATTTGATAACGAGGGTTAAGTTTTCCAAATGCCTGTTATATGCCGACGACCTAAAACTGGTCGCTGAAATCAGAACGAACGACGATTGCGAACTCCTCCAAAAAGATATTGATGCCATCTATGAGTGGAGCATTGTAAACAAGCTGTTTTTCAATGCAAGCAAGTGCCATGTCATGACATACGGTAGAGGGTTGCGGCCGATCCATTACAACTACAGATTGGGTGGTGAAGTTATTTCTCGAGTCACCAACATCAAGGATCTGGGAGTGACTTTTGACCGCTGTCTGACTTTTAAAGAACACATCTCCATCCTTGCGAAGGAATCTTTCAGGCGGCTTGGCTTTGTTTTGCGAAACGCTCGTGACTTCCGCAATCCAAAGGTTATTAGATTACTGTACACCACTCTGGTCCGAAGCAAACTGGAGTCCAGTGCCTGCATCTGGCACCCCTACACCGCGAACCTTACTCTGATGCTCGAAAAGGTGCAGAAAACCTTCCTGAGAATTTTTTTCCAAAGGTTGTATCACTTCTTTCCCTACATGTACCCTACCAACTATCTTTTAGGGATGCTGGGCTTTAACTCTTTGGAGGTGAGAAGGGGCTTTGATCAACTCACAATAGCCTGCAAGACCTTGCGGGGACGTATCGACTGCCCAGAACTCCATGGTCTTCTCTGCCGGCTATTTGTGCCCGACAAATACATCGGACACCGTCTGAGCCGCCGGCACAATCTGTTTGCCCAGCCTTTCTCTAAAACTGTCGCCAGAGCGAATTCGCCGGTGTGTCGTATTCTCCAAATGCTCAACGCCCTTCTGACTACCAACCCTGAATGTGATGTGTTTGCGGATGGATGGAATAAAGTAATGCTTATATGTCTGGTGTTCTGTGAGAAAAAGTATGCAAGAGTGTCCACTGTTCCGTGTTAGTTTTAGTTTAACTTGGTGAATGTCGTCAATTTTAGTTTTAATTTTCTTATGTTTCTATGTTAATTAATGTAATTGGTGTTATACCGTTTTAATTAACTATAAATAAATAAATAAAAATAAATAAATGTGATGCGGAGGAATGAGGAAAATGTCGTGAGGAAAGTTTTGAGTATGAATGTGGATGGGTATAAAGGTAGAGGAAGGCCAAAGAAACGATGGATGGTCTGTGTGAAGGATGATATGGCAAGAAAGGAGGTATCTCATGAGATGGCAAGTAATAGAGAATATATGTATGGAAGAAGAAGACCTGCTGCGCCGACCCCAAATAAATTGGGATAAGGGCAAGAGAATGATGATGATGATGATGTATCCTGCTTATAGGGTAAACTTGCCTAATTCGTACTTACGCCAAATTCGTACTCCACTTAAAACTCGGCTTCGGTAAGAGCTATCAGCGCCTCTAGTGTCAAAAAATAGATGTAACACTCGGCCATTTTACCACCAGACAGATGGCACCTGTGAAGCTGTTCTCGACAAAAATATTGAAAAAGTAAGTTTTTTTCAACTATTGCTGTAATATTTTTACACACTTCGTAAGAGTTTTATTCAAATTAGGTCGTGTTAACCTATTTTACGATTTGATACGTATTATTGTGTATCTTTCCGATTTAATCTGACGTGTTATCATACTCGTAACTCTTGTCGACTTTTTTGGGGGTAAATTTAACTTTTATTTGGCTCTTGCTCCTATTTCGTACTTCGACTTAAGTTCTTAAAACGTACTGGTACGATTTAGTTATAACTGCGATGATTGCCGAGAATTGGCGAAGACCATCCGTCGAATTTGTTAAGAATTACTACTTGCTTTAATAACACATTGTTGATTATGATGCTGATTCTCAATACTGTATACCAATGAATAGATCTCATAGTACGAATTAAGGATATAGCAGTACGATTTGGGATGAATGATCTTAAATCGTACTTTTATTAGATTTTTTTAAATTGTTTATTTTTTTAGAAATTTGTAAGGTTTATGTTAAATTTGATTATAGAAACAATAAAGCATTTAGCAAACAAAAATTACTTGTAATTAAAACTAATTTATCTTTCCTAATTTCTTAAATATGATGGTTTTCTCTTAAGGGGTACGAATAAGGCAAGTTTACCCTACGTAATTAGTTTAATTAAAATCGGTTCAATCATTTCGGAAAATAAGGACTTGAAAGTTTGTGTGAAATGTGCTAAGGTGTAAACGCTTTTAAGCGGAGAAACACCGCTTTTAGAACGTCATAATTACTAAATTAACTGTCTTGTAGGTCTAATAGTCCCAAGCGCGACTACTGAGCATGAGGCCCTGGGTTAGATTCCCGGGTCGGGCAAAATGTAATTGGGTTTTCCATCAGGAATTTCCCAGTAGCAGCCACGGAGTTTGGACTTATGCCCGATTGATGACAATAGGCTCGGCCCATATTACATGGGACTTCAACATACCTGGCGTAATGTGGGTGTGGGTAACGTATTTGGTACACCTCTGGCTTGCTATGATATGCTAACACATGTATCGGTATTGCCAGACCAGGGGCCTTACTATGACCTCTTAAAACAGTCTTATTTTAACCTTACTTTGCGTTTTCGTACCATCACGTCCTTAAAACAAGCTTGTTATATTCCTGCTAGAATTAGCAATTTTGATGACGTCACCTCAAATAGTTCATTCACTACGTGCGTTTTGACAACCAGCGAGAATGCTTTTCTAGGGATGGGACTTATTTACGCAACCAGGTTCTGAAACCAGGGCTTTGCTTCCAACCAGGGCGCCCTGGTATGAGTGTGAAATACTTGCAAGTATGAAAATTTTAGCAAGGCGCGGCCGCGCGGGTCTCGCGGCGCGGTTGCGGGAGTAGGGCTCGCGGCGCGGGCGTCACAAGGCTTGCGCCGCGGGGCTCAGGTCGCGGTCGGCTAGCGGCATGGGTAGCGCAGTCATTTTGTAGACTGGTTCGCGCCATTTTTCCACACTTTTATAGAAATAAGACACATAATAGCGTGAACAGTATAGTATTACTAAGTTACGTTTAAAGTCAAGTAAATATTTCGTATCCGTTTTTTTTTTGTCAGTTGTCGTTGAATTGACCCTGACGTAATTCATTTTAAAGAAGTTATTTCGCGAGTATATTAAACAATTAGAAAAAGTGTGTAAATAAATAAAACTGTTTTTTTTTTGTGTGTTTATGAGTTAGGAATTGTGAATATTTATTTCGTGGATTTATAGAAAGACGATATTTTAATTGTAAATATGTAATAAATAGCGAGAAAAAACTTTGAATAATAATATAGTCGCCATTCTATAAAAATGCCTAAGCAGACAGTCTAAATATATTCTAGCACGGTAGGAACTAGATCCAACTCTACCAAACACTTTCAAGTATTTTAAACCCTGGTTTTTTTGTACACTCGTACTTGGAAGCCCTGGTATTGAATGTGGCAAGTACATCTCATGCCTAGTTTTTACGTCAAATTGTAGGAATGTTTGACAGTTTAAAATAGTTGATCCGAGACGACTTATGTATTATTGTTGTACAAATTATACTTAAAAAATGTATTGTCGTGATATATATTGCATTAAAAACGTATTTATTTACGTGTGAGGGGTGTACTGCACACCTTTGCACAATCCTTCGAGTGGTACAGGCGTGATGTTATGGTGTGATAAACTAGTCGATTGGATAGTATTTCTAGCAATATCAGTGCATCATTATCATTATGATATCAGCCAAAAACCTACTGCTGCTGGACGGGGGCATGTCCCATGCATCGCTACATCGACCGATCTTGTGAATCTCGTATTCAGTGAATTCCCGCCACGTTTGCCAGGTCGCGGTTTTCGGAAGTGAACACAGATGGCAAAGGTACGCGAAAGTCGCGTCACTTGAGGCTTGTATAATGAATGTAGTCATTTCAAATAAGACGAAATGTACCTACGCAATGGATGGATATTCAAAGTTAGAGCACAAAGCAGCTCATCAGGCAGGACTATGCCAAATTGTGTGTGATAAACTGATACCTAATAAAAGTTTGTATCTACGTCCTAAACAATGTTGTGGAAATTGTACTGTTGCTATAACTTGTATTGCTTGAGTATCAATAAACCTTTACCATTATACCTGTGTTTGTTTGCATGCTTGTACATAACGGTGCTGAGTACTATGATGATATATATAATATGTTATGATGATAACTAATTAAACCATTAGCATCCACAAGAATAATGACGTGTGTCTGTATTACAACATAAAGAAGTCATGTGTTGTTGCTATAGATTATAACCAGTGTTACTGATAATCAATATAGTTTTACCATTTAGGGCATCCACTCCAGTAAAACTCGTTTGAACATCCTCAAGTCATCTACAAACTCTTACGCACAGTCATCCATTCTACTAGTCCGACAAATCCAAAGATTAAATAAAACGAATAAAGCTACAATTAGTTTATAATCAGAATTCTGTATTATAAAATCACTACATATTGTAAAACAAAGTCGCTTCCCGCTGTCTGTCTTACTTAGCAAACGCTGGCTGAACACTACGAGATAGATCAAAATAATGTACTACAATATTGTTCACTTAAAAAGGTCTACGAAAAAGGTCGCGATGGTATATGTCTTAGAGATATCCCACAATAAACATTTTTTATCCTTTAATTTTTACGAGAAATAATGGCTTAGGTATTTACGAAGCGATTTTAAGCAATACAACATTAATCCTTGTCCAAGGAAGTACCTTAAATACATTGTACATTTAATATAGATCAATATGGCCCTTTACAGCATTGCACCCGTGCGAAGCCGCGGCGAGACACTAGTTTAAAATATAGATTAATGACTCAAAGACCAGTCCATAATCAATTTTCCTGGAATTATTTCAACAAGCTCATGCTTTCTCCATGGTGTGGTTTCTAAGACGCATCAATGCAGCTTCAATGGTTCTACATTGGTTGTTTTTTCTCTCTCAAGGGAAAATAAACGTTCGTAGGTCCACGTTCACGTTAAGGTTTTTATTCCAAGCCAACTTCGCAAGCAAGTAAGGCTAACACCAATACGGAGTTCGACATACGATTCGGATCGCTTTTTTGTGAAAGAGACAGCGCTATGCAGTTTATATTGCTAGTGTCTTCCATGGGCCAAACAATCTTTTTGCAGGAACGTTTTGTTTCAATATTACTTTCTATTCATACCATGACCTCAACAAAACAATCTTGTTTTACTCCTGCTAAAGAATGAACGATTTATAAGATTTGTCTATTCCCTGCAATAACATGGAAGAAACAACTAGCAATATAAACTGCATAGCGCTATCTCTTTCACAAATAAGCGGTCCGAATCGTATGTCGAAGTCCTGAAGTCGATGGTCCTGAAGCCAAAAATAACTTTAATTAACATTAAAAATATTATTTCGCATCAAAATTTTATGTTTATAATAAACATTTAATAAAAAAACATAAAACCTATAGAAATCTTTGAAGATTTTTCTTTAGAAAGAACGAAAATGTTTCAAATTAAGTTGTGGCCTTAATTATATCATGAGCGGAATCGGAACAGAAATTTTAAAACTGGCTGGTATTATTAATTTTTTTCTTTAAATAGTGACATCCATGTCAGTTCATTATGTCATTAATTTATACTTGTCAGTGGGTATCAACTAAAATCTAATAAAATATCTGCATACTTTTAAATTTAAAATTAAATAATAGTGTTTACTTGTGTGCTGTGATTGTAAAACGAAGAAGACTTTTTCGAAAATTTGATTCTGTTCTGTTATAATGTTGGACTTTAATATGCTACTACCTACCGCGCCATAAGAAGATGCGGTATTATCCAAAATTTGTATTCGTGTTAGCCTTACTTGCTTGCAAAGTTGGCTTGGAACAAAAACCTTAACGTGAATGTGGAATACTACGAACATTGAGATTGTTCCTTTGAGAGGGAAAGACCAACCAATGTAGGATCATTGAAGCTGCATCGATGCGTCTTAGAAACCATACCATGGAGGAAGCATGAGCTCGTTGAAATAATTCCAGGAAAATTGATTATGGACTGATCTTCGAGTCATTAATCTATGTATATTTTAAATTGTATATTAAAGAATTCTGATTATAAACTAATTGTAGCTTTATTGTTTTTATTTAATCTTTGGATCTAGGCATTTGTCGGACTAGTAGAATGGATGACTGTGCGTAAGTGTTGGTAGATGACTTGAGGATGTTCAAACGAGTTTTAGTGGAGTGGATGCCCTAAATGGCAAAACTATATTGATTATCAGTAACACTGGTTATAATCTATAGCAACAACACATGACTTCTTTATGTTGTAATACAGACACACGTCATTATTCTTGTGGATGCTAATGGTTTAATTAGTTATCATCATAACATATTATATATATCATCATAGTACTCAGCACCGTTATGTACAAGCATGCAAACAAACACAGGTATAATGGTAAAGGTTTATTGATACTCAAGCAATACAAGTTATAGCAACAGTACAATTTCCACAACATTGTTTAGGACGTAGATACAAACTTTTATTAGGTATCAGTTTATCACACACAATTTGGCATAGTCCTGCCTGATGAGCTGCTGTGTGCTCTAACTTTGAATATCCATCCATTGCGTAGGTACATTTCGTCTTATTTGAAATGACTACATTCATTATACAAGCCTCAAGTGACGCGACTTTCGCGTACCTTTGCCATCTGTGTTCACTTCCGAAAACCGCGACCTGGCAAACGTGGCGGGAATTCACTGAATGCGAGATTCACAAGATCGGTCGATGTAGCGATGCATGGGACATGCCCACGCCCAGCAGCAGTAGGTTTTTGGCTGATATCATAATGATAATGATGCACTGATATTGCTAGAAATACTATCCAATCGACTAGTTTACCACACCATAACATCACGCCTGTACCTCTCGAAGGATTGTGCAAAGGTGTTTAGTACACCCCTCACACGTAAATAAATACGTTTTTAATGCAATATATATCACGACAATACATTTTTTAAGTATAATTTGTACACGAATAATAAATAAGTCGTCTCGGATCAACTTTTTTTAACTGTCAATCATTCCTGCAATTTGACGTAAAAACATTCTTGCTGGGTGTCAAAAGACACGTCATGGTACCAATTGAATGAACTATTCGAGGTGACGTCATCAAAATTGCTAATTCTAGCAGGCCTCTGCCTCGAATCTTGCAGTCTGCGGGGCGGTGGTGGCGGCGCGGCGCGGGCTATCTTCGCTTGACTGGAGTGCACCGCTCGTTGCCCGCTGCCTCGTCGGTGTATTCGAGGCCCGCCGGCCGGTCCATTTGATTTTACGCATTAGATCCTGCCACTCCCGCGCCGCCGCCGCTGCCGCCCCGCTGCCCGCAAGATTTGAGGCAGAGGCCTTAAGGACGTGATGGTGCGAAAACGCAAAGTAAGGTTAAAATAAGACTGCTCTATGAGGTCATAGTAGGGCCCAGCAGTTTTTAAATTACCGATGAAAATTTTCTATATGGGGGGTTCTGAATGATGTACCTACTGAGTACGTCGTAAGCGTTTTCGCGTCGGTGTCCCATACACCCCGTATAGTATACCGAAACGAGGTCTAGCGGTTGAGTGATCGCATTTTCAGTCATTGAAACTGAATTATTTTAAACCAGTAGAAAATCCACTTATCACTAAAATATATCGTCTCTAAAAGGGGTGTCAAAACTACCAGTTTTAGTGGAAAATCCACTAGGTTGGCAGCACTACTTCAACCTAGCAGAGGGGTTTTATGAAAGAGACAGCGCTATACAGTTTATATTGCTTATTGTGTCTTCCATCAACAATCTTGTTGCAGGGAATACACAAATCTTATAAATCATTCGTTCTTTTAGCAGGAGTAAAACAAGATTGTTTTGTTGAGCTCATGGTATGAAACAAAGTAATATTAATTTAAGCTTGAAACAAAACGTTCCTGCAACAAGATTGTTTTGTTAACGGTCATGGTAGGCCTCCAGGGCCTCAAATCTGCTATTACAATAGTGTCAGTAAGGCCTACCATTGATTTCATAATTGTTGATTTTGACAAGTTTGGTAATCTACTAATTGATGTGCCTCCGGAAAACATACAGCATTGTTTATGAAGAAGCAGTGTATACTTAGCCTTTTGTGCGGTTATCATCATCATCATCATTTCAGCCCAAAAGACGTCCACTGCTGGACATAGGCCTCCCCCAAGTCACATTGACATTTGGGGGGTTTTGCCATAATCGCCACGCTTGGCAGGCGGGTTGGCGATCGCAGTACGATTGTTACAAAAGCACAGAGAACGCTGCTGCCCATTCTCTGGCAAGCCCTTAGTCGCCTCTTACGACACCCACAGGAAGATATGGGATGATGCTATTCTTTACGTCCGACACCATACAGAGCGGTTGTGCGGTCAATCGAGTAACTATCACCAGTGTTGTATTTAATCTGTACCAGCTAGGACATGGGCTGTCACTTTTCGAATTTCATAGAGTTGTGTACTTTCGCCGCGTTCGGTCGAAATCCACAATTATTTTGTAAATCCCATAACCTTTTACAAAAATAATGAATCCCGCGCCGAGTGACGAACCCGAAGAGGCCACCGCCGAGGCCAATCGGTCGATCGCTTCAAACACGACGACTTCTGAGAGGGACCAAGAAAAGAAGATTGGCTAGTATGTTCTCCCTCTCGGGTCATAATATCGGTTTTATTTTTATGTAAAACCGTTATATAATATTATAATGGCGTCATTATGCCCAATGGTCAAGTACTGAGACTCCATTGAAAGAAATGGCATAGAATTTGACAGAGAAATGACAGATCATTATGAATTTAGCAGACTTACGAACTTTTAGCAAAATGACAGTGGTATCGTGTTGGAATGACGATGTTTATAAAAATAGCAGACTTGAGGCCCAGGTGGCCTACCTTGACGTCTTATAACATCATTGTTTTACTCCAGTTTAGGTTTTCCAGTGTGGAAAAGAGATGGCGCTAGACATCCTGTATAGCTCCGTCTCTTTCCCACACTAGAATAAGAGTAAAACAATACTGCTTTATGACGTCATGGTAGGCCAGCAATTAACTAGTTAATAAGAATACAAACTGATCTCTCAAAACTTTCTTTATAAAACGTTCTTGGCGAAAGCAGCTATTGCATTATGTGGCAATACCTCTACCTTTTTAATTGCTTTTTGTTTATAGTTGAGGGCTGCATTATGGGCGGTGTTGCTGCACTTAAAGTTCCTTACGACGTGGGTTGCCATATAACAGGCACTTAATATTCGACTAGCGCTTTACGTCTCTGTTAACAGCTGGCAATTGTTTTAGTAAATAACAAAGTATGGAGAGGTGTAAAATGGATTTATGGCAGTGCTGTTAGCATTTTAAAACGTCAAAGATTGCGTTTAATTACTGGATTTTTGAGGTGTTAAAAGTCCTATCACTAAGCCTAAACATACCCATTAAGAATTTCTAAATAACTTTGAACAATAATTTTGATAGATTAGAAAAAATTGTTATAAACAGCAAAGACAAAACTGAGCTTATTATTTCAGTAGTTTCAGATTCGTTTAGTTAAGTATTTTTCTTTTAGTTACAAAAAAATTATGATAATATAGTTAAAAGTTATAATTTAGTTAAAAGTAAGCTAAAGCATAAGCATAAGCTTAATACATAAGCAATAGTCAATTCCGAAGCCATTTAAGAGGCATCAGAAAAGTGGAATACATTTGTATGGAGAATCGCAGTCCCTGTTCCCTCTTAATACTGCAACTGATTAGCTTGCTACACACGTAACAAATAAATCGTTACCATTTAACCGTGCAGGCCAATCTGTAACATATTGACTAGATCATGCATCAGCAATCGCTCTCAATTTCTTTTTCATTTGTGGCGTGTTTAAACTGGTAACCGTCGCTTCATTAAAGCCATGCATTAATGAAGTCACACTCAAAGTTCTGATGGTGTCGGACGTAAAGAATAGCACCATCCCATATCTTCCGGTGGGTGTCGTAAGAGCCGACTAAGGGATTTGCCAGAGAATGGGCAGCAGCATTCTCTGTGCTTTTGTAACAATCGTACTGCGATCGCCAACCCGCCTGCCAAGCGTGGCGATTATAGCAAAACCCCCCTTATGTCAATGTGGCGTTAGGGGAGGCCTATATCCAGCAGTGGACCTCTTTCGGCTGAGATGATGATGATGATGACTCAAAGTTAAATACGTAATGAATCTATAGTAGTAATGAAACTAGTGAATTTATTTTTGACTTTATAGAGTCTAAAGTCAACATATTCCACAATTTCCACAGTACTGGATTTCAGCTCTGCCCATCTTTCATTTACCTACTAAATAATCGAAAAATTAATTAATGAATTGAAGGAAGTAGATGGATGTTCATCCCTATGTAATAATGTCGGTATAAAGTGAATTTTTCAGAGCAGCGGTGGCCCAGAGGTGGGAGCCCCGACTTACGACTAGTAAGTCGTAGGTTCGAACCCAGGCAGGCGCATTACTTTGTGTAATTTATATCATCACCGCTGCTCTCAGCACGGTGAAGGAAAACATCGTTTTCCTTCACCGCTGCTCTCAAAACGGTGAAGGGAAACATCGGTTTCCTTCACCGTTTTGAGAGCAGCGGTGATGAAATAAATTACACAAAGTAATGCGCCTGCCTGGGTTCAAAACCACGGCTTGCTGCTATATGTTTCTGTTACTGTTGAAGCAAGAATCGGTAAAAAGAGAGCATGTATTGAATTGGTGGAGGCCTTTGCGCAGCTATCAGACAATTCTAATTGAAATGTTTATTGCTCAACACAGTACATAATAATACATTTCCAGATGTTAAGTGAATGCGCAGTCTACTGTGTTGTACTAATTCAGGCATTCAAAATTTATCATACACAATTTCATAAATTCAAATTAATACTTTAAACAATCACATAAACTCAATATTGATAACTGTACAAAAAAAAAACTCCAAATTAGTACATTATACATCATCATCATTTCAGCCGAAAGACGTCCACTGATGGACATTTGCCTCCCCCAAGTGTCGCCACATTGACCGGTCCCGTGCGACTCGCATCCAGCGGATCCCCGCAACTTAAATACGTTATAAAATGTCATAGATTCAAAATACAGGCTTAAAAAAATATAAGCAGATATAAATACCTCTAAAATTCCGCTGCGGGTAATAAACGATTTAAGAAACATTTTTTTAATTAAAATGAATCTAAGTGTCATAATTTTTTCTTCATATAATTTAGTAACCAAATTGCCTCTACTATCAGTAAGGAAGAGATGTCCCCACGTGATCACAACTGCGTCAAATACTCGCGTTGATGGAACTATTCCATCCGATACAATTTACGTCTTCATTTTTATTTAAAAAAGTTGACTGTTCAAATTATTAGTAGGCTAGGTACTCAGTATTTTTCCACTGAATATTCTGATTCTCGTGGATACTACACTTATGGGTAGACTTCCAGAATGAGGTCAGAACTATGGAATGTAGATGGGCATGCAAATGCCTTTTACGAATTCAGATGAAATGGAGTGCATTGACCGGACGACAAAATAACGACCATTAACTAAAATGCTGTAAGGTTGTGACACTCACTGCCCTCTTGCGTTCGTGATTTAAATACGATTTCATTGTTCTAAAACAGAGTGAAAGAGCATTACCTTTCGTCTCAATAGTGATTTATATATTTTTATATACGTATATATATATGTATTTGTTTATGTATTTATATTTAGGTAATAGTTTAGATAAGTTAGGTAAGACACAAACTCATTTTTCTTCTCTCACACACTATAGTCTACATTTCTTTTTCATTTATCCTTTCGCAGGTCAGCTGGCAGAAATTTCTTTTAAAATAAGCTGACCTTTGTACTGACAATATATTATGTTTTTCATGTGATGTCTACTGTGTGTACATCTAAACTAATATTATAAAGAGGAAAGATTTGATTGTTTGTTTGTTTGCATTGAATAGGCTCCGAAACTACTGGTCCGATTTGAAAAATTATTTCAGTGTTAGTGTTATAAATCATCACGCTACGACCAATAGGAGTGGAGCAGCAATGAAAAATGTTGCGAAAACGGGGAAAATGTGACGCAAACGAAGTTGCGCCGGACAGCTATCATTCATCATCATCATTTCAGCCGAAAGACGTCCACTGCTGGACATAGGCCTCCCCCAAGTGTCGCCACATTGATCGGTCCCGTGCGACTCGCATCCAGCGGATCCCCGAAACCTTCACCAGGTCATCGGTCCACCTAGTGGGAGGCCTTCCAAAGCATCGTCTCCCGGTTCGCGGCCGCCATTCCAGAACTTTTCGGCCCCATCGGCCATCTGTTCTGCGAGCAATGTGCCCTGCCCACTGCCACTTAAGTTTGGCAATTCTTCGGGCTACGTCGGTAACCTTGGTTCTCTTGCGGATGTCCTCATTTCTGATTTGATGACGCAAGGAAACTCCGAGCATAGCTCTCTCCATTGCCCTTTGGGTGACTTTGAGCCTTCTGATGAGGCCCATTGTGAGCGGCCACGTTTCGGTCCCGTATGTAATCACTGGCAACACACACTGGTCATAGACTTTCGTCTTGAGACACTGCGGTAAGTTGGACGAGACCACGCAGCTTCCCGAACGCTGCCCAGCCGAGTCGGATTCGACGATTGACCTCTTTCTCGAAGTTAGACCTACCCAACTGGACCGTTTGTCCCAGGTAGACATAATCGTCTACAACTTCGATAGTAGAGTCTCCGATCTTGATAGGAGTGGGTGTTACATGGGCATTCAACATGACCTTGGTTTTGTCCATGTTCATTTTAAGACCCACTCTTTCGGAAGCTCTACTGAGGTCATCGAGCATTGTACTGAGGTCCTCCATGGTCTCAGCCATGACCACTATATCGTCGGCAAATCGAAGGTGAGAGATGTACTTGCCATTGACGTTGATGCCTAGCCCTCTCCAGTCCAGAACCTTGAAGATATCTTCCAGTGCAGCGGTGAACAGTTTCGGAGATATAACGTCTCCCTGTCTCACACCTCGCTGCAGAAGTATAGGTTCCGAGGTCTGGTCCTGAAGTCGGACTGACATGGTGGCGTTTTTGTACAAACACTTCAACACCTCGATGTACCGATAATCAATTTGGCACCGTTGGAGAGACTGCAGTACAGCCCAAGTCTCGATCGAATTTCTTGGGCTTTCTCGTAGTCCACAAACGCTAAATAGAGAGGCAGGTTGTACTCTTCGGTCTTCTGTATAACCTGTCGCAGCGTATGTATGTGGTCTACGGTGCTAAAACCTTTTCGGAATCCGGCTTGTTCAGGAGGCTGAAAATCGTCAAACCTGCGCGCGAGACGATTCGTAATGACTCTTGAAAACAACTTGTAGATATGGCTTAGAAGTGAGATGGGCCTATAGTTCTTCAACCGGGCGTTGTCGCCCTTTTTGAAGAAGAGTACCACCACACCCCTGCACCATGCCTGTGGCGTTTTCCCCTCGAGTATGACGGAATCAAACAGCTTCTGAAGGGCCTTAAGTACCGGTTTTCCACCCGCCTTCAGAAGTTCGGCCGTAATTCCATCATCACCCGGTGCCTTGTTGTTTTTAAGCTGTTTCAGAGCCATCCTAATCTCGTACAGGCTGATGTCCGGGATGTCTTCGGTATAGTGTCGGGTCAGTCTAGCTCTTGGGTCATTCGCTAGATTTACAACGGGTTTCCTGGTTGACGTGTACAACTGCCCATAGAATCTCTCGATCTCCCTCAGTAGCTCCGGTTTGGCGGATACGATCCTGCCATCGTCGGTCTTCAGTTTCGTGAGCTGGCTCTGCCCAATATCCAGATCTCTTGCAAATACCTTTGAGCCTTTATTCCGCTCAATGGCGTCTTTAATACGCTCGGTATTAAAGCGGCGGAGGTCGCTCTTCAAGGATGTAGAGATGTCTATTGAGCTGCCGGTATTCCCACGCGTCTTCTGAAGACTGCAGGATCATCTCACGCCGTTCCTTCATGAGCTTGAGAGTATGATCAGAGAGATTTTTGTTCTTCTGTGTACGACGCGTCTTGAAGAACTTAGACCCTGTCGTATGGACAGTTTCCACGAATCCATCGTTGCATTCGTCCACTGAGCTTCCTAGGCACTCGAAACGATTCTGGAGTTCAAGCTGAAAGCTCTCGGGGTTTTGGTTCTGGATCTGTGCTGGTCGGAGCGTAGACTTCATCAGTCGAGACCTTTCAAGCTTAATATTGATGTTCAATGTGCCTCTTACCATGCGGTGATCGCTCCCAGTTTTCACCGAATTGATCACAGAGACATCATTGAACATTTGCTTCTTGGTTGACATGATGAAGTCAATCTCATTTTTAGTTGCACCATCGGGGCTCTGCCAGGTCCACTTCCTGTGCTCACGCTTTTTGAATAAGGAGTTCATCATATAGAGGCCCTCCTTCTCCATAAAACTAGCCAGTTGGTGTCCCCGGTGGTTCCGACATCCAAACCCAAATTGCCCCACCTGCAGCTCGTCTCCGTCTCGCTTGCCCAGTTTCGCGTTGAAGTCCCCCATGACAACGGTAAAGTGAGTTTTGAAACCATGCATGGCTTTGGAGATATCCTCATACATTATCTCCACTTCGTCGTCGGGGTGTGCCGAGGTCGGGGCGTAGACCTGTATGACCTTCAGCAAATATCTTGAGGATATTCTGAGTATCAGGTACGCCACCCTGGTCGACACACTCTCGATCTTCACCACGTTATTCACAAGGGACTTGTGGACGATAAACCCAACACCACCCTGGGACTGCCGGTCACCCTCTCGGAAATAGAGTAGGTTGCCGGATTTCAGGATCATCGTGTCCTCCCCCTCTCTTCGGACTTCAGATAATCCTACAATACTCCATCGCAACCTGCTCAATTCCTCCTCGAGTTTCGTTATCTTCTCGTCGGTCCGGAGTGTTCGCGTGTTATATGTTGCCAGGTCAAGTCGTCGGTATAGGCAGCCGGATCCCTTCCGGAGATTCTTCGCACCCCTTGCCACGCCGTAACCTCGACCGCTACCATAGTCGAGGGTAGACGGGCTGCCGGGTACTAGGGGCCATTTTTTTTTGCGCTCATAATGGGGGGTTTTGCCATAATCGCCACGCTTGGCAGACGGGTTGGCGATCGCAGTACGGTTGTTGCAAAAAGCACAGAGAACGCTGCTGCCCATTCTCTGGCAAGTCCCTTAGTCGCCTCTTACGACACCCACGGGAAGATATGTGATGGTGCTATTCTTAACGTCCGACACCATACAGAACTACGACGCCGGACAGCTATTAAATAGTAAATAATTAAATAAAAAAGAAAAAGTATTTTTTGTGTTTATGTGATATGGTGTACTTACTAGAAGCAAAAATTTCAAGACATTAGTATCGCTCCTATGCGTAAAAAAAGAAGTAGCGAGCTGGAAGTTCGTGTCTATGGTCAAAGTGCCTATGCTCGACGACGGCACTGCGCGAAGCCAAACACCTGATTCCCACTACTCCTACTTCTCCTACTGCTTTCGACATCTTCAACCTGCACTGGGTCTGTGTAGTGGATTATGACCCACCTGCTCTGTGACATAAATAAGTCCTGTGTTTCAGTGGGTGCCCATACTGTAGGCGGATTTTACTTATGCTATTATTGGATCGACACAAATACTCATAGGGTCATCGTCATGTAAATGGGCCTTTACATCAATAGGCGAAAAATAACAACAACAAAAATAATTTTATATAAATATTTCTGTAGAAAATATCGTGTAAAGTATCTATCCATTGCCAGAATTCCGTTATAAACTTGTCATTAGTAACATTATTCATATCATGTAAAACTTTATATTTATTGTGTAAAATTATATTTATTTTGTAAAAATAGACTGTGAATTCGTAATATAGTTTTAGTGTGACAGTGGGTATGCCTACCTATCGTGATCCTCTCAGGTAAAAAAAAGAAAGAAAGAAAAAAGTTTATTGGCGCCATCGCTACAAGTATGTACAATAGTACACACAATATTTTTTAAAAAAATTGGTAAAAGATGTTAAACTCGTAGCAAAATGGGCACAGCATCATCTGCCCAGCTTTTTCCCAAAGTATCTTGGGGCCGGCTTCCAGTCTAACCGGATGCAGTTGAGTACAGTCAGTGAGCAGCATTACCTGACCCATTTGCCCCTTTTTTGCTTTGTGAGATGGGTCAGGTAATAGTGCAGGGCACTGTACCAGTATTTTACAATAATACGATACCTCTGGGACTAAAACTGGAAACCTGGATGCCAGACTTTTGGCTTCTGACTACTCATAACGGCTGTCAAAGATCTACAAATGACAGCCGGGACCAACGGCTTAACGTACTTTCCGAGGCACGGAGGAGATTCGGTATGTAAGGTCCCCCATCCACGGACCAACCTCGGGAAGCACGGTTTAACCTTAAAGATCGACCTGTGCGGCTGATATTATTTAGCCACGAGCTTCTGAATGGGCATTTAATATGTTTTTTTTTAAATATAAAATGACGAAAAATAGGTGCACGTTTCGGGTGAGTCGTTACCCATGGAGAAGAACCGGTAAGAAACTTGGTAGAGTAGTTAAGTAGGTAGAGTTAGCACTTCTTTGCAACTATTTGGTTTTACAATGTTCTTTTGCTACTTAAGTATGGCAGGAGAGCGTAAGCGACAAGTGGTTGCTTACTTCACAAAAACGTAAAATAAGATAGAACGGTTAACAAATCGGAGCATCTAGGAATCTACAAGATCTACAATGTTCACACATTCACAAACAATTGGTAAAAAATAATCTATTCAAAGAAAAAAATACATCTATTAAAAAAGACTAACACCGACATTCCAAGAGCCAAACCAAATCCATTTTTGGATTTAGTCGAACTGCAGTGTGATTCTGTAAGAACTCATTTAGAATTTCGAATCTGAATCCGCTGTGAGTTTCTTGATTGACATTCTAAAAACTCTGTTGATAATTCGAATTAACATTAGCGCAACCCTTGCGAGCGTGTCAGCGAGTTGAACTAAATTAAAAGGGAGATTTTGACAGATAAAGTATGAGATGACGTAAGAAGTGGCTAGTGACTAGGTGATGCTTACAGAATGCAAAATCAAGGTCATTTTGAACCTTATGCGAAATGAGAGTGAATAGCGATGTGAAATGCGAGTTGTTGTATGAATTTTACAGAATCGACATAATGTATTGCTATGACAACAATTGAAAACATGCACCAAATCGTATTCCTATAATTTTATGGCCACAATTGGCGGATTTTCAAATATGGTACCTCCTCTAGCTACCTATCTTTATCAAAGTTGCATCCTGCATCAATCAATGCTAAAGATGTCATATCTCGCTTAAATCAACGTTAAAGATGTTTGTATATAATTAATAGTTTTTTGGTGCTTAAAATTTGACAAATGAAAAGTAGGCGTTTATATGTCAATTTAAAAACAAACAGGGCGGAATGTAGGCGTGGTTAGTCCGACTTAAGTTCAGTTCATAATCAATTCAATTTCAATATTAACATTGAATTTGTGTCACTTGCTTGGATTTAGACCTACCCCAACCATCGTCACTACTGCGGTATACAAGTACTGACTCCAAAAACAAGAAAAACCGAAGTATATCAGTAGTATCTTATAAATCGGATTATTATAAAGTCATGTTTTTATTACAAAGCACTCCCACGTTTACTCATTATGTTCAGAAACAAGGTTTAGGAGATTTTCCTTTGCCTCGCCTGACTTGTACCTTTTATAAAATGTAAAGTAACAAGCCTTTTGTGAAAGCTTCACCCTTTATTTTTTGTGTTCTTGTTTATTACTTGACAGGAAAATAGTAGTTGTACCTTTCAGGAGTTGTAAATAAGAAGTACTTGATAGTACACCTCGAGTAGAGTGCCTCATTGGTCTAATCGCGACTGCTGAGCATGAGTTCCTGGGTTCAATTCCCGAATCAGTCAAATTATAACTGGGTTTTCCCATCAGTAATTTTTCAGCAGCTGAGTCTGGATCTGTGACCAGTTGATGCCAATAGGCTCGCCACCTCGCCACATGGGACTAAAACATAACTTGCAAAATTTGGGTGTAGGTACTTTTAGGTAAACATCGGTTGATGTTATGTGGAGAAGAAAGTACAGTTTGCAAAAAAAAAAATTGAAATATGTCATCTTAAGAACCTAATTCATGTTACTGAACCCAAAAATTAAAGCTTGGTGGGACAAATACAATTTTAATTAATAAATAATATTTTATAAAAAATACTACTAATAGGAAAGATTTGATTGTTTGTTTGTTTGTTTGCATTGAATAGGCTCCGAAACTACGGGTCCGATTTAAAAATTCTTTCAGTGTTTGATAGCCCATTAATCGAGGAAGGCTATAGGCTATATATCATCAAGCTACGACCAATAGGAGTGGAGCAGCAATGAAAAATGTTGCGAAAACGGGGAAAATGTGACGCAAACGAAGTTGCGCCGGACAGCTAGTATTTTATAAATTTTTAAAGTTTCAAAACTCACGCGCACCCGTTTTCACTAAAACTAATAAACACTTAAATGATTGTTACAGTATTCGTTAACGGCACGAACTTAAGTCTATTAATTACGTCTGAGTAGTTAGCGGTACCGAAACAGTATTGTTTCACAATATGGCCGCCGGTTATTAATAGTTTGTTTTCTTTGACTGGGAGTTGCGTGTGCGCAAGAGAACGGTTCTGAATCGATATGAATTTTCATAGTGAATGTTTTCATTCAATATTGAATTATGCGATGTTTTAGATATACTTCATCATCATCATCATCATTTCAGCCCAAAAGACGTCCACTGTTGGACATGGGCCTCCCCAAGTGTCGCCACATTGACATTTTGGAGGGTTTTGCCATAATCGCCACGCTTGGCAGGCGGGTTGGCGATCGCAGTACGGTTGTTACAAAAGCACAGAGAACGCTGCTGCCCATTCTCTGGCAAATACCTTAGTCGCCTCTTACGATACCCACGGGAAGATATGGGATGGTGCTATTCTTTACGTCCGACACCATACAGATCTAGATATACTTATGGGTCGCCTAACGCACGGTCCGGTTTGATAATCACAAACATAATCATTCTTTGGGGCAGCGGATAAAACAAGAAAACCAATCGATTTGGGAAACCTGTCATTATCACTATCATTAACACTGAAAACTATTAAATGTTTTTAGTAACTTTTTAGACCTATGTATCCTGCTTATGCGTATGAAGTTTCATTAGAATCGGTTCGGTCATTTCGGAAAATAAGGACTTGAAAGTTTGTATGAAACTTGGAAAGGCGTAAACGCTCTTAAAGTCAGAAACTCACTAGCACACATCATATATAAAATATATTTACGTTCCGTCAACCCATAACACAATTAATATAATGTCAAAACTTTTGACTGGCACTTCCTACCCAGGAGTGAAAGCACAATTTGCTTGCTAAACCATTGTTTTAACTACCTAATTGTTAGAAGTTAAGTAAGCGAGTTAGTAAACAAATTAAGTTCTCCAAACTTCGGCGGCTGTCAGATACTGCGTTTAAGTTTAGTTTAATAAGCAGGCGTCTATTGAAACCCTTGTTTTTCCTTTATTTTTAGGGTTCCGTACCCAAAGGGTCAAACGGGACCATATTACTAAGACTTCGCTGTCCGTCCGTCCGTCCGTCTGTCACCAGGCTGTATCTCATGAGCCGTGATACAGACAGTTGAAATTTCTACAGATTATGTATTTCTGTTGATGCTATAACAACAAATACTAAAAATATAATAAAATCAATATTTAGAAGGGGCTCCCATACAAAAAAGTAATTTTTTTGGTCGGTTTTATAAATAATGGTACGGAACCCTTCGTGCGCGAGTCCAACTCGCGCTTGGGCGGTTTTTTTTTCATACATATTTTGAACATATTCCCTTGAAATACAATCTAATAAAAAAATAAAAAAATATTTTATGATTGCTAAAGGCAGACTATATTGAACAAAAATATTACTTTTTACTGTGGGTAACTAGGGAAAACTTTATAGAAAACTATAAAGTCTCTGATGATAAACCATCGAAAAGCCAAGTCTGGTGAAAGCCGTTGTAAAAATACGAACTGCTTTGTGGTCTAGGGCCGTGTTGAAGTGTTCATGATGTTATAAAGAGCATTCATTTTATGGTGCTGGCATTTTAAATAGTACAAATAAATTAAATATTTGTACTTTTTTATATATTTGAGAATGAATGTGGCTGGTTATAAGAGTAGAAGAAGACCAAAGAAACAATGGATGGACTGTGAAGGCTGATATGTCAAGAAATGAGGTTTCTCATGAGATGACAAGTAATAGAGAAGTATGGAACTAGTAAACAAGCGCCGACCCCAAATAAATTGGGATAAGGGCAAGAGAATGATGATGATGATTATTACTGTCCAGGCGCCAGCAGGTCAAGCTACCCGAAACTGTAAAATTTTCCTAATCAACCTTGAACCTAATTCTTTAACAATAAATTTGAAAATCTAATGAAGAAATTTAACAGATTGTTGTAGGTTGATATGCATTCGTCTGTACAATTAAAATTATCATCATCATTCTCGTAGGGCAGGATTAAAGAAGTCTAGGCACTCTCGCAAGTTTGTATAAAAGTTGTGTTTTTAGGGTTCCGTAGCCAAATGGCAAAAAACGGAACCCTTATAGATTCGTCATGTCTGTCTGTCTGTCTGTCTGTCTGTCTGTCTGTCGGTCTGTCTGTCCGTCCGTATGTCACAGCCACTTTTTTCCCAAACTATAAGAACTATACTATTGAAACTTGGTAAGTAGATGTATTCTGTGAACCGCATTAAGATTTTCACACAAAAATAGAAAAAAAAACATAAATTTTGGGGTTCCCCATACATAGAACTGAAAACCAAAAAAAAAATTTTTAATCATATCATCATAATATACGTGTGGGGTATCTATGGATAGGTCTTCAAAAATGATACTGAGGTATGTAAAATCATTTTTTTCTAAACTGAATAGTTTGCGCTAGAGCCACTTCCAAAGTGGTAAAATGTGTGTCCCCCCCCTCTAATTTCTAAAGTAAGAGTAGGAAAATTCTGAAAATATTTAGGATTGTAGAACGTAAACAAAACTATCAACGAAAATTGGTTTCAATAAGATATGATGTTTAGTTTTTGAGATATGTGACTTTTTCATCAAACTGCAGCAGTAACTTTGTTTTTCATTAACATACTATGAAAAACCAATTTAGTTTTGCGGTTGAGTGGAAGTTTACTAACTAATACTACTAAATAATGAATGTCAGTTCAAAATATTGTTTGGGGCTATAAAACCCTGTGTGCGAGTAAGACTCGCACTTGGCCGGTTTTTTTTTTGTAGGTACTACCGACCTGAAATTTAGCTTTTATTTATTTAAGTCTACAGCTTATGAGTAGGAGACATTAGACAGAATTTTGTGACAAAGGGCTCTGGCAAGTTTATATGAAATCCTTAGGCCATCTCTCATCTCATTATCTCTATACCTTTAAAGAGGTAGAATATATTTAAGATATGTCAGATAGGAACAAATTTAATGACAGAGCAACCGACTCGCAACCTTATGTGTTCAAAAACTTCATAGTTCTTCATCATCATCATCATCATCAGCCTAAAATGTTCACACTGCTGGGACACATGCCTCCTCTCTATGAGAGGAAGTGGGCTGTAATCCATCACGCGGGCCCAGTGCGGGTTGGTAGATGTCACATGTCTTCGAATTATTAGTTCTAGGACATGCCGTATTCCTTCACCGTTTTTGAGGGCAGCGGTGATGAAATAAATTACACAAAGTAATGCGCCTGCCTGGGTTCGAAACCACGACTTACTGCTTGTAAGACGGGGCTGCCACCACTGGGCCACCGCTGCTCTCCATAGTTCTTCATAATGAATTAATGATAAAGTCGCTGGCAACAGTCAGTTTTATATAATCTTACTGTAAACTTTCCTTATCGACAGCAAATGTTCAATCGACACATTGGCTGTTCCATCCTTTTTTTTTTTTTTTTTTTTTTTCGGATGGGAAATCATCAAATGACTTCTTCCGCTCTGGGCGGAGCGGAAGGGAGTGTCAGACTTGACTGACTAAAACCCATCCATGTTCCTTCTTAGCCCTTTGCGTTCCAGGGGCACGGTATCTCTTTCGAACAACCCGCAGCCCTGGCAGGCATCGGCCCTCTCGGACCCCTTCCGATTTGCTGACATCTCCTTGAGGCGCGCGTGGAACACGAACGCGCCGTCGGCACGGTCTGTCGTCATAAGACGGACGGACGGTGAGCTAGCCCATTACTCACCGTCCACAGGCCCGCGCCTACGGTGGCCGGGGGCCGCTGGTTGCCCCCCGACGCCCGGGGCGTCTCCCGCGGCGGCTGGGACGTGAGGTTCTCTCCCTCTCACGTTCCGCCACCTCCTTCGCTAGCATGACTGCTTCGCAGAAGGAGGCGACGGCTTCCCATTCCCTCTCGCTCCGGACCATGGATTGAACCAGGGCCGGACGCGAGAGGTCGCCGCCGCCAATCGCCGCTACGAGGACACGGCGGTGCTCAGCCCAAGCGGGGCATAGCTCCACAGTGTGCTCCACCGTGTCCTACGGCCGATCCTCGCAGTGGTGACACCCGGGCGTTTCCTCCCGCCCGATTCGGTGCAGGAACCTCCCGAAACAACCGTGTCCGGTGAGGACCTGCGTCAGGCGGAAGGTGAGGGCGCCGTGGCGCCTCTCTAGCCACTCCTCAAAGAGGGGACTTATCGCCACTATTGTGGCGTGCCCTGCACGGGGTTGCGACAGTCGCTCTCTCCATGTCGCCATGAGATCGCGCCGGAGATCTGTCCGCTGAGCGACAATTTGCCGCGGCAGCGGAGTTTCCCCCCGGCGTAGTGCCTCCGCGCGCCATTCGTGCAGGCACGCGAGGACTATCGCCTCCAGATCCCATGGCGGCAATCCGGCCAAGAGGCTCGCCACCTCACCGGAGATCGTGCGGTACCCCCGGATCAGCCTTACGGCTACCACCTTCTGGGGCGCGTTCAGGTAATGGGCGGCTCGCCGCCTCAGAGAACGCGCCCACACCGGGGCGGTCCATGGCCCGTAAAGGGCCATGGACCGCACGACCCCCGCGTAGAGCCTGCGGCAGGAGGCGTTTGGACCCCCCAGGTTGGGCAAGAGCCGCTTGAACGCAGCCCCTGCCCGTTCCAGTTTGGGGGCCAAACGTCGGAAATGCTCCACGAAGTTCCACCGGCTGTCGAGGACAAGCCCTAGGCACCTCAGCGTCGACTCGACGCCGATGGGAACCCCTCCTACCGTCAGTATGGATCCCGACGGTGGCGCATTCCGAGGCCCATGAAAGCACATGGCCTCGGACTTGTGCAATGCCACCTCGAGACCCAGTTGCCGGATTCTATCCACGACTATCGCAACCCCGCGTGTCATAAGTTCGGCCGCCGCCTCGTGCGACCTCCCTTGTGCCAGCACCAGCGTGTCGTCAGCGTAGCAGACTACACTGACACCGCTAGGAAGGTCGGCGCGCAGCACCCAGTCGTAGCCGATGTTCCACAAGGGCGGCCCCAGAACCGATCCCTGTGGGACACCGCACGACACCTCTCGCCGGTTCCATTCTCCGGTGCGACCGGGGTAGATGACGGCCCTGTCCGTCAGGTAGTCCCCGACCACACGACGAAGGTAGGTCGGCACCCGGTGATACCGGAGTGCCTCCCTAATGCAGCTCCAGGGCATGGTGTTGAAGGCGTTGGCGATGTCAAGAGACACCGCCAAGACAACCCCACCCCTGGACACCGCATCCCCCGTCGTGAGAGCCCTCACGCGCATGATGGCGTCCACCGTCGAGCGCCCTCTGCGGAAACCAAACTGGTTCTCCGCAAGATCCGGCCCCATGGCTGTTCCATCCTTAACGTACGCATTTCATGAAAGGGTAGACAAAGCTGCAATGAGGAAGCCCGTTAAAAGCTAATTGTAGATGGCACGACTATAGCTGGTTCTCAATCTGACCAATGAGGTCGAGCTATTATGAAATATAAAATGACATTAAAAGATTTTCAACCAATGACGATGCTTGGAACCAGCTATGGTAGCGCCATTAGTTCCACAGTTTCCATCCCCATTGTAGTAGGTACCTACTTTCATTTTCAACAACTTGATAATTGTTAGCTACTTGGTAAAAAAGAAAGCAGGACGGGTGTGTCTTTAAAAAAAACCGGCCAAGTGCAAGTCGGACTCGCGCACCGACAGGGTTCGATACAAACCTGTATAAAAATATTTTTATCATATGATGTGACTAAAAATTTACGGTTTTTCGCAATTTTTCCTTTATCTGTGCTATAAGACGTTGCTTCGTACCAAATTTCAAGATTCTGATTTCACGGGAAGTAGGTACCCTGTAGGTATTGATTCCCTTGCGAGTGTCGAAAAATTGCGGAAATATGCGGAAATTTGCGGCATAAACGGCTGTATCTTTTGATTGCGTTGCCTTAGAAGTTTGATTTTTTCACAGTTCTAAGAGACAGTAGACTTGAGTATTTGATATAAATTCCAGCTTGATACCTCCACGCGTTCCTGAGAAAAAGGGTCTTGACAGACGGACAGACGGACAGACGGACAGACGGACGGAGGGACGGACAACAAAGTGATCCTATAAGGGTTCCGTTTTTTCCTTTCGAGGTACGGAACCCTAAAAAATGGAATTTTTGTGAGTCAAAGCATGGAGTATACACGAAATAATCCGAGTGCGACTTACATTTTTTTACCAATAAAAAGTAAGATACGAGTACGTAAGTAACAGATAAATAAAAAGAACAAAGTATTAGAGAAATTAAACTTTATGTACCTTTAGGGCATCGAGTCGCGAACATAAAAGAAATTCTCAGTACAATTGCTTCGACATATCTTTGTACTGGAGTATCGAATATTATTTTCCATTGAAATATTGTATGACAGGTATTTTCTCTTTGATATTATTATATTAAGTTCTTCTAACTTCTGTATTGCTACTGAGAAGTTTGTAACTTCGGATACAGGCTTAACTTATATCCTGTCTAGAGGAAAACTCCTTTGTATATAATGTTATTTAGATGTTTTGAGTCTAAACCGAATTAGCTTGGAAAAGACACAAGAATAGCCCTCCACAACATACTCCTAGAAGTATGTTAAGGAGGGCTATTTTACATGAAGCGACGTCTATCTCACCTCCACAACCTGGTTACTGGATAATATGATACCTTGACCATGACCTGAAGACTGGATGTCAGACTTTCGAGTTTCTGACTACCTGTAACGACTGTCAAGTCAAAGATCTACAAATGACAGCCGGGACCAACGGCTTAACGTGCTTTCCGAGGCACGGAGGGTTCACGGTATATAATGATGGTCACCCATCTACGGACTGACCTTGGCAACCACTGTTTTACCTCGAAGATCGACCGGTGCGGTTACTATTTAGCCACGAGCTCGAGAGCTACCTCACCAATTCGTAAATAATTTAACTGTTACTGTGGTTAGCTACAAACAATCCTTTGAGAGTAATTATTTCGTCAATTTGTGGGTAACCGGACAGAATGAAATAGTTCAAATTATTTGGGAAGTTTACGTAATTTGTGGATACGTATTTAATTGGGGAATGTTCTAATTAGAAGTTATTTAGTAACTATTTGGATAATAATTATCGTGTTATCCATAGATGGATTGTGGAGATCAGATATGCGGTAATATAGGTAGGTGATAGACTAGTGTATTTTTGTCTTTCCCACCCTATACATACCGAGTACTTCCAAATTTCGCCAGTTATTTAGTCAATAAGCTTCGGAGTGGCGCCTTCCAACTGAACCGAAGTCGATCAAAAGTTAAAGTAATTTTCTTTGTCTATCGAGGTGTTGTGCACTCGGAATTCTTGCCGGAAGGTCGAACAGTAAATAAAGAATATTATTTGGGCGTTATGCAGCGTTTAAGAGAGCAAATTCGACGAAAAAGGCCAGTTTTAATTTTTCCATTAGACACCAAAAATAAAGGTACTGCACCCAAAAGTCTGACCCCTCCTTACTCTCGCACACAAACTACCACATAAATCACTTCGCATGCTGCTGATGTACAAAAATAACAGCGCGTAAAGGTCGGGCTCTTTAAATAATACACGCCCTAGGCTGCGTCTACATGGAACGATTAAAATTCGGGCCACATACAAAAATCTTTATAGTCTTCGTCTTCTCGAATTGATGACTAAGGTTTTCTTCGACCAGCGGGCCTACCATGGCGTCTTAAAACATTATTGTTTTACTCCTTTTCCAGTGTGGGAAATAGATGGCGCTAGACATCTTGTATAGCTCCGTCTCTTTCCCACACTAGAATAAGAGTAAAACAATACTGCTTTAAGACGTCATGGTAGGCCAGCTGTACGTAGCAACCTGGACAGCTCTGTCGTTTGTCTCATTCAAGTCCTGGCGGGTCCAATTAGTTGTGAACGACGGGCAGGAGAGAAGGTGTGGCATATTTTGAGTTGAGGCTCCACACTTCTGTATTCATGTTCTGTATGGTGTCGGACGTAAAGAATAGCACCATCCCATATCTTCCCGTGGGTGTCGTAAGAGGCGACTAAGGGACTTGCCAAAGAATGGGCAGCAGCGTTCTCTGTGCTTTTGTAACAAGCGTACTGCGATCGCCAACCCGCCTGCCAAGTGTGGCGATTACGGCAAAACCCCCCCAAATGTAAATGTGGCGACACTTGGGGGAGGCCTATGTCCAGCAGTGGACGTCTTTAGGGCTGAAATGATGATGATGATGACTCGCATTATGTCCGAGATAACCCTCATTCAAGTTTAAGAAAGATAGCCGCTGAACTTTCTGTGTCTCACGAGTCGATTTGTTCCATTTTAAATAATCACTTGGGTTTTAAACATGTTGCCGCACGGCTAGTCCCAAAAGTCCCCTGAATTTTCTCCAAAAATTCAATGGCATAAAAGTCGCTGAGAACAGAATAGAATAGAATGAGTCAATTTCGACCCAACATTCATGAAACGCATTGTTACTGGTGACGAGACGTGGGTTTACCAGTTTAACATGCTAACAAGCTTAGTCAACAAGCTTCGAAATGGCGCCTTCCACCTGTACCGAAACCGGAAAAACTACGCCTAAGTCGATCAAAAGTCAAAGTCATGTTGGCCGTTTTTCTGACTATCGCAGTGTTGTGCACTCGGAATTCTTGCCGGAAAGTCAAACAGTAAATAAAGAATATTATTTGAGCGTTATGCGGCGTTTAAGAAAGCAAATTCGACGAAAAAGGCCAGTTTTCTGGGAAGATAATTTTGCACCACGATATGCCTTCGCACAAGGCCATCATAGTGAACGAATTTTTTTACTAAAAATTCAACAGATACCATCGAGCAACCACCTTATTCATCAAATATGGCTCCAGCCGACTGCTTTCTGTTTCTAAACTCAAATTTATACTTCGTGGCCCCCGTATTCATTCCGTAAAAGACGTAAAGGAAGACTGAACTTAATTCCAGAAAAAGCGTTTAAAAGATGTTTTGATGATTGGATCATTCGTTGGCGTAAGTGTATTGTTTCTGAAGGAGCATACTTTGAAGGCGATAAAATAACTTTGGATGAATAACTAACATTTTGTGTATTATTGATCGTTTCCCGGTACTTTCTTGACAGAATAGTATGTCTCCATTTTTAAGGTTCCGTGCCCAAATGGTCAAACGGGACCCTATTACTGAGACTTAGCTGTCCGTCCGTCCGTCCGTCCGTCCGTCCGTCTGTCACCAGGCTGTATCTCATGAACCGTGATAGTTAACTATAGTTGAAATTTCAACAGATTATGTATTTCTGTTGATGCTATAACAACAAACACTAAAAACAAAATAAAATCAATATTTAAAGGGGGCTCCCATACAAAAAAGTGTTTTTTTTTGTCAATTTTTTAAGGAATGGTACGGAACCCTTTATGCGGGAGTCCTACTCGCTCTAGGCGGGTTTTTCCTTTTTATTATGCATCCACCTTTACACCACACGTTATTAAGGAACTAGGACCCCTAGTCTCTGCATTTACATTATTTAAAATACAGCGTACATTATGCAAGATCGACACTGAACCCTTTTTGGCTTAACCCTGGGTTCCGTATAGAAACTGGAGGCAGGCTTATATATAGAGAATAATGCGATGAACTTAGCTTGTACCTACGTCAGCGAAAGGGTTACATTGATGAAAATATAGTGAGATATGTAAGTTGGATGACAGTCATTTCCGTAAATAAGCAAAAAAAATACCCACCCATTTTACTTTTGATTCAGGTCAAGAATTATTAGCATAGTTGAGCTCGTGGCTAAATAATAACAGCCGCCCAGGTCGATCTTTAAGGTTAAGCCGTGCTTGCCGAGGTTGGTCTGTGGATGGGTGACCATAATTACATATCGAGTTTCCTCCGTGCCTCGGAAAGCACGTTAAGCCGTTGGTCCCGGCTGTCATTTGTAGATCTTTGACAGTCGTTACGAGTAGTCAGAAGCTAAAAAGTCTGACATCCAGTCTTACCAAGGGGTACCGTATTACCCAGTTACTGGGTTGTGGAGGTCAGATAGGCAGTCCCTTCATGTAAAATTCTGGTACTCAGCTGCATCCGGTTAGACTGGAAGCCGACCCCAAGATAGTTTGGGAAAAGGCTAGGCAGATGATGATGACCTCATTGAATTTTAAGAGGTTGCAAAACAACACCTTGTATATCAACCTTCACAAAATCCATCCATTATTTATCAACGTATCTGGCTCAATAATCACGAAGACTTCCTTCCTTTTTACATAAAACCAGAAACTATACGACAATCAAAACAAATTACTAAGAAATCGTTGTCATTTCAACAAGTTACTCAAACACTTCCCTGTAATTGAAATGTAAAAGGTTAGTCCTATATAACTGCTTACCCTTTCAGTACAAGTGAGTGTGCTCAATAGTGCGGAGAGGCTCCGGGGTCAACCCTCGAGCTTCGAGCAGTCAAGTGACCCTCGAATGTCAACGGAGTATGTGTAGAGATTCTGCTTTGTAGAACTTTGGTAAATAGGAAGGTAATCACCTGATGGATGTCAGGTTTAGATTTTTTATTATTATAAGCTTTTATTTATCTTGCCTTATCGGTATGTTAGTGGCTATCTTAATTTGATTGGGTTTTTACTTATTTGTTTTTTATTTAGTTATACAACGTTTCACAGAATTGCTTATAAATAAATGTTTATTTATTATTTATTTATTCATTTATGTACACACAAAACACTTAAAACACATACAACAATACATTAAGATACAAGAGCACAAAGTCTGCTGGAAGAAATTTCTTCCAGCAGACCTGCGAATGGAAAGTTGGATTAGAAATGTAGACATTGTGTGTAGAATACATAAAACAGGAAAAATTAAATTAGAGCTTAAAACAAACATTAAGGCTATATAAAATAAACATACACACAAATAAATACACATATACTAATTAAAATAAAAGGTAATGTTTTTTGACTTGCTTTTTGAAGAGAAATAAAGTTTTAGATTCTCGAATATTGGGCGGAAGTGAGTTCCATAGTTGTTGTTGTTGTTGTTGTTGTATGTCAATTTAAATATAACATATTTAATTTGTTTAAAATATTTTTTAATATGTATGGGTCAGCTGATACTATTTTCGCTATTACAATGTTTGTCCTTAAGTATGTATATAAATTAACTAATTACTTGACATTTATTCTAATTATACATTTATTATGAATTTACTTTTAACTTTTAATTGAATTAAATAATGTTTTTACTGAACTTTGCAATCTGGGACAATCAAGCCGACCAATAATTTATGTGTGGATTTTTATTTATTTTTGTTTTATATGGGTCACGGACCTGAAATAAATGATTATTATTGTTATTATTTCCTTTATTCATTTTATCACATATAATTTACATTTTTAAATATTTTTACAAAATTGTATAAAAAAACATTTAAAAATATAAAAAATAGTAGCCCACCAGCATCGGGAACAGGGTCCGGGCTACCGGTGGTCAGGGCTCTTGAGAGAGGAACCTCCTGACAATACGTGCCGTGTCCAGAAGTACTGCTTTCTGAATCAAGCCCTTGATCCAGCTGCCAAGCGAAAGCCTACTAAGATGTTGGTCGAGGCTTTTGGCAATTAAGCCATTGGCCGACACGACTATCGGCACAATGACTGCTGTATTCACATCCCACATGTCGACAACCTCGCGAGCCAGATCTAGATATTTGAATTGCTTATCTTTCTCTGCTTTCACGAGGTTCTCGACATGTGGAACCGTTATATCAACAATCATTGCGCGACGCTCCAATCGATCTATCACCACAATGTCAGGCTTATTGGCAACAATAGTCCTGTCAGTGATGATAGGTCGATCCCAATACATCGTGATACATGTATATTACCATTATCGAGAACTGGATCGGGCGCATACTTATAGTATGGCACTTCTGATTCCACAAGCTTGTATTTCAAAGCAAGTTGCTGGTGGATAATCCTGGCAACGAGATTGTGTCTGTGCAAGTACTCTCCGTTAGCCAGACGAGAACACCCAGAAATAATATGTCGGATCGATTCTCCCGGACGGTGGCATGCCCGACACACGTCAACCGTCCCATCCTTCATAATATGTTTCCGGTAGTTGTTCGTCAACATAACTTCGTCTATAATCGCACAGACAATTATTATTCTTATAGTTGTACTGCATGAACGGAAAAGGAGTAGGAATAGAATTCAGTTTTATGAGATGGGAAATTGAGATGATTCCTAAGGTGGGATCTACACAGCGCATCAGGAGGACGGGTAAAACAAAAACGGTCGCGTAGGTAGCTGGGATACGCAGGATTAAAAAGGATGTTGTATAGGAGACATAATATCCGAGTGTTCCTGCGAAGACGGATAGGGAGCCACTTGAGTTCCTTGCGTAAGTGAGAAACATGGTTATATTTCCTAAGACCAAACACAAAACGAATACAAAGATTTTGCAAGCGCTAAACCTTATTTAACAGCTCCTCGGTGGCATCCAAATAGCAGGCATCAGCGTAATCAATTTTTTAAATTTTTAAACCCGCTTTTATTAGTAACGCTTCACCGTGTAACTATATAACATATTCGTGTAACTATGTTACATCAAAACTTAAGTTCGCACCACTTGCCGGTTTCCAATTGTGCTGAAATTTTGCATACATGTTTAGTTTGGGAGACAATGCATGGTTAGCTAAGTGTCGTCATTCTAAACCCAATATAGCGGACAAGTTATTCTTTATGCATTCTCATGATTATGGATACCAAATGAAAGAGTTTGCTGAGAAAGGATACGAGAAAGCGTCTTTTTTTTATTTACCTTTAATATTTTATGACATTAACTAAGTAATAACTAAACGCTTCATTGCTGTCGACCAAAATCCAGGATAAAACACAAACGAAGTCTCCAGAAAAATATGGTTACTTAGTACAAAAGCAATGTCTTATAAACGAAGTATGTTTGTACAAACAGTACCTATAGGTAGGTCAGCATGAAACTTGTTACAGTGTATTGTGTAATGTTTGATTTTCCGAACATGTTTGAACATGACAAGCGTGTTTGTATAACGGGTTATGTTGTGTCTGAATGGTGGTAGGTATTATTGGTGTTGGTATATTAATAAAGTTGGAAGTAGATAAATGGAAACAGATAGAGAACGCCTTCGTCCAGAGATGGATGACCCCTTAATAGGTTAAGTTTTGTGAAAATATTTAAATTTCTCTATTTTTATTTTATATAATTAATAAAGTTTGGGAAACCCAAAGATACGGTTACTATCTCCATGACTCCTGTACTACTAAGCATGCATCAGCACAATGTTTTGGCTACGTTACGTTAATTCGTACCGTAAAACGTAATTTTTCACCAGTTTGATGTTCAGAATGCTTGGTTGACGACTTCGTAAAGGGTCGGTTTGCACCTTGTAGCAACAAGTATATGTTATTGGAAAAATTAAACATATTTGCTGCATGGATTTCTTTTGGTTTTTGTCCGATTCTTGTCTGCACTCCCTAAGCTTTCGCATCAGGCAGGAAATTTTAATTTCCTTTAAGGTTTCAATTCGATTTAAATTTTTATTTAAATTCGATTCAATTTAAAAATGTTTTAATTCGTTCGTCTTTTACGCCTTACGACATGTCATACAAACTTTCAAGTCCTTATTTTCCGAAATGACTGAACCGTTTTTAATGAAATTTCATTCGCATAAGCAAGATACATAGGTCTAAAAAGTTACTAAAAAACATTTTTGAAAAATAGTGTTACAGCTAAATTAGACCGATTATAAATTATCTATAGAAATAGAAATTTCCAGTAATCTTTTTTTTTTAAAGGTCATTCGAAAATGTTTTAGTAGTAACTTTTTAGACCTATGCTGCTTATGCGCATTATGTTTAATTGAAATCGGTTCCGTCATTTCGGAAAATAAGGACTTGAAAGTTTGTATGAAATGCCGTAAGGTATAAACGCTTTTAACACATTTCATACTAAAAACAATATACCGACACTAATAGCCACAGCATAAAATTTCAATAAAAGACCACCACCAACTCAATAGCAACGTATAATTTCAATTTCAAATTGCAATACCAACCTCAATTCCATCGAATAGCACAACGCCTCCATAAGAATGATTGGATCGCGTTCAATAGTCGTTTGAACTGAGTTTAATTTTATGAAACCATTTGATAGCCACGGGGTTTTATTACTGCATTACTGCTAGAGGTAGATGAAAAACGGATCGTTAAGGGTACTTGATTTTGCAGTGGAAAGTTTTCTGTAAATGTATTGTGAAGAATTGAGGGTGATGTTTTAAAATGTTGCCGTAATAATCATCATCTGCCTAGCTTTTGCCAATTAAAATTAACACGGTAGCTATAATTTTAGATTCTCTGTGCAGTTGAAAGTTAGTTACGTGCAGACCAAACCCCATTTCCAAATGTACACGTTTCAACTGTTCCCTTTGAGTTCGCTCTGTGAGTAGGCATCCTTTGTGGATTAGACTTGAGTGCCTCACGGACTAGCTATTACTGGTGCAGTCAGGAATGTTTCCTGCTATTGCAATAACCGATTTAGAGGCCTAGCTAGGTTCTACGTTATTTGGACCTATAGTATACCTTAACAGAGAGCAGCGGTGGCCCAGTGGTGGCAGCCCCGACTTATGAGCAGTAAGGCTCGACACCAGGTAGGCGCATTACTTAGTGTAATTTGTTTCATCACCGCTGCCCGCAAAAGCGGTAAAAGAAAACATCGTGAGGAAACCGGCATGTCCTAGAACTAAAAATTCGAAGACATGTGACATCTACCACCCCTCGCAGCGGAAAACTATGTAGAAGAATTCAAGAATGTTCGGGAGATTCGACAGGTGTAGGTGTTAAGAGTGATGCTTTTTTTATTATATCAGTTCATGGTGTCCCACTGCTAGGCAAAGACCTCCTGCATCTGCACTCCATCCACTTCTCACTGCTGCCCGCGGCCGTGATCCTGTCCTTCACAGAAAGGCCCTACTCATCTTTCCACCTTCGCTTGGGCCTGCCAAGACGTCGTGTTCTCTTCTTTAGCAACCATTCCGATGACAGGACATAATAACGTTCGTAGATTTCGACCTGTTTTTTCAACCAATATGCGGTTCGACCCTGAACTTCGACCCTTTAATCGGCTTTAGGGCTAAACATGAATATCTTACATTATATAAATTAAAGCTACTTAAACTGCCCTCTGTTAGTAAATTACCTGCGTGCTCGGAACATCCACTGAAATCTTTAGGGAATACGGGCTGGAAAATAATACCTATTGTATTAGTAGATGAAAAGATACCGGTGTTTTATCGCCAAAAAAAACGACAGCCCTTTTTCGTGTCGTGGGCGTCGTTAAAGAGGCTTGGCTGGAGGGAAAGTAACAGCAAATCTCAGAATATTACAAACATTTCGCACCCTGAGAACAAAAGTGACCTAACACGATATTTGCGTTTTGTGGGAAATAACAAAATTGTGTTTCGTGTTGTAGGGAGTTTCCAATAAAAAATGTGATGTTTTTTTTACCTTTGTTAGCACTTTTACATCACTTTTCGATTCAATGAAAGATGGCCCATGATATTAGGAGTAGTTTTAGGTATTTTACGCAATTCGCCGCAATTTCGTCTTAGGTAATTTGTTCTCAAGGTGTGATTTATGTTACCAAATAAAAGGTGTAATTATTGTACCTTGTCACCTCCTTAAAGGGTCATTGAACTCATCATTCTACACAAATTTGCTAAAATGGCAAAAAAAAATGCTGCTGTTCTTTTGATGATTATTTTTCAGATTTTAATCCTCCTACATTTTGATGTAACGACTGGTTTTTTTGCGCGATAAAATGACCACAGAGAGAGCAGTTTTCAGTTGCTTCTAATATATCTTGTTTAACAGGCAATGTTACTTATTTAAAAGAGTCTATGGAATCAACTAAGTAATGCAGTCTGGTTTAGCTTCTGTTTGGTGAATAGAATAACAGTCTACAAAATTCTCAACGTTAAAAAAAACTAAATGAACATAAATGCCACAGATAGAAAGACACACAGAACGACAGACCCGTCACAATCATAATACGTAACGTAAGAGGTTAATAAAAGCTGTTACGTTCTAACATGACTGTATAGGAGTGGTGACGCATGTGTAGCTATCATCGAAATCTTGACACGACAACTGTTGGTAGGAGTCCAACTGTAATGCGTTCAGTGGCATGAGGACTTACACAATGTAGCAGATTGTGATATTAACTAGGAGTAGTATTAATAACTCTTTTGAAAGATTATCAAGAATTGAGATGCAGATTACGTGCAAACTAGTGTGCTAAATAAAATGTTTGGATCGACACATTCGATTTGGTATTGGCTACACAGCAAAACTGAGGCAACTATCTTGTGATTTTGTGAAAATAAGTTGCCTCAGACATACGGAGAATGGGAGCACTAACGGCATTCTGAAGGTACTTGCGGAAAGGCTGGATGGGCCGACAATTGGTAGGTTTATCAAGCTACATGTCATGCGTAGGGCTTGATAAACTTACCTTAGAAATAAATTCTTATACTGTAGTAACATAGTTTTAATCAATTGTGTATACTTATATTATATGGGCCCTGTTGTCTGAAAATAAAATATTTTTCTTTTTTATATTCGGGTCTTGCCAACCAGCAAGTTCGTTCGGCATTTAACATCGCTAATCATGTTTGGGTCGGCTCACTACAGTTCTTGGTAAGCCGAACGGCAAAATTAACAATGCAGATTCTACATCTACATTGTCAAATGCCACTCGGCCCTGCCGATAAATGGCATCATGAACCTCACGAAGACGTAATTTACTTTGATAGTTGTTCGATAGAAATCATTTATTGCAATCCATAATGTAGGTACACATAAAGACGGTAAAATAAAAAAAAAATATGCACCCTGATGTCGGGCACAGCAAATTTTTAAATAAGTAGAGAGAGAAAGAGCGCTTTATTAATTTTCCATAAACTAAAGTTACTAATAACGATTATTTTTTTGTTTCAGGTACGTTGTGAGCTGAATCGACATAAAAGCTTATATTTCAAATACATTGTAAGGTAAACTATATGACTACATACAAGCCACCTATATCAATATCAAATATCTAGTATAATTAAAACAAACCATTTTACGAGTACATATTAGCTGCATCCGGTTAAACTGGAAGCCAAACCCAACATCGTCGGCAAAAGACAAGGCAGATGATGCATAGTACTAATTCTGCCTTGATTTATACAGGCTGTAACGGAAAGGATATATACATACTTATGGGTGAGTTACAGACCATCAAACTGAACATGTTTCTCCATCGGACAAACATCGTAGTAGCGAAAAAAATATCAGCTGCCCCGTACATTTGGGTTGAATGGGTAGGTATTGAAATTTTGCTATTACGATGTTTGTCCAATGGAGAAACATGTTCAGTTTGATGGTCTGTAGCACACCCTTAAGTATGTATATACCCTTTCCGTTACACCCTGTTTACATTATAAAATAAAAACCATTTTTTGTGAGTATCCTTTTTAAGAGAAACGCAGAAACAACAGTCCAGCATTTCCTTCACAATTAAAACGAAAAACGTACCTATTGTAACATAACTCCTAAGGCTTTGAAATTAACTCTAAAACAGAGAACTACGTGTAAAACTACATAGTTAGCTTTAGTTTACAAAGTCGTACCTAGTGTTCAGTAACGGAACACACGTGCCAAAGCTTTTTACACGATCAAATTAACTGCCCAAACAGGAAATACTGTGGAGTTTACGAACTATCTATCTATACTAATATATACATAAATATACTAATACTAATAATAAAGCTGAAGAGTTTGTTTGTTTGCTTGAACGCGCTAATCTCAGGAACTACTGGTCCGATTTGAAAATTTTTTTCAGTGTTAGATAGCCTATTTATCGAGGAAGGCTATAAGTATATATCATTAAGCTACAACCAATAGGAGCGGAGCAGCAATGAAAAATGTTGCGAAATCGGGGAAAATGTGACGCAGACGAAGCTGTGAAAAAGGCTGTCTCATAGGTCCAGTGGTTGCAAGCGCGACTGCCCTGCATGAGATCCCGGGTTCTATTCCTTGTTCGGGCAAAGTGTTATTGGGTTTTACCATCAAGAATTTCTCAGAAGCAGTCATAGAGTCTGGATTTGTGCCCTGTTGGTAGCAATGGCTCGGTCCCTATTATATCGCACCTCCGATAAAATAGGGTTACAACTCGAAAAATTCGAATTTTGCGTTAACGATACAGATATACTTAAAATTTTAATCTCTATCTTCTCAAACATGGTTACATCTGTAACTCTAAAACTCGCCGCTAGATTGAGTTGTAACACTACATGACTAAAGCATTTTGTCTCCAGAATGATCTCAATAAGTGTTACATTTAGTTTTATGAAAGGTGGACGTGCGTTTGTTGAGACAAGTAGTGTTACAAATTAAAATATAACAGTGTTTCAGACAGGTAAGACCTTGTTGCTTACATAAATTTGTCTAATGAACAGTTACAAGTCGAATTATTACAGTTTATTGTTAAAGGATTCAATTAAACTAGCTTAATATTTCAATCTTAGAGTGATATATTTTGTATTGTATCAGTATTTTAGATAGGATTTATTTAATATAGAGTTACTCTTCACGTTGTAACAGTATTTGACGAAAAATGTACATTGTGTTGTCTGAATATTTCGACTTGTAATCTTGTTTTAAAACAAAGTAAGTTTAGGTATTTTCGGATTATTTGCTTGGAATATGATTTATGATTCTATGTTCAAAAAGAAACGTAATGACGCAATTCTGCGTTTAGCCCTAAGGGATATAGACAAAATACCTGCCGATGATCATCAAAAGATTGGAGGAACAAACTTGCAAGGTAAAATTGCTACTTTAATTACCTTACCTACCTGTTTTTACCATGTTATTAGTAGTAGTAGTAATTTAGTATTGTTCACTCTAAAAGTTATTTTGTATGATGTTCTTATTTAAATAACTTTATGTAAACAACTTAATTTAATCATGTTTTTTTTTTTCAGAATCAGGAGAAAAATTGGATTTTGATATTAAGGACAATTAATTTTGCATTTACAGATATAACAATAAGTAATTCTGCCGCTAATAATACTGAAGCAATACCTTCTACAAGTTGAATCGAAGTTAGAGACCACTGATTCACTTCAGTGCAACGAGAAATAACAATTTATAGCAAATTCGCAACCCTATAATTGATGACTCAACTGATTCTTCTTCAGATACAGAAAGTACATCTTCCTCAGACTCTTCCAGTTCAACTTCAAATGAGGACAGTGAAGATTCAGTGAAAGACCCCGAATTTGAAATAGAGCAACGTCGTTCCATTGAAATGTCTGACGATTCCGAAACTGAAGGCAACATTGGTAACCTAGCTAACTTTGAAGCTATTTCCACAGCTATATCTTCAGCGCCTGCTGTTGACGTACTTCCAACGTTGAACTCATACCCAGACGACACGCCAATACCGGTCACGAAAAAACGAAGCAAAAAACGTGTAGCTAAACCGACAGAATGGTTACAAAATAAATGTAAAATCTTTAGAAATGCCGGATCTGCTTAGTTAACACTAAAGCAAAGGTACAGAAGGATGCAGGAAAAAATATTAAACCATCGTATAGCGAACGCTAAAGTGAAGAGAAAAATTTTCAGAAGTAGTTAGAGAAGCTGTTTTTAAAGAATTCTGGGAGTTTAAAGATATTAATCGCCAAAGAGATTTTGTCAGCAGGCATACGGTGCCAATAAACCGAAAATAGAAATACACGACTATTCAAAAAGGCAGACAATTAAATAATGCATTTTACTTGACCAAAATGGGATGTTAAATCCAAATCTCCAAGACATTCTTCATTGATAAGTCAAGAAGAGGACATCTGCTGGTTCCATTTGGACGTTTTACGTTGGTTTTGTTTTGGACGTCACAAAGTGCCTGATTGTGTTATTAATCCATTCTTAAACACATCAATTCAATACCCCGCATCGAGAGCCATTATTTGCGACAGCAAACTGAAAGAGTAGAGGACTAATACCTAATTTTTTATATATTTATACACCTTAATTATGACACGACAGTAACTTAAGAGTTTATCTGTGATTTTGATTTTACAGTGATGTTTATAGTATTTAAACATTATTTCATTATGGAGAACATTAAACAAATTTTATTTAACGGTAGCTTAATTAAAGACTACCTAAACTTGTATTGTAAAGTGATTCATTGAAATTGTAATTGGTAAAATCGCGTTTTTTTATTTTTTTTAATAGAATTTTTGAATGCTTTTGGTAAAGTTTTTTTGTTTCCAAGTCTAAAGCTGTATGAATACTTATTAAAGTTAAAAAAAGTTTAAAGAACTGCATGATTTTTATTATATTAAGATTTGTTGCATTTGTCATATTGTATTTTTGTAAGTAGAAGTTCGAATAGTTATCTAAAATACTGTTACAATTGGGAATTTTCAGGTTGGTTTTCAGGAAAATTTAAAAACAGTGTATGTCATTAAAACATATTTTTTGTAAGCTTTACAAGTATGTATAATTTGTATCACATAATAATAATAGTGTAAGAATAAAGACTGATTAACAAATCTGAGAGATTATTTTCGCTTTTCTGAAAATCCAGGTTTTTCGAGTTGTAACCCTATTTTATCGGAGGTGCGATATGGGACTTAAAAAGGACTGGAGAAATGTGTGGGTACTATAAAGTACAGCTCTGTCTAATCCTTTTGTGATTACAGTGAGCATGTTATGGTATGTTGATTATCAATTACACTGTCCTAATTTTGTATTCAATGAGCAATCTATACTAATATTATAACGCTGAAGAGTTCGTTTGTTTGTTTGCTTGAACGCGTTAATCTCAGGAACGAATGATCCGATTTGAAAAATTATTTCAGTGTTCATCATCATCATCATTTCAGCCGAAAGACGTCCACTGCTGGACATAGGCCTCCCCCAAGGGGGGGTTTTGCCTCTTACGACACCCACGGGAAGATATGGATGGTGCTATTCTTTACGTCCGACACCATACAGACCCCGATACCATACAGACCCTTGACGAAGCATTTCAGTGTTAGATAACCCATTTATCGAGGAAGGCTATAAGCTATATCATCAGGCTGCGACCAATAGGAGAGGAGCAGCAGTGAAAAATGTTGCGAAAACGGGAAAAATTTAACGCAGACGTAGTTGCGCGGGACAGCTAGATTTAAAATAAATTTTAAACTTACACATCATTATCATTCGCTTGCCCTTATCCCAATTCATTTGTAGAGTGCGCAGCATGTCTGCTTCTTCCATACTTCTCTATTACTTGTCATCTCATGAGATACCTTCTTTCTTACCATATCATCCTTCACACAGTCCATCCATCGTTTCTTTGGTCTTCCTCTATTGTTACACCCCAATTCATACTCAAAACTTTCCTCAAAACTTCCACAGGTCTGGTCGATTGGAAGTTTGAATATATATTTAAGTTTAAAAAATTAACAAAAATTTAAAACACCCCCGACACAAAAAATCTCTAAATATCCTAAAATAAATTAATCCAAACGCGCTAAGACGATTAATTTATTTTTGGTTTTATACAATGTGTATTAACTGTGTGTTAATAATTACATTCTATTAAACCAAAAGTTTATTAATCCAAGCGTCGTAGCGCGCTTAGATTAAATTATTTTTGGGTTGATGTGATGGGTGTAGAAAAAATGTAAAGTAACACTGGTAGTTTCGTAACGGGGAAGGTACGTCCTAAACCATTGTTTGGTACATACGTCCCTATAAAACTACCTCCATCAAAGGGTCGGGGTCACTGACCCAATTCGTCGCGAGCACTGACCCCGACTAGATATATCCTTTCATCTCAATATTTCCGGGGTTTCGGAAAACTGATGGTTTATTGGTGTAATAACTGAAACGGGGTTCGATTTCCAGTTAGTGTAGTAGTTTTTTGATGGTTTCTGTAAAAATATTGCTAGGATTGTATCAAAGGTGAATGTTGGGCTATAAATTGCATAGGATTTTTATTGCTGAACCAAGGTACACCCACCCGCAATAACTTCTGTTTATCCGTGATCATAGCGTTTGCAATAGCGGCCAAATATCGGGAACTCAAAACAAATAATAAACATTGTAAATATCCCGTTACAAGTGTTATTGAAAATGTACACCTAGTGGCGGTACTTTCAAACAAGTAAAACGCTTGGTTAATATGCTCTATGTACACACCGTCAGGCTGCAAACGCAACCACCTACCTTCCTATATCGTATTAATAACAATGTTTCATATAATTTTGAAAGCAGCGATGGCCCAGTGGTATGGCAGCCACGACTTACGAGCAGTAAGCCGTGGCTTCGAACCCAGGCAGGCGCTTTAATTTGTGTAATTCATTTCATCACCACTGCTCTCAAAAATGGTGAAGGAAAACATCGTGACGAAACCGCCATGTCCTATAACTAAAAATTCGAAGACGTGTGACATCTACCAACCCGCACTAGGCCCGCGTGGTGGATTACAGCCCACTCCCTCTCATAGAGAGGAGGCCTGTATCCCAGCAGTGGGAACATTACAGGCTGATGATGAGGTAAGTCATTAATATACCTAATTACACAGCCCCTAGGCTAGGCACACTAGTGGCTGGCTATAATCTTATTACACCGTATTCACGACCTCAGGCGTCCAGCGTCTCGAGTCTACGTCACTTACAGTACCCACAAAATTGTGTTAAGGGATTAAATCCATCTAAACGTTGTCTAGAAAGATCGATTTTACCGTTATATATATAGAAGTTTCTTTCAAGGTTCAAAAAAAAAAAAAAACTAGTCTGCTAGAGAAATCCCTGATGGAAAAACCAAATAACACTTCCCGAGAATCAAACCCAGTACCTCAAGCTCAGTAGTCGCGCTTCCACTCGACCAATGAGGCAGGCAGTTGATTTAATATGTAATTATATTCATTATACAGCGAGTTCCCTACAGAGGCGCACCTGTAATGAATTAATGCATTGACCGCACTTAATGCAAAATTAATGCCGTTAAAGTAAAACGGACGACACAGTTATTAATAAAACACGGGTCAATGACACTGTTGGTTGTTTCTTTAATGCTTTGTTATGAGAGCATGAAATACCCTGAAATGCTAGGCAGATGACAAGTTGGGCGTATTCTATTCATCATCTGCCTAGCCTTTTTCCAACTATGCTGAGGTTGGCTTCCAGTCTAATTGGATGGAGCTGAGTGCCAGTATTTCACATGGATCGACTGCCTATCTGACCTCCACAAACCAGTTTGTAATTTAGTACTAGGTAATAAGACTGGTTGTCAGACTTTCAGGCCACTATTTCTGACGACTGTCAATGATTTACAATTGACAGCTCGGACAGTTTTCTCCGTGCTTTTCGAAGCACGGAGAAAACTCGGTTTTTATGCATGGTCACGGACCCGCGGCTTAAACTGAAGGTCGACACGAGCGGCTACAAATATTTTGCCACGAGGTCCACGTTCACTGATGTATGTAAATCCACCACTAAACCCGGCTTGCGAGTGCGTATAACACTCAACGTTTTAATGTATTCCCCTTTGTTAACTTTCATTATTTGTGGTAATCATTAATGTGTTTGTGACAATGTGTGGATGTATGGATTGGATGTTTGTTACTCTTTCACGCAAAAACTACTCAATGGATCTGAATGAAATTTGCCACAGGGATAGATAATAGTCTGGAATAGCTCATAGGCTACTTTTTATCCCGGTAGGACGATCCCGTGGGTCAATTACCGAACAAAACACGGGCTAAACCGTGCTCATAAACTAGTCAATAATAAACTTAACCGCACGATCATTATTTCAACGCAATAACGGCAGTACCTTTGTTTTGAAACAGAGGATAAACCGACACGGACAAGTTGTCGACACCGAATTCATCTTCAGTATAGTATCTGAGTCCGGTGTTCGGAGCGTTACGGACAAAACGCTTCAGCTTTGGACCTACACAGAAATAGTTACTGGAGTTATACTCGATTGTTATTGTCTCCAGAGCGAACCAGACCATTTCTGTGAACTAAATTAATTTCATAACACATAACTTGCTTCATCATCATCATCTTTATGCCTTTGTTCATGTCATTTGGGGTCGGCGCAAGACGTTATTTCTTCCTTTCTCTAATGCCAGTCGTCGCGCTATCATTGACTCTTTTTTCCTCCATATCATTTCTCATACATTCTACCCATCTTTTCTTTGGTCTTCCTCTCCCTCTTCATCCATCAGCATTTATATTCATCACTCTTTTAGTCACATCTACTCCATCCCTCCTCATCACATGTCCACAACAAGGCAGACGACATGGTTCATGCAACATTTATTATACATTCCTTATGTTTTCACAATATTATACAGGAAATAGCCTTTTCAAAACTTACCTTTTAAGCCCATGAGTAGCTCCCCAAATTGTTCATAATTTCCACTCGAGCCGAGTAATGAGCCCACACTCTCGTTACTTAAGCCGTGTTCAGAACTTGAGCAACTCCACAGTGTAATGATATTGTGGTTCCGTGAATTACTAATGAATTTTGAATATTACAAGCGTCTAGGGCTGGTTTATGAAACTTGTGAAATAGTTGTAGAGTTATTTGTTTGGAAATTTACCTTCCGTCGAGTTATTTCATAAAATAATATCAGTCATAAGCACCGTTGGCTTATAATTATCTTGGTAGGTATTGTTATTTCAGGGACAGTTTTCTACACACCCTTATTTATTTTATAACGAATATGCACGTGTACCATCGTTACGACCCAAGCTGGTTACGATGAGGTTTCAATAAGACTTATTTAACTAATAGATACAGACATAAGCAAGTAAAGCCGCGAGTATTACTGTGCAGAATATTACTGAAACATTATTTACCTTGCTCAATACTTTTCTTTTTCTTTTTACAAAACGTTGCCCCACACTAGGAATTTCTCCTGTATCATGGGTGCGTTTACAAACATTTAAACTCACATACACAAACAGCCAGACCCGGAGCAACTATCTGTAGGCCATACAAATATTTGTTCCGTGCGGGGATCGAACCCGCGACACGCAGCGCAGCAGTCGATCGCTCAACCACTGCGCCAACCGTGCCGTCAAAATGTTGTTTCTAAGTTGATACTTAGTTTTGTATAGAGCTAGTGTCCTGGTACTTGACGCCCGACACAACAATGCTTAAGCTGTACCGGACATACTAAAGACTCGTTATCCGGAGGGTTTTTGCGTGATGCCAATAATTTATATTTTGTGTGACAACCCTGGGGTGACGTGTAACGTTAATTTATATCATGTTTTGCGGCTTCGCTAGTGATAAAAGGCTTGAAATTACACCAGAATATTAAAGTAAACGAGACCGTTGTTTTTACGTTAATTTACCTAATTACCACAGGTAAAGGCTGTTTTAAATGGGCATATAAAACTTTCATGCAAATCTGACTTCCATATTGCATGTCGGTTGGCTCATTTGCAAGCTTGGCATCACCGGCAACACACGACGATATGCTTGCTTTGGGTTTATTACTTCTTATGAAAAACTAGCTGTGCCGCGCAACTTCGTATGCGTCACATTTTCCCCATTTTTGAAATATTTTTCATTGCTGCTCCGCTTCTATTTGTCGTAGCGTAATGATATATAGCCTATAGCCTTCCTCGATAAATGAGCTATCTAAAACTGGAAGAATTTTTCAAATCGGATCAGTCGTTCCCGAGATTAGCGCGTTCAAGCAAGCAAACAAACAAACAAACTCTTTAGCTTTATAATGTTATAAGTATAGATTGAAAACAATTGAGAACTGAAAACTGTTATGCGAATTACCACACATGATCAGTTTATAGCGCAGTCACACCGGGCAGGTATAACAAATCGGGAAAAATATCTATTTCGATATACTCAAGGTTGTATGTACAGGCAAGGATAGCTGTACAGATCCCCCCTATACACGTGCATGCTTGGCAAAAATGCACATGCATAACCTTATAATCTTTACGTCTAGAATACGAAAAAAAGGTTGCAAACTATTAATTCCAGTTAGCAGTTAGCATAGACAACCATTTTGAAAACTTAGTCAAACACGTTTTAGTAAAGCCTGTTTTTGCTTTACGTAGGCACAAAAGGATAATAAATAACAAAGGCTCAAGAACCAATATACAGCCACTTTTTCAGATAGAATAAAATAGAAAATGGAACAAAAAATATTTAATTGAAAACACTATATTGAAAAAAATATCACACAAAGAGTTTCAGTGGTGAAATGAAATTTTTATTGGAACGTGTTCGATGAAAAATGTTAGTATTTTATAACAAAAATACGTGGAAACCTCTCGGCTACCGGTACGAAGCACTTGTATTGACTTATTCGTTTTTAGGGTTCCGTAGCCGAATGGCAAAAAACGGAACCCTTATAGATTCGTCATGTCTGTCTGTCTGTCTGTCTGTCTGTCTGTCTGTCTGTCTGTCCGTCTGTATGTCACAGCCACTTATTTCCGAAACTATAAGAACTATACTGTTAAAACTTGGTAAGTAGATGTATTCTGTAAACCGCATTAGGATTTTCACACAAAAATAGAAAAAAAACAATAAATTAAGGGGGTCCCCATACTTAGAACTGAAAAACAAAAAAAAAAAATTCATCAAACCCATACGTGTGGGGTATCTATGGATAGGTCTTCAAAAATGATATTGATGTTTCTATTATCATTTTTTTCTAAACTGAATAGTTTGCGCTAGAGCCACTTCCAAAGTGGTAAAATGTGTGTCCCCCCCCCTCTAATTTCTAAAGTAAGAGGAGGAAAATTCTGAAAATAATTAGGATTGTAGAACGTAAAAAAAACTATCAACGAAAATTGGTTTCAATAAGATATGATGTTTAGTTTTTGAGATATGGGACTTTTTCATCAAACTGCAGCAGTAACTTTGTTTTTCATAAACATACTATGAAAAATAAATTTAGTTTTGCGGTTGTGTGGAAGTTTACTAACTAATACTACTAACTAATGAATGACAGTTCAAAATATTGTTATTATATTGTTTGAAGCTATGGAACCCTGTGTGCGAGTAAGACTCGCACTTGGCCGGTTTTTTTATTACAATTGGTAACTGCAACCTTTGTTGTTGAAAATAACGAAACTGTTTGAACTCACCCATTGTTATGTGCTGGAAATATTAAATCGAATTTAAGAGCGTTTACACCTTACGGGTTCTGTATGGTGTCGGACGTAAAGAATAGCACCATCCCATATCTTCCCGTGGGTGTCGTAAGAGGCGACTAAGGGACTTTCCAGAGAATGGGCAGCAGCGTTCTCTGTGTTTTTGTAACGACCGTACTGCGATCGCCAGCCCGCCTGCCAAGCGTGGCGATTATGGCAAAACCCCCGTTATGTACTTATGTACTTGGGAGAGGCCTATGTTCAGCAGTGGACGTCTTTCAGCTGAAATTATGTACGGCATTTCATACAAACTTTCAAGTCCCTATTTGCCGAAATTACTGAACCGATTTAAAGGAAACTTAATACGCATAACCAAGATACATTGCTCTAAAAAGTTACTAAAAACATTTTCGAAATATCTTTTAAATAAAAAGATAATTAGAATTTTCAATAATATTTTTCGAAAATGTTTTTAATAACTTTTTAGACATAAGTATCCTGCTTAAGCGTATGAAGTTTCATTAAAATTGGTTTAGTCATTTTGGTAAATATCAACCAACTATGTTGGGGTTGACATCCAGTCTAACCGGATGCAGCTGAATACAAATATTTTACATGGAGTTACTGCCTATCTGACCTCCACAACCTGTTTGATGACACATCCTACTTCCTACTTCTACTAATATTATCAACGCGAAAGTTTGTAAGAATGTATGTTTGTTACTCTTCCACGCAAAAACTGCTGAATGGATTTTGATGAAATTTGGTATATAGATAGCTTATACCCTGAATTAACACATAGGCTACTTTTTGTCTCGGTCTGCGCGAGTGAAACCGCGGTGCGCAGCTAGTAATTAATATAATGTTTTATGAATTTTTGACTGCCTTATTAATCAAGTGGTGAAAAACACTACTGCTCATCGTTAGATCATGGGTTCGTTTCCCACGTCAGGCAAAGTATTATTTTGTTTTTCTATTAGAAAATTCTCAATAGCAGCCACGGAGCCTGAATTTGTGCCCCGTTGTTGGTAATAGGTTCGCCTCATATTACATGGAACTTAAAAATCACTGGAGAAATATAGGAGTACTTATAGGTACACTTCTACTGAACTCTTAAGGGGTTACAGTCGTGACATTAGTTATGTAAAAATGTTTTATCAAGTTTTTTTTGGGTTCCATACCCAAAGGGTCAAACAGGACCCTATTACTGAAACTTCATTGTCCGTTCGTCCGTCCGTCTGTCACCAGGCTGTATCTCATGTACTAAAAACAGAATAAAGTAAATATTTAAGGGGGCTCCCATCCAAAAAAAAAAAAATTTTTTTGCTCGTATTTAAAAATAATGGTACGGCACCATTCGTGCGCGAGTCTGACTCGCACTTGGCCGGCTTTTTCTCTTTACTCACAAAAATACATAATAATGTTTCTTTAACAAATCAATCAGACAATTCAGACATACCAACTCACGTTTACAGCATTACGTACAATTCAAATACAAACACAGCACCCCCTACGCTCACTATAAAGACCTCTGGTGCTTGATAATAAAAGTTTATTGAAGAAAATGGCGTCTCCACATGTAATGTGTTTATGGAAGCACTAATGCACTCTTTCTAACACTTTATGAGGCACCTGGAGATCTGTTAGCAGTGACAAAAGGTGGGAAAAGTACCATAGTTTTGTTAAGAAATAAGATAATTCTTCAGTCTTTTTAACCAATTTCAAACAGGAGGAGGTTCTCTATTCGATTGGTATTTTTTTAATGTATGTACAGTCAGCTCCAAAGTAAACTCACTCACTCGCTTTTAGTTTTTTTTTAAAGCCATGTAACTAGCTGTAACATGGACAGCGTTAATTGAAGTCCGAAACTTTGCGAGTTAATTTAAAAAAATCTAGGTGGCTAATGTCACTAGTTTTGGATTCTAAAGTACTGGAATACAATACACATCTAAATAAAATTAAAATTCTGTGTCTTCGACTCATACTTTTTTTAAAATTTGTATTTGAATGTAAAATTTGGGTATTTTGTTAATAAAACAATAAAAAGTCGATGAAAAAAAATCCACAGGGCATGAGAATTGTTTAGGGGTCTGAGAGGATAGCAGATGACCCCCCCAGTCGACCATTTCAATTTGGCACACGATGCACCAAACACCCTGTATACATTTTTTTTCGTTAGTTTGGACGATGTGCTGACTACTGGTGTCTAGTTATAGTGTATAATTCATACTTGACTAGGATTTATGTGAGATATGACAGCTAAAAAACGTTAAAAAGAAAAATTTGTAGTAGTTACAAGTTGTCAGCACAAGTTACAAGTTTGTAGTTATTTTCCACTGTTTTGCGTTTTTTTTTGGAAGACAGTTATTTTTTTTTGTGAAAAAGTTTTTATTCTTATGTGTAAACGGACTTCACGAAGCCGTCAACCATGCAGAATGCATGTTTGACGGTGGTTACAAGTTTGTAGTTATTTTCCACTGTTTTGCGTTTTTTTTGGAAGACAGTAATTTTTTTGTGAAAAACTTTTAATTCTTTGTGTAAACGGACTTCACGAAGCCTTCAACCATGCATTCTGTACATCAAACTAAGTGAATTTAAGCAAAAAATATTACTGGGGATTTTTTTTGGGGTGAAATATCACGTTTCATGGTAGAACTCAATGTAAAGCATTCAAAACATTATGCTGGATTTATTGCATCGTACAGGAGTCATGAAGGTATTAAAAAAAAAGTTATAACATATAAAAACTTGTATTTCTAAAGAAACTTGTGAGAAATTTGCAACTTAGACCTCTAATATCCCCGTAATTAGAAGGTTCCAAGGTATGGTCTCGAACAAAATAAATATCGCAATAAAGAACGAGGAAAACACGTGTATTTCGGGTTCATTAGGGGTTTTTACATCCATTATGTTATCGACTAAAAAATATAAAACACTCGCAAATAGATTTATATATTTTTTATATTTTATTCATAAATAAGGTTTTTACATAAACTTAAACACGGCACACAATTAGACCTCTGGGGTCTGTCTTAGCATGCCATGGCCTGAGAGTTGATCAACGCGCTGCTAACAGTTACTTTTTAATCTAGTTGATGTAATATTCTTTCAGCTTACACTTTATGTTTTTATTGTTCATTGAGTCTCTAATGTCTATAGGTATTTTATTAAGTGGATTGGGTATTGTGACAGCAGCGGTAAGCTTGCCATAAAAGTTATTTTTGCGTGGCACTAGAAGTGATGAACAATTACAACATTGTCAGCCACAAAAACCAGTGTGACATTACACCATCAACTTAAAACTTTGCAGAAAAAGAACGAACAATTTTATGCGACCATTACTGGGATGGTTCACTCATTCTCTCATTCACTCACTAGCTCATTGTTCAACTGGTCTACATTCAGAATGAATGGACGATGAATAAAAACATTTTTGCATTGACGCTTGCAGTTTTGAGCTAGGCATTCTTTACACTACTTCGGTTACATTGTATTTTTTAAATGGTGGATGGTTCGTGCCTTTTATTTTTGTTGGTCGATACTGTTTGTACGGTTTTTGTGCGATACGGAAATGGTTTTAAGTCGGGCTATTTAAAATGCTGTTTGTTTTGAGACAGTTGGTTTTATTTTTTGCTGCACAATATGCATTTACACTCTACTACTATCCTTAAAACAATTAATAAATATTAATACCGGGAAAATTTATTTATCATTACATATTTACATTATTTACAAACTACAAATATAACTAAATAAAAAATAAAAATAAATAAATAATAAAAAAATAAAAAAAATGTACAAATATCAAAATTACAGGGCGTCAAAAAATTCGTCCACATCGCTGTCAACAGAAAAAGTGCCCAGAACGCTGGCCGCATTTCCACGTTGGATGGCAATGCTGCTTCTTTGGGCAAAAAAAAGCCAGCCTTCTGGTGACGTGAAGAGTCGACCAACCGTTTAGCGATATCTCGATCTAAAGGTGGGCACTCGGGCCCCATGGCCCTAGTGTTTCAACCCCAAACGGCTCAAACACATAATTACCAATTAAGTTATTGTATTTGCGCCGTTTAAGGTTTTCAGCACCTGCAGCAGCAGCCCCAGTGCAGCTCACCGTGCTAGGAAGATGGGATGGCGCAAGGGTGTTGTCGCATCCCACACCAAAATCAAAATCAATTTTTATTTTTTTATTTTACATAGGCCTACAGGGGCACTTATAAAACGTCGGCAAAAAGGTGCTCGGTTCGGGTTGGTCGTTTCCTATGGAGAAGAACCGGCAAGAAACTCCATGGTTACTCTTTTAAAATCATTTGGTTTTACAATATTTCTGTTACAGCATTAGTACTAAAGTATGGGAGGACATCGTAGGCCTGACAATAAGTCGTTGCTTACTACGAAACGTAGAACGAAATAAAAAGTTACCAAGGATCTAGGAATCTATAAGGCCTACAATGTCCACACATTTACAAACAATCGGTAAATAAGAAAAAGAGTCTATACAACAACAAAAAATAAATAGAAAATATCACAAAATGACTAGATCAAATAAGTGACACAAATGTTGTCATCCGTGCTGTAACTATTCTAAACAAAAGGTGTAATGATTTAAAAACTATTGTAAAACATCTGATTAAAAAGAAAGGAAAAAAAAATAAGATTGAGAATAGTTAGAGACATCCACACATTTGTGCCGTTTATGAGCTACCAGGGAAGCCGCATGTGCGAAGGGGCTAAAGCCAAACTTCTCTATCTTCAACGTAGTCCTTAATTTTGTAATATGCTTTTTTAATTAGGACACGTTTAATATAATTTTTAAACTTTCCATCGGTCAGTTCTGTAACTGACTTCGGCAACTTATTATAAAAGCGTATACAGTTTATAAGAAAAGACTTGCTAGTTTTGGTTAATCTGAATTTGGGTATTACAATTTCGTGTTTACTGCGTGTATTTATATTATGGAAGTCGCTTCTAATTTTGAAAAGTCCTCGGTTTTTGCGGACATATAAAATACATTCTAAAATATAAAGTGAAGGCAGAGTCAGTATATCGATTTCTTTAAATTTTTCTCTGAGGGATTCACGAGGACCCATTTTGTAGATAGCGCGGACTGCCCTCTTTTGCAGTATGAAAATTGAATCAACGTCTGCTGCCGATCCCCACAGCAGAATGCCATAGGACATAATACTATGGAAATAAGCGTAGTATACTAACCTAGCTGTGGCTATATCAGTTAACTGCCTTATTTTTCTGATTGCATAGGCAGCTGAGCTTAACCTTCCTGAAAGAGTTCTAATGTGCGCGCCCCACTGCAGTTTTGAATCGATAGTAATCCCCAAGAATACAGTTTCCGCTATAACATCACGCTTCTTGCCGTCAAGATTTAAATTTAGGTCACGTTGTGGTACATTTGGTAAAGAAAACTTAAGGCATTTTGTTTTATTCGTATTCAATAAAAGATTGTTGGCTGCGAACCATTTCGAGAGAATAGTTAGGCTTTCGTTAACATGTAAGGGGCCCGTATCTTTTCTATCAATTTTAAAGATTAGCGAAGTGTCATCAGCAAATAGAATTATATCCGAAAAGGCCTAGGTACCCAACTTCCATGGCATTATGGTCATGCCATCTGTTCTCTTCCCATCGACGCGTGGCCGCGTGGCCCGTCCCAAGCCATTGGATTCTAAGACAGCTTGCACCCCGGCGGTGGTAAGAGCACGACGAATAAGATCATTAATGCTAGCGTGCCGCGCTATCCGACCTGCTCTCTTACAGCAGGAAAGGCCATGGTGTCCGAGGCCGTCGACTGCTTCACCACATCGACAGCGATGTGGAGCCCCCGCAAGGAGCGCCCAATCGCAGACATGTAGTGAGCCGGAATGTTGTGTCACCTAGCATAGTGCCTATGTTAGGTGACGGTAGTGCCTGAAGCCAGAGACCCGACTCCCACTCACCCACAGCCAGCAGGCGGACACGCTCAGCAGTATTGGTAGACGTATTAATAAGATTATTCTGTACCAACCTGCAGAGCGGCTCATCCCACTGTCTCTGGCTGCGATGGCGATGGCGATGCTGGTTTCCTCACGATGTTTTTCTTTCACCGAAGCAAGTGATAATTATACAATACTGTAACGGTTAGGACTACAACAGGGTAGGATGCGTAGGCCGCTGTCAAGTAGGTAGGGTATTGTTTAGTAAAACAGCCGGACTAGTTGATACATATATTAAGTCTAAGATAGGTCGCGGGTAAGCTGTCACAGAGTTCTGTCCGTTCACTAACACTTAGGTATACAAGAAGGGTACCGTCCCTTGGCAGTACGTGCAGACGTGGGGGGCCTGTCAGTACAGGCTCAGCAGTAGACCTCCGGAACTGTAGCGGGCAGGGCTGCGCAGGGTAGACTGCGCAGGCACCGGCTCGCGTGGCGGTAGGCCGCAGGTGGGCAGGCCAAGACCTGGCAGCGCACTGGCACAGCAGTGGGTAGCGTGCTTAGGTAGCGAGCGTAGGCAGCGTGCAGGAGCAGGCAAGGGTGCAGCAGTAGATAGCGTGCTTGGTAGCGCGCTTAGGTAGCACGTGTGGCGTATGCAAGGGTACAGCACTCAGCCTGAGCGAAGAGCCCTGGAAGCACCATAGGGTGTGCATGTTAGATGCGTTGCGAGGCAGTTAGCAGCAAGCCGCATGCGATGTACCAGCTTCTCCCCTTTTTGAGCCAAGGAACGGTGTGGGAAGCATTGTAGGTGAAGGCTCAGTACATCGCAGCGGTTTACAGGTAAAAGTGGGCAGACATAGTGAGCACATTGACAGATGAAAAGTTAGGTTAAGTATGAACCTCTAATATGCATAAAGTATACATGATCACTTACAAATAACACAGTAAAGAGCACTATACCACCGATGCAGTAGTAATAAATACACATACAATTACAATTTCCTGTGCGCTGGACAATGTAGCCGCCACACGTGGCATAGACACACGCGAAATCAGATATCACATAGGTGATGAAATCAATATAGGTTATCCAGCGCTGGGAGTCAGGCATATTTTTACTTAACTAATGTGGAACTCACCCTAAAACCGGGGCTCACGGAATCTTGAGGTCAGAGAATAACTTCCTTCAGCTAAGCCAGCGGAAAAGAAATGACCGAGCCATAGCGTCCTGTCAAAAACTAGAGTTGTACCGCGTTTTTAGTGAGGTCCCTAGTTACTTACTAATAGTGACATTTTAGAATCACTCGACTAATTTCAGTTGAGAACCTCACAACGCTACAATACGCACATGAATCCGATCATACGTTCATGATTCGATGTAGTAATTAGGTTTTATGCTATCACTGCATAAAACCTAATTACTACACTGGTACAGTAATTATGCCAATTAGTTCAGTAATTAATAAATTCTGTACCTAATATAATATTCAATGGCCGATAATCAAGCCCAGATATTGTTCGTTAATCTTCCTTGTTAATTAACTATGCTGTGATTTCAACATTTACCTAACATATTTATGCTATTTGGCGGTCATGAATGACTGAAATGTTTTGTTTAATAATTAAGTAGTCTGAAGTTGAAATTTAAATGTTATTTAGCATATTATTCCCTTTATTCATTTTCATCACATATCGATTACATTTTAAATATTTTTACAAAATAATATTTAAAAAAGACGTTTAAAAATATAAAAAAATAGTAGCCCACCGGACTTGGGAACAGGGTCCGGGCTACCGGTGGTCAGGGCTCTTAAGAGAGGAACCTCCTAACAATACGTGCCGTGTCCAGAAGTACTGCTTTCTGAATCAAGCCCTTGATCCAGCTGTCAAGCTGGATATTATTATTACACTGGTGAGGACGTCGTATATAATAACAGCCACTCGGGTAGACCTTTAGGTTTAGCCGCGCTTGCCTAGGTTGATCGATGGATGGGGTGAGCACCAATTACAAACCGAGTTTCCTCCGCGCCCGGCTAACAATTGTAGATCTTTGGCAGTTACTACAGGGAGTCAGTGGCCCGAAAATCAGACAACCTGTCTTACCAAGAGTTATCGTATTACACAGTACTAACTGGTTTGTGAATAATTATGGATTCATCATCATCATTTCAGCCGAAAGACGTCCACTGCTGGACATAGGCCTCCCCCAAAACGGGGGGTTTTGCCATAATCGCCACGCTTGGCAGGCGGGTTGGCGATCGCAGTACGGTTGTTACAAAAAGCACAGAGAACGCTGCTGCCCGTTCTCTGGCAAGTCCCTTAGTCGCCTCTTACGACACCCACGGGAAGATATGGGATGGTACTATTCTTTACGTCCGACACCATACAGACATGATGATGGATTGGTAAATGTCATATATCTGCTGTAGTTTTCAGTTTTAGGACATCCTCAAGTGGTTTTTGTTCGTCATTTACTACTATGTTATGTCCCACCCTTGCTTATGCTAAAAACCAGACTTTGGTAAAACTCAATTATCGAAAATCCAATGGAAAATATCTTTGTCACTTTGGCCAATTCAAAGATCTCAACACAAATACAAACTGTGACTACCATGTACATAAGTGTAAGTTATTATTATAACCCAAGATTATAATCTGAAAATCCCACTTGACCACTTTCATCCCTTGTCACAAAAACACAATTATGTGCTCAAAGGCTCAATAAACCAGATAAAAGACACTTCAGACTAAGGTTCTACGGCCATTGGGGAGAAGTGAGAATACGGTGAAGTAGAAGAACGAGAGAACATGCAGTGTTACAGAGTATGCGTCGATCTTATTCATTACGCTGTTGAAATGTGTAACAATTATCTCCGTTCCTCTGTAGTCACATGTTTTAAGGAGTTTTATCTTAAGGTTTTTTAAAGGGGTTTGGGTAACTTTGAATGAACCAGTGGCATGTTTTTTTTTCACAGCGGCTGCAATGGTTATTGTTGCTTTTTATTTTATTATATATTCGTATAGTGAAATATATTAGAATAAGGACTCCTAAAATATTTTTTAAACTCTTTCCTATCGTTTGCAGTATGTCATTACTTCCCAGAATTTGATTCTTAGCAGCAACACTATCGAATGGTGTAATACAGGATATCTTTAGAAAACTAGCACGGTATAAGCCGTATGTCTCGCATTATGCTGTGCGATTGCCGGTTTGCGCGGATGGGAGATTTTCCCCAAATAGATTTAAAATACTTACCTATGGGGCGGACATTTGGAATATTTTCATACAAACATTATTATGTTCATGAAAATGTTCGGGATTTTCGATTTTGTCACACGACAAGCGAGCGTATGACACTAAACAGACCAACTTGTTACGAAGTAGTTACATGTATTGGATTACGAATTCATTCGTCTTGTCACGTCTATCGTTTGTTAACTTTTTAATGGCTGTGAATTTGTCGCTACACATTCTAGTGCTTTTATTTAATGTTATGCGTCATGTTAATCGCAAACAAGTAAGTCTTCTCTTTCTTCCCTTATACGGGCTAACCCAAAGTGTAGATAGCATCATAATAATCCCATCATCATACCTAGTGTTTTCCCAAACTATCTTGGGGTTGGCTTCCAGTCTAACCGGATGCAGCCTAGCTGAGTACCAGTATTTTACATGAAGCGACTGCCTATCTGACCTCCACAACCTAGTAGCTGAGGATTACGATACCCCTTGGTGAGACTGGATGTCAGACTTTTGGCTTCTGACTACTCGTAACGACTGTCAAAACTATACAAATGACAGCCGGGACCAACGGCTTAACGTGCTTTCCGAGGCACGGAGGAAACTTGGTATGTAATTATGGTCACCCATCCACGGACCAACCTCGGCAAGCACGGCTTAACCTAAAAGTTCGACCCGTACGGCTGTTATTATTTAGCCACGAGCTTCTCATAGCATAGTTACTCTTTCAAATCAAGATGAGTAAAGACGAAATTCTTTCGAAGTTCTGTATGGTGTCGGACGTAAAGAATAGCTCCATCCCATATCTTCCCGTGGGTGTCGTAAGAGGCGACTAAGGGATTAGCCAGAGAATGGGCAGCAGCGTTCTCTGTGCTTTTGTAACAACCGTACTGCGATCGCCAACCCGCCTGCCAAGCGTCGCGATTATGGCAAAACCCGACAAAATGTCAATGTGGTGACACTTGGGGGAGGCATGTGTCCAGCAGTGGACGTCTTTTGGGCTGAAATGATGATGATGATGTTAAAAGACGAAATTCTATGATTTATTTTCTCCATTACCTGTCAATGTCTGCTCCAATGAACGGGCAGCCTTAACTATCATCCTCTTAAACCCTTTCAAAAATCTGACGAGGGTCAATCTCTGGAGAATGTCCTCTTATTAAGGCATGCGACACTTTATCGGTGTAGTGGACACTTTTCAAGCTTTCTTTGGGGTTTAATCTTTCATATTAGAAGTATATTTTGAATTAAATACCGAATAACTTGACTTTTGGTTTGGGTCAACTGGAATGCTTGAAATAGTATGTTCGAGATTACAATGAGCTTTCTTTGTTACTATAATGGGTGTAAAAAGATCCTTAACAAACCGAAAGGCACTTGTTCTCCTCATAATTTCATTTTTTTTTTGTTCTGTGCCGAACCTGGTTACTAAGATATTGGAGGTCAAAGTTCCAAGTTTGTCAAAAGTTTTTCTGAAAAATACAAGTAGGTAAGAGGCAGATCAGCATCATCATCAGCCTATAATGCTGGGACACAGGCCTCCTCTCTATGAGAGGGAGTAGGCTGTAATCCACCACGCGGGTCCAGTGCGGGTTGGTACATGTCACATGTCTTCGAATTTTTAGTTCTAGGACATGCCGGTTTCCTCACGATGTTTTCCCTCACCGTTTTTGAGGGCAGTGGTGATGAAATAAATTACACAAAGAAATGCGCCTGCCTGGGTTCGAACCCACGTCTTACTGCTCGTAAGTCGGGGCTGCCACCACTGCCATCGCTGCTCTAGATAATAAGAGGCGATATTTTAATCGAATTCCAGGAGCTCGTGGCTAAATAATAACAGCCGCCCAGGTCGATCTTTAAGGTTAAGCCGTGCTTGCCGAGGTTGGTCTGTGGATGGGTGACCATAATTACATATCGAGTTTCCTCCGTGCCTCGGAAAGCACGTTAAGCCGTTGGTCCCGGTCATTTGTAGATCTTTGACAGTCGTTACGAGTTGTCAGAAGCTAATAGTCTGACATCCAGTCTTACCAAGGGGTATCGTATTACCCAGGTACTGGGTTGTGGAGGTCAGATAGGCAGTCGCTTCATGTAAAATACTGGTACTCAGCTGCATCTGGTTAGACTGGAAGCCGACCCCAAGATAGTTTGGGAAAAGGCTAGGCAGATGATGATGATTTTAATCCAATTATATGTGCCAATATTCGAAACCAGATAAGCTTTCACCATAAATCAGTACTAAACACTTTACGGTTCGGGGTTATATCTCGTGTTTCATGTTTTATGTCTTGAACTGTGTGATGTTTACAGCCAACACAAGACGTCAAGTACGACTTAAGTAGACTGCATTACCAACAGGGGACTATTAGCTTATTTGTAGTTTTTAGAGGTCACATGGGCTTGTGAAATTACTTACTATTTCACAAGCCCATGCGACCTCGATATCTGAATATTTATCCAAAACAAAGAATTATCATTTTGGAACAATTTAACAATTTAATTTAAACTTAGAAAAATGAGAGAAAGGTTTGCTTTTCTCTGTATTTTTCTGTATAATGATGCGATCATGAATGTGGGAGAGAAGCATTTTTTTTGCAATTTCATGGCTCTTAAAGTAAAGGTAGTTCATTTTAAATAATACAAGCCTTTCAAATATGTCTCTTGTCTAAACACACCATGTATTTTGACAATGTTTGGCATTTAGAAAATCTATAAATTTTTCCTTCTGAACATTCCTAGATACATCATCATCTATCAAAATGAAGGTCAAAACCGATACTTCAAAGTTCATGACATTAAGCTCAAGTACAAAAAAAAAACCATTATAAAAAGGTCAACCCTCCAAAGCGAATCAACCATGTGTAACCACCATAAAAAACGTATAAAATAAGAAATGAAGTCTCAGTGACGTACCGTATGTGACGCAACACAATACCCGTCTACGGGTGACGTAGGCCGCCGTAGCGCTACGAGTCGTAGGCCTTGCTACGAGGCTACGCCGCCTACGTCAGAGTTCCATTCATCTGATAATGTCACTTTGTATGTCAGTAACTTTAGATATATTTATGTCGAGGCTTTTCTATTTTGTTGGAGAGTCGAGTTATTCAGTGGTGGTGGTTGGGCACCCTATGTGACCCAAATTATTTTGTACAATTTTTATTTCTGCTAAGCCTTAGTATTAGGTCATTTCTCTTACAATATTTAATTTGTTTCAAATGGTTTTCTATATGTCAGTATTTGAAGCTATTTGGTTCATGCGCCACAAGAATCGTGCTCTTGGATTGGCCGAACCTGGCGACACCAGCGCCATAGTTTTGGCTACCATCCACCGAAGGCGGTCAAATTTGACATTCCCCATGTTTTGAATCTCGGCGTGCTCAGCGCGTATTTTTTGGTGCAGAGTTTTCGTATAATTTACTCTGAGATCGACAGCTAAAGGTTTCAAGAACCCATGAAAATACCCAGCAGTGAACTGACATTTGTTTCGTGAAAGTGCTTCACGGTGTGAGCTGCGGACAAGAGCTGGTGAAGGCGTCCTTGAGCTGGTCTGAAGGTTAGTGGGCCAATAGTTTTCAATGCTGACGTCGAAACCATGTTTCTCTTTCTTCAATTCACAGGGATATTTTCATAGGATTCAATCTAATTAGTCTCAAAACATAAATTTTCATAATTAAGCTCCCCGCGTGACATCGGCTATTTACACGCCGCGTCACCATTTTATTGGTCCTTCATAGTTCGGATATTGCACTAGCATATCATATTTTCATTCAAAATACTTATTAAAAGTATTATTATCCATATAAATGCTTGGATGTTCGCAGATTTACGTAAATTTTTGGTAAAATTCTCGTACATAAATAAAGCGTACCGCCATTGTGCGCCGGTTACGCCATTTGCAAATTCCACATATTTTTACGTCATTTAAAATTATTTCACATAAAATTATTTTTTCATATTTTTTCTCATATTCACTGTGAATTCTTGCTTTAAAATGCCTACGGATAAAGAAAATGCGTACTCAATGGCGTCTAGTGATCCCATTGATAAACAGTTCGTCCTTATGACGGCAAAAAAAGAACGACTTTTTTCGCGGATGAATGATTTATTTGAACTTTCGAAAAACATTTCTAATTATGCGTCTAGAAGTAATGAAACTTTCATGGCTAAGTCTGAATCAATTGATGAGATGCGCAGTCGGTTCGAGACGTTGTTAGATGATTTATATGGTCTCCAGTTATCACATGATTTGACGTTTAAGCCGGACTACAAGCCTTTAGATGCGTTTGATGATCTATATCTTCGAGTAAAGCATACCCGAAATAATATTATTCAGGCGTTGCGATCAGATGAATCATCATCGCGAAAAGGCTCGTCTTATTCTAATGTCACATGCTACATTAAGTTGCCACCAATAGAATTGCCAAGTTTTGATGGCAAAACACAAAATTGGCCTAAATTTTATGAAAGTTTCAATTCGAATATTCATAACAACAGTCAGCTGACTGACTCGCAGCGCGTACAGTATTTAGTAGGGAAACTTACGCACGACGCACTCAAGGTGACGGCAGGCATTGTGCCTACGGGTGAAACCTATAATATTATCTGGGCAAGTTTAGTAAAAAAGTTTCAAGATAAACGTGCATTAGGCACGCATTACTTAAATAATATTCTTGACTCTAAGGCTTGCACAAACACGTCTAATAGTCTTGATACATTTATTGGTATGTACGCCTCCTCCGTGGCGGCATTGAAACAATTAGGTATCGAGGATTTGTCCGATTTCATCTTATCTCATTGCGCACTTAGGAAAATCGATTCACAGACAGTACAAGCGTTTGAGTTAGCGTTTCGTAATAAAGAAATTCCGTCTTATAATGACTTGGTGTCTTTCTTACAAGATCAAGCAAAAATATTGCAACGTGCAAACAATAACTTGACGCGGACATCGAACACTGGCGCGAGCGCAAGCAAGCCGTCCACTAATCAGTCGTCCCGTCCTCATACCTACAAGTCGTTCGTCGCAAGTAATGAGAGTGTGTCTACTACCCCTCCGACGAAATTGTGCGAATTTTGTAACAAAACCGATCATATAATTTACGCTTGTTCTCAGTTCAAGAACTTAAGTTCCCCGCGCGCGCGATTTGAATTCATTAAATCAAAACATAGTTGTGTTAATTGTTTAAGTGGGTCACACACAGTTACGTCTTGTAAATCTACGCAGGTTTGCAATATATGCAAGAAAAAACATCACACTTACTTACATTTTGATAAAAAAGATCATAATATTGAGTCCAATACTTACGTTCAAGTGTCTCAACTCCCTACCGGTCAAGGGTCATTGACGTCACCTGTGGTCCCGTCGCGCGATTCGTCCGGACAGGCCGACGTAAACATAGACTCGCGCGTTATAAAAAATTGCTCAGCTGATAACAGCGCACCTGTTTCGGCTGCGTTGCGCATTGATAACTCGAAACATAATGTTGATGTTTCCTCTGGTATTCCCTCACTGTCATTAAGTGCTGAAGTTAGACCTAATTCTTCTATTTTATTGTCAACCGCGCAAGTTTACGCGAAATCAAAAAATGGTAATAAAATAATAATACGTTGCCTTATTGATAATGGCTCTCAAAATAACTTGATAACCATTGATTGTTGCAAGGCGCTTAACTTAGTTATAATTCCCTTGAGCAATTCTTTTGTTAAGGGAATTGGCTCCGCGTCTCGGCCGATATTGGGGTACGTTCATTTGGACATTGAGTCTCGCGTATACCCAAATAATAAATACACGATACATGCACTTGTCGTTGACTGTATAACGGATCAGCTGCCTACTCACTATATAACCAAGGGTGATGTCGGCTACTTAGAGGGACTGCCCCTTGCTGATTTGACGTGGAATATTCCCGGGAACGTGGACGTCGTACTAGGTGCGCAATTGTTTTCGCACATTTACTTAGGTAACAAAGTTGAGTCGGGCACTAACGCGCCCCCCGCTTTATTAACCGCGTTCGGTTTTGTGTTGATGGGTGACTATCCCTGTAATGAGTCTCAAAATAAAATTAATAAAACATCTTTTTCTGCACTCGCACTTAATGATTTAGTTCAGAAATTCTGGCAACTGGAAGAAATACCTAATATGCAATTTTTAAGTCCTGAAGAGACTGAATGTGAGAACTCGTTTGTATCGTCGATCACTCGCGCTGATGATGGGCGGTATTCTGTCAAGTTACCTTTTTCTAAAGACCCGAGTGCACTGGGTAGCTCTCGCAGTGCTGCTCAACGTCGATTGATGGCTTTGGAACGCAAGTTCAGACAATCGCCTGACTTACGAAAAAACTATAATAACGTAATGAATGAGTATGTCGATAAGGGTTACGTGTCACTTGTCGCCGAGTCTGATATTACTGACGAGGGATACTACATCCCGCATCACGCTGTTACCCGTCCGGATAAGCCGATGCCTCGGGTCGTACTTGATGCTAGTGCCACAACTCATACTGGATTGTCATTGAACGACGTGTTACATACTGGTCCTAACTTACAGACAGATTTATTCTTGCTATTGCTTGATTTTCGGCTTTTTCCTGTTGCTATGACTGCGGATATAAAGCAAATGTATTTACAGATTGAAGTCCCTAAGGAACATCGTAAATATTTGAGAATCTTATATAGATTCAGTCTTGATGATTTAATTCGAACCTTTCAATTTAATCGGGTCCCTTTTGGACTCAAGTCAAGCCCGTACTTGGCAATGCGGACTATTCGCCAATTAGCCCAGGATATGAGGCCACATTTCCCGGATGCTGCCACTGTGGCAGAGTCTAAACTTTATATGGACGATTTGGTTTATTCTATAGCTGATGAATCCAGCGCCATTCTTCTTTCACGAGAATTGATCTCGTTGTTTAAGTCCGGTGCTTTTGATTTAGTAAAGTGGTCGAGTAATTCTCAAGTGCTACTTGATGATCTTCCGGATTCGCATCGCAGTACGGTAGACTTTTGTGATGATTCTTCTAACAGTGTTTCGAAGGTATTAGGCCTCTCATGGGCAACAGTCGATGACAGCTTTTTCTTCACGACTCTTAATGTAGAAGAGAAATGTACGAAGCGGAGCATACTGTCGGTAGTCGCCCGACTATTTGATGTCCTCGGCTTAGTAGCTCCTATAATTTTATATGCCAAGTTGCTTATCAAAGATCTGTGGCTGTCCAATATTGGTTGGGATGACACTCCTCCCGAAAGCATTATTCAAAAGTTTTCGGTGTTCGTACAAGAATTTCCATTAATTTCATCTCTGATAATTCCTCGACATGTAGGCGTTTTACGTGAGAGCACTGTGCTAATCGTTGCCTTCTGTGACGCCAGTATGAATGGATATGGATGTGTCATATACCTACACACTACTGATCCTGCTGGAAATATTACAGTGCGATTATTGTGTGCGAAATCAAAGGTTTCCCCTACCAAAGTAACCACACTTGCTCGCTTGGAACTTTGCGCTGCGGTTCTTATGTCCAAGCTGATACGTACAGTTCATGAAACTTATCGTGCGCGTCTTCCTATTGCAGGAACTTTCGCGTTCTCAGATTCGACCATCGCTCTTTCATGGATACATTCTTCACCACATCGGTGGTCAGTATTTGTCAGCAACCGCGTTGCCCAGTGTCAGGAGAATTTACCTCCTGAAAATTATTATCACGTCGCCGGTCGTGAAAACCCGAGCGATTGTCTTTCGCGTGGTACGTTGCCTTCGCAGCTCATATCGCACGACTTGTGGTGGAACGGCCCATCGTGGATTCGCAATCCACATTCGGAATGGCCCGTAAAGCCTTTTACTCCGTCTAATGCAGGTCGATTGCCTGAACACAGGGCAAATGTACTTACTGCGACAGTTCAATGTGAACCATTGATCCTAAATGAATTAACTCAGCGTATATCCTCTTGGGATAAGCTTCTTAGGATTGTAGTTTATATCCTTCGTTTTTTAAAGAAGGTTTCTTCTTCTTCTGGCGTAGTCAATAATCTTATGACCGCAGAAAAGGTTGTGATTCGTTCTGTTCAAAGAGCTCATTTTGCAGAGGATATCAAAGCTCTTAATAAAGATAACTTGCCTTCAAAAAAGCTGCAAAGCTTATTCGTGTTTCTTGACGAAGATGGGCTGTTGCGCATAGGAGGTAGACTATCTAATTCGGACTTGCCATTTGAGGCTAAGCATCCTCTTGTGCTCCCTAAGCATGACCCCGTGGTGGATCTTTTAATTGATCATTTCCATGTTATGAACTGTCATACAGGCCCAGGTCTGCTTATTTCCATTTTACGCCAACGTTTCTGGATATTGGACGCCAGGACCGTTGTAAGAGCTAGGGTGCGGAAATGCAACTACTGCTTCAGAGTAAATCCATCACACCCAAAGCCCATGATGGCAGATTTGCCGTCATATCGTGTGTCGGAAGCTAAAGCCTTTGTACATACAGGCGTTGATTACGCGGGTCCAGTTCGTATAACGCTTACTCGTAGAAGAGGTCAGCATGCACAGAAGGCATACATTTGCCTATTTGTCTGCCTTGTAACTAAGGCCATCCATATCGAGTTAGTCTCGGAGCTAACTTCGGATGCCTTTTTAGATGCATTTAAGCGGTTTATCTCTCGTCGGGGCCCTGTTTCATGCCTATACTCCGACAATGGCACCAATTTTGTGGGTGCAAAGGCACAATTGGACAATATATTTAAATTTCTGATTGACTCCGAATTTCAAATTGCTCTAAAGCAGGAGCTTAGTTCACGCCGAATAGAGTGGAAGATGATCCCACCTCGGAGCCCACACTTCGGTGGGATTTGGGAGGGGAACATTAAGAGCTTGAAAACTCACCTTCACCGAGTAATAGGAGATCAGCTTCTCACTTACGAGGAGTTGCAGACAGTATTGGTTCAGATAGAATGCATTATGAATTCTCGTCCACTTACTGTTGTGTCTTCTGATCCTTCACCAGAAGTAATAACCCCTGCGCATTTTTTAATGTCAACCCCGTTGCAGTACTTGCCTGCCGTGGATTTGAAAGACGTGCGCATTAATCTTAGTCAACGCAAGCAATTACTAGATAGCATGGTTCAGTCTTACTGGAAAAAGTGGCGTTTAGAATATCTGCACACGCTGCAAGTCAGGCAGAAGTGGACCTCGCCTGACCGTCCTATAGAAATCGGAACTGTTGTACTTGTGGGACAGGATGATTGCCCTCCTTTAAGATGGCCGTTAGGTGTAATCACGGAAATTCATCCCGGTTCTGATAAAGTTGTTCGGGTTGCGACGGTTAAAACAAACTGTGGAATTTTCAAGCGTCCGGTTGTAAAACTGTATCCCATACCAACGCAATAAAAACATAATCTCTTTACTCATATTATTTTGCACAATGTAATTATAATTTAATAAACATAATTCTAACAACCATAACTCATTTATCTTTATTAATTTGTCTTCTTTTGAAAGTTCTGCGAACTTCCAAAGCGGGCAGCATGGTTGGGCACCCTATGTGACCCAAATTATTTTGTACAATTTTTATTTCTGCTAAGCCTTAGTATTAGGTCATTTCTCTTACAATATTTAATTTGTTTCAAATGGTTTTCTATATGTCAGTATTTGAAGCTATTTGGTTCATGCGCCACAAGAATCGTGCTCTTGGATTGGCCGAACCTGGCGACACCAGCGCCATAGTTTTGGCTACCATCCACCGAAGGCGGTCAAATTTGACATTCCCCATGTTTTGAATCTCGGCGTGCTCAGCGCGTATTTTTTGGTGCAGAGTTTTCGTATAATTTACTCTGAGATCGACAGCTAAAGGTTTCAAGAACCCGTGAAAATACCCAGCAGTGAACTGACATTTGTTTCGTGAAAGTGCTTCACGGTGTGAGCTGCGGACAAGAGCTGGTGAAGGCGTCCTTGAGCTGGTCTGAAGGTTAGTGGGCCAATAGTTTTCAATGCTGACGTCGAAACCATGTTTCTCTTTCTTCAATTCACAGGGATATTTTCATAGGATTCAATCTAATTAGTCTCAAAACATAAATTTTCATAATTAAGCTCCCCGCGTGACATCGGCTATTTACACGCCGCGTCACCAGGTGGAGTGTCTGGTTTTTAAAAGGTTAGGTTTTATTAGTATATTTTTGCAGTTGTATTGGTTTTAGGTTTGTATTCTTTTGCTTTGTCTTTTGATATTTGGAAGTTTGTTTAGGTTAATATATTTTCTAAGGATTGTTTTTTTTTTTTTAAACTTTGCCCCTTTACTAGAAATTCCTCCTGTATCGTGGGTGCGTTAACAAACATTTAAACTCACATACACAAACAGCAGACCCGGAACAACTATCTGTGGGCCTTACAAATATTTGTTCCGTGCGGGGATCGAACCTGCAACACGCAGCGCAGCAGTCGATCTCTCAACCACTGTGCCGGCCGTGCCGTCAGAATTTTAAATCAAACAACACAACACAACACAAATACATCCATATTCGGATTTACTGCAAGGTTGCATGAGTAAACAGATATTGATAAATTGTTCCATCTCTTTCTTATTTTGGACATCATCTGAGTAGCCGTTTCCTCTATCCTAATTTGGACATAAATGATATAAAACAGATCGATTTTAAGAATATAATTGATTTTATGTTTATAACTTTTGTTGTGATCAGTATAAGGGGTCTGCCCAATACACCATATCATAACACGAATGTATCAGCTTAACAATCCACATAGCATCTTCATAAAAGCGGCTCCATTATCAGCACGCGCTTCAAACTCGAGGGTATGGGATTCAAACACAAGCGACACAAATTGACGACGACGGCCCAGCGGAGCCACTTATTTTGATTACAACCCAATTGCCACACCGTGTTGTGGAGTTAGAAACTTGTACAACTACTGTTCGTAAGTGTTTGACATACCCAATTATGTTAAAGTTGGTACGAAAGTAAGCAGCTTTTAAGAGTGATTGATGTTTGAAGGACGGGTTATGTTAGCTCAGTAGGCTTTCTAAAAGCTGGCACATTGGTGATGAGTCTTTTAAAGCAACTATGTGTTTGCAACTTTCTCCATGAATAATGCTAGCTTTGTGAATGATTAAGAAAATATTCGAATACCAAGAGAAGACAAATCTCTTCATAAATAGTACAAAGAAAAGAAACTCCAATCAAATCACAGACATTGTTATCCAAACTGCTTGGAGATGAATGAAGACAATATATATGTAGCTAAGCACGTGTCGCTACCATGTTGTGAAAAATGGCGGACAGGGGGAAATGGGGGATAATATTACACACTTGTTACATGTTGACTGGGTGATAGACGCCCGCCGATTTATAAACAAGGCATTTTAGGAGGAGTTACAACGTTGTTTCTCTTTGTCAAGGTTATCTAAGGGATTTTATGCATATGTTTGACAGTCGTTACTGGTAGTCAGTGGCCCGAAAGTCTGAAAACCAGCCTTATCAAGGGGTATTACTTAGTACTGACTGGGTTGTGGAGGTCAGATGGGCAGTTGCTCCATGTGAAGTAATGGTACTCAGTTGGTTACCATGGTCGAGGATAAACCTTGACACCACCACCACCGTGACAGTTCATAGTGTTTGTAAAAGTGCTGAAATATCGGGATCTCAAAACAAATAGTAAACATGGTAAAAATCCCGTTTTCCGAGTTAATGGTAGAATATCCAGTTTGATTGGAAGCTGACATAATCATGGTCGGGAAAAGGCAGATGTTTGGCTCGGGATTCGATTCGGTAGTATATGTTGAACCATAAAGCCGATCCGAAGCAATTACTACACATATTTGCCTTTCATTCGTCCCGTTCCGATTGTCGAAAAAAAAACTTCATTCGGCATCTAATAACGTAGAATACGAGTCGATTCAATTGAGAATACGACAAAATCCCTTTCCAGTCTCGATATATCTCTTTATTCTTACCTCTTTTAGTGACCACCTCTTTAATTTAATATCTTTCAAACACTGACCAACCTCGAATTTAGAGAAGACCAAAACTTTGCCAGTTAAATCCTATGTAATAAGGGTGGGGAGGACATTGCTCTCAAATGGGCACTAAATCCGTGACTCATCATCATTTCAGCCCAAAAGACGTCCACTGCTGGACATAGGCCTCCCCCAAGTCACATTGACATTTTGGGGGGTTTTGCCATAATCGCCACGCTTGGCAGGCGGGTTGGCGATCGCAGTAAGGTTGTTACAAAAAGCACAGAGAACGCTGCTGCCCATTCTCTGGCAAGTCCCTTAGTCGCCTCTTACGACACCCACGGGAAGATATGGGATGGTGCTATTCTTTACGTCCGACACCATACAGAGCCGAATCCGTGACTGCTACTGAGTAATTCCTGAAAGAAAATACCCAAAAACACTTTCCCCGACCTGGCAATCAAACCGTTAAAACTCTAAAACCACTAGAGCAATGAGGCATTCAATTTATCTCAATCGTATTTATCTGACGTAAATAACTGCAATATTTATTGAAGATTGAACAAACTTATTGGACTGGAAAGTGCAGGTAGTTGCATTCTTCGTGAGGGCGGCTACGGACAAGCCAATCTGGAGGTAAGAGCTTTCTGACCAACGCAATCTAAATCGATGGTCGATTCGCTAAGAAATTAGTTGTGAAACTCTTGGAGAATTTAGAGACAAATTTTGTTTGAGAGCTTTTCTTTGGGTAAAAGAAATAGGTAGGTCTATAATCTACTAAGTGAAATGGATGATTAAAATTCTGTTTTCATTAATTAACTTCTCTAGAATATAAAGAACTTAAAATTGGAATAACGCGACTGCTGATTCTAAAGTTAATAGTAAAATTTGGATTATAATTAAATAATAACAAAATAATTTCTTATTCTTGGCCCTGTTCCTCTAAGAAGAGTTATTAACAAATTTCCTGCAACTATATTTGCAGTTAATAGAACAGCTGAAGTTCCTGGTAGAATAATATTTTCTAATTGTTTCAATTAGGACTATAAAAGATATAAAAATAGAAAGCTAAGAGTGTAAAATTAGTTAAATATCATTTTATTTGAAATTCTTCTGCCTAGCCTTTTCTCACCTTTTATTGGGTTTGGCTTCCAGCCTTACCGGAAGCAGCTGAATCATCATCATCATTTCAGCCCAAAAGACGTCCATTGCTGGACATAGGCCTCCCACAAGTGTCGCATTAACATTTTGGGGGGTTTTGCCATAATCGCCACGCTTGGCAGGCGGGTTGGCGATTGCAGTACGGTTGTTACAAAAGCACAGAGAACGCTGCTGCCCATTGCAGCTGAATACCAGTATTTTATGTGGAGCGACTGCCTATCTGTCTAAATTTAAAATCATATCAGTATTTTACATGGAGCGACTACGACTAATATAACATTTTAATTAATATTGTAAATAAAAAAAACATTTGATGCCATTGATGGAGTTAAAGAATTTTTTGAAGATGCTTCAGAAAATTCTTTAACTACGCTACCTACCCACATTTTGTATTATGTACTGAATCTCCATTGGGTTATGGAGAAACTAACATATACTAGATCCAAAAATTATAAGATTTGTGATATCCTGTTTGAATATCTCGTTGGTCAAGAGGTCACAACCGAGACTGCAGATCATGAGGTCCTAGGTTTGATTCCCGGGTCGGGCAAAGTGTTATTGGGTTTTCTATCAGGACTTTCATAGTAGCCACGAAGTCTGGATTTGTCGGTTTGATCCTGGTTGATCGCCAGTTGTATTTTAAATCCCATGTATACAAGGTGTTGTTTTGTATTCTCGTCAAATTTAAGGAGGTAACTATGTTAATGATTCTCGACCCGAATCAATAATAAAATGGGTAGGTTTTTTTTTTTTGTTTTCTTGTTCACGGAAATCGGTAAGTGCGAATCACCGTGTTTTAAACATGACCCGTCTGATTCTCGCCCTATAACCGAGCTTTCACGCATATAAACAATCTCAAACGTTTATTCAATATTTTTTTATTGTCTAAACCACAATAAGGGTGTTATTCTGAAATACTGACCAATTTAAACAACAAATAATTGCAGCATTTTTTAACAATTAACTAGCTATCGTAATTTAAATTGATTATTTATGTCTTTTGTGACAACCTTCTGAATTTTGATGAGGATGCAAAACAATACCTTGTATACTGAGACTTCAAACATAACTGGCGAAATGTAGTTGTACTATAACGTACACCTCTGCCAAACCCTTCAGGGATTACAGGCGTGAAGGTAACGTCACGTTTAGGATATCCAACATGGCGCACTAAGCCCGCGTGATGGATTATGCCTCGAACCTTCTGACAGAGAAGGCCCAGCGCTGACATCACAGCAGAATAGGCTGATTACACCATTTTGAAATGCAAAATTGCCCCGTTTCTATAGTGAATAGGTAATAGATACGCAGCAGAGGCATACTCGTATTTATTAAGAGCATGTATACCTTACGGCATTTCATACAAGCTTTCAAGCTCTTATAAAAGTAACTCAAAAACATTTTCGAAAAATAGTGTTACAACTAAATCAGACCCATTATAAATTATCTACAACAACAGAAATTTCCATTTTTTTTAAATCCAGCTTTCGAAATTGTTTTTAGTAACTTTTTAGACCTATGTATCGTGCTTCTGCGTATTAGGTTTCATTAAAATCGGTTCAGTCATTTTGGAAAATCGCTCTTAAATAACTAGCTTATGCTTCGTTCGCGTTTTAGTCGGAGATTATCCCACGTGACCGTTTTAAATATAGCCTATGACACTCGTCGATAATGTAGTTTGCGATTAGTGAAAAACTTTTCAGAATCGGATCAGCAGTTCCGAAGATTACTCCTCCATCCAAACGAACATACTTTACCTCTTTATCTTAACTATCAAATAGTACAAAGCTGAAGAGTTTGTTTGTTTGGTTGAACGCACTAATCTCGGGAACTACTGGTTGGAATTGAAAAATTATTTTAGTGTAACAAGATCATCGTCTGCCTAGCCTTTTTCCCAAACTATGTTGGGGTAGGCTTCCAGTCTAACCAGATGCAGCTGAGTACCAGTACTTTTACATGAAGCCTATCTGACCTCCTCAACCCAGTAACTGCGTAATACGATACACCTTGGTAAGACTGGATGTCAGACTTTAGGCTTCTGACTACTAGTAACGACTGTCAAAGATTTACAAATGACAGTCGGGACCAACGGCTTCACGTGCTTTCCGAGGCACGGAGGAAACTTGGTATGTAATTATGGTCACTTATTAACGGACCAACCTCGGCAAGCGCAGATTAACCTTAAAGAGCTCCTCTTAGTGTAACAAGATAATAATAATAAAATAATAAGATAATAATTTTCCTTTTTGAAATCTATTGGGATTAAATAGATTTCAAAAAGGAAAATTATTATCTTTATTACGAAATTTATTATTATATTTCATCCATAATGTCAATTACATTACTAACCGAAAATACTCAATTAATTAACACCGTTTCATTAACAGCTATCACAATAATTAAAATGTAAACAACAGTCATGCCAATGTAGGGATATGGTGCTTATTTAATAATAAATGTTTATTAATTATGAAACCTAATTTTGATGGTTAAAATATGCATGTAATTAGGTTTTGATAATGACTTTAGCTTTGTAGATTACAAAATTTGACTGTTAGCGTATTTAATGAGTCTTTAAATAGACTTCGGACCCAGGTTGGTTGCAGCAAGAAAAACCTGCTCAGGTGGAGGTCCATGAATGACTCTGCCCTGGAGTGTAAATGTGGTGCTGTTCCACAAACGATGCGGCACTTAATATCGTGTCCTGCGTGTCCTGCTGTTTGTTCATTACGGGAACTGATGGACGCTACACTGAGGGCGCCAAACTGGTGGCTCAGTTCTGGGCCGAAACAATTTAGAATGCCATCGATATGCAAAGAAAAAGAAGTGTATTAAGTCTAGATGGTCAGCGTCGTTCGGAGAAGTTCGTGGCTAAACACAGAATACATTCAATTCAATAATACAATTCAGTAATACATTCAATTTGCCTAGCTTTTTGAGAAACAAATTTGATACACAACTCTTGAACGGAATCGAGCCTTGTTCACGGCCTCGGGTGATGCGACTAGCGTCAACAGATACGGACGTGCGTCACTTGTTGCCTTCTTGAGAACACCGTCGTGACGTCATGTGTCATGTACTCTTCTTACAGGGTATTTAAAGATTGCATACGAACAAAGTCACGGGTAACAGCTAGTACTGTAGCTATAGCTCAACGTGTCCTCTCATTTTCACTTTAATTTGATCGAGAGCGTCATTGAAAGCGTCCCAATCATACAATTTGCACGTAAACGATGTATTACACGTACAGTCGGCGACCCAAGTGGTTGAAAATTTTGGGATTGTGATGTAGTACCTCCAACAATTTCTTCTTGGAGGTTTTTCTCAGGTTACTTTCAAGATGGAAGCGACAGGGTGACCTGCTAAATTAAATTTAAATTTAAACATTTTAAAATTTTATAATTTGCCAGTCAGTGTCAGGTTTTATGTTGAATAAAATATGATACGCGGGTAGAACGTACGTATTTACATAATTGTAGTCATTACAACGCATCATCATCATTGTCTTGCCCTTATCCCAATTCATTTGGGGTCGACGCAGTACGTCTTCTTCTTCCATACTTCTCGATTACTTGTTATCTCATGGGATACCTCCTTTCTTGCCAAATCATCCTTCACACAGTCCATCAATCGTTTCTTTGGTCTTCCTCTACCCTTATACCCATCCTCATTCATACTCAAAACTTTCCTCACGACATTTTCCTCATCATCAATTCAACCCCTTTAAGTTAATTTAATCCCAATGAATGACTATTTCAAGAAAAAGTCATTCTATGGTGTTAAATAATCTTAAAAGGGGGTTGTATGATGACTTTAATGATTATAACTCAGTAAAGCCATATTAGTTACGGCCGCGTATCATATTTTTTTCAACATTAAAACGGCCACTGACTGAAAAAACTTAAGAAAATTTCTGTCTCTTCCACCTTAAATGTTGTAAAATGTAACGCCTGACTGCGAAGGGAAGTTAGCAAGATTAATGAGGGTTTATGTGGCATGGATCACTATCTAGATTAAATACGCCTAGACGCTTAGAGTCGATCTTGTTATCTACAGAGCCAAATACATAATCCAAATAGTATATAGTAGAGTACTTAGTAAGTACTTAAAAACCCTAAGGGAGGGTGCCAACTTTTCCTTAAACTTGAAACAATTGTGAACTTATTATTTTTATTATAGTTTTATATTATTTTTTTCGCTTTAAACCGCTATTAATTTATAGACACTGTTTTTTTTTAAATTATGTGTGCATGGTATTTTTCATTATTTTAATTTAATATATTTAATCTAATTGAATTTCATTTATTCTATTTTATTGTTTTGTGTATCCATTACTGTTTCATGCAGCTGATATCCGAACGCAATGTAGATTGTTACTGAATAAATAAATAAGAACGGGACCGTATCACTAAGATTCCGCGGTCTATCCTGTACGAGTTACTTTTGAACTCTAATAGGAAGGCACTTGAAATTCTTGCATAGTGCAATGGCCACAGTAACAAAGAATAAATTTAAAAAAACCGGCCAAGTGCGAGTCTTACTCACGCACAGGGTTCCATAGCCCCAAACAATATTTTGAACTGTCATTCATTACTTTGTAGTATTAGTTGTAAACTTCCACTCAACCGCAAAACTAAATTGGTTTTTCATAGTATGTTAATGAAAAACAAAGTTACTGCTGCAGTTTGATGAAAAAGTCCCATATCTCAAAAACTAAACATCATATCTTATTGAAATCAATTTTCGTTGATAGTTTTTTTTACGTTCTACAAACCTAAATATTTTCAGAATTTTCCTACTCTTACTTTAGAAATTAGAGGGGGGGGACACACATTTTACCACTTTGGAAGAGGCTCTAGCGCAAACTATTCAGTTTAGAAGACCTATCCATAGATACCCCAACAAACAAGGGCTTGACGAAAAAAAAATTTTGGATTTCAGTTCTATGTATGGGGAACCCCAAAATTATTATTTTTTTCTATTTTTGTGTGAAAATCTTAATGCGGTTCACAGAATACATCTACTTACCAAGTTTCAACAGTATAGTTCTTATAGTTTCGGTAAAAAGTGGCTGTGACATACGGACGGATGGACAGACAGACAGAACGACGAATCTATAAGGGTTCCGTTTTTTGCCATTCGGCTACGGAACCCTAAAAAATAAGCGATACTCAAAAGTAGTTTTGCGGCGCTTTTTGCACATAACTCTTTGTCTACGAGTCTTCGCATTTGGCTGGTTTTATAATCACACATCTTTAAGTAAGCTATGATTAAAAAAAAACGGTACAGAATTATTCCACACAATGGCAAAATGAAAGTTCTTTTGCGGTTGTCGGTACATGCAAATGAGATCCCACGTTAACGGTGACAGCGCTCAGCTTATATGTGAAGTTTTAAACTGCGTGTTATTGCCATTTTCATAATAATTAACTGTGAAAATAAAGTTAACCGAGCCTTTGTTAATTACCTTGCGCAAATGTGTATACTCGTATATTCGATGGGGTACTTAGAGGCTTAATTTACTTTTTAATATTGTTTTGGGACTATTCTTCTTCACCTTCATTTAAGAGAACATTAAAAGTCAGTAGATCATTCGTAATTACACAGAAATATATCTTCGAAATTTAAAAAACAAAATCGTTTTGACGCATAATGACCAACACGCGTATTGACTCATTTTAAATACGCATTTTGACATATACGCAAAATGTGCAATACGCATAATGCCATATTAGTATGATGACCAACACGCGTATTGACTAATTTTAAATACGCAATTTGACAAATACGCAAAATATGCAATACGCAAAATGCCATGTCAAGAGACTAATTCACGGTTAGACAAGGAAAGGGCAAAAACAAAAAGAATTATTCCTGCAAACAAAACATTTACCATCATAGGTACAGTGAAGTTAAGAATTTAAATAAATAAAAATGCAATATAAGGGTGAATAATTATGCACGAGCATTGATATAAATTAAGTTAATTTTAGACGAATCCTTTGAAGTAGCTCATTTTCAAAGATAAACTTTCGAGTGGCCAGTAGTTTGATGAATTCATTACGTTTAAATAAAAGTAGGTATGTAGGTACACCAATACCCTTTAAACTATAAAGTACTACAGATGTTTCGTTTTACGAATGCGTCATTGTGCGTTATTATTTGTATTGGTCATTTTTCAAATTGGTCTAAATGCTGATGTGTCAATTTGCGAATTGGTTCTAATGCGGATATGTCATTTTACAAATGCGTCGATATGCGAAAAAAAACCTGATCATTTTGGTCATTATGCGTCAAAAGGAACAAAATCTGCTGTTAAACGATATTACCCGAGGACACCCAATCATACTCGAGGTAATATGATCCACATGTGACGTCATATGATATCTTTGACACCAATCGGAGAAAGATAGTGTATTCGTTAAGGTTTACCTAGTTTACGATAAAGGAGGGTTATTATTTTATTTTATCATGGTGAGATGATTCAAATCATATCAAATCAAAATCATTTATTTCAAGTCAGCCAGTTAGAGGCGCTTTTGAATAGTCGAACAACAATAAAAATGAAGCTACAGTCCCAGTCACAACACATAATAACTGTGAAAGTAGTTGCCCATTCCAATGCGTAGATCTCTATGGAGAAGAATGGGCAAGAAACTCCATGGAAACTCTTTTAAAATCAGTATCTTGTTACAAAAACCTTGGTTACATCATTCATGTTGAAATGGTACATTATGTGAAAACGATGTAAAAGTGTCCATAGTAAAGACAAAAAGGAAGATTATGTTAAATACGTATATTTAATTGTACGTACGAAGACCAATTAAGCTTTACTAAATCAGTAAAAGTATGTCTCGTATGCAGAGATGGTAGAGCAGCGGTGGCCCAGTGGTGTCAGACTCGACTAACGAGCAATAAATCGGAGGTTCGAACCCAGGCATTCACATTACTTTGTGTAATTTCTTTCATCACCACTGCTCTCAAAACGGTGAAGGAAAACATCGTGAGGAAACCGGCATGTCCTAAAACTAAAGATTCGAAGACATCTACCAAACCGCACTGGGCGCGCGTGGTGGATAGCCCACTCCCTCTCATCGAGAGGAGGCCTGTGTCCCAGCAGTGTGCAGTGGGAACATTATAGGTAGATGATGATAATGGGGATGTCTCGTATTGTACGAGAAATCGATACACAGCGGGCCCATTTTATACTGATAGCTTGATTTGGCGCCATGAGAACTTACAGCCGTAAAAGATGATATACAGAATTTAAAGCACATTGTGACACTGTATTTTAGCATTGATTCAGTACAGTTACTGAAACCACCATATTTTATTAGTATATTTAACGCTGTTCCTTTGAAAAAAACACTACCTACATTATACAGGGTTATTGGTAAAACACCAACAATCTCTTAAGAGGTCATTCTACTCATCATTATGAACAACTTTTACTATGAGACCAAACCCGAAATCGTGAAAAAAAATCAGCTGTTCCCTACATTTTGACGAGTTATGTGAACATAAAGTACGGAACAGATGATAATTTTTTTCGTGATTTCATGTTTGGTCCTATTGTTCATAATGATGAGTACAACGACCTCTTAAGAGGTTGTTGGTGTTTTACCAATAACCCTGTATATTTACTGACTTCTAAAATGTTTAGCTCCATAAGTAAGGTTAAAACGTGCTTCGTTTGAAAACTTTCTTATAAAAATATTTTACGAACATCAAAGTCAAGTATTTTAAGAATTATGCAGGAATCTACAGAAAAACTATTCTACAGTCTTCTCACAATTATTTTACCTCTTTCAGCAGCCTCCTTGTTACGAGTTTTTAAACACAGTAATTTTGACAGTGATACCAAGTCAAGGATATGGCATAGATAGACCATAACATGTAACTTGATTAAAATGACAGCTGCACAAACTAAAGGGACTAGTGCCTTTGGTCATATCGAAATAAATACTTACAAATGCATATTTATGCAGTCAGTATTTTACGCTTTTTAAATATGGGTATTAATTAGGGTAAATTAAATTAAACTATAAAAAACATACACGACTTTTGCGCTGGCAGAATAGTCGACATCGGCTCTCAGTCGCCAAAGAAGAAAAAAAAACATACACCACAACACAACTGACAGCTGTCATTTTATCAAGTCAATTTTAAGAACTATAATTACTGCGAAAGGCTTTTCAAATATGGAAACTTAAAAAAAAACACGAAAAAGAAAATATTCAACTCTGCGTTGTCCAGAGCATTTTCATCCCATTGTATTTTGATCCCATTCAATGTTCTAATTTTAAAGTGCAGACAGTTCTCCGGGTTCAAAAGAACAATTCGTTGCGCTTTTTCATTGGCTGGCTGAACTGAAGCTCTTTTTCATTGGCTAATTGAATCATTGAAACACTTTCTCATTGGCTAATTGAATTCATTCACTGCTTCGCACTGAAAGATGAGAAAGGAATTCTCGCTATGAAATATATTTTCAAAGTCAATTGTAAGGATTCGCTCGACCTTTGTCTTCTTTTGCTTTTTGTTTCGTTTCATTTTGCTGGTATTTTCACAGAGTTTTTTTTTGTGATGTAGAACAATGTTTTTGTTGTGCCAGATATAACTTTTTCGACTGTTTTTTTAACTTTGGTTGTAACAGTATAATCTTATTTTAAGAATCTTCTAGTATATAAAATTAATGTTTATTTGTTCGTATTGAATGCGCTGGCATACCGTTCATCCGATTGCGATAACACTTTGTCAATCTTGCGCAAGTGTTATGGGCAGAAAAAAACCTGGGCGAAACCGCGGGCAGTGCTAGTATTTAATAAAATATGTGAAAATGCAGTTTGGCTCGATCTGTTCTGAAAATAAACTGTAAATAATGTTTTCGTGTCTGTTTAGGAGACCACGTTTTTCTACAAAACTAAATATTACCGAAACGTTATTGAATATAATATATTCTCATTAAATCTCAGTGAATAACGAAATATAGATGTTTAAAACTGTAAAAGCCGATCGCTAGTATGCAGCACGACCATTGTAAAACCAAACCAAGCAACGTAAAACCAATTTAAGCGGATCTCTCATTGTTCGGAAAATCTATAAAAAGCGAGTATATTTTTAATTTCATAATCCGAAATTCAATATTAAGGTAAACATGTAGATTGTCAATGGCAAATCCAAGTCTAAAACTTCCAGTTAATATTGAATTCTGCACGTGTGGTTCTACCGTGCCATGAATGCTGGCACCTGGCGTATGACGTCATATACTAAGTGCAACTTACCGTGACAAGCTATGCATATATTTATATACTGACTTATGTGCATGGATAAACATAGTTTTATGATGTACGGTGTGCAGCAGAATTTGTTAATAATATCCCTTGGTAGAGACTTCTACTTCGCTCGGGTTTTAAAACCTGACCAAACATGGAGATTTATTTATTACAATATGTAAGTTTAATGTCGCATATAAACCAGGAAAGGAGGAATTCTCCTCTGCCTTACCGTCGTACTACATAAAATATCCTATATATTATAAATTCAAAAAGATTGTGAAAACGCTTAAAAAATGTGTTTCCCCATCAGCAAAAATTATGCCGTTACATTAATTAAATCAATCTAAAAGTTCTTATTCAAAGTTGAAGAAAGTCAACTCGGTACCTTTTAAAAATTAGTTTCAATAACTTTCTTTAAATATTATATGTAATTTTTCACAGAAACTTGTGTTGGTGTACCCTCCCATCTGCAATTTAATATAAAATGAATCAAGAATTTTAGACCCAAGAAATTTTAGTCTTGAAACCAGGACAAGCTTACTTTACGCTGTCTTTGTAACAAATTCTTAACTTTAACCTTATAAATATTAAGTTGAAACATTGAGTTAGAAAGCCTCAGAATACAAAGTTTTAAAAACATAAATTAAAAAGTTTACGTTCATAAAACATTCGGTCAAAAATTTGTACGTGTATTTTCTTGTAGCATAAAATAATACTTTGGTTACCTAAATCTTTAGTTACATAAACAATATAACATTGCGCTAGTATTTCAATGAAGGGTAAACCAGAGTTGTACCTACCTACAGTGCCTAAACCTACATTTTGCCAGCTATATAATAGAGCAGAGCCACCACCAACCACCTACCAACCCACCTACCATCAACTGGAGATAAATTCAGAGTCCTGAAGGCTAATGAAAAATCCTAGGAAAACTCAATAGGACTTTGCGTAAACTTTAAATGGAACTCAGGACCTTATGCTTCTTAGTACCGAATTCAACGAGACAGTAATTTTAAATAATACCTCTGAAATATTCATCGAATTAACTCCCGAACATTTTTAAATAACAAGAAAAAAGTATTTTTTCTTTGTACAAACAAAATCAAGCCAGTCAAGAGCGCTCGTTAACCGGATCAATATTACAAAAGCACCTACTCCTCGACTCGGTTGCTTGAAGAGGAATCTTCTCGAAATCCATTAAATTACTTATCCGATTCTGAACCGGCAAATGTCATTGACATTTACGGTTCGCCTCAAGACCACCGGGCCAATTCCCTGACACGTATGCCGGAAATCCGGTTAAGTAATCCCAGATGAGATGAAGAAGGGCAATACCCCAACGGCTAGGGTGTAAAAACTATTACTATTGGGGCGAAATCAGTTCTTTTGCGGGAATATTTGGCTTGTTTCTTTGTATTGCCTTTGCCACACTGTTTAAAAAACTCAAAGCATTTATTTTATTATTTACTAGCTGTCCCGCGTAACTTCGTCTGCGTCACATTTTCCCCATCATCATCATTTCAGCCGAAAAACGTCCACTGCTGGACAAAGGCCACCCCCAAGTGTACATAAGGGGGGTTTTGCCAAAATCGCTATCCTTGGCAGGCGGGTTGGCGATCGCAGTACGTTTGTTTCAAAAGCACAGAGAACGCTGCTGCCCAGTCTCTGGAAAGTCCCTTAGTCGCCTCTTACGACACGGGACCATATCCACGGGAAGATATGGGATATTTTCCCTGTTTTCGCAATATTTTTCATTGCTGCTGCGTTCCTATACAGCGCCATCTATTGCATACTTAATCTATCCAGTTAACAGATACCGCCATCTGTTAAAATCGTTTGGAGCATATAAATTAAGTCACAATTATCTATTGTGACTTAATTTGCAATAAAATAATATTGTGACTATAAATTTAGATGTAAGCTATCCTATCTTTCAAGTTGGATCAAACTGCACACGGTGTGCAAATTTGATTAAAATCGATTAAGTAGTTTAGGAGTCCATCCCCATCAAACAACGTGACACGTATTTTTTATATATATAGAAGATTTTAATAGACCATAACAGGCACTTTTTAAAGTCAAATAAACACACAACACGAAGGTACAGTTCCAGTCACAAGGCATTATAACTTGTGAAAGTACTGTAGTTGCCCATTCCAAAGCGTAGATCTCTATGGAGAAGAATGAGCAAGAAACTCCATGGTACCTCTTTTAAATTAAAATATTGTGACAAAATCTTGGTTACATCATTCGTGTTAAGAATTAAATTTATTAAATCAATTAAATTATTAGGTACTAGGAGAACATAGCTTACCGGGAGATATATTATATTCTTGGCGAGCGAGTCTGAGCGGCGTGGTCGGGATTGAGGTACTAGGAGCACATAGCTTACCAGGTGATAGTTGAGCGTGGAGTTGGTGATTGATGCCCCGTGCGCATTATGTTCTTGGCGTGCGTGTCGTCGGCGCGTGGTCGGGATTGAGGTACTAGGAGAACATAGCTTACCGGGAGATAGTTGAGCGTGGAGTTGAGATTGATGCCCTGGCGCGTTATGTTCTTGGCGAGCGTGTCTGGGTCGGCGTGGTCGGGATTGAGGTACTAGGAGCACATAGCTTACCTCGAGATGGTTGAGCGTGGTAACCTTACCTACCTACCCATGAGATCAGAAAAATGAAGGAATAGGGTAGGGTTGTGTAGGGTAGTTGGGTAGGGTAGTTAGGTAGGTTGGGTAGGGTAGGTAGGGTAGGTAGGTTGGGTAGGGTAGGTAGGATGGGTAGCGTAGGTAGGTTGGGTAAGTTAGGTAGATAGGATAGGGTAGGGTAGGTAAGCTGGGCAGGGTAGGTAGGTAGAGTTGAGTAGGTAGGTAGGGTTGGGTAGTGTAGGTAGGTAGGGTTGGGTAGGAGGAGGTAGTTAGTAAAAATTGCGAGCGAACCAGCGGACAAACATAAAAGACTATTTTCGACATTATTTTGCGGGGGAAACATATTTAGGCAATTTCCGAACTCCACGCGGGCGAAGCCGCGGGCAAAAGCTAGTTAAGTAATAAAAATAAACCGTGGCAGCTAAGAGATGACCAGTCACAACTGACAGCGCTCGTTCACGAACATGACGCATGTATCAGCAGTATGTATCAGTGATGATTAATAGTCTCATGGCTATTTGATTATGATTTTGATATGTGTGTATATTTTTCTTTTTTTTTTGTGTGCATTAAAGAATAAGAATGATTTTATAATCACCCTATAATGTTCTCACAGCTGGGACACAGGTCACTCAGGTCCCTTAATTGGACAGGTGTGGGATGGTGGATGGCATATATTATCTTCAAGTTTTGGTCATAGGATATGGTGGCTTTTTCTCGATGTTTCAAATCATAACCAAGAACTCGATAGTCGAGGCTGTTACCACTATTTACCCTGGACACCAACCAAATGAAATCAGGAAAACATAAGTTATATAATTGTAGAAACTAATTAACTACAAAACTTACTCTTTTTTGTTAAAATCAAATACAGTTTGCAAGTTTCTTAATTAAGTAGCGTACGGCATCAATACGACGAACTTTACTTTTTGAAATTAGAGTTACCGATAAGGGTGCACCCACGGACCGACAAGTCACGTAAACTTCTTTATAGGATTTACCTTCGTGTCATTTAAATGGGGTTTCTTGGGCGTTTCCTAATCGTGGTCGTTTATTCAATGTTCGTGCTTCGATAACATCTGATCGAAATCGATTTTATGTGTGCTTTAAGGAACTTTTGGGTATTGAATACTTCGATAGATGGACGCTATTGGTGAACATTTATGGTATGGTATTATTTATTGAGAAATGTACCAACTATTAAAAACGACTTATATGTAAAAAATAAGATAAGTAGTTCAGAAGTTATGAGGGAACAGATGAATTTACAAACCAGTCCAAAACATAACTCTCCTTTTTGCTTCGCCGTACTCGGGTAAAAAATGGCGGCTCTACATACGTATGTGGTCGAGTGGCCGCGCGCCAACAGATTCTTTTAGAGAGAATGTCGACTTTTGTCGTGTGATTGCAATATGATCGCGACAAGGGATGTTAGGATGATATTTTGTAGTGTATTCCATGGGTTTATATTGTTTTAGTTTACGTAAAGTGTTGTGTTAAGTTTGAGGTTTACACTGGCTTGAAAGTTTTGTGGTTTTGCTCAAACTAAGTTGGTAGTTTAGGCCGTTAAGTGGTCTCAACATATTGTACTCAAATTTCCTTCGGAATATTGTTATTGCCTTTACAGCCACATTCACAGACATCCATTGACATTACAGAACGTGTTTCTACAAAAAAATAAGGGTCAGCAATTGGTTGGTTGGTGTAAGTACCAGGTGGCCTACCATGGCGTCTTAAAACATTATTGTTTTACTCCTTATCCAGTGTGGGAAAGAGATTGCGCTAGACATCCTGTATAGCTCCGTCTCTTTCTCACACTGGAATAAGTGTAAAACAATACTGCTTTAAGATGTCATGGTAGGCCAGCAGATGTAATTAATTAAACCTAGCTGAATATTAAATTGTTTAAAAGTCCTGCCGTTAAGTTACTCGAAGATAACTAAAATTATGTTTTTTTTAAAGATCGATTTCTATAAGGCATTTTCTCAGTAGGCTTTCAAAAGAAATACTACTTCTTACAATATTACAATCATTCACAGAAGCCGCATATATTTGAAAATCAATCAGAACCGAACACTCACTTTAACAAATATATATAAAAGGAAAATTCTCATCCATTGAAGGTAAGAAATATTATTTTGCCTTTTATGTTGAAATGTGGTTTGCAATATTTTTCATTTTTAAACAAACATGATTTATTGCCTCGGTTCGATTCCCGGGTCGGGGAAGGTGTTATTGGGTATTTCCATCAGGATTTTCTCAGTAGCAGCCGAGGAAACTGGATTAGTGCCCGGTCGATGGCACTAGGTTCCCCTTACACATGCGCTTACGCCTTATTACATGGGACTTAATATTACTGGTGACATATGGGTGTACTATTATTTACACCTCTGCCTTACCCTTCGGAGATTACAGCGAGATGTTATGTGAACAAACATGGTAACATTATTATGAGTAGGTAAATGAGACTTGAGGTAAGGGATCATACTCCGAAGTTTGTCGGGTCTTGATCATTGGACAAGAAGCGACCGATACTATTTATTACATTAAATAATGTAAGTGAAACCATTTATAATTGACATAAACACATTAAACCCCTTAAAAGTAATGAATTTAAAGGAAAATACTTATGCCAAACTACTTCCGTGCCTCGGAAAGCAGGTGGTCCCGGGTGTCATTTGTAGATCTTTGACAGACGTTACGAGTAGTCAGAAGTCTGACATCCAGTCTTATCAAGGGATATCGTACTACCCAGTTACCGGGTTGTGGAGGTCAGATAGGCAGTCGCTTCATATAAAATACTGGTACACAGCTGCATCCGGTTAGACTGGAAGTCGACTCCAAGATAGTTTGGGAAAAGGCTAGGCAGATGATGATGACTTATGCCAAAACTAGGCAACATTAGATCCTATCAATGATTTTCAGCATTCCTCAAACACATCCGAACAATCATTACTCCAAGCATATCAATACATATAGTAACACCTGTTTTCAATGGAACTGTGCAAAAAGTCAGTCCGCCATATTTGTTTACCAAAAAAGTCTTGTAAGGAAAAATACGCCGTACCTACGTTATTTTTACCGTCTCTGTACCTTTTACGAAATTAAAAGAAAGAAATCTGAGTGTTTTTGTGCGGTGAAATGTTTTGAAGACTCCCACCAATGTACTCACTTACATATTGGATTAAAAGTAAAAGGTCTAATGTTTATTGGGCTTGTTTCTTAGAAAATAATATTGGCATACAGACAGATTGAAGTAGAAGCTGATATTAATTTATTTATGTACTCAGAAACTTAGATGTTTTGTTTTTTTTTTGATCGGCTATAGATGCCTATACATGGGGTACAGCGAGATATAGCACCAAAAAATAAAGATATAAATTCTTTGTTAAAAAGTCGAATCTCTTTGGTCATAAAAACCTTTAAAAATAGTCTAGACCTAGCTTTTTATGACCACAAGAACAAAACCAAATAACATCATTATGCCCGAGGTAAAAAACACACGCGTAAAACCACATTGGAGGATAAAAACACAACTCATAGGAATCCAACGATAAACCGTTTTAATATAAGTTTTCCAATTTCTCGTCCTACAAAATACTAAGATGTTTTTAAAACTACGACCGTCACTTAAATTTATGGAAAACATGACACTTTTCTCAGCGAACACTTTATCAGATTCGACGTAAGCAGGCCGCACTTTATTCGTGAATGCGGTTCAGTGAGCTGGAAGTATCAGGTGCGGCTTACCCACGTCGAATTGTTGCAAAGGGTCTTAAATGTCAAGGCATAGGGTGGATTACATAACCTTTTTTTATTCCGTGAGAAGTGAGCGATTTTTATCGCGTCGTTTTAAATGGAAATTTACGTGAATGCGTTGGAAAAGGATTTCCTTGGCTGTGTGAAATAGGAGTAGGGAAGTATCAGAGAATACCTTTTTATTTAGTGTTACTGTTTCAATTTGTAGCTCGTTGTTCGATGTTTTATTTATGGGAGTAGTTTCCAAGATTTATTGCTGGTTTAATGCAACTTTCCTGTTTTTTTTCGATTCTTTTTTTTTAAGGTTAGGTTAGATTTTAAAACTTTAAAGCATAGCTTTAGCATTATACATTGTAGTCCTTTAATCAGTGTTCTATTTTGTTTCTAAAAACGTTGCCATTGACTTGCAGCCACAAACAAGTCTTTAAAAATCACAGTAATCTTATTTTCGCCAAGTTACTGTTACCAGACGAGATTAGGTCCTTATTCTCCTCACGCGTACGCATATGAGTTAATACTTGGCACTGATACCACTTACAATCATTTATAATTATGTAATTTTAGCACCGTAAGCAGTTAGAGATAGTTAGTTCTAGGCCGCATAATCGCTGCACATCAGGAGAGTTGTGGTTAAAAGCAAGCTAATTCAGTAAATATTATAAAAAAATAAAATAAGAACATATGTACGTACGTAGGGAAATCTAAGCGAGGCGTGAGGAAAGACGATGGCAACCTTGAAAAGCTTATCGAGACCGGCAAGGTGGACGGGAAAATGTCTCGTGGACGCAGCCCAATACGCTGGTCTACCACTCTTGACTCCACAGTCCACAGCGCCCTTCACACAGCCAGGGACAGAAACAGTTGGAGAAAGATCATCCGAGAGAAGCATTGGAGAATACAAGTTTTTAAACTGACATGGTCACTAACACTATCAATAACACTTATAACGGGAGGGTTTATCCGTGATCATGGCGTTTGCAACAGCGCCGAAATATCGGGAACTCATAACAAATAATTAACATGGTAAATATCCCGTTACAAGTGTTATTGATATTGGAGAATACGACGCAAATAGGAGGAGGTAAATCTACCTAAAAATATCGACGCAATTTCCCTATAATCATTCCCTCACAAGATTACATCAAAATAGGAAATACCCAATAATCCGCTGCAAATGCTCATAGGCCCATAGAATTGCCACAAATTATCCCACACCGCTGAGCTTCAGCTATCGCGATGCAAACACGCCAGGTGTCGCTACGGGCGACGGGGAAATGTCCCTAGTTTGTCAGTGATTTGTTAAAATGGCTGCTATTTATAACTTAGGGTTTGTTTTGTTTTTAGCCCGGTAAATAGGGATTTTGGTAATGTTTTGTCGCTTTTTTTTGTATATTGAAGGATTATCTTCGCTTAAGTATACTTACTGCAAAATAAGGAAATATCTAACAGTGTGAAGTGAGAGGAGCTCGTGGCTAATAACAGCCGCACGGTTCGATCTTTAAGGTTAAGCCGTGTTTGCCGAGGTCCGTGGATGGGTGACCATAATAACATACCGAGTTTCCGTGCCTCGGAAAGCACGTTAAGCCAATGGTCCTGGCTGTCATTTGACAATCTTTGATAGTCGTTGCAAGTAGTCAGTGGCCCGAAAGTTTGACGACCAGTCTTACCAAGGAGTATCGTATTACCCAGTACTAACTGGTTTGGGGAGGTCAGATAAATCATGCCTGTAATCCTAATAAAACCAGGTGTAGCTATCTAATACTACACCCTCCTTATTATGAAATCTCAGTGGTAAATATTTTTTTTTAAGAAAACAATAATTCCCACCACTAATAACCAAAGTTGATTCGCTCTGTAAAAATATTGAACCAACTTGTGATAAACGAACACCCCTCAATCAATTTGTTTGCAACCAGCCTAGCGACAATTATTACTGTTTTGTTGAAAAACTATATTGTTTCTTATGCATTCTAGTAGTTGAAAAGTTTCTTAATTGAATGTTAAATTTAACCCCATACCTTGTTAGTATCATGCTTAGATAATAATAATTTGTACAGACGCCGCCAGCACATGAAGTTACCCGAATCTGTCAAATTTTCTCAATCAATCTTGAACCTAATTCTTGAAACATAAAGTTGAAAATAAATTAAATAAATCTAACCAGATTCTGGTAGCTTGATGTCTGTACAACAATACTCTATTGCTAACTGTAGACGCTTGTAAATGGCTTGTCGTGGGTTTTGCTCACTATTCATTTGTATTGTTTTTACTATAAATCCATACTTATAATATTAAATTAGCGGAAGTCACTCTGTTTGTTTGTTTGTTACCTTTTCACGACTAAACGGCTGATCGGATCTTAATGAAATTTGGCAAGAAGATAGATTTCAACCTGGGGAAGGACATAGGCTATATATCATCACGCTACGACTAATAGGAGCGGAGCAGCAATGAAAAATGTTGCGAAAACGGGAAAAATATGACGCAGACTAAGTTACGCGGGACAGCTAGTATTATATATTTATGTATTGTGCATTTTATATTGTGCATGGATATGCAGAATAACGTAAAATATAATATTCATATTGGTAAAACTTGCTAAACGTTGAGCCCGTTTAATAGCCAGTTGCGGGACTTTCGACTTTGAGGATACCTCAACAAAGCCTTTTATTAAAATCCTGCATAATCACAAAACGCGGGTTGTCAGCAAAATGAGTTCCCGGGCTGAAAAAAGGCGCATTATGTAGGTATGTCAGTTTTAATAAAAGAACCTCATAAAACGTGATGGTGCATTATAATTTCACATTTGCAGTCTTATCGTTCTGATCATTTAAATCTTTTATTTTATTGTCTCACTCTTCATTTCTATGAAGTATAACTTTCAGTATTGCATTTCATTCATCATCATCATGTCATCATCATCAGCCTAGCCTTTTCCAAAACTATCTTGGGGTCGGCTTCCAGTCTAACCGGATGCAGCTGAGTACCAGTATTTTACATGAAGCGACTGCCTATCTGATCTCCACAATCCAGTAACTGGGTAATACAATACCCCTTAGTAAGACTGGATGTCAGACTTTTGGCTGGCTACTCGTATTAATACAGTAGTTAAAAATAATATTTTTCTTTCTTCTTCAAACTGATAAACATTTCACGAAAAAACCTAATTGTTATTTATGGGGATGGAAACTGTGGAACTGGCACTACGATAGCTGGTTCCAAGCATCGTCATTGGTTGAAAATCTGGTAATGTCATTTTATATTTCATAATAGCTCGACCTCATTGGTCAGATTGAGAACCAGCTATAGTCGTGCCATCTACAATTAGCTTTTAACGGGCTTCCCCATTAGTGAGGTCTCTTCAATTCAATACAATTAATATAAACAACTTTATTAGTTTATGGCAATAGGCTCTCCTTCTATTTACATGGGGCTTAAACATACCTGGCTAAATGTGGTTGTACTATGAAGGTATGAAAGGGTAGGCAGAGGCCGTCAATACAGGAGTGATGTTAAGAAATTGTATGTTTTTTAGTTTAGCTGAACTGTAGTGCTATGAAAAGCATGTTAAATGATGAAAAATCGCCAAAAGCAGTTCCTACTGCTCCTCAAGTCGTGCTCCTCATTACTGAGGGTCGTGATTCACCCTTGCGAACATCTTTTTCATGACGATGTTTCGCCAACCCGTCTATTCTTGGCCAAGTGAAGCGAATTTTAGAATTGTCAAGAGCAGAGCTTATCTGGTCGGAGCATCGCAAAGGGCTGCGACCTCTTGGTCGTTTACCTTGCCAATACCATCAGTTGTTCGAGGTTATTGCCATCTTTCTTGCTATATGGCCGAAAAAATCCAAAATTCTACGGAGACAGGTCGTAGAGAGTCTGGTCTTTATTTTGAGCTCGCGTAGAACGGACTCATTGTTGCGGAATGCAGTCCAGCGTATCTGAAGCAAGTTCCTCGAAAGCACTTCAAGGGCATGATAATATTATTCATTCTAACTTGCCATATGAGAATCCCACTACACAGCTACGTGTTTAACCACTATTCCGTTTTTCAATTGACTTTTACTCGGTTCAATTGTGTGCCGGGCCTTTCCGCTCCATTTCGTCCGCACATTTCGAGCTCGAAAGTTTTTTCCTTCGTTTTAACCCGTCATCGGATACATTCGCTTCCTGGCTTCGAAAACTACGAAAAATATGGTGGGTAGGCGAAAATTTCACACTTCGTTTTTAGGAAGATTTCTTGATGGTTGTTTTTTGTGGGGTTTCCAAGCTTGTCGTAATTCGAAAGCAAAATAAAGAAATATCAATCCTTTTGAAAAACATAAATGTTTATAACATTATGTCTGTGTTTTTAACGGTTAGGTAATATATACAAAACATTAAAATTAAACCAATTTTATTAAGATTTTAATTAATTATGTATGATGGAATTGGCGATTAAAATTAAAACTGAATTGATATCGCTACTACAAAATACCTTGGCTGTTTTTTTTTGTGATACATGTTATCATTCAATTATTTTATATCACTTTTACGACTTCTTCTCTACCCTTATTAGGGTTCCGTACCCAAAGGGTCAAACGGTACCCTATTACTGAGACTTCTGTCAGCTGTCCGTCCGTCCGTCCGTCTGTCACCAGGCTCTGTCTGATGAAGTCATGAACCATGATAGTTAGCAAGTTGAAATTTCTACAGTTCATGTATTTCTGTTGTCGCTATAACAACAAATACTAAAAACATTATAAAATAAATAATTAAAGGGGTCCCATTCAAAAAAAGTGAATTTTTTGCTCGTTTTTATAAATTTTATAATTAATGGTAGGTACGGAACCCTTCGTGCGCGACTCCGACTCGCACGCACTTGGCCGGTTTTTTTATCTATTGTTACCTACAAATACTTGCAAACGCTGCTCCACAAAAATTACTTCAGCCCGGATCCTTTAAACTGAACTCCCAAAATTCCATGGAATTTGCGATAAACCTACCATACAATACCTACATACTACAACATACAAAACCAGCACCCTCTCTATTCACAAACTACCCCTAACGAACTTACGTAACTATAGAAACGCACCAAACTTCACGCCTCGCCCTCGTACGTTACAAAGTCAATCAGTGCTCTTCATGGCGCTTAATCAAATTGCTTGGTGTCGCAACTAGGTGAGTAACTTAATTACTGGCAGCTTGACGCACTTAGGTTCGAAATAATCCTACGGGGACGTACTATTGAGATTGAAAGAGTATTCTATGTTCTAGTCTAGGTCTAGGTCTTCCTGTGTGCTAAATTGTATCGACATCCGTTCAGCCTAAGGTTTAAACTTAACATAGCTTAACATCACGCCTGAAATCTCGAATGGTTATGAGGTGTACTTAATAGGACACCCACATTTCGCCAGTTATGTTTGAAGTTGCATGTAATAGGGGTCGAGCCTATTGCCATCTACCTAGCCGTTTCCCAACTTTCTTGGGGTCTTTCCAGTCTTACCGCATGCAGCTGACTATCAATATTTTTTATGTAGCGACTTCCTATCTGACCTCCACAACTCGGTTAGTACTGGGTAATGCCATCTACCGGGAACAAATCCAGACTCTATGGCTGCTACTGAGAAATTCCTGATGGAAAAACCCAATAACACTTTACCCCACCCGGGAATTGAACCCAGGACCTCATGCTCAGCAATCGCACTTGTGACCACTAGAGGCAGTCAAACAGGTGACAAATAAACAAACAAACTCACTTTCACATTAGGATATCCGAAGTAGGATATAGTTAATTGACGCTCTTCAAGGCGCTTAATCAAATTGCTTGGTGTAACCCCAACTAGGTGACTGACTTAATTACTAAGCAACTTGACACGCTCTGTGTTAAGTTGGGTGCTTAGCACTGTAAAGTGACGGTAATTTTAAGTTAATTGGAGGTTAAAAGTGGTCAGTGTAATTATCTAAGTTTACATCGTTAATTGGTCTAGTCTAGAAGAGTTGTGGCTAAGTAATAACAGCTGCTCGGGTTGATGTTTAAGTTAAACCGTGCTTGCCTAGGTTTGTCCGTGGATGGGTGACCACCAATTACAAACCGAGTTTCCTACGTGGCTTGGAAAGCACGTTATACCGTTGATCCTGGCGGTCATTTATTGATATTTGACAGTCGTTACAGGTAGTCCCGAAAGGCTTATAATCAGTCATACCAAGGGGGAATGTATTACCCAGCACTAACTGGGTTGTGGCTGTCAGATAGGCAGTCGCTCCATGTAAAATACTGGTATTGGTAAATTCAGCTGCGTCTGGTTAGACTGCAAAGCCGACCCCAACCCAGCGGGGGAAAGGCAGGCAGATGATGGTGAACAGTAGTCATCATCAGCCTATAATGTTCCCACTACTGGGACCCAGGCCTCCTCTCAAGGGAGTGAGTGGGCTCTAATCTACCATGCAGGCCCAGTGCGGGTTTGTAGATGTCACATGTCTTCAAATTTTTAGTTCTATTTCTCTCACCATGTTTGCCTTCACCGTTTTTGACGGTAGTGGTGATGAAATAAATTAGACAAAATAATGCGCCTGCCTGGGTTTGAACCCACGGCTTACTGCTCGTAAGTCGGGGCTGCCACTACTGGGCTACCGCTGCTCTCATAGTAGTAAGATGAGTGATTTTTGCTTTTTAGGAAATGTAAACCAACACCGAATTACAATTTGTTGGCACATTCTCTACACAGAACCCTTATTAGGCTGGAAACCAGGTTAAGTTAACCAATTACAACGGCTAATCACACAATGTTGGTACAGTTACAAGAGACCTGGATTAGCGAGTTAATTTGAGTAATGTAACACACCGACATGCGATTTGACGACACGGTTGGCGCAGTGGTTGAGCGATCGACTGCTGCGCTGCGTGTCGTAGGTTCGATCCCCGCACGGAACAAATATTTGTATTGCCTACAGATAATTGTTACGGGTCTGGTTTGTATATGTTAGTTTAAATGTTTGTAAACGCACCCACGTCACGGTACAGGAGAAATTCCTGGAGTAGGGCAAAGTATTTATTAGAAAAAGAAAAAAAGAAAAGAAAATAAAAATAAAAAAGATTAAATTTTGAAGATTTCAAAATATTCATTGATTCACTATCAAACAACACTTGTAACGGGATATTTCCCGTGTTCATTATTCGTTTCGAGTTCCCGATATTTCGGCGCTGTTGCAAACGCCATGGTCACTGATAAACTGAAGTTATTGCAGGTGGGTGTTTTTCATTGATTCATTTAGGTACGTTATCGAGGCAATCATTTTTCAACCTTATGAAACGAACTTTATGCCAGTGGCTTCCCCCGCGCGGTCGTCGTGGTTTATCATATGGGAAATTAATCTCCGGAATAAGGGTCCGCGGCGTCTTTGACGACACCGTTAGCTCAGTGGGTGAGCGATTGGCTGCTGCTCTGCGTGTCGTGGGTTAGATTTTGTATGGCCCCAAGTTGTTCCCGGTCTAGCTGTTTGTGAGTTTAATTGTTTGTTAACGCACCCATGATAAAAGAGAAATTTCTTAAGTGGCCTACCGTTAAAAAAAACCACCGTTGAAGATGAAAAGGTTACACACAGACAGAGTTACTTTTCATCATCATCGTCATTTCAGCCGAAAGACGTCCACTGCTGGACATAGGCCTCCCCCAACGCCTCATTGACATAATCACCACGCTTGGCAGGCGGATTAGCGATCGCAGTACGGTTGTTACAAAAACACAGAGAACGCTGCTGCCCATTCTCTGGCAAGTCCCTTAATCGCCTCTTACGACACCCACGGGAAGATATGGGATGGTGCTATTCTTTACGTCCGACACCATACAGAACAGAGTTACTTTTGCATATAAAATAATAGCAAGGAAGGTATATTTAAATAGATTAGGAATTATTTACAAAATCCTCCCGTTGCGATACAAAATGCAGCGACATTGGGATCCAGGCTTCAAACCCAAGTAAAACAAACTAACCGCATAAATAACCAATGTTCGCTTATTCACGGCACAGAGCCATGATCACTATGATCAGGGTTTAATCCGGGTGTAAGCAGACAGACTTATTGATCAGCCCGCTCACTGCACTAGAAACCGCTTTAACAAACATTGCTTTGCCAACGTACCGGTGCGGCGTGCAGCCGGTCCGACTTGTGTACGAGACTCGTTGTTATTCTGATAGGAATGGCGTCCAATACAAGAACTGGAGAAATTTAAACGAGAAATAATCTGCCTTTTTAACCGACTTTTAAAAAAGGAAGTATGTAGTTATGTATTCGACCAGTAACTATTTTTGTTTTTCATTTATTTGCACTTATGTTTTCGTTATTACTGGTCTAATTTCAGCGATATTGTGCGCGGTGGTCCCATATAAATGTTAGTATTTTTAAATGCATTGTTTCTTTTTCGTCTACAATTCTACATGGATCAGAATCAGAATATTTTATAAACACAGGTCTATATACAGAGGTGTTTGAGATGTTACATTTTTTGTTTTAGGTCTTTATGTTTCGCCATTAGGCATACAAATGATAGTATCATCAATTTCATTAATAATGTGGTGTTCACTAGTTACACTAGTTAAGGTTTAGAATAAACCACCAAATTATCAGAGTAGATTAATGACTTTAAGGGTACGTGCTCACGCTGTCCGGGATAAGTGTGGACTGCTCGATGCGTAACCCTAAAGCTCACGTTACGTAACGCTACGTTTTTTCACAATATTAAATTACATTTATAGAAAGAGCTAGTGTTAGATAAATCAATATAATATCAATAACACTTGTAATGGGATATTTACCATGTTTATCATTTGTTTTGAGTTCCCGATATTTCGGCGCTGTTGCAAACGCCATGATCACGGATAAACTGGATTCCGACCTGTCTGTGACTTCAGTTTATCCGCGATCATGGTGGACCAGTACCCGGACAGACTCGGCATGCGATGCTCGTCTCAAAATATTGACCCGTGCGGCATTATTATTTAGGTGATCCTTAGCAAACGCATCAATCCTCGCAAATGTCTGAGTAACAATCAAGTCCCCGTTGTTACGTCAACTATTAATATTAATTATATGCAAATTATATCCAAACCCCATACCTTTGAGCGGCATCCCTAACACCGTCCAAACACAAGGATGGGTTGTAGAGACCCAAACATTCAGGTAAATTGCTCTTACGCTGAATACGATCTTGTTTCCATACAGCTGCGGCAAATGGAATTTATTTAAAAGCTTCAAGTACAACTGAGTAAAATCAGTTTTTTGTCACATTAGTAAAATGAAAGAGAATTTGAAAAAAAAAACCGGCCATGTGCGATTTGGACTCGCGCACCGAGGGTTCCGTACAAAAATTATTAAAAATATTTTTATTATGTGATGTAACTAGAAAATTACGGTTTTCGCAACAAATTGAAATAGAAATGTCTACGGTAAACAAAATATTGAGCAGTGCTCGATTTCTAAATGTTTTAAATTAAATTGGTAAGGTACATAAAGTAGAAAAAATCCTGCAGTCTCAGATGCTATGACAAATAAAAAACATTATTTTGTAATATACTTCATGATACAATGTATAGCATTCATTTTCTAACAAAAGGTTTTCGTTTGACTGGACATAAAAAGGATCTAAATAATTTCATCAAAATATTTTGAACGCGAATACAAACGTTGCACATCGAAGCGAGATAATAGGTAAATAATTCAATTAATTACACAATTTGCTGGAATAACTAAACTTGGTAAGTACGAATAGGCAGATAATATGATTTTACGTAAATTATTGATGAGGGTGCAAAGAGAAGTATCGAAGAACACATGCGGCGCTGACCCCAAATAAATTTGGATAAGGGCTAGAGAATGATAATATCGATGAGGGTGCAAATTCGCTACAGTGAAAACATTACTCAGTGTTGTAGGTCTGAACGTTGCTTTTGGAGTACTGAGTCCTGTCACGATTTTTATGTGCACATAAATATAAAAAAACTAGTCAGGATCGACTTGGACAAACTCACTATGGGTTCCGTAGTGCCTACATCAAGTGATATTCAGTCAATCTGTCCATAAAGTGATATTTATACCTAAGGCCTAAGGCACTGGCCTGTGGACGTTGAGTAATGGGCTAGCTCACCGTCCGTCTGTCTTATGACGACAGGCCGTGCCGACGGCGCGTTCATGTTCCACGCCCGCCTCAAGAAGATGTCAGTAAATCGGAAGGGGTCCGAGAGGGCCGATGCCTGCCAGGGCTGCGGGTTGTTCGAAAGAGATACCGTGGCCCTGGAACACAAAGGGCTAAGAAGAAACATGGATGGGTTTTAATCAGTGAAGTCTGACTCTCCTTTCCGCTCCGCCCAGAGCGGAAGAATTCAATTGATAATTTCCCATCCTAAAAAAAAAGGCCTATGTCACTACATAGGGTGACTGGTAATTAGTGACCTATACCTATCTTAAACACAAGATTGTACAATAGCAGAACAGCCGTAAGAAATTCGCGCGCGCGTGCCCCTGTGACCTATCAGCTGTAAGCCGCGTGACGCCGTTCTATCTCATTACTATCGTACCGTGCCACAGTGGGTAGACAGAGCACCCGCATGGCTTGGAACTGCAAATTTCATATGACTGTTGTGTTATTGTGGTAGACGAGAATGAGTATAAAAAATGTTTTTTTGGGAAAGTTGTTTGTTATCATGAGTACAATCACGTGTTTAAGTATCGGTCACTAGTTACCAGTCACCCTATATAGTGGGCATATAAAACTGACCTTAGGCCTTAGACACTCATTGTCTTTCTATAAACGATAGCGACAACGCCTATAACGGAGAAGTCAAAAATGTATGGGTTGAAAGTATATTACTATTTCATGTGTACTTAGTGTAGGCACATATACACATTTTTCTCTTCCTTTTCTCCCACACTATCGTCTACATTTCTTTTTAATTTTTCCTTTCGCAGGTCTGTGAGTAAAATAGAATAGAATAAAACTTTAATGTACACCAAAAATGAAACATAACGCGTTTACAAAACTGCTAATTTTATGACTATAACGGCGGTCTTATCGCTGATAGCGATATCTAAAACAGAAACATCTTTAGAAATAAGCAGTACCTATGTACTAAAATTTTATATGTTAGAAGGTCGAAATGCTTTGAAATTGATTGCAACTGACATCTGCCGCATGTCAGACGATCAATGGACCAAAAGCCCGAACCAGGGCCCTACAGGTCCCCACACGTGGCATGCGACATCATGGAAGGCCCAGTTGATGATGGCGATATAGAGAAGTGGGAGGAGGGAAGAGGGTATCTCCTACAGAGAGAAAATCGACATAATAATAATCTCCTTCTTGTTAAAGTCTAAATCAACTTATTTCAAGTGGCAAGTTTGTTCAGTAAAATGTAGGAATTAACTTGAATAGTTTGATTAGTTCAAAGCTATTAACCCCTGACTCTTTGTTCGTCTGACTTCGTCTTGTTCTCTATTCGTTTACTTTATTGTTTTTGCGCACAAAGACAACGTTTAATTAAAAATATTTTAATCAAAGTTATTGTGTTTTGAAACAAAAACATTAAAGAAATGTAATTAGGAAATAAAACACTCGATTTGACAATCCCTTGGGCTTAGCGACCTGAGCAAATGTAATTAAAATTCAAAAGATTTTAAATAGAAAAGATTTCGTTCGAAACAGTTTCGCAAGTAATATTAACTTAAGACTCAATTCTTGTCATCCTCATCTTACTGCCCTTATCCCATTCTTTTTGGGGTCGGCGCAACACGTTTTTTTCTTCCATTCTGGTGTCAGAGGTCACTCCTTCATCATTCATCATTTCAGCCCAAAAGACGTCCACTGCTGGACATAGGCCTCCCCCAAGTCATCATTCATCATTCATCATTTCAGCCCAAAAGACGTCCACTGCTGGACATAGCCCTCCCCCAAGTCACATTGACATTTTGGCAGGCGGGTTGGCGATCGCAGTACGGTTGTTACAAAATGCACAGAGAACGCTGCTGCCCATTCTCTGGCAAGTCCCTTGGTCGCCTCTTACGACACCCACGGGAAGATATGGGATGGTGCTATTCTTTACGTCCGACACCATACAGAGCTCCTTACATTACTCCTTACTTTTTCAGATCATTCCTCACACAATCCACCCATCTTCTATTTAGCCTTCCTGTTCCTCTCCATCCATCATCAATTCATATGTATCATCATCATCTGCCTAGCCTTTTCCCAAACTATTTTCCGGCTCGTCTTTGGAGTCAGCTGCCAGTCTAACAGGATGCAGCTGAGTACCAGTATTTTACATGAAGTGACTCCCTATCTAACCTCTACAACCCAGTAACTGGGTAATACGATACCCCTTAGTAAGACTGGATGTCAGTCTTTGGCTTCTGACTACTCGTAACGACTGTCAAAAATCTACAAATGACTGCCGGGACCAACGGCTTTACGTGCTTTCCAAGGCACGGAGGAAACTCGGTATACAATTATGGTCACCCATCGACGGACCAACCTCGGCAAGCATGTCTGTTATTATGTAACCACGAGCTCCGGAGCTATCATAATTATTGAAAATAAACCTAAATGGTAAGGGATATAATTATTTGTTAACAAGAAAGATTCTCGATTCAAAACTCGATAGAATTTTCGATACACATATTAACGTCACAAAAATAAAAACCCCTTTCATTAAACGAAGGCTTTATTGTTCTGAAGAGCATTAATATGAAGCATTCCACCATAATATTAATCTTCGAAAAATTCGCTTGCTTTATATTTACAAAATGAAAAATTCTGTAATTCCAGTTATGACGACGATCGAAACCACAACCAGCCTGTTGCCATGGTAACGCCATGTTAATTATGTCAACCTTAATATAGGAGAGTATATCTTTGGGTTAAATAAGGTCACTAATGAGCCATTTTGTTTGTTTCAGGTAAGCTTATCACCATGGAGAGAAAATAAGGGGGAAGCTATGATAAACAGCTGTGGGAAGGTTTGAGATTTCCGTTTATTTATTTAGTACAATCATTTTCAGCTGGCAAAACAAGTGAATGTGAGCTTGTACCAAAAAACTATTCAGGGTACAGGATCTATGTATTGTGACATGCATTCGATGTGATATTTAGCGACAGTTAGTATGGGTAGCGATAACTATCGTTTACAATTGCGTTTTTTGGTACAAGTTCGCATTCACTTGTTTTGTTTAATTAAAACGATTCGATTATAGCTTATGACCGCGGCTTCAACCGTGTGCCATTAGTTATCCCACTGCCCAGTAGATAAAAAGTATCCTATGTGGTTATAAGATGAAGTCAAGCACTCGTCGTCCTCCAAATTCTACACGGTTGTAAGAGACGCGATGGACAGAAACCGATGGAGGCATTTCATCCACTCCCGATGCAACCTTCAAGCTGACCAAGATCCTCAGACATGAGGGACCGACCCCAGAGAGAGAGATGAGGTTATAAACTATTTGTGTGTCAACTTTCATCAACGACTTATTGTCGGGCCTATACTTAAGTACCAACGCTGTAACATTCAAATTTCTTCTTTATCTTAATAAATAAATAATCTTTTTATTTCGTTCTACGTTTTTTAGTAAGCAACGACTTGTTGTCGGGCCTACGCAGTCCTCCCATACTTAAGTACTAATGCTGTCACATATAAATATTGTAAAACCAAATGATTTTAAAAGAGTAACCATGGAGTTTCTTGCCGGTTCTTCTCCATAGGAAACGACCAACCCGAACCGAGCACCTTTTGTCGACGTTTTATAAGTGCCCACGTAGGCCTATGTAAAATAAAATATTTTGATTTTGACAAACAAACTGGTTCAGCAGTTTTTTTTGCGTAATAAAGTAACAAATATTCATCCGTCCATTTATAGATGTATATGCCTTTTAGTAACATCGAGGTGCTGAAGTTTTGGATGCTTTTTAATGTTCAGGTACAGGCATAATATAAATATATCTCGCAGGTTGGCAACGCTTCAGCAATCTGCTCCCGCTTTCACATGGGCCGTTCAGGTTGTCGTATACGTTTTTGTGATGTATGGGCAAAAATGCTTCTAAAATCTCTAATCGTTTAGATTTTGACTTTATTCATTTGTTTTGGCTTGACACAGATCAAAATTATACAAAGACTAGCTGTCCCCGGCATGCGTTGCAATGCACTTTTTACCTACCCTATCTACCTACCTACCATACCCTACCCTACTCTACCCTACCTACCTACCTACCATACCCTACCCTACTCTACCCTACCTACCTACCTACCTACCTACTCTACCTACCTACTCTACCTACCTACCTACCATACCCTACCTACCTACCCTACCCTACCTACCTACCCTACCCTACCTACCTACCATACCCTACCTACCTACCCTACATACCCTACCTACCCTACCTACCTACCCTACCCTACCTACCTACCTACCATTCCCTACCTACCTACCATTCCCTACCTACCTACCATTCCCTACCTACCCTACATACCCTACCTACCATACCTACTTACCATACCTACCTACCTACCCTACCTACCTACCCTACCTACCTACCCTACCTACCTACCCTACCTACCTACCCTACCTACCTACCCTACCTACCTACCCTACCTACCTACCCTACCTACCTACCCTACCTACCTACCCTACCTACCTACCCTACCTACCTACCCTACCTACCTACCCTACCTACCTACCCTACCTACCTACCCTACCTACCTACCCTGCCTACCTACCCTACCTACCTACCCTACCTACCTACCCTACCTACCTACCCTACCTACCTACCCTACCTACCTACCCTACCTACCTACCCTACCTACCTACCCTACCTACCTACCCTACCTACCTACCCTACCTACCTACCCTACCTACCCACCCTACCTACCCACCCTACCTACCTACCCTACCTACCTACCCTACCTACCTACCCTACCTACCTACCCTACCTACCCTACCTACCTACCCTACCTACCTACCCTACCTACCTACCCTACCTACCTACCCTACCTACCTACCCTACCTACCTACCCTACCTACCTACCCTACCTACCTACCCTACCTACCTACCCTACCTACCTACCCTACCTACCTACCCTACCTACCTACCCTACCTACCTACCCTACCTACCTACCCTACCTACCTACCCTACCTACCTACCCTACCTACCTACCCTACCTACCCTACCTACCCTACCTACCCTACCTACCCTACCTACCTACCCTACCTACCTACCTACCCTACCTACCTACCCTACCTACCTACCCTAACTACCTACCCTACCTACCTACCCTACCTACCCTACCTACCCTACCTACCCTACCTACCTACCTACCCTACCTACCTACCCTACCTACCTACCCTAACTACCTACCCTACCTACCTACCCTAACTACCTACCCTACCTACCTACCCTACCTACCTACCCTACCTACCTACCCTACCTACCTACCCTACCTACCTACCCTACCCTACCTTTCCTGAATTTTCTATGCTATAAACCTCACGGAGCCCGAGACCTTTCCAACGAATGCAAAACCGTGGAAATCGGTTCGTGCGTTCTGGAGGTATAGCGTCAGGAAGGAAAACCCGACTTATTTTTATATAGTAGATTAGATAAGCCTTATATTTAACTAGCTGTCCCGCGCAACTTCGACTGCGTCACATTTTCCCCGTTTTCGCAACATTTTTCATTGCTGCTCCGCTCCTATTGGTCGTAGCTTGATGATATATAGCCTATGTCCTTTCCCAGGTTGAAATCTATATTTTTGCCAAATTTCATTAACCATATAGTTCGGTACGGGCCCCCAAAGGGGCTCGACGAACAAACCTCCGCTGGGTTGGTATCGGCCCCGAAAGGGGCTAGCAATTAAGTCATTCGTCATCCTCATAATTTATGCAAATATTTAATTTTCTGATTATCAAGTACTATGAGTGTGCGTTAATTAAGAAAGTTGGATAAAAATCTCATATATCAACGCCATTAAAACTTCTGTAAATAGCGCGCAAGTATCTTAATTTACCCTTATAAAATTCGAGTGCATAAATACGGTCATCGCCATTTTGACGGCTGTGCTGGTCGAGGCTAAAAATCATAAAAATTGTGGTTTTCGAACATTCGAGCTCCACTATATGGACAATAATCAACTCGTAATTTAATTATGCGGCGAATTCATCCATAGTTCAATTTAAATAAGCAGTGGTAATGATGAATTTTGAAATCTAAAGTCGAAGTTTCGCGCCAATCGTGCGTGTTTACATTTTTATTTTTCACATATAACACACACACGCGTATAGATTCGGTAACAAACATGACAAATATCATTCCAAATATTATAAACCGCATGAAAATGCCCTGATCTTAGCGTTATTTACTAATACTGGACCAATAACACGTAATATTCATTACCACCGCTCAATTTATATTTGAATTAGACGACCATTTTTTTTTTTTTAAATTATTGTGATGTGTGAAAGCGATTATTCCAATCGATTAATTTTTTGTAATCTTCGATCAACTCGAGTAATTAATTTAAGAAATTTAAGAAATCGATTGATGAAAATTAAAATAAATTTATTTTAACCGTAAAATACAGTAAATATTTATTATAATGTGTTTTAGGCTTTTATAATGGTAATCTTAATTGTTTTTCGTACATTCCGACCCAACAATAAACAGCACGGACTGATATTATGACTAAATTCGCGCCAATTTTATTTCCATCTCAAAATTTAAATTTGGAATTCGTTCGCTGTTCCAATTTATATTGTAGGCATTCAAATTTACTATTATAGATTGTTTATTATGAATTTTGTTTTGAACTATCTGAAGATTGGTAGAATGCACAGGATCTCGGTAGGAATAGTAAAAAGAATTATGTAGTTTGATTATGGTTAGGACGTTGGGTTGGTTATTGGATATTTACTCTTTACTTTATTAATCAGCCTGTTCTGTCCCAATGCGGGTAAAGGCCTGCCCATGTCTTTCCAATTTAGTTTATCTTTTGCCTTCACCGTCCAATACTTTTAATCGACAATATTTTTTTACACCTACTTAGATAGGCTAGGTTTTGGGATAGCTACCCCAAAAATTAAAAAGAAACCATTTTAAACGAAACTATCTAAAGTATACGGTAAGAATCTCGAGTAAGAGTCTTACTCGTATATTTTGTAGACTCTTGATGGTTCTGGTTCATATCTATTGCTGTTCATGGCTTCATTCAAGTGACTCGGCCCTCGGCCTTTGATGGATAACCTAAAAATGGCAGATTTAAAAAAAAACGTGTGCGTCTCGGGACGCTCGACAGAAGTGATAACTTAAACTAATCTAAGCCTGCTGCCGTATGCGTGAGAGAAAAGTAAGCCACACAGAGTGGTGCCGTAACGTGTTACGTTACGAAGCGGTTAACCCTCCCATAAGAAGTTATCACTTCAAAAACCTTTTTACACTGGACAGTGAACCGCTTCGAAACAATAAACTAATGTTTCTTGAAACGGCTTATGAATTGCCGATTGTCAACCATCAGGGCGTGGACACGTGTCTACGGTACGACACCGGCCACCGTGTAACAGTACGACGCACGCCGCTACCGGGACACGGCACGGCGTCCTGCTGCGGCACGGTGCCGTGTACGGTGCACCGCGGGCACAAGGCAGCAACTATCGTTCAGTTTTTGACTTGTTACGGAAAAATATTTCGGCAGACATGTGTCCACGCCCTCATCATCATCTTTTGGGGTCGGCTTCCAGTCTACACAGATGCAGCTGCACAACCGTATTTTAAATGGAGCGACCTGCGACTGCCTATCTGACCTCCTCTAATCAGTTAGTATCGGGTAGTATAATACCCCTTGGTAAGACTGGCTGTCATACTTTCGGGCCACTGACCAGCTGTAACATAACAATAACCCCACCATACGATACACAATCTTGGAAGAATAAATATAATTTATCTTTGACGGATCATAATAATTATTTACTATGCCTTCTAAGATCCTGGGCATTCTTTAAGCAACTTTCAGATATATACAATAAAATAATATCCTTTTTTAATCAATAATAATCAATAAACCTTATTATACAATCAAATTCGTAAAATGTTATCTAGTAAAATTAATATACTTATTTTAAATAATGAGAATTGCGAGCGCATTCTTTATTTAAATTTTGAAATTGAAAAATATCGGCGGGAATTAAGCCTAATCATTAAAATGTTGACTTGTTTTTTTTGGGATTACTGTTTTCTGTTGTTCATATTAGTAATAAATCTCGTTCCCTTGAAGTCAAAGTTCATTAATTAATTATAAGATGCTTTTGATATAATAATTACTTAATGAAATTATTAAAAAAGATAGGTTTATAAGACCAATTTCAAAATTAAATTATTATTTAAAATTAGGAGTTTTTATTCAGTCTCAACTCTTTTTTTTCCAAACTCGATTTAATTGCGATTATCGATTAGGATGAATGCAACTAATTAATCGTACGTATGAAACCCGGGTTTTCGGTCAGCACTAAGAAGTGTTATGTTACAACATATTTTTTAGTAATATTTTTCAAGACTTTGATTGTGTTTTTATATGAAATTATGCGTGAATAATGGTAAAAAAAGAACGCAGATAGAATGTTACTGTTTTTATTTTGCCCTTTCGAACTGTTTTAGCAAACGGTAAGCATGCATATGTACATTATTTCCAGCGCATCTAAGGTACCTACTTTTTGTAAGGGTGTAGTAATATGTATTTTACACATATTTGGCAATAGACTGACTCCGTTTTATTGACCTCAACACGACACTGAAGATATTAACCTCAAATTTATCGTATGTAACAGATCCCGTGACATATTTTTATTTTATTTTTATATAAACAGACAAACAAACAGAGTGACTTTCGCATTTATAATATTAATTAATAGTATAATAGTCTATAGTATATAGTACCTATGGAGCATTTATAATATTAATTAATAGTATAATAGTCTATAGTATATAGTACCTATGGAGCTGTAGTGTATGTAGATATCATTACATCGCACTACAAACCGATTACAGTACTGTGACGTTGCCTCGGGCGCGCACGTCGCACGTTTATAAATACCGGTCCGAGTAGTGGGGCGGGCAGTCGTTGTCGAACTGTCGGCCTGTGCGGTGGCGTGTTGTCGAGTCAACTATTAGTGTAGATAATTGTGCATATTTTACATTGGCGACGAGGAGAAAACCGTAAGTTTTATTTTTTTATAAAAAAAAAGGAAAGGTAGTCTCCTACAGGTAGATAATTAATTGTATTTCGGAAAGAAATATTCAAAATATTAATACATTAGAATCTTTCATTGGACTTATTAACTGTAAATAAATAATTTTGTGAAGGCTGAAACAAAAAGTGGTTCGTTAATGTATTGTTTTGCAACATAACATCATGCTTGTGTTCCCCAAGGGGGTAATCAGAGATGTGTGATGCAACCACGTTTCACCAATTACATTGAGCATGCCTGTTCCCATTAACCGGACGCCAGGGAGGTTCCTTATGGAGAAACTCAGTGACACTGCCTGACCTGGGAGTCGAAACTGGGACCTCATGTTTAGTTATTTGATTTGTGCTACATGATTAGTAAATCAAATAGCAGTAGAATATATCTACTGGTCATTAAATTGACAAGTCATCAGTGAATGACGGTAATAGCAGTATAATATACCTACTGGTCATTAAATTGACAGTCATCAGAGAATGACTAACAGCAGGAGAATATACCTACTGGTCATTAAATTGACAGTCATCAGAGAATGACTAACAGCAGGAGAATATACCTACTGGTCATTAAATTGACAAGTCATCAGAGAATGACTAACAACAGGAGAATATACCTACTGGTCATTAAATTGACAAGTCATCAGAGAATGACTAACAGCAGGAGAATATACCTACTGGTCATTAAATTGACAAACCATCAAAGAAAATTTGGTCAACAGTAGTGGTACTTTGGATGTACATACTGGTCATTAAATTGACAAACCATCAAAGAACATTTGTGTCAACAGTAGTGGTACTTTGGATGTACATACTGGTCATTAAATTGCCAAATATTTTAACTGGGCAGATTAGTGCAAACCCTTTATATAATGGTTCCAGGTTATTTATTAATAACATGAGTTCTCAACTCACGTTAGAGAAATTTGATTGTGAGGGTGAACCTTCAACAGTAGGAACGAGATGGGAACGCTGGAAGCGGGCACTATTGATCTACCTGGAAGCTGCTGGAATTGAGAGTAGTGCGAAGGAACGTGCTTCGCTGCTACATTTTGATGGACTATAATTGCAGGAAATATTCTATAATATACCAGATGCAAATGTATCACCAGCAGATGAAGAGGATGTCTTCGGAGCGGCTATAACCAAACTCGACGCATACTTTCTACCTAAACAAAGTAAGATCTATGAACGTCACCTTTTTAGATTGATAAAACAAGAGGCAAACGAAAATTTTGAAATATTCCTAGTACGGCTTTGGCAATAAGCTGACAAATGTCAGTTTAAGGACAAAGACGATCATATAATGAGATCATATAAATCTTACAAGTTTTATGTGCCTGAGTCTAAAATACAAGTATTTTTGGATGACAACTTGTGGCCGAAAGGCATAATATTTAGACGTTTCTTGTATTACAGGAATACGTATGCGACTAGAAATAATATAAGTTCTAGTGTCGACCCTACACCTTATATAAATGGATAAACGCAAATATAAGCTGGTGACTTATAACTGTAAAAGTGTTAAGCGGTCCATTCATGGCGTAAGGGAGCTGTGTTTCACTAACGACATCGTCGCACTTCAAGAAACATGGTTGTTACCTGAGGAACTGCCTTACCTACATTGTATCAGCGATGAGTTCGGCTGCACCGGTACGTCGGCGGTGGATACGACGGCGGGCATTCTTCGAGGGCGACCGTACGGTGGCCTAGCCCTCCTTTGGAGAAAAAGTGCTTTCAACAATGTGTCGGTAGTTGAGTGCAATAACCCGCGAGTGTGCGCTATTAAAATAGTGTTAAACGAAAGGTCAATATTAGTTTTTTATGTGTACATGCCCACCGACGTGGCTAGTAACTTAGTGGAATTCACGGATTGCCTCAGTTTGGTGAGTGCTATTATTGATAGTTCAAATATTGAAAACTGTTATATTCTTGGTGATTTCAATGCACACCCAAAAGAACGATTTTTTACAGAACTGGTAGGCTTCTGTCAGGAATTTGAGTGGAACTGTGTTGATACGGAGATATTGGGTTTAGACTCGGATATCTATACTTTTGTGAGTGAAGCACACGGCTCACGGAGGTGGCTTGATCACTGTGTGGTTACTAAAGCGGCCCGTGAGTCTGTAGTTAATGCAAGTGTTGTTTACGATACATTATGGTCGGACCACTACCCGCTTGTTTTAGAATGTCTATTCGATAATGTTTGTGTGAAGCAATGGAATTCTGATTATGTGGAAAATGTTGTTGTTTGGGGAGACAGAAGTCTTGAACAGTCTCAGTCTTACACAAAGGCATGTCATGAAAGACTTAGATGTATCGATTTCCCTGAAGACTTCAGAATCTGTAGTGACAAAAGTTGCAAACAAGTATGTCATCGCGCTGTTATAGACAATATGTATAAGGATATAGTTAGCGCTTTATCTGAGTCAGCTGCGGTGGGTCGGGGGTGCAAGAAGTGCAGAAAAAATAAAGTAGTGGTAGGGTGGAATACGCATGTAGGTGAGGCATACAGGGACGCCAGGCAGAAATTTCGACTTTGGGAAGACCTTGGGAAGCCTTCTGCTGGTCCAATTTTTTGTGATATGCGGGAAGCTAAGAGAATGTTTAAGTCTCGCTTGAAATGGTGCCAAAATAATGAAGACCAAATTAAAATGGATATTTTGGCTTCAGATCATTCAAGAAATGATTTTCGCTCATTTTGGAAACACACAAATAAGCTGAGTAGTAAGCCTGGCCTCCCTGTGTCTGTCAATGGTGAGAGCGATCCTGTAGGCATTGCTGACCTCTTTAAGGAACATTTTAGAATTAAGTCACCACTGGGTCCCTGCGTTTCCGAGCCTTATGTTGTTGACCATGGTGACCTTGGAACGAGATTCACTGCCAAGGACGTTAAAGGTGTTATTAACAGTATGTCAAGAGGCAAGTCTCCAGGTCACGATGGTCTCAGCATCGAGCACCTCAAGTTCGCGGGCCCACATTTACCAAGAGTGTTAGCAATGTTTTACAACTTTTGTGTGAGTCATGCGTATTTACCTTGCCTTATGACTAAAACGATTGTAGTGCCCATTATTAAAAATAAAACAGGTGATATCGCTGATCTAAAGAACTACAGGCCCATTTCTCTGGCAACAGTGATTGCGAAAGTGCTTGACAGCCTGCTTAACAGACAACTTAAGAACTTTATTCAGCTGCACGACAATCAGTTTGGATTTCGATCCGGACTATCTACTGAGAGTGCCATCTTGTGTCTGAAGTGGGCTGTGAGGTACTACTCGGATAGGAAAACTCCCACGTATGCTTGCTTCCTCGACCTCTCCAAGGCTTTTGATCTGGTCGCATACAGTATCCTCTGGAGGAAGTTAGAGGAAGCTGGAGTTCCTCCAGAGTTGATAAACACTTTTAAATGCTGGTATGGAGGCCAGATCAATCAGGTACGCTGGGCCGGGGCTTTTTCAGAGCCTTATAGGTTGGAGTGTGGAGTGAGGCAGGGGGGGTTGACTTCACCCACGCTCTTCAATCTCTATGTCAATGGGCTGATTGAGGTGCTCAGCAGAGAGCGAGCCGGCTGTTACATTGACGGAGTATGTGTAAACAACATTAGTTACGCCGATGACATGGCACTGCTGAGCGCCTCGGTTTGTGGTCTTAGGAGGTTGGTGACCATCTGTGAAGAATATGCTTTGCTTCATGGATTGGTCTACAACGTCACTAAAAGTGAAATCATGGTCTTTGGTGTTAGTGGTCGATGTCCGGATCCTATCCCTCCGGTCAAGTTGAACGGAATATCGCTGGTGAGGGTTTATAAAGTGAAATACTTGGGGCATCTTTTAACCGCTGACCTCAGAGACGATGATATTGAAAGAGAAAGGAGGGCGCTGTCGGTTAGAACTAATATGATCGCTCGCAGGTTTGCGCGTTGTTCTGGGGTTGTAAAGAGAACTTTATTTCGTGCTTATTGCACCTCATTTTACACGTGCAGCCTGTGGGTAGATTACACTCAAAAATCGTACAGCGCCCTTCGTGTTCAATATAATAATGCGTTCCGGGTATTGATGGGGCTGTTCCGCTTCTGTAGCGCATCAGGGATGTTTGCTGATGCTCGTGTCGATTGTTTTTACACCACGATGCGAAAAAGATGCGCTTCGCTGGTGCGCCGGGTGCGGGCCAGCCCCAACATTATACTGCAGTGTGTTGCGAGCAGACTGGACTGTTTGTGTGTGAATCGTTGCTGCAAGCTTTCTACATCGCTGTTGAGCTTGTAGCAGGGATTCGCATCTCTTTGTTAAGTTAAGTGTGTAGTTAAGTTTACTAACATAGTTGTTAAGAAATATTGTTACTAACTTAATTTGAGTCGTGTTACTTGTTGATTAAATAAATATATATATAATCGATCAAATTACAGAAAAGTGTTCCTCTAAAGAGCTTAGAAAGAGAATTATACAAACAGGAGACGCAATAACACTAACAAATACAATTGTCGAAGCAAATACTCTTGAATCTGTAAGACGACAAATAGAAGAATTCGGAGAAAGCAGCACATCAACTGAAAACATAAACAGAGTGAATAACAGGAAAACAAGATAAGAAGTGGAAAAGAAAAACAGGATGTGGAAGATGTGGGAGCTCAGGATACGCGTCTCAAGACAGCAAATGCCCAGCAAAAGAAAAAGATTGCCACAAATGTGGGCCTACATTTTGGACAATTCTGCAGGACAATGACACGAGACAGAACGACTAAAAGGAAATATGAGGGAAACAACAACAAAAAAAAATGAAAAAAAAAAAAAAAAGAAGAAAAAAAAGAAAAGAGATAACAAAAGAAACGACACAAACCAGATAGATCAAACAGAGCCCGAAGACAAACAATATGTGTTCAAAATCGATGATGACAGTGTATTAGATTGCCATATTGGCGGAATGAAGGTTAAAATGTTAGAAGACTCTGGGTGTAAATGCAACTTGATCACAAACAAAACCTGGGACAATATGAAACAAAATAAGGTAACGTAACCAAACAGTTGCAATAAGACTTTTTATGGTTATGGAAGTAAGAAGCCCTTGACCTAAAAGGATCATTTGACGCAAATATAAAAACCGCTGGTAGATCAGAAAATGCAACTTTTTACGTCATCGCTGATGGAACCAGAGATCTGCTTGGGAAAGAAACTACCATGGCTATGGTTTTCTTAAAATTGGATTAGAAATCGACCAAATGGAAACTAAGACAGAGTTTCCCAAATTCAAGGATGTTTTAGTGGAGGTACCAACCGATGAGAAAGTACAACCAGTTTCTCAACCATTAAGAAGGATCCCCCCATACCACTGGAAGAAAAAGTTGAAAAAAAAAAAAAAGAACTGTTGGAGAAAGACATTATTGAGGAAGTTCAAGGATCCTCAAGTTGGGTATCACCAATAGTGCCGGTTTTGAAAAATACTGGAGACGTTCGCATTTGCATAGATATGAGGCGGGACAAATAAAGCAATTCTACCTGAAAATCACCCATTGCCCAATATGGACAAGCATCTAAAAATTTAAAGTGCGAAGTACTTTTCAAAACTGGACATAAAAGATGCTTTTCAACAGATTGAATTACATCCCGACTCTCGACACATTACAACCTTTATTACAAGTAAAGGCCTGTTCAGATACAAAAGGCTAATGTTTGGAATATCCTGTGCCCCGGAAATTTTTATAAAAACCCTAGAACGAATGTTATTGGGAGGGATGTAATGGCACTATTAATTTTATAGATGACATTTTGGTATATGGAAAAGATTTGAAGAACATGATCGAAGATAAGAATCAGTAATTAAAACTAGAAGAAAATAATGTGGTACTGAGAAAGGACAAGTGCATTTTCATAGAAGAAAAGGTTCAATTTTTAGGATACGAATTATCACAGAGGTGTAAAACCATTAGATAAGTACGTGACAACTAGTCAAGAATTTCGTCCACCTATGAATATAGGTGAGCTTCAGAGCTTCTTGGGATTAATCAACTATGTTGGAAAATGGATCCCTAATTTGGCCACAACTACAAAACCATTAAAAGAACTGCATAAGAAGAAACAGTCCAAAACCACAGAATTAAAGTCTTTGGGGCAGTAAACAGGAATTTGCATTTAACGAATTAAAATTGGCCTTGTCTAATATTCCTACTCTAGGATACCATGACGTCAAAGATCGGAATAGCAGATGCTAGTCCGTTAGGACTAGGAGCAGTATTAGTTCAAATTAATGAACCTCGCATTATTGCGTATGGTCACCGGACACAAACAGACTGAAAGGCGATATTGCCAGACAGAAAAAGATGCCTTAGCTCTGGTCTGGGCTGTGGAACATTTTTATGTTTTTCTGTTTGGAAAAGAGTTTGAATAAGTGACCGACCATAAACCACTAGAGGTTATATTCGGTCCTAAATCAAAACCATGTGCAAGGATAGAAAGGTGGATACTACGCCTTCAAGCATATGCATTTAAAGTAATATACAAGCCTGGCAAAGAAAATATAGCAGATAGTTTATCAAGATTGTGTAAATTAAGTAAAACGTCACAGGACAAGTCTAAAAACTATATACACCAAGTTGTTGAAGGAAGCAGGCTAATAGCAGTTTCACTGAAAGAAATTATGGAGGCATCAAAACAAGACAAGGAAATATTAAAAGTAAGTGAAGGCCTTTATAACAACAAATGGGATGAAGAGGTAAAAAAAAAATTACAAAATCTTCCAAAACGAATTATGCTTTTACGACGGAGTTTTATTGAGAGGCACTAGAATTGTTATTCCAAAAAACATTGCGCAGTCAGGTTCTGACAGCTGGTCACGAAGAACACCCAGGAATAGTCCTAATGAAGGTGAGACTAAGAACCACAGTATGGTGGCCTAGACATGACAAGGAAACCGAGAATTTGGTCAAATGCTGCAAAGGCTGTACATTAGTATCAGCTCCAAAACCTCCAAACCCATTGAAACGACGGGCATTACCATGTGAACCTTGGGTAGATACTTGTATTGATTTGTTGGGCCCTTTACCACGCAGCGATTACATATTAGTAATCGTTGATTATTTCAGTCGATACAAGGAGGTAAAGATTTGTCGTAATATTACCAGTGGCGACATAATAAAATCTCTAAAAGAGATTTTTGCAGACTTGGTAACCCGATGACGATAACAGCTGATAATGGCAGACAGTTCTGCAGCGAGGACTTCAAAAAAATTCTGTACTGAAAGGAATATAGTTTTGCATAATACGATACCATAGTGGCCTCAGCAGAACGGAGAAGTGGAACGTCAGAACCGAGACATTCTAAAGCGGAAAAAATTTGCGAGTTGAGCGAAAAAACTGGCAAGAAGCTTTGTTACAGTATCTGGCTATGTATAACAGTACCCCGCATAGTGTTACAGGTAAAACTCCTACAGAATTATTTTTCAAACTGCAATACCGTGACAAATATACCTATGGCAGGAGACATCACACATACACATAAACCAGAAGATTCAGATGTCAGAGACAGAGACCAAGAAAAGAAAGAAACTGGGAAAGAATATACAGATAAGAAAAGAAGAGCTCGTGAATGTCAACTAGTGCCTGGGGATAAAGTTTACGTTAAGAATATGGTCAAAGATAAACTTAGCCTAAATTATGACCCAACTTCCCATACTGTAGAAAAGAGTAAAGGTGGAGATATAAGTGTTCGAAACGATATAACTGGGAAGAGATCACGAAGAAATGTAGTTCATTTGAAGAAAGTTGAAGGCTAATGGGAAGTTATAAGTGACCAAAATAAAGAAATTAACATAGGAGAAGATATAAATGAATCAGAAAATGAAATAGAAGAAGAGGAAGGGTAAAAGGAAACTTTAAACTAAATCATAGTATAATGATTTACTAAATATTATTGTGCTGTGATTTTGTTGTGCCAGAGATGCTCAATGTCTTATGGTTTTGGTTACATAAAACTTGTTAAAACAAGGAAGGGATGTAGTGTATGTAGATATCATTACATCGCACTACAAACCGATTACAGTACTGTGACGTTGCCTCGGGCGCGCACGTCGCACGTTTATAAATACCGGTCCGAGTAGTGGGGCGGGCAGTCGTTGTCGAACTGTCGGCCTGTGCGGTGGCGTGTTGGCGAGTCAACTATTAGTGTAGATAATTGTGCATATTTTACAGGAGCATTTATAATATTAGTATGGAAGTATGGATTGATTGGCCTAAACCATAATTAATAACGGTGTCCTGTTACTCTAGGTTTACTAAGAACAGGTGAATAATTTATTTAGGTAGGTATCTGTACATATAATTTTATAGAATTTTATATACATCATAATTACTTATCTTCACATAGAAATAAACACACACATTCTTACATTCTACACGAACCTTGAAAACAAAACTCTCCTTTTTTTGCACAGCTGTGTAAAAATATTCGCACTTAAAATACCTTTGACCCATAAAATTCGAGCTACAAAATAAAATCCTAAAATGTATGAAATTATTCGCAAATTTCATATTAACAGAGGGGTAGGGAATGTTCACACTCCATTTGCTCGCCAGTGTACAAATTCCGAGCCAATGGGCAAGAAATATGGAAGTTTGCAAGCAGCGAGACAGATAGTGAACGCGGCATGCTCACAGTGCACTGCAGTGTACTATTTTGTGCCAGTAAAGGCTTGAGATTTAAAAAAACATTTTTAAAGGTTGGTATGGCTTTGCGTTTATATGGGATTAGTGTTGAACTCAACTTTTAAAGAAGATTGGAGATGTAACACCTATTATGTAGAGATTATAAGAATAAATGAGAAAAGGTACCTACAGAAAATTACGGCCACCCCAACAGTTTCTATGCGTGTTTTAGATGATTTGTTTTACAAAACGTTCAAGTGTAGTACCACGTTCATATTCTTATTCTAAAATTTACTATGCCATATTATCACCCGCTCAGTTAGGTATTGAACATGTTAATAATTGAACATAATCATATGATACTATACATATATGGAGAGCAGCGGTGGCCCAGTGGTGGCAGCCCCGACTTACGAGCAGTATCAAAGTAAGCCGAGAGTTCGAACCCAGGCAGACGCATTACTTTGTGAAATTTATTTCTTCACCGCTGCTCTCAAAAACGGTAAAGAAAAACATCGTGAGGAAACTGGCATGTCCTAGAACTAAAAATTCGAAGACATGTGACATCTACCAAGCCGCACTGAGCCCGCGTGGTGGATTACAGCCCACTCCCTCTCATAGAGAGGAGACCTGTGTCCCAGCAGTGGAAACATAATAGGATGATGATGATAATATGATACTAGCTGACCCGCGCAACTTCGTCTGCGTCACATTTTAGTTTTTGCAACAGTTTTCATTGATGCTGCACTCTTATTGGTTGTAGCGTGATGTATATAACCTGTAGCCTTCCTAAATAAATGGGCTATTTAACACGAAACTATAGTGCCCGACATTAGCGCGTTTAACTAATCAAACGAATAAACTCTTCAGTTTTATAATATTAGTATATGACGGCGTCTCTGCAAGGAGGCTTCATGAAATTCACGTTGCAAACTCAACTGTGACCACAGACGAGAGAGAAGCGGTCTACAATTCTCTCTGGCGGAACTTCAAGTCGTTGCGGGCAGCCATGTTGACTTGTGTGGTTGTCAAAGAAGGTTTCGGGTAACAAGGCGTTGACGGATCACCGACGTCTGTCATCTTAATCTAATTATATCTGGTGCCACATATTATAAATATGTGATTCCGTTGTGGCGGGTTAGAACCTTAATATAGATAATTTGGTATTTTAAACAAGTCATACGTTATATTGACCTAACTACACACATTGACAAATCGAAAACATTACGATCTTTCTTATTACGTTATCAAGATGACAACAGACAGGCTCAAAACACATTTCTGGTAGCCTACCCACCACTGAAGCTTTATTGCTTCAAATAATTGGACCTTTACTCCGCCCTGAAGGTAAACGGAGACGTTAAACAACGATTAGTGTCACCCCGATGTGTTATATTAACTAAACATTCACTCAGAAATACTCAGTGGAACGAAGATACATTCGGAGGTAAATAAATAACATTTCGAATGAAGTAATCATCATAAAATAACAGTTATTTTCATGTTATTCATGCTGACTAGCTTTTGGTGTGTCTGAGTGTGACTAACAAAGGTATTATACACAAGATTTGTTATTTTCTCTCTCTAGATCATCATTGTGTGTAGTACTAGAGTTACAAAGTAATAATCCTCCCTCGAGAGACAGGCCCCAAATTTATTATTTATTTATTTATTTATTTATTTATTCAGTAGTACACATACATTTATTTCATTTGAGATGGTGCCAACATAAACTCATTCGAGTTTTACCGTGCACCAAGATCATCGACTACATAATTTAGATAATTAGATCCACCTAAGTAGGTACTTATATAAAACAATAAGATACAAAACTTTAAAAAAAAAAAATATATAACGGGTATTCGTCAAAAAAGTCTGATGCTAACGAGCGAACTTCGGTGACCAAACCGACCGTCCGTTCATAAAGACAGATACAGGTTGTTCTAAGAAGTATCTTTAGTGCTTTGTTTTATAATTGTACGTTTTCCTTCCTTGTGTGTTAGACTATTTTATAATAAATAAAAAATAATTAATATTCAAACTATCTATCTTCGTAATTTAATCTATGTATGTTTGTATGTATGTATTTATTTATTTTTTCGTATTTTATCTATTTATGTCTCAATATTGCTCACAAGTGGTCAGGAGCGCAACCGGTAGTTATTTCCTCCCGTGAGAATCTACATCGTTCCCGGCTGCGATGAAATGAGACCACCGCTATGTCGTCGCATTTCCTTGCTCATGGGAATCATGGCGATTGTGATGACGTTAGAGTATTTCTAATGGCACTGTTAGTTAATTGTCTATACAATTTTTAAGATTTCTGAAGTCTGAATTATTGTTAGCGTGTCGATGGCAATCTCAATTAATTCGACCAATTTAGCCACAACATTGGCGCTTTCAGTAGCGTTCATCAGTTCCCGCAACATGAAAACTGAAGGACATGTCCCATCAATATTTACAATGTCAAATCAAAAAGGGCGGATTCATCTATGAATATTCACCTGAGCTGGTTTTTTTGATAACTCATGTTCAGTTGGGAAATATTTAGAATATGGAACGCATCGGATTGGGAAGATAAACACTGTCTCGCCACAGCTTGTCCTGAGACCGTTCTCCAGTGGAATAAAGGATGTGCGACTATTAGTAATTAATTTAGCTAGACTATGGTACTTTGAGGAGAGGTAGGGGGGATCTCTGAGAGCGGAGATCAAAGGGACAAATTTATGGTCTCTGTGTTCTGTGTGGTCTATCACAATGAACGGATACTTCAAAGCGATAGTTTAATAATTCTCCGAAATGCTGATTTGGAATTACGAGTGTGTTTCCTCTCGATTCATCTTCAGAGCCAAGCCATCCAAATTAAGAACAATTTCCTTTTATTTGAATGCACTTAACCAACACACTGTTTTATATAATTGAACGTTTGAATTCGATTCATACGCAAACAACATTTGTTTTACATCAAAGAGTACGCATTTCCAATTTTAAAATGACCGAACCGATCCGTCCGTTCCGAAAATAGCCGAACGCACGGCATCGCACTGCCGACGTAATTCTTGACCCTATTCCAGAAATGTCTAAGTTCTAAACTTAGATTTTTCATATGGCCACGCAGTATGCAAAAGAGGACAGTCCTGTTAAAACGGTTTATTGACCTTTACCAAAATATTATATTTCAGGCATCTAACCATTTGTTTGTGTTTCTATAATGGATGGAAAAGTTTTCAATTTTCTTCTACGAATACAGTATTAAACGAAAATTAATAATTATTCTCTGAGTAAGATTGGGCGAACATTTTAGCTTAATCACGAGACTTAACTTTGAAAAGATTTGGAACATTTCAAAATAATTATTTCGTTAAAATCTCCTAAAACTTTCAAAAATATAAGTAGGTCAAACTTCTGAAGACTGCCTTGCTTTTTAAACGAAATTAGGAATTTTGTTCTATCTGAGAACCTAATTATTTATAAATCCCTTCAATTAAATAAATTGCCTAAACTAAGTACTTCAATAATCACATTCACTGTCTTGTATCCCACCTTTGCAAAGCCACCTAAGTTTGTGCATGAAAACTTCATAAATACACGTATTTATTTGACATGAACCGTCTCTCATAATTCTAATACTAGCTTATGCTCACGCCTTCGCCCGCGTTTTGTTCGCTAACTGTCCCACGGGATCATAATCGTGCTGGGATAAAAAGTATCCTATATGCTTATTATCTATCCCTCAACCAATTTCATCAAGCTCCATTCATTAGTTTTTGCGTGAAAGAGTAACAAACATTAATAATAGTATGAGTGGTTTTGAACCTATACCAAGTGATGTGTGTGTTTAATAAATTATTGCAATAAAACACATCATACCGCCAATATTAATGGAAGAAGGAATATTAATGGCAAATAGGGACTATTAAATTTAATTATGCTTTAGATAGATAAGAAGTAGATCAAATAAAAGTGGATTTGTTTTAAAATTAATGTAGTTTCAGTAGTTGTACATAAGTGAATCATACTACTCTACGAAGTAAATAGTACAAAAGCATGTGATTTTTTACATTCATTAGCCTATTACCCACTTTCAACTGCTTCTCCTAAATTCTACCGACAGTTGCCAAAAATCTTTCATTAAAAATATTGAATCACTAGATAATCCGTTAAAAATATAAATTGATAAAATGAAACAAAAAAAAATGTGCAAATATTAAAATTACTTCTTTTTAGAAAGAGACAATCAAAAAATCTTGAACCATGGTGCTCCTACATGATTGTGAAACCTCGAAGTGGGAAGCGAACCGCTGAATTGCGTAAGCGCACACTTTTGGTGTACACGCGTGTTCCGAGTATTCCCATTTATTCATTGAATCGAATGAGTGCTTGCCGATATTATAGCCACACCCTAATTTTATCATTTTCATAGAAAAACGTACGTATGAGATATGCTTTCAGGTGGGTGGCAAAGCCATAACATAAAAAATTCACACACTGGCTGGATTTACATTTAGGGGTATGAGGAACAGGGCGTAAAGTTCTTCAGCCTCTATAGAAAAGGGAGGATCCTCTGACCACACGGGTGTTACGTCTAGTGGACAGCTGCCCGACAATTACTGTCGGGTCCTGTACTGTACTGTCCTATACAATCTTATGTCAATGTAAACTTTGCTTGCGACTTGTAGAATATTGATGTTAGTTCTTCCGTCGTGTCAAAGATGGCGCTGTAGTACTTTTTGTTGTAAGTTGCTTTTTGTAGGTCGTTACATACACATGGCACAGCACCCGTTATGAATGACAACATAAAGATAACCCGACTGTTGTTATTTTCCTTTGTTGATTACATTGATTGAAGCGGTTGCTGTATCAAGCACGGCTTAACCTGAAGGACTACCCTAACGGCTGTTATTATTAGGCCACGAGGACCTCCACAAGGATAAGAGTGATGTTTTCTAAATGAATATAAATAAGTATTTATATATGTCGCAGTTTGATGATTTATTCCGTTAGACTCGGTCATCATGTGGGCAGAACGTGGGTTTCGTGCAATTAAAACACACACACACGGTACACTGCTTTTATCGAACTAACAAATAACTTGAAATTACAATCCAACACAATAACACTAGGCACAATGAATCGGGTTACAGTTTCGGGACGTCTTGATTCCGCCGCGATCAGACACTGACTGTCGTCCTCGCTGCGAGCTCGAAACATCACGAGTCTGTAGTAAGCGCGCTTAGGTGTGGGTAGACTGGTAAGTAGGTCGCTTGATGCCACCTTTGGCGCGCTTTCGATTCAATGGGGAAGCCCGTTAAAAGCTAATTGTAGATGGCACGACTATAGCTGGTTCTCAATCTGACTAATGAGGTCGAGCTATTATGAAATATAAAATGACATTACCAGATTTTCAACCAATGACGATGCTTGGAACTAGCTATGGTAGCGCCATTAGTTCCACAGTTTCCATCTCCATTGGTATCCGTAATAATGACCGACTCCGACATATTAATTTAGAAAACATCACTCTTTCCAGTGGGGTTGGCGGAAACTACGGAATGCCACTTGGTACGATCCTTACTTACTCGTATTTTACAACAACAACATACATTTATTTGCAGGCAACTTTGGCCCATAGATATATACCTTACAGACTAACATGCTTATTAAATACAATTTGTGTTTGTAAATAAAACTTTAAAACTACTTAAGTAAGTAGCACTTCACTTGCTCACTATGTCACTGTGCGCAACCTGCGCCATTTCAGCTCCATTTTAACCTTAATACTTTTGCACTGTATGTGATAATTTTAGTGAGGTACTTTTATTTTATTTTATTTCGACAACTCCACTTGAAATGAACACGTCTTTTAAATCAAATCAAAATATTAGCTCAGTAATATCGAAGAACAGTACAGCATTTTATTTATTTCAAAATTCGAACGCCATAGCGTGATGCTAAACTGACAGCTGTCTTATTGTTTCAAATATAATTTCCTCGAATCGGGGCAAGCCTTTGTTGATTTTATCGTCTATTGTTTTTAGGCCACGGTCTTAACGTAAAAATTATAGATTTTTCCAACCAACGATATCTTTATCAAAATAAATCATGTTACTACTGACAAATATGAACACCACACATAATGAAAGTCAAAATGAATTCGAATGTTTCAGCTAAGACCGTTAACTTTAAACAAAGAGAACAAAACATTGCATGATATATGAAGTCTTATGTTTGTGGAATTTTCTGGTGAAAAATCATAGCTTTCTGCATTTTTTGGAAAAACAGTCATAACAATGTTTTATGAATAAACTAGCGACCCGTTCCCGATTCGCTCGGTTCTTGCAATATGACTAAACATCGAGAATTCTATGTTATATGTAAGTTTCATTTCAAATAATATTGTTTACATGAACATTTCAAAACGAATTCCCTGAATATTGGAATTGAAAACCGCATCCAATTGCAATTTTTAGTATTCGTCAAAATCGGGCACGAGACTCCTTTTTAGTTTTTTTGTCTATCCTTCATAGTTTCGGAATTGTTCAATCACGCCCACTTGAAAAAGGTCACCCTGTATACATAGTATTTATTACAATTATATATATTTATACATATTTATGGAAGAGAAAAGTAATATACATAATGAAATAATGAAGAACTTCCAAACAAACTGTGATTTCCTATTTAACCTCTAAATGGGATGAATTTAAACATTCCATAATAGTCGGTTTATTCCCGAGTTTAATTAATGAGACCACGTTTACTTTTAGCCATAGCAATTAACTACACAAAGGGAATAGCAGCTGCATAGCAGAACAAAAGTAGAATAATATATCAAGACAACGTTACACCTGGGACGCTCCACACGATTACAGCTGCATATTCTCGAAGTAAAACCATCTCATCCGTCTGACGCGGACGCCTCGTTCACGACCTCATACGTTATCGCACTGTATGTCGCGTCGCAGTAATTCGTAGAGTGGTCTAAGACCAAGATCTCTAAGGGTGAAATGAAATGATAAAATGATGTTCATTTTTGCAAATAGGTTTCTACAAACACTTTTACACGTCATCTTTTTTTTAAACTAGATGAGGCCGGTGTTTCGTACGTGACTACTCTGAGAAGAAACAGCCGAAAGAAACTCAGAGGTCACAGTCTCTTTAAAGTCCAGTCATATCTTGGCCAACTCACATGAGGACTATGGAGATAAGTATCTGAGATGGTCTTTTGAAGAAAGAACCACACAGATTTGAGTGGACCTGTCCAACCAGTGCAAGCATTTGTCAGTTATCGTGTAGCTCGACTTATAACTCAAAGAGCTCATCACGGAGAGTCCGCAATGTGTAACATGTTACATGTAACATATCCGTTATACGTTACACGATGGTTATATAACACAATTCAATAAAGAGGTCACCAATCTAAACTAATATTATACAGAGGAAAGATTTGATTGTTTGTTTGTTACGATTTAACTCAAAAAGTACTCGACCGAATTAAAAAATTCTTTCACCCTTAGAAAGTTACATCTTTACCAAGTAACATAGGCTAAATTGACAACATCGAAGAAAATGTTATGTGATTGCTTCTTCGAGTTTAAATAGTAATTTTACTGTTTGGTGTTATATACCGACATATATTATCTATTATAAATTTTCAGTTTCAAATATTCTAATTACTATATGTAGAAACTTGAAATTGGCCATATTTTGTATAAACTATTACTAAATGTCTGCTTAGCTGTAAGTTTTCCTAAAAATAAATAAATTGTATCACAATTTTCGTAGACGAAGTCGTGGGCGAAGTGTTAGTGATTAATAATATGAACGTGTCATATAAAAATAACTTTGCGAAATGATACTTAATCTGGACGCACCGTAAGATATTCCCGGCGATTTCGTCCCTTCTAGAAAGAAAGAAAGAAAAAAAACTTGTCGCCGGGACATTGGTGCACACAAGTGCCAAAAAAATAACAATTTACAAATATTTATAAATACAGCTTGCACGAACACGACATGCTAGACATTTCCAGCACGCGTAGCATGACCACCGTAGAAACGAAACGGGCTATATCGACGGCATAATCGACAAACTGAGACATCTTCTATCTGTCATGTTATATCGATTCTTCCGTAGACAAAACTCGTTTCTACAATGGTCATACTACTCGTGCAGAAGTGAGGAATTCGCCGCGAATCGTTTTGCGCGGACTTTGCGCGATGGCGAGGTAATGGTAATGTTAAATGGCGCAAATACATCGCATCTGCAAATATCGCGCGATTATCGTATTACTCGCGAGAGATTCTCAGCGAAGTCGCCCTTTCTAGAGAAGGCCTAGGTGCCGCATTTCACGGGTCGAGTGAACGTGTTAGTCGTGGCCGAACGGTTACAACTGCATTCACGTAAAACCATCTCATCCATTTAAAACATGCAAAATGTAAAATCGTTGCGGTTTCTAGTAATTTGTGGGATGTAAAACTGTTTCCATATTTTTACTTTTTTCGTCGGGAATTTCATGTGAAAACGTGTTTTTAGGGTTCCGTACGTCAAAAGGAGAAACGAAACCCTTATAGTATCACTTTGTTGTCTGTCTGTCAAGACCTTTTATATCAGGAACGCGTAGAGGTATCGAGTTGAAATTAAAACCATCTATGAAGATCTGCAGTCCTTTCAAGCTGTGTAAAAATCAAACTTCTAAGTTAACGTAAAAAAAAGAGAGACGGCCGTTTATGCCGCAAAAAACGTAATAGTATATTTCGACACTCTCAAGGGAATCAAAATGTATAGGGTACTTCCCGTTGACCTAGAACTATGAAATTTGGCAAGTAATATCTTCTTATACTACTTGTACAGAGAAAGATCTGAAAACTATACATTTGTAATTGAATCATAAAAAAAAAACATCTTTATTTTTATGATTTAATTCACGCGCATGGCAAAAGCGAATTTGTACGGAACCGTCAGTGGGCAAATCTGACTTGCACATGTCCGGTTTTTTATAACGGTTAGACTAAGAGTATTTTTTGTGGTAAAATTCTCGGTTCTGGAATAGTATGTTAATATTGAATTTTATCAAAATACGAGCGAAGGCACTTTTAAAGTCAGTTTTTCAAGCAGGCATGGATGACCAAATCCGAAACTATGAGGAATAGCCTGGCATTGTTTCGACGTATATGGCCCTACACAACCACTAGAAAAATTCAACCTGTACATCTCATGTAATTAATTACATACAGTTAATTTCATACAATTAATAATATACAGTCAGAAACGTAACTTTAACGGTTTTGCTGCACAAAATGCAATACCTTCATATTTTTGGTCAAAAAGAATGTTGTAGAGTTTGCTTTTTACTTTGACTTAACTCATACGTGCTTAATAACAAATCATTTACTGATATCAAACATTGTTTTAAGCTTTTTAACTAAACTTTATAATTAAACTTATTTTCCTTATTTTATTTTTTTGATTAATCTGCGACAATGGCTTTTAGAATTTTTTTTTTACTCTCTGCAAGAGTTTATGCAGTACAAAGTATAATTTTAAAGAATGTAGACAGTTGTTTGTAAATAGTTTTAATATTTTTATTTTATTCTTGTTGGAAAAACTTAACATTCTTATTGGAGAAACTGACATTCAACACATTTCTCAAGTTCTCATTTTTTTCCAAGTACTTATATTTAGTTGTTGTAATTCGTTTTAACATATAAAGATTCTGTATAGTTTCAGCTATACACACGTATTTTTTGTTTTGGTGTAGCTGCAGTAGTTTACGAGAAAATAAGCTTTAAATGGGAAGTGGCACGGGGCGCTCGCGCGGCAAAAATGTGAGCGGGAGCGGGAGCATAAGAGCGCGTCACGTTACACATTTGAGCGAGTTAGAGCGGATAATGAGCATTACGTTACACAACAATGTGAAATAAATTTGCATGCCCTAAACAACACTGCAGGCAAATATGGTTTGTGCATACATCACCAACTTTTACATCTGGTAACACCTGTAATATATGCAAATAAATGATTCTTATTCCGTGATTGTTTTGGGACCTCACAATAAATCACCAACAAGGAATATATCTCGTAAGTGACAGTGAATTTTAATATACAGAATATATTTATAATACCTTGCCCGTACCTACAATTAAAATAAATTAAATGTGCACATTAAAATATACCCACCACTCGTGCGAATTAAAGTGTGAATTTGAAAACATCATCTGCCTTCCTATTCCTTAACTTTGTTGGGGTCGAATTCCAGTCTAACCGGATGCAGCTGAGTACCAGTATTTTACATGAAGCGACTGCCCATCTGACCTCCACAACACAGTAACTGGATAATACGATACCCCTTGGTAAGACTGGATGTCAGACTTTTGGCTTCTGACTACTCGTAACGACTGTCAAAGATCTACAAATGACAGTCGGGACCAACGGCTTGACGTGCTTTCCGAGGCACAGAGGAAACTCGGTATGTAATTATGGTCACCCATTCACGGTCCGTGATGAAGTGCCAATTTCAAAACAACCCTTCCAATTCTGCAACCACATATACATATATATATATGACACGATATATTTATACAGTCCTAAATCTGAATAATATATCAAATAACAAAGACATACGGTCTATCTGCCTTTTGTATTAACCATTTTGCCACAGAGAACATATTCTTGATTTGATCCTATGAAAACAGTCCTTTACAAACATTGATAGCCTGAAACACAGGTTTTAAATAAACCTAGATCGGGCAGGTCGCTATCAAACATCTGAATTGTACTATCATTACTTGCAACGGTTGTTTTTTTTATCTTTGCCCCACACTTGGAATTTCTCCTGTATCGTGGGTGCGTTTACAAACATTTAAATTATCATACACAAACAGCCAGACCCGGAACAACTATCTGTAGGCCATACAAATATTTGTTCCGTGCGGGGATCGAACCCGCTACACGCAGCGCAGCAGTCGGTCGCTCAACCACTGTGCCAACCGTGCCGTTAATTTTAGTTATAGTTTACTTATTAGTACGAATTATGCCACTGTATGAGAAATAATAAGTAGCGTCTAAATGTCCACTTTTTGTAATACTGTTCTAAATAAATTATTCTATTGAATGTCTTTGTAATTATATTAAAGGGGGCATCCACTAATTACGTGAGGCGTTTAGGGGGGGGGGGGAGGGTGTCGAGCCAAATCTCACCTAATCTCACGAGGGAGAGAGGGGCGATCTCGGCAAATATCACGTAATTTTTTTCCTGTATGAAATATTGTAAATATGCTTACATGTTATAATAAAAATTATTAAGCAAATTATGTTTGTTAAATCAATCCAACGCAATCAAGCACAGGTTAACGTATTTACACTTAACTACGAATTTTGATACATCTCACGTGAGATTAGAGGGGTGGTGAGGGGGTCAAGTCAAGTCTCACGATATCTCACCAAAGGGGCGAGAGGGGGTCGAAAAATCGACAAAATTGCCTCACGTAATTAATGGACGCCCCCAAAGATGTGGGAAGAATGTTAACTTTAGTAACTTAGCTTCACTACTGTATTCTCCAATGGCATAGATAGAGGGGTAGGGTAACTAATCTGCATGCATAGTCTGGACCTTAAAAGAGTCTAGCACCTTTGAGTTTGTTTCGGCTGTTGCTTCTTAGAGTAGGTACGAAATACCGCCCTAACCTACTTACAAAAAAACCGGCCAAGTGCGAGTCGGACTCGCGCACGAAGGGTTCCGTACCATTTTATATAAAAAACGAGCAAAAAATTCACTTTTTTGTATGGGAGCCACCCTTAAATAATAGGTCTTTACCTATGAAATTGCCGTATTGCAGTACAGACTTTTTCAAACAAAAAAAAGTTTTGATTGGCTATGAATTCTAAATTCAAATTAATTTTGTTTTAAAAATATGACATTCTATTTACAAAATCAGTCTTTTGTTTATTGATTAGCGTTGTATTTTCATTACATTTCAAAATTTTTCCTCATAATGGATACTTTAAAATTTCGTGTAATTATGGAATATGAGTTCCGTCGTGGCACCAACGCGGCACAAACGACCCGTAACATCAACGACGTTTACGGAGAGAACTGTACAAACGAACGCACAACCCGTTATTGGTTTGCTCGGTTCCGTTCTGGGAATTTTGACTTGAAAAATGAACCTCGTGGTCGTCCGGAAACTTTGGTCAACAATGATGAATTAAAGTTGATTGTTGAAGCTGATGAAACTCAATCTACAGCTGAGCTGAAAGCAGCTTTTGATGTTAGCATTAAAACAATATTGGTCCATTTGCGACAGATTGGCAAGATAAAAAAGCTTGATAGATGGGTGCCCCACGAACTTAACGATTTGCGCTGCTTAACAGGCACAGAAATGAAGGAATTTTGAACCGAATTGTTACGTGCGACGAAAAATGGATTCTTTTTGACAATCGAAAGCGCTCAGCAAGTTGGTTAGATCCTGGTTCGGTACCAAAGCAATGTGCAAAACGAAAAATGACCCCTAGAAAGGTGATGGTTACAGTTTGGTGGTCTAGTGCTGGTGTGATTCATCATAGCTTTTTACAAAACGGCGAGAGCATTACTGCAGATGTGTACATTGAAGAACTGACCACAATGATGGCGAAACTCGCACGTCTGCAACCAGCTTTGGTCAATCGGTCGTCTCCACTGCTACTTCACGACAACGCGCGGCCCCATACTGCACAACAGACCGTCTCTAAGCTGCATGAGTTGGGTTTGGAAGCTCTCCCTCATCCGCCATACTCACCAGATCTTGCGCCTTCCGACTATTACTTTTTCCAAAATTTTGACAACTTTTTAGCGGGAAAAAAATTCAATTCCCGAGAGGCAGTACAAAACGCCTTTGAAGAGTTTGTTGTCTCCCGTCCAGCTGATTTTTTCAAGAAGGGCATCCATAAACTGCCCCAGCGTTGGCAAAGATGCATTGATTGCAGGGGTGATTACTTTGAATAAAATAAATAAATAAGTTCGAAAAAAAAATACTGCAACTTTTTTCAAACAAAACGGCAATTTCATAGGTAAAGACCTAATATTTGTTTTATTCTGTTTTTAGTATTTGTTGTTATAGCATCAACAGAAATACATATTCAGTGAAAATTTCAACTCGCTAACTATCACGGTTCATGAGATACAGCCTGGTGACAGACGGACGGACGGACGGACAGCGAAGTCTCAGTAATAGGGTCCCGTTTCACCCTTTGGGTACGGAACCCTAAAAATATCGTGCAAAACTTGTTTTTAAAATAAACACCATTAATAGAATCCTTGTATTTTGCCGGACTCGACGTTTTCAGGATTTGGGGATGATGATTCTTTAGGGACATTAATCTGAGCACCAAACTACAATTTTATTGAGAAACTAGCTGTGCCACGCAACTTCGTTTCCGTCACATTTTCTCCGTTTTCGCAACATTTTTCATTGCTGCTCCGCTTCTATTGATCGTAGCGTGATAATAGCTAGCCTTCCTCGATAAATGGGCTATCTAACACTGAAAGAATTTTTCAAATCGGACCAGTAGTTCCTGAGATTAGCGCGCTTCAGCTTTATAATAAATATTAAGTATAGATTAGTATATAATATATATATAGAAAATAGATATAGATTAGTATAGATGTGTGGTAAACAAATCTTAGTAATACTTTTACGCATTCGGTACTACTGAGCATGGGGTCTGATTCCAAGTTTACGCAAAGTTTTATTGGGGTTTTCAACCAACAATTGTACATTGTTACCCCAGGGGTGAAAGTAACTTATTTAGTCCCGAGACGGGGTCTCGCCAATAGGTCGAGGGTGTTAGAATAACTAATTAGTTTGTAAACGCAACCTATTACGTCACTGTCAGTGCTGTGACACCTGTCAATTTGATTTTGACACTCCTCTCTTTTTTTCGCTGCCATCTATGAGATTGTGCGTGTTCTTTTGTCGTTCGCCTAAAATTAAATAAATCCTGTTGAATAACCAATGCAAGTTTTCTTTTCTGTCCGAATTATCCAACATGGTAGCAGAGCGTGGTTGCTAAAACCGAAACACGCTGATATTTCGGACAGATTGGCGAAGAAACCGGTAAGCGGAATCCACATTGTCGTACCACGCCACGAACATTGAAAAAATGGCGACAACACAATACATGAATTCAATTGAGAAACTCAAGGGATCAGAAAATTACTCCACTTGGAAATTCTCTATGCGAATGTTGTTGATTCATGAAGAATTATGGGAATTTGTTGAAAATGACGTGAACGACGATAAAAAGAAAAGAGAAATCGAAAAGGCGTTGGCGCGAATAGCCCTATCGGTTCATCCGACGGTAATTCCATACATTCGCTCCGCCAAAAGTGCCTATGAAGCATGGCAAAACCTGAAGAAGGCGTATGAAGGTCGCGGATTGTGCAGAAGACTAGGTCTTCTTAGAAGTTTGTTTGGCACAAAATTATGTGACAGCAGCTCAATGGAGAACTACCTCAACAAAATTAAGGAAGCCTCGCATCAATTGAGTGAAATTGAGTCATCACTGGACGATGAATTTATTGCTGTTATAATGCTGAGTGGCCTAACTGAAGACTTTGATCCGTTGATCATGGCCATTGAAAATGCTGGTACTAAATTGAGTACTGAACATGTCTCTGCCAAACTATTAGAAGAGACACGAAGGAGAGAAGACAAGCAGGAAAATGTAACTGCTCTTATCACACGGAAGCAACCCAAATGTTTTAAGTGCAAGCGTGTTGGGCACATCTTGAAGAATTGTCCTGATAAACAAACTACAGGACAGTCTGCAGCGGAAAAGGTTACACAGTCTCACAGTCAAGGTCGAGATAAGAACAAACCAAAGAATAAACCAAGGGACAAGGCTCTTGTCGCTGCGCTTTCTGTCAAGGTGAATAGTGATGTGTGGTATATAGACTCCGGGGCCACAAACCATATGTGCAATAATGAAAAATTTATGGTAAATAACACTCCAAATAAAACTGTGGATGTGAGTATTGCAAATGGTGAAAAACTATTGACTGCTGGAATAGGACAAGTGATGGTACAGTTGAAAAACGGTGTAAAGACAATAAGTGATACTTATTATGTACCTAATTTATGTACAAATTTATTGTCAGTTAGTGCTATGACTAAAAAGGGTTATATAGTTACATTTGATAGTAGTTCATGTACTGTTTATGATGGTGTTGAAGTTTTAGCTACTGGTACTCAAATAAATGGTGTCTATCAACTCGACACTGTATCTGACAATAGCTGTGCTGAGGATAAGGCATTAGGGGTGGCTGCAGCAGCAGCAGCAGGCTCAACGTCACAAGAGGTATGGCACAGACGTCTAGGGCACCTCAACTCCAGGAGTATGCAACTGCTACAGTCAGGTATGGCTACTGGTATTAACTATAGTGTGTCTGAATATCACCAGTGTGTACCGTGTATTGTAGGAAAGCAATCCAGATTGCCTTTTCCTAAGAGGTCCTATACTAGAGCTACAGATGTGTTAGGTTTAGTGCATACAGACCTATGCGGCCCTATTCAAACTCCATCTCTAAGTGGTGCTAAGTATGTGTTGAGTTTCATAGACGATTACACAAGAAAACATTATGTTTATTTTCTGAAATCAAAAGATGCTACTTTTAGTTATTTTCAGCAATTTAAAGCTCTTGTGGAAAATGAAACTGGAAAGAAATTAAAAATACTTAGAAGTGATAGAGGAGGAGAGTATATGAGTTCTAAATTTCAGGATTTTCTCAAGATTAATGGTATTAAACATCAGAAAACTGTGTCTGATTCTCCGCAGCAAAATGGAGTTGCTGAGCGCTCCAATAGAACCATCATGGAGAAGGTCAGGTGCATGCTGCGGGATGCTGGACTCGACATGAGATACTGGGCTGAAGCAGTGAATACTGCTGTCTATTTGAAAAACCGAAGTCCAACTAAAGCAGTTCCTGGCACAACTCCAGAAGAAAAATGGGGTGGAATTAATGTAAAGCTAGACCATTTAAAAATTTTTGGTTGTATTGCATATGCTATGGTGAAGAATAGAAAGAAACTTGATGTGAAAGGAAAACCATACATATTTGTAGGATATAGTGAAGAATCTAAAGGGTATAGGCTCATTGATCCAGAAAATCCAAGGGATTGTGTAATTTCTCGTGATGTTGTTTTCATAGAGAACAAATTTTATAAGAATGAAATGTCAAATGATGAAAAAAGTGATCAACAACTGCTTGTTGATCTAAGATTGAATCAAAATGATGTTCAACCATCGGAATCATCCACTGTGAGTTCTGATAATATATCTGATGACATAAGATTATCACAGGATACACAACAAAGGATAAGCACAATCACAATAGATGATTCCGACAGTGAACAGACAAATGATGGCTCAGATGATCGCTTGGATCAAACTTACCTTCCAGAAGAAGATTCTGCAAGTGAGACAGAGTCAACAGAAGAATGCAGCTATGATGATGCTCCTGAGTCGCCGCTCATGACCAATTTTGTGACTATGGTGGACTGCAATGATCCTGATGAACCTGAGACTGCAGCCGAGGCATTGAGTGGACCAGAGTCAGTTAGTTGGCGTAAGGCGATGACAGATGAGTATGAATCCTTTATAAAAAATAAATGTTGGACACTGACAGAACGAGATCAACAGAAGAAGCCTGTAAAGTGCAGGTGGATATTTAAGAAAAAGTATGGAGTAAACGGTGAATTGTTGAAATTTAAGGCTCGTTTAGTTGCCAGGGGATACACTCAAAAATATGGTATTGATTATCTGGAAACTTTTTCCCCTGTCGTGAGATACTCCACACTTAGATTATTAATTGCTTTAGCAGCTGAGCATGACATGTGTATTGAACACATGGATGTCAAAACAGCGTTTCTGAATGCAGACCTTAAAGAGACGGTTTTTATGGAACAACCACAGGGTTTTGAAGTTAAGGGGAGTGAGAATATGGTATACAAGCTCAACAAAGCTGTTTATGGTCTTAAACAGGCATCAAGATCCTGGTACGAGAAAATTACCAAGGTATTATGTGATAAGTTGAACTTCAGTCGTTTAACTTCAGAACCATGTGTTTACTATAGGTCTGTTAAGCATTCTATGATAATCATAGCTTTGTATGTGGATGATCTGATCATGTTTTGTTCACCAACTTTTCAAGAAAAAGACAAAATTAAGGCTGAATTGCAGCAGGAATTTGATATCACAGATCTAGGGCCAGCTCAACATATACTTGGTATGAAGCTCTCTAGAAAAGGTAATGAAATCTCTCTTAGTCAGTCTAATTATATTCAAAAATTGTTAAAGAAGTTCCGGATGGAGGATTGTAAACCTTCAGGTACACCGATGGAGACTGGTCTGAAGTTACCCAAAGAAACTCAGAAGGATGAAACTTATGATTATAGAGGGTTGGTAGGGTCACTTATGTACATAGCAGTTTGTACGAGACCAGACATCAGTTATGCGGTGAGCTATCTAAGCCAATTTAACAATTATTTTAGTGAAATTCATTGGAAGGCTGCTAAAAGAGTTTTACGATATCTAAAAGGTACACTTAATTTGGGTCTTGTTTATACTAAAGGTGGATTGAATATAAGAGCTTATGCTGATGCAGATTGGGCATCAAACAATATAGATCGTAGGTCGTATACGGGCTATGTGTTTTTCTTAGGTAAATCTATTATCTCCTGGGAGAGTAAAAAGCAACGTACTGTTGCATTGTCTAGCACAGAAGCAGAGTACATGGCTTTATCAGATACATGTAAAGAAGCTCTTTTCATAAGAAAGTTTTTATTTGAAATACTTGGTACTATAACTAAATTTACCATATTTAATGATAATCAATCTGCTATAAAACTTTGTAAAAATTTTATGTTCCATTCCAGGACAAAACATATAGATATACGCCATCATTTCATTAAAGAAATTGTCAATAATGGTATAGTTGAAATAAAATACTTATCAACTAATGTTATGTTGGCTGATGTATTAACGAAATCACTTTGCAAAGAGAAACATTGTGAATTTACTAATTTGATGTTATGTTAACTGTGTAACTCATTTTATGTATGTTTTGCTAGTTTGTATGATAGTTTTATAGATGTCTTATATTGTTATATAATATGATAATAAAGTTTGCGTTTAAGGGCCAGTGTTAGAATAACTAATTAGTTTGTAAACGCAACCTATTACGTCACTGTCAGTGCTGTGACACCTGTCAATTTGATTTTGACACTCCTCTCTTTTTTTCGCTGCCATCTATGAGATTGTGCGTGTTCTTTTGTCGTTCGCCTAAAATTAAATAAATCCTGTTGAATAACCAATGCAAGTTTTCTTTTCTGTCCGAATTATCCAACAGAGGGACTATATAAGTCTTCAACCCGAGGTAAATACTGTGCTTTTCATTACGAATACAAGGCAAGTAAAAATAAAAACATGAATTAGCTAAAGAAAAAATTAGTGAATTTTATTTCGGATTGCCGCTTTCCCGTCTGTTTTGTTTTTTTTTTCTGTGGCCAGCCAGCTATTCAGCCATTATTTTTCATTTTCATCATTGAAAAAATGGTAAATGTTTTGCCCAACTCTATGTTATTTTATAGTATTTTATAGAAATTGATGAAACTAAATTATAATAAAGTTATTTAAAATATATATATTCTTTAAGCAATACTTAACTTTAAGTTATTTAAGTTTTACATCGTGGCTGCATAGTAAGTTGGAACATGGTTCAATGAACATGTGTAAATAGAGCTAGTATTTTTTTTATAATTTGACATCTGTCAGTTGAAAGGGATTCTCCCTAGGGATGAAAAGTATTACTTTCATCCCGCTCCTCAGGCTACTTCAGACCTACTTTCAGAGTATGAGTAGGTAATGAAAAAGGATTTTGTTAGTAGCCACGGAGTCTAGATTTGTGACCGCTTTAACACCTTACTAAATGGGACTGATGGAAAAATCTAATAACACATTGCGTGACCGGGAAATCGAACCGAGAACCTTATCTTCAGCTGTCGCATTTGCGTCTACTAGACTACGCTGTTGACTTTTCAAACGTGCACCCAATTAATGCAGGCGTCTTTCATCATCATCATCATCATCATTCCAGCCGAAAGACGTCCACTGCTGGACATAGGCCTCTCCCAACGCCACATTGACATAAGCGGGGACTTTGCCATAATCGCCACGTTTGGCAGGCGGGTTGGCGATCGCAGTACGGTTGTTACAAAACCACAGAGAACGCTGCTGCCCATTCTCTGGCAAGTCCCTTAGTCGCCTCTTACGACACCCACGGGAAAATATGGGATAGTGCTATTCTTTACGTCCGACACCATACAGAACAGGCGTCTTTACATGATTAAATTCTAGAAACTTCTAGACGCTAAACTAAACCTCTATTAATTAAATGCAGACGTGAACAAAACCGTTGAAACTAAGTTAGACCTTAGTTTGACTGGACTGAGGTGAGGGTGGCTGATAGAATTAGCAAAGCTGAAACGACCAACTCTGAAAGTTAGTTTTATTTGGTTTGCAGAATCTTTGATACAATAATTTTGCTGTGCGTATGAATGTGGATGTCTATTACAGTCGGGGAAGACCAAAGAAACGATGGATGGATCGTGTGATAATTGCACTAGAAAGTGTCTTATGATATGACGAGTACTATAGAAGTATAGAGGAAAAGGTCATGCTGCGCCGACTCCAAATAAATTAAGATAAGCGCTGGAAAATGATGTTGAATTCTTTGTGCGTTATCCCTGACCCTTCTCTTAACAAAATCATCTTCCTGTCCTTGTCGGCGCAACACGTTTTCTTTTTCCATTCTCCCCTGCCAAACGTCACAACTTTACTATCTCTCTCTCTTTCATATCATCACACACAATTCATTCATATTTTCTTTGGCCTACATTGATGGAGAGGAAGGTAAACATTCATATCCAGCTCTCTTTTAGCCACGTGCGTTTTCTTTCCAAAATAATGTATCCATAATAGTACACATTATTTTTCGAGTCTGGGTATTGTTCTTTTGAACCATGCAACGGAGATTGATACTAAAAGAAAAACCCCGTGTCGGAGCGATTTTTCCATTAGTAAATTTTTACTAGTTAGACTTGTAACTGCGCATTCCCTCGCAAATTTTCAATCACAGATTTTTGAGTGAAAGCAATGGAGGAACTATTTTAATATCTTTGCTACCCAAGACTGAATGAAGCCTCTTTTCCAAGAAATAATATTAAAGGCGTTTCGTTACTGAGCTATTTACTTGAAAGAAGTGCCAGTATTTTTAGTTGAGAAGGTAAAATATTGGGTTGGTACTTGGTACCTATTTTCCTCTTTTGCAGAAATCCTTTAAAATCATTGTATTTTACGCCAGCACCTTCTATTTATTTATTATAATAACCTTTTATTTAACTGGCATTGTTAGTCAGTTTGTTAGTGGGTATGCACTGATTAAATCTTGCAACTGAATTCAAACCAATGTCCCCCGAACCGATTTAGCTGAAATTTAGCACACACTTTTGGTTCTGGTCACAATACATTTTTTATGATAGACATGACCTGACTCTCTAGAGAACTCCTCAACGGTTATTAGACGGTTGATAGCACGGACCCGAAATTTTGTAAACACGTTCGATGTTGATAAAAGCACGTTTTATTTAAATTAATTTTAACATTCATAACTCACATTTTATACGTGCTTATAATTTGCAACGACTATCACAAGATTCTGCTTCTCCAATCTCCAATCAAAGCAAAGTCACCTGCATAACTTCTATAGGGACCCTATTCTAATCAGCAGTATCACAAATGAAGGTACTTCTTCCACAGACAAAAGCCTAGGTTTAACTAGGACTGTCGGTTGGCTAACTTGAACTAAGTTTAAATTGCGTTGCACTGTCTGGAGTGGCCGCTGGTTTTGTGGGGCCAGTTTCTAGGGTTGACCAGTCGGAGAGCGTTTACGCCTTACGACATTTCAAACAAACTTTCAAGTCCTTATTTTCCGAAATGACTGAACCGATTTTAATGATGAAGCACTAAAAGAATTATGACAATCCGAAAACCCGAAAAAAAGCTAAAAAGCAGACGACTATCAGAAAAATTTGATAAGTTTTTAACAAAAAAGAAAATAATAGAAGCATAGATTTACTTTTCCTCTAAATTTTGATATAAAAATTATTTACATCAGTTTAGTTTTGAAGAAGAAAACGGTGTCTAAACGTCTTTTGGTCAACTTTTTTGTAGGTAAAATCAGCCTGAGCTGCAGTTGTCCCTTTCGCACTTTACGGGGGCTTGGTCAGGCGCAGCGCGACGGCAATAGTTTCTTCAAATACCTTCTAATACTTTCAAATACCGACTAGAGTCCCCTCATAATATTATTTCCTATACAACAATAAACTCACAACCTCTCGTATGGTGACCATGATACTGAACAACTTTTGTTCTCTGATTTCTGGGAAGACACAACACATAACATAACATCACGCTTGTAATACCCGGAGGGTTAAGCAGAGGTGTACCTAATAGTACACCCACATTTCACTAGTTATGTTTAAGTCCCATGTAATAGGGGCGAGCCTATTGCAATCAACCGGGCACAAATCCAGACTCCGTGGCTGCCACTGAAAAAATGGAAAAACCCAATATCACCTACCAAACCTGGGAATCGAACCGAGGACCTCATGCTCAACAATCGCGCATGCAAGGAAGACCAAAAAGGCAGACATTAATTATAAAAAATTTGGTTGTCTGTAAAGTCGGTTTACAGACGATAGTTTAACGTGACAACGTCATAACAAAACATTGATGAAATGATTGCATACTTTTATGAATAGCAAGCCGAACGCTCAAACCGATCGTGCCTTTCGCTCGCTCGTGCAGCGCTCTCGCTCCGATCGTAACGTTACAATGAGCGTAACGTTACAATTGGCAACTACAGTACTTTCACAAGTTATTATGCCTTGTGACTGGGACTGCAGCTTCGCGTTTTTTTTTGTTTTTTGACTTTCAAAAGTGCCTGTAATGGTCTAATTGAAATAAACGCTTTGAGTTTGAGTTTGAATGAGTCATCCTTTTTCGTGCGTCCAGCCAGCGTTCATCGATTTATTAGACGTCAAAAATTAGTGTATTATTATTTGTGAATGTGACAACCCTGCTTGCAACGGTCTGAAGCACAGCTGGTTTCGTAGTTTGAAGAACGATTGTTGTGTTCGATGGTCTATCCGCTATCGGTCAGGATTGGATTCATTCGTTCGTTCAATTCAGATTTTGGTCTGTTTGTCAACTAGTTCATTCAGTTTGCGTCGGCGTTTGATCTATACAAATAAATAAAATTTAAGTATCTGTTTGTATTTTTAAAATAACTTTTAGCTGAATACATATGGAAGTAAACACCGGCACTTAAAACAAAAAAAAAAACTTTTTGTTACTTTTTGTCTGTCTGTCTATTTTTTGTTTCGGCAAAAAATATCGGAAACGGCTCTACTGATTTTGACGGGATTTTTACTGCCAGATTTTAATGTCATAAGGAATAACTATGGCTACTTTTATTTAAGAAAAAGATTACGGTTCCTTCGCAAAAAAAAAAGAAAACACTTGAAGTTGTTAAATAAAAATAATTAATAAAATAAAAATCACAAGACACTTCAATTTTATTTGTTTTTATATTTATGTGTATGTATCAGGCTTAAGTTTCAAACTACGGAACAGAACCGCTTACCATTCATAACGACAATACACGAATAACTTTGCCATCTAGTTATCGAGAGGTATTCAAATTAACAATAGCAGACGTACCGTGCAACTATAAATTTGTAAGACGGACCTGTAAACTGCTATCACAGTCGTAGTGCATTCTGCTATGCTGGAGAGGTTAACGAGGATAATTATCATTTGATAAAGGCATTATCAGATGTAAAGGCTAGTGTAGAACAACAATGCTTCCCCAATTATGTAGGTACCCGATGAATTCTGCTCTAGATTTCTGAACTGTGAATATTCCTAGCATGAAATTTAAGTGAGAATAAACATAGGAATGTGATTGATGGACTGTAGTATGAAACCAAAAACAATGCACAAACAAAATTATGATCAGACTATTAGACATTTAGCTGATGATCACACAAGATCAGACGGTTAGCCTACTTTTGCCCCAAAGAATCAGCATTGCCATCCAACATGGCAATACCTCCTAGGCACTATTTCTGTTGACAGCGAGGTGATTTTTTTGCATTTACTCATATGTAGAAGTGAAAACTTCTTTGGCCGCGTTGAGTGATTTTTGGTCGGGGAAAAATTTTTAGGTTCGCGTCACCAATATGCTCGTGACATATTGCGCGAGACTAGCGACGCGTTTAAAAATTCAAAAAACGAACACAGTAATTCCGTTGTTTTGCGTTTTCACTTTTGCCAGCAATCCTTATGACTGCCTCTGTTTGTTTTTTTATTTTAGTTAATTTGTACTATACAGGGTTATTGGTAAAACACCAACAACCTCTTAAGAGGTCATTCTACTCATCCGTATGAACAATTTTTACTATGAAACCAAACCTGATATCGTGAAAAAAAATCAGATTCTCCCTACATTTTGACAAGTTACGTGAACATAAAGTACGGGACAGCTGTTTTTTGTTTCACGATTTCATGTTTGGTCCTCATAGTAAATGTTGTTCATAATGATGAGTACAACGACCTCTTAAAAGAGGTTATTGGTGTTTTACCAATAACCCTGTATAACTTTGAAAATAAACAGAGTATTATGGTAGCTTTGCATTGCTTTTCTCTTAATTTATCTAAACGAACAAATTGAATACGTGTATCTTTCACCATCTATAGTACATTACTGCCGCGGTCTATAATGACTACTTTGCTGGTCGCGCTGATTATGGCCGACAGCGCAGCGTAGCGCAGCTCCAGGCCGACACAACGCGGTCAGCGTGCAGCACTTGATGGACGAGCTGAGATAATGGCCGAGACCGTAGGTCGAGGCCTTTACAGCGAGGACAGCAAGGGCTGCAATGATGGCCAAGCTGAAAGGCCTAGAGCGTAGCTAAGCTAGCTCGAGGCAATCATAGCGGAACCAGCGAAGCAGTCATTGTGGGCCAAGGTTTGTATAGTGCTTTACTCAAAAATGCAAGTACCTAATCTAAATAAAACCAGCAAGTAATTTAAATAAAAAACGTATTAATTAAAATTTTCGCTGAACCGCGCTTTTGTTACTTCTTAGTTTTTTTTTTTTCGAGAAATGGTAATTGGAACTATACAGCCTAATATGGAATAAAACCTTTTTGTACCTATCTCTATAAATACAAACAGCTGTGTTCTAAATAAAATCTTTATGGATTTGTTTTTTTAAAACGTTGAAACGTCAAAATAGCGGCCGGCAAAACATTGCCGGCCTGTTAGAGCGGCCGGCAAAACTTTGCCGGCCGCTTCTTGAAACAGAACGGCAAGGTCGACTTTGCTCAAACAAGGTTGTCAAAATAATGACCACATTACATGCATTTTTGAGTAAATAAAATTAGTTACATTATAAACATTGCTTGCACCGCGTGAAAGAAATATGAGCAGATTTTCACTCAACGTTGAATACTTTTTTCTCCATTTTAATGCGAGCAACATTCATTCAATGCAATTAGTTTTAAGCTTATTATACACAGAGCAGCTTTAAAAATTACAGCTACTACTCATTAAAAATACACGTACTTTTTTCTGTTTTCATCACAATATTATCTTTGTTTTTGTTTAGATAAAAGTTTTTTTCTTCCAACTACGCAGTAATGTTATCATTAATCACTACAAAACCAATCACAAAGGATATGTTTTTTGCTTAGAACCAAAACAGTGCAGAAAAGTTGTATGAAATCTCATTATTGCACTGTTTTTCATTACTGCACTGTTTTAAATTTTAAATTTAGAATTAAATTTACCACAGATGTTTAGTGCCTTCTACTAAGTTTAATAAAATGTATGCATTAGATCAAAAAGATACTGACTGAAAGTAAAAATCTGCTGAATAAAACAGACTTGGTGAAAAAAAAACAAATGGCGCGCATTTTGAACCATTGTAAAACTTTGATACCTTTAGCAAAAAAAAATTAAAAAAAAAAACATGAAAATGGACAGCGATAGCGATATGAATTCAACTCCAAAAAGTATAAAACAGCTGCAAATTAAGTTGTTTAAAACCTTTAATAACTTCACTTTTAATAATTGTATGTTAAAAGGGAAGATGAATTTTAAACTTTGTTTCATTAAGTTGAGTTTTTATTTTAAGTAAATATATTTTGTCACGGTAGTTGAAAGAAAGTAGATTACGCACCTTGCTAAAGTGAGTTATTAATGCACTCGTGTTAATTTAGTGCCCTCGCATGCGCTCGGGCACCAACATAACACTCGTGCATAAATAACTCACTTTGCGCTCGATGCAACAATCTACTATTGTTTTATTTTTGTGGTGTGCACTAGTGGCATGTGTCAAATAAATATGCTGTTTTTTTCTTCTTTTCTCTCTTCTTTTTATCTATGTTTTCTCATATAGCAGTGGTTTGGTTTTATATAGTTTTGGGTCAGTTCTCACGGTTTCCTTGCATTTGTTTAAGGTTTTGGTGCTACAGAAGCTTACCCGTTGATTCTCATACGCTTTGCTTGTTTTAGGAGTGGAAAATGGGTATTTTGTGGTTTTACCGACTAAAATATCAACAATTCTAAGACTTTGATCTAAAATACCCTACTGCAGGTTAACGGCCCATTTTTTCTCACAGCTAGGAGGCATATGTGGGTTGAATGGATGAAGCTATTTAATGCCTACGCTGGCCCACGCTGTCCTCCCATACTTAAGTACAATGCTGTAACATTCAAATATTGTAAAACCAAAATGATTTTAAAAGAGTAACCATGGATTTTCTTGCTAGTTCTTCTCCATAGGAAACGACCAACCCGAACCGTGCACCTTTTGTCGACGTCTTATAAGTGCCCATGAAGGCCTATGTAAAATAAAATATTTTGATGTTGAATGACACATGACGGCACGGTTGGCGCAGTGACTGAGCGATTAGCTGCTGCACTGCGTGTTGTGGGTTCGATTCCTGCACGGAAAAAATATTTGTATGACCTACAGATGGTTGTTCCGGGTCCTACTTTTTATGTAAGTAAGTATGTGAATTTAAATGTTTGTAAATGCACCAACAATACAGGAGAAATTTCTAGTGTAGGGTAAAGTTTTGTAAAAAACAACAAAAAAGAAAATTACTGCAATTAATCAACATGCAACTTTAAACTTTGTCTTTGACTTACAATGCACTTCAAAGTTCAGTGGATTTCAAAAAATGTCCAATAAATTTAAAAAGGTACGGAAAATGTTTGCGAAACTTCAGTAGCACGTAAGCAATTTAAATCGAATTCTAAAGAGTGTGATCCAGTCTTTTCCATCTGCTGCATTCCTAAGCTTTTCATAAATATTTTAATAGTTTAATTGAAAACTAATGTTAACAGAGTCGTAAACTCGACTTTCAATAAATATTTTTACACTGAAACATTTAACCTTGCCTTAAAAATAATTATTACGATTTGAACATTTATTTTAGTAACACAGGCTATTTAAATAGTATAAGAATACTTTCAAAAAGCTTATTTTACATAACTATATTCGGTGAAAGGGAAAGCAAAGACCTCCTCATAAAAAAAAATAATTATAAACGTTACAACATTATTTGAACAAAAAGCACGAATCGTATTCATTGCTTGGTAAGTACTATCATAAAAAGCTTCAATGCAAATGCAAAAGCAATGTACCATAAATAGACCTCCAACAATTCATTACAACCTCAGGGAATACCCTGATTGTTATAGACAAGTAATACACCCCTTAAATCTGGAGAAAAAGTACTATAAAAGTACATAAAAGTTTCTTCAGAACTTCTCAAGGGAATAATGTCTGGGTACTGAAAAGAACGCGACTTATGTTTATGCTAATCCCCAAGTTGTTAGCCATTTTGAATGTTTTGTGAAACTGTTTTAGACTTTTGTTATCGTACTGTTTAGGATTGTCCGTGTTTTATTTTTGAATTTTTGATGAATGTAAAAAGTTTTGTTTGGAAATTATTTTAAACCGATGTTATTTTTTGTTGTACCTTTAATGTCATTAACATATACCTACGTTGTTCACGTATAATAATAAGTTTTTGACGGTATCAAAAAGATATTTGGTTTTAAATAAGTAAATAAATAATAAATAAATCAAATGAGGATGACCTTCTAAACAGATCAAAGAACTGTAAAGAACAAATGGAAAATAAACTTTCCATCAACGCCATCCATTTTTCCATCATTCTTCAATTCCATCTTTCCATCTTTTAACTTATAAGACTTTGATTCCCCGCTATAATATACAGAATGGAAACTTTCAGCGAGCCAGTAAAGGGCACTACCTTAACCGATAGAAGCACAGTTTTTTTTTTTGTAGATTTTATAATTATAATTTTCATACAAAAATGTGGTTTTGAAAAGATTTCGTAATTTAACCTACATCCTATTTTTATTCTAAACTGTATGCAGAAATTACAGATGAAAATTACAGACAAAATGTGATAAATTTAATGTCTCTCAAAAATCTATGAACGAATAATGTTAACGAAAATGAAGAAGAAAATGGCAGATTCTACGCATTTCTCGCTTCAATGAAAGTGTAATCTGGCGGAAAGCCAGACTATTATTTTATATTATGGAAAGTAGAGAATAATATGTTCGCAATACGTTTACAAAACATGAACGAAATTCTATTTTTCTTTTAGTGTTCTTAGAATCGCAGCAATCTTTCCAATGTTTTTTTTTAGTAAGTAATTTTGTCTTTGTCAATGACTGTTTTTTTTATTGTTGGAAAATGACATCTATAACTATGAATAGTAAGACTATTTTGTTATAGTTGTACAACGAGGTTAAATGGTTTGCTCATTTTGAGAGAATGAGTGAACAAGGCAGATTCGATTGGAAAATCGTGCGAAGTGTTATTGGGGTTTTCCATCATGAATTTATCAGTAGCCGCCATAGAGTCCTTGAGAATTTGTGCCCTGTTGAGGTGAGTGTACTTGTTAGGTACACCTCTGCTAAATCCTTCGGGGATTTCACGGCGCGGCGTGATGTTATTTTTTGTGAGTGGGAACACCACTACGGGCAGCAACACCCTAAAGAGACATCATCATCATCATTTCAGCCCAAAAGACGTCCACTGCTGGACATAGGCCTCTCCCAAGTGTCGCCACATTGACCTTTTGGGGGGTTTTGCCATAATCGCCACGCTTGGCAGGCGGGTTGGCGATCGCAGTACGGTTGTTCCAAAGGCACAGAGAATACTGCTGCCTATTCTCTGGCAAATCTCGTAGTCGCCTCTTACGACACCCACGGAAAGATATGGGATGGTGGTATTCTATACGTCCAGCACCATACAGAGCATAAAGGGACATACACTGACCTTATTGGTGAGGTTCTTCAGAAAGGTCAGATGCATAGTACTCGCCACCGGCGTTCGTGTATGACCAGATGTATGAACGTGGATGAAGCCAAAGGAGTAGGTTTGTAAGGATCGTAACATGTAGCTTTCTGTTGTTTCAAGAAAGTTTGGGCTCTAATCAGAAATCACTTCAACATCTTGTTTCTTTGTAACAATTTCATAAATGTTCAATATCAACGCCCCTCTGTCCAATGACTGCGTTGATGTCACGCTACTCTGTACAAAAATGTTTTGGCGCTTAAATGGCAATCCATTTAAGCGCCAAAACCGCCCCTCTGTCATTGCCATTTAAGCGCCAAAACATCTGTGTACAGAGCAGCGTGGTTATTATGAGGTTTGGATGAGATTGTCCTGTTGGTAAACGTTTGTATGAAATTGTCTGTGGAAAGTATTTTGAAACAAGTTAAATAAGAGCTGTTAAAAAATTGCGTGTGTCTGTGGCCATACGGTGAAACTACCATTAGCTCTACCCAGCATGTGTACGTTAGGAACTATAGCGGTATTACAAAAACTAATACAGCAACATAATACAAAAAGTACTACAGCGCCATCTATGATACAAATAAAGAACTAATTCAAGTTGTCCGCGACTAAAGACTATATAGGAAAACCCGACAACAACTGTCGGGCAGAAGCTCACCAGACAGAACCCCTTTCTGTTCGGAGGACTCCCTTTTCTATGGGGTATGAAGATCTTTTCAACCTGTTCTTCAACTATATTACAAACTACGGTTTTCGTAGAGCGATATTCTGCTCAATAGATGGTATCGACAGTCAGTCTGCCCTCTGCCTAAGATCTTTCGGTACCTAAATCATCCTCTTGCCAAACGATATAATATTTTTACAAGGCCGCATTCAATGCTTAGTACTGTTTACGAAGAGCACTCCGGATGTTATGGACGTGATCGTTGATCTTAGCACGAATACAAAAATTTATTAATATTATCCACGTGTTTCTTATCAAACTGCGCGGTATTTTTGTGAGGTTCCTAAGAGGTAAATCTATATCTATAAATATTCATATTATAAAATAGAGACGCATTTTGTGTTCGTCTTTGTTATTGCCTTGTTCTCCTAAACTCCGCAACGGATTCTGATGCTGTTTTCACCTTGATGTGTGTTAGTGTAATAGATACTGGAAATAAAATATACACCTCGATAGTTCGCAGTCCAAAGATTAGATTTGAGGTCCTTATTAACGTACGAAACAGGGACGGGTCGCTAGTTATTATTTAGCTGTAAAGCAACTGAAACACGCGTTGTTTTCATACAGCACAGGCAATGTTTTTGTAATATAAATAAGAACCTACATCCAGTGGCATGCCTAGGGTTCAACAATACAACAAGAAACCCTAACATCATGAAGAGTAGTAGGTTGTAAGCGCAAGCCAAGTTTTTACGCTTGTATGAAAGCACCGCCACTAGTGACATCTGCAGACATGCAATCAGTTAATCTAAAATCTTCAGTGCACGTGCAATCTGTTCGACATGAAAATGGTACCGCCAGATCTACTATTTATTTATATTTTTACTTTTTGTACCCAGTTAATACTGCAAGCAAACAAATCTGGCAGCTATTGGTCTTTAAGACTTTAATACTGTAAATAATTCTCGGTACACAAATAATACCTTCCCAGTGAATTTCGACTGTATTGATATATAGTTGTGACATAGATTTTAAATCCGTTTAGTCTTATACTGCACCTACCAAGGATGTTAGAGATGTATATTTTTCAAAACGTGAAAATCTCTAAGCTGCTCAGTACAGCACCGAATCTAACCCTAACAAAACATACCAGAAACATAACCAAACAAAGTTAGTCTGTCGAATATTGCATAAGAGCCATGTGACAACAAAGGGGCAACACAACACTTCATGAATTTTTCAATTCGAACCTGGAGTTCCCAAAATTAGCGCGTTCAACCAACAAACAAACAAACTCTTCAGCTTTATAATACTTGTAGTAGATTTTAAACATGTTGTCTTATTACGTCTGTTATTGAAACCTACGCAAACCACAAACAGTTGATTGAAAGAAGCATTAATACTGAGTGTAATGGATTCATGGCAAGATTATTTTAATTTAGTTTAGTGTTGTTTTCAAACTGTTATTTTAGAGTATTTATAATTTTAAATGTGTGTGGTCTTTTATCTTGAGTAGGTAATGTTTTACAAGCTATATGTTTCTGGCAGTAGAAGTTCTGTATGGTGTCGTACGTAAAGAATAGCACCATCCCATATCTTCCCGTGGGTGTCGTAAGAGGCGACTAAAGCGACTTTCCAGAGAATGGGTAGCAGCGTTCTCTGTGCTTTTGTAACAACCGTACTGCGATTGCCAACCCGCCTGCCAAGCGTGGTGATTATGGCAAAACCTCCCTTATATACACTTGGGGGAGGCCTATGTCCAGCAGTGGACGTCTTTCGGCTGAAATGATGATGATGATAGAGGATTTTCGTATGCCAGGACTTGGGTTCTTGAATTGTAGAAGCTCAAGCCGTAGTTAAACTTTACGTTCTATCAGTTATTTAAAGGACTTTGAAATGTCTGCAAGAAACTTGAACGTATGATCTAAGCTTACATTGTCGACAAGAGTTACTGTCAACAGTGATTTTGTTGTTCTTGATATGAGAGTGGGTTTAGCTAGGTTGACCATGTACACAGGAATAAGAAACTACATATTAACAGTTTTCCAGGGCTAGTCTAGTATGAAGCGGGATAACCTCAAGTTGACAGACAAACTACGTAACCGAAATGTCGCATGAGATCACACAATAAATGATCTAGCCGTGATTATACCGAGAATCGCGAAAATATCTCAATTCGGCCAAATAGCAGGAACGGAGCCAAAACAACATCATGATAATGTTTGTCTATTTGTGTCTATTAATCGAATCGTTTCTCCAGCCATTGCATTGAGCGTTATCGTCGTGATCCTTGACCCCATTATATGATATTAGCTTAATTTGTGATAGCATACCTATACAACGCCATAATTATATAGACATTGAACAAAGCATCAAACGTGACGACACGGAAATACTACATCGTGTAAAATTATTATTAGTATTTTTATTGCTAATTATATAGATTACTAATGCTATAAGTATAATGGCTGTTACCCGCCCCATCGGAATCACACATGATATGTGGCACCAGATTTAATTAGATTAAGAAAACAGACGTCGGCGGGCGATCCGTCAACGCCTTGTTACGCGGCACCTTCTTTGACAACCACACAAGTCAATATGGCTGCCTGCAACGACTTGACGTTCCGCCAGAGAGAATTGTAGACTGCTTCTCTCTTGCCTGTGTTCACAGTTTAGTTTGCAACGTGAATCATATGAAGCCTCCTTGACCAAGACGACTTTACCAAGACGTAAATCTAAATACAATGACCGTTTTATGAAATTGTAGCAAAAAACGTAGACGTAAGAAAATATAAATTTTGCGGGCTACCCTCGCGCTTCCACCTTAAGAGTATAATGGGGACATTTTGGATAATCCAACAAGTGGGTCATCGTATGGTCAGAAAAATATAAACTGTTGCATGCGTCTGTAATTGTACATTGCAAGTCCAGGGTGCGCCAGACGTACATTGTGAGATGCCACATTGGCCACCGCCGCTTCCACATACAGGCTGAGTCCACAACAGGAATATAATTTCATTAATTTATTTAGCAATGTATGTCCACACTTAATACAGAAAAGAAGAAAAGAACACAAAACTAGTACAAAGGTGATGCTTGCGTTCATTCATTTCATCCCATTGATCCAACAAAGAAATGAATGAACCCAGGACCTAATAAAAACACATATAATCTCCCAAACAAATAAATCCCACGTCACGCCATAAAACCACTATAAAGTGACGTCATTCATTTTATTTATATTTTTATTCGGGGTCAAAGTATCGCGCTATATTGACCACCCGGGACGCTAGGCGTTATTACCCACAGTTAGTGATGTGTGAACCGATGTATTGGCTCGTTAAATGTTGACTGATTGTGTTGTTTTGTGGTTTATTTTATTATGTTTGTTTTGTATAATTATACTACTTAGTATCACAACTTTTCCCAAAATACCGACGTAGTACGTAGTAAAGACGTCTTTTAAAATAAATTGAACAGTAGGCGTGATTTTCTTGCTGGGAAAGCAGGTCCGTAACTTTAAGATGGTCAAGGATTTAATTTAGACTATAAACAAAAACAAACGTAGGTTAGACGGAAAAATTACGATACGTAATTTTACGATACTTTTTTTTAGTCAGTACTGGCCTACTGCTTGGCCAGTTACTCTTTTCTATGACCCTTTTTCCCGGGCCTCCTCGAACCAGCCCTTGCGGTATGCACCCAGATCGTCTTGCCGCCTCCTTTACTGCTTTAGTGAAAATAAAATAGAAAGACAGAGTGATATCTCATTTTTTGCACTTATTTATATAGGTACATTTTATTTCAAGAAACCTATAGTGCAGTATCGCAAATAATGCCTTCCTCCCTACACAGCCATTATAAACTGTCACCGACACTAGTGGTATTACCCTGACGTCATACCACGTCGACGTCGACGTGGCGCGACGACGTTTAGACGTCAAGTGGTCGCACTAGAAATTTACAGGAAGGAAAATGAATTTCTGGAACGTTTAATGTATTGGAGGGAATGGGGACTTGAGCGGTCGATTGAGTATCGAGTACTTATGTTGCATTTTGCTCGTTTAAAAGGGGTTGGTTTTGATCCTATAGCGTTTGTGAGTGATTTTGTAACGTTATTTGACGTCAACGCATGATATTGATTTTCGGTAACTTGAGTTTGCTTCAGTGACAAAATTCATGACAGAAATCAAAATTTAATGAGGCGACAACCAGACGCCATAATATATAATATAGTGATAATAAAAAAAGAAAGTCGACGAACAATGTAAGCGGGGTATAGGGAACCCATCATTGAATAGGTATTTCAAAACCATCTTTCTGTTTCTCATATCATTTTTCATTTCGAATGCCCGTTTAGCATTTCTAAAGATATAAAGTTGGTTTTTCAAAATGACAAACCATATAAAAGTGAAAAATCGTCTGTGAAATTTTTCACATTATTAATCTGAAAATCTGGAAACAATTATTTTGTCGAATCAATATCTATGTACTATGTAGCGACTGTCGTTAGCGTCATTTAAGAGCGTTTACAGCTTACGACATTTCATACAAACTTTCAAGTCCTTATTTTCCGAAATGACTGAACCGATTTAATGAAACTTTATATTCATATCCAGGATAAATAGGTCTAAAAAGTTACTTAAAACATTTTTGAAAAATAATTAGTGTTACAGCTAAATTAGACCGATTATGCTACTATAGAAACAGAAACCAATTATCTTTTTTTTAAAGACATTTCGAAAATGATTTTTAGGAACTTTTGAGGCCAATGTATCCCGCTTATGTGTATTAGTTTCATTAAAATCGGTTCAGTCATTTCAGAAAATAAGGACATGAAAGTTTGTATGAAATGCTGGATGGTGTGAACGCTCTTAAGTAGATCCTAGAGTGATGACAGTTATAAACGACGGGCAAAGTCTTAACTCGAACTCAAGCCATGTACCTACTGGTATCACAATTTCAACTGCAATCCTTTTACCCACCAAGACTACAAAAAAGAAGAGCAGCGGTGGCACAGTAGTCGCAGCCTCGACTTACGAGCAGTAAGCCGTGGGTTCGAACCTATGCAGGCGCATTACTTTGTGTATTTCATTTCATCACCGCTGCTCTCAAAAACGGTGAAGGAAAACATCGGGAGGAAACCGGCATGGCCTAGAACTAAAAATTCGAATACCCCGCGTGTTGGATTACCTGGTGGATGGAGGAGGACTGTGTCCCAGCAGTGGGAACATTATAGGCTGATGATGATAACTACAAAAAAGCTCAACATTTAAAGGTAAAACTTTTTACCTACACATCTCGATATAAACACATCTATTTCCATTGCCGCCATTTTATTAGCAATATTATTGATGTTACCGTTTCGCAGTGCACTTTATGTGCTGGCATGGTGCCAAAAGTAACAATTTTGCGCAAAATTGCAAGTGTTTACAAATTTAAACACGAACCTAAATATAGGTAGGTATTGGTAACTGTTATTATATATAAGTAGTTTTAATTATAGGTTGTGACCTTGGTAGGAACACTTGAAGGAATCATCTGCCTAGCTTTTTCCCAAACTACCTTGGGGTCGGCTTTAGTCTAACCCGATGCAGCTGAGTACCAGTATTTTACATGATATGACAGGCTATCTGACCTCCACGACCCAGTAACAGGGTAATATGATATCCCTTGATAAGACTGGATGTCAGACTTTCGGCTTCTGACTACTCGTAACGACTGTCAAAGATCAACAAATGAGAGCTGGGACCAACGGCTTACCGTGCTTTCCGAGGCACGGAGGAAACTCGGTATGTAATCATGGTCCTTAGAGATCGACTCGTGCGGCTGTTATTATTTAGCCACGAGCTTCTCAATACTTATAAGGTCCGAATCAACCTTCAGGTTAAGCCGCGTTTGCCTAGGTTGGTTTGTGGATGGGTGACCACCCATTACATACCGAGTTTTCTGCGTGCCTCAGAAAGCACGCTAAACTGTTCGTATTGGCTGCCATTTGTAGATCTTTGACAGTCGTTACAGGTAGTAAATGGGCAGAAAGTGTGATCACCGGCCTTAATTTACCAAAGGTTCTCGTATTACCAAGTACTAATTGGGTTGTGGAGGTCAGATAGGCAGTCGCTCCATGTAAAACACTGGTATATAACTGCTTTCGGTTAGACTAGAAGCTGACCCGAACATAGTTGGGAAAAGGTTGGGCAGATGATGATGACCTTGGCAGGAATACCTTCATGAAAGCATGGAACTGTATAAAAATGTAGTTGAATGGTGCCTCACTCAGTGCTTTAAGCTGTGTTTAGAAAACTATTTCTTCCGATGGCCGTGACCAGCAGCATCTCCCGTGTAGTTCTACACTAGGCCAACCTTTGCTATTTTTGCTGTTAACGTCGCTATTCTTTTAAGAACAACAGGATGACATTTGACATCTTATGATGAGCGATAAGATGAGGAAGAAACAGCGTCCTTTTACGCAATATTTCGACCACTTTTGTGAAACGGAATGCTTAATAAATATTGATCTGCATGTAATCCTAAAGTCTTTAAACAATTTTATCTTTTTTCAGAAGTTTCGACTATAACCGAACCGACCGAACCGAACCGCGAACCGTCAGTGATCTGCGGTTCCAATATAACAATGCTTTCAGGTTGCTGATGGCGATGTTTGCTGAAACTCATGTGGACAGTTTTCACGCCATTACACGTAAGAGAGCAGCATCGCTGATGCAAAATGTGAGGGGCAGTCCCAACAGTTACCTGAGTGTAATTGCAGACTACATCCATAGTCCTATTTGCAGGCATTGGTTTGGGCTGCACGTTTTGTAGGCTGACTGGCGTCTTTTCTCTTTTTATTTCTTATTTGTGAATTACTAGCTGATAAACTTGATGTACTAAAAAATATTTTTTACAAAAAAAGAAACCGACTTCAAAAAACACTTAACGCACTAAAAAGTTAAAAATAATACTATAACCTACCTATATTAATAAACCTAACCTAACCTACGATTAACCTATAATAAAATTTAATAATTCTTTGGAGTCGGTGCCAAGCAATATAATTAGAATTAATGAATTAATTAATATTTAGAAGCTGTAAGATTTATGTTTTGCTTTTTTCTGGCCTTAGTCTGTAAATAGTCATTTAGGTATCGTATATTACTTGGCACCGACTCCAAAGAATTATTAAATTTTATTACAGGTTAATCGTAGGTTAGGTTAGGTTTATTAATATAGGTAGGTTATAGTATTATTTCTAACTTTTTAGTGCGTTAAGTGTTTTTTGAAGTCGGTTTCTTTTTTTGTAAAAAATATTTTTATTTGTTAATTTTTAGTGACATATTTTTAATCTAATAATAAAATATGGGTAGGCCTAGTAAAGATGATTCTCGTGTGAGAAAAGGCGTCGAACTGAAACTGAGAAAAAGGAAAACGATTAAAAGAAATAAGGGAAAGAAATGATCAACGCATTTTGAATAAGAACCCTGATCATCGCGAAAACAGACTATCAAAGCAGAGGACCCACATGTTACTTAGGTTGAATAAGGAAAGTCAAAAAGTTAGTCTGTGGTACACGTGGAAAGTGCATACCGTTACAATTCCAACAAGCCCAAACACAGCTAAGATACATTGTCATATTATGGAGTTCCAGTGCCTCTCTCTTGGCTCCATCATCAGATCTGATGGTAGAATGGTTCTTATGGAACGCAAATGCTTCACTTGTTGTAGAAAATACCAAAATCGCTGTACGTTTCCTATAAAACTTGAAGAGTTCCCTCGATTTCGCCAAGATTCCATCATCAGATCCCGATTTGGTGACTATGGGACCAAATGGAAAGCATAGGCTTTGGAATAAAACAATAATTTTCCAAATCGTTTAGTAAATGACTGAGTTATGCGCGAACAAAAACGCAATGCAGAGTAAACTAAAAGTTAGAAATATTTAATTTTTGTTGATTTTTTCAGAACGTTAAAATTTTCATGGGACCATTTGGGAAGTATACGCTTTCAAACAAAAAAAGAATTTTTCAAATCGCTTGGCAAACGACGGAGTTATGCGCGAACAAACATAAAAAAAAAAAAAAAATACAAACATCCGAATTGAGAACCTCCTCCTTTTTTAGAAGTCGGTTAAAAACACTCTATGGACCGAAACTTCTGAAATAAATGTTTTGAATTGAATTGAATAACTCTCTGTTTCGGAAACTTTCGCACTTCAAAGGAACAAATTAAACGGAACCTATTTACACTAACTCTACATTGGATAGCCCGTTAATTAAAACGAAAGTAATCAACTAATTTCTCCTCATTTCCTGTTCACGTTATGTCGAATGTTTATGGAAACAACACCACAGAGTACTAAGATAAATAAATAACCCCAGTCTATCAACGGAGCGACCCTTTCGCCCCTAATCTAAGGTTGTTAACCACCATACATCACGCCCCCCGAAACACCCATAAAGTTCCCGAAAGAACCCGCTTTACGTTATAACACTCTTATCTTGCGTTTGTGGTGACGCTGGCTATCTGTGGTGGATTTATACGAGCTATATTTTGTAGCCTGTGGCTTTTTGTATTGGCAGGTGCGAGTACCTATATTTGGTACCTAAAAGAAGGGTGGAGGAATTGCGATTTAAATAAAGTATATTGAATATACGAGCAATAAAATAAATTAAAAATCTTTGCTAAATAAAATGATTAAGTTCGATTATTTTCTTAGGAGCTCGTGGCTAAATATTAACAGCCGCACGGGTCGATCTTTAAAGTAAAGCCTTGTTTGCCGGGGTTGGTCCGTGGATGGCTGACCATAATTACATACTTACCGAGTTTCCTCCGTGCCTCGGAAAACACGTTCAGCCGTTAACCGTTGGTTGTCATTTCTAGATCTTTGCCCTTTGACATTTCAACCTTGTAAATCGTGCCTTAATTATCTTGTATTCGTCGAAGAAAATCATCGAACTTCATCATCTGCCTAGCTTTTTCCCAAACTATCTTGGGGTCGGCTTCCAGTCTAACCGGATGCAGCTCGGTACCAGAATTACATGAAGCGACTGCCTATCTGACCTCCACAACCCAATAACTGGGTAATACGATATCCCCTTGGTTAGACTGGATGTCAGACATTTGGCTTCAGACTACTCGTAACGACTGTCAAAGATCGAAAAATGACAGCCGGAACCAACGGCTTAACGTGCTTCCCGGGGCACGGAGGAAACTCGGTATGCAATTCGGTCACCCATCGACGGACCAACCTCGGCAAGCACGGCTTAACCTTAATGATCGACCCGTGCGGCTGCGATAATTTAGCCACGAGCAGCTGTATCAGCCATCATCATAACAACCGGAAATCACTCGCTGTTGATTATAGGCCACACCTTCGTTCTTCCTGGTTCTGTACATCCCTTATCCAGGTGTTTCCAACATGTAGAGAGTACACCATACCCTCGTTAACGGTCCCCATAACAAAACACGATACCCAAGTGACTTAAAACCTCATTAACTTTAATATATCCCCAAACACGCTTTTCCAATTTTAGGTTATAAAGCGTGACTAATAACATCTAAAATGACTATTTTACATTTTTCAAAAGTCATTTTAGCCTCGTTCAAGCGATCCACGCGACCTGATAGCAAAGTTAGTTCAGAACGCAATGTAGCGTTTTTCAATCTCGGTTTTTATTTGGGCTCGGAAAAAATGGGCATTAGATCTTTGACCGGTGTTGTAAATGGGTTTTCATTTCCTACATAGGGGGCAAAATGGTGTTGGTAGTCTATGAGTTAAATGGTTATGTTTCTCGAAAAAGAAACACCAAAATATAATAATTTTATGCTTAATATTATTTTCATACAAAAAGATATAAAGTACAGGGTTAGAAAACGAAAACATCAAAAACAAAAATCATTTACTCATTTTCAAATTTGGCTACGTCAAAATTACAAGAGACAGTCCCCCAAAACGTCTGCCCTTCGCCACTTCCTCGTGTTTTAGCTGGGAAGAAGAAGTGGCGGAATAAACTGCCCAGTAACGCATCTATTTGTTAGGTAAGAAGAACCAGATACTATAAAATATAATAGGGTTTAAGATAATATAAACAAAGAATCCATTACATCAAATTAATGTCACATGTCAGCTAGCACACATCAATAAAACTTCACAAGCGTTACCTATCTGAATATGATAAACAAGACTTATTTTCTGTACTTCGCTAGAGTTTACACAGCTAATTGAATAAATATTTTTTTTGATTTGCAATTCAAGAACGAACTATTCAACGTAACTAAATAAGAATACGTTACTAACTTATCATTTAGGTACTTAAGCCGAAAAATCGAAAGTATTTTTGAAGGGAAATCTTCTTTAGCGGCGTTGTGCACTTTTGTGATGGGTAAAAAAATTTAAACTCGAAAATCCGTAAGACGGATTGACTTGATTGATTGATACGAAGGAATTTGAACTTTATGACATCTGTCATTGAGTTTGGGTTTCCAAAACTGGATAATTATCTTATGCACAAACAAAACCTTCGATTACTCCAAAGAGGTAAAATTCGTAACACAGATTGTAATAGTTCTGAAGTGTTAAATTTTTAATGTAATATAAATTGTCATGTTTGTGACGATAGCGCAATAAATGAATTATTTTACCACATAAATGATAGTACTTTTTATACTGATAATTAAAGCAAATCGTGCAAAATTATTCCCAACTGTAGCGACCAACAAAAAGCAACTTACTACAAAAAGTACTACAGCGCCATCTATGACACGACAGAACAACTATCCTACATCTCAAATGCAAAGTTTGCATCAACTTGGGAGTATATGGAGAAACCCGACTACAACTGCTGGGCAGTTGCCCGCCAGACACAACACCTGTCTGGTCGGAGGATCCTCCCTTTACTTCGGGGATGAGGAACTTTACACCCTGTTCCTCATACCCCTAAACTGGTGACCCCGAAATGGACGTCAGCGCAGCCTTCGAGCAACGTGACGTCATCAACATCACTTCCTCAAGCCTTCGAGCAGCAAGTCTCACAGCCAGCCAGCTTCAAATGGGTATTCCTGACCACCAGCATGCAGCGGAAGCGCATTCCTGGCCAGCACCCTCAGCCTCTCTTCAAGCGACCATGGCACAGCACACTGCACTTTCGGCCGGTCGAGAGCTTCTACCTCCCGGTCGACACCTCTCTAGCTGTCTGCCACATCGCGGCGCTGCACCACGTCCGACGCACTGGAGCAAACGCAGCGCCGGCCCCGACTCACTGGGGTTCGCCTCACCACCGCAGACTGTTCCGACTTACCGTGAACAATGCGGCAACGAGCTTAAAACTGGCATGGCAAAATACTTCAAGACTCATTCGACTATCGACCTCCGGTCTCCGGGGGGGAGTGATGTAGCGACCAACAAAAAGCAACTTACTACAAAAAGTACTACAGCGCCATCTATGACACGACGGAACAACTATCCTACATCTCACATGCAAAGTTTGCATCGACTTGGGAGTATATGGAGAAACCCGACTACAACTGTCGGGCAGTTGCCCGCCAGACATATCATCTGTCTGGCTGGAGGATCCTCCCTTTTCTAAGGAGTATCGAGGAACTTTACACTCTGTTCCTCACACCTCTAAACTCCAAAAAAAAAACTAAAATACAAAAATTCATTTCATCATTCATTTTCATTTTTCTGGTTCTCCAAAATATCAAAAATGCACAACGTTAATATTCAAGTTTTCACTTCTGCCGGCACTCCCGGAGTGCAATCCGTTTTTCTTTTAATTCAATGATTCTTATATTATATGATATTTATGGTTAAAATAACTAAGATCTCGTTGAAATTAATAAAAAACAGAAATATTATTTTTAATACGTTTCATCCTCCTAAACCGGCATCATTTACATAATAAACATAAACCCATGAAAGCGAAACAAGCGGTGTGCAATGGAGCGTTATCATCCAAGCGGACACCTGTCACGTTCTCTTATCAGCGGGGCGGATCAAAGGTGGCGCTTGCTTTGCCAGTAGGGTTACCAGCTACCAAGTTTGCTTGGAGTTTTTCGAGGGTCATGCTATGTGCCTTTTTTTACGGATGGGAAATCATCAAATGACCCCCCTGGCTATGGGCGGAGTGGAAGGTAGTGTCAGACCTGTACTGACTAAAACCCATCCATGTTCCTTCTTAGCCCTTTGTGTTCCAGGGCCATGGTATCTCTTTTTCTAACAGTCTTTCTTGAGGCGCGATTCACATGCGCGATGAGTTTTCGAGGGTCCTGCTATGTGCCTGCCTTGTGAAAGAGCGACACACGTGTTGAGTGTCGGTTTGGTTGCATGTCGCATGCAAATATCTTTTTCATAACATTTTGTTGTCCATACAAATCTGGCTTCATGACCCTGAGGCCAACCTGGTCTTGTAATTTTTCCGAACCTTTCAACTTATGGGGATGTTTTAGAATACACAAAAAGTTAAATGACTTTCTAGAAAACAAAAGATTTCAAAATAAATTGTCTGGACATTTTTCGCAAATGTCCAGCATTTTATCCGGACTTTTCAATCGATATGGTGACCCTATTAGCGATCGTTCCCCGCCGCCAACGCCGCCCACATCCGGCGGAGATGGATCTATACAGATCTATAGATCTTTGTATATTAGCAATGGTAGTAGTGTTTCCTTTTATGTTTCAGTGGCGGTTCGGTTTGCTTTGATTGTTCCTATCCAGCCAGTCCCTTGCTGTCCTTCCTCAGGGACGCACTAAGCCTAGGCTCGTGTCACGCAGGGGGTGGCGTTAGCGTGTAGTTTTAAGCCCCTGGCTGGAGGCCTAGCACTCAAGGAACCACAATATAGTCTGGTTAAGCAGACGACAACCTCCTACGGTGTCGTGAGAGACGAAATTTAAAAATGGTTAGATTTGATATGTGGGTTAGGAATTGGTTGAGCAGGTTAATTTGTAAAACTCGGTTCAATGTAAAATTGCTATTAGCGAAACTCTGCTTACATAAAGCTGTCGTATATCTAATGAATATAGAAACCAAAAAATAACGGGTTGCACTTCGGGAGTGCCAGCAGAAATGAAAACTTGAATATTAACGTTGTGCATATTTAATATTTTGGAATGGGAAATAATTTTGCACGAATTGCTATAATTATCAGTATAAAAGTACTAACATTATATTAATTACATTAAAAATTTAACACTTCAGAACGATTACAATCCGTCTTACGAATTTTACCTCGTTGGAGAAGCCGAAGATTTTGTTTGTGCATAAGATAATTATCCAGTTTTGGAAACCCAAACTCAATGACAGACGTCATAAAGTTCAAATTCTTTCGTGACCTAATGCCAATCCGTCTTAGGAATTTTCCAGTTTTGGAAACCCAAACTCAATGACAGAAGTCATAAAGTTCAAATTCCTTCGTAACCTAATGTCAATCCGTCTAACGAATTTTCGATCAGGACACGTGTCCTGACGCGATTTTAACATTTTTTACCAATCACAAAAGTGCACAACGCCGCTAAAGAAGTTTTCACTTCAAAAAAGATTTTCTGAACTAATAATTTCAACTGTCAAGCTGTAATTACTTCAGCAAGGAGTTAAGAGGAACAAATAGCGTCTTCGGATAACCTATTTACCTATTAAATCTGCAAAGGATGCTGGCTAATTCAATTTGACCCAGTAAAACCATTTTTACATAACATCACGACTGTAATACCCAAAGGATTAGGCAGAGGTGTAAGACTAAGAATACACCCACATTTTGCCAGTCAACTTACGTCTTGATTTCTTCTTATTCACACGTAGCAGTAATCGCAACTACATCTGATAATACCTCAAGTCATGCCAAAATTTATCATAAATTAGTTCGCAATGTGGTGTATGGTGTGGCTTACTGTCTTCAGATCTATCTACATCTGTTGATAATTTCCTAGGTTCCATTTTCACTAAATCTGGGGGCACGGTAGTGCGACGGCCAAGTCGAGCAAATAGGCACAGCCGTACCATTCTTTTCTCGAAGCTAGCTTTTTTCTCACGTATTTACATTTCACAAAAAGTCTTCTATTAAAACGAAATCTACCTGTGATGATTCAATCTGAATTACTCGTAACTGCATCTACGACAATATACAGTTAAATCAATTAAACATTTGGCAGGTTACCCAAAGCTCTTAGGATTGACTCATCCTGCGTCATTCTTGCTCAAACGCCGTCTCATATCATTATAATGTTATATATTTTGCTTTATGTATGTATTAGAGACAAGAAGACGATTCATTATTAATTTTAGATCCAAAACGTTTGAAGGAGTGAGCCTCTAATTATCGCTTGCAAGAAGATAATGATTAAAGATCATTTTATGGTGATATTTTACTAATGGTCATCATTATCTGCCTAACCTTTTCCGAACTATGTTGGAGTCGACTTACAGCCTAACCAGATGCAGCGGAATACCAGTATTTTACATAGAGCGACTGCCTATCTGACCTTCACAATCCAGTTAGTACTGGGTAATCGGGGACCCTTTGGGTGAGACTGGTAGTCAGACTTTTTGAAGAATATCAGTGGCCTGTAACCACTGATATTCTATTAATAATGGTATAGAAAGAAAGAAAGAAAGAAAGAAAGAAAGTAAGTTTATTAGTATTGGTATTGAGGGGAATAACATTAAGAGTGTTTACACCTTACGGCATTTCATACAAACTTTCAAGTCCTTATTTTCCGAAATAACTTAACCGATTCTAATGAGAATTCATACGCATTAGCAGGATACATACTTAGGTCTAAAAATTTACTAAAATACATTTTCTAAAAATAGTGTTACAGCTACATTAGACCGATTATAAATTTATCTATAGAAACAGAAATTTCCAATTTATTTTAAAAGACATTTCGAAAATGTTTTTAGTAGCTTTTTGGACCTATGTATTCTGCGTATGCGTATTAAGTCTCATTAAAATCGGTTTAGTTATTTCGGAAAATAAGGACTATAAAATTTTTATGAAATGCCGTAAGGCGTAAACGCTCTTATGCGGCTAACAAAATTAGATATTCGAAAATAATAAACAACCAGGAAATTGCTGCACTGCAGAAAAACAACCTTTGAAACAGAGAAGAGACGACTTTGATCAAAATAAAAAATACTTTAAAAGCTATCAATAAACATACAAATAACATAAAACTTCTGAAAACACATTTCAATTGAACAGGCAAAGTTTCCCAGATTTCGATTCGGCGAATCGAATGCGAATACAAAACAAAGACACATCAGAATCGATTGAACAATGAACGGCTCGTCACTCGCTGTCCCTCGTAAATGTTACGCTAAATAAATGTATTACGAACATCAAAGGAAAGTTTATTGTTGTGACGTCATTCAAACACGGAGCATATAACAAATAATCGAGTTGACGTGAAAAGTGCGAAGCGGAAGAAGAGCTCGTGTCTAAATAATATCAGCCGCACGGGTCGATCTTTAAGGTTAAGCCGTGCTGGTCCGTGGATGGGTGACCATAACTACATACCGATTTTCCTCCGTGCTTCGGAAAGCACGCTAAGCTGTTGGTGCCGGCTCTCAAATTTTTAGATCCTTAACAATCGTTAGTAGTAGTCAGAAGCCAAAAGTCTGACATACAGTCTTACCAAGGGATATCGTATTACCCAGTTAATGGGTTGTGGAGGTCAGATAAGCTGTCGCTTCATGTAAAATACAGATACTCAGCTGCATCCGGTTAGACTAGAAGCCGACCCCAATATAGTTTGGGAAAAGGCTAGGCAGATGATGAGTGCCATTCGAATGTGACCCTTTTGTTCCCATCTGGGCACGACTTTGTATAGTACTCGAAAACGTGGAGCATTTTTTTGTTTTCTTAAAACTTACATAAGTAAAGTTATCACGTGTCAAATAAGATTGTCTGCAGGCTGAGCCATCGGAAGTTAACATCATCATCTGCCTAGCCTTCTCGTTGGGATCGGCTTCCAGTCTTTACCGGATGCAGGTGGTTAACGTGATTTACGAAGCACGAAGGAAACTCGGTATTTTATGGGTCACCCATCATAAGCAAGCATGGCTTAACCTGAAAATAAGCCCGAGCTGCTGTTATTAATGAGCCACGAGCTCTTTAGAAGGAAACATTAGCTAGGAAAACAATGACATGCTAGTCATCATCATCATCATTTCAGCCCAAAAGACGTCCACTGCTGGAAATAGGCCTCCCCCAAGTGTCGTCACATTGACATTTTGGAGGGTTTTGCCATAATCACCACGCTTGGCAAGCGGGTTGGCGATCGCAGTACGGTTGTTACAAAAGCACATAGAACGCTGCTGCCCATTCTCTGGCAAGTCCCTTAGTCGCCTCTTACGACACCCACGGGAAGATATGAGATGGTGCTATTCTTTATTATACGTCCGACACTATACAGGCCACACCATGCTAAGAGACATGCTAGTAATTATAGCGTAACTATTCCTTTGTTACGGCAACGAGATTTTTTTGTCAGCCTGTCAAGTGTCCTACTGCTGAGAGAAGGCATTCCAGTCGAAATTTGTTGTCCGCAGCGAATCCGGAGACCGGTCCGGATTCGTAGTTCGCTTAGACTGAGGCCCGGATTCCACCAAAGCAGAGTCGAGACTCGTTGAAACCTACCAATACCATTGGTTGAAATCTACATCGCGTCTCTCATTTTTCCTATGATTGGTCGAATCTTGTGCATCTCCTCTCCACTCTGCTTGTGGCCATCTTGAAGGAGTCCGGGCCTGAACCTTAAGTCATGTTATCGCGTGGTAAAGTGTGTTTACATAAGTACGGGAAAATATTCTTCGTGAACTAAAATTTAGATTTTCCTTGATAAAATAATCTTGAAGCATATCCGCTGCATGCCTAGATTTTATATTCTTATTTTAGGTCAATTTTAGGTTATAAAATAGACGTTGCGTGGTGTCACGCTATATAAACTAAATTTATTTCTCTCTGTGGAAAATTCGTTGAAAACACGCCAACATAAATCGAAAACTTGAATTTTAGGCTGCGGCAAAGCGAGGAAAGGGTTATGATTCCAGCAGACTGCTTTTCATCTGCAATGCTTTTCGTATTGAAAAATAAATTGTGTTACATTTCATTCTTTCTTTAAACTAGGGAAGGTCTCGGATATCCGTGGTCTAGCTCTAGAGCATTTAACACAACTAATTTAAAATGGCGGACTTCTTCTTCTTTATTAATTTTATTTAAAGTGCAATATGAAAGGTTTTTGACGTGACAACGTCTAATAAATCAATGAACGCCGCCGGCTGCACGCACGAAAAAGGATGACTCATTGTAATGTTACGATCGGAGCGAGAGCACTGCACGAGCGAGCTAAAGGCACGATCGGCTTGAGTGTTCGGCTTGCTATTCATAAAAGTATGCAATCATTTCGTCAATGTTTTGTTATGACTTCACGTTACGTTAAACTATCGTCCTTAAATCGACTTAACAGACCACCATTAATTTTTTTGTACCATAATAATTCAGCTTGTTCATGGATGGCAAAAATAATTAATGTTTTTACGTGAATGAAGTGATGGTCAAAAAGAAACCTATCTTAACATTATCTACATATACTCGTATTATACGAATTGTTTAGCAAGTTAATTACCAATCAAAATTATCCTTGTCACAGCTGTTATTCTTTGACAGCTGTCGGTAAATCTATGTATGGTACCACCTTTATTGTGCAGTTCACGGTGGCGCTACTAGTTAAGAAAATTTGCATTCTTAAGTGAAATTTGGTACATTTACTTTAGTTCTATGTTTTTCCGCCTGCACAGATAAGTTGGTGGAAGTGTAGCGTATCCTTTTGACACACAATTCATTTCCTAGAGAGTACATAGTAAAAAAATTATGTCCTCTCTTCATCTTGAAGGAATCTAGATTGAAAAGCCGAGTGACATTTTATTACCGACCATTTCTTTTCGAGCTTTTAAGAAGAGTAGTTTTAACTTGTAACATAAACTCAGGTTTACTGTCTGTAAGGTTGGTAAAGGTCACATTTAAGGTAAAATCTAGATGTAGTGAAAGTCAAGAACTAGGTAAGTACTTAATCTGAAGATTTATAGCAGATAAAATGCTCTTCATAAAATGACATAGTACGCCCGGCAACCTAGCAAGCTATACAAAACTAGTTCATGCGAATCTCTCAATGTAGAGGAAATCAATACAAAACGAGGTCATGTTATACTGGAAATGTATAGCTTGATACATAACTATGTGTTCAAAGTGCGTCATACGTATGTTAGTAGTATTACAGATTCAAAGGATTAAACAAAAGAGTTTTCGATTTCTTAGAGACAATCATGGAATAAAATATATTTGCGTCATAACATTTTATATTTTCCATTTATCTCAAGAAATGTAATAATGACTTACTTACAAAATAAAAGTCATTAAATTTGGTCTACTCTAACAAATAAAATGACTCAAAGTTCAAATGAAAGCCCTTATGGTAGCCATGAGTTTGCAGCCAAACATATTCTAATACATGTTCTGTATGGTGTCGGACGCAAAGAATAGCACCATCCGAGATCTTCCCGTGGGTGTCGTAAGAGGCGACTAAGGGACTTGCCAGAGAATGGGCAGCAGCGTTTTCTGTGCTTTTGTGACAACCGTACTGCGATCGCCAACCCGCCTGCCAAGCGTGGCGATTATAGCAAAATCCCCCATGTTATGTCAACACTTGGGGCGACACTTGGGGGAGGCCTGTATCCAGCAGTGGACGTCTTTCGGCTGAAATGATGATGATGTGATAATATTCTAATAAGAATATTTAATGATTTCAATCATTTCTTTACGAAGATACACAGAAACGATGATAAGACATCAATAAAATTATATCTATAGCTTGTAAAGGAATGTTGATTTGTACGATTTCATATACAATATCCTTCAGCGTGAAAATCTAGATTTTTAAAACATGAATTAAAATTTAAAACAACAATGATGTATTGTAAAAGTTTAAAATACAATAAGTACCTGGAGGTACACACATACATCATTATTTATTTATATTTTTAAATCGAACCCACGTACACAAGATAAGTTTTAATAATTCATAAAATTTAGTGTTATTTGAAATGAGTTATGTTTTAATTCGCACATGGCAACACTACGGATGAAGTATGCGTGATGGATGTTTTATGTAATGCCCACTTACCGACGGACAGACGAACTCCAGACGTTTACTATAAGCTGGTTTTGACGTAATCAAGTCGGTTTAAAGCTTATTGACTCAATATTGGATAAGTTAGTATCTTATTTATAAAATTGAGTTAGGTACTAACTACACGATAAAGAAATACATTTAAAATTGATAATCGAAATGGTAGATGCGTACTGTCGAGAAATGTTAAGCCCCTAAAGATATTTTTCTATAAAGTTACCATTATTTTTTTCGAAAATGTGTCTCGCACTATATAGGAAAATAATTTAATAATAAGCTTGATCTTTAGCAGGCTAAAACAACAACCTATTTTGCATATTTAAGTGAAAATGTTGTCTGCTTGACGAACAAGAAATGACAATTCTTAATTAATCTTAAAAAAATTATGAAAACATTTTTTTTAACATTGCCCCCCCCCCCTCTTGGTATTTTTCTTGTATTTTGCTTACACATATTAAAACTAACCGGCAGAACCAGACAAACTATCTGTAGGCCATACAAATATTTGATCTGTGCGGGAATCGATCCACGACACGCAGCACAGCCTATCGCTTAGCCACTGCGCCCACCGTACCAACATATCCATACTTAATACTCTTTTGTTTAATTTAACTAATCGATCAAAAAAAATAATGATTTTTTTATAAAATATTTATTAAATGTCCTAGAATATCTGAAATATTCTCATAAAAACTTCCTTCCTAATAATTTCCACAATATGCACTATAGAAACTTTTCAATAAACAAACGATTCAAAAAAAAACTTCGCATTACCAGGGGTGCACGTAGCGGTGCAAGCGACGCGTTCAGAATAAAAATAAATTCTGACCATTCTTAGCGTCTGCACGAACGACAGTCACGTGGACTGATGCCGACCGTATCCCGACTTGATATTAAAGTTTATACCAGGTTTATATCATAATGATGTTAGAACGTAGAGTAGAAAATATTTAATCTTTGAAATACATCCGTGATTAGCTGATTAATGAATTGACTGACAGACAAAACACAGCCTGATGAAGATACAAACAAACATGAAGAAGATTAATCGTGTCTCATAGCGGAGTCTTTTGTGAGGAAAGCCCCAGGCCCCGTATGACCTCGAAACAAAAATTCGGAGACAAAACATGTTGACATGATAATCCGCGTCGAGGAGGTCCTGGCACATGGTTTCCGAAGACATAACATGTGACTTTGACCAATCTAAACCGAGTGGTAGGAGGCCCCAACAGTGGGAGCATTGTAATTGGAAAGGCTTTTTAAACTTGTGCATTGAGGAGCACTAAGATAATAATATCAAGATTTAATATTGGCCGCATCATCGCTTCATATCAGGCAAGTTGCGGCCATACGCAAGCCTATTTAGATTTTTTTTAAACAAAGTAGAAGTCAGATTTGCCATGAAATCTCTGACTTTCAGGTTTTTTACCGCATCAGCATTTAATAGACAATCTAGTTGCATGTCAAAACGTGAGAAGCAGAAAATCTGATACCTACAAATGCAGAAAAATGGATATGCACTGCACTGCTGTTGTCAGTTGTTCCACATTTTCCTTTTTCCGGATTTTTTTTTGCCCCTCATCATCATCATCATCAGCCTATAATGTTTCCACTGCTGGGACACAGTCCTTCTCTCAATGAGAGGGAGTGGGCTAAACCACCACGCAGGCCCAGTGTGGGTTAGTAGATGTCACATGTCTTCGAATTTTTAGTTCTAGGACATGCCGGTTTCCTCACGATGTTTTCTTTCACCGTTTTGAGAGCAGTGGTGATGAAATAAATTACACAAAGTAATGCACCTGCCTGGATTCAAACCTACGACTTACTGCTCGTAAGTCGGGGCCCACCGACACCCCTTACCCTTTTGTCCCAAAACACAAGAATAAATTACAGGATTTTTTTTATTATATGGCTTCCTATTGAAATGTATTTTTTTCCCCCACTGGCCACTCGTATCAGCAACTAAAGAGTTGTTTCAGAACGCCTCCGTTGTCATCATCATCATCATTTCAGCCGAAAGACGTCCACTGCTGGACATAGGCCTTCGCCAAGTGTCGCCATATAGACATAAGGGGGGTTTTGCCATAATCGCCACGCTTGGCAGGCGGGTTGGCGATCGCAGTACGGTTGTTACAAAAGCACAGAAAACGCTGCTGCCCATTCTCTGGCAAGTCCCTTAGTCGCCTCTTACGACACCCACGGGAAGAAATGGGATGGTGCTATTCTTTACGTCCGCCACCAAACAGAACAAAAAAAAAAATGTGTAATGGTATAAAAATGTTATTTTATTGTTATTGTTTTTGATCATTTATTTTTTCATTTGAATATTTTTGTTATGTTATGTTTTTAATTATTGCTGCATGTCTTATAGTATTGCATGCCACTTTAGAAGTTATATTAATATGATTAATTATGATGTATGTAATGTATCAAACACAATTTATTGTTCCTGATAAATAAATAAAAAATAAGTTTCTAAGTAAATGTTAGTTTTTGTAAAAATAAAATTACTGTAATACCTAATTAATTTTTACCGGTTAAAAGTAGTTTTGACTAATGAACAGTTTTGACAGTGACATATGACATGAATTTCGAAGTAACAACCCAGATAGCACAAATGAGCCTTACGGTCGGAATTGTTTCGAACATGCCAAAGAACTAAAGTTTCCGAATTCCGACCATTTCTCAAGTTAGCAAGTTAGGCATTTGTTGTTACAGTCACGTTGTTTCCCCAACGACTGTGAAACGATAGTTAGCTCTATGTTATCGGTTGCTTTATCTTCTGCGATTTATAGACCTCTATAGAAGCCTTTGGGAACAATTAGGGTTTTCTTCCAAAACGCGGAAAATATGATGACTCTAGACTATAAAAAGAGAGTCTGTGGAGTTATGAGAAGCTGTTTTTTTTTCGACTGTAGTTTGTTAAAAGTTGTTTTTAATTATGTGAGCATTAACCCCTTATTAGGTTTCTAGTTATGCAAAATAGTAGCAGCCACACGGGTCGATCTTCGTCTCTCGGTCGATCTCGTTGGGCCGTGGGTGGATGACTACCCATCACATGTCGAGTTTCCTCCGTGCCTCGGAAAGCACGTTAAATAGTTGGTCCCTGCTCTCATTTCAAGATCTTTGACAGTCGTTACAGGTAGTGGCCCAAAAGTCTGACAACCAGTTTTACCAAGGGTATCTCTTCACCTAACACTATCTGGGTTGTGGAGGTCAGATAGGCAGTCGCTCTTTGTAAAATTCTTGTATTAAGCTGCATCCGATAAGACTAGAAGCTGACCCAATAAAGTTAGGAAAAGGCTAGGCAGATGATGATTATCTATAGTAATTATATGGAGACCTATATAAGTATCCAATAACTAAGCACATTATGATACGTAAGTACATTATGTAAGTATACCTCGAAGCGTAATTACCAGCATGTGTTTGGTGCCAGAATCCTCAAATTGTTTGCAAAGCCAGCAAATGTTTGAAAGTGGCGCACTATACGAACAGCGCTCATGTTTGATTAAGAGCTTAACTAGTAGGTAGTCCGGTCAAAGTAGACATTTTAATTAATAAAATTAATTTTGGCAGAGACCTTGGGTACACCAGTAGAAATAAAGAACTAAAAGTTCCCATCGATCCCATTTGTGCTAGAAAAGTTATTCGAGGTCAAAGGTCAATATTTTAGGTTTTATGGATTTTTCCTCGAAAACAGGCAGTCGCCCTATGTAAAATACTGGTATTCTGCTGCATCCGGTCAGACTGGAAGCTGCCCCTAAATTATTTGGGAAAAGCCTAGGTAGATGATGATGTGTTAAGCATAGTTTAGTTTGCGTAGCTTGGTTCGGTTATATCGATAAACGAAAAGAATTGAGATTTCACAGCACGGTTGGTGCAGTGGTTGAGCAATCGACTGCAGCGCTTCGTGTCGCGGGTTCGATCCCCGCACGGAACAAATATTTGTTTGGCCTACGGATAGTTGTTCTGGGTCTGGCTGTTTGCGTGTGTGAGTTTAAATGTTTGTAAACGCACCCACGATACTGGAGAAATTCCTAGTATGGGATGTACAAAGAAAAAAAGAACCGGCCAAGTGCGAGTTGGACTCGCGCACGAAGGGTTCCGTGCCATTATTTATAAAAAAACGAGCAAAAATATTTATTTTATTCTGTTTTTATTATTTGTTGTTATAGCATTAACAGAAATACATAATCTGTGAAAATTTCAACTGGCTAACTATCACGGTTCACAACGGACAGCGAAGTCTTAGTAATAGGGTCCCGTTTGACCCTTTGGGTACGGAACCCTAAAAAACAAAAGACTCAAGCTTAGACCCGTTCAAGAATCGTCTGCGGGGCGGTTAAGGAGACAGTATTAATGTCAATTCGTTTGTTTTGTGGTCTCAACGAGTCGCAAGTGACTACTGAGTATTTCTTCCCGGGTCGAATACCCACGCCCGTCGCGTCGGGTAAAATGTGATTGGGTTTTTTCCAGCAAGGATAGCTCAGTAGCAGCAATAGAGTTTAGGTTTGTGCCCGGTTGATGGCAATATGCTCGCCAAATCCCCGAAGCGTTATGCAGAGGTGTACGTAAAAGTACACCCATAATTTGCAAGTTATTTTTAAACGCCCTTAACTATGCAGAAATCCAGACCCCGGGGCGGCTACTAAGAAATTCCTTAAGGAAAAACCCAATCACACTTTGCCCGACCGTGGCATCTACCCTAGGAGCTCAGCTGTCTCGCTTGCGTCTACTAGACCACCGAGGTAGATAGAAGAAACATAATACTAGTCGCATCATGGGTGGCCGAGATGCGAAGCATCGGGTCTTGTTCACGATCCGACATAGTTTTAGGTAGATGTGGGCACTGTCGTGGGTCCTCGAACGAAACACTCTTTTTCATTACTCATACTCTGAAAGTAGGTCTGAAGTTGCCTGAGGGGCGGGATGAAAGTAATACTTTTCATCGCTAGGGAGAATCGCTTTCAACTGACAGATTTCAAATTATTAAAAAAAACTAGTTCTATTTTCACATTTTAATATTATTGAACCATGTTCGAACTTTCTATGCAGCCACTATGTAAAATTGAAATAACTTAAAGTTATGTATTGATTAAAGAATATATATTCTTTAAATAACTTTATTATAATTTAGTTTCAACAATTTCTTTAAAATAACATAGAGTTGGGCAAAATATTTACCAATTTTTCAAAAATGAAAATGAAAAATAATGGCTGAATAGCTGGCTGGCCACAGAAAACAAAACAAAACAGGCGGGAAAGCGACAATCCGAAATAAAATTTACTAATTTTTTCTTTAGCTAATTCATGTTTTTATTTTTACTTTCCTTGTATTCGTAATGAAAAGCGCAGTGTTGACCTCGAGTTAAAGACTTATTTAGTCCCTCGAACTATTGGCGCCCTCACTTCATTCGGGTGCCAAACCCCGTCTCGGGACTAAATAACTTACTTTCACCCCTGGGGTAACAATGTACTATTAAATTCAAATCACAATAACTTTATTCAAACTAACGGTTCACAAGAAACAAATACGTGCGTTGGTAACTGAGCGTCTGCCAAGCCTGTCGGAGTTCGACTGTCGCAACACTCCGTCCCTCTGCTAGGGTTCACTGCATCCCCTCTACTGACAATCGTGTCCAAGCGGTAGGGCGCGCTTGCGTTTCTAGTGACGTTATTATTAGTTCACGAAACTAATTGTTAGATGGCGCCGTCTGTTGCACCATAGCGCCATAAATCCACGACATACATACATTTTCAATCTAAAAACAAAATATAATTACAAAGTTTCTTCGTCTAACTTCGAAACTCAAATTGCATAGACAAAAATGAAAAGCAAGTTTGTGAAACAAAGTCTAAAATTAAATGAAGAAAGCTGCACTGGACGGATTTAGCGGTATAAACAAGAAAGGGTTCAAACCAAACTTTGTAAACATGGCCAATTGACGTCATTACAGAGTTGCTACACGAGACTTACTAGTAACTCTGCACATGGTTCAAAATCGCTTGACAAACCTTCACAATCGGCCTAGCTGTTTCTAAAGCATGTTGCGCGTACCATTTGTGATGAAAACCAGCATGGAGCGACTGTCCATCTGACCTCTACAAACTATTTACTTAGTAAGACGATAAACCCTTTGGTAGTCAGACTTTTTTCCTACGGTGGGCAGGGTTATTGGGAGTTTAGGAGTTTTGAGTTTAGGAGCTCGTGGCTAAATAATAACAGCCGCGCGGGTCGATTTTTAAGTTTAAGCCGTGCTTGCCGAGGTTGGTCCGAGGATGGGTGACGATAATTACATACCGAGTTTCCTCCGTGCCTCGGAAAACACGTTAAGCCGTTGGTCCCGGCTGTCATTTGTAGATCTTTGACAGTCGTTACGAGTAGTCAGAAGCCAAAAGTCTGACATCCAGTCTTACCAGGGGGTATCGTATTATCCAGTTATTGGGTTGTGGAGGTCAGACAGGCAGTCGCTTCATATAAAGTATTGGTATTCAGCTGCATCCCGTTAGACTGGAAGCCGACCCCAAGATAGTTTGGGAAAAGGTTAAGCAGATGATGATGGGCAGGGTTATTGGTTTTCTTTCAAGAATTTATCAGAAACAGTCAGGAATTTGCACCCACGGTTGATGGCAACAGACTCGCCCCCTGTTATAAAGGGTGTAAATAGACCCTTAAGGAACCCGAAAGGTTCTCCTCAGTGACACCTTCTTATGGGAGGGTAAACCGCTTCGTAACGTAACGCGTTTCGGCGCCACTGTCTGGCTTCCCTTTCTCTCACGCTTAAGGCAGCAGTAGGCAGGCTCTTTCAATATTAAATATTTCAACTTAGATTAGTTTAAGTTATCACTTCTGTCGAGCGTCCCGAGACGCACAGGTTTTTTTTTTTTGTTGTGGACCATACTTGGGAACCTTCTAGTTACTCTCAGTAATTAATTATTCGACTTTAAAGTTCCAATTTTTCCACAAGATTTTTTTTTAAATACTGGTTTTTTAGTTTTATAACTGTACTTTTAATACCTCCATGACCCGTTTAGTATTCAATGCATCTATCAGCACAACTTTTTGAGTGCGTTACATTGAGTTTTACCGTAAAACGTGATTTCCCCACCAAAAAAAAAAGTCGTTTCGCAGCAATAAGTTTTGCGTATGGTTACTTAATTTGCTCTGTATGGTGTCGGACAAAACGACAGACGTAAAGAATAGCACCATCCCATATCTTCCCGTGGGTGTCGTAAGAGGCCACTAAGGGACTTGCCAGAGAATGGGCAGCAGCGTTCTCTGTGCTTTTGTAACAACCGTACTGCGATCGCCAACCCGCCTGCCAAGCGTGGCGATTATGGCAAAACCCCCCAAAATGCCAATGTGGCGACACTTGGGGGAGGCCTATGTCCAGCAGTGGACGTCTTTTGGGCTGAAATGATGATGATGATGATGATATCTTCCCGTGGGTGTCGTAAGAGGCGACTAAGGGACTTGCCAGAGAATGGGCAGCAGCGTTCTCTGTGCTTTTGTGACAACCGTACTGAGATCGCCAACCCGCCTGCCAAGCGTGGCGATTATGGCAAAACCCCCCATGTTATGTCAATGTGGCGACACTTGGGGTATGCCTATGTCCAGCAGTGGACGTCTTTCGGCTGACATGATCATGATAATGACGATGACTGTCTCGTTGGTGGATTGACACCACCGCGACTGCTGAGCTTAAGTCCTGGGTTAGATTCCCGGGTCTGCCAAATTGTTAATGGGTTTTTCTATCAGGATTTTCTGAGTAACATTCACGGAGTCTGGATTTGTGCCCGTTTAATGGCAGCAAGCTCGCCCCCTATTACATGGGACTCAAACATAACTGGCCAAATGTGTGTGTACTATTTTAGGTATACCGCTACCTAAACCCTGCGGGGATAGCAGGAGTGAAACTATGTTATTTTATGTTAGTATGTGGATTTCCTGTTGCTAGCCAGCTCTGTATGGTGTCGCACGTAAAGAATAGCACCATCCCATATCTTCCCGAATCCCGTGGGTGTCGTAAGAGGCGACTAAGGGACTTGCCAGAGAATGGGCAGCAGCTTTCTCTGTGTTTTTGTAACAACCGTACTGCGATCGCTAATCCACAAGCCAAGCGTGGCGATTATGGCAAAACCCCCCTTGTGTACACTTGGGGGAGGCTTATGTCCAGCAGTGGACGTCTTTTAGGCTGAAATGATGATGAATGATGAACTGATGATGTGGATATCCTTAATCTCAGTATACAAAGTGAACACCTATACCTAACCCCACGTGTGATATTATGTGGCTCAGCATCAAAGTTTGTAAACACGAGCGATTGACGTCATTACAGCCTTACATATTATAAAATTACGTCGTTGTCGTGGATTGATGGCGCCATGGTGCAACAGACAGCGCCATCTAACAATTAGTTTCGTGAACTAATAATAACGTCACTAGAAACGCAAGCGCGCCCTACCGCTTGGACACGATCGTCGGTAGAGGGGATGCAGTGAACCCTAGCAGAGGGACGGAGTGTTGCGACAGTCTAACTCCAACAGTCTTGGCAGACGCTCAGTTACCAACGCACGTGTTTGTTTCTTGTGAGCCGTTACTTTGAATAAAGTTATTGTGATTTAAATTTAAAAGAGTATTTCGTTCGAGTACCCACGACAGTGCCCACATCTACCTAAAACTATGTCGGATCGTGAAGAAGACCCGATGTTTCGCATCTCGGCCACCCATGATGCGACATCAGAAGTGAGATTCACTCGAACTGAAGAAAACACGGAAAATGGAGCAATGACGTCACGGTGCGACGAGAATTCACTTCTTTTGCTACGAAATGACCACGAAGCGGTGGAGGCGGCCCAAGCATTTCCAGAGCAGCGCCTGCAGCAGGCTGCAGCAGCGAGCAGTGAGCGACGCGTTGACGTTTGCTATGTTAGCAATCCCAGCGGTGTGCTGATGAAAACTGGTGAGTCGTACCCATTTTATTAAGATTCTGGTGCCGAATGCTCTCTCATCAGGGATAATGTTGCGTCACGGTTCAGTGGCAAGCGTGTTAATAACATTGTAAATTTAACCGGGATTGGTCATGTAGTGTGCAAAGTACCCTACAAATTTTATCTGAGGTTATGATTAATGATGTAAGATTAGAGATATTATTTCATGTTGTACCAGATAGTTGTGTTAAAAAAAGATCTTAGACCAGGGAATTAACGTTAGTATGACGTCTGATAGTGTTGTTTTGTGTCGTGATAAGGTTAGGTTATGTGATGTTTCAAATTAACTCTATTTAGATTCTAACTGTCAAATTGATTTCCATAAAGTTGATACAGACATTCCGTCAGAATTCCATTCCCAATTAATTGATCTTTTGACACAATATTCATCTTCGTTTTCTAGTGGTGTTTCTAGATCCCGTGTTACGACAGGACAGCTACAAATTCAGCTTGTAGATCTTTGTATTACGTTTAGTCGTCACCCTTATAGGCTTAGTATTGTGAACGCAAAGTAATTACTGCTAAAGTAAAGTTTGTGAATTAGACGAAACAGGTATTATTAAGCGAAGTTGTTCGCCTTTTTTTTCTAGTCCTGTATTGCTCGTTGAGAAGGATGGTTCAGATCGCATGTGTCGACTACAGGCAACTGAACGACAACTGTCTAATAGGTTTCCACTGCCATTGATAGAGGATCTTGTATCTAGGTTAGGTGGTTCCACAATGGTTTACATGTCGTGATGTGTTATCAGGTACCAGTGCAACCTGAATCAATAGAAAGTACTGCATTCGTCACACCTAACGGTCAGTCGGAATATTTGACCATGCCGTATGGCTTGAAGAATGCAAGCTCAGTTTATCAGCGTGCAGTGATGAAAGCATTAGGTGACATTGTTTAATAGGCTAATAAAGGATAGGATAGAATCCTCTATGGAGAAGAGTTTAGTTAGTCTTCGCACTGTACTCGATAAATTTAAAATAGCTGATTTTTCCTTGGAATTATGTCAAGTGTTCATTCCTTAAGGTACGGGTTGAATATTTAGGCATGTGGTTGGGAACAGTCAAATTAGACTTAACCCAAATAAAATTGTAATTGTCAAAAAATAATTTCTTATTTAACCAGTGAGCCAGTTCTAACAATTTTGACCCTGAGCATTCGATCGAGTTACATACCGATGCCAGTGCTGAAGGATATGGTGCCATTTTTATTCAAAAGATTCACGGGAAACAACATGTGGTTGCTTATTACAATCGTCGCACGTCCCCAGCCGAATCAAAGTTTCATTCTTTTGAGTTAGAGACATTGGCTGTCTTTAATGCCATAAAGCATTTTCGGCATTATTTACTAGGTCGTAAGTTTACCGTCGTGACAGACTGCAGTCCTGTTAAAGCTTCTAAAAACAAAACTGACTTGTCTCCACGAGTTCATCGTTGATGGGCCTACATGCAGTCATTTGAGTTTGATATTGTTTATCGTGAAGGCAGTAGGATGAGCCATGTAGACTTTCTGTCTAGAAATCCCCTGCCTACATCTAAAGTAGCATTCACTAGAGTAGATCAAAAGCGTGTCGATTTAGCTGAGCTTTCTAGTAACTGGTTGCAAGCAGAACAGGAAAAGGACGAAGAGATCAGTAAGATTGTGTCTGATCTTCGTAATGAAATTTGTCGACAGTTGTATCACTTGTAAAGTAGCGAAGCCCCACTCGGGTAAAATTCAAGCAGAACTTCACCCCATTCCAAAGTTTAATACCCCATGCCAACGATTCATATTCTGATATATTGAGTTCTGTATAGCATTGTTTGGTGTACTGAAACGCATAATAGTGGATCAAGGTCGTTGTTTCGCAAGCAAAGATTTTTCTAGTTTCTGTACTACTAACAATATAGAGTTGCACTTGACTACGGGAGGCAGTCGTGCAAACGGTCAAGTAGAAAGGGTAATGAGTACTCTCAAGACATGTTAACAGCTGTAGAGTCGTCATTGGTCGTGACCGCTCTTGGCAAGACGCATTAGGAGAGGTTCAATTGGCTATGAGCTCTACTATTAATAGAGTAACTAAATCTAGCCCTCTCGAGTTGATGATTGGAAAGGTAGCAAGACCACTTAGTTTAGTAACCGTAGATGATTATGTGACTGACGTTAATTTGGATGAGATCAGAGAGCACGCGACACAGAATATTGTTAAGAATGCCAATTACGAAAAAAAATCGATTTGACCAAATAAGGCTCAAGTTTCAAAGTTATGATTATGTTTTAATTGAAAATGAGGAAAGGAATCAGACAAAATTAGATCCTAAATTCAAAGGCCCATTTAAAATTATTGAGGTGTTAGACGGGGATAGATACAGACTAAAGGCGCTTGACTCCAAGCGAACCTACAAATACCCACATGATCGTGTGAGGAAGATCCCCGATCACCAAGTTCCTCGAGAATTAGATGTCATAGTTGATGACAGTGGTAGTGAGACCAAATCTGATTAAAAACGGCTTGCACACTCATATTCGAAACTTTAGACCGCACCTCATGAGTAACATGTGGCGATGGGTCTACAAGGAATCGTTGGTGCGATTTCTGTCTGTGTTGGTGCACAGAGCGCTTCATGTGTTGTAGCACATATTGCGCTAGATGTTGGATAATCGTTGGTGCGATTTCTAACTGTGTTGGTGCACAGAGCGCTTTATGTGTTGTAGCCCATGTTGCGCTAGATTTTTGAGAATCGTTGGTGCGATTCGTATCTGTGTTGGTGCACAGAGCCCCTCATGTGTTGTAGCATATGTGGTGGCAGATTTTTTAAGAGTCGTTGGTGCGATTCTGGCCTGTGTTGGTGCACAGATTACGATGAAAGTTTTAAGAGTTGAGTATGCATTGCTTATCAATGAGCTATGGTAAAGAGTAACAGAATTGTTAGAATTACTATGTTGTAAACTTGTTGATCGGATCTTTTCCAATTAGTGATGTTGTGCAGGAAGCACTGAGTATGAACCCTTAATAATAGGGCATTGTAAATCATGATAGTTGATTAATGTACTTAGATTTAGAAAAAAATAAGTACCATGGAGAAACGACCTTTGTTTCTATTGGCAGGATAGCCGAGCTAGATTACTCTCTGAGCACATTTTGTCCACAGGTACTACACCCGAGGACGGGTGCTAGTCAGGGATGGCCGTGTCGTGGATTGATGGCGCCATGGTGCAACAGACAGCGCCATCTAACAATTAGTTTCGTGAACTAATAATAACGTCACTAGAAACGCAAGCGCGGCCTAGCGCTTGGACACGATCGTCGGTAGAGGGGATGCAGTGAACCCTAGCAGAGGGACGGAGTGTTGCGACAGTCTAACTCCAACAGTCTTGGCAGACGCTCAGTTACCAACGCACGTGTTTGTTTCTTGTGAGCCGTTACTTTGAATAAAGTTATTGTGATTTAAATTTAAAAGAGTATTTCGTTCGAGTACCCACGACAGTGCCCACATCTACCTAAAACTATGTCGGATCGTGAAGAAGACCCGATGTTTCGCATCTCGGCCACCCATGATGCGACAAGTACATGAAAAGACGTAACAAGTGTAGCTATTCACCTTCTCCCGTTTCGGCACGAATTGTAAATAATTACAAGTACACATAAAACATATCAGCCGGTAATATTCGGAAATTTTAGAAGAGTTATGTGCTCAGTACACCAAGCTCGTGACTAAATAATAACAGCCGTACGGGTCGATCTTTAAGGTTAAGCCGTTGGTAAAGCTGGATGGGTTCCCATAATTACATACCGAGTTTCCTCCGCGCCTTGGAAAGCACGGTAAGCCGTTGGTCCCGGCTGGGAAACGTACCCAAGACCTCCCTTGACGGAGGCAGTCGGCAGCCACGACTGTTAGTGGAGCCGCGCGATCGGACCATCCTTTTAGGAAGGCGCCGCTGACGCGTGCACGTCCTTAGTTATAGATATTAGTTATAAGTATAAATTAAGCTATTATGAATTATGGCGCATTTATCGCTTTGGGTTAGCCTGTAATGGTAGATAAATTAATAAATAAAATAAAAAATAAACGTCTTTGCTTCATCCCCCATAAACATAATTATGTCCCCGTAAACTCCAAAATTTCCAGGCTCACTGAACTCACCAATACCTACCACACACCATAAATTAGGTTTATAACCTCAATTAAAACAGGTATAACACGTAACCACATCTGTTTTTCACAAATAAAACTAATTTATATTCTTTCCCATTAATCTTGATGAATCTAAATCTCATTTGAGAAAAAAAAGAAATAAAAAAGTAGGTATCATATGGGTATCATCACGTAGAAATCGTAAAAGTCGGGATAGAGGTAATGTGTTAATTACTTTTTGTTTTTCCACTAGTTTATTTTGGGCGAAGGACTGTAATTACTCGGTTAGACGGTGAAGCCCTGCTGTTATTCAATGACGTACATTATTTTTCAATCTTTCGGGATTGATTTATCATTCAGTATTGACTTATAATTGGCAGAAAGTGTGTTAACTACAGGCATACATCTGCCTTCCTCTGCAGGGATTCCAGGCGTGGATTATAGAAGAACCGAGCAGCTCTTTTTTTTTCTCTACGTTTTATAAGTGCCCCTGTAGGCCTATGTAAAATAAAAATATTTTCATTGATTGATTTGATTGAAGCCACTCATCATCTCATCTGCCTAGCATTTCCCCAACTATATTGGGTTGGTCTTCTAATTTAACCGAAAGCAGCTGCATATCAGTCATTTACATGAGGCGACTGCTCATCTGTCCACTTCGCATCTCGCTTCAAAACAAAATCAAAAATGACCGTCCTAATCTTCCATTCCACAATCAAATCAGCAAAGCAAACGGCCCTTCACGTTGAAATGAGTGCGCGAATCCCAAATATAGCCGGCGTCACGTGATCTCAGGTCTATTGTGGTCTTACCCAACGCGCATTGACGTCATGCTCGTAAACCGAGTACTTGGGAATTGCAACCGCCAAATACTAATAAGTACCGATAAAACAAAACGCACTCGAGTATTTCCGTACTGCACCGAATGGGAGAAAAGAATCTGGTAGTTTGTGTTTGGTTTTGGGGAATTTTGACGGTGAATGAAGTAAATGTTTGTTCTTAAGAAAGCTTATTCTATGCCAAGATTCCGTTTTGGTTATTACAGGATTGTTTATTAGCCAATAATGGTCTGTTCTTCTAGAATTATTTGCGCGACCAGAAATTGCAACTTTGAAAAATGGTGATAAATATTCTCTTTTCACATTCAAGGTATAATAGGGTTTTTGTCTATAACCAACTGCAGTCCAGTTAGTTGTCAAAATTAATATTAAATAAACATTTATTGTATAAATAAATGTTTATTTAATATTTATTTACTAGGTACATAGGTACATACATGCTATGAATTATAGGAAACAATAACATTAAAATAAATGCGCTGGCATGTATGCCTATTTTAGGTATACGCAGCATTCACCATAGTAACAACAACATACAATTCTAGAATAAGCACGGCTCGTATCGTTAGGAGGTTCCTTTCTCTGGAGCCCTGACCGCCGCCTGTAGCTTGGACCCTGTTCCCGATACCGGCGGGCTACTATTTTTTTATTTTTTTATTATTTTATACGGAAATATTTAAAAATGTCAATTAAATGTATGGAAATAAATGGATGAGAATAAAAAAATCATACAATTTGAATATAGTATAAATTTTACTTTAAACTAAAAAAGTGATATGTAAAAGCAGTCGGTCGTTGTATTCTCTTTTCATGCCTCAATGGCTGAACGGGTTTCGATTACAGACTAATGAATTTCAATAAATAACTTTTGGGACATGGTATACTTTTTACTTGTGGCGCAATCGACCGTTGAGTATGAAGTCCTGGGTTCGATTCCAGGGTCTGCCAAATTGTTATAGGGTTTTTCCATCAGGAATTTCTCAGTAGCAGCCAAGGAGTCTGGATTTGTAGGCTCTATTAGGCTCCCACCTATTATATAGGACTTAAACATAACTGGTGAAATGTGGGTGTGCTATTAGGCATATCTTGTGTTCTGTATGGTGTCGGACGTAAAGAATACCACCATCCCATATCTTCCCGTGGGTGTCGTAAGAGGCGACTAAGGGACTTGCCAGAGAATGGGCATCAGCGTTCTCTGTGCTTTTGTAACAACCGTACTGCGATCGCCAACCCGCCTGCCAAGCGTGGCGATTATGGCAAAACCCCCCTTATGTCAATGTGGCGTTGGGGGAGGCCTATGTCCAGCAGTGGACGACTTTCGCCTGAAATGATGATGATGATGATTAGGCATATCTCTGCCTTACCCTGCGAGCATTATAGGCGTGATTTTATGATATGTATAGATACTTTTTACACCAGTGATACGATCCGTGGGATTAACCGACCTTGCTGCGGGCGTGGCCGCAGAAAAGTGCTAGTGATTTATTTATTTTTAAACATTTTATGGTCCAAAAAATATGAGCAAAAGATTGCCGCCTTAAAACTTCGCAATTAAAAATCTGTCACTTAACCAAACAAACCAAAAGGGTACCACCAAAGGGTCCTTTTCGCGCACCACTAAGTTCCCTTCCCGGGGCATTACTTTTAATTGCCAAGGACTCTCATTTATTCCGGCCCTAATATGCGCACTTAAGCAAGATTTAAAGCTTCATCAAAAATACAATACGGGTTTTTGACGCTCTTCATGCTGTTGAGTGTAGATAGTAAAGGACAACGTATTGTTTATAAGCAGAGGTCGGAATTACGTAGACTTATTTTGTACTTGCATCGAAATTTTGATATTAATATGGATATTCGTGTGCGCATTGGAATTTTGCAACTTCGGACATCAGATGTCGGATGATTTAAATTGTGTAAAAGCAAATAACTTTTTTATTTAATAAATCTCGGGATTTTCTACTCTTTATAATTAATCTCGGGATTTGAGGCATATCCACTTTATTTTTTCGTTGTATGAAATCAGTGTAGGTAAGTACACAAATAACTCTACCTAATTCCGACCTCTGTTTATAAGTCATTGGAAGGGTCCAATGAGTGTTTGGCAAGGTCGAAATTTGAATACACCTCATCCTCATTATCTTGCCTTTATCCCAATTCATTTGGGGTCGACGCAGCATGTCTTCTTCTTCCATACTTCTCTACTACTTTTCGTAATCTCGTGATACATCTCCTTTCTTGCCATATCATCCTTCACACAGGCCATCCATCATTTCTTTGGTCTTCTTCTACTCTTATACCCATCCACATTCATACTCTAAACTTTACTCACGACATTTTCCTCATTCCTCTGCTTCACATATTGGCCCTTTTTATTGAAACTCATAATGCGACATAATGTAGATACTTTTACATAAAATTTACACTTATAAACTACGGGTGCTGTTTAAGAGCCTTTACATCATCTTACGGCATTTCATACAAACTTTGAAGTCCTTATTTACCGAAATGACTGAATCGATTTAATTAAACTTAATTATATTCCCATGAGCAGGATACATAGGTCTAAAAACTCCCTAAAAATCATTTTTGAAATGTCTTTTAAAATAATAATAATAGGAAAATTCTGTTTCTATAGATAATTTATAATCGGTCTAATTTAGCTGTAACACTCTTTTTCGAAAATGTTTTTTTGTAAATTTTTAGCCCCATGTATCTTGCTTATGCGAATGAAGTGACATTAAAATTGGTTCAGTCATTTCGGAAAATAAGGACTTGAAGGTTGTTTGAAATGTCGTAAGGTGTAAAAGCTCTTAATAAAGGAGAAATGTGTAAAGAAAACATGTAAAATATTCAGATTTTCACATATCGTCGACATCGTCGACTTTGTGCCAAATTTTGACTGAATGAAATTACAGAGACTGAAAATGATTTGTAACTAAGTTTTTAAAAGCAACGAGTGACTGTGCTTATCTTATCGATACCGGCAATTCGTTCCATAAACGGACAGCCTGGACCATTACATTGCTTGTGTAACAAGCGAAAATACATTGCCAAAACTGAGCTCAAAAAAAACTTTCAACATTTTCTCGTTACGTGAAAACTTTTTCCCAAAAACCTCTTCAACGAAGTGCGTTAACAGTTTAAATAACGTAAAATATACAGTTTGTGCTCATTACATATGCCAACACTGTTTTTACACTCGTTCGTAAAATCTTTTGAGGTAAAACCACATTTTCTACTACGGTAGCCATTTTGTTGAACGTATTTATTGGAAGTTCAAGATGGGTTTATGTTAGTACACATTAAAAATATATTGACTCCGAAAATGTATGTGATTTACGGTTATTGTTCAAACAATAACAGTAAACGATGCTGGTATCTGGGACAATACATCGTATACTGGGGTTTGTCTAAAAGATAACACTTAAAAGTTTTTGGCGACCTACAAAGAGCAAATTACAACAAAAAATACTACAGCACCATACACATGACGGAAGAAACATCAATTTACTACAAGTCGCAAGGAAAGTTTATATCGACTTAAGACTATACAACGTGTAACGTTAAATGCGCAAAACCTGAAAATAGTTTGATCAGAATAACGAGCAAAATCAATTGAACCACTTTTTAATATAGGTCACATTTTTCAAAAAAATCTTTATTAAAAATGTTGCCCTGTCTATTTGTTCATAGGTCAAGTACGCAAACCCGCCAAAATAGGTAAACAAACACAAATATTTGTCGTCCAATTCGAGTTTTCTCATATGCGGGAAAAAAAGAAAGAAAGAAAGAAACGATCACAATTTCCAGTGAAACTAAAACAGCACATAAAACCTTTACGTTTTTTTTAATGTTTTTTTTTCTCTCAGTATTAGGTCAATTGAATTAAAAATCATTTGGGGTGTCTGAGGTTTTGCGCATTTAACGTTACACGTTGTATAGAGAAGCCCGACAACAACTGTCGGGCAATTGCCCATCAGACATAACACCTGTCTGGTCAGAGGATCCTCCCTTTTCTATGGGGGATGAGGAACTTTACACCCTGTTCCTCACACCACTAAATGTAGATACATTCTTTAATAACTCCGATTTTATTTTAGTAAGTCTGATTGGTGTTGGTGTTCTGGTAGGCACTCGACATTCAGATAAACCATGTTTCTTAGCAAAGAAAAGCTAGCCTTTTCTCACTTACATGAATGAATGGGAAATTGGAAAATTGTGTCATGCATTAAGTAAAATTAAAGAAACGAAAGAAAAAGAAGTGCAATAAATGGAAACGGATTAGTTGATCTGTGATCGTCTGCAGTTTTCCTCTGCTGGGCAAAGGTATACCAATGTTCTTCCATTCATCTCCATCTTTCACCTTCCCCATTTAATCCGACAAGAACCATTCCAGATCGCCACGCCAGCATTTACACATTTTTTTCTTTAGCCTATATTGCCCCACTAGTGGGCAAGGCCTCCCCCATAGCCTTCCATTCCTCTGTCCGTGCGGTTTCCTCCGATCAATGTTTCACAAACGTTTTTAAGTCATCACCCCAGCGATTTCTAGACGACACTGACATTATATACCTATGTTAGTTTATAAGGTACCTATATTATTTAAGATCAAAATAAAATCAGTTTAATCGGTGTTTTTATTTCATTGAAAATCTTTGGTTAGACCCACTGAACGCTGTGTTATTTTTCTATCCATTTTAATGTGACCTTATACATATATGGGTCATTGTAGCCTAAAATAAATGATGTTATGTTATTAACCAGCTCAATTTCTTTCCAGGGATAGTCAACCGCGGAGACTCGTTCCGTCGCCGGAGATCACGCTCCGGCAGCCTCGCCCCATCGTCTCCGGCGCAGTCAGCACCCGAGTCTCAGGAACGTAAGCCAGTGGCCTGCCATCGTGTGGCCATGGTTGGGGCGCCTGGCGTCGGCAAGACCGCACTCATCAGCCAGTTCCAGACCAGCGAGTGTATTAATGCTTATGATAGACAGAGAGGTAGGTTTTACAGCAGTCTCTAGAAACACGTCAAAGTGTTTACTTGAGAAAATTACATTATTTAAGATACGATTTTTATTAGGTGGCTTATTAATTCTTGCAGTTGGAACTGCAAAAGTGAGAATTCTTAGCATTGATTTCTTTATAGGTTTGATTATTTATTATTTATTTTGATTTTTGTTAGGTTCTTACTTCGTTAAAATTCTTGTCTATTGCATAAATAAAATTGCAAAATGAATTGTTTTAGCTCAAATAATTACTTTACTATACCAGGGTTAGCCCTTAGAAGATTCTAGAAAATTGAAATTGTTCTAGGAAAACTGCGCTAAATATCACCAAACGTTAAATGTTGAATGTAATAACTACTCTTTCGAAGAAAAACCTACATTTAGTAATTTTTTACAGTTACTGTTTCATTGCAAGACCTTTGTGTGAGATGAAGAGGTGTTTTCTCATCTCATACCAAGAAGAATTTAGAAAGTACCAAATCCTAAGAAAATTAAGTGCACTATAATATATATTTTTTTTAACTTTCCCTCATACTAGGAATTTCTCCTGTATCGTGGCTGCGATTACAAAAATTTAAACTGACATACAAAAACAGCCAGACCCGGAACAACTATCTGTAGGCCAGACAAATATTTGTTCCGTGCGGGGATCGAACTTGCGACACGCAGCGCAGCAGATGATCGCGCAACCACTGCGCCAACCGTCCCGTCAAACAAAAAATAAATAAACATAATAATATATAATCCTCCTTAGCGATTTCGGTAACGGCGACCCTTTCAAGCTTGAAGCTATTATTTCCTTGCGTGTTTTGCCTTATATGATTGGCAAGACTGAATTTGCTTTTGAATAGCCGGTCACAACTGAAACCGAGTTCGCGGGCAAAGTTATAAGTGTATGTATAGGAGGGCTTAGGTATCTATTTACGTATTAAACAAATGCAAATAAAAGCTTGTAAAAATGTAAATCCTTTCGAAAAAAAGCGACTCGATAAAATCAAATCAAATCAAAATCATTTATTTCAAGAAGACCAGTTACAAGCACTTTTGAATATTCGAACAAGAATAAAAATGAAGCTACATTTCCAGTCACAAGACATAATAATTGTGAAAGTACTGTAGTTGCCCATTCCAAAGCGTAGATCTCTCAGAACGGGCAAGAAACTCCATGGGCACTCTTTTAAATCAGAATCTTGTTACACAAACCTTAGTTACATCATTCATGTTGAGATGGTACATTAAACAAAAACCGGCCAAGTGCGAGTCTTACTCGCACACAGGGTTCCATAGCTCCAAACAATATAATAACAATATTATGAACTGTCATTCATTAGTTAGTAGTATTAGTTAGTAAACTTCCACACAACCGCAAAACTAAATTTGTTTTTCATAGTATGTTTATGAAAAACAAAGTTACTGCTGCAGTTTGATGAAAAAGTCCCATATCTCAAAAACTAAACATCATATCTTATTGAAACCAATTTTCGTTGATAGTTTTTTTTACGTTCTACAATCCTAAATATTTTCAGAATTTTCCTCCTCTTAGTTTAGAAATTAGAGGGGGGGGGACACACATTTTACCACTTTGGAAGTGGCTCTAGCGCAAACTATTCAGTTTAGAAAAAAATGATATTAGAAACATCAATATCATTTTTGAAGACCTATCCATAGATACCCCATACGTATGGGTTTGATGAAATTTTTTTTTTTGGTTTTCAGTTCTAAGTATGGGGACCCCCTTAATTTATTGTTTTTTTTCTAATTTTGTGTAAAAGTCCTAATGCGGTTTACAGAATACATCTACTTACCAAGTTTCAACAGTATAGTTCTTATAGTTTCGGAAATAAGTGGCTGTGACATACAGACGGACAGACAGACAGACAGACAGACAGACAGACATGACGAATCTATAAGGGTTCCGTTTTTTGCCATTCGGCTACGGAACCCTAAAAAGCGCCCTATAATACTAAGTTATGGAACTGACCACAACGCTTGCTTCAAACACGCCGTTTGTCTCAAATTGTTCTTATATATTTGAGACAACCGGAGGACAATTCAGTCCAGAGAGCCTAGTAGACCAGTCATCATCATCATCATCATTTCAGCCGAAAGACGTCCACTGCTGGACACAGGCGTCCCCCAAGTGTCGCCACATTGACCAGTCCCGTGCGACTTGCATCCAGCGGATCCCCGCAACCTTCACCAGGTTATCGGTCCACCTAGTGGGAGGCCTTCCAAAGTAGACCAGTGTTAAAAAAAATCACAGCGTTTCGTAATTCTATAAAAACCCTTATCAGGATTGACAGAATTATTTATTTACATCTTTAATTTTTCATCGTCATTATTCCTATAACTAAATTTCCACATCGCTCTCAGGTTTCCACTAACTTCATAATTGCACAACGATCGCAATCTCTATAATTTCAGTTCCGTTGCCAATTTGCGAGCCACCTTATTTGTTGGTACACGGTTGCCAATGGTTACTGTAGGCATGTCGGGCATGCCATGATGAAGTTTCATTTACTTACCTATCGTTAGCTTTATTACTTGTCAAAGTGACAGGCACAGGTTGTTGGCCTAAAAAATAGGCTATCTAAAAATCAAATTCACCCTGTTATAAAAGTGAACTTAAAACAAAATTTTAATTTTTTCATATGCTTCTCAGTAAACCGTTTTCATTGATACTCATATCATGACGGTGCATAAAAATAACTTTACCGCCATCTTTGGTAGTCCGCCATATTGGATTAAGAATGACGTCACTTAGGTTACCTTGCATTTTCATTCAAATGAAATGCGTATGCAAAATTCCGACCTTAATCTAAAGCCTGGAAGTGGGTCAAATTTACCTTCTTACAGTTTTTACATAGTTACTAACAACTAATAGTGTTAGTTACATGTGAAGCTACTAAAAACATGTTAAAAAAAAGGGCAGGCCTGTGCCCTAAGGGACAGAACTATGATAGAACAGCATGTCAATTGCGTCACGCACTAAGTTTCCTTTTTTGAAATGCAACAGTTGTTGACTTGTCAAAATGCAAACTATTGCCACTGTTAGTGAAGGAAAAAAATACCTGCAATATTGAAATTACTTCAAAGTAAGTATTGTTCGTCTTAAATAAAATCCAAGTTTTCTTAGTTCGTGCAATACAATCACCACTCATGATGTTTACGTACCGCAATATTCATCCGACAATTTTTTTTTTTTAAATGTCCTCACACTCGGAATTTTGCCGTTAGTGCGATTACAAACATATAAACGTACACACATAAGTATATTTTATGTTTTTTTCCTGTGATTTCTACTGTGTGTATTTAAATTGTAAAATAAATAAACTCACATACACAAACAGCCAGACCTGGGACAACTATCTGTAGACCATACAAATATTTGTTCCGTGCGGGTATCGAATCCGCGACACACAGCTCAGCAGACAATCGCTCAGCCACAACGCCAAATCTTATAAAAACCGTTCTTAAAATGTTTAAAAAGGAATAGGGAAATCATTTCGCAATTGAAAATCATTTACTGGTTACACTGAGACCCGTGTTCAAGTTCCAGATGCAGTTACCCAATTTAATTTATTAACCGTTACGGTCCCGACACTCCGAGTTTCCTAATAAACAAGTATTAATTAATTTCAACTTCTAAATTAGTTGTGCCCCGAACTCGTCGTCGCGAACTGAATATTCATCGTTACGATTCAAAAAACTAGCTTGTTTTATTATTTTATATTTGTAAAACGCTCGTATGTTGTTGAATTCATGTAGCATAAAATCTTGTGAGAAACAGCTACATTTTATTAAATTGAAAATGTTTTAAAGGACATTCAGCATTTAAAAACTTTTAGTAAACGGTTGTTTTAATCATTCTTCGGCCCTTACACCAATTTTTGGAGGTTGAGAGAAGTATAGAAGAATCCATACTTCTCTATTACTCGTCATCTCATCAGACACCTCCTTTCTAGCCATGCCACCCTTCCTGTAGTCCATCCATCGTTTCTTTGGCCTGCCTCTACTCTTATACCCAATCCACATTTATACTTAAAAATTTTCTCACGACATTGTCCTCAATCCTTCGCATTATTGTAGTAAGCATAAGCCTATAATGTTCCCACCTGCTGGGACACTGGCCTCCTCTCTATGAGAGAGTGTGGGCTGTAACCCGAGCACTACGAGGGCCCATTGTGGGTTGGTAGATGTCACATATCTTGGACAGGGAGCAGCGTTGATGAAATAAATTGCAGAAAGTAACGCTCCTGCCTGGGTTTGTACCTGAAGGGTAGTAAAGGGTAGTTGTAGTAAACAGCTGTATTTGGGCTATTTTCATGCCTGCCGCAGTAAAATGTTATGAATAGACTTTATTCTTTTCTGCCAAGCTTCGTTTTTCTGCGACCAGCGCCGAGGGAGTCGCAATGGCAAGTGGCAATCGTTTTCGAAGCGTTTCGTATTTCTACTATGACTTCCAACAAGATTTCTACCGTAAAATTATGAAAACGTGTGAAAATGAAAGTGTGTGAAAACAATACATTTTAAACTTTTCTAGCAAAATCAATAGTACATTTTTACCCAAAGGGTGAAAGTAACTTATTTAGTCCCGAGACGAGGTTTGGCGCCCGAACGCACTGAGGGCGCCAATAGTTCGAGGGACTAAATAAGTCTTTAACCCGAGGCAAACACTGTGCTTTTCATTACGAATACACGGAAAGTAAAAATAAAAACATGAATTAGCTAAAGAAAAAATTTGTAAATTTTATTTCGGATTGCCGCTTTCCCGCCTGTTTTTTTTTCTGTGGCCAGCCAGCTATTTAGCCATTATTTTTCATATTCATCATTGAAAAAATGGTAAATATTTTGCCCAACTCTATGTTATTTTAAAGAAATTGTTGAAACTAAATTAAAATAAAGTTCTTTAAAAAATATATATTCTTTAATCAATACTTAACTTTAAGTTATTTCAATTTTACATCGTGGCTGCATAGAAAGTTGGAACATGGTTCAATAAACATGTGTAAATAGAACTAGTTTTTTTTTATAAATTGACATCTGTCAGTTGAAAGCGATTTTCCCTAGGGATGAAAAGTATTACTTTCATCCCGCTCCTCAGGCTACTTCAGACCTACTTTCAGAGTATGAGTAATGAAAAATATTTTTATTTCGCACAGGCCTACATGGGCACTTATAGAACGTCGACAAAAAGGTGCTCGGTTCGGGTTGGTCGTTTCCTATAGAGAAGAATCGGTAAGAAACTCCATAGTTACTCTTTTAAAATCACTTAGTTGTACATTATTACTATTTAAAATATATAAATAGTATGCAAAGAACTCCCTCCAATCTTTCCATCAATCACGATTCTGGGCTACTTCTTTCCAATACTTAAGGAAGACATTTAGTTCGCACCGCCATCTCCTTCGTGGTTTGCCGCAACACATGTCACTTTTTCGGAGCACCAATCCTGAGCTCTACGAGTCCACAACTCGTTCGGCATGCGACAGACATGCCATGCCCAGCCATACTGCCATACTATAATATAATCTTTATAAAGTAAACACACTATTTCTATATTCTTCCAAAATACTCGCAAACTTATGTAAGGCTTAAAAATAGATTTGTAAATAAAACTTTTCCTAGAAAATATAGATGATTAGATTCCATCATCATCCCATTGTATTGTTTACATGAATTCTCTCTAAAATAGAACGATGGTCTGATTACGTGGTCTGATCGGAATAAAATCAATTTTCTGAACGATGGAATATAGTTTTATAACATGTAATCCTTGAAGGTTTAGGCAGAGTTGTACCTCATCATCATCATCAGCCTATAATGTTCCCACTGCTGGGACACAGGCCTCCTCTCTATGAGAGGGAGTGGGCTGTAATCCATTACGGGTCCATTGCGGGTTGATAGATATCACATGTCTTCGAATTTTTAGTTCTAGGACATGCCGGTTTCCTCACGATGGTTTCCGTCACCGTTTTTCAGGGCAGCGGTGATGAAATAGATTACACAACGTAATGCGCCTGCCTGGGTTTGAACCCACGGCTTACTTCTCGTTAGTCGGGCTGCTACCACTGGGTCACCGCTGCTCTAGAGTTGTAGCTAACACTACACAAATCCTTGGCCGCTTTTAAAAAAATCCAGATAGTAAAACCTAATAACAATTTAACTACCTGTCAAAACCAAATAACATTTTTCCCTACCTGGGAATCAAACCCGCCCGTCCAACCAACCCATACTGGTCTATGTGGTGGATCGTGGCCCACTTTCTCTCACAAAGAGACATCTTTTCACTACTGCTACACACACAGTAATGATAATGTTACAGCCTGATTATGCCAAGTAGGATTTTAAAAAAAAAAACTAAAAATGTCGTTTGCCAAGAAGACGCCATGCATCGTAACCTTTTCTTTATAACGAAACAGTCATCATCATCTGCCTAGCCTTTGCCCAATGTATCTTGGGGTCGGCTTCCAGTCTAACCGGATGCAGCTGAGTGACAGTATTTAACATGAAGCGACTGCCTATCTGACCTCCACAACCCAATAAATGGGTAATACGATACCCCTTGGTAAGACTGGATGTCAGACTTTTTGCTTCCGACTACTCGTAACGCCTGTCAAAGATCTACAAATCACAGCCGGGACCAACGTCTTAACGTGCTTTCCGAGGCACGGAGGAAACTCGGTATGACCATCCACGGACCAACCTTAGCAAGCACGGCTGAACCTTAAAGATCGACCCGTGCGGCTGTTATTATTTAGACACGAGCTTCACTTTCCTTCTCCACAATGAAACAGTCTCAGTTTAATATAATTATCACAACTTCATCTTCCAACAAAAGCACAGTTACACTTTACTAAGAAAATATGACGTGAACACCGCTGTCTTATTGTTCCACTAGTTCTGTAAAACAACTGACACTAAGGTACCACAAAGTTACACAATAGTGCCAACTTGGTACCAACTACAGACCTTTCACAGTGACTGTACCTGACAGTTGCAGTCCAACAGCAACCATAGTTGAATGAAAATAAAGCTCAATGTCATTTGACAGACTTGTCAGTACGTAATAATAGCAACTAAAAATAACCTTATTGCTACAGTCATAAAGTTTAAAAATCACAGTGATTTTAACAGCGATGCAAGGGGGTTGGATGTGAAAAGAGCGTACTAAATTTCACTGTGACAGAACTCTAAATGAAATGAAACCACGTTGTTTCGACCAATCAGAGCAAGTTTAATTGACGTTGGTCGACGTCAAACGGATTTTAACCAATGAAATTTCACAGCACAAGTGGCTCTATTAGTGTCTGTTAGATTGGGAACGAGCTTTTAAAGTAATCAACAAATCAAACAGATTTTTCCGAGTGATTTTCAAACGCTGTCGACATAAAAATACAGCGTCTTCTACAAATGGTTCTCTCGGATTCCAGATTCAGAAAATCTGTATTCTTGTAAGCAGAATAAAGGATTTTATTTTTATGGGAATCGTTAACGATACCAATCAGTTATTAAAACGAGCAGGATGTTCCAATCAACAACAACGATCATTAAGTTCAACAAAAACTATTTTAAATCCAGTGCACAGATTCTTTTTTTGTACGTACTAAAAGAACAATAAGACCTCAGTAATAGATAATTCCATTCTACCACAAAAGGAGCATCACCCATAAAATACTCGTTTTATATCAAAACTGAATAAATATTACAAGAACGCAATCTAAAAACACTGGACCGTTTATGAAACGACAATGCTGTGAAGTTCACGCCAAATAAAGAAATAAAGGACAGCAAAGCTTCTTGTTTTTGTTGTTCTTTTAAATGGAACAAAGTTTTACTACAAAGAAAAGGAGACAGTAGTACTAATGCACTCTACCTTTTTTTCGGATGGTAAATCATCAAATAACCCCTCCCGCTCTAGGCGGCGTGGAAGGGAGTGTCAGACTTGTACTGACTAAAACCCATCCATGTTCCTTCTTAGCCCTTTGTGTTCCAGGGCCACGGTTTCTCTTTCGAACAGTCCCGCAGCCCTGGACTACACTCTACCCTGGATATTACATCCATATTCCAATCATGCTGAGGAGCTAGTGACTAAATAATAAGAGCACGTGTCGATCTTCACAGTTAATTAAGCCGCGCTTGCCCAGGTAGCTCCGTGATAGGTGACCACCCATTAAATATCACGTTTTCCCCGTGCCTCGGAAAGCACGTTAAAACGTTGGTTCCAGCTGTCATTTATACATCTTCGACAGTCGTTAAGTAGTTACTATATAATCCGACAACATGTTTTACTCAGGGGTATCGTATTACCCAGTACTAACTGAGTTGTGGAGGTCAGATAGGCATTCGCTCTTTGTAAAACACTGTTATTCAGCTGCATCAGGTTAGACTTGTAGGGACACATGTAAGCGAGCACGATACACAGAACGTAAGGTAAGCAGAAATGCATTTGTGAGCGCGACTTAAAAACGGCGGACTAGTTACTGCGGACTAGCCCGGTCGGAAATTTCACCTTGGGTTTGATCGGAATAAAACACATACAGTAATAAACTGTCGTTTATGTAACAAGTTCCAGAGGCCTCATAACCGGGTAACGCAGTGCTCATAAAATAGGGATTGATATAGTAAAATCGTGAGCTGCGTAAAGTGGGTTTTCTGTATATATTCTCTTTCATGATGGTAGTTCGTTGCATCGCCGTCGACAGCAATTCACTTAACTTTGCAATTATCTCGGCTGAATCGTTTTTGAAACTAGTCTGTTTTTACATTGCTACGTTTATGTTCGTTTGTTTGCATTGTTGGCCATTACTGGACGTTTTCAGTCGATGATTTGTAACATAACACCATCACGCCTGTAATCCCCGGAGGGTTAGCAGAGGTGTACCTAATAATACACCCACATTTCGCCAGCTATGTTTAAGTCCCATGTAACAAGGGGCGAGCTTATTGCCATCAGCCGGGCAGAAATCCAGACTCCGTGGCTGCTACTGAGAAATTCTTGATGGAAAAACCCAATAACACTTTGCCCGACCTTGGAGTTGAACCCAGAACCTCATAGCAGTCGCGCTTGAGGCCACTAGACCAACGAGGCAGTCTTGTTCTGTGATAGCTGTTCATGCTAGAAACAGAAATAGTTTATTATCCAGGTAATATATAAGGTTCTGTATGGTGTCGGACTTAAAGAATAGCACATGTTATGTCAATGTGGCGGCACTTGGGGGAGGCCTATGTTCAGCAGAGGACGTCTTCCGGCTGAAATGATAATGATGATAAGATAAGATAAGATAATATTTATTTGCATAAACATGTGTCATGCATACAAGAAAATACATGCATGCAAGATGTTAGAAACATTATTAGGTACAGGCATGTTTGCCACCTGATGTGACGTGCAAATACAAGGTGTTGTTTTGCATCCTCGTCAAAATTCAGGATGTTGTCACAAAAGACATAAATATTCAATATAAATTACGGTACCTAGTAAATTATTAAAAAACACTGCATTTTTTGTTGTTTAAATTTGTCAATATTTCAGAATAACCCCCATAGTTTGGTTTAGGGATTACAAAATTATCGAAAAAACGTTTGAGGTTTTTTGTTTGTGTGTAAGCGACGTTATAAGGCAGGGATCAGACGGCCCGTGTTTAAAACACGGGTGGTTCACAGTTACCGATTTCAGTAAATAAATAAAAAAAAGAAAATTACCTACTCATTTTATTATTGATTCGGGTCGAGAATCATTAGCATAGTTACCTCCTAGAATTTGACGAGGTTGCAAAACAACACCTTGTATAAAGAATTTTTATTAATAATTAAAACATTCTCTTAAAATAAAGCAAGCAGCACAAAGCAGGTACAAATTATACAGAAGAGATTTTAAAAGTAGCTTTAAATATTACCTAAAACTAATTAACATAGTGTTGTTGCAAATGAACCCAAAACAAGACAGTTAATACTTTCTAAAATACTGAAATAATTTGAATGTTTCCTGTTTTGGATGTTGATTTCTTGTTTTTGATGTTGTGTCCGTGGCCATGTCTTAGTATTGATCCGCTTTCAGCGAACCCTGAAAAACCAGCTGGAAGCTGTAAGAGGAAAAACATAACATCAATAGTAACATTGAGTATATTCTTAAAAAATACCGTGAAGGGAAGAAATAAAAAATACCTTTTTTTAGAAAAAGGTTTCATTTAAAACATTATTTATTTGATTACAACCCCTTAGGGAGTAATATGCAAGATAACAGCTGCGGGAGTACCAGGGTCGCATAAATTATGAGGAACTCGTAGAATCGAGCCGGCGACCACTTCGTGATCGTTTGAGGGCTGCCATTTATTATGCCTCTGTTCATTGTCCCTGCTTTTGATTTTTATATGTTTTTTTAAGCCAAAAAGGAGCTTTCGTGAATCTTTATGATGTAGGTCTTGTGACGATTAAACAAAATGTTTTTGTGGTTGGTGGATGACAAGCTAAAAGCGCCGACTAATCGGCTTGGTAGATAATTTTTTTTTATATGGTATTGGTACTTAAGATCATGCTAAATAATAACAGCCGCCCAGATTGACCTTTATGGTTAAGCCTGGCTTGCCGAGGTTGGTCTGTGATGGGTGACCATAATTACATATCGAGTTTTCTCGAGAGAGTGTTAAGCGTTCCGGCTGTCATTTGTAGATCTTTGACAGTCGTTACGAGTAGTCAGAAGCTAAAAGTCTGACATCCCGTCTTACAAAGGAGTATCGTATTACCCAGTTACTGGGTTGTGGAGGTCAGATAGGCAGTCGGTTCATGTAAAATACTGGTACTCAGCCGCATCCGGTTAGACTGGAAGCCGACCCCAAGATAGTTAGGGAAAAGGCTAGGCAGATGATGGTACGTATAATCATGATCAACAATCATAACATCAACATTTAAAATGTCAACACCATTATCTCAACGGTTTAAAATCTCAACACTTTAAAATATCAAAAGTTTAACAAATCAACAATTCATAATCTCAACGATTCAAAATATCAACTTATCGCCTTATGATAAACATTAATCATTGGCTTTTTTCAAACGGTAATAATTAAAAGATTAGGCCTTAGTTTGCGTAGGGCACGCCGCTTTTGCGGCGGTAAGACCCGCCATGAAGGAGAGGCTGGAGAGACAGCAGTGCGCCCTTACTTTCTGGCTGACACAGGTGCTCTCCAAGCATGGGCGCTTAGGAAAGTACCTGCGCGTATATGTCGGGACCCAATGCCCAGTTGTCACCACTATAGTCATTCCCGTCGCCTCCTTTTGCTAGGAAGTGATGGTCGCAAAGGAGGTGGTGGAAGCGGTGCGGAACAACCCAACCTCCCTTCCCATCCGCAGCAGATAAGATCCGTGCACGACTCTCAGCAGGAACTGCGGCCGTGTACGGCAGCAGACGGCGGAGACTTCATGTTTATGTAAGCCAAAAAATGGCCGGGAGAGCGATTAATAAGTTGAGACTTTGAATCGTTGGAATTATGAATTGTTGATATGTTAAACGTTTGATATTTTAAAGTGTTGACATTTTAAATCGTTGAGACGATGGTGTTGATATTTTAAATGTTGAGATTATGATTGTTGATCATACGTACCAATCCTTTATTATATTGTGGCTATATTATAATCAGCATTACAGTATATTACAAAAAAAAAAAACGAAAATCTATGACCATACGGCGGATGCAACCAAATGCGATGTATGATCATCATCATCATCATCATCATCATTTAAGCCGAAAGACGTCCACTGCTGGACATAGGCCTCCCCCAACGCCACATTGACATAAGGGGGGTTTTGCCATAATCGCCACGCTTGGCAGACGGGTTGGCGATCGCAGTACGGTTGTTACAAAAGCACAGAGAACGCTGCTGCCCATTTTCTGGCAAGTCCCTTAGTCGCCTCTTACGACACCCACGGGAAGATATGGGATGATGCTATTCTTTACGTCCGACACCATACAGAACCCATGATGATGTATGATACCCTCACTTAATGCACAAGAATGAAATGAACGTATACAAGAAACGCCATGGGCATTGCCGACTGATTACCCTCTGAATTCCACCGAAAGCAGTGATGCACTTAGCCGACTAAGCAGCCGAGTAGTCGGCCTTTTTACCAACAACTAGTCGGCTATTGGGCCAAAGTTATCTTCGTCCCATCTCTATTACAGAGCTATAAAACTTAAAGCCTTACCACGTGCTTTGACTTAAACATGTTCTCGTCTCTTTCTTGCACATGTATTTGACAGTTCTGTGACAGGGACGACAATAAAGCTTTGTCATAGTACGTGCTAAGTATCGATTTTACATAAGTTTCGCCGTAGATGCCCATTTATTTCATGTGGAAACTTAAACTAACTCTGGAAACGTATCATTATGTTAAGGAGATGGTTTAAATAAACCACCAAGCAAGTGTAGATGCGTAATCGCCTTCAAAGGCATCGTAAAAACTGAATGGTTTAGGTATTAAAACTATATATATCTGAGTTTTCAGTAGCGGTTAAATAAAGTCTTGCATTATTCAAGGTCAAGGTCCAGATCTGTATGGTGTCGGACTTATAGAATTGCACCATCCCATATCTTCCCGTGGGTGTCGTAAGAGCCGACTAAGGGACTTGCCAGAGAATGGGCAGCAGCATTCTCTGTGATTTTGCAACAACCGTACTGGGATCGCCAACCCGCCTGCTAATCGTGGCGATTATGGCAAACCCCCCTTGGGGGAGGCCTATGTCCAGCAGTGGACGTCTTTCGGCTGAAATGATGATGATGATGATTCTTCAAGATTACAATAACAAAGGTTTATTTAACTACTTTTTTTAGTATCTCTGAACGTGAATTACTCTGGTAATGAGAAGACGTCCTTTTAAGTACAGCATTATATCTCGTTATGCCGGCCACACACTTAACGATATGCTGGTGCAAGACCAGACTTGCGCAAACATAACAAATTTTAGAGTGACCACAGACGGCTCAAGTAAACTTGAACGATTTCATTTCTGGGAAAGACACAAGGCAGGTATGTTGTGTTGTGTTGCGCGGTAATGGCATCCTTTCATGATGCTATTGTTGCATGCAATAGTTGGCTTAATATCTGCTATAAAAAACAGACAAGAGGTAAAAACCGAACCATATGGTGTAAAGAGTGGAATGCAAAGAGAGCATTATTCACACATCAATTTATTTAACGAATTAAAATTTGCACCCAAAGACTGGCATAATTATCTGCGTATGTATGAAAATGCCAAAAAAAATTACCAAAAAATGCGAAAATGCCACACACGCTTGCGCAAACAAATATTTGCACAAGTTCGGAATCGAAAATTCGTCAAGTCTAGAAACTTGCGCAATTATCTCCCAACACCAGTGCCGCACGAGCTATCCTTGTGATCGGTCGTTAACTAATCTGCTACAGTTTAGTGAGCGCATATTTTATTACCTTGTTTACGCGCGGGCCAACCGGTTTTCTCCGGTCGGTCCCTGCAGTTGTTGTTTTGCTAAATGTGTGAATCAAACCTAAGTAATGTAAACATCAATTCATTATCGAGCGCTGACGAGTTGGAGGACGGTACGAATATGGAATTTGAGGACAATACACAACAAGATGATACTGAGTTAGTAGGAGTGAAAAGGTCAAGGGAGGAAAACTCTGAAGAAGGATGGAGCGAGGTAAATAGAGGACAACAAAATAGTATGTTGTAGAGGAGACCAAGGCGAAAAGGAAAAAGAAAAGAGGATACAAGTGCACGTGACTTGTAAAGAACCTCTGCCAAAACAGTTCGCCTTAGCTCGATTACTTAAGACGCATAACATTGCCAGTGGCAAGATTTATAAAATTAAATACATACACCAGAATAAAATGTTAATTACGTTTGATGACGATATCGCTGCAGATGATTTTATAAATTGCCAAGTATTTTTTGACATGGGTTGGTCTTGTCAAAAAACATCTGAAGTAGGAGTGTCGTACGGCCTTATTAAAGCCATGGAACTGGAGATATCTGATGAAGATCTTAAAGCTAATCTGACAAGCAGTGCTGACATAATTTCTATCAAGAGGTTAAATAAACGGTGCTCGGATGAACCTGACGGTAACGGCTGGACTCCGAGTGAAACGATTCGGCTAGGATTTAAGGGACCTTCTCTTCCAACCTATGTCTACATATACAGTTTGAGAATTCCAGTGGAGCGGTTTGTATTCCCGGTCACACAATGTGCTAACTGTTGGAAATTCGGCCATTTGAAGATAAGATGTCCATCAAAGAAACCCGTTTGCCCCAAATGCTCTCAAAAACATGAAAATTGTACGATTACATCATTTACTTGAATTGTTCAGGTTGTCATATGGCGTTTGATAAAATATGCCCTTTTTTCAAGAAAGAAAAGAAGCTAAGGGATTTAATGTCAGAATTTAATTGCACCTACAGGAAAGCTCTTACAATCTATGTTCCCCCTTCCCCTGAGAATGTCCCACAAGTAGTTTCTGAACCAATACCTGAATTCGAACCGACTTCTACAGTGATTGCCACAAATACCAGTGCGGTTCCAACGGAACTCCCAACTGAAGAAAATGATCGCACAGCCTCTCAAGTGGACTGCCCAAGTACATCGACAATAAACCTACGAACTAAACTGCTGCCTAAACGTAGTTTAAAGAAACGAATTCGCCGACCAGTGACCCCTACTCCTGCTGAGGACATAATATATAATCAAGGCTCCGAATCTTCAGATTCTTCAAAGGAAAACAACACACGCAATTTGGATGAAAATAACCATTCTGATAATAAGTCTCCCCGTAATGTTAACTTTTGGCACTTGATTCGGAAGATTCGAAATATTATTCAAAACAAAGAATGTCTTCAGACTAAAATCCAGCAGGCAATTTCCTTATTTTCAGAGTGGCTGACACATAAAATTGTAAGTAGTTTATCAATTGACTCGTTATTTGATTTATTTGCTGGCAATGGCTGATAACAATGATTGGATAAACTTAAACATGATACAATGGAATTGCCAAAGTATAAGACCCAAATCCCGTTCACTGGAATTACATCTAAACCAAGAAAAAGTCCACATTGCCATTTTGAGCGAAACTTGGTTGGAACCCGAGAGTTATTTTAAAATTAGTGAGTACAATACATATAGATTAGACAGAGACGATGGTTACGGTGGTGTAGCCATTATGACTCATCGCTCAGTTAAGTCTGTTGTTTGTACAACGCAAAGTCGCAACCCCGGCATTGAATTGTTACATGTTAAGATTCTGAATTGTCAGCATATTGAGAATATAGTTTCGATTTATTGCCCTTCGACAGAGCACACCACTCAGGGGGATTGGGACGCGATCTTCTCTATAGGGAACAGAAAAACTCTTATTCTAGGGGATTTTAATGCGCATCACTCTAATTGGTCTCTGAGAACTGATCGACGTGGTTCCGAAATATTTGACTCCATGTTAGATTATAATTTCATTCATTTAAACGATGGTAGCTTCACTAGAGTCAGAATGGTAGATGGCGTCCTCCAGCAATCTAGTCCGGATATTTCATTTGTTTCATCAGATATATCCTTATTATTTATGTGGAAACCAACAAATGAATCACTTGGAAGTGATCATCTAATTATTCAATTAAATTGTGAACTTAACATTACGCGCGAATTCCAATACAGAAGGAATTTTAAAAAATCTGATTGGACTTTATATTCTGGATTTATAGACGACTATTTACAAAACTGCGTAACTCCCCAGGATCCCCAGGAGTTATATGACCTCCTACATAACATAATGCAAAAAGCCGCGGATAAATATATTCCCTACATTAAAATCCCCCAAAACATTTGCAACGTATTTAAGCCAAAACCTTATTGGTCTTCAGAGCTTTCCAGGGCTGTTGCGGAGCGGCGCTTGGCGCTTTCGAATCTGCGAGGTTGCCCCTCCCCAAGAAACTTAGATATCCTCAAAGAAAAAATAAGCATTGCTCAAAGGCTTATTCGCAGCGCTAGTTGTAAATCTTTTCAGCAGTTTTGTTCATCCGTAGATGAAACCTCTTCAGTATCCGAAATGTGGCGCAAGATGAGGTGGTTAAAGGGTCGGCAAACTCCTAACGCATGTGTAGATAAAGAAAAAGCCGAGCGCCTGCTCAGCGAACTTACTCCAGATTTTGTTTGTCCCGCGCAGCCTTCTTTTAGTTCTAATAATACAATGCTGGAGTCGCCAATCTTAATGCCAGAACTGGTTAACTGTACTAAAACTACCGACACAGCTCCTGGTTCAGATCAAATCTCCTTCTCCATGATTAAACATCTCCCTCCTTCCGGTCAACTTATGTTACTTCTAATATATAATCAATGTTTTTCTGACGGTTTTGTTCCTTTACAATGGCGTCAAATCAAAATAGTTCCGATTCCCAAGCATAGCAGTTCATCTTTACGCCCTATATCCCTGATATCTTGTATTTGTAAAATTTTTCATGCTATTTTGACTAAACGTATAGAATGGTTCTTTGAAAAACAAAACCTCTTTCCTGAGGACATGGTAGGTTTTCGTAAAGCTCGATCTTGTCTGGATAATCTTACGCGGTTGGTCTCTGAAATTCAACTAGGATTCTCTAAAAACTTGGTTACAGCGGCGTGTTTTATAGACATCGAAAGCGCTTATAATAATGTTGATATCCCGTGCCTATTACGTATTTTAGACGAGTTTGGGGTTGGATCAAAAATCTGTATTTATTTGTGGTCCTTTCTATCAAATAGACAGCTGCAAGTAGCGACGTACGGTTGTGACGTTGTTAGATTTACTGGCCGTGGGCTAGCTCAAGGAGATCCACTGGCTCCACTTTTATTTAATATTTTAACACTACATATATGTAAGAACGCAGGCCAGGTTAATATATCTCAATATGCTGATGATTTCGTGTTGTACTCAACACAAAATTGTCTAGATTCAGCGTTTGACAAACTTCGTCCTGCTTTACTTTATACTAAAGTATTAATTGATAAGATAGGTTTGACTTTGTCTCCAAATAAAACGAAGATTTGTGTTTTTAAAAAAGGCTGCTTTAGAAGGTCTGTCAACTTTGATTTTGATGGTATTTCAATCGAAGTCGTTAATAATGTGAAATATTTAGGTCTGTGGCTGGATAGCTCATTAAGATGGGGTAAACATATCAATGAAACTTCACAGAAAGTAATGAAGTTCATTAATGTTCTTAAAGTTTTATCCGGTCCGGGATGGGGACTCCATCAAAAACACCTAAGACGTATCTATATTTCTATAATCCGAAGTAGGCTTGATTATGCCAGTTTCTTGTTCGACAATGCTTGCAATTCTAAACTAATAAAACTAGATAGGGTTCAAAACCAGGCATTGCGTGTTGTCGGTGGATTTATTAGGAGCAGCCCCATTCATGTGATGGAAAGCGAACTATGTCTTCCACCACTTCATATTCGTCGGAGATACCTAGCAAGCAAATTTATATTAAAATCAAAATCTTTTCGCAGCAATAAAACTCTAGAATCACTAGAAAACCTTTCACTAGTTACAGGTTCCCGCTACTGGCAAAACAAGAAGCTGCCATTACTTATTGATATTTTGTCACACTATAACGCCGTTCCGATACACTCAAGTGTCCAACTTGGAATGTTTTCACTTGACAAGTGGATAAGTAGCGTGAATATATCTCATATAATATTCGATAACATCCCTAGTATTTCTGAAGCTAAACGCCACTACAGTATCTTACAACTAAAGCACCTATGCACTTCATATATACAAGAACAATATTCTGGCTATCACACAATATTTACTGACGGTTCTAAAGATAAACATTCAGGAGGCGCCGCCTTTTTAGATTCCATTCTGCTGAACAGCATGAAGCTCAGGATTGATTCAGATATTTCTATTATGCACATTGAATTGACTGCTATATTAGAAGCCTTGTCCTATATTCTCTCAATAAATGGCGATAAATTTGTGATCCTGACAGACTCCAAAAGCTCGCTGCAACACTTGGCTCGGCACACTTCTCACATGCGAGGTATTCCGACAGCCTACGTGATATATGAATTAATCTTAAAGCTTCAAGCTAATTCAAAAACGGTGCGTCTCCAATGGATTCCGTCACATATAAATTTTGATGAAAATGATATGGTAGATTTGCTCGCCAAACAAGCGTGTGTTGATGGAGTCCCCATGAATATTACTCCGCTATATTCGGACTATTTTGGCAAGGCAAAAAAAGAGTGTTTAGACCTTTGGCAGGAGTATTTTGATGAAAGATCAAAAGAAAAGGGGATATGGTACCGAACTATCCAGCCAGAGATTTCTCGGGTTCCATGGATTGATTGTGACCTTAACAGAAATTTAATTACTATAGCCTTAAGACTTCGTTCCGGCCATATTCCATCGAATAAGTTTTATCACTTAATGAAAAAAGTTCTGTCTCCAAATTGTGATGACTGTGGAGTGATCGACGATGTTTTTCATATTCTGATGGAGTGTGTCCGGAATGAAAATAGTAGAATTAATGTTTTTGGACAATGTAAAATATTTAATGTTGGCCTCTGTAACACCATCCTTGCTTCCCCTATATCCGAGAAAGCAAAAGAATTGTATAAGTTAGTAATAAGTAGATCGTAAGTTAGTTTTAATAGATAGTGTATTAGTAGTAGATCGTAATTAACAAAATTGTTATCCTGCACTGGGCGATGTGGTCGCTAAGCGACAAAGCCCTTTAATCAAATAAAAAAAAAAAAAAAAAAAAAAAAATCTCCCAACACACGTAACTACATACTGTTGCAAGTCTGGGCTTGCACCAGCATATCGTTAGGTGTGTGGCCGGCATTAGTCTAGATATCACAAGCGCGATTGCACACCAACATAGAACTAAGTTGCCCAGCAAACGCGATTTTTTTTTTGGGATGATCCCGCCACACTATTACCAAACTACTGCAACTCCTGAAAGCCAGAATCAACACCGGCGGCGGCGACCGCCGGTAAAGCGCCGAGACAATGAAATTCAACGAAGTCCCAGATAAACTATTTAACTGTCTGGGATTGGATCCCGCAACGAAATTAATAAGAAAAGAATACCGGATGAGGAATCGCGCTTGTGACATATGCGTCAAAGGCTAGGCAGATGATTAAGCTATTTGATTTACAGACAAGCTGGCGGATGAGGATTTACATGGCGGAGCGCCACGCGGGTGTATTTCATACAAGCTGTAGCGGCACTACAAAAAGTACTTACTACTGCGCCATCTATGACACAAATGCAGAACTAACACCATATTCCTAAATCGCACAGTTAAAAGTATCCGCGATTTACAACTAAACAGAAAAACCCGACAACAATTGTTGGGCAGTAGCTGACCAACACACTTGTCTGGTCGGAGGATCCTCCCTATTTCATGGGGGATGAAGAACTTTGCATCCTGTTCTTCATACGCCTTTAAAGCCAATGCAACATGAGATCCGCTTCACCGCCCTATCGCGCGTACGAGCGGTGTCGTGTACCCTATAAACCCCGGAGGGTTAGGCAGAGGTATCCCTAAGACAGTTATAACCAGAGGTCGGAATTAGGTAGAGTTATTTTTGTACTTGCATCGAAATGTTGATATTAATATGGATCTTCCCTTGCGTGTGCGCATTGAAATTATGCGACTTCGGACATCAGATGGTTTAAATAGTGTTATAGTAAATAACTTTTTTATTTAATAAATCACGGGATTTTTCTGCTTTGTAAAATTAATCTCGGGATTTGAGGCATACCCACTTTATTCTTTCGCTGTATGAAATGAGTGTAAGTATACAAATAACTCTACCTAATTCCGACCTCTGGTTATAACTGTCTTAGGGATACCTCTGCCTAACCCTCCGGGGTTTATAGGGGTGATGTTATGAAGCTCAGGGAAGAGACTGGACCGCACGACACAAGGTATCCTAGTGTGGAGTCCAGGGAACTTAAAAATAATCTAGAGCTTTCATTTGTATTTTGTTACAGGCATTTTAATATTGTACCGTGGTATCAATAACACTTGCAACGGGATATTTACCATGATTATTATTTGTACAGCGCAGTTGCAAACGCTATGAACACGGATAAACTCAATGTATCATAATCGAGTTGTGAGTGGTAGTGGTACGGAGCACAAAAAACGAACAAGAAAGAGTGTAGGCCGTTTTGTCTGCACATAAACAACCACCCGCAATAACTTCAGTTTAACCGTGATAATGGCGTTTGCAACAGCTCCAAAATATCGGGAACTCTAAACTAAAAATAAACATGGTAAATGTCCCGTTACAAGTGTAATTGATAGTGTTAGTGACCATGTCAGTTTAAAAACTTATATTGTACCGTGATATCTGAACTGCATAAAATGTCCCTTATCTTATGTAGTTAACAAAGTAGTCTGTAGCAATATAAATTAATAATAAATAAAGAAACACAATCAGTAACAAAATGTCAATTTTACTAGCTCCTGGACGATATTCGAGAAGCCTTTCATTACTCACAGAGAGTAAAGTCGCTTAACTGTAATAATTGTACAATACTAAGTTTAAATTTCGATTCTGTCATTTTAATTAAAAAAGGAACGACGGAAGGAAAAATCGTTTTCGGGACAACAATTTTGTTTATTGAATTGTTTCTCTTTTGAATTTTCTCTTTAGAATGTTTTATTACATTTTTTGGGATATTTTATCTCTTCGTATGAAAAGATAGCCTGCATATAAAAATAAAAAGTGGCTCTGTATGGTGTCGGACGTAAAGAATATCACCATCCCATATCTTCCCGTGGGTGTCGTAAGAGGCGACTAAGGGACTTGCCAGAGAATGGGCAGCAGCGTTCTCTGTGCTTTTGTAACAACCGTACTGCGATTGCCAACCCGCCTGCCAAGCGTGGCGATTATGGCAAAACCCCCCAAAACGTCAATGTGGCGACACTTGGGGGAGGCCTATGTCCAGCAGTGGACGTCTTTTGGGCTGAAATGATGATGATGATGATATAAAAATAAAACAGTTAGTTGGAAAATCTGGACTTGCAATTATGTTTCTACAAATCTAAGTAAAAAAACTCAATTTGAGCTAAGTTTTTTAAGTGACATGGTCATTATCACTATGATTGGATTTTAGAGGATGAATTAATCCAAGCTAATGTAAAACTTTTAAATTCGAAAAAGGAAAAGGATCATACTCAGGCTATAGAAACTGACCATTTGTATAATGAATTAGTGAATAAAATTCATAGCCCTCATTCCATTATTACCATAGACCTTACAGAGGACTCCTTACTGAAAAATAACAACAGCCATAAGACTAGTAAAAATAAATTGAAGAAATATGCAAGATTAAATAAAATCATTAAAAAATGTAATAAATACAAGAAACAACAGAAACACTATTCAAAAAATATTCAATTAAGGAAAGAACGTGTTTCTCTTGTGAATAGATTAAATAACTATCAAATTAAATTGGAGGATAGTATAAATATTTATGAAATTGACACTCAGCGCTTGCAGTCTGAAATACAGACCCTGAATAAGTCATTACAGTCTTTATATAATAAGTATGAAAGCTCTAAAAACCAAATTAAGGAGCATATTCTTGCCACCAATGAGTTGGTAGACAAAGTGGACTTGCTGACTCTCAGCAACTCTCATTGTACTTGTCAGAGTGAACCCAGTCTTGATGCCCTCCAGCCTGAGGCAACGGAGGACCCGTCCCAAGCTGTGAGTGCTCAGGGCTGTATCATCAACCAAGATATAATACCTGACATTTCACTTCATGATTCACTAGTATTACAACAGCCTAAGATTGGTAATTTTGTATCACCTAATGGTCATGATTGTTATCATTCAGTTATGTTTTCTGATAGTATAGGTAGAGGGCTAGGTAAATTAATCAGTAATAACCTGAGTTTTTGTACCCAAAATTATTGTATGCCCGGGTCAACCTACAAACAGGTCATGACATCAGTAACAAATAATGTATGTAATCCTAGTACCACCATTACTATATGTGTCGGCAATAGTTCTAATATCAAAAAGGAAGACATAACCGACTGTGTATCCGAGTTGTTAAAGTTAAATTGTAGTAAAATCATATTGTGTGCTTTTCCATATGTTGAAAATGTAAGTAATAGAAAAAATAATTTTATTCACATGTTAAATAACCATATGCATTTTTTAGTAGGTCACTATAGTGACAAGCTTTTGTTTCTTGATATTAACACGCTTATTGATAAACTTAGGTCGACACGGGGTAATGTGTATCTACCTATTGGATGTAGACACAAAATAGCTAGGCTATTAGCTTATAATATTCACACAGACATAATTAGTATGTCTAAGTTTAGTTCTATTATTAACACTGCGACTATTAGTAATCATACTAATATAGATTTATTTTCTATTTACAATTATTTTACTGAGGAGGTTCCATGTGCCACCATGGAAAATTCTCAATTAAGGTCTTTTAGTGATAGGAGCTTGTTGTCCGGTGATGGCACAGGAGTCTCGGGACTCACTCCGGATGCTCATTTAAACTAGTTTGTAAGACAACAGAAGATACCAGTGACATTAGTATTCGATCTTCTTGCTATCAAATAGCTAAATGTAAAAAAGGGGCTACGCAGAATTCTATGCAATTATTTCATCAAAATATTCAGGGTTTCTCTTCAAAGCAACTAGAGATTGAATTATTTTTAGAAAAAACAAAGTTTGAAATTGTTTGTTTCACTGAACATTGGTTAAAAGACTATGAAATGCTAATTAATTACACAAATTACAGTGTGGGCAGTTGCTATAACAGAAAATCTAAGATGCGTGGGGGTTCATTAATCTTAGTTAAAAATTGTATTAAATTTAAGTTGCGGAACGATATTGTGGATCTATCGGTTGAGCATAATATTGAACTGTCTTGTGTTGAGCTGGATAAGCATATAATAGTGTGCGTTTACAGACCCCCAAATTATCAAAACTACTCCATATTTGAGTCAGTAATGGAAGATGCTTTAGCAAAACTTGCAACTGGTAATAAATCACTGGTTATCTGCGGTGACTTTAATGTTAATATTTTAGACAAAAATTCAAATAGTAGTAGATTGTTACACCTTTTTAAATCTTTTAATTTGCTAAACGTGTTTTTGGAACCAACCCGAATTACTACAAATACTGCTACATGTATTGATAATGTTTTTTGTAACTGCAACTACTTAGATAAATCCATTGTTAATTACCTCCCTTCTGATCACAGTGGGCAAACCGTTGTTTTCGAGTCCTACACACCATTACAAAAAATCCAGATAAAATCTAGACAAATAACACCCAGCAATTTGAATAAATTTAATAATAACTTAATTAGTAATTTAGGCATTCCGGGCCATATTATTGAAAATGCAAATCAATTTTATGAGGAATTCTTTTCGGTAGTACATGTAGAGTTCAATAATACATTAAAAGTTAAAACTAAATCTATTTACCCTAAGTTTATGTTCAGTGACTGGGCAACTAAGGGTATTAGGATAAGTAGGGAGCGATTATTTGAGTTGTACGGCCTTAAGCCTTATATCAACTCGGAAACTTTTAATGAATATGTTGCAACTTATTCAAAAATCTTTAAAAACACTTGCAAGGTAGCTAAAGCCTTATTCATTAGCAACAAGATTAAGTCCGCCGATAACAAAATAAAGACGGTTTGGAAAATTATCAATAGTGAATCTAATAGAAATAAAAAAAATAATAATGATATCACACTAGAGACTTCACGTGGTCTTTTAAGCTCTAAAAACGAAGTAGCTCAAGAATTTGTAAATTTCTTTACCAATATCCCACTTAAAACTACCGAAACCTTAAATTCCTCACCCTTGCTTTCTATTGATTTATTAAAAGCGAACGTTTCAGCCTGTCCGGTTGAGTTTCAATTTAAGCATATAAACCCCATAGCAGTCATTAAAGCTTTTAAGGAAATCAAAATCAAATTAACTGAAGATCTGTGGGGAATGTCTATTAAAGTGTGTCAAGCTATTATTGACACTATAGCGCCGTACTTAGCCTTAATTTTTAATTTGTGTGTGGACCAAGGGGTCTTCCCGGACCTTATGAAATACAGCAAGGTAATACCACTTTTCAAGTCTGGGGACAGTAAAGATACCAATAACTATAGACCCGTATCCGTGTTGCCGGTTTTCACCAAGGTGTTTGAAAAGGTAATGCTTAATCAAATGCTTACCCACTTTAACACCAATAAGATCTTACACGACAAACAGTATGGTTTCACCAAAGGACGTTGTACAACAGACGCCGGTGTCACACTATTAAAACACATATATACTGCGTGGGAAGAGGCACAAGATGCCATAGGAATCTTCTGTGACCTCTCGAAGGCATTTGATTGCGTAAATCACCAAACCTTGCTCTTGAAACTGAAGCATTATGGTTTAGGTAAACTTGCGCTCAGTTTAGTAACATCGTATTTGAATGATAGACAGCAGCAAGTACAAGTAAATGGTGTAAATTCAATGGGTTTAAAAGTAAAAATGGGTGTACCACAAGGTTCGATATTGGGTCCTTTCCTCTTTTTAGTATATATAAATGACCTACCCCATTTATTTAAAAACCATCCACAAATGGTGTTGTTTGCTGACGATACTTCTTTAATATTTAGGATAAACAGACATGCTACAAACCTTGACGACGTAAATAACGCTCTAATGCAGGTCCATAACTGGTTTACCGCTAACAATTTAGTATTAAATGGGAAAAAAACTAAGTGCATAAGATTTTCTCTACCAAATGTCAAATTTTGTGATACTGACATAGTATTGAATCAAGAGAAACTTGAATTTGTCGATGAAACTGTTTTCTTGGGGATCACGCTCGACTCAAGGCTACAATGGGGTCCTCATTTAACATCTCTTGCAGGACGGCTGAGTTCAGCGGCATATGCTGTCAGAAAAATCCGTCAATTTACTGATGTAGATACCGCGAGGCTTGTGTATTTTAGTTATTTTCATAGTATTATGTCATACGGTATTTTACTATGGGGACGGGCTGCAGACATCGAGTCTATATTTATTCTGCAGAAAAGAGCCATCAGAGCCATATATAACCTGCGTAGGCGCGATTCTTTAAGAGAACTGTTTAAGGAAATTAACATCATGACTGTACCTTGTCAATATATCTATGCAAACATCATGTACGTTAGGAAAAATCTGCATTTATTTAGTAAAAGAGGTGACCGGCACTATTATAATACTAGAAACAGGGACCAACTAGTTCAGCCAGGTTTCAGGTTGGCTAAAGTAGACTCATCTTTCATGGGGTACTGTTTAAAATGTTACAATAAAATACCTCCCCCCATTCAACAACTGAATGAAACTAAATTTAAATCTTGCATAAAACGCACACTATGTAGGCAAGCATATTATAAGTTGGGGGATTACATTGATGATAAAAATGCTTGGCGCAATGCTGGTCCTGCTCCACAACCATAGGGGCAACCTGAATCATCTGAATTACCATTTGATGTTATTGTGGAAGCAGCAGAAGATTGTAAAAATATATTTGCACTGTATAGATTCAATCTAGTATTATATAATTGCATAGCACATGTGTGAGTACTATGTACTGCAAAGCCACCATTTACTGAGTACCTACATCTTTCATTGACGCGAATATACCCTGGTAGTTGAGTGAATGTCATGCTCACTTAAATGTCACGCTGATGGTGGCGGGTGTGTCGGGTCATTTAGTTCCCTTCAATATGGTTGAGTTGAATGATGGCTGATACATGCGTGATGTTCGTGAACGGGCGCTGTTAGTTGTGACTGGTCATCTCTTAGCTGCCACGGTTTATTTTAATTTCTTTGTTTTTGTATTGCTGATTTAATCTTTTACTCTGGACGCTCTTAACTTGCCCGTATTTCTACATCGTTCTCACATATTTGTAATTCTTAACATGAATGATGTAACCAAGATTTTGTAACATAATTTGATTTAAAAGAGTGTCCATGGAGTTTCTTGCCCATTCTTCTCCATAGAGATCTACGCTTTGGAATGGGCAACTACAGTACTTTCACAAGTTATTATGCCTTGTGACTGGGACTGTAGCTTAGCGTTATTTTTGTTTTTTTGACTTTCAAAAGTGCCTGTAATGGTCTAATTGAAATAAACGCTTTGAGTTTGAGTTTGAGTTTGATTAACGCTGATAACGGGATATTTACTAATTTTTGCTATTTGTTTAAAATGGAACTGAAAACAAATAGTAAAACATGGTAAATATCCAGTTTTCTATGATACCCATAACTTACACGTATTTCTTCATCGTTCTCACACATTTGTAATTCTCAAAGATTATAAAGATTTTGTAACAATATTTTGATTTAAAAGAGTGTCCATGGAGTTTCTTACCCATTCTTCTCCATAGAGATCTACGCTTTGGAATGGGCAACTACAGTACTTTCACAAGTTATTATGCCTTGTGACTGGGACTGTAGCTTCGTAAATTGCCTGTAATGGTCTAATTAAAATAAATGCTTTGAGTTTCATGTTTATTATGTATATCAATGGATATTGTTGAATTGACAAAATGAATTGCATTGGTATTCCGAGTTCGTTACTCAATCACCCCATGCAGCGATTCCAGTTCATTCCTACAAGGTATCCATTCCCTGTTTTATAATAACTATTCCTTTACTCACTAAATTATCTTCAACAAAGCGATCAGTATAAAATACAAATAACTTATAAAGCCATTTGAAAGTAACGAAAACATAAAGCAGGCTTTTCATAAATAATTCTGCAATGAACAGTTGAACATCGAAACCACATTCATTTTACAGTTTCGCATATAAATATAAGGTTTACATTTCATTTTTAATATTAAAAGCTTTTAAATGCGCCAAGTGAATGTAAATTTTGTCTACAGTTTTCTTTAAAATTCAAAAAAGAGTCGTGCCATGTGTTTTGTGTAATAGTGGATTATTTAATTTAACACATTACATAAGTAAAAGATAGTGGAAAATTAGATTACGAAATTACATTACATTAAATAAGTAAAAGTTAGTGGAAAATAAGATACTGAAATGATTTGCGGAGAAGAAATACCAGAGTTATGGGCATGGAGAGCAGCAGTTGCCCAGTGGTGGCAGACCCGACTTACGTACAGTAAGCCGTGGGTTCCAACCCAGGCAGACGCATTACTTTGTGTAATTTATTTCATCACCGCTGCCTTCAAAAACGGTGAATGAAACATCGTGCGGAAACCGGCATGTCTTAGAACAAAAAATTCGAAGACATGTGACATCTACAAACCCGCACGGGGCCCGCGTGGTGGATTAAAGCCCACTCCCTCTAATAGAGAGGAGGCCTGTGTCCCAGCAGTTGGAACATTATAGGCTGATGATGATGATGGGCATGACAACCTAAAAGGACAATGTAGGGATCGTGATTGGCGTTCTCTAGTTTCTGACTTTTGGCCTATCTTCATGGAAGAACATATACGGATGTAGGAAATCTCAAGTTTATGACGATCTATGAAACTATGGCAATATAAAAGGTGTCTTCTTGTAAAGAGAAAACACGAGCATTGAGATCTTTTTTTCAGTTTTCTTCACGCCAAACAATATCCTATTATAATCAAACACTAGTCCTTGCGAAAGTAAGAAAGTTAAAAATCTATCTACACTTAAAATGAAAGAGATGGAAACTAAAACGATAACGCAACAAAAAAAAACATAGAAATGGATCCTAGAATCTTCACCGCATTGCTAGGAACAAAAAATGGACTATCACGACCAAAGTAAGAGTGATAGGCACAGACATTGTGGCCATAAAACACGGGAAGGCTTGCAGATGTGTACTTGATAAAAAGTGGATACGAAACTTTAATGCAAGTTCTAATACTGATGCTTATTAGGTTTTTTGGTTTGAGTGGACTCGTATTTATTTATTGAGGTTTGAAGTTCTATTTTTACTTATTCTATCTAGGCAATCAAATATGTTTAAATGATTGAAGTTTTGTAGTATAACATAAGATTATGTGGCCTACCATGACGTCTTAAAACATTATTGTTTTACTCCTTTTCCAGTGTGGCAAAGACATGTTGCTAGACATCCTGTATAGCTCCGTCTCTTTCTCACACTGGAATAAGAGTAAAACAATACTGCTTTACGACTTCATGGTAGGCCAGGTGGTCTAAAATCCGTCAAGGGTTAGACAGAGGTGTGTCTATAGCATTCACATTTCGCCACAGGTGTTTTATGGGCTTCAAAAATATTTTAACATAAAAACACTAAGTTCCGGAACAGTAAAGTGCTCCGCAACCGTAGAACATGCGCTACGCCGTAGCAAGCGGCGTAGCACAAGCTTCACTGATAAGTTGTTTAAACTTAACCGTTTGTTTTATAAAGAGGAAAGATTTGATTGTTTGTTTGTTTGTTACGATTTAACTCAAAAACTACTAGACCGATTTAAAAAATTCTTTCATCATTAGAAAGCTTAGAAATCTTTACCGAGTCATCATCTGCCTAGCCTTTTCCCAAACTATCTTGGGGTCGGCTTCCAGTCTAACCGGATGCAGCTGAGTACCAGTATTTTACATGAAGCGACTGCCTATCTGACCTCCACAACCCAGTAACTGGGTAATACGGTACCCCTTGGTAAGACTGGATGTCAAACTTTTAGCTTCTGACTACTCGTAACGACTGAAATCTTTACCGAGGAACATAGGCTATTATGTAACCATTTTCACGGACTAAGTCGCGGGTAAAGTGCTAGTATTATTTATTTTACTGAGTTAAATTGATAACAGGTTCTACACGGCTCTAGACAAAATAAAAATAAAGTTTGCATTTCTATTAAATTTTCTCATTCAGTGCAACCCGGTCATTTCCTGGCCACGACTAACATTCTCGTGTCGTTGACAGCGGAAATTCAATCAGCTCCCCGCAGACATGAGCATATTGACAAGCCTCGGAGCGTTATCACTAAGGATCAGGATTAATTGGTGAATTCATTTACATCATAATTAAGCCTGAATTATTGTATGTATTTATAATTATCAATGAAATACACAATATCCTCGAGTGTTATTGGTATACGTGTTGGATGTTCAGTACTTATTCCGTTCTACTCGAAGATCAAGTGGGCCGAAGAAGGGTTTCGTGCATTATATCATTTGGACTTTAAAATAAATGAATGAAATAATAAAATTTAAGAATAATCTTGTTACAAAACTAGCTTAGTTTACCGCAGTAGACAAGGACATTATTTTTAATTAAATGAATAAACTTAAATCCATTGACATTTTTCCTGTGAAATGTATTATCTGCAAAGATATATTGCCCACAATTTAATGGTCCATTAAACTTAATGGCCGTCTGTGACTGCGGCAGTAAAAACCATTATAAAAGTGAAATTAAATATAAAACGAAAGAATCAGCCTGTAACGTTTCCCACTGCTGGGATACAAGCCTCCATGCGGGCCCACTCCGGGCTGGTTGGTAGAGGTACAATTTCTTCAAATTTCTGCTACTAGAACAAGCCGGTTTCCTCTCGATGTTTCCTTTACAGTTGTAAGAGTTGTGGCGATGAAAATGAATGCACAAAGCAAGGTATAATAGAATATTAAATTGACTGACCAGCGAGTCAACGTAAGTCGGGTTATCCTGTCGGTTATCCGAGTCTCGCCACTACAACAAAAAATTGGCACTATTTTTGTTACGAACGTACGGATTTTGGGAATTCTTTGAACTTGGAAAAAGGAATGCCTTAGTTAAATCGTCGAACAGAAAGTCTTAAGTATCTAGTAAAGCTTTTTCAACTTCTTAGTAGACAGAAAACAAAGAAAGCTCCCATTTTACGCCTTTTGATTAAAAGTTGGCAAGGTATGTCGGAGATCGCTTCGACAATCGATTCTCTGAATAGAAACTGACTTTCCTGTGTTGTCTAATAATTTTGGCTAGCCAAGGCGTTACTCGGTTGTCGGTCAAGCAATTCTAATCAATAGAGCTGTATTTCAGCAAGTAGCCATGGACTCGTCCCTTATTAAATAGAACCTGCGTAAATTGACGAGACCTTGACACTTCTTAGAGCTGACGATACGTGGTTGCAATACCAAACCCTTTAAGTAAGTAAGTATTTCCCTTCGGAGAAAAAGACGTGAAGCTATGTAGGAATAATTTTGTCGAATCTTTCGTATCATATCACTTTGTCAACCGTTAGGCACTTTCCGCATTTGTCACAACAGTCCTCAAGTTTTCTCTATACTTTCACCACTTACATTGCGTGAATCTGGGCCTAATGAGACCGAGTGGATTTCAGGAGTTCTACATTGGAATCTACTTTACCAACTACCACAATAAATATTTTCAAAAATAAATATATAAAAAAGTTGTTGTTTTGTTGTAACTATGATAATTATTCTCGACCTAAATCAATATTAAAACGAGTAGGTATTTTTTTTATTATTTACGTAAATCGGTAAGTGTGAACCACCCGTGTTTTAAACTCGGACCGTCTAATCCTCGTCCTATAACCGCACTTTCACAGACACAAACCATTTCAAACGTTTATTCGATAATTCCTTATTCCCTAAACCACGTTAAGGGGTTCATTCTGATATACTGACAAACTTAAACAACCAAAAAAATCTACGTTTATTAATAATTAACTAGGTACGGTAATTTAAGTTAATTATTTAAGTCTTTTATGACAACCTGAATTTTGACGATGATGCAAAACAAGACCTTGTATATTCAATAAAGAATAATGCGAATGAATTTAAATGACTTAATTAAACCCCAGAATCAATATACGGTTGCCCTAACATGATAAATAGGCGACAGTCTATTGTTCTTTCATCCCGCGCGCCGAAAGCCGAGAGCGATAAATCAAAATGGCGCATCGCGACATTGTTGCGTGTTGCCGATGATCGAACGTCATGTCAAAAAGGGTCAACTAGGGTTTGTCACTTTGCACTCGATTTTAATTTTTCTTGTCAATTGCTTTTGAGAGTCACTATAGAAATACGCGTTGCTTTGAAAGGGCTACTTATGCCTACAGTTGTATTTATTTAGTAAAAAATATTAGTAGTACAGCTCTAAAGTATCAAAAGCTGCTTTTAGTCAGCAGGTGACCTGAAAAACTCATGTAATTTACGCAGACTTAGACGTGGGTACTGCGGGTAAGGACTTTCACACGAAAAAAGGGGTGCCCCTAGGGAACGTTAATTATTTTCCGCCCTAGGGCATGTTAGTCTATTTCAGAAACTATTGCAAAGCAACAGAAAATTAGCTAGTATACTTACCGACTATGCAAAGGATCTGTCGCGTTAGTCAAAAGTATGACGATCAGGCCTTTCAGGGGTTATCGATTCTTACTGCGTTGTGGAGTCAGATGTAGTCAGAGGCAGCCAATTCATGTAAAATACTGAATCCAGCTGTATACGGTTAGATTGAAAACCGACTTTAACTTAGTTGGGAAAGCTAAGCAGAGGATGCTGGACTAAAGTTACAGCAGTTGTGAATTCATTTTATGAGATTCTTCTTCTTCTTCAACCCTAGGCCACCCAATGCTGAGTGTAGATGTCTTCCAAATCTCTCCAGTTTTGACGGTTATGTGTCATGGCTATCCAGTTTCTTATGAGATTACGTTTTGGTAATAAATAGGCTTATTAATATGGGGGTAAAGTCTGGTTCAGTTATCTATCGAGTTACTTCCCACCAATGGTAGGCGCCACAATATAGGCCAATCAGAGGAAGTAGCGCAGCCGATAATAGCGTATTGGTCGTCACCAGCAGTTGACTGCTGTCGCCGATTGACAGCCGAATGGGAACTATTGTGTTAGAATACTATGCATTCTAGCTAGCTTCATGAGACTGAAGTTTAACGTTAGCGGCTAATTGGCTACGGTTAATGGGCTTTTTACACATGTACCAATAAGATTAATTTGATATGTGGTTATTTAATCAATTAATGTTACCTCTCATCATTTTAGGGCTGAATGACGAGAAAAAGAAAATTGTATGGCTAAAGTAGAAAAGATGGATGGATTGGTCGAGAAAAGTGCGTGAATGTTTATAAAGTCTTTTATCTCTTCTTTTTCGTGTGGTTAGGGCCTAATTGGCTTTACATGCCGTCGAGAACTATGTCTCAGAGCCTGAGAGACATTTTTCTTCACTGAACCAAGTGATAATAATACAATCCAGCAGCAATAAAGCAGTACTTAATTATTGCGTAAGTTTTTTCAGTTAATGTTATGTTGTTGGCTTGCTGCACGCTTTGGTGCAAACTGTAAGTGCAGCAAGTATTTGTATAAATAAATAAATATATATATGCACATGAATCCGAAAAATCGAAGGTGCGTGTTATCGGTTTGAATTCAAGCGAGACCTATGACTTTGTGGACTCACCACTACGTTATTACTGCTATAATGTATATGTGAATTATGTATTAGAAATGGATGGATTGCATGAAAGATGAATGACTGGTGAGTTAGTGTGACAGCAAATAGAGATTTATGTGGAAATAATGACATGATCTCAAATATATTGGAGTGAGGGCAAAGCAATGATAATGAAAGAATGATGTTATATTGCTTTATTTATTTATTTATTGCGTATAAGCTATTATTTTGGGTGATAAAGGGATACACATTTTGCATACTCGACTTTTGTTTATCTAAGTGCAGGTCATAATTAACTCGAAATCTAATGAACGCGGGAATTTAAACATAAAAATCTTGGCTTCAAAATATTTTTAAACATCAAATATAATTAATTGTCTTACTGTGACAATGGAAAGACAATGCAACCGTTTAATTTAATTAACAACATTCCATCAAAGGATCAAAAATAAATATCTTTGAACAAAAAAAAAACACTCAAAACATTCCAATAGCCGTTTGACCCGGGGGATCGTTACAGCTATCAATTTTCATGTCATTTGTCGTTCAGCAGCTACCCGGATATTGGGCCCGGCTGAAATTGGGCTCGCTTGAATTCGTAATATACCGTTGTTCTGACACCGAGAGACAAAAAGCGGTAACTCAACAAACGTGCCTTTTTCGTACTCTTGAATATGTTTTTATCATATGTAACTTATGTATTTATAAATAAAAGCGTTAAAGATTCTTTCGAGAAAACAGCGAAGCATGTGAAAATGTATTTCTCATATTTAGTACAAAAATAACCGCTGTGAAGGTGGTGTGGCACCCTGATCTAGTTTTTTAGGTGCACTATGGCCAAAGACTGCTCAAGATCGGCATTTTGTGAAATCTCTGGCCATAGTACACCCTAGTCCACAGCTGGGCAGCTGTGGGACACTAGATAAAAGATTATAAAAAAAGATATGAAAAAATAGTCTTGCGCTTATTTATTTCAGCCGAAAGACGTCCGCTGCTGGACATAGGCCTCCCCCATGGGTTGTTTTGTCATAATCGCCACGCTTGGCAGGCGGGTTGGCGATCGCAGTACGGTTGTTTTGCAAAAGCACAGAGAACGCTGCTATCCATTCTCTGGCAAGTCCCTTAGTCGTCTCTTACGACACCCACGGGAAGATATGGTGCTATTCTTTACGTCCGACACTATACATTTTTATTATTATTCCCGATTATTTTAATGTTACGATAAAGACCCGGTAATTGTTATATGTACATCTGCTGAGAGATGTTTCAAGCAACTCATCTACTAACGCATCATCTTTCTGCCCTTATCCCACATAAGTGTGGGTCGCAACACGCATTTTTCTTCCATTCTCTCCTCCCATCAAGTATGAACTAATTGCAAAAAAAAAAGAATTCTCGATATTTTGAGATACCCCTTTCTTCTTAACGATGCCAATGTTTGTGGTCATTGATATTTAATGCGCCCTCTGTCCGTTCAATTATGAAAATATATACAGCAGAGTGCAGAGGTAAATTATATCCCGGAATATGGGAGGAATGAAAACCATTTTTATTTTCAATATAAACTGATTGTGGAGCTACAATCTTTATTGGTATACCAATAACAAAGCGGAGCGCAGAGCGTCGAAAATATGCGTTTTTTCTGGTTTCAGTTTGGGACAGGAATAACTTGATGAAAAATAGAGGTAAAATTGAATATAAGTTCTTAAACTGACATGGTCACTAACACTATCAACAACACTTGTAACGGGATATTTACCATGTTTATTATTTGTTATGAGTTCCCGATATTTCGGCGCTGTTGCAAAACACTGTGTAAAAACCGAAAGAGTGCCGTAAAAAGTTTGCGAGTGGACACAGTGAGTTTCGTGTGTCGGGAACAGAATCGAGTTGTGAGTGACAGTGGTAGTGGTACGGCGCGCAAAAAACGAACAAGAAAGAGGGTAGACCGTTTTGTCTGCTCATAAACATCCACCCGCAATAACTTCAGTTTATCCGTGATCATGGCGTTTGCAACAGCGCCGAAATATCGGGAACTCATAACAAATAATAAACATGGTAAATATCCCGTTACAAGTGTTGTAAAATTGAATACTTTTGTTTTAATGCACAATATGCTTTTATTCATTAGCCATTCATCATCTGTCTTGCCTTTTCGCAAATATGGTCGGCTTCCATGGAAAAACAGTGCCATTTCTATCCAGAAATGGCACTGTTTTTTGTATCCACATTAACTAGTTAGCGATTTTTCTAACAAAAAAAAAAAAAAATAATATTGTGTACAGAAATTATTCAGCATCACAATTTTCAATTTCAATTATATAATGGTTGGAAATTAAACAGCTTAATTAATTAATTATCATAAAGTAAGAAATATCATCATCCTCATTTCAGCCGAAAGACGTCCACTGCTGGACATAGGCCTCCCCCAAATGTACATACATTTTGCCATAATCGCCACGCTTGGGAGGCGGGTTGGCGATCGCAGTACGTTTGTTACAAAAGCACAGAGAACGCTGCTGCCCATTCTCCGGAAAGCCCCTAGTCGCCTCTTACGATACCCACGGGAAGATATGGGATGGTGCTATTCTTTATGTCCAACACCATAGAGTAAGAAATATACCAGACAGATATAATAAAAATATAGCTGGCAAAATGCGGGCCTTCTATTAGGTACACTTCTGCCTAACCTGATTGTTACATAACAATTATTGAACACATAATAATAACCCCGGCAGGTAATATTCTATACACAAAGCAATATTAACTAATAATATTTCATTATATACCAATTTAGCACAGTAGCTGCCGTACAATACATATACAAACATTATACATATACGCAATATACTATGCAGGAAGCAATTACGGACCTATAACCAAAATCTGGGTATTACCCTACAGGGGGATGTATTTCGTAAGCCTCACACGATCTCATAATACCTTCATGTTCTGAGATGCAAGATTGTTTATATTTGCGCTATAAAATATATTTACCGGTAAAGCATTTTGCTGTTATAGGAAAATACATATATGTATTAACATACTTAGATACACACTGTATAAGAAAAAGATACGTAGGTACTGAAATAATATGTTGGTTGGTTTTTACTTGTAAAAACAATGGGAATTTATTGTGGATATAATAGCAATATGGTTTTTTTTTTCTACTGAAGGTAAAAAGCTTCTTCTTTAACTATACTTAAATTAATTTTTCCTGATGGCCCAGAGGGTAAAGCCTCGCTTCTCATGTACGAGGTTGTGGATGTGGGTTCAAATCCGAGCAATTAGGTTTTTTTTTTTTGTGGATCCTATCTCGCAGTTCAACCTAGGAAGTTTTTGTCTGCTTAACCGGACTATCATGAATGATATCATTATTAACGGGCTGATTTAAAATTACTGGCACAGCATCGTGGGCTGGCTCGAGCGAGGGTCGGGAAGAGCAAGGACGGGGCTTCGCGACGGACCTCGGACGGCGAAGTCGGAAAGACGGCAGTTTGCGTCTGGACTTTTTAAGAGTGCTAGTTTTTTTGCTATTCTCCTGGAGGAGGGTGATGGCATCATCGGGAGTGACGAGGGTATGCCTCCGACGGCGTACGGAATTAATGCGCGAGGCTTCGTATCGGGCGGCCGCTGCGATCAGGGGGCAATTATACAATGTGACTTTTTCAATTTATATGTACTTTCTATGTTTACCTTAGACATCACTGACATCGGTGAAGGAAAACATCGGGAGGCAACCGGGAAATAATTAATATAAGTGTGTAATCGCCAACCTGTCTTGAGCAATCATGCAGGTGTTCAATGCTCGTGCCTTCTCTTTATGAGAGGAGTTCTTTGCCCAGCAGTGGGACAGGAGCTACATCCGGTTAGACTGGAAGCCGACCCCAACTTAGTTAGGAAAAGACTAGGCAGATGATTATTTAACTATAACATTGTATACCTAAGTATTATTAAAATAGTAACCATGTAGTTTCTTGCCGGTTGTTCTCCATAGGAAACGACCAACCCGAACCAAGCACCTTTTTTTATTATGTAATTACAATCAAAAGATGTTAAAAAAAAACAAAAATAATTCATTCAAATTAGGCTGATAATCAGCACTTTTTGAAGGTCAAAATTACAAGAGACACTCAAAACGCCTGCTCTTCCCCACTTCCTAGTGTTTTAGCTGGGAAGAAGAAGTGACGGAACAAACTCCCCAGCAACACATCTGTCTGTTAGGTTAGAAGAACCAGATTCTACACAATAGTGTTCAAGTTTATATACACACAGAATCCATTACATGAAATTAATGTCACCTATCAGCTAGCACACACCAATAATAAAATAAAATATTAAAAATATACTCAAGAATAAATAAAGCCACCAGACATAAAGGGTGTGCCCGTTACACGTGCATAGCAGACGAAAAAAACAAAGGCCACATAGGCCTCTCATATAGGCACAAACATACTAGCCACAATTAATGTTGGTGTCAGAAACATAACAAGAGATCACAAATACGTTCCATCACCCTAACATCTTCGAAGTGAAACAATGTTTGCTAACTAATTATAGAGAATTAATTCAGAAACATCTGCGATTAATCTCGGCTGGGAACGATTAAATCCGTACTGATTGTTAATGTTAAGGGATTATGCAGTGAGCCTAGGACATGCTATTGAACAAACCTATGTTATTGATAAGTATTGACTAAGTTTGTACAGGTGTCAAAACAAACTGGCTGTTTGCGTATGTCAGTTTAAATGTTTGTAAACGCACCCACGATACAGGAGAAATTCCGAGTGTGGGGCAATGTTAAAAAAAAATACATGACAGCTTGATAACTGACGCGAAAATGAAGTTAGGCTCATACTATTAAAAGTGCAATTATCTAAACTAATATTATAAAGAGGAAAGATTTGATTGTTTGTTTGTTTGCATTGAATAGGCTCCGAAACTACTGGTCCGATTTCAAAAATTCTTGCAGTGTTAGATAGCCCATTTATTGAGAAAGGCTATAGACTATATATCATTACGCTGCGACTAATAGGAGTGGAGCAGCAATGAAAAATGTTGCGAAAATGTGACGCAAACGAAGTTGCGCCGGACAGCTAGTTACTATTAAAAGGCAACTGCTAGTTGAACAATAAAAAAAAACTCACTCTCCGCCTGACCGCCGCCGCGTACGGACGTGCCGCTACCTGCTCGCATTCCCGCTCGCTATCAGTGTGTGTCATCGGTTCGTCGCTTCCCAGTGTCGTGACGTCATCAGTAGTCCCTTGACTACACCCCCGAACAATTGTTGTCTTTTTATTAAGACAGCACTTGCTCATTTTGCTTCGGATATTATTCCGATTTAACTTCCTTTGCCCCATCAGGGAAAAGTCCTCAGTTTCGAGGTTCTTGGTGGGAAACCTAACGGTGCCAACGAAACCAAGAGAGGGTGGTGACCCAATCCGCCCGCCTAACCCCTTCAGGGCCTAGGTGAAAAAATTGGGCTCCGTCGCGAACGTGTGCGCCGCCGATTTACTGTGCTAGTGTTTCCCGTTTCAACAAGTTCCTGAAAGCAAAGTTCCCTGGACTGGAGTTGGAGTTGCTACCAAGCCCGGACCCTCGGGCTGTGGCTGCGGAAAGGTTGAAGCGGGTGAGTCGCTGGACCCAGTAAATTCCCTACATAATTGTGCAAGGAATTAGGTTGTTAGGCGCGCTGAGCTTCACTCAAATGTCTGCTAACTCTTAGCAGATAATATGGCCCTTGACGCGGATGAGGAACGCCTTTTTGCGTTTTTCAAAAGCGTTGTCCTGAAAGACCCAGATTTTATAAAGAAATATGGGTCCGATGTCGCTGCCTTGCAGCAACCCAGTATTGCCATCACTGACTTCAGTGACGCGCTCGAGAGCCCCTTGTCGCCACCGCCTGCCGATAGAGGCTTACCGCCAGCCGTCGCCGCCGCGATTAAGGCTACCCCAAGACCCATTCTTGTGAAACCCTTTGTTTCGCAAACAAAGGTCCAGCCCGCACCTGCGTCCATTGTTCCCGTTTCCGAGAACATGGACAAAGGCTTACCGTCAGCCGACGCCGCCGCGATTCCGGCTAAACCGAGACCCATTGTTTCGAAACCTTTTGTTTCGCAAACAAAGGATCAGTCCGAACCTGCGTCCATTGTTCCCGTTTCCGAGAACATGGACACAACTGAGCCAATCTCCGACTCAGAGTCAATTTTAGACGCGTGCTCTGCCTCCTCATCCTCTGAAGACGACTATCAAGTCGTCGGAAAGGGCAAGAGGAAGAAGGGCAAAAATTCCCAGGCCGCCATGACCAAAAAGATCGTCGCGCTCCCTTATGCCCCCTCTCATGCGGCCTCTCGTCCCACCTCCCCGGTCCCCTTACCTACGTCCGCCGCTGCTCATACCAGTAGGCCAGTCAGCCCTAAGGCTAAACCTTCAGCCGCTTCTTCAAAGAAGCTGAAGCCCCCTCCCCCGTTGTTCATTCAGGACAAAGGGAAATGGACAGACGTGTCCAAAATGTGTAATGAGCGCCGTATTCAATACACAAGCGCAAAAAGCACACAGCAGGGCATAAAAGTGGTGGTCCCTACGACAACCGACTTCAGGGAACTAACCCGCCAATTAATCGGAAGGCGCATAGCCTTCCACACCTACTCTCTCCCAGAGGAGAAGCCCACCCGCGTGGTGATCAGGCGGATCCCGAAGGAAATCCCCACGGAGGACATCCTCAATGACCTCCTAGGCCAGGACATCCCGGTCGCAGCCGTCCACCGCCTTCATAAGGCGAGAGGCGGAGACCATTACGATATGGTACTGGTCATCTGTGACCCAGTAGAAGGTCACCACCCGATCTTCAAAGTGAAGTCGGTTTGCTCCCTGACAGGCATCTCAATAGAGAAGCCCTACCGCTCAAGCGTAGTCGGACAGTGTCACCGCTGCCAGATGTACGGTCATAGCCAAGCCAACTGCCATGCACCGCACAGATGCGTAAAGTGTCTAGGCGACCATGGCACGGCAGACTGCCCCCGTCCCAAAGACAAGTCGCTTTGCACGGAGCCACCGAGCTGTGTGCTTTGCGGCCAGTCGGGCCACACGGCCAACTACCGCGGCTGCTCAAAAGCCCCCAAAGGCTCCTCCTCTAACCTGGAGAAGCGTGCAAGCGCCCGCCAACAAAGAGAAAGCCCATCGGTGAGGCTACCCTCTGCCCAGATGCCGGAGAGACTCAGCCCTCAGACCACGCTGAACCACCAGAAAGCCTTCCCGGCTCTCAGTAAAGCAAAGTCCAACCCCATCCCCGGGCTATTAGATGCCCCTGTCCCCACTCCCGCGGCCCAAGCGAGCGCACCGGCGCCCGCTCGTCCCACGCCAACCGGCCCCGCGGCCGTGGACCCCTCTCACAACGTAATTTTAGAGTCGCTAGCAGAGTTAGTCACCCCCGAAGCAGACCGCATGGCGGCTGATCTCAGGGCGGCTAACACTGGTGGTGATAAACTTAAAATTATCCTCAAGTCCCTACTCAAGTTAGGCGACCTCCTCCGCAACCTTAACCTCGACTAACTCCAATGGATAATACGAGATTAACGTGCACCAAACCCCGATCCCTAAAATTAGGGTACTTTAATGCCAATGGCATTAGAGGCCAGCGTGATGAGATCGCCACCTTCCTCCGCGACCATCAAATTGATATCCTCCTCGTACAGGAGACCTTCCTCAAGCCCAGTCACCGCGATCCGAGAATTGCCAACTATCGCATAGTTCGCAACGATCGGTCACGTTGCCACAAGGGCGGGACTCTAATCTATTATAGGAAAGAACTGCATTGCATCCCCTTAGATCCCCCTCCCATGGAGTCTCTACTCGAGACCTCAGTGTGTCGACTAGGCATGACCGGCCATCAACCGATCACTATCGCCTCTGCGTACATCCCTCCCGGCGGCACGTCCGAGGAGCACAATCTGTTCACCAAAGACCTTGCCGTCCTCTTCGGCTTGAGCGACTCCGTTATCATAGCGGGCGACCTCAACGCCAAACACCCCGCCTGGAACAGCACGACGACCTCTGCCAGAGGACGTCACTTGTATAACCTGGGCGAGTCCCTCAACTTCGATCCCATCGCTCCTATGGAGCACACCCACTATCCCCACGACCCCGACCAACGTTCGGACGTTCTCGACATAGCGCTACTCAAGAATGTCAACCTTAAGTTGCATTCCATCGAGACTTTACATGAGCTTAACTCAGATCATCGACCAGTGCTCATGCACTTAGTTCCTCGCTCGGGTCCTTCTGACCCCAGCCAGCCCCCGCCGACCCAAGTGATAACCGACTGGAGGAAAGTCAGCGAAAAGCTGAAATCCACCACGTCGCCTCACCTAGAGGCCATCCCCGACCACATAGTCTCAGTCGCAGACACGACGGCCGCCATCAACTCGTTTACAGAACACGTGCAATCCGTACTGAAGGACTGCTCACGGGAAGTCCCAGCAATGAGCGATCAACGCTGGATACTACCCGCTGACGTACGTGAACTGATAAACGAAAAGAACGCGGCCATCCGTGCCTACAGCAGCTTTCCCTGCGAGGCAAACAAAGCCCACATGCGTAATTTACAGCGTGCTGTAAAGAATCGCACCAGTGAGCTTCGTAATAATCAATGGGAAAAAACGCTAAGCGAACTCGAGCCTACCCACCTAGCCTTCTGGCAGCTGCAACGCAAGATGCGCTCCACCGAAGAGGCTTCGATGCCTCCCCTCACCCGACCTGATAAGAGCGTCGCATTCGACGACTCTGAGAAGGCCGAATGCCTAGCCGACAGCTTGGAGTCCCAGTGCTCCCCCAGCTCGCAACCAGTAGACAAGCGACATCTCGATGAGGTGAACGCATTCGTCGAACGTAGAGCCGCCCTGCCCCCCGAAGAAGACCCTGATGATCCTCTGCCTCCGGTCACAGCTGACGAAGTGCAAGACATCATTAGCAAACTTCAACCGCGGAAAGCACCCGGCTCCGACGGAATCACCAATAGGGTGTTCAAACTCCTCCCCGCTCAGCTCGTCGTGTTAATGGCGGCCATCTTCAATGGCGCCCTGAGCAACAACGCGTTTCCCCAAATATGGAAAGAGGCCACTGTCATCGGTTTCGCCAAGCCAGGCAAACCCAAGTCTGAGCCTTCGAGCTACAGACCTATCAGTCTCCTGAATGCACTCGGTAAAATCTACGAGAGACTTATGTATAAGCGACTCAAAGACTTCGCCGAGGCTAAGAGTCTCATCCCCAACGAACAGTTCGGCTTCAGGACCGGACACTCTTGCATTCAACAGGCCCACCGCATCGTAGAACACTTGAGCGCTGGCTTCCAGCGTGGAGCGATGACGGGTGTGTTGTTTTTCGACATAGCAAAGGCATTCGACAAAGTCTGGCACAACGGCTTATTATATAAGCTGTACAAACTGGGAGTGCCAGACCGTCTCGTTCTCATCTTACGAGACTTTTTGTCGGATCGCACCTTCCGCTATCGCATCGGGAAGGCACTGTCTTCCCCCCACCCCATTAGAGCCGGAGTCCCTCAGGGCTCCCCGCTCTCTCCCCTTATCTTTACTCTGTTCACCAGTGACATCCCCAAGAGCAAGAAGGCACAGTTAGCCCTGTTCGCGGACGACACGGCCATCTATTACACTGGCCGTAGTCACGACGCTATTTACAGCACCCTCCAAACCTCAGCCAACGTCTTAGGTGCTTGGTTCCGGAAATGGAGAATCGAGGTGAACCCCGACAAGAGCCAGGCAGTTCTTTTCTCTAAACCGCGTAAAAATAAGCCACCCGCGCTCAGCCCGATCACTATGTACGGTAAGCCTATCCCTTGGGAGAAGCAAGCCAAGTACTTAGGAGTCTTACTTGACAACCACCTGTCTTTCGCGGCGCACATCAAAGCAGCTCGCGACCGAGCTGCCTTTGCTATGGGTAGGCTTCATTTCATGATCTCGGCAAAAAGCAAATTGTCACTCAAGTGCAAGTTGCGCCTTTATACCGCGGTGATCCGCCTCATTATGACGTACGCTTGCGTCGTGTACGCTCACACCAAGCCTAAATACATCCATAGGATGCAAACCTTGCAGAACCGGTTCTTACGTAGAGTCACGGGAGCCCCTTTTTATGTCCGTAACGACCGTCTACACGTAGACCTTAGAATGCCCACCGTCCTTCAGTTTATGAAACGTCTTTCGAAGCGTTTCTTCGATAACGCCAGTAAACACCGTAATCCCCTGATCGCAGCGGCCGCCCGTTACGAACCCTCGCGCATTAGTACAGTACGCCGTCCTCGGCATACCCTCGTCACTCCCGATGATGCTATCACCCTCCTCCAGGAGAGTAGTAAAGAGACTAGCACTCTTAATAAGTACAGACACAAACCGCCGTCCTTCCGACCTCGCCGTCGAGGTCCGTCGCGACGTCCCGGTCCATGCCCTCCCCGACCCTCGCTCGAGCCAGCCCGCGATGCTGTGCCAGTAGTTTTAAATCAGCCCCTAAATAATGATATCATTCAGATCCAGCCTGTCCCCATGCAGTCCTCCCCCAGCGACGCCCTGAGCCGAGGCTCGTACCCCACAGGGGGTGCCCTCAGCGTATAGTCGCTTAGTTTGTAAGTTTTTATGCCCTGGCTGGAGGCCTTACTCTTAAGGCACCCACAGGATAGTCCGGTTAAGCAGACGACAACCTCTTAGGTTGAACTGCGAGATGCCATTCATAAAAAAAAAAAAAAAAAAATGAACAATAAAGTCAAATAAAAAGTAACTATTCTTTCTTGGCAGTAAAAGAAACTCTTATTTTGATTGATACAATTTTCTTTTGCCAATGTACGTTAGCAAAATATTCCTAGAAAATGTATTGTCACATTGTCAAAGGAATGCGCATTTCCATTGAAGAGAAGACTCATTAAAATAGTTGTTTGATGCCAAATATTTGCGAACATGACTCGAAACTTCACCGAACTTTGTTATCGGATAACTTATTTTGGGAACTGACAGAAAAGAAAACAAATTAAATATGTCATGTTTATTACAAAAATATGGGTTTTTCATTACTAGGTCACCGTTTTTTTTTGTGTTATATAATATACAGGTAAATTTTTAAATGGGCGTGGAAGGCTAAATCCAAAACTATGAGGAATAATATTTATACATATAAATATATATATTTATGATTATTTTAAATGTTTTTAATATTATTAATATTTTTGATGATTTCAATGTTTTTAATGTTTTATTTTCTATACATATTTTAATGTTTAAATGTTTTTTTTCACTGTTTTTACTATTTTCTTTTTCTTGTTGTCTTTAATTGTTGTATTTCGCCTGAAATAAAACATATTTTTTTTTTTTAGCGAATTATATTCAAATTAGTCTCGACCCCGATTTTGATGAAAACTAAAACTGTTTTATTAGATTTTTGCAAAATCAATATCCTAGCCTAGCCAGGAATGGAACAAATTGGTTTCGGAAAAAAATACGCACGTTGTATCACACCTTTCGATAGTGTCTCTAATAAGGGTCAAATTCTGGAAAGTAATGACATACGGCAAACTAAACAGTAGTCGATAGGTTAGGTGCCGGTGATTAGGGATTCTGAATAGTGATAGATACTTAATCTTGTCTACCGTCTCATCATCATGAACAACTTTTACCGTTTACTGTCGACATTTGACGACACGGTTGGCGCAGTGGTTGAGCGATCGACTGCTGCGCTGCGTGTCGCGGTTTCGATCCCCGCACGGAACAAATATTTGTATGGCCTACAGATAGTTGTTTCGGGTCTGCCGGTTTGTGAATGTGAGTTTAAATGTTTGTAAACGCAACCACGATACAGGTGAAATTCCTAGTGTGGGGATTTTTTTTTCTCAAAAACAAAAGAATAAGTCTGTAAGTATAGTCACGTGTTTTGAATATCCGTCACTAATTTTATTACCAGACACCCATTCTACGTCATTTGTCATTTTAGATGAGCATAATTACTAATGTCATAGGAATTTATTGACGTTATTGGCATTGTGTAAGTTCTGACTGCATCGACTGTAATTTCACCAACATTAATATTATTATATTTGTATGGTTTGAGTCACATGCATGTTTTGCTTTAAACTAGTTTTGAACTGCCGAAAACCACGATTTATTTTGAAATTCGGGAGCCTTTCATCATGATCCATAGCCCGAATTCAATGTAGGTTATATTTACCTGCAGGTATTATAAATATTAGTGCGACAAATCACAGCCGAACTGAGCTCTTGCGCGAAGGGAAGTCCATCCTCTCTCTGTCTGTCGAACAGAGAAAAAATCAGAAAAAAAAAACAGCCAAGTGCTAGTCGTACTCACACGAACACAGGGTTCCATAGCACCAAATAATATAATAAAAATATTTTAAGGCTTTTTACTATGTTTTTTTGTATAGACAACACCAAAACTAAATTTGTCATTTTAAATTTTTCTATAAAAAATGTAAAGTGGTTCGCAGTTCACCTACCTACCAAGTTTCAATTGTGTAGTCCATAAGTTTCGGAATAAAGTGGCTGTGACATAGGGACGGAATCTATTAAGGTTCCGTTTTTTGGCATTCGGCTACCGAACCCTAAAAAAGCACAGAATAAGGTTTTTTCCATTCTCCTTTTTTCATATTAATGTTATTCCCAGTGTTCCGTAGAGGAATAGGTGTTTTCGTCACTAATGTTGTCCCATCGGAAAACCAATTTATTCTAACATAATCAACACTCATTACTTATAAATCTACATAATCAAGTCAAAAACAAACACCATATACCCATGAGACTTTTCAACTTCGTCGTAAGACCACTTCAACATTCCAAACGTAGGGAATTCAATCACAGTCGCTCCGTCAAACAGTCTCCCGAGAAAACGAAGTGACGTCACAAACTGGCTTCAATTACCACGGGCCCTCGAATTATCTACTATTCATGTGATGTTAGGGCTTCAGAATGAGCGTGTAATTCAGCTAGGGAAACAATTTTGTAGCGTTAGTACAAAAATTATTACGGCAACGTAGAAAAATTGTAATACAGCGCCATCTATGCAACAAAAGAAGAACTAAGTTCATAATTCTGAAATGCGCTATTAAAAGTTACCCGCAACTTAAGACTACAATTAGAAAAACCCGACAGCAACCATCGGGTGCCCATCAGACACGGCACCCGTCTGGTCGGAGGATCCTTGCTTTTCTATGGGGTATAAAGAACTCTACCTACATACTTTTCTTCATAACCCTATAAACTAGTTTTCACTACCTAGGATATAATATTTTGTAAGAATCCCATGAATAAGTTTTTCTTTCTGTATCTGTGCCCTGCCTTGATATAGATATCCGCTCCTTTAAAAAAGTGTCCAAAACCAGTTTTGCAGAAAAGTCAGATTCATCAGGTTCAGTAAAAGCCCACAGTATCCTTGTTAAGTTTTGCCTGTTTAAGTCATTTTGGTTCCGGCCCTGTACGATGATATCCACATATCTACATTGCTAAAGACATGTTTTATTTTGTAAGTGACAAAATAATCAAAAGAGTTGATTATTTTGTCACTTACAAAATAAAACTACTTTTTTTCTCAGCAATGTTTTTAATTAGAAAGCCGGCCCCTGCCCGCAGAGTTCCTATATCTGTTTTTTTTTTATATACTTTTTTTCGTTCTGTCATCACGCTGTTCCTACTCGGCTATTAAGCTTTAATACCGAAAATACTTGCTGAAAATCCACCTGCGCTGGAACTAATGACTTTAGGGGACTATAAAACTAATGGTTCCCCAATACAAAGCATCTATCATCTATTTGAATGACCTTTTTATTAAAGACTTTAGAGCGTTTACACCTTACGACATTTCATACAAACTTTCAAGGCCTTATTTTACGAAATGACTGTACCGATTTCAATGAAACTTCATACGCATAAGCAGGATACATAGGTCTAAAAAGTTACTAAAAAACATTTTCGAAATACTTTTACAGCTAAGTTAGACCGATTATAAATTATCTATAGAAACAGAAATTTCCAATTATGTTTTTTTAAGACATTTCGGAAATGTTTTTTGGTAACTTTTTTAGACCTCTGCATCCTGCTTATGCGTATTAAGTTTTATTAAAATCGGTTCAGTCATTTCGGAAAATAAGGACTTGAATGTTTGTATGAAATGCCGTACGGCGTAAACGCTCCTAAACCCCCCATAAACTCCGCTACTAGCACCACACCCCAAAAACACACTTAGCACTTACTCATTCGAATTATTTACTCACCCCCTCTAATTTGGCCGTTACATCCAGTAGCTTCTGACGTCAGAGTATGTCAGTGTCCCTATTTCACCACGTCAGCCGTGATTAATGGCGAATCGAAACCAGTTGACAATGCTAATGGTCGTTATGAATCAGAGTCGGGTAAAATGGACTGTTTATTTTATATTTGGTTCATGTTTGTTGACGGCATTTGATGTATTTTGTTGCTATTAAGCGTTTTGTCGCTTGAATTTTGTGGTTTAAACCTGGTTAGACTCGTTACTCTCACTGGCTTTCCGTTCCGAGTTTAAAGGTAAATCTTTTCTCCTGAAATTGCAGATGCAAGAGACGCCTATGTTGTTGTCTTCTAAACAATAGGAAACCCCAACCAGTACTCTGATAATGCAATTAGCGTGATCATTTAATAGGCTTCTTTAAGCAATCAGTCATGGACACAATTACAATCAGATTGGGAACCCCATAATGGTGCAGAAACCTCTCGATCAGATAGACCCTTGACAGAAGCTTAAAGTTCAAGGTAATACAGCCGAAATTCCAAAGTAAATAATCGCAATATCGAATTTACAATTGAAATTACAAGAGAAAGGGATGATATTAAACGCCCTTCTAACCTCAAGGGTGCCATGTCAGCCAACACTTCTTTTTACGTCTTTTTGAATACTTATTGAACTTGTTTTTAAAACCCTGATGAAAGATTTAGGTTGGAATCCGTGTAGCCAAGTTCCGAATATTTATAACGGTGTTCCCGAACTTAAGTTCCGGTATCGTCCCTTTGGTCTGGGGTTGTCGTACGCAGTTTAAGTGGTTTAAGCCTTTTGGGAACAGTCCGTAGATATCTTATAAACTATAATTTAGAATATTTCATTTTTTCGGTGTAGTTATTTGCGTAATGGAAGGAAAAGTTGTTATGGAGTAGTTTAGTTAATCCATCTGATTATTCGCCTAACATTTTCCTATGTTGGGGTACATTACAATATTTTGCATAGACGAACTGCTTATCAGAAAACCTCCAAAACAGTTACTGGGTAACAAAGAAAATTCAGTCAAATAGGTATTTATTTCAGCAAAACCACTAACTTACTAAAACCTAGTCCGTAGATTGAAACCACTGTTTTGAAATGATTGTTTGGTAATAACTATTTACATAACATTTCATTTACTGATACTGACATATTGATTACGGAGTTCTAAAAGTGCATGGCTCTTTTGGCGTGTTTTCTTAGCCGAAACTCGCGCCACGGTCATATTTTATTCAAGACGATTTGATAATGACATTATCCAGGAACTGTTTGAGGGTAAACATATTTTGTGTTTTTCTTGTCAACGAAATAGCACAAAGGACCAGACATAATTATAGCCGGGTATTCTTTACAACCACTGCTAGCAATAGAGCCTGTATCAAGCATCGAGCTACCTAGAATGTATGACAAAATTTCTCTTCAACTTGGAACCAGTATTTAAACTAATATGTACTATTGAAAGCATACATTCCTACCATCTACTATTGAAATGCAAAGGAAAAATTGAATGTTAGACGGAATACTTTATTTACTATCCAATTTCCTTTCACTTTATAAAGAAAACTTAGAATATCTCTTCATGGATACAAGCTGGCTGGATCTATTTGAAAGTAATTTTAAAATAAATTGAGCATGTTCGTGGAAAATCCTTCTGCTTGAAGGAAAATTCTCCAAGATAGGTAATTTATTTTTGTTCTAGCTTCGTATTCTGTTCTAAAGTTGTTGTGAAAGGATATTTTACAAAATGAAAATAATAACTAATTGAGTGAAAGTCATCATCTGCCTAGTCTTCCTCCAAATTCCAAATTATGTTAGGCTTCGAGTCTACCCGGATGCAGCAGAATACCATTATTTTACATGTAGCGACCGTCAGGTCGCTACATGTAAAATATTCTATCCTATCTAACCTCCACAATCCTGTTTGTACTGTTTGACTGAAAGTAACCTCATGAAAATAATGATCGTTACACGAAACAGAGTAGTGCATGTTAGTAAGTATCATTAGTATTATTATGTAAGTGTGTGTTACCATACCTTATTAAGGATTAGCCAAGTAAGCAATATACTAACATCATGTACGCTGAATCTATGTGAACAGAGAATAAATCGAGACATTATTCAGAGCGGATGTCTTTTATTTTACAACGACACTTCAACAGAGTCGAACGGCATGAAAAAAAGTTTGGTCACGTTCACTCATTTTTATGTACAACTCACACTTGAGTAAAAATTAAGAATGCGACAATTGTTGTAATTGTAGCGACCTACAAAAAGCAACTAACTACAAGAAGTACTACAGCGCCATCTACGACGCGACGGAAGAACTAAACTCAATTCCCTACATCTCGCAAGCAAAGTTTACATCGACTTATGAGTATATATTATAGTATATACAGAGACCCGACAACAACTGTCGGGCAGTAGCCCACCAGACATACTCGTAACACCTGTCTGGTCGGAGGATCCTCCCTTTTTCAAGGAGTATCGAGGAACTTTACACCCTGTTCCTCTTACACCATAAAAAGTGCTATAGTTTACTAAGAAAAGAGGATTTCCGGTATCCCTCATGGATTCCAACTTCCCCTAATTGCCCAACTTATAAGAAACACCCTGTATACCATACAAAACAGTTGCCATTTCCATGATCCTTCGCCACCTTAAAAAACTTCTTTTAACATAACATCACGACTGTAATCCCCGAACGGTTAGGCAGAGGTGTACATAATAATACACTCACATTTTGCTAGTTACGTTTCATCATCATCATCATCATCCTATAATGTTCCTACTTCTGGGACACAGCCCTTCTCTCTTTGAGAGGGAGTGGGCTGTAATCCCCAGTTACGTTTAACTCCCATGTAATCGGGGGCAAGCCTATTGCCATCAACATCAACAGATCCAGACTCTGCTATTGAGAAATTCCTGATGGGAAACCCCAATAACACTTTGCCAACCCGGGGCTCGTATCAGGGACCTCTGGCTCAGCAGTCGCGTTTGCGCCCCCTTAAATCATCATCAGAAGGGCCATCTTAAATCATCATAATCATCATCAGCCTATAATGTTCCCACAGCTGGGAAACGGGCCTCCTCACAATGAGAGGGAGTGGGCTGTACTCCACCACGCGGGCCCAGTGCGGGTTGGTAGATGGCACATGTCTTCGAATTTTTAGTTCTGGGACATGCCGGTTTCCTCACGATATTTTCCTTCACCGTTTTTGAGGGCAGTGATGATGAAATAAATTACACAAAGTACTGCTCGTAAGTCGGGGCTGCCACCAGTGGGCCACCGCTGTTCTCAGTCCGTCTTCTTAAATAATTATATTAAATACATAACTATCTTTCCAGACGCAGACGGGTCCGAACAGAAGGTCTCAATAATGCTAAACGGAGAAGAATCCGAGCTGTACTTCGTGAACTGTACCACGACAAAGGTAAACACATTTGTAATTAACTTTTAATAATCAAGAAGTTTTAATGAACCCTTGAACTAATGAAACGAAGTTCGTAACTGAAGATTTCACGGGATTTGAAAGGACTTGACAGTTAGCACAATGTTATAAAAAAGTTATTTTTAATTAAAGCTGCAGACAGTTATTGCAATATTGATTCACAATATGGGTCTACATTTGACTTGTCTATATTTAGGTTTTTTAGGGTTCCGTACGCAAAGGGTCAAATGGGACCCTATTACTGAGACGCTGTTTGTCCGTGTCTCACCAGGCTGTATCTCATGAACCGTGATAGATAGCCAGTTGAAATGCCTACAGATTATGTATTTCTGTTGCCGCTATAACAATAAATACTAAAAATAAAATAAATATTTAAGGGGGCTCCCATACAAAAAAAAAAAAAAAACTCGTTTTTATAAATAATAAATAATGGCAAAAAATAAATAATGGTACGGAACCCTTCGTGCGTGGGTCCGACTCGCACTTGGCTGATTTTTATATAAACAGGCATATAAAGAGACACTCTTACATATTAAAAAAATACAAGGTGGAAGAAATCCGACGCGAAAATGGTCACAAAAGTGCACAACACAACAGCTGATTTAAAAAAAAAGTGTTGTTGTATGGAAAACCTATACATACAAGCGATGTCAAGTTGTACTGAAATGTACAGGTCGATTCGTCGCCATGTGTACCTACAGAATCGATCGTCGGCGCCCTGCTTGTGGGAGGGAGGCCTCTCCAATAGGGGACTGTCTTTATGTTGTATGTTATATAAAAAAAAAAGACATTAGTTGATAGAAAATAATAATTTTTTACCACAACATCTACGCTTTGGAAGAGGCAACTTCGGTACTTTCACAAGTTGTTATGCCTTGTGACTGGGACTGTACCTTCATCCTTTTGTTTTTGTCCTTCAAAAGTGCCTACGAGTATAATGGTCTAATTGAAATAAATGCTTTGAGTTTGAATTTCATCGTGTTATCTTTATTACCAGCATCCAAGTGTCATCACCTCTCAAACTTAACCTAATTTATTTGGTGAGGGCACATCATCCTTCCTTCCTTCTTCTTTTTACTTATCATCATCATCATCATCATCATCATCATCATCATCATGCTTTTGCTCTTATCCCAATTCATTTGGGGTCGGCGCAGCACGTCTCTTTTTCCACACTTCTCTAATACTCGTCATCTCATCAGACACCTCCTTTCTTGCCATATCATCCTTCACACAGTCCAGTGGGAAATCGACAAAGCGGGAGTAATTCGTCCATGAGACCTACTTTTACTTCAAGTCACTAATAAGACCAAAAACTCTATATAGGAAGAAATCGAGCGCGCAGAGCCCCCAGATGCCTTCGTAGTGATCTACTCGGTGGTGGACAAGGCATCCTTCCAGAGGGCAGAACAGGAGCTGGCCAGGCTAATAGACAGTGACATGCTCCGGGCAAGACCTGCTATTCTGGTGGCCAACAAAATAGACCTCGCTAGGAGTCGAGCTGTTTCGACGCAAGGTGAGTTGGTAATCTTCTCATTTTCCTACTTCAGTTAAATCATTTAGATGTATTTCTGAAGCTACTTTTTATGAAGCAACGATTGTAAGTGTTAGTGATCTCCTGGCTAAATAATAACAGCCACTCCGGTTGGTGTCATCCTCTCCAGCACGACCATAGATGATTACCTTAATTTTAATGCGGTACATATTCATGAAAAAATGTGTACTTTATTGTACTAGCCACTTTAAAAATTGTACTCACGCATTTTCGCTGTTATAACATATCGACCGTGGCCGTGCTAGGTAGAACCTTTCTGCCACGACCACTATAGATTTTAGGTATTTTTATCAACTTTAACATGAAAGTTATATAAATATATTGTACTGAAATGTACTCCATTTTATTATATATAATTTTAAGCAGTCATTTACCCGTTATAAAGAGATTTTTTTTCTGCGGTGCAGCTGTAGCACTATGTTACGCTATTGCTATTTCTAAGTAGGCCGGTAATAAAGCTTTTTCCATCATAAAATAACGCAGATGGGCGTTTAATATCGCTGCTATCTATCTGATGATCTATTGTCACAAAACAGAATCTTATTAACTTGTTTTTCGCAGGCCTTGTGGCAAATCCTTATCACAATCTAAAAGATAATGAGGTTACATGTCCATTACTTTCTGATTACTAGGGTGGAAAAGATAATAATGATATGGTTAGTGACACAATAATCGGTATTCAGGTTTAGTCGCGTTTGGCTGGGTTGGTCCGTGGATGATTACCACCCAGTACATACCGAGTTTCCGCCAGACCTCATTTGTAGATCTTTCAGTGGCCCGAAAGTCTGACAATCAGTCCTACCAAGGGGTATCGTATCACCTATTACTAACTGGATTGTGGAGGTCAAATAGGCAGTCATTTCATGTAAAATACTGGTGTTCAACTGCATCCGGTAAGACTGAAAGCCGACCCCAATATAGTTGGGAAAACGCTAGGCAGATGATGATGCTGAAAGAGTTGCCAATCTTCAGGAGTTGATTGCCTAGAGTGCTCCATACGATAGACGATTCACAAAAATCTATATCAATATTAAAAAGCTGAAGAGTTTGTATGTTTTTGCTTGCTTGAACGCGCTAATCTCAGGAACAATTGGTCTGATTTGAAAAATTCTTTCAGTGTTAGATAGCCCATTTATCGAGGAAAGCTATAGGCTTCATATCATTACGCCACGACCAATACGAGCGGAGCAGCAATGAAAAATGTTGCGAAAACGGGGAAAATGTGACGCAGACGAAGTTGCCCGGGACAGCTAGTCGAATATAAACGGAAAGTTTTCTTATGATCTACATAAGAAAATTTTCCGTTTTTTATTAGATTTTTGAGATCAAGACGTTAATCATATAAGGATGACCAAACTTGGTCAATATACAAAGTTTCTCGTATCCAAAATTATTTTATTAAGGACAGTTTCCACATAATTATCTTTTGTTGGAAAGAGCTAATTTCCCTTGGGACGGTCGCCCTTCTGATGATGCCTTTATTCGTATTATCTTATCAACTATACATTGGGGTATATAGTATTCCTTGCTTTTATGTTACAGTTTTATAGAGGGTGTAGCTTTTTTTTGTGAAACCACAGGTTGTTTTTTTTCAATCTTGTTGTATGAGCAGCCTTGCTGATTTTCGACTGATATTTTTTTGAAATAATATTCTTTTGTTGATGAAGACACTTACTAATCGTTACGAGGTTGCGATTTAAGGGATTTATTGGAAGTCGTTAAAAACTAGTCGAACGAAAAAAAAGTATCACTATAAATAACACTGGAAACGAATTATTTACCATGTTTACTATACGTCTACTATTTGAATTGATGGCACGGTTGGTGTAGTGGTTGAGCGATCGACTGCTGCGCTGCGTGGTTCGATCCCCGCACGGAACATATATTTGTATGGCCTACAGATAGTTGTTCCAGGTCTGGCTGTTTGTGTATGTGAAGTTTAAATGCGTGTAAACGCACCCACGATACAGGAGAAATTCCTAGTGTGGGGCAGAATTAAAAAAAAAAAAATGTAAACATAGTAAATATCCCGTTTCTAGTGTTATTGATAGTGTTAGTGACCATGTCAGTTTAAAAAACTATCAGTTGACCCTACATATATTTTTTTACAAAATCCTAAGAAAAAACACTTTACAATCAAACTAATTAACTTTTCTCTCCAACAGACGGCAAGTGCCTCGCATGTACCTACAAAGCGAAATTCATGGAAGTATCAGTCGGCATAAACCACAACGTGGACGAACTCCTTGTCGGCATCCTCAACCAGATCAGGCTAAAACGGCAGCAGTACACAGCCGAAGGGGGCAGAGAATCTTCTCCAGCCCATTGGTACAAGTCTCGAGGAGTGGTCAGAGCTAGCATGAAAGCCAGACAGATGTTCACATGGATCTTCGGCAAGGAGGATTCCAAATTCAAGAACTGTGAGAATCTCCACGTCCTGTGAGTAGAAAATGACGGACCCGTGTTCGTCTAAAGTGGTCTAAAGACATTGGGACTTCTGTATGGTTGATGGGGACAGTTCTGTGTGGTAAGGTGTTCGTTTGTTTGTTTGTACTTAAATGTTTAAAATTATGCAGCTGGTTATGCTAGCTGGTGGGTGTTTGTGAGGATATTTCTTTACAGTCCTTTTGCAGTTATCACTGTCAATGTAACTCCAAACTCGTTCAGTGGGGTTACTTTGACGGACCAGCAACGGAGTGTGAGACTTGACGCATACTATGCTTCAACTCCTATCCCTCTGAGCCCTGATCTTTGCAGCCCAAGTATCCTCTGAGCTATTACTGACGACTCCGTGGACCTGGCGAAATTCTGGACTAACAAAATCGAAAATACTACCTTCCAAATGCTGTCATGCCAACGACACGAAAAAGTAGATTACTGTCAAAGTCACAGTGATCTTTATAATCGTTATTACACGGTTGCTTTCAGATTATTTCAACTAGCAAGTGTCACTTCATGACGCTTGGAGAATAGTCGACATCGACTCAGTTGCCAAAGAGAAAAGAAATAAGAAACTGGCATTTCTGTCAAAATCTTAGTATTCTTTATTACAAAAACAATAAGGCTGTTATTGGGTCGCTGCTGTCAGAGGGCCTAACAGTCAAAGCACTGTAGGTGTCATTATTGACACATCCACCAGATGACATTACCAGCTGTGTTACCAACCAAAAAAAATTAAAATGCCAAATATAAAATTGGTATTCACTAGTCGTTATGTGCCAATTTTGAGAGAATTTAATAAATATACATAGGTAAGTTTATATTTAAGTTAGGTACACATATAAGTGAGACGTACAGTATTTTCCCGAATACTTTTAATATATCATTAAAATGACGTATCAGCAATATATAAAGAATAAGTGATATATTCTATCATGTAGATAAATATATATTGTATAAAATATGCTAATGTTATTGGACCATGCGTACTAACATAATTACTTAATTACATATAACAATGTTACTTGTCGTAATTTTATAGAATATAATAATAGTACCTAAAATACACCAATATACCTATTCGTGTAGTTAATCTATAAATATTACTGTAATATTAAAATTATTATGGCATGTTTATAATTTTGTCTAAACCTACCCTATGTTTTAGGATGTTTTTATGTAAGTAAAATCGTTGCAAGGGGCGTTTTTTCAAACATAAAAAGTGTTGCCAGTTGTTTAAAAATATCATGCCGGTTATTTCATTAAATAAGAAAAATCTTATTATGAAACAATCTGAATATCAAACTCTCCTTTTTATTCTGTCAATAACGTATTAATACTCTTAAATTAAAATGAATTTTACTTACATAATAAATCCAAAATATTATTTAAACATACCCAGAAGTGTAAAATAGAGCCGCTGTCTCTCACATTCGTTCAATTTTATATTGGAATTGATCCAGGGTCCATATTATTCCTTCCATCCATGCCAAAACCTACTCGTTTGACCTAAAAATACTATTTATAGCATCTAAAACTAACTATAAGAGATAATTGTACCACAAGTGTCGAATTTGGGGTATTCTATTGGAACTCTAAACTTTGAAAATGCATCATAATTGGTCTAAGTAATTTTGTATTTACCAATAACAGAAAAAAAAAAACCATACATGGTGTAAGAGACTTTGCAATATGTTACCATGAATTCAATTAATACACGAACACCAAAAGTTTAAATTCGTCGAGATCGGAGTACGGTCATACATCCTACTATACTTTTCCAGTATAACATGACCTCGCGTTGTATAGATTTCCAGAAAAATTAGAGATCTGCATAAACTGGATTTGTCTAGCTTTATCGGTCACCGTGCATACTGGTACTAACATCGAATTTAGAATCATCTAAATACGTATTGAATTCATAGAAACCGTTCATGCCTCAATGTCCCATACACCATCTATTTCATTGGCCTCCACTAAATGCATTTATTAAATAAATAGGATATTATTCACTTTGCCCTTAAGCTAAAGTGATTAAACTATAAAAACAAAAATTTATAAAATAATTGACAAATGTAATTTAAAAAGGCAGCTAAGCTAAATTGCTTTGATTTTTTCTTTTATAAACTTTATACCCTGTTTTAATATTTTTTCTTTATTTAAATGTACTTTAATTATATAAAATGTATATAATCAATGCGAATGCACTTAAGGATTTGATGTTGTATTTAATATTATCAATAAATAAATATATAAGCAAAATGTTTATTACAAGTTCATGTACTATTATAATAATTCTTGTACTCATATTTACTGTTTGTAATCTTTACTAGTTTGGATGAAGTAGTTGTAAAAAGTACAAGGACAAATAATTTAATTTAAAAAATAATTGCAGTATTGATTTAATTATTAGCTATCGACACTCCCACCCAGGAGTGTCGACTCCTTAGCCGTTGATGTGTATCAATATCTTAACACGATAAAACAAAAAAAAAACAGATTTTCTGAACTTATACGTCTTAGTAAAAGTATTTTGCTTGTCTTATTATTTTTAATTATTATATCCATCATGGCTCTAGAGTTACGCCAGCAATTTAATTTCATCATGAGACAGAAAAACAATAAAAAAAACACTTAAATATCTGCAGTTTTCGTTATTCTTTACAATCACCTCGTTCAAACTATCAATATTGTCCATACTAGTTGAAAACTTCCATTTATAAAAATTAAAATCTTATCGCTAAAATCCTAAAACACCATGACTGAACACCAATACAATTTTATTACTCCTATTTAATATCTTTACGTCTTTTGGATTACGATTCAAAACAGTGCCTTTTTATTGTTAAAAAAAAAACGTATTATAATACCTTATGTGCTATTTTTACTCATAATTTGTGAAAAAAATATATAATTATTACCTACCCCTAGTAATCGTTATAATTTAATATTGTTAGTTGTATTGAAATATACTGATTCGTATAAAATGTTGCTTAATTTTTGATTAAAATATGATTCGTGACCGAAACAAATGTGGTTTTACAGAGTTATAAATTTATAATCATTAAAATATACAGCCCTTTCAGTTAATATAATCGCATTTAATGATTATAATTTTGTAACAACATACGAGTAGGTACGCTTTACGGCCACGAATCATATTTTTCAATGAAATTCAATTATTCTTAGGTTTTTTTGTAATTTTTCAGTAAGTGTTAGGTAGGTATGTTGATTAAAATACAAAAACAAATATGGCTTTACAGAATTTTAATAATTAAAATCATCGATACAACCTCTTTAAGTTCATTTAACCCCGTTAAATGACTTTTTCATGAAATTGTCATTCAATAGAATTAAATGAACTTAAAGGGGTTTATTGATGATTTTAATGGCTACAATTCTGTAAATACATACTTTTTACGGTGGTGAATCATATTTTGTTCAAAATAAAACCTGACACTGACTGGCAAATTGCAAAAAACGTGAAAAAAAAAATTTCGCGTTCCACCTTAAGTCAGGGAATAGTATATTTCATTGCGAGTGCGGAAAGCCTGTCATTGCAAAGAGTTCCGACAAATGTCTACCCGAGCCGAGGCGCAGCCGAAGGTGAGGGTTGACAGTCGGAACAAGTTGCAATGACGGTTCCGCACGTGTATTGAACAACTATTTTTAATACAGTTGCGAAAATGAAACAATTTAATAAAGAACATTTTTGGAAAATGGCGCCAACAGTAAAAGAATATTAGCAGAGTTTTTTTTTGTTTTCTTCACTCATTCTGGGTAGGCAAAGGGAACTATGCCCATACAGCCAAGTCTTCAGTAGATTTTTTTTATTGATATGAAATGAAAATGAAATGAAACCTAACCTAACTCATTGAATCAAATCATTAAATCTGATATTGAAACAAATTAGTAGCTTCGTTTTAGAAATATTTGCATGAATCAACAAAACTTCTATGATTTTTTTTTAGTAAAAACTCCGTAGTTGTTTTTTTTTTTCTTTTAAATAGACATTATTTTGACAGTTGGGAAAGAGTACGCACGAGTTCGGGAAAGGTAAAGAAAATGCTCGAGTGTGTAATAGCCCACATCCCGAACGCTATACGTCCCTGCAATACGCCACTTTTTGAGCAACTGTATTAAAAAATATTTTTAGCAATTTGACTGTTAACTTAACTTCAACGTCACTCTTTGAAAGTTGTATAAATTGTCAATGACACGTCAAATTGACGTAGAGTGTCAAATTTCTTGCCATTGTTTTCCCTGACGGCACATTGTTGGTACTACCCGGGTAATATCAAAACCTTATTTACCGAGTATTATCAACAATGCCCGTGTGACATTGCCCGTTGCGCAGAAATTTCAAAGTATTTAAGATTATAATGGTGTTAATTTTGTAAATAAATAAAGTTACTAGTATTATCATGTGCATTTTGCAAAATGTATGAGCTTTCAATTTGTATTAGAGGGCCTAGGCAGGCGGTGTTGAAGTGGTAGATTTTTTGAGACATTCCTGATATTCCAACTGAACAGTCAGGCCCGTTTCCACCATCCAAATGACTTAAATTTAGTTTTAAGTTGTAGTATTGCTTGAGTTTGCCCACTGACCACGATCAGCACATCTAAACGGCGTTCAGGAGCTGTGATTGAAATTTTTGATGACACTGGTGTTGAGCGTGGATTAAGTGTGTTGATCCCAATCAGTTTTATTGGTAAAGGCCATAGAAGTTTATCCAACTAAACAAAGAATAACATAAATTAGGAGCGACTTATAACCTGACCTTTCTTTGAGTAACGAAGAAACCAACTCAGTTTGTAATTAAAAATTAATTTTGAAAACACAATTATGTTCTTCTCAGCGATTATAAATCTTCTGTGTTGTTTGGGGGCTACATGATTTCTAAAGGTCAAACGGACACTGACAAATTGTGGAAGAAACTGGACTTTGAAAGATAGTATATTTATCTTATTGTAGTATCTTTCAGTTTCATGTCCTCAGGCAGTCCTCAAATCTGTCTTCACAAGTACGAACGAACTGCAATGCAATGTCTCCCAGTGTCCGGTGTTCACAAAGGAGGATGGGCGCCTATGTATGAGCTCCGTTCCATAAGCTGTATCAAGTTGTTGTAGATGCCATTTGAAAGGCTGGTAGAATATCGAGCATACTTCTTTCCCTGTACACACCTGACTGTTGGAGAGATACAATAAAGTAAAGCTATTATTATGACCTTTAAAATCGCATATACCACAACTTGATACTGCTCTGGGGACAAAACGCTCATTCTCCTTTGTCCGTCAGTAACAACTACGCCCATTATGATATACCACTTCAACACGTATTTTTTTATATATATTATATAGGCCTTTAAGTATATTATATCATTAATGTAACATACCGTAGCTAATGTTTATTGTAAATAAAATGATTGACAATAAATTTGATTACTTTAAGTGGTTATTACATAATTTCCTTTATCTCAAAGTAATAAAATACAAAAACTTGAAAAACAGAGCGACTATAAACGGACATACGGAGGCAGACATCTTTTCAGATAGTTGTGGCAGAACTCCAGAGAACTTAATAGTGACATTTGAAAAATATCACCCTTTATTTTCACTAACAACATCGTCAACTAAAAACTGGCAACACACACAGTCATTAAAAATATTGGGTCAGATCGAAACTCACTGATATTTCGTCACTATAATGATGACGTCATCGAGCTCAATGGGCCCCAATGCTTGTAGTGACGTAAATCATGAAGATATATTTTTAGAGAACCCCATTTCTATAGATAGAATATTTTTGATGGCTGGTCGTGGTTTCGATTCCCGCACTAAGCAAATTATTGAAAAAATAATGAATGATGAATTGATATTCATTTCAAAGCTATAGGTACATCTTTGAAAATTAACCCTGTATATTTAATACCAGAATATAGAAAAACGAAGTGATTCGGATGACGTTGAAAAAGTAATAATTTTAGAAGTAATTTTGTAGCGGAAGTCAAAGTCAGTGTGACGGTGACTGCCAAGAAAGCAAATGAATCCCTGTGAACACTTGGTCCGATTGCTCAGTCCGATCAATCGGACCACGTGAACTTTTTTTCCTTTTGGTTCGATTAATCGGACCAAGTGGAATCACAAGTTCTAATAGTCCGATCGATCGGACAACGCATTATTATTTTTTCTTTTGGTCCGATTCATCGGACAAAGAGGAATTATGATTCCTTCTAGTCCGTTGAAATTGGAACTCCCTCTTGAAGAGACGATCGTGGCTGCAGGATGAAGTAATGTCTGGCATAAAATTGTATTGTCACCATTACATACTACCAAACAAACTAACACGGCAAGTTAAATAAAAGCTAATAATATGTTCACGTCTTTTGATCGGTCGAACAATAATAATATGTTTTAAACGATATTCCTCATAATCCAACTCCTTAATCGAATCAAAAGGAAAAAAAAGTACGCGTTGTCCGATCGATCGGACCAAGTGTTCTAAAATAATGATAGACCTCGTGGTCGGACTCCTTAATCGAACCAAGAGGTAAAAAAAGTTCGCATGGTCCGATTGATCGGACAAGCAGTCGGACCAAGTGATCACAGGGAAATAAATGAAGTTGCTCTTGTTTTCGATTCCCACAAGCAGCAAATGTATTATAATTAAATAACTACCTACTTACGATATATTTGATATTACAACACATAAAAGGAAAAAGAAGAGGTGGGGCAACGAAAATCCTGCGACATAAATTAAAAAAAAGAAACAAAAACATTTCATTAGGTAATTTGGGAGCGGAAGTCGGATGGCAATCGCTTCACGTAAAATATTTGCTCTCGGAAGCATCCGGTGAGCCTGGGAAGATTTAAGGGCGTAAGTATACTTTGAAGTAGCCTATGGCTCCATGAGGCCTATCATGTGCAGCAGTGAGCGCCTCTTATAAGGATTAAAAGACACGACCACAACTCAACTTTCAACTCAGCAGAAACTTCGACCAGCACGCCTAGCATGACAGCCGTAGAAAAGGGCTATGTCGGCGGAAGAATCGACAAATTGACATATTGCCATTGTCTCTCTGTCATTATGTCGATTCTTCCGTAGACAAAACTCGTTTCTACAGTGGTCATGCTACGCGTGCAGGAAGAAAGGTTGGTCGCAAAACCGGCCGTCTTACCAGTTTTGTTTAAGATAGCGGTCCGCTATGCGACAAATCGTGGTCGTGGCCGCGTGCGGACGGTCCCTTAATATTATAATTTATCTGTCTAAAAGTAAACAGCAAGTATTTTTTACATGACAAACTATATTTTCTGGCTCAAGGTGGCATAGGAGAAGAGTACCTGGAAGGATAAGAAGGAGACTTTTGCCCAGCAGTGGGACATACAAGAGAACAAACAAAGTTTATTACAAGTAAATTGATTTTTACAAACTCTTTTACAAATCAAAATAATGATTGTAAAACTAGATGGGGTTTACAGACCCACGTCGGTCGTTATGAAGACATCTAACAATCAAAGTTGTACCCTTCCTCATTTGTGTAGCAGGAAGATAATTCCCTTACCGTAATCGGCTCCCCTGACTTTATAATCAGCAATTTGCATACATTACCATAACTTCTACATAATATTATATAAACCTCTAAACGCTGTCGCTGCGTCGACAGGCAACACGGATGTGAATGTCAATGTATGAGTATACTAGCTGTCCGGCACAAATTCGTTTGCGTCACATGTCCCCCGTTTTCGCAACATTTTTCATTGCTGCTCCACTCCTTTTGGTCGTAGCGTGATGATATATAGCCTATAGCCTTCCTCGATAAATGGGCTATCTAACACTGAAAGAATTTTTCAAATCGGAACAGTCGTTTCGGAGCCTATTCGATGCAAACAAACAATCAAATCTTTCCTCTTTATAATATTAGTTTAGATAACAGTAACTTATAAGTTTTTAAACTGATATGGGCACTAACACTATCAGTAACAATTGTAACAGGATATTTACCATGTTGCAACAAGGTAAATATCCCGTTACAATTGTTATTGTAAGTAATAGTAAGTTGCAATAATGAGTACTATTGAACGGTAAGTTACGACCACTCGATTAGAAGTGGCAAATTGAAGCACTCTCCATCTTAAGACTTTTGAAGTGATTGCTTTGACTGAAGTGACAAAACATCCGTCTGGTTGGAGGATCCTCCCTTTTCTATGGGGGAAGAAGAACTTTACCCTCTGTTCTTCACATCCCTACAGGTTGCCGGATTCGATTGCTTATAGAATTCGGGTAAAGAACAGGAGCAATATGACATTAAGATATCGTCAATGTTTTGTGCCTTTTGATCTTCCTTCTTAGATCTCGATTGCGTCTTAACTTATAAAAAAATATTAAAGAACATAAACTTTTTTATCGTAAAACATGAATCGTTAATTATAAAATGGAATAGGAACAAGATTTTTACGATACTTTCACATCAAAGCGAGGGAAATGGTCGGCTTGTTTAATACAAAACCCTTGTTGTTTTTCAATTTATTGAAACTCACTTATTTTCTATGCATAGCCAGAAAAATAATGTTTATGATGATAATTAGTTTCTAACTAATTATTTGGACAATAATTAGTACCACAATTATTATTTACTGCCTTTTTATCATCATCAGCCTATAATATTCCCACTGCTGGGACACAGGCCTCCTCTCTATGAGAGGGAGTCCACCACGCGGGTACAGTGCGGGTTGGTAGATGTCACAAGTCTTCGAATTTTTAGTTCTAGGACATGCCAGTTTCCTCACGATGTTTTCCTTCACCGTTTTTCAGAGCAGCGTTGATGAATTAAATTATACAAAGTAATGGGCCTGCCTGGGTTCGAACCCACGGCTTACTGCTCGTAAGTCGGGGGTGCCACCACTGGGCCACCGCTGCTCTCTGCCTTTCATCCTTTTAACTTATTTATTTTTTAATTTTTGTCTTATATAATGGATTTGATGACATTGACAAGAAAACATGTAAGCAAATAAAAATTGAATTATTCGCAAATAAAATGAACACTACCACTGCCACCCATGGATTTCTCTCCATACGTCGAATTTTATAAAAAACCCTGCTGAAAATAATACACCAACGACGGGCTCTGTCATATTACTTTTTTATCGCCACGGTTGTCATAAAATCTTAAGTAATAATCCCTTTTTTCGCAAAGTCAAGAATACATAATAAAACATCTACTTTTCTTTGATCGAACGAGTTAGACGCCATATTTGCTAAAAGCTAGCGATTTACACGCGAATTCGTCTGCACGTCTTTCGGAATTTCCCGAACTGACGGATTTAAAAATCGCATAAATGATTTCATCCCTATAAGAATGTAATTATATAACACATTATGTGCTAAGTTGGTTAAATATATTTAATTATATTATAAGCATTAAATTCTGTAAGAGTTAGTTCTGTATGGTGTCGGACGTAAAGAATAGGAACATCCCGTATCTTCCCGTGGGTGTCGTAAGAGGCGACTAAGGGACTTGGCAGAGAATGGGCAGCGGCGTTCTCTGTGCTTTTGTAACAACCGTACTGCGATCGCCAACCCGCCTGCCAAGCGTGGCGATTATGGCAAAACACCCCCTTCTTGGTGGAGGCCTATGTCCAGCAGTGGACGTCTTTTGGCTGAGATGATGATGATGATAATCATTAAATTGAAATCAATAGAATCGGTTTCCTAAAACCAACGAAACCACAATTATTGTTTCAAAAAAAGTGCTTAAAAATGTGGGTATAAGAACAGCTTGGCATAATTAGCTGCACCTGGATACAGCTTGTAACGAGCAGCTTATCTGTATCAAACTACAGCTCGAACACGTTTCATTAAGGGAACACTCGTTAAGGTCATGAAATTCAATGCTGTTGCTTTTTTTGTACATTTTAACTTCGGTATCTAGACCTTGAAAGCACTGCAGGTGCTAGACAAAGTGACTCTATATTATATCAGCAATATCGATGATGCAAAAGTCAAATTGTATGGAATTAAGCAAAGCTACCTAAGACTTTATCCCTTGAGCCCGTGAAATGAATTCCATTGGTATCATCTTAAGTAATGCTGAATTAAAGTCTGACTACAACTTTTGAATTCAAAAACGGTCATTACATACCATTTTTTTTTTAGGATGTCCTTCGTCGTGTAGTCGGGGACTACCTGACGGATAGGGCCGTCATAACATACCTTACCTTTAGTTGAAAAAATTAGTGATGAAGAAAATTTTCTAGATTATATATAGCGTGTCGATGGCAATCTAAATTGTGTCAGCCTCGGCGTTCCTGTAATGAACAAACAGCAGGACACGCAAGACACGATATTAAGTGTCGCATCGTTCGTGGAACAGCACCACATTTACAATCCAGGGCAGAGTCATCAATGAATCTCCGCCTGAGCAGGTTTGTCTAGCTGCAACCAACTCGGGTCCGAAGTCTATTTAAAGACTTCCAGGTCAGCCATGGCAACTTATGAAAAAACAAATTAGAACTATTCTCAGTTATGTTCGTATCTTCTTAAAATTTAGGTTGTATCATTTGTATCTTAGTGTATCTCTCACATGTACAATATGCAAAGATTTTGCAATTCTAAGGTTCAATCTAATGACCACAATGGAAGCTCAACTCGACTGAAATCTCAGGTGTCGACCGCAAAATGAAAGCACGTTGAACGAGGGGTTAAAACTACTGCATAGGATTAGGTGGACCAACCAAATGGAATATAGATGCACTAGTTTTGTTACTAATCCTGCTTTTGGTCGGCGAATTGTCTGGCAAGCTTAGGGTAACATGAGTAATGACCACGTTTTGGGATAACGCTTTTAGAGCAGATTCTACTCATATTCTAAGAGCCTTCCCAAATTCATTTTTGAACTAACTCGACCTTTTGTTACCATGACAACAGTTTAAAACACCCACCAAATCGTATTCATAGAATTTCTAGACAGCAATTGTCGGATCTTCGAATAAGATACCTCCTCTAGCTAGCTATCCTTATCAAACACCTATTAGTTGTATTCTGCTTCAATCAATGCTAAAGATGACATATGTCACTTTTATCAATGTTAAAGATGTGATGATGATGATGTGTGATGTATGTGTGTGTGATTGTGTGATGTGAATTAATAATTTTCCAATACTTCAAATTTGAGAGATAAAAAGCAGGCGTTTATATGTCAATTTATAAACAAACAGAATGTACGCGTGGTTGGGCCGACTTTAGTTCAGTTCATGACTAAGAATACCATTGTATACCAACAAGTTAGTTCTATACTTACAGATTACATAGGAAAGTGGCTCATTGATGTAGTGGTCGCAAAACGCTACTGAGGTGGTGGGTTCGATACCCAGGTTGAGCAAAGTGAACGTTTAGTTGCAATTAACGCGTTGTCTTTAAATTAGCCATGTTTTCTAACATTTTTATTTTATTTTTATTATTTTCCGTAGCTCGGAAAGCACGTCCTGGCTGTCATTTGTAGATCTGTGACAGTCGTTACAGGTAGTCAATGACCCGAAAGTTTGCCATCCAGTCTTACCAAGGGGTATCGTATTACCTAGTACTAACTTAGTTGTAGAGATCAGATAGACATTTGCTCCATGTAAAATACTGGTGTTCAGCTGCCTCCGGTTAGACTTGAAGCTGACCCGAATATAGTTGGGAAAAGGCTAGGCAGATGACGATGAGGCCTCATTTTAGACTTTGGAAAATCATCATCATCATCATTTCAGCCGAAAGACGTCCACTGCTGGACATAGGCCTCCCCCAAGTGCCGCCACATTGACATAAGGGGGGTTTGCCATAATCGCCACGCTTGACAGGCGGGTTAGCGATCGCAGTACGATTGTTACAAAAGCACAGAGAACGCTGCTGCCCATTCTCTAGAAAATCTAGAACCTTTTCAATACATTAGTATGGTCTGAAATACCAACTTCATAATCTTTTGAGGTCATTCACATAATGCCATTGACCACTACATACATAACTGTACTAACGTACATATACTAGGTACATCTATCGTAACAAACCTTGTTACAATGCGGTTAGATCAAAGCGAGGCTACGCTTTGGTAAATGCGGTTCGCGCCCGCATTTCAGCTAACCGAACTATAATATACTTATGCTTAGTTTAACTATTTAGCCAGGCAGCGAGCTTATGTGAATTGAGATGAAATAATTGTTATCTACTATCGTCAGAGTCATTTTATTTTTAGGTCTCTGGCTAATCGGTAGATGTTAAAATTTGAGGGTATGGTCCATTAATTTGACTAAGGTACTTTTTTTTTTTAAACCTTGTCCTACACTAGGAATTTCTCCTGTATCGTGGGTGCGTTTACAAAGATTAAAACTAACATACACAAACAGCCAGACCCGGAACAACTATCTGTAGGCCATACATCTATTTATTCCGTGCGGGGATCGAACCTGCGACACGCAGTGCAGCAGTCGATCGCTCAGCCACTGCGCCAACCGAGCAGTCAAAATCAATACAAACCCTCAAGTCAAACATGTGACCACTGGATCCACAATAGAAATAATAATAGTAACCCCCTAATAGTACAACCACATTTCGCCAGTTATGTTTAAGTCCCATGTAATAGAGCACGAGCGAGAGCCCTATTGCCATCAACCAGGCGCAAATCTAGAGTCCATGGCTGCTACTGAGAAATTCCATAAGAAAAAACCCAATAACAATTTGCCTGACCCGGGAATCAGACCTCGGACCTCATGTTCAGTGGTCGCAATTGTGCCCACTGAAGATGAAGATGAAGTTTGTCTGTCTGTTCCGGCTAATATCCGAAACGGCTGGACTAAAATTCGATTCAAATAGGGAAGTACAATATTTTTATAATAATAATTACACGCGGATGAAAGTCGCGAGCAACAAGCAAGGTGTTTTGTAAGGCCGGCTTTACTAACATGTATTTTAATAAAATTACTTGACTTAATTCTTAAGGCTCTGATCCTGATAATAATTTATTTCGACCAAATTACGTCTTTTGAAACCCAAATTATTCTTAACATCTTTATGATTAAGTTCTGTTTAATATGAAAATGTTTGATCGAATAAAATATGAAAATGTTTTATGAAGAAGATTATGTCTGGACCTTAAAAGAGACTGTGACCTCTGAGTTTGTTTCGGCTGTTTCTTCTCAGAGTAGTCAGGTACGAAACACCGGCCCTATCTAGTTTAAAAAAAAGTGATGTGTAAAAGTGTAAAAACCTACTTGCAAAATAAACATCATTTGTCATTTATATCAAAATATTTTTGTAATCCTTACTTTCTTTAGAACGAATAAATATGTTTTAGATCCTTAAATATTTGATTAGTATTTAGTATTTGTTTCATACAATATCAGTTGCGGAAAAATCTTCTATTGGTTAGAATTTTATCCTTATTAGTGACACGATTGAATGGTGTATTATTACAGTTGTTATTTTTTCAAAATAAATAGGTTTGATTCGTGGATACAATATTGTTTTTTTTATCTAATAATTCAGATTTACTTTTCACTAAAATGGGGCTCTAGCCTCCTTTGAGTATTTTTCGCTATTCCTCATAGTTTCGGATTTGGCTATCCACGCCCATCTAAAAAATCACCCTATACGAGGGTGAAATCCCAATATTGCAAAGCTAGAGCGGGCCACTCGTTAATTAAAAACTAGCTCAGAGAACATGTTTATTTGTCAAAATTATAATTAAAGCAGACACACAAATTCTCAATTCTCTTTCATATTCCCCAAATATTCATGCAAACTTGAATCTTCGAGTTTCATGAAACGACTGTGACCAACGAACCGCAATGCTTCACTTCAATATATTTCAGTTGTTGCTGAAATAATAATATGCAACGTGTGTTTTTGGGATATGAGTGCAGAAATAAAATCTTGATAAAGGAAAATACCTAAATATGCTAAAACTCTACTGAAATAGTTTGTTAAATACCACTTGTATTTAAAAAAAACCGGCCAAGTGCGAGCCGGACGCGCGCACCGATGGTTCCGTACAATATTTTTTTGAATATTTTTATTATATGAAGTAACCAAAAATTTACGGTTTTTTCAATTTTTCCTTTATCTGTGCCATTGCTTCGTACCAAATTTCAAGATTCTGAGTTCACGGGAAGTACCTGTAGGTTTTGATTCCCTTGCGAGTGTCGGATTTTTTTGGAGCAGCATTATCGGCTGTATCTTTTGATTGCGTTGGCTTAGAAGTTAGATTTTTCACAGCTCCAAGGGACAGTAAATACTCAGGGTATTTATATAAATTCCAGCTTGATACTTCTACACGTTCATGAGAAAAAGGGTCTTGACAAACAGACAGGCGGACAGACGGACAACAAAGTGATCCTATAAGGGTTCCGTTTTTTAATTTCGAGGTACGGAACCCTAAAAATACGGATATTTTGTTATTAACTTTAGGTATCGACCTACGAGAATCGGACCCAGGATCGCGGTTGCTCAGCAGTCGCTATTGCGGCCACTAGATCAAAGATGCAGCCAGATCCCTAAAAACTACCTGTGGGCCATACAAATATTTGTTCCGTGCGGGAATCGAACCTACGACACACAGCAGAGCAGCCAATCACTCAATACTCAATACTTTATCGCATTCCATAATGTGTACATGTAACAGTTGGTATGTTAAAACATCGAATCAATTATGGACCCTGTCGGGCACAGCAAAGTTAATTATGGACCCTGTAGTCACAGCAAAGTTAATTTTCAATAGGAGAGAGGATGAAGGCGCTTTTTTTCTTAAAACGGAAAAAATATATATTAAATTAAAATAGTATCATTAAAATAGTTATATTATTTGCTTTTAGGGTATTTATGAATTTGGTTTAAAGTTGTATTTTTATATTATATATTGCACGCATTATATCATTAACAATGAAAATAAACTAAATACTATTTATATATTTTGGATATTATGTAAAAATAGTTTTTATTGTTTTTGAAATTTATCTTTTAAAATATTTGTCAATAGGTACTACTAAATAGTAGCTTTTGGTTATTAGAAATTGTTTTAATTTATTGATAAAGACATTATTTTTATTTATACTTTTGATGTATTCCGGTAACTTATTGGAAATTTTAATGGACGTAACGAATGTACTAGAAGAGTGCATTTTTAATCGTGAAGTCGGTATGTCTATTCTGCTTCATGTCTAAATGCAATTTTTGTTTGGATATCTCCTCTTTTGGTGTAGAATTGCGGATATTTTCGTACAAATTAACAAATTTCAAGTATGTAGAGGTAGGGCAGGGTTAATATTTTTAGGTCTTTAAAATGGGGTTTACACAACAGGCCTCTGTATCTTTGATATTAATTAAAATTTTAATCATTTTTTTCTGAAGAGTGAATAATGGCGCGTCTCTACTATTTCCCCATAAGATAACTCTATATTTGAGCCATGCAAATGCGTACGCGTAGTAAGTTACTAGTGCTGTTTTGAGATCTGTTGTTTTCTTGATTTCTCGGAGAGAGTATGAAAACTTGGATAATTTTGTTAATTTTGTACTTACAGTAAAAGTATACCACCGTCTACCCCTTTTATTTTCAAGTACCATGGAATAGGATAAATAAATAAGTCATAGTGAAATCAGCAGAACAATACCCGTGTACAAAACATGAAAGCTCAGTTCCACAGAACAATAGAAGCTGAACTAATTAAGGGCGAGTCTCACTCGTACGTCAATACGGTCGCAGAGGAAATTACCGAGTGATATTAATTCAGGCCGTACAAATGTGAAACCCTTAAGGGCATAGATTGATTGTCGAATACTGTGCACCCATGATTTGATTGAATATACCACCCTTTGTATATTACAGCGGAACTTTCCTATGGAATGTATAATAGCTATTTATGCAACTGTTACGTTATGGACGGTCTTTTAATACGAGTGCCATTTTTCGGTACAAGCCTAGCGCGTACCGAAATAGGTGGGCACCAGTTATTAAAAAGACCAATAACGTACAGTTGCATACAAGATTTTATCTACGAAGGAAGGAATAAAACACAGATATAGACAAATAAGTATTTTTAATAGAAACTTAACTACATACTGACTATTGTTTATTTATATGTAGATTTAACAGCCAAATAGTATACGATACTTTTGTTTGTTCTAAACTTGTTCCATTTTTAAAAACATCATTTAGATTGTCTCGATTTCGAGGTAATATTATTGGTACCTGGCTGTATGTTCAGAATGTCTTTGCTTGTGTTTTAGAATTTATGACGATTCGCATAATGCAACCCGATGTCGTTATGGGTTTCATAATGAAACCGCTGTCAATTTTGTAATTCGAATATAACAAAACCGAAGTTGATAAAAGTCGTTTTTCATTACTCATACTCTGAAAGTAGGTCTGAAGTTGCCTGAGGTGCGGGATGAAAGTAATACTTTTCATCCCTAGGGAGAATCGCTTTCAACTGACAAATGTCAAATTAAAAACTAGTTCTATTTTCACATTTTTTATTGAACCATGTTCCAACTTTCTATGCAGCCACGATGTAAAATTGAAATAACTTAAAGTTAAGCATTGATTAAAGAATATTTATTTTTTAAATAACTTTATTATAATTTAATTTCAACAATTTCTTTAAAATAACATAGAGTTGGACAAAATATTTACCATGTTTTCAATGATGCAAATGAAAAATAATGGGTGAATAGCTGGTTGGCCACAGAAAAAAAAACAAAATAGGCGGGAAAGCAGCAATCCCAAATAACATTTTCAATTTTTTTCTTTAGCTAATTCATGTTTTTATTTTTACTTTCTTTGTATTCGTAATGAAAAGCACAGTGTTTACCACGGGTTAAAGACTTATTTAGTCCCTCGAACTATTGGCGCCCTCACTTCTTTCAGGCGCCAAACCCCGTCTCGGGACTAAATAAGTTACTTTCACCCCTTTTTTTTTTAGGATGGGAAATCATCAAATGACTTCTTCCGCTCTGGGCGGAGCGGAAGGAAGGAAGTGTCAGACTTGTACTGACTAAAACCCATCCATGTTCCTTCTTAGCCCTTTGTGTCCCATGTGTTTTGTGTGTTGGGCACGGTATCTCTTTCGAACAACCCGCAGCCCTGGCAGGCATCGGCCCTCTCGGACCCCTTCCGATTTGCTGACATCTCCTTGAGGCGCGCGTGGAACACGAACGCGCCGTCGGCACGGTCTGTCGTCATAAGACGGACGGACGGTGAGCTAGCCCATTACTCACCGTCCACAGGCCCGCGCCTACGGTGGCCTGGGGCCACTGGTTGCCCCCCGACGCCCGGGGCGTCTCCCGCGGCGGCTGGGACGTGAGGTTCTCTCCCTCTCACGTTCCGCCACCTCCTTCGCTAGCATGACTGCTTCGCAGAAGGACAAGGAGGGGTGCTTCGGAGGGGAGTTACTTTCACCCCTGGGGTAACAATGTACTATTTTTACAGCACTGCACGGTAAAGGCTTTTTTTTTCTGATCGTCTCATACAGAGAAGTGACGTATGTCACCAACCACAATTCTTCATAACATAACATCACGCCTGTAATCCCCTAAGGGTCAGGCAGAGGTGTACCTAATAGTAAACCCACATTCCGCCAGTTATGTTTCAGTCCCATATAATAGGGGGCGAGCCTATTGCCATCAACAGGCCACATATCCAGACTCCGTGGCTGCTACTGAGAAATTCCTGATGGAAAACCCCAATTTTACTCCGCCCGACCTGCGATTCGAACCCACGACCTCACAAATCTATCGAATAAACATTATTTGGTATTTTACGAGTATAACCAATTTGCTAAAAAAATACATAAGTGTCATGCTTTTTAATAGCATGGGATCAAGTTATTTTTATTTTATCTAAGCCGATTTTATTCCATTTTAACTAAGAGAACCTACATAATATTATGTTTTTATTAAATTCATAAAACATTGGTGCTGGATACATTTGAGTTATCAATCTGTAACTCACACAAAACGTATGGTCAACGTAATCTGAAAATAATTAATGGTAGGTTGTATATGATTTGTATGGTTTCTTCGGTATTGCACACTTTTATAAAATAACGATACAAAACCATAGTGCTGCAAATATACTATCAACAAAATTTATGGAGACTAAACAATCGGAACTTCCTTAAGCCAATATTTTTGTTCGCATATGGAAGTTCCGATTGTTTGAATGATCACAATGATGAACAAGCGCCTTATGGCTTCATTATAAATTGGTCTGTGCTTTCATTACAAATGGATTTGAAAGCAATTTCAACGCAAATTCATGAGCATTGCCGTCTCTTGATGTTGCCGGCGAAGCGGTTCTGTACTCTGTGGTACAGAATAAACCAAGAAACAAATGACTGCGCTTATTTTCGAGTTCGCTGTTCTGTTATTTTAATCAGGCCAAAACATTGTTTCCTTCTAAATTCTTGTTGAGAAATTATACAATAACGACCTAGCTATGTAAAACCTGGATTAGTCCCGTGCAATTTTAGTATATAAAAAGACTTACGACTCACAATATTTTTTTCTTTCAACTACGCTGTAATGTTATCATTAATCACTACAAAACCGATCACAAAGGATGTCTTTTTTGCTTAGAACCAAAACAGTGCAGAAAAGTTATATGAAATCTCATTATTGCACTGTTTTCATTACTGCACTGTTTTCAATTTTAAATTTGGAATTAAATTTACCACAGAGGTGTAATGTCTCCTATTAAGTTAATAAAATGTATGCATAAGATCAAAAAGATTACTGGCTGAAAGTAAAAATCGGCTGAATAAAATTGAATTGGTGAAAAAAAAAAAAACAAATGGCGTGCATTTTGTACCATTGTAAAACTTTGATACTTCTTATTTACCAAATAAAAAGGTAAAAAATCATGGAAATTGACAGCGATAGCGATATGAATTCAACTCCAGAAAATATAAAACAGCTGCAAATGAATTTGTTAATAACCTTTAATAACTGCACTTTTAATAATTGTATGTTTGAAGGGAAGATTAATTAAACTTTGTTTCATTGAGTTTTTATTTTGAGTAGGTATATTTTGTCAGGGTAGTTGAAAGAAAAGCAGATTACGCACCTCGATAAAGTGAGTAATTAATGCACTCGTGATAATTTAGTGCCCTCGCATGCGCTCGGGCACCAACATAACACTCGTGCATTAATGACTCACTTTGCGCTCGATGCAACAATCTACTATAATCCACTTACGTCAACGCCGTTTGGGCCATCACATCGGCTTAAACCAATTTCGCTCGGTAATTCCCTTTCACTCCCTTTTATGTCTGTACCGTTAAAAGTTGTTGAAATGAACATTGTGTAAATAATTAAAAGATTTTAGTGTTCCAATGGTGTGGTTACCAGCCATTTGGTTATATTATGGAGCGTAAAATTTGCTAGCGATCCATCTGGAATGGGCCTCTGAATAGAATGGTCACCAGGATCAGGCAAAACCTGTCTCTGCCAGCAGAAGGTACGGCTTTGCTGGTGGAATTGGAGGATAATTGCATCCTTCTTTTGGAGCGTGATGGTCCGGAGGACTAAAGCTGGAAAAGGCGTTGGGGAGACAACTGCTTCAACACTAGAGACAAAGCTACAAGGTCTCGGGTTCTTCTTCTTATTCTCCTCTGCGCCCCCTCTCCATAATCCTTCTTCTTGTGGTGTTAAGAATGCTACCAATCTCTTTTAAATTGGAACACTACAACGCCTTTAAGCGACAAAATACTAGTGGTATTGAAGTAGTACAGTAGACGGCATATCAGTGGTAACAAAACCAGTATAAGCGTCGGAAATTTCACACTCAAAGTTAGTTTAATATCAAAGTAAGTGTTACCACCGACGTACGATCTACTGTATTTCCCAACTATGTTGGGGTCGGCTTCCAGTCTAAGCGGATGCAGCAGAATACCAGTATTTTACATGGAACGACTGCCTATCTGACATCCACAACTCCTTGTAACGGCTGTCAAAGATGTCAAAAATGACAGCCGGGACCAACGGCTCAACGTGCTTTCAGAGGCACGTTAAATACTGTACTCCCCGTACGAATTCTTAAACAAAGAGCATGACTAGGTACTTTGTTGACAGATACAAATGGAACTTCCCTATCCTTGCTGCAGCAACATTCATTTACTTTAGCACTGCGAGTACAACTGAACTAAGTAGCAAGTGTGCACCTGTGTTTTGTAACAACTCTTACATATTCAACTTTATGTTAGACATTTCTAGATCGCTTTTCGCCAGCGCAAACGATTTGTAGGCTAGGTTCTATACATTCATTCATGTAATATTTATCATTTGATTGTGCTTCTGTGTGTGTTGTGTCTTTTGTGTGCACTAAATAAATGGTTTATCTATCTATCTATACTCATATAAACAAGCATAAAATGAAGCTGATATCTGAATAAATTGAATGCCGAATGAAAGACTCAAATTAATAAAAGGTTTGGTATCTGCTCATCAGTTATTGTTATTCTTCTTTTGAGGTCATGTTTCCCTGTGATTTCACCAATTTATTGAACATACAAAAATTTTTATCAAGATTAACAAAGCCACATAATGAATTATGAAATTAGTTTCGAATCCACTCAGCGTTTTTTTTTAGTTAGCCTGTATTGATCCACTCCTGGACAAAGGTCTCCTCCCATTCTTTCCACTTCTCACGATGGTGTGCTTCTTCTCACCAATACGCGCGGAAAACATCTAAGGCGTCAAGCCATATTCTCCTCAGACATAGTTTTCAGAACCCAGCTGTAGGAGCCAATGGTTATAGGCACCGTACATTATCACAATGTTGATGTTGGTTTAGTTGTGGAGTACACAGAAAGAACCACCAATAGAGTTTTGAAGTTATATTAAAAAACGTAGATGTTACAAGTTAAAGAGGTAGCGATTCTTTCTCTTGACAAGTGGATAGTTCCACAGTTGTTGTCTGACTCGCCCTGCCTTGCATGAGAAGTTACAATTATAGCGTAATATTTGTGACACACGACATCCACTTGGATGTCGTGCGTCACATTTACTTTGCGAACGCAGCAACCTACTTAGGTTGCTGCGTTCGCAAAGTAAATGTACGGTTGATGAGACCGTACACGGCTGTAGTGTGAAAACAAACTTATCAATAAGAAATAAGAAATAAATTTATTTAAAACGTATTACAAAAAAGTGTACATTTAGGCGCAGTAGTATTATTTCTCATACAATGGTATAGTACTTAATAATATAATAATGGTTTAGTACTTATAAGTAAATTATAACTAAAACATAATTATTCAAAAGTTGCAAGTAATCATAGTTCAATTCAGATGTTTGGTAGCGACCTGCCCGAACTTGGTTTATTTAAACCTGTGTTTCTGGCCATCACTTTACATACCACAATTTAATTAAGATGTTAAAATTATAAAATAAAATTAATCTATCAATTAACAACTATAAGTATAATCAAATTGGTACAAAAGAAAAACACTAAAACTAGCTAATTAACTAAATACATATGTACAAATATATACGAGAGGATAACATAATCAAACTACAACTTCTGGAAGTTTTTCTGTATCTGTGTAATTAAGTTTCGCCAAATAATCTGACATTACATAACTACATTTTTTATAACTAAAACTATAGAAGTTTAATATCTTGTTAAGTCTATTATAAAGAAAAGGTCCTAAAAACACATAAAATCGATTAGCAAACGCATGTCTAGTTTGAAGTTTTGTGCAAACCAGGTCCTTTCTTCTCCTATCGGAGGGAACTGGGTCATAGGGAAGTGTAGTGTGCTGGTGTAGTATTATGTGAAGTATAGATAATTGGCGTACTGTAAGTACATTACATGCTTTGTAAAGCAGGTGTGTAGCGAATCTAAAAGGACGGAAGGTAGCAACTTTTAGAATTGCTCTTTGAGCACGTTCTAGAGGGAGGAAAATTGAAATTCCCGCGCCCCCCCAGGATGTTATGCAATATGTTAGGATAGACTGACATAACGCTAAATAAATCTGTTTTATTAAATTATAGTCGGCTATATTACGTAAATTCTTAAAAACATATATAAGTTTGCGCACTCTAGTACACAGTAACTCGATATGTTTACGGAAATTAAGATTGGAGTCAATAGTGACACCTAGATATTTCAAGTGGTCAGCTTTATCTATAGTAGGGCAAGAACATGCAGTGTCAGCGTACGTGCTACAGTTATGCGCGTAAATGTTTAGGTTAGTAAGCGGTGTGTTAGTATTTCTCATTGTAAATAAAATGTATGTAGTTTTTTCGGAATTTAGTGTTAGAAGATTATTCTGGAGCCAGTGAGACACAATGTTGAAGCCATTCTGAGCATGTTCATAGGCCTCAGCTCTTGATGTTCCTGGGAAATTCAGAAATCACTATGATCTACCTTCAACAAATTTCCTGCGATACTGGCATAGCCTAAGTGCAGGAAGTTTTTGTCAGTTCTTAAGATTGCCTATTGCCATCAGCCGGCACAAATCCGGATTCTGTGACTGCTTCAAAAAAGATCCGGACGAAAAAAACCAATAACACTTTGCCGGACGCGTGAATCGAACCCAAGACCTCATGCTCAATGTTTTAGATGTCATCATCATCATCAGCCTATAATGTTCCCACTGCTGGGACACAGGCCTCCTCTTTATAAAAGGGAGTAGGTTGTTATCCACCACGCGGGCCCAGTGCGGGTTGGTAGATGTCACATGTCTTCGAATTTTTAGTTCTAGGACATGCCGGTTTCTTCACGATGTTTTCCTTCACCTTTTTTGAGAGCAGCGGCGATGAAAATGAATTACACAAAGTAAAGTACACAAAGTAGTAATGCGCCTGCCTGTGTTTCAACCCACGGCATACTGCTCGTAAGTCGCCACGACTGGGCCACCGCTGCTTTCTGTTTTAGATGTAACACCAATGTAATCTGGTGTTTCTTATACTTATCTTCAGTGGAACGATTTTACTATCAACTTATCAACAAACTACTACCAACTAAATTCAGCATAAATATTTATCCATCCCAAATCACTATATCTTGGGCCACTCATCGGCAATTTATCAAGCAGGATTTGCTCTTCACACCTCATTAAACAATGTCCAAGCAAACAAACACCAGTTAAATGTCAACTCTATTTTCACCGTCTACAGTTTCATTTTAGTTTGACATCGCAGAGGACCATGAAATTCAGACCAGATCTTGATAAAGAAATTCAGAGCATCGGTATCCAAAGTTAAGGTTGTATTTTGGCTGAAAGAGATTAATACGGAAGATACTTCAGTTAAGGCTTGTTTGGTGGTGCCACACTCTTAAGTGAACTGTGGCTAATGGCGAATTAATGTTGTCTCTTTCGCACTTACGGGATTCGCGTTATTTTATTTCGCTATTGTTTAATCTGTACTCAAAAGGAGTTTTCCGTTTCTAAGCGTTATCTTTTCTTTTGTTATTAGCGGTAAGAATAAATGCAAAGGTTTTTTGTAACTTTATATAAGACCTTTGGGTGTGATTGCTGAGATGAAAAGTAATAGAGACGCATAGAAGAAGAAGACATGCTGCGCTGACCCCAAATAAATTGGGATAAGAGCAAGTGAATGATGATGAACGTTGTATTAAACAGTAACTGCAACACCTGAAGATATTTAGTAGTTGAATGATAACTATTTAAATTTTGAAGAGCTGAAAAAAATCGGGTTATTTACTCACGGACCTTTAACACAAACTGCCTGATAATTCTGATTAAGTTACAAAGATGGATCAAGTCTTCGATAATAGCTGTACTTTTCGGCTGCAAAAAGAACAGCTCCACGCAACGGACTTACAAAATACTTCAATAGTACTTATTTCTAAGGAAGTTTATTATATTAGTCCTATACGGATTGACATTTGCGAAACAAGAAAGGACACCGCATCTTTACATAGTATAAAAAGAAAGTCGCTTCCTGCTCTCTGTACGCTTAGATCTTTTAAACTACGCAACGCATTTTGATGCGGTTTTCATCAATAAAATAATGATTCAAGAGGTAGGTTTATCTAAACTAATATTATAAAGAGGAAAGATTTGATTGTTTGTTTGTTCGCATTGAATAGGCTTCGAAACTACTGGTCCGATTTGATAAATTCTTTCAGTGTTAGAAAGCCCATTTATCGACGAAGGCTATGTATGATCACGCTACGATCAATAAGAGTGGAGCAGCAATGAAAAATGTTGCGAAAACGGGGAAAATGTGACGCAAACGAAGTTGCGCCGGACAGCTAGTATGTACATGTAATTTATACCTGAAAAACACATCAAAATTTTCCACGCGAACGAAGTCCCGAGCAGAAGCTAGTTACCAATAAGTCAGTTTTTCATACCTGCTATAACTGGCCACTGCAATTTTAAACACTCGGAAAAATGCTGAACCCTCTTTAAAATTGGAACGGAAACGGAAACGGCTTTGGCACAAACATGGCGGCATAGGGTTGCCAACGGGCACACTTAATGAGACTCATTGCTCTGTTATGGCAGTTTTTGTGCCAAATTCATGTTCTGTTTGCTATTTTGTCGTTGGATTAGCCATTTAAATTTTCATTTAGAGGTTTGAGAGGAGGGTGTGTCATTGTGTAAGTTAGGTACTGTTGGGGTAAGATTTCAGCTATGCTTTTTCAGAAAATTTTAATGGGAAACATTCGAAAATTCATTGCAAAAGTTGTAAAGTTTGGCTTGTCTTATAAAAAATGCAAACACTTTCAAAGCATTCCGTTTCTTGGTAAAGTATCAGTACAATATTTACTTTTCCATCATCGTTATTGCTGATAGGTTGTCACTTTGTCTATACATAGTCTATATGGTATTCTTCTGACATTCTTCAAATTGTTGTGTTCAAATACTTACTACTTGTTTTGTACAAAACATGTCCCGGATGACGTTTAATTTTCTGGTTGGTAAATATGGGTCAACTATCAAAGACTTGACCCATCTTCGTAACTTAACCAGAAATATCGGTCAATTTGTGCCGAAGCCAAAAGGTCCTTAAAAATAACCAGATATGTTCTGCTCTTCAACATTAAAATTGTCTCATATTATAATATCAACATTCTCTTACCTTCCAATCTATTCGGGGTTGACTCAGGACGTCTTCTTCTGCCACATTGCTACCAGTCCTCATTTATTTATCGACCCTCAAACCCAGTAAGCGTTTTAAGTGACCAAACATATTTTGATACAATCTTCAGGTGCTGCAGTTACTGTTTAATACGGTGTTAATCATCATTCTCCTGAACTTGTCCCAATTTATTTGGCGTCGGCGCAGCATGAGTTCTTCTTCAACTTTCGTCCACCCAATGCTGAGTGTAGGTCTCTTCCAAATCTCTCCAAATTTGACAGTTTTGTTTTAGTTTCTTTTGGCTACTTGAATGAGATCGTCGGTCCACCTAGTTGATTGTCTTCCCATATTCCTCCGTCTCGTCCGTGGTCTCCATTCCAAAACTTTCTTCCCACATCTTCCCAAACTTTTCTATTACTCATCATCTCAGCTGTCACCTCCTTTCTACCCAAATCATTATCATCGTCATCATCAGCCTATAATATTCCCACTGCTGTGACACAGGCCTACTCTCTATAAGAGGGAGTGGGCTCCACCACGCGAGCCCAGTGCGGGTTGGTAGCCCTATCATAATACAGTGCTTTTCAGTAAAATCGATTAAATAATTGACTAACTGGACTTATCTTTGTTGTAGTTTATTTGATATATTTTTTGTAATGCAAGAGTGTTACCACCGGTGTGCTGTCAATCTCTAACCACAGAAATTAATACATGCCAACGGTTATAACCCTACTTGTACTTTTCTCCACAAAAAATCTTTCAGAAAGTACAAAAAAAGCTAATAAGTAAAACCGCAGTAATTTACCAAACCCTTACTTTGTATGTAAATTACTTTAGGACCGTTTACCCAACATTTTTATCTTTTGTTGTGAAATATAAAGTCTTCCGTGACGCAGCCAGAGGGCCTACATTGGTGTTGCTCTGATATTCAAACCGTTATTTAATTTGTCAAAGTGGATATGGAAAAATGTTATGTGACAATAAATCCCTACTTTTTAGGCACGTCTTTCAACGTAGATTTCATTTTGACTGTCACAGTGCCGAAGCTCGATTGCTTTGACAGACCACAGTGCTGTTCCTGACTGGTTTCTTTGTTACTTGCCCAAACGTTTCTGTAAACTGTGACATCGCCGCCTGACGCTGCTATCAAGCGTCGATGGTAGACTGCAAACCAGTGCAGCAGAGGTCTCACTGACTTTTACGAAATGAAGAAGAGAATTGCCGTTAACGTCAAAGTAGTGAAATGGCGTTCGGAATCTAAACCACAGCGACACAGTAGTTATTGATAACTTGTAATGCCGATGTTTTCAATCTGCCGTCACCTCCGAACTTGTATTTTATTTTCCTATATTCAATTTGATCGTACCTACCAATAGCAAATTACAAAACTATAATTTCTTTTGTCTACACAAAACCCAAGTTATCACCTCTGAGACATTCCAAATAACTAAGGATCCTGAAGGATAAAACTATAACTATTAATGGTAGGTTATTCAAGAAAGTTCTGGAATTACAAGTTCAGTACCGATACGCGCCTACCCTTGTAGCGTCCGATCTTGAGGGACTCTCTAACAGCGAAGTCACATAAAACAGAACTTAGAAGGTCCATTTAAGATCAAGCGTAGTTTACAGCTGCCAAACTTTTAAACTGTGGTGTGTGCATTAAAACATAGCTTGTTTGAGGGTTGGTACTGAATTGTACGCCCGGCGTTCGTAGTAGATCGATAGTATACTCTTTATCTTTATTTATTTTCTCTTTATCAAACAATTGTAAACCATCAACCATCATGCTCTGTATGGTGTCGGACGTAAAGAATAGCACCATCCCATATCTTCCCGTGGGTGTCGTAAGAGACTACTAAGGGACTTGCCAGAGAATGGGCAGCAGCGTTCTCTTTGCTTTTGTGCGTGGTGATTATGGCAAAACTCCGCCAAAATGTCAATGTGGCGACACTTGGGAGAGGCCTATGTCCAGCGATGGACGTCTTTTGGGCTGAAATGATGATGATGATGATGATTTAAACCATATAAATTACAGGTATATGCTGCCATTAGACATAAGTTTCATTTCATAGTTAATTTGACTTTTGTTTTTCGTGTGGTTGGTTTTTATCCTGGTGTCAGAGTTTTTATGAAGCCCATGGGGCCTCTGATTTGGCTTTACATACCGTCAAGAAATATCTCTCAGGCATGCTGGCTTGGTTTTGTCACGATGTTTTCCTTCACTGAAGCAAGTGATATTTATGCAATATGCACATGAATCCGAAAAATCGGATAGAATTCAATTCAGTCAGAATCATCTGTAGCGACCTACAAAAAGCAACTTACAACAACGCCATCTATGACACAACGGAAGCACTAACATCAATTTCGTACAAGTCGCAAGCAAAATTTAAATCGACTTAAGCCTATATAGGAAAAACTCGACAACAAATGTCTGGCAGTTGCCCACAGACATAACGCCTGTCTGGTCGGAGGATCCTCCCTTTTCTACAGGGGATGAGAAACTTTACACCCTGTTCCTCATACCCCTAAACTTCAGATGCGAGTCTTGGGTTGGAAATCGAGACCTATCTTGGTCAATGTAAGCTAGGTTAGCTGGTGGACTTACCAACGTGCACAAGATCAATCTTGTAACCTTTCTACATCATAATTTCCAAAGTAAACCTTCTGCTACTCTCCGTTTCGTTTCAATAGAGTGAAACGATCTAATAAATAGATCTGGAACACTTCGCCTGGTGATAAGGTCAATCTGACGCCATTACGTGCGGCAACTTTCTAAATTACATTTGTACTAGATAGTGGCTTTTGCGGCTTGATCATCGAAGTGTCTCTTTATTGGAGGAAGAGGCTGCTGAGGCTGTAGTTATATTCTTTTGGTATTATCTATACAAATAAATTAAATTGAAGTGCTTGTTTGTAATTTCAGAACATCAGCCTTTTACTAAATGCATATGAAAGTATATATGGTACTTATTACAAAAATAAACAAGTTTTTTTCTGTTTTTCTTTCTGTGCAATTACTGTCTTTCTGTCTGTCCTATTTTAAACGATTTTGATTGAAAAATCGGTTCAATCGGTCCAGCCGTTTCGGAGAGCAGCCGGAACAAACAAACAGACATATAAAAAAAGACACTTCAATTTTATTTATATGCATAAATTGATGTAACTGCTACCGTAACATTGTTCAAAAGTATGTATGTATGCCTAGCACAAAATATTAAGCGATAAACACAGCATGTATGCAAATCGTTCCGCTTAGCTTGTATATCAGTTCTTTGTCCAAAACCATACGCGACCGAGCGGGGAATCTTGGATGCATCGTATTTGTGTTAAGTGTCTTCTATTCATCATATTTAAAAGTCTGAATTGAGCGGTAAAACCAATTCTGAGTGTGTAATTTCTAGAATAATCCCAGCCATCTTACTTGAAAGGGCTTTGCTCATTTTCATTCATAAATAAATAAATACTCGCACATATGGGGCTGAAAGTGAATAATTTATAGTACCCTCAGGGTCTGTTAAATATGTAAATATTAGTCTTTAAACATTTTGTAAACATACCCTTCATCTTGAATTAATTAAGGAGAGGTACTTTAAACTTATATTTGTAAAACGTCATATTTGTACGGTATATTGGGAGTCAGGCGCTTTATTTGTGCTACGGCGTAGCTCAGACTTTGCTACGGCGTAGCTCACTTTGCTAAAGCGTAGGTCACCTTGGCCACCTTACTTACGGCTGGAACATTATTTAGGAAAAAATGTTTTTTAGTAACTTTTTAGACCTATGTATACTGCTTATGCGTAGGAAGTTTCATTAAAATCTGTTCAGTCATTTCGGAAAATAACGACTTGAACGTTTGTATGAAATGCCGTAGGGTATAAACGCTCTTAATGATACTTTTGGTGGTTTTTATAACGCATACTTTGTTAGTAAACTATGTACTGGAAAGGGCAGCGTGGTCCGCTGGTTACTGGTGTAGGTCGCGCGCATCTACTGTTTATTGTGAAATCAAAGCTCTACCATGTTTTGATTTAATAAATAACAAACAACAAAACTAAAATAGTAATAAAAAAAACAAGAGCTATGAGTAAAAAAGACAAATTAAATTGGTCCTGTATGAGTTCGAAATGCCTGAACACCATCATCAAGTACCTATAGTACTTGATGATGGTGTTATTGAGCAAGGGTGGTGGACCAACCTGAACACATTCTATGTTTACCATTGAGGAACTTTTAATCCAAAAACATTTAGTTTTAATCGACCAGGCGCTATGCAGAGATAATACGATACCTATTCATGGGTGAATGTTTTTGTCAAAGCCTACAACAATAGCTATTGACTGAACTCACTGAAAACTCAATAGCGTCCGCAAACAATTGACTATTATCGACAAAACTGCTATTATGTACTTATGTGGGGACCAAATATTTCGATTTCGGTCAAATTAATTATTCATATTTCAGTAAAAACTGAAATGCTCAAAGTGGCTGTGTGTACTAACTACCAGCTTTTACCCGTGACGTCGTCATCATCATCATCATCATCATCATCAGCCTATAATGTTCCCACTGCTGGGACACAGACCTCTCTATGAGAGGGTGTGGGCTGTAATCCACCACGCGGGCCCAGTGCGTGTTGTTGAATGTCACATGTCTTCGAATTATTAGTTCTAGAAAATGCCAGTTTCCTCGGGTTGTTTACCTTCACCGTTTTTGAGGGCAGCGGTAATGAAATAAATTACACAAAGTAATGCGCCCATATGGGTTCAAACCCACGAATTACTGCTCGTAAGTTGGGCCTGCCATCACTGGGCCAACGCTGCTCTCCCCGTGACTTCGCTCTCGTTAATACACACGAGTGAAGTCACTGGCAAAAATGCACGTGTAAACATTTGTAAAATTTACAGCGTCTCTTTATTTATTTTTTTATTTCCTATGGGTTTGCTCTTGACTCTAGTCTAGGTCAGAGATGACCTAGACTTTCTTCTAGTTGTAGCAGATGGCGAATCATCATCATCTGCCTAGCATTTTTCCCAAACTATCTTGGGGTCGGCTTTATGTCTAACCGGATGCAGCTGAGTACCAGTATTTTACATGAAGCGACTGACTATCTGACCTCCACAACCCGGTAGCTGGGTAATACGATACCCCTTGGTAAGACTGGATGTCAGATTTTTGGGTTCTGACTACTCGTAACGACTCTCAGAGATCTACAAATGACAGCCCGGACGAACGGCTTAACGTGCTTTCCGAGGCACGGAGGAAACACGGACCAAACTCGGCCAGCACGGCTTAGCCTTAAAGATCGACCTGTGCGGCTGTTATTATTTAGCTACGAGCTCCTCCTGAGATCGAGTAATGGTGGATATGGTAGTGCAATTAAACTTACTGATCTACGGTCAATAGTACTACCGGGCTAACAAGTATTCTGTATCCGCAAGATTACGATCTAACCGTGATCTTTCGCTGTTTACTCTTTATTATTTTTTTATTTATTTATTTTAAGGGGTTTTTTCGCTTACTGATAATTTCACCCCCATAACACATAAATTCAATAACTTAAAACTAAACAATGGATATCACACAGTTATTATTATAAATACGAGTAATGACCTCATAAGTGCCTATTCGTTTTGGTAAATACTGTACAACAGTCGACACAACGTCCTAGCTTCCTCCGACAAAAGGGACGCTACAGTGCTATTACATGCCCCCACTTCAAATCCCACACCAAGTGAAGATTGTCTTTCATGTATGTTTCGGTCACATTCCATCAGCACGTGATAAATATCCTCAATCACCCCATAAACTTGGCAGTTTAGGGAGGAACTTTTGCCCATCATCATTCGCCCAATTTAATTGAGGTTGGCGCAGCATGTCCTCTTCTTCCATAACCGTCGACCAGTCTTCATCTTAGGAGTCGCCCATTTTCTAGTCAAACTGTTGTTTCATTTAATCCATCCGTCGTTTCTTAGGTCTTCCCCTACTACGCCATCTACATTAATTCTCAAAACTTTCCTCACGACATTTTCTACATTTTCCTGTCACACTTACACATTAAGAATACTTATTAGTACGAAGTCGGATTACTTCACAACCTAAAATCATAATAAATTCTTAATAGACGGTCGTTTTCTGAATCATAATTTGTCATTATTTTTAATAGGCAATCCTCTGGGGATTTTGTGAAACACTTATAATCATGCTTAACATTATGAATTAATCAATAATTGAGTTTTAGTAGGGTGTTTGATAGCAGCTGTATGAAAGTAGTCGCGAATCGAGTTAAGCTACGGCATCATTAGTTCGTTTGCCAGAGAATGGGCAGCAGCGTTTTCTGTGCTTTTGTAACAACCGTACTGCGATCGCCAACTCACCTGCCAAGCGTGGTGATTATGGCAAAACCCCCCCAAAATGTCAATGTGGCGATACTTGGGGTAGGCCTATGTCCAGCAGTGGACGTCTTTTGGGCTGAAATGATGATGATGATCATTACTTCGTAGCGTTGAGTTGCATCGTAACGGATCGACGCCTTAAATGCAACACCTGCGTTGCGATGACACACAACGTCACAACGCCAGAGGGCGCACCACGTCATCGCAGCGCACTGGCACAAAAATGTGGATTTTAGTCTTCATTCGACAATAGATCTGAACAGACGTGTTCCATTGTTGCTGTTTTTACGCCACCGCCAAAACAAAACTAGAAACAATAAAAGATTCTGGATATCTGCCTTGATTGACATTAAGATACGTATTAACGTCGCGTGCGTGTAAAAAATACGACGTATATTAATGTGGCATTAGACGGTTATAGATTTATAATGGCTTAAAAAAAGTACCGTCGATAAAGAATGTTTTGAAATGAGAATGCTCATTAGGACCCATAAACCCAAATGAAAAATGTACAACATCATTAAGCACTACGATTATTAACAAAACACTAATCACTGCTACAAGAAAGTTTTAATTTTAGTCATGCAAAACTACTGTACCTTAGAATATTTTTATTATTTATATTCACTTCCATACTTTCTAAACAAATCCTCCTAAGTGAACATTTGCAGTATTTTCCATGTAACATTGAGTATTTTTCTTTAAACTCTGCTTCAAAGATTAAATAAGTTACCATATTTATCAAGTAACTCCGAGGTAGTGCTTAGCGTTGGTATTAACTTAAGCCATTTCAAGAGACCAGCCATGCGCGAATACCCCACTTTGCATCGCTCGCCAACTTTTAAAACTTCGACGATTGACGTAGTGCAAAATAAAACAGAAAGTTAACCATTAAGAATCGAAATCATGATCCCTAGTCTTTTCCCAACAATGATGGGGTCGGCTTCCAGTTTAACCTGATCAGCTGACTCTCAGTATTTAACGTGGAGTGACTGCCTACGACTATCATTATCTGCCTAGCCTTTTCTTAAACTATCTCGGGGTTGGCTTGCAGTCTAACCGGATGAGCTGAGTACCAGTATTTTACATAAAGCGACTGTCTATCTGACCTCCACAACCCAGTATAATAAAACCACGTATAGACTAATAAATTACTTTACTTAATATCAAATAGACACATAAATATTACAGTCTTGATAATACAATCGGTACGTACAATTTCTAACTAAAATCAGTGCCAACTTTAATGTTTTAACCTATTAGTCAGCACGTCTTACTAGGTCGACCACCGTCTCTCAATTGCCTTTTGACGATCCCCCAAGTCAGTGGCTCGTACCTCATTTTTTTTTCCGTTATTCAAACGGCATGGCGGTTGGCTGTGTTGCCAATCTAAATAAATAAAATTCCAGGACAAGAAATCATGACACCAGTAACTGGGTAATACGATACCCCTTGTTAAGACTATCAGACTTTTGGCTTCTGACTACTCATAACGACAGTCAAAGATCTACAAATGACAACCGGGACCAACTTAACGTGGTTTACGAGGCACGGAAGAAACTCGGTATGTAATAATGGTCAATCATCCACGGACTAACCTCTGCAAGCACGGCTTAACCTTAAAGATCGACCCGTGCGGCAGTTATTATTTAGCCACGAGCTCCGCGACCAATAGGTGATCGCCCACCCACGGACCAACCTAGGCAAGTACAAGCCGTACCTAAAAATCGATCTGATCGTCTGTTATTATTTAGCCACGGGCTCCTCCTGAGCTGATTGTGTGAGAAATTATATGAAGGAAAAAGAAGTAAATTATAGCGTGAGAATGACAGGGGAGAATGGGACAAAAAAACGTGTTGCGCTGACCCCAAGAAACATGAGACAGTGGCCATTTGGGGTAAATTACAGTCCATATTTTTTTGTTGTAAAGAACTGCGGAGTTGACTTACCGTGGTCACACTACGTCTACCTCGCATTCTAGTAGTCAACTGAAATTATGCAGCAAACGTCATGGAAATCCCTAAGTAAACCCACGTTTAACTGGTTTCATTCAGCTGCTGTGCCTTTTAAATACGCTAGACTTCCAGGTGGATTATTGTTGGCTCTTATATTATTTATATCAGACTTTTGTGTTGGAAATATCTTGGACAGTAAAGGGATTTAGAGAAACGAACTTGTATCGTATTTGTTTTCGACAAGATTTACTGCAAAGGCCTCTCTTTAAAATTAAAAAGACTTGTCCCATAGGTACTGGGAATTTATTTTGTTTCTTGCGAGGATCGAACACGCGACACGCAGCGCAGCAGCCAATCGCTCAGCCACTGCGCTAACCGTGACGTCTTTCTTCGTGACGTTAAAACCACATACAAGTTGAGAGACTTTTTTTGCAAGAATATTTTTCAAAAAACATGTCGTGTCGTGTATTATAATCAACAATGTCTGAAACACCGTCAATCAAATTTTTGTGATTTTTTGTACAGAATCAACTGTTATAATAATACAATAAATTGTGTTTTATTTCAGGCAAAATACCCATGTACAACAATTAAAGACAACAAAAATAGTAAAATCATTACAACATTAAAAATAATAAAAATATTGAAAAAATTAAAATTAAAAATACTAAAAACAAAAACATTAAAAAACCTTGAAATCATTAAAATCATCACCAAAATTATCAAATCATTGAAATAATTGAAATTATCAAAATCATTAAAATCACCAAAATACATAAAGTTATCAAAATCATCAAAATCATTAATTAAAATTATTAAAATCAACATTATCATTAAAATCATCAAAATCATAAATAGTGACCACTTATCTCCCCCATGCCCTAAATACGGGCGCGTGCAAGGCCAACCAATGCCGCATGAATGGCCCGTCTAACCTGTCGGCGACAACAGCGAGGAGACTGTTGCCGCTGCCCCTCACTCTGCCCGCTATCGAAGCTGCCCTCCCGCGCATCGTGGCATAAAAACAGTTCACGCGCACATTGGCGAACATCCCCGACGCGCTGCAGAAGCGAGGCAGCCGCAGCAATGCCCTCAGCGCGTTATTATATTGAACTCGGAGGGTACCGTAGGCTTTCTGCGAGTATGACACCCACAGGCTGCTCGTATAAAATGCAGTACAGTAGGCTCGAAACAAGGTGAGTTTGATTTCCTTGGAGCTACGAGCAAACCTGCGAGCTATCATGTTCGCCCTCACCGACAGCGCCCTCCGCTCCCGTTCAATATCAGCGTCATCCTTCAAGTCAGGCGTCACAATATGACCTAAATATTTAAAACATTGCACGCGCTCCAAGGGCACGCCGCACAACTTGACTGGAGGAACCTCCGTCAAACCTTTGGTCCCAGCTCGGAAGACCATAAGCACACTCTTCGTGACGTTATATTTGAGACCATGTGAGTGAGCGTACGTCTCGCATATGCTTATGAGCTCCCTGAGACCACCCACAGACGCACTCAGCAGCACCATGTCGTCCGCATAGCTGATGTTATTAAAACAGACATCATCGACATGGCATCCAACATGGCGGCTGCTGAGCGCGACAATAAGCTCATTCATGTACAGATTGAAGAGCGTAGGCGAGCTCAGGCCACCCTGCCTCACCCCGCACTCCAACCTGTACGAGTCTGACAGAGCTCCCGCCCATTTCACGTTGTTGACCTGGTTGCCGTACCAGTGCTGGAAGATGGTAACGATTTCAGGTGCAATTTTAAGTTCACGTAGCTTTTGCCACAGCACTTCGTACGAAACCAGGTCAAACGCCCTGGACAAATCAAGAAAACTGGCATATACAGCAGTATTACGGTCTGTGTAATACTTGACAGCATGCTTTAAACTCAGTATTGCACTCTCAGTGGACAGCTTGGGCCTGAACCCAAACTGGTTGTCGTGCAGAGTTACGACCTTGTTCAAATGAGAATTAAGCATGCTGTCAAATACCTTTGCAATGACCGTAGCTAATGAGATCGGCCTGTAGTTATTTTTATCTGAGATGTCACCAGTTTTGTTCTTGACTATCGGTACTACGACCGTCCTCATCAGCTCCGCTGGCAAATAAGAATGCCTAAGGCAGAAATTGAATAGCATCGCGAGAACACGCGGCAGATGGGGACCTGCATATTGAAGGTGCTCAATGCTGAGTCCGTCATGCCCAGGGGATTTACCTCTATTCATGCTCTTAATAACTTTTGCTATCTGTGCTGCAGAAAAGTTAGTGCTAGGTTTTAGGACACATTCAGATTCAGCATCGATCACCGTCACGGGCGGATTCTGGACAGGCTTCACACAGAATTGGCTTTTAAAGATATTTGCAATGTCCATATCAGCAGACACGCCATCGACGCTCACCGGCAGGCCAGTTTTAGGATTGTGTCTTTGTGTACCCTTCCAGAAGCCACGAAAATCTTTTTTTGCATGCTTTTCGGCAAGTATATCCATTTGGATTTGGTCTTGGTGATTAAGACACCACCTCAACTTAGATTTGAAAACCCTTCTGCTGTTACTCATGTCTTCATACACCAAACCGACTTTCGGCCTACCGCACAAAAGCCATTCCCCAAACCTCCGCCTGGCGTACAGATGAGCCTCGCTAACGTGTCTGTTCCAACCCACCACGCGCTTTCGCGACCCATTGTACTTTCGCGACCCATTGCCCTTTCGAGTCTCCCTGCTAATAATAGCGGCGTCCCTAAGAGCGCAAACAACATCACGGTACATACAATCAATGACCCTGTTATGAGTCGGATCTCTACACATTCGATCACAACACTCAGACAACTCTGTGGGGAAGTCAATCTCTCGCAGACGGCGGTGACATTCCTTCATGTAAAGACTAACTGCCTCCGGGCTTTTTTCCCCCCACACAGCTTTATTGCCACTAGGCTGTCGTCTGGTTAATTTAGACCTAATTACATTGAGATCACATTCAATCAGCAAGGGGTAATGATCCGACCACATAACATCATACTTAACATTAACATTGCTAACCGTTTTTGCAGAAGATTCTGTGCAAAGACAATGATCTAACCATCGTCTTGCCCCGTTACAATCACTTATGAAAGTATGTGTTTCCGAGCTCGAGCCAAGCATATTTACATCCATACAAGTCAAATTATTTTCGTCACAGTAGCTCAGTAAGTCATTATAAAACAACTCACCGGGATGCGCATTAAAGTCATCTAGACAATATACTGCCTCTGTGTCACTGTTTTCAATAATCGCACTTACCAAGCCCAAACAATGGGAGAATTCGGGTAGATTACCCACTGCATCCGTGGGCATGTACACACTCATCACTAGGAATGGTCTTTCACTCGTATTAACACGTATTGCACACACTCGTGGGTTATCACTCGGTATGACTGACACGTCATTAAATATACCCTTTCTCCATAATAAGGCCACCCCACCATAGGGTCGCCCTACCAGCATTCCAGCCGTCACGTCAACTGCCGAAGTCCCCGTACTACTAAAGTCACCATGTATGCTGTCAAGAAAAGGCAATTCATCTGGCAGCAGCCAACACTCCTGAAGCGCAATTATGTCACAATTCGCGCATAAGTCTCGTACACCCTCAATAGACCGCTTAATACTCCTGCAATTGAAGCTTGCAAATCGGAAAGTATTTTTACTAATCATGAATGTCGTGTACAGGGCCGGATTTGAAGGATGTGTCCTTCGCACGTCTCTGATTATAGTGCACAAAACGTCGGAAAATAATATTCTCAGGCCAGATATTCTCGTCCAAAAATATTGGCACTTTCGATTCTGCCACATAAAACTTGTACGCGTCATACTCAGCCCCCTTACGAAGCGATAGCTTTTCCAGTTTCACTAGCTCGTTGGTTTTCATTTTAATATGCTTAAAAATATCCACTGTATGTCGCCGAGTCTTTATGCACATTCGTAATGAACATTGGTACTTTCCTTTCAGCTGCTCTGAAACACCCCAGTGCATCTTTAGCAACCCCAGTTTTCCCGGAGAAACGATATCTTTGTTTCGATTTACGATACGTTGCAACCTGCCATTCATTATTATCTACATTCCTTTGAAGCGACATATCAAGTTGTTTACTCGCAGGCTCGACTTGCCTCGTCTGTGACGTCACCGCCACAGCTGTTTGCACCGGATAGTGAGTACGGGCCGCGGAACCAGTTTCCTGCGACGGCGAAGATTGCACTTGTGATGTTTGACGTTGCTTACTCGCAGGCTCAACATGCTTCGTCTGTGACGTCACCGTCACAGCTGATAGTACCGGGGAGTGAGTACAGGCCGCGGAACCGGTTTCCTGCGACGACGAATATTGCACTTGCGAACCACCGACAATCTTATCAACAGGCAACAATTGTTTATTATTTATGTCAGCTGACCTATTAGCAGAATTCAAATTTTCTCCTTTCCTCGACGATTCCATCGGTGTCGGACTGCACAGAGTATGTTTTGACATCTCCAGACTCCTATACGAAGAGTTACATAAGGAGACACCGCCTGCCCCACAACCACGTTTCAAATTCACACCGTGGCGCTCACTTTGCACATTCTCAATCAGTGATGAAAATTTCAAGTCATATTGAAGATCCGATTTTACTTTTTCCAGTTGATCTACCGTCACACACGTCGATTTGAGTTCCCGAACTTCATCCTTGAGTAGCGTTAGATCTTTGAGAAGTTTAGTCACATCCAGATGATCAAACGTGACTGGGGGTAGTTTCTCCAGTTGTCGCGCCACGAATATCGGTATTAAATCAGGATCAGTCGATTTGAACAGGCCAATTATATCGGCTAGATCACGATGTTCTTTGCCTTTTTGCTTCCGTTGGATATTTCTTTTGTTCGTTGGAACGGATTCGAAAAGTAACGCTTTCGACACTTTAATATCATCGTTACTAAAAGATGAAAAACATATTCGAATTAGGCTATCGTCATCAATCACCGATAACTTATTTTGCACAAACGACAGCAGCTCGTTAATCACAATATTGCATTGCGAACACTTAACTGTAGCGGACATTTCGCTAAAACGTAAACACACCGTTCACAGCAAAAGGCATGCGACGCGTACGGCTGCGCGCGCGACACTGACACACGCACGCGCGACTTATTTATTTATTTATTATTATCTTCTGAGATTTCTTGATATTCCTGTATAGGTACATTTAATTTAAAAGATGGATGGAGAGGGAGAGGAACACCAAAGAAAAGAAAAGAAAAGATAGATTCATTGTGTGAGAAATGATGTGAAGGAAAAAGGAGTGAATGATAGGATGACGAATGACAGGTGAGAATGACGTGAGAATGAGAGAAAAAACGTGTTTCGCCAACCCCAAGTAACATGGGACGAGGGCAGAAACATGAGGAGGCACATTTATTAAAAAAAAAAAAACTTCTTATCACTAAAAAACCTATTGGAACACAGGAACCTGAAACCAGTTTGCATTTAAAAAGACGAAAAAGTAAACACAGTATGTTCACAAAGACTCAACGTCACCCTTCTAAGGGGTTGCGTCGCCGCCCATCATGAAGGGATCGAGTTTGTTTTATAAACGTGTTGACTTCGTTACCGAGGCATGCATGTTCTCGTTTTGAGAAAATGAAGAGAAAATATCATGAGACGTTGTTGAGACGAGCAGAAATCTTGGCATACAAAGGACAAATTATAAAGAGAACTAGCTGCACCCCGCGTTTACACCTGCGAGGACCGGGATAAAAAGCATGTGTGTATTGTGTAGCCTATGTTTTAATCCAGGGTATAAGCTATCTGCATACCAAATTTCATCCAAAATCCGTTCAGCCATTGCGGTGTGAAGGAGTGACAAACACACACACACTCACTCACAAACTTTCGCCTTTATGTAGCCTCCTCATCTGCCTAGCCTTTTCCCAAAATTGGGGTCGGCTTCCAGTCTAACCGTGTCAGACTTTCAGGCCACTGAATATCTCTAACGAATGTCAAAGATCTAGCAATGACAGCCGGGACCAACGGTTTAACGTGCTTTTCGAGGCACGGAGGAAACCCGGTATGTAATGATCAGCCTAGGCAAGCACGGTTTAACCAAAACATCGCGCTCAAACAAGCGGCTGATATTCTTTAGCCACGAGCTCCTCAATGAGCGTGTGTAGTCTGTAAAATTCAATTTGGGGTGCTGTTGTACGGTGCACGGTGTCGGTAATTTTGATGACGTAATTTATCAAGTTTATTTTTTTATTTATTTTTTTGTTAGCCTCTCATGTGTCCCACAGCTGGGCCAAGGCCTCCCCTTTCTCCTTCCAAAGCTCTCTATCTTGTGCGATATCTGGCCACCTCTCCGCGTGCTTTCGTGCTACGTGGCCAGCCCACTCCCACTTTAGTTCGGCTGTTTTTTCTCCGACATCTGCAACTTGAGTGATGGGACCCAGGGTGGTCTTCCTGATGCGATCTGTACGCTTCACACCTATTATGCCAAGCTCCATTGCCCGCTGGCAAATCTTGAGTTTGGACTTCTGTTGTTCGGTTAGTGACCAGCTTTGCGCACCGTAGGTTAGGACGGGCAGGATGCACATATCAATGAGTTTTCTTTTCAGTGTCATTGGGAGACTTCCCTTCAAGTGTTCATTTAATTCATCAATGCAGCTCTCGAGTATCTTCTGTGATTATTATTCATTGTGAGCTCCCGATATTTCGAAGCTGTTGATGAAGTGAAGCGATCATGGCGTTTGCAACAGCGTATAGACATCCCGTAAGTGACAGTTTAAGTTTAGTTATAAACCGTGAAAGCTTAAAACGATATCATCATCATCATCAGCCTATAGGAAATAATAATAATTTATCCATCAAAAACATTGTAGTACATGATCACAATTTACAGTTTACAGTATCGTTATAATAGTGTACCATGACTACAATTAAATGGTGGGTGAGGTGCTGTATTCCTAGCTAGGTTAATAAATAACCTGTGTTAAGGAGTACAGTGCCTTATACCCTTAGAAAGAAAACAATTAAATCGTACACAGTATGTACTGCACCATACTATAATGTTCCCACTGCTGGGATACAGGCCTCCTCTCTATGAGAGGGAGTGGGCTGTAATCCACCACGCGGGCCTAGTGCGGGTTGGTAAATGTCACATGTAATGTTTTCAAATTTTTAGTTCTAGGACATGCCGGTTTCCTCACGATGTGGAAAACATTTTTCACCGTTTTTGAGGGCAGCGATGATGAAATAAATTACCTACACAAAGTAATGCGCCTGCCTGGGTTTGAACTCACAAATAACTCACAAGTAAATCGGGGCTGCCACCATGGGCCACCGCTGCTCTCTCTCTCTAAAACGATTCTCTTCTGCAAAAATAAGGACTGCAAATATGATCATTCGTACGAAATATATGTAATTTTGTAATTTCAAGAGCATTGTTGCTGTTTACACTGAAGTTATAAACTGAACGAAAAGTTGCTGTTACCTTTTATATCTAAATAGTTTTATCAAGTTATTTCCACCATTACAGAAATCACTGAAAATCTGGGCTGAATTCTTAATTCTCGCCAAATAATGCTAATGACCGAGTTCATTCAATGCTTAATTAATTTTATTATACGCCTTATTAAGCTTGAATCCAATTCCAATTATAAGCATAGTGCCAGTTTGAGCGAGCTGGCGTAGGAGGATTACTTTTATGATGCAGGGCTCGTACTATATCCGTCTGTAGTGCAGTTTACATGAAGAGTAGGGACAACCCTTAAACCTATTACTTAATCAACCCTTTTTTTTCAAATACGTCATTGATTGTGATTTAGTATACAGTAACCCTCAGTCATCATGCTAAGCCATGCCAACACGGCCATAGACAAACCAACCAAAAAGCCTCCTCATAAAATTGTGAGTCAAAGCGCTTTACGAGTTTCAGAAAAAAAAAGTGCTTTACCATTGGGCGAATAGTCGCAAGCTCGATTGCTGATCATGAGGTCCCGAGTTCGATTCCCGTGTCGGGCAGGTGTCATTTCGCTTTTCCATCAAGATCTTTTCAGTAGCAACCACGGAGTCTTGATAAGTGCCCGGTTGATGGCAATAGGCTTGCTCCCTATAACATGGACTTAAAACATAACTGGTAAAATGTGGGTGTACTACAAAATAAAACCTCTACTTAACCCTTCTGGGATTACAGCGTGATGTTAAAACATAACTGTAAATAAAAAATCGGTCTAATTTAGCTGTACCATTATTTTTCGAAAATGTTTTTTAGTAACTTTTTAGACCTATGTATACTGCTTATGCGTAGGAAGATTCATTAAAATCTGATCAGTCATTTCGGAAAATAACGACTTGAAAGTTTGTATGAAATGCCGTAGGGTATAAACGCTCTTAAGTTTCATTAAAATCGGTTCAGGCATTTCGGAAAATAAGGACTTGAAAGTTTATATGAAATGCCGTAAGGCGTAAACGCTTTTAACTTAATTTTAACCATTGAATATTGTCAACTGTTGTTTTCTGTTTCTATGTTAATTATTGTAATTGGTGTAATACCGTTTTAATTAACTATAATAAATAAATATAAATAAACTGTGGAAACGTGGGTGTACTGACGGGGATTACAGTCGTGATGTTCTGTTGTAATCCACCTTCGAAGAAACCTCTTACTTAACAAATCCTAATTTCACACAAGGCTTCACATTAACCAAAAATAGAATATATCCCAAGTCTACAACGACAAGTTTAATTAATGTACGGTCTAATCCTCTTCCAGTCACCCACGCTCGTTCCGGACCATTCAGGGACGATTACGGCTACCGTTCAAACACATATTAAAACTGAGCCCACTGAATTATCCGCTTTTGTCCGGGTTTCAAGAACAGGGTACTCGGAAAAAAATATTGTGTTATAATAGGGATGATCACTAGGTAAAGAAAACGAAATTCTATTTTGTCCGTCATTAAGGAAATATTAGACACGTATTTTTTGTTTTATCAACTTAACTAAAAAATACGTATTAAAACGGTTTAGGCGCAAAACGCCTAATTTTCAAAATGGCAACTAAGTCGCAAAAGGACTAGTTACTCAAAATGGCCAATTCTCTAAAAGCCTAAACTCTTAGCATTTATTTGCAATCAGACCATTTACAGGCACTTTTGAAAGTCATAAAACAAAAAAAAAACGCGAAGCTACAGTCTTAGTCACAAGGCATAATAACTTGTGAAAGTACTGAGTTGCCCATTCTAAAGCGTAATCTCTATGGAGAAGAATGGGCAAGAAACTCCATGGACACTCTTTTTTAACCTTATTAACCCCATCCGAATCCTTTGGTCCCGTTTGAGGGCCCCTTTTGGGCATCGCGCATTACGTGATCGCTGACGACATTGATCCCTACTTCACGTACGATTAGAGTTCAAGTTTGCCGGTATGAGTGTAACCCATTTGGGTTCCTCGGGGTCTTAACGGCGGATGATGTAACTAACCCATATGGGTTCCACGGTGACGTTTAAATCAAAATATGTTACATCATCATTCATGTTGAGAATTACAAATTTATGTGAGAACGATGTAGAAATACGGGCAAGTTAAGAGCGCCCAAAAAAAAAGAATAATTAAAATAAACCGTGGCTAAGAGATGACCAGTCACAACTGACAGCGCCCGTTCACGAACATGACGCATGTATCAGCCATCATTCAACTCAACCATATTGATGGGAACTAAACTAACTAATTCTCTCCCATTAAAGTTGGAGAGTGGAATCACTACGTCACAGTTAGGTATAAAATTTACTCAACCGTGCGTGACGTCATGCGCCATTTCAAATTATCTGCGTAATTTTTTGATTACGTGAAAAAGAGAGAGACGTTTCTTTAATTTCTTTATCCCAATTGAAACATGGAGGAAATTGATAATGAATTATCTTTTTGGTGTTATAGAAGTGAAATTATGTTGTTTTATGGTATAACTGTAAATGTCGTGGTAAAATTTGATATTTCCACAAAAATAAAAGGAACCGCGATAGATCTAAATTCGATATGAAACCTTACGCAGCGAAAGGATTTAGCCCGTAACAGCCCCTTGTGTAATTTAGTAACGCACCTTCAATCGAAATACCTTTACGGTTGTCCCTGAAGCCACTGGACCACTCCACAGAAGTCCACGCGTTGAAATTACAGAGTTCTAAGGCCATAGACACAAGCAAGAACAAGCAGTGTAAACTTAAAGTAAATACGTAGATTTTTGAATCGAAAATACAATTACCATTTTATTTAAATTGTTTGCAACAAGGACAATCCTGGGATACAGGCCTCCTCTCTCCATGAGAGGGAGTGGTAATTCACCACGCGGGCCCAGTGCGGGTTGGTGTCACATGACTTCGAATTTTTGAGTTCTAGAACAGTTTTTGAGTTCCTTCCTTCAAAGTTTGAGAGCAGAGATATCTCAACTAAATACGGTAAAATAAAAACGTCGGTTATGTTTGTTTTGCAAAACTACGATAATGCAGTCCTTTTGCTAGATTTCCACATTAAGACGTACTTAGTTGAAACTTTCTTTGGTTAAAACTTCTTTGTGTGCAGCGCAAGATATAAAAAAAGTTATTAAAAGTGTAAGCAGCTTATCTTTCTTCGTTGCATAGGATCATCGGATTGTGGTCTATCGTAGAAACTTTGCTTCTTGGCATGCAAAAGTTTTCGTAAGTACTCTCAAGTAGTAACATCAGTGAAAGGCTCAAAGTCCGCACTAGTACCGTAACTTTATTATAATTTTATTCAAAGCAGCAATTTTACTACCCGACTAGCTTTACAAACCTTATCCATCCTACAAATATTACAAATGCGAAAGTTTGTAAGGATAAATGGATGAATGTTTGTTAGTCTTTCACTCAAAAACTACTGAATAGATCTACACTACATGAAATTTGGCACAGGGATAGACTTTGTACTGGTCGTGCATTGAACAGTGTACAAGTATCATGGAGGTCATTAGTTTCTTGCCGGTTCTTCTCCATAGGAAACGATCAAATCGAACCGTGCACCTTTTGTCGACGTTTTATAAGTGCCCATGTCCGCCTGAACCAAGGTCACTGACGTAGCCCGAAGAATTGCCAAACTTAAGTGGCAATGGGCAGGGCACATTGCTCGCAGAACGGATGGCCGATGGGGCCGAAAAGTTCTGGAATGGCGACCGCGAACCGGAAGACGATGCGTTGGAAGGCCTCCCACTAGGTGGACCGATGACCTGGTCAAGGTTGCGGGGATCCGCTGGATGCGAGGCGCACGGGACCGGTCAATGTGGCGACACTTGGGGGAGGCCTATGTCCAGCAGTCAGCAGGATGTCTTTCGGCTGAAATGATGATGAATGATGATGATGTCCGCCTAAGTGAAATGAAATATTTTGATTTTAGTTTTGTTTAAAGTGAAGTAATAACATTAAAAACTTGCTTTTTGTTTAACTTGTGAAAGAGTTGGAACTTGGTGTAAGTTCTAATATCTCCGTACTGGGAGGTTCCCAGTTAAGGAGAACACATATCTTTCAGCTCAGTTAAGAGTATTTTTACACCTTTAAAAAAGTGCCTTTCGGCTATACCTAGTTAGCTACTTAGGCGCTAAGTGAGCCCATAGGAAACGGTTAAAATGTTGTATTTTGGCTTTTACCTTCTCAAAGCTCTTTTACATATAATTTAGCATGATGCTTGTAAACATATTATTTTAATTACAGCCCTGTAACATAATAGGCTTACGAGCATCCGCTTCGCAAACTATTAGGGTAGACGCACCAGTTTTCATACTCAATATTTAATTGATGTTGTATGTCTTGTTGATCTTGTGGTCGCAATCGCGACTGCTGAGGTGAGGTCCTGGGTTCGATTCTCGGGTCGGGAAAAGTTATTAGGTATTTTCATCATGTCAAAGTCGAAGTTAAAGTTAAACCATTTACTTCAATTAGGCTATTAAAACACACTTTTGAAGGCTAAACTTTACATGGAGCCCGGAGTTTATGGCAAGAGGCTTGCCCCCTATAGGACTTAAAAATACCTTATAAAATGTAGGTGTACTATAAGAAAACCTCTGCTTGGTTTTCTTAAACCTTACCAAAATAATTCACTCACCAGTTCAAAAGTCACGCAATAAGTAATATAAATGGAAAAGAAAGTAGTTACAAGATCAAATGTTGGCTTTTGGCGTCCTGGGATACAAAGCAAGTACTAACAGTTTTCTAAGTATACGAGAAACGTGAGTGGAAATTAAATAGCATGAATTTTGTTTTCTTAACAAGGCCTCACACTACAAATTTCTGCTGTATCGTGGGCATTTTTTTTTTTTTGGCTTTTTACAGGTTTTTAGTGTCGGGGGTTTTTTAAATTTTTTATTAAATTTTTTGTTCATGCTTTTTGAACTTATTTTATTTTTTCTTACCCTTGACTGTCCTAGTCCTGGTTAACGAAACCAAGGAAAGATACAAATTTAAAAAAAAATGTAAATTTTGGGGGGAGGGGGGCGCAACCCCTAGTAATGCCCATGGTGACAAGCGACAACATTTCAAATTTCAAATAGATACCAGTGAAAGTTGTTTATATCCCTACATCAACTAGAAAAGAGGTGATGATATTCAAACGGCTGAGCAGATTTTCTCAAAACGTAGCTAAGAACACTCTCGATTAAAATACCTTTCAAACGACACCACTTTTATCAAAATCGGTTGATCCGTTTAGGAGCTACGATGCCACAGACAGACACACAGATACACAAATACACAGCTAAACACGTCAAACTTATAACACCCCTCTTTTTTGGTCGGGGGTTAAAAACCACATACACAAACAGGAGGACCCGGAACAACTAACCTGTAGGCCATACAGTGCTTTAATTTTATTGCTTCCTGTAATTCATATTGCTGTTGGTGTACCCAATAAAAAAAATAAAATAAAAATAAATACGAATATTTGTTACTTGCGGGGATCGAACCCGCCAGTCAGTCAGTCATTGCAATATCCATCTGTTTTGTATTCAAAACCAGCTTTTGCCTGCGGCTTGGTCCGCGTGGTCAGAAATGTTCGCACGGGGACATTTTACCATGATCAAAATTAATACTAGGTCTAAATGAGGTCTACCTATGTACCCAATTTGATCGAAATCCGTTCATTCCCTAAAGTGTAAATAAGCAACAGACAGACAAACATAAAGGTTTTTCAAGGATTAACATCAACCTAGAATATGTTAGAATGCTAAAAACAAAATTAATCTGTTTTTACCCCTTTAATACTAGCTTCAGTCTGCGTCTACGCTCGCGTTATGGCGAAATGTCCAAGAACTTTTAAACATAGCTAATCAAACATGGACGTATTGTTACTTCCCATTGGGGAAAGAATTTTCGAATTCGTTCATTAGTTCCGAAAATAGAGTGACACATCTAAACTATACATCATAGAAACTCTACCTCTTTATAATATTAGTATAGATTGCATAAGCATAGCATAATCAGCCTGTAATGTTCCCACTGCTGGGACACAGGCGTCCTCTTTATGAGAGGGAATGGGCTAACCACCACGTGGGTAATCCACCACGCGGGTTGGTAGATGTCACATGTTTTCGATATTTTTGTTCTAGGGCATTCCGGTTTCCTCACGATGTTTTCCTTCACCATTTTGAGAGTATAGCTGACATATATGGTGATTCAGGGGATTAATTAATAAATTACCGCTGGAGTTGAAAAGCATTCTGTACACAGGCTCATTCAAGGCAAGGCTCAAGGCATTTCTGTTGGAAAAATGTCTCTACTCCATAGACGAATTGTAATGTGCCTATGTAATTTTTTTTGACTAAGTGTTATTATTTGTTTTCGACTTTAATTATTGTTGTATGTTATTGTTTTGTTTTAAATTGCTATTAATTTATTGACATTGTTATTTTAAATCATGCATGCAAGGTATTTCACATTATTTTAATTTAATTTCTTATAATCTAAACTAATTGAATTTCATGTATTCTATTTTTTTTTTGTTTGTGTCTCCATTACTGATTATATTCGAATGCAATGTAGATTGTTACTGAATAAATAAATGAATGATTTAAACAAGAGCTGATAATCGGTACCTCCACCTTAGCTTTACCTACTACATTATACAGGAAAGCAATAATCTAAATGTTTCCGTAGAGTCTCGGATCGGATTATACTCACAATTAACAACGTAATAATGATAATGAACCTATAATAACATTATGTGTGTTCCTTACCTATGCCAATATCATCAAGCTGATGTTTATCAACAACACTTGTAACGGGATATTTACCATGTTTATTATTTGTTATGAGTTCCCGATATTTCGGCGCTGTTAAAACGAACAAGAAAGAGGGTAGACCGTTTTGTCTGCTCATAAACATCCACCCGCAATAACTTCAGTTTATCCGTGATCATGGCGTTTGCAACAGCGCCGAAATATCGGGAACTCATAACAAATAATAAACATGGTAAATATCCCGTTACAAGTGTTGTTGATAGTGTTAGTGACCATGTCAGTTTAAAAACTTATAAGCTGATGTTTGTTTGTTTGAATGCGCTAATCTCGAGAACTACTGATTCGAAGTAAAAAATTCTTCAACTCTTGCAGTGTTGGATAGCCCATTTATCGAGAAAGGCTATTGGCTATATAATATCACGCTACGACCGATAGGAGCGGAGCATCAAATAAAAATGTTGCGAAAAGGGGAATTTGTGACAGCAGACGAATTTGCGCGGATCAGCTAGTAAAATATAAAGAAAGAAAGATGAGTTTACGTGGTTATTTAGCGGTATCGGGATACCAGCTTGCTTACTACAAGCTTACAAGCGTACTTAGTTAGTTTATTTTTTGGTAATGAAGTTCACAAGTTTCCTCCGTGCTACCGAAAGCACCTAGCTATGCCGTTGTTCCCTGGCCGTAGTTGGCTGTCAATTGTAGATCTTTGACACGTAATCAGTGACCCAAAGTCTGACCACCAGTTTCGCCAAGGGGTATCATATTACTCAGAACTAACTGGGTTGTGGACACTTGTTAAAGTCTGATAGGTAGTCGCTCCATGTAAAATGCTAGTATTCAGCTGAATCCGGTAAGACTGGAATCCGGCCCCAACGTAGTAATGTAAAGACAAGGCAGATAATGATTGTCTTTATTAAAATCAGACCTTACAAAACTACAGCTTACTTCACACCTCGCTATGTAATACTGTTACATTTATTAGCCGAGGATCAAGACACAACTCCAGGCTCCGAGCTGCTCGTGAGATATTTTTTGGGTTCCGTACCCAAAGGGGTCAAACGGGACCCTATAACTGAGACTTTGCTGTCGCGCTGACCATCCGTCTGTCACCAGGCTGTATCCCATGAACCGTGATAGTTAGCCAGTTGAAATTTGTACAGCTTATGTATTTCTGTTGCCGCTATAACAACAAATACTAAAAATAGAATAAATAAAAATAAAAAAAAATAGTATTATAATACAAAAAAGTGTTTTTTTTTTGCTCTTTTTTATAAATAATGGTACGGAAGCTTTCGTGCGCGAGTCCGATTTGCACTTGGCCGGGTTTTTTTTATAGAAATCGTTTGATCTACAATAAAACGATTCCCATCAAAGCATTTCACAATATTGATAAGACTGGTAACTCCTGGGACTTGACGATATCACATGCTTTGTAGAAGTCACATAATTTCCCAAGACATTTGAAAGATAAGCTCTTGCATGAAGGTCTGACTTCAATCGGATTCGGCAGCTTTGTGGAATGGCCTTCAAAGGATACATTCTTTCTCCTTAAATATTATCTGCTCGTGCCTAAAATTCCAATAAACGAATTGACAGTCTTTGAGTATCGTGAGAATGGTAGGAGTACGTAATGCAAAAAGATGTTGCTTATGCTTAGGCCTCGTTTACGGCGACTTGCGACTCGATTTGTAGTCTAGTGACATGCGCGCTCGTCAATTATTTCCAGTGTGGGAAAGAGACGGAGCTATACAGGATGTTTAGCGCCATCTCATTCCCACACTGGAAAAGGAGTAAAACAATAATGTTTTAAGACATCATGGTAGGCCACCAAGGCCCTACTATGAAGTCTTTAAGCAGTATTGTTTAAATGTTATTCTAGTGTGGGAAAGAGTTTCCTTCACGTGAGGGCGGCGCTCCGCAAATCGCGTCGCGGTGGCAAATGGTATCAAACAACTTCTTTTGTTTGTTTTTCTGTAGTCGTTGTCGCAATACCCTTGTTTATACTGTCCTTTTACAGTTTATTTACGGCTAGCTATGTTGGCCAACCTGATGTTTGAATGAGAACATAATTGTCTGTAGAACATATGTTTTATGCTAGCCAACCTAATAAACTGTACTTTCACAAATTTTCAATCGGTACGGTTAAAAATCTCTGAAAGTACTTACAATTTAACGTCGGTAAGTTGTCTATTCCTTGCCGAAAATAAAACCATAAAAAGAAAAATTCCTTTTTTTTCAACTGATTTACATTCAGCTTTTAACGACCAATCTTGACTGGCAACAATGAATTTTAATACATTCATACATTCCATTCGAATTTCAAATTTTAAAATATGAATATTGCTGGCATCATGCCGACTTTGATTGGACCGTGATTGGACTGCAATGACTACGATTTTAATTAATTGTAAGTGGTCCTCTTTTCTTTCTTTAATTATAGGTACTTTACTAATTTTTCTTTCGTTTTTTTGAAGATGACTATATTCCGCTACGGTTAACAAAATATTCTATAGCAGTGACAAATGCCCGCCCACATTGTTTGATTTCCACATTGAACGATGTTTTTCTATACAATTGCAAAAGTATTCAAAATAATGGAACGAAAAGTATTATTGTCATCAATATATCATTGATTGTCATTAATTTTTATGAATAACTAGCTGCCCGGACAGACTTCGTTCTGTCAAAAGTTAAAGCAATGCACTTTTCCTACCTACCTACCCTACCCTACCCAACCCTACCTACCCTACCCTACCCAACCCTACCCTACCCAACCCTACCTACCCTACCCTACCCAACCCTACCTACCTACTACCTACCTACCCTACCCTACCCTACCCTACCCAACCCAACCCTACCCTACCCAACCCTACCCTACCTACCCTACCCTACCTACCTACTACCTACCTACCTACCCTACCGTACCATACCCTACCTACCCTACCTACCTACCCTACTCTACCCTACTCTACCCTACTCTACCCTACTCTACCCTACTCTACCCTACTCTACCCTACCCTACCCTACCCAACCCAACCCTACCCTACCCAACCCTACCCTATCCTACCCAACCCTACCTACCCTACCCTACCTACCTACCCTACCCTACCCTACCCTACCCAACCCAACCCTACCCTACCCAACCCTACCCTACCTACCCTACCCTACCTACCTACTACCTACCTACTACCTACTAGCTACCTAAAAAAAAAAAAAAAAAAAAAAAAAAAAAAAAAAAAAAAAAAAAAAGTATCCTATGTCCTTCTCCTGGCTCTAAACTACCTCCCTGCCAATTTTCAGCTAAATCGGTTCAGCCGTTCTTGAGTTATAAGCGAAGTAACTAACACGACTTTCTTTTATATATATAGATCTATGGTTTCATTTGATTTTTTCCCGCGCTTTGTCTTCGCAGATTGAAGGAGAACCTAAGGTATTTTTTGAATTAGAAGCCACAAAACAACATAGCATTACAAATAAAAAATATCTAATAATTTTTGAATTTAGAACACAAATAAATGTGAATTTGTCGAGCAATAAAATTTATAAATAATCATGTAGGTATATTATGGTATTCTATTTTCTAATCTTTGAATATTGGGTATTTGAACTCTTTGCTAAGACTAAAAATAAAACAATCACCCACCACATTGAACCACGTTGGTCTTGGTTTAAAGTTATCTGTGGCCAAAATGACACGTGTGTTAAATGCATTATGAACCACTTCATACAAAATTTATTGAAAATATTGTATAGAACTTGTTTTAAAACACTTGATGAACACACAGCAAATGCAGTGTACCGCTCACAATGTATATCCCTTTTAGGTACCAACAATTTTTACCCGACTGCGGTAAAGCCCAAAAGGACGGTAGTGTGTACCTATGTCTGCCAAGATTGCAACGAGGTGCAGTGTGGGATTTGGAACATTGCAAAATAAAATAGAAGTTGAATACGGTACCAACCGTGGAAACGGTTTTGTGGGGCATAGTTTTTAAATGAAAGTTTGTAATAAAATTGTTTAATAAATAAATAAATAAATAATAATAACTGAACATTCTTGCGAAATGTACCTGCTGTATCGGTATAAAATAAACGAACATTAAGGACTGGGTGGCGACACTGGACAGACATTGACAAATACTTCTATATGTAACTAATATGATATACTTCTGTCTCGAAATAATGAGGTTCCGGTGTTGGGAGCCACGACGACAATTTGACTGTACCTTCAGGAGGTAAAGAGAACCAACTCTAGGAATAATATTCTAACTCGCACAAACACCAAAAATCTGATATTCCAATTATAATCTAACCACATTATTATTGTCAACAAAACAGCTTCGAAAATCATTAAAGCCATACCACGCATGAAATACCACGACACGAAAGTCAAGCTAATAGGATTCAACCATTATTCGGAAATTTACTAAAGAATTAGGCACGCGGCAGCGACCCCATTTAATTGCTAAAACACAGTTCAAAGATAATCAGAAAACGATAACCGTACACGGGTGTTAGAATTGTCAAGTATACCTACTATTTGTTATGTTGCACCAAACACAGAGATTTGAGTTTTTTTGACGCGTATAAGCTCGTTTTTTAAACCGCGTATAAATATAGGGTGAATAAGGTGTTGGGTGCAGTCCTTGAAATGGGTAATTTGCAACTAAATCTGCGAGACGCCTCCCCACGCGCCCTCTTACCTCTCGCGAATACTTCGAAATGTGCACGTGTACGCGCCTTCAGTTTTTTAAAGCCTAAAAAGCGGCACGCGTGTTAGCGCGTAAGCCGATATGCGCTTATGTCACGCAAAAAAACTATGCTATTCTGAAACCGATGTGATGCTTCGAGCTCTCCAGTTACCTGAAGCACGCTTAGAATTCGTGTAAACGCTTTGCATTTGAGTGTAAGCGTATTCCGACCATTTGTTCCTATTGAAGTAGGTACTATCTGTGTTACAACATGTCTGCGGTCAGTAAAATTACCGGAGCATCAAGTCCGTCCCTGCCTCTCCTGACTTAACCAGCTGAGATTATAATTACCGTGCCGTCGCGTCACGCGTCGCTTCATTTTGATGAAACTATCTTGAACGTAAATTACTACATGCGACGTCGAGAGCACTTATTAGAGGTTATAACATAAAATTGAAACAAAACTGGGGACACTAACAATTAAATTAATTAGATCCCTAGCCCTACACTAAAACAAGCACGTTTTCAAATAGGCTAAATATGGAATTAGTCGATAATTTGCCGAAATCCATGACGGTAAATGAAAACTAACTCCAGTAATATATCGAACATTACTGGAGTTAGTTTTTCATAACATTTCGTATTTTATTCAACATAAAACTTAAAAAAAAAAACAAACAAAAAACGTAAAAAAAAAAAATTCGCGGGCTACCCTGTCGCTTCTACTTTATGGGTCTTTTTCAGGTTTTATGTTAAGTACACAAAACATGGATCGCGGCCGTTACATGTATTTAGTTACAGAATTTCAATTATTAAATTTAATTACAATTCAAAAATTAAGAAGAGACGTGGTGTTAGTCAAGTACGTGGCGCGCGTAATGCTGGGTTGCAGCACCACCCCGAGGTGGCTGCGTTACGGCTGCGAGCGCCGGACGGGTGCGTGGGAGCGCGTCGACGCCCTGCACTGTTGTGCCAGCGGCTAGGACTAACCTACTCAAGTTTACCCCTATGTCGCGAGCCGCACGTATTATTAATATTATAACGGTATCGGAAGATATATTTGGGCAAAACCTGCAGGAATTTATTCAAGCAGCACAAATGATAATTGAAAACGGTGTGCAACTATAAACGACTAGCTGTCCGGAGCAAGTTTTTGCAACATTTTTCGTTGCTGCTCCATTCCTATTGGCCGTAGCGTGATGATATATAGCCTATAGCCTTCCTCGATAAATAGGCTATCTAACACTGAAAGAATTTTCAAATCAGACCAGTAGTGTCGGAACCTATTCAATGCAAACAAACAAACAATCAAATCTTTCCTCTTTACAATACATATTACTTTAGATGTCATATTTAATTAATATAAATAATTTTACTGGGTGTAATTATACTTGTTATAATATTTTATGATTGTACTTTGTGACTTATAGCATCGTATTGGACTCGTCTGTAATGTTGCTATAATTGTTGATAAATAAATAAATAAATCAATACAACCCTATAAGTTAATATAATATTCTCTTGCCCTTACTCCAATTTATTTGGGGTCGGCGTAACATGTCTTCATCTTCCATACTTCTCTATTACTTGTCAACTACATTCCACTAGACGAAATACCTACTATGATTAGCACGAGCCATACGGCCTTAGAAATACTAGTACCACTGGTAAGTATAATAAATAAACCCGAGGCTACATACACCAGCTGCCTCCATTCATGTCAAGCCGAAGGTGAGACAGTGTCACTATCACAATGAATTTATTCAGGTTAAGACATCGGTCGTATTTCAACGGGCTCTTCTATTGAAGCCGTTTTCTTACAAGAGACACTCGATAAACTTGCTAGGGAAACTTGTGTTTTGTCTGACTTATGATCTGGATACCTTACCTAATATACCTACCTTCACGAAGTATTTTGAAGTATTTTCACCGATTGGTGTCGTTCAAATTCAAAAGTTTATTGCTCAACACAGTACATAATAAAACATTTCAGATGTCAAGTGAATGCGCAGTCCACTGTGTTGTACTTGTACCATTCGTCGTCGTTTATCGATATTTTCGCAGAAAACTGTTCCGAAGGGTTACCCTATAGGGTTTTCACAATGTACGATATACGACTACATACAGGGTTACACATTACACAATTTTATTTTTTGTTGTCTCTAAAATTCATTAGATAAATGTCATGCATACCTGTTATTTGCATGGTTACTAAAATGCCGATTTTAGATGTTAGTTTTATTTAAATTTTATTTTATTAAAAACAAATAAAATAACTGATAGCTATGAGCTCATGTCACAGATTTCATAGGCTTTATTTAGTTACAGATAAAGATTCATCGAATGTGTTCAGTTTATCAGATCCTGCTTATTTAAAAGTTCTATGTATCAAACAGCCAATGACCGGAACTTACTGGAAAATGGCAGTGAGTTAATTGTGTTGATTAGCCTTTTAGAAACCAGGTAAATAGGTACCCTACCCTAAATACAGAGTACAACACCACACAGTTCACCACCAACAAACAAGCAATTAAATACAGGCTCAGGCTAATATCGCGCTCATTTTAGCGGCAAATCGAGTTACTTATGGATCAGAAAATTGTATCGAAACGCATTGAAAGATAATAATGTAGTTAGAACAGGGATTTAGCTCGTAAACAGCTTATTATGACCGGATTTTCCTTTTATTGGGGAAATTCTTAGAAAATGGGTTTATTATCACGTACACCTCTGCTTGACCCTTCAGCGATTACAGGTGTCATGGTCTCTTTTATAATCCTGGTAATGGATTACAATCATTTATCTCCATGTATTAGTCAAGTGTTAAGCCATCTGTAGCGTGTGACTTCCAGCAAATATAAGGAAAGACTAGCTGTCCCGCGTAACTTCGTCTGCGTCACATTTTCCCCGTTTTCTCAATATTTTTCATTGCAGCTCCACTCCTATAGGTCGTAGCGTGATGATATATAGCCTATAGCCTTCCTCGATAGATGGGCTATCTAACACTGAAAGAATTTTTCAAATCGGACCAGTAGTTTCGGAGCCTATTCAATGAAAACAAACAAACAATCAAATCTTTCCTTTTTAAAAGCTTTTTTATAATATTAAGTTTAGATATTGCGTTTTTTTTTCTTTCTTCTTTAAGTTTTTTATAAATTCAATTCTAAAAAAAACGATTGAAATAAGGACTGTCAGACCAACGCCATCTGTGGACAGTGTCGCGACAAAGTCATCTATTTGACAGTGTCAGACCAACGCCATCTATTGTCAGCGTCAAACTAACGTTATCCATTGACATTTTCAGACCAACGCCATCTATTGTCAAAAGCTGAAACTAACGATCACCTCGACAAAACCCATGATTGTAGTATTACGTAGTTTTTGGTAACCCGTACCGCAATGCCGCATGCCAATGTCTGTATACAGAGGGCAGTATCTAAAACTAGTTTTTGCAATCCGCTGCAACTAGCAACATGACATTTAAAAAAAACATTTAATGTGGCTCTAGACAAACTGGGTGAAAATAGCACGACGGATTCCGCCAAAACTGGAAGGAATGAAGGGAGGCCTTTGCCCAGGAAGGGAATAGACGGCCTAGCAAAAAAGCAACCCTAATTAATTTAACAGGATTCTGGAAGTTGGATAGGCAGTCACTCCATGTAAAATACTGGTACTGCTGCATCTAGAATGGAATCTCACCCTGACTTCATAGGGAAAAGGCTAGGCAGATGTGCAGAACACCTGGGTCAGGACATAGGATACTTTTTATACCAGAGCAATGATTCTGAGGGATTATTACCCGGGGGAAGACCCAAGCAGATGCTAGTAAGTAATAGAAACCTCAACAAAATCTATCAGCAAGTTTATTTACATTAACAGCTAGCCTACATATGTTAACACTAAAATAATCTACTTCTTAGGGTTCAAAGCAGCTCCTTTGGGCTTCAGCCTATTCGCTAAGATAGTCTTTCTCTCATCCTCTTTGGCAGCTTCCAAATAGTTGTGTCTCTCTTTAGCAAAGTCCAATTCTGAACACAATTCAACAATTTTTGAAGCAATCTCTCTTTGCTGTAGCATCCTTTTCTTTTGTTTTACCTGAAAAAAAAGAAAAATAATGTGTATTGTCGATATAGGTATTAATAATACTGAATGTTTACTACTCAGAGATTTACTGGTGTACTGAATAAACTCAAAAGCAAATTTCATAAAGTTGATATTTATGGCATTGGTTAGCTTAAAGCAATACGCATCCAATTGACTAAGCCAAATCATATGAAAAAATATCATTATGTAAATAAGTAAACTATATTTAAACCACATTAATTTTCTCAGGACTGGCATTCCCTGACACACTGCTTTTGCATTTAGCACTACAGTATAGGCAGGTATCTAATGCTTCTGTGACAAATGTCTCTGTCTAGCCACCAGGCTTAAAGCAAGTCATCATCATCATCCGCCTAGCCTTTCGGCATCCAGTCTAACCAGATGCAGATTCCGCTGATTACCAGTATTTTACACTGAGCTACTGCCTATCTGATCTTTATAACCCAGTTAGTACTGGCATAAAGGTGGTTTTACCATTTACATGTATGTAAATAAATAATAGGAATGTTGAAGTAGAGTTTTATATCGTATTTAATGGCAATAAATATCAATATACCAGTAAAGGGGTTGGTCGTCCATCCAAATACGTGAAGTCGGGAGTGTCAGTAAGGATTCCTTCAGCGTTACGATTTAGAGGTAAACCTTTTTCTACTCGCCATTGCTTGCTCACAACAGTAGTGGTGCTCAGGGCACGACAAATCACTATAACAAAGTAATATATAGGAGGTAAAACAGGAATATCAACAGAAAACATGTTCTGTCACTTACGGGAAATGACTTACAATGCGTTTGCGATAAAGTTGCAACGTTTTTCATTAAAATACTCATAATTTAGAATAAAGATAACTTTTATTTATTTTTGAAACTAGCAAAATGCTCTTTTGAGGTTAGTTAGTATTGTCAATATTGTCATTGTGACAGTTAGTAGTACATAGACATAGACCATAGACCTTTCTTTTTTAATTTGTTCCTTGCGGAACAGGCTAAGGTCTGAGACCATGCTGCCTACATAGACCATAGATCTTGTCTGACTAACATCAAGAAAGTGTTGCCAAATCATATTACACTGACACATCTCTCGCTCCATATAATATACTGGCCTAAATCGAAATCAAAATATTTTTATTTTACATAGGCCTACACATCATCATCATCATTTCAACCCAAAAGACATCCACTGCTGGACATAGGCCTCCCCCAAGTGTCAATGTGGTACATTTTGAGGGGTTTTGCCATAATCGCCACGCTTGGCAGGCGGGTTGGCGATCGCAGTATGGTTGTTACAAAAGCACAGTGAACGCTGCTGCCCATTCTCTGGCAAAGTTAGTCGCCTCTTACGACGCGCACTTATAATAGCTTATAATAATATTAAAAAAAAACGACAAAACGGTGCTCGGTTCGGGTTGGTCGTTTCCTATGGTTACTCTTTTAGAATCATTTGGTTTTACAATATTTCTGTTACAGCGTTAGTAAGTATTATTCGTGTGATGTCCTCCTAGGACATCACACGAATCATCGACAATCATCATCATCGGCAATAAGACAAGTCATTGCTTACTACAAAACGTAGAACGATAAAAAGTTACCAAGGATCTAGAAATCTATAAAGCCTACAATGTCCACACATTTACAAACAATCGGTAAATAAGAAAAAAAGAAAGAACCAAAAATAAAAGAAAATATTACAATTTGGTATTCAGTTGCATCCGATTAGATTGGAAGCCGACCCTAACATAGTAGGGAAAAGGCTTGGTAGATGATGAGAGATTAAAAAAAGCGAAAAGGCTAGAATTGTCTATGGCTATAACTATTTTTTACTTGACCCAGCTGTGAGTTCTCTGTTGTCACCTGTAGTATCATTCATTCATTTTTGACCAATGAAGAGCGCACCTGCTGTTAGGTTCTACCAATAGCGACACAGAGAAATTAGTCATGAATATTTTTAATACCCTTGAAAGCCTTGAATTGCGCGATTGAAAACAGTCGATATTCAATTCTAAGAAGAAACTGACATATTTTGTGCTCTTGAAACGTGAATTCGTTGCTGAATTTATCGGATTTTTGTGTTATTTTGCCAAGTGTTTGTGTTTGTTAATATAAGAGGCAGCAGGTTTATCCTTAAACCAGGTATGTTTGTAATAATATTTACGAAATATGAAAACAGATCGATCGGTTGTTGCGACATTCCGTCTAGTACTTTCCAGGGTGGATTTTATATTATTCCGATAGAAACTGGATCTTTCTGTTTGTTTATTAATGTGATTTATGATAGCTTACATAAGAATTGCACTGTATTTGCCCTGATTTATGGTAAACGCGTAATATAGATTAAAACAAAACAATGCTGCGTCACAGCATCAGTTTAATTATTAAATTTACTAATAAGTATCAAGAATCACAGCGTGTTTTAAGATTTTAAAACAGAAAAATACGAATAAAAGAGACATGCGTTTTTAACTGAACTCAAGTAATTACTGAATATCATTTAAACATACAATTTTAGAAAATTGAAGTGTCTGTTTGTAATATTAAAATAACCGTTTTTTACTACATGCCTAAGAATGTACAAACGGTACATATACCGAAATAACATTTTTTTAAATTTTTGTCTGTCTGTTTGTTTGTCCGGCATATCTCTGGAACAGCTGGACCGATTTTGACGGGACTTTCACTGGCAGATAGCTGAAGTAATAAGGAGTAACTTAGGCTACTTTAATTTTAGTAAATTCTAAAACTAAAATTAGTATAAAAAACCTATTTTTTTTTTTTGGTAAACTCCACGCGGACGAAGTCGTGGGCACAGCTAGTCTCAGAATAAGAATAACACCGTAGTTTTTGTTAATGCGTAATCCAAATCGTTGTTTTGATTCTAAATGCATACAATAATTTATATGCATCTCATGTCATCATGTCATCTCATGTCTGTTGATACAAACCCATCAATTAATATTTTATATATTACATTCTTTCCAGCTTCTACAAGACTTCCAAATTAATATTAAATGTTGCTTGATTTTATTTGAAATTCAGAATATGTAATAGCTTTTCATTCTGAAATTATTATAATTTCTTTTACTTTCACGCTACATTTTACTCCATCATAAAATAATTTACATAGAAGAGTAAGTATATTATTCTTATCTATTGTTTACGTTGTTTCAGCTTATCTGTGTGTAAGTTCCAGAAAGCTGTCAAAACGGCAACCGAAAGTCTAAACTCGAAAGACCAACCGAATTACAACACCATGTGTATGTATCTTTTTTTAAATTTCTAACTAACCATAGACTTTTTTGTTTTTCCCTGCAGCCTGGGACTATGTGGCAGAATCAAGGTGTTTATCCCGGAGGTCAATGATTAATATTATTTTATCACTGGATCAATTTTATGATAAAAGATCTAAAATAATAGTGATATTTAGAGGGAAGAAGACTTAACAGATAAATGATTCAAAGTTTCTATGAAAAGAAAAAACAGCACTATTTTAGAGCACATTATTTATCAGTATTGCTAACACCGGATAAAATATTCTTTCATTAAGCTGTGTACATTTTTTTTATTTTTGGAAATAGTCATAACAATGAACAAATACCTAGGTCTTTTATCATTTAATTGACAATATATGTTGCATTGCACCCTGCACAGGCACTTGCTATCTCTAAATACTTAAGTTACATGGATCTATCATTACTATAAATACCTACCACCTGAAGTAACAACAATGATTATCATATCATTGGTATCAAATTACTCAGAATATGGATTTAACACCTTCACTGCCACTCCGGTCACCGGTGACCTAAAACAATACATTTTCAATTGTCTATTGTATGGCAGACAACGTGTTAAGGAAATCAGGTAGAACAGTAACAACAACAACTATTAAGATGCCTATGAGGCCTATTAGGGCTCCTTGAGATAATTACACCTAACTAACAGTATCATAGTTCTATGTGTATTACACTAACTTGAGCCTAGCTTTCACTGGCTAAGTACTGAAAGCCTAGTGCTGTGAACATTGGACTGCCGAGTCATAGGTCCCAAATTCGAACCCGAGACACGCACCTCTGATTTTTCGGATTTATGTGCGATCGTGGGTGTTGTATATTTATCACTAGTTTCAGAGAAAGAAAACATTGTCCTAACAATGTTTGTAACCCTGTATGTTACGTTGCAGAAATCAGCCTGCTATACAATACAACATTGTGAGGAAACCAGCATGCCTGAGAAATATTTCGCTAAGGCATGTAAAGCCAAGTCAGAGGCCCATCACAGCCCATGGGCCGCATTAAAACTCCGACACTAGTTTAGGCACTAACCACATGAAAAAGGTTACAAAATCAACCATGCTCAAGAAGGGAATTTCAACCTTCTTATCCTCAAAGTAAGAAACCATCTAGATCGCAAATGGTAAACATATAAGCGCGAAAATTGCCTGACAAGTATTTTATGCACTTTCTTCCATCAAAACTCATCATGTAAACAGGCCCCTTAACTTCGAATATTCTGGTTTTTCGTAATCAAAGGCAATATGTCATAGTTATCAGACATATAGGGATGTTTACTGTATATTATATTTATCTGTTTGGTGACATTATCTCTTGTGAGTAATAACAAATATTTGTGATCTCATGCACTTAGTTCTGTGTCTGTAAGTGTTTGTAGAATGTTATCTACTTTCTTTTGTTCAATGTTCAAATATACAGGGTTAATGGTAATTGGATGCATTCCTTTGAAGTAGTTGATACTAAACCTAACTTGCATTTTTAACCCCTGACCAAAAACGAGGGGTGTTATAAGTTTGACGTGTATAACTGTGTGTCAGCATGTGGCATCATAGCTCCGAAACTGATGAACTGATTTTGATAAAATTGGTTTTGTTTGAAAGGTGTCTTAATCGAGAGTGTTCTTAGATATGTTTCAAGAAAATCCGCTCAGCCGTTTGAAGATTATCACCTTTTTGCTAGTTGATGAAGGGATATAAACCACTTCCACAGGTCTGGTCGATTCGAAATTTGAAATCTTGTCACTTTCCACCATGGGTATCACCAGCGTCGGGGGTTTCTTAAATTTTTAATTTCATTTTTTTTATTATTTCTTGATGTTGTTGTTACAAATTACTTACAATGAGATCAGGAAAGCATTAACAAGACCAATACTAAGTATGGATGTCTATCTTATCTTTAAGGAAAAAACAGTGGGCAGTCGGGGAGAAACAAGGATGATTATATGACTATTATAGATGATGACAGATGGAGACGTAAGACTTGCCTGTGAACCGCCCCTAAATAAACTGAGCAAATTTCCCTGTCCTCTTTCAATTCAATTTACAGTCTAAACTATTGTCTCATCGAGTCTTCTATGACAACATTATTGATCCCTCTGCCATTATCCGCGACCACTGCAGATGACTTTTGTCTAACTCCTATACTCCTGGTCGTTCCAGGACAGGAGTCACTGAGTCATAGACTCCACTTTACTTAGTAAAGCAATTGTTTCACACAACTGTGATCATTAATGCTTTAAGGATGCAGTTCATATTCGAATGAGAAGCCATACTGTACATAGGTTTATTTGAATTTTGCTCTTAGATTTTCGCAAATGGTGTTTTTTTTCACACGGCTGTATAGAACTGTCAATTAACAAAACCATGTGTATGTCAATGTTCTTTCTTGCTTGCATTTTTATTGTTGTTTCTCGTGATGTATGGTAATGGCTTTACGTCTTTTCATATATTCATATGCTATACTCTATTCCCCATGCAGATATTGTTTGTCTAATAATGCAATCATATTGGCAATATAAAATTAATTTTTGTTTTATCAATACCGGTATCCGTTTCCAGCAAGCCTGTCAAGTTTCGTTAGCTAATTTACTGTGCTGGAGCCATGTGTTGTCTGCTTTAGATGGTCATCTTCCAATTCAACTTTTCTTTCATGGGCAGCTAAAGAACTGCTTATAAAAAAATGATGTGATGTGAAACATCTATTAATATTAGAACGCATAATTCAAATTAAATTTAGTGTATGAATATTAGGATCTTTGTATTGTAATTTTACACAGTAAATATTACATTAATATTTTCTTTTATTGATATAATGTAAATCGATCAAATCTGCATCGGACCTGAATACATCTAAACTAATATTATAAAGAGGAAAGATTTGATTGTTTGTTTGCATTGAATAGGCTCCGGAACTACTGGTCCGATTTGAAAAATTCTTTCAGTGGTAAATAGCCCATCGAGGAAAGCTATAGGCTATATATCATCACGCTACGACCAATAGGAGTGGAAAAGCAATGAAAAATGTTGCGAAAACGGGGAAAATGTGACGCAAACGAAGTTGCGCCGGACAGCTAGTCACTAATAAAAAAAAAACAATCCAAAACAAACATTAGTTTAATGGGAAAATAAGGTTTATTTTACGAGGCATAAAGGGGGCGTAACACCATATCCCGCCACGTCATACGAGTCGGTTTTACTGCCTAGTCGCGCATATAGATGCTTCACATCGAAGACTGACATAATAAATACATTTTGGAGACCACTACAAAATTAAATAAATGTATGACATAACCTTGTATGTAATTTAAATACTACCAACTAGTGAAAGTAACTTTCTACATAGAAAGTGGAGATTCTTTTTGTTCTCTCTGTTTTTGGACTGTTCTGTCACATGTGGGCATAGTGCTGATAAGCTGGCACCAAACGTAACGAGGCCGAGGTCAAGAGAGGTCCCATTAAAATAAGCTAATTGGGCAATAATAGGTCATCCTTCTTCGGCTTTTGGGAAAAACTGCACTATGAACTATCATGATGTAGTAGAAAGAGGGGTCAGTCAGCTGCTTAGGCCTATAGTGGGTCGAACATTTCACCTGTAAAGTCCACTATTAGAACTGTCTGAGGAGATATTATGCTAGGAAACGTAGAGGATCATTTTCGTAATCATCATCATCTGCCTAGCCTTTTCTCAAACTATCTTGGGGTCGGCTTCCAGTTTAACTGGATGCAGCTGAGTACCAGTATTTTACATGAAGCGACTGCCTATCTGACCTCAACAACCCAGTAACTGGGTAATACGATACCCCTTGGTAAGATTGGATGTCAGATTTTTGGCATCTGGCTACTCGAAACGACTTTCTGAAAGATCTACAAATGACAGCCGGGAACAACGGCTTAACGTGCTTTCCGAGGCACGCAGGAAACTCGGTATGTAATTATGGTCACCCATCTACGGACCAACCTCGGCAAGCACAGCTTAACCTTAAAGATCGACCCGTGCGGCTGTTATTATTTAGTCACGAGCTTCTCGTTTTCGTAATATGATGACTTAAATTGCCTCCTTAGTCTAGTGGCCTCAAGCGCGAGTGCTGAGTCACACAAATCCAGACTCCATGACTGAGAAATTCCTGATGGAAAAACCCAATACAATTTTGCCCGACCTGCACGCGTACCAAGACCACTGTAGAAACGGGTTAAGTCGACGGAAGAATCAACAAAACGACAGATTGTCATTGTCTATCTGTCGATTCTTCCGTCGACATAACCCGTTTCTACAGTGGTCATCATACTACGCATGCTGGACCTTTCTCAGTAGCAGCCCCGGAGTCCGGATTTGTGTCCAGTTTATGGCAATAGGCCCGCTCCCTATTACATAGGACTTGAAACATAACTAGCGAAATGTGGGTGTACTATTTGGTACCCCTCTGCCTAACCCTTCGGGGATTATAGGTGTGATGTTATGTTATGTTATGATGACCTAAAAACTTTAGGCCGTCTACAGGGTTATTGGTAAAACACCAACAACCTCATAAGAGGTCGTTGTACTCATCATTATGATCAAAACTTACTATGGGACCAAAAAAAAAAATCTGCTGTTCCGTACTTAATGTTCACATAACTCGTCAAAATGTAGGGAACAGCTGTTTTTTTTTTCATGATTTCGGGTTTGGTCTCATAGTCAAAGTTGTTCATAATGATGAGTAGAATGACCTCTTAAGAGGTTGTTGGTGTTTTACCGATAACCCTGTATAAGTATAAATAACTCTAGTCGAGCCAAGCATAGCATTCAGACTCCTACGCTTAGCTGGATTAGAGTTTTGCTTATTAGGTTGACCTTGCTATTGCCTCCAGATGACCCCCCATTCAAATGGACTTTGCGCTGATCTGTGATATGATAACTAAGATAAGACATATTTTAACTGGTGGTCCATATCTTTTACCAGTTATGTATTCGTCTCTGTCCATATGTAAATTAAAATTTATTGCGTCATTTTCTTTCTACAACCAAAACCAGACGTCCTCGCTCGAGTGAGAACTACAAATAAGTATTTACTCACTCATTTCAGAAAATAACCTCCATCAACCACCGGTAGTTTCAATAATCAGTACTTTACGTACGTGAGATAATCTTATTAACGGTACAAATGGGTAGGCATGAAAAGTACAGCATTATAGACGCTCACTACTGCACAATATACGTATGTGTGAAAATAATAATTTTCGACGTCACCTGTACTCATAAATGCATTGTGTGTGTCTGTAGTCAATAAACACACACACACAAGCTTGTAATTGATCACACACACACACACTAACAGTTTTATACCAGCGTGCGTTGTAAAGTTGCCACGAATGTGTAAGAGATTTTTACATATAATAATTCTACAACTTCATAAACATTACATCGGTGCGGTCTCAACCCCTGTATTAGGACAACCTGTATGACAGGGGTTGAGGAAAACAGTTTTAAAACTTTGTTTACATACATACCAGGCCGCTCTCACTGATAGAAGGCCTTTGTCCTAGCATTGGGTTATGGAATAATTATAGCATGATTATGCTATGTATGACATTCTACTCTTACTGCAGATTTAGGGGCCTCACAGAGGGCCGTGACAAAGTGACAATTCATAATATAAACTACGTTTGCGACCATATTAAGAATTTTAACGTGATTAATATTATTACCCTATTATGATTCTGCTATAGCGGTAATTTTAGGCCCCGAGAACGCCAGTTACTATCGACATACCAATTTCTTTCTTTTAAATCTATTTTAAATTAGGTATTTCTATTACCATACGGTATTTCCTTTCATTAGTGGCGCATGCTGTTTTCGCGTTGTTTTCCTCATAGGAACTGCAATACTGATAAGAAACAATGGGTTTTTATACCGTAGTTTTTTATGCTGATTCCTGGAATTTTACGATAATTATGTCAAGAACAATAGAGAAAAACTAACTCCATCTCCATCATATTGTTCAATTCGATTTCAAATATAAACAAGTAAACACTTGGCCCTTAAAATAAACATTCTCTTCCTACTCGTTTTTCTAACATGGACACTAACTTCTCTACGTATTAGCAGTCATCTCAGAGTCCATATACCTCTAAAGGTATTAAGCCACAGTTCAGCATTTTATAAAGTTGAATAAGACACTCTTATTGATTGGCTAACTTTCAATGTCACTCCAATTACGTCTTCTGGTCTTTAATCGATCACAGACCGAGCCGACCAAAAATTCTGCACTAGCGTCTTGGATCTTGGTTGAATTTATTCTCCAGTTAAACTCCGATGAATAAAAATGTTCTGGCGAAGACTGGTTTGACTCATAAGCAATAGCTGTAGACCGTACGCATTTCGCACCGCTATAGCTGCCTTTCCCTTTTGAGAATACACACACACGAGTGACGTAAATGTCTTCACTTTTGTGAAACCGACAGTCCACTCAAGTCGTGACGTCTTTTTGACGTAAAACCTTTCGTCTCTGAGTCATAGGATGAGTGCTTGCTTATATGGACGGATCTATAAACGTGATAGTGTCGCTTCGATACTACGTCTTACTCACAATTTCACAATAAACTGTCCATATTATTACTTTCTTTTTTCTGTGCAATATGAACACTAATACGCGTTATAATAAGAAATCGTTGATGATGACTTGAGCCAATGATTAATTCTTGAAAGGATATTCCTCAGCCAAATGCTGATAATAGTATGGTAGTCATACTAACAAATTAGTTTAAGACATTTAAAGATATGTAGTTGTTAAGACTAATCAGTACTTCATAAATAAAATGTTTTCGGGAGATTCGAGTAAGACTGTCCCAAATTTAAAAACCGGCCAAGTGCGAGTCTTACTCGCACACAGGGTTCCATAGCCCCAAACAATATTTTGAACTGTCATTCATTAGTTAGTAGTAGTTGGTAAACTTCCACTCAACCGCAAAACTAAATTGGTTTTTCATAGTATGTTTATGAAAAACAAAGTTACTGCTGCAGTTTGATGAAAAAGTCCCATATCTCAAAAACTAAACATCATATCGTATTGAAACCAATTTTCGTTGATAGTTTTTTTTACGTTCTATAATCCTAAATATTTTCAGAATTTTCCTCCTCTTACTTTAGAAATTAGAGGGGGGGGACACACATTTTACCACTTTGGAAGTCGCTCTAGCGCAAACTATTCAGTTTAGATAAAAATGATATTAGAAACCTCAATATCATTTTTGAAGACCTATCCATAGATACCCCACACGTAGGGGAATGATTAAAAAAAAAATTTTAGTTTTCAGTTCTATGTATGGGGAACCCCAAAGAGCCATTTGGCTACGGAACCCTAAAAAGTAACGTCCTTACGTCCTTAGCAACTTTTTTAAATTATGAATTTATGATCAAAAGGAATTCACTCTTGGGCATAAAGCATATTAATACCATCTTAATTTTAACGCCTGGCATAAAAAGTAAACACTTGGCTGTCCTTCATATGTCTTGGCTCCGATTCAAATACACCGATCGATATCCAAGACACCATTTAGGGCGAAGATAATAAATTGACAAAAACGGCATAAAGTGCTTGTCATGCCCTACGTTTAACGCCTGTGCTTAACAAAAGGAAAGAAATAAAGGCAAATGATACCGTTTTAGAAGTAGAAACCCTTTCAAAATTTGGTCTCGATTCACTTTTGAATCCCGTGACGTATGGTACAGGAAAATTGATCGTAGATGAGAAATGAGGCAGACAAATAAGGGATGGACGAATTGAGGGCAAGATGATGTGCCTAGGAAAAGTAGGAAAGAAGTGTAACTCGTGAAGTGCGTCATGAGTTCATGACTTCATGAGTCATAAATTGACAACAGCGGACTCATAGGGACTGCCCATCTCCCTAAACACACTCATAGTCTGCGAACTCGACTCAAATGCCAATTGTTAGTTCGTTTATCAGCTAACATAAAACCATCTTGTCCTACAAGATAAGAGAAGAGAGACAGAGGAATGGAAATTCCTCTGTCTCTCTTCTCTTATCTTATAAAAATGTTTTTTGCGAACGGTTCGCCAGTGGAAACAAAAGACCAACGCCTGTTTACATTCATCACGGCCTCGAATATATGCTATATGTTTACATAGCAATGACTCATAAGGTTTAAAAATAAAAATTTGTGGAATATCTGTATAAAATTCGTGTTATTCAATTAACGTCATTTAATAGCAATTATTTGTCAACGATAAGGTATCGAAAGATAATTCAATGTTATTAATCATCTCATTGTCCAATTTAATTAATCGCGTATTAGGACGTTCGGGAAAAAAATTAACGAATTCCCGTTCGTCCTACTAAGGGGACGAAGTCGGTGGGAGGAACGGGAATACACGTAATTAATTATGTAAAAACATAAGACATACCTCGATGACACATCAAGCTATTTCTTTCCAGTATAACATGGCCTAGCTTTGTATAGATTTCACGTACAATGCACCCGACCTTTTAACGTGCACGTCTTGCTACATCGTTCTCACATAATGTACCATCTCAACATGAATGACGTTACCAAGGTTTTTGTAACAAGATTCTGATTTAAAAGTGTCCATGGAGTTTCTTGCCCATTCTTCTCCATAGAGATCTACGCTTTGGAATGGGCAACTACAGTACTTTCACAGTTATTATGTCTTGGGAATGGGACTGTGGCTTAATTTTTATTGTTGTTCGACTATTCAAAAATGCCTGGAACTGGCCTACTTGAATTAAATGATTTTGATTTCAAAGAGAGATCCGTACAAACTGGTTTTGTATAGCTTGATTGGCCGTCGTGCATGCATAATGAAATAACTGTTGCTATAAGTATCAGCAAAACGTGCTCTCTGCTATTTTAAATAATTCTCAGTACTGAGAGTAATAATATCGTGCATGAACAAAATGTCTTGGCTGGCAAAACTGTTATCGGGGAACCCCCGTTCATAAAGTCGCCCCATTTGCCAACCTTCACACATTCTATTATCGTTTGTTATCGTATACTGTTTATATCACGATCAACCCACGCGATTTTGCACCTTATTGCATTAAAAATATACTGCAAATTGTATTTAGCAACACACTTCTCTCATTCGCAGTATGCAGTAACTCCACACTCCATATTATAGTGTTTATGTTATTTGAGACACCTTAACATTTGAAGCACAATCTAATTCAATACTTAATTCAGTGCTGGTAAAGTCTGAAATGGGACGCATTTAGGAAACTATGTTCTAACTGTATTAAAGATTGGGTGTCATATTTGTCTACCTCTTGTGCATTCTGTATTTCATTCGTTATTGTCAAGTGTCTGTGGGTGCAATGTCTGAGTCCAAAGGTGTATTTGTGAATTTAAAACTATATTAATATTTTTACTTAATTGCACACGTATATATATTTTTTAAATATTGTGTTTTTGTCTGTGTCAGTTATTTGTCCACCCAGTGTACACTGCCTGTGTCTGGATATTGCTAATAATGTGAAATGTCAAAGTAAATTGTATGTTTTTAAGCCTTGTCTCGTTTTGAAAAACGGTTGTTTTTAACCCTCGACCAAAAAAGAGGGGTGTTATTGGCATATTTATTATACATCAAATATTGGCTTTAAATCTGGATTTGACAGTGAATGAAAGCTTATTTCTGGCCAAGCTCAAAGCAGCTCCTTAAAAAAAACATGCGCGACATGGCTTACTGTTTACATTTCAAGGGCTTCGAAGTTTTCATACATTTTACTGATTGAAATCCAATACCTTAGCTTTTATCCCTCACTCACCAAATAAAGCTCCTCCTCCTGCTTGATTTTCGACGTCTTTTCATATTTAATTAAGATAATGTAATCAGTTCCTCTCGAAGGCAAAGATAGCCCCATTTATTCTCTTTTATAAAATGTTATGCAATTTCTAAGCCCCTGAAATGTTTTTTTTTACACACAGTCGTGACTGCTATTTAACTTAAATTTATTTTTCTCACATTTAAATTATAATACTCAGACAGAAAACTTTTTAGTTTTCAGATATTTTAAGTATGTAAAGCAAAAATATTTGAGCCAACCTTTGTATAACTGATTAAGATTTTACTACGACTTAAATCGATAGTGTCTTAGGCTTCAGTGATAATAATATCAATATCAACTCTTGAAAGATCACAAAAATAACCAAAAATATCTCGTTACATAATGCTGTGACAGACATGACATCATAATGAAATCAACACTTTAATAGATGGTGTTGTTAGCACACCTCGGTCTAGCTTCCTTCTGATTTAGATCTGACCAAAAAGTGTTATTTTACTAGAGGTTATGGAACTTCATTTTAAATTATTTTAAGCCGCATACTTTGTCAAGTTGTCAGACTGTCTTTTTAGGGTTCCGTAGCCGAATGGCAAAAAACGGAACCCTTATAGATTCGTCATGTCTGTCTGTCTGTCTGTCTGTCTGTCTGTCTGTCTGTCTGTCTGTCCGTCCGTATGTCACAGCCACTTTGTTCCGAAACTATAAGAGCTATACTTTTGAAACTTGGTAATTAGATGTATTCTGTGAACCGCATTAAGATTTTCACACAAAAATAGAAAAAAAACTTTTATTTTTGGGTTTCCCCATACATAGAAGTAAAAACCAAAATGTTTTTTTTCATCTGACCCATTCGTGTGGGGTATCTATGGATAGGTCTTCAAAAATGATATTGAGGTTTCTAATATCATTTTTTTCTAAACTGAATAGTTTGCGCTAGAGCCACTTCCAAAGTGGTAAAATGTGTGTCCCCCCCCCTCTAATTTCTAAAGTAAGAGGAGGAAAATTCTGAAAAAATTTAAGTTTGTGGAACCTAAAAAAAACTATCAACGAAAATTGGTTTCAATAAGATGTGATGTTTAGTTTTTGAGATATGGGACTTTTTCATCAAACTGCAGCAGTAACTTTGTTTTTCGTTAACATACTATGAAAAACCAATTTAGTTTTGCGGTTTAGTGGAAGTTTACAACTAATACTACTAACTAATGAATGACAGTTCGAAATATTGTTTGGGGCTATGGAACCCTGTGTGCGAGTAAGACTCGCACTTGGCCGGTTTTTTTTATTAAATCTCCTTACACAAAATTATTTATTTTTTACAGTCTGACGTGTCCTTAACATTGAATTTAATTAATTACCAAGTGTTACACAATATGTTCAAACTATGCCGTCGTCACATTTTATTAAGGTCAAAGAATTCATGATCTTGAATATTCTCTGAATTGAAGATAAAATTATACAAAACAGAATATTTGAATCAATTACATTCTATAAATAATTTTCCGGATTTTCTATACCAATTTAAAATTCATTAAATATGTTGAAATAAGAGGATAACTTAAATGGTGGTCATGACTGTGTCGATACTCCCAAAACCCATGACGGTACTTATTTAACATTTTGAATATTCACAGATCAGAATCAAGGCGGTTATCCGCAGGGCGGTTACCCTCCACCCGGGGGCTACCCGCCGCCCCCACAAGGAGGATATCCTCAGGGAGGCTATCCACCACCGGCTGGATATCCTCAAGGAGGCTACCCGCCACCGGGCGGTTACCCACCAGCCCCTACATACGGCGCGGGCGTAGGATATGGCGAGGTAAGCTGGTTGAATATTTATTTTATTATCCTTCGAGATAGGAGGAGCTCGTGGCTAAATAATCACAGCCACCCAGGTCCATCTTTAAGGTTAAGCCGTGCTTGCCTTTGTTGGTCTGTGGATGGGTGACCATAATGACATATCGAGTTTCCTCCGTGCCTCGGAAAGCACGTAAAGCCGTTGGTCCCGGCTGTCATTTGTAGATCTTTGACAGTCGTTACGATTAGTCAGAAGCTAAAAGTCTGACATCCAGTCTTACCAAGGGGTATAGTATTACCCAGTTACTGGGTTGTGTAGGTCAGATAGACAGTCGCTTCATGTAAAATACTAGTACAGCTGCATCCGGTTAGACTGGTAGCCGACCCCAAGATAGTTTGGGAAAAGGCTAGGCATATGATGATCCTTCCAATGTGATGAGGAGAGACACATGTGACTAAAAGAGTGATGAATATAATGTTTGTGGATGGAGAGTAAGAAGAAGACCAAAGAAAACATGGATGGATTGTGTGAGAAATGATATGAAGCAAAAAAGGAGCGAATGAAAAACAAAATGGAAAACAAAAATATTTTGCTCTGACCCCAAATAAAATTGGACAAGGGTAGGAAGATGCATGTGATGATGACGCTTGACTGAAAAGGTGTATGTTGTGTCCAAAACTTCTCTACGTATTTGTAATCGGCACCTTTATAAAGCCATGGGAATTTATAAAACATTGAATGAATGTACTGTAGTAGCATGGCATTGTATTCGACGCCGACGCAACACACGCAATCACTCATATTTATAACATAATATTTTGAGTTCAAGGTTATCATTTAAAATAGCTTGTATGCAGCACTATTCTTACCTGAGTGACCTGGAATTCTTTTACGAAGCAGGTTTAATTATAGGTCATAGGTTGTTTCATAATACCAGCCTCCATTCTTACCTAATAGTGCAGGGCAAAGTGCTCTTGTCATAATGAGAAGTTATAGGCATTGAGCACCATGCTCGAGGCGGATTGGCGACCCACATTTACTAAAAGTCTGGGTTTCCTCACCATATTTCTCTTCACCAATATCAGTGACGGCTATATTTTATCAGCAATTTACTCAAGAAATATCGACCTATCATAGTTAATTAAGATAATAATTATAACTCATACATAATATTGAACAACTACCTCATGTTCGTAAAATTGGCGCAGACGACGAAAAAAGAACAGTTAAAGTTTATATGTAATCCTATTAGGGTTTAACCTCATCTACTAGCACGGAATCGCACTTTTCCTTACTCCTATCCTTTTCTGTCGTTCAGAACTGTCATTTGTTAGAGCAAGCTGCCGACCGCATCGTCTATGCGGCCGCGTGCGTAGCATTCCTGCTCTCGTACATCGCTCTTGCCAATGACGGTTCTGAACGATAGATAAAGAGCATGAAAAAGTGCGATTCAGCGCTGCTAGATGTGCCGCAAGCCCGCAACCCTTAGGAGCGTTTACACCTTACGACATTTCATACAAACTTTTAAGTACTTCTTTTCCGATATGACTGAACCAATTTTAATGAAACTTCATACGCATAAGCAGAAAAACATTATCGAAAGAAGTGTTACAGCTAAATTAGACCGATTATTAATCTATAGAAACAGAAATTTCCAATCATCTTTTTTTTAAAGACATTTCGAAAATGTTTTTTTAGTAACTTTTTAGACCTATGTATTCTGCGTATTCTGCAGCAGGATACAAATGAAACTTAATAATACGCATAAGCAGGATTCCTGTTTATGCATATTAAGTTTCATTGAAATCGGTTACGACAAGCGAAGTATCGATTAGTTTGCCTGCCGTTACAGTCTGTCTGGTAGGCCATGAAAAGACTATATGACTATTAAACGTAATTACGTACTCAGTAGAAAACATGACTTGTACACAGAAATGTATAAATTAATTAATTACGAAGTGGCTTATGTTTCTTTGAATGCAAGCAGGGACGCACGGTTTTAGACTAGTGAGTGAGTTATTTTATCGATTTCCTTGAAGGCGAAGGGTGTGGGAATGCCCCATTGGTGCATTCTAATAGCACGTATATTTCATGAGTATTTATTCAGTTTTGTATTGGTTATGTAGAAATGGATTTGGTTATTTTTGAAAGTATTGTTGGTATTAGATCAGAGCCGTTTCACATTGTTGACTTTAAGTCTGTCTAATCTGTTTTGTCTGTTTTTGCTCTGTATGGTGTCGGACGTAAAGAATAGCACCATCCCATATCTTCCCGTGGGTGTCGTAAGAGGCGACTAAGGGACTTTCCAGAGAATGGGCAGCAGCGTTCTCTGTGCTTTTCTAGCAACCGTACTGCGATCGCCAACCCGCCTGCCTAGCGTGGCGATTATGGCAAAACCCCTCATGTTATGTCAATGTGGCGAAACTTGGGGGAGACCTATGTCCAGCAGTGGACGTCTTTCGGCTGAAATGATGATGATGAATCTGTTTTTGCAGCTTTGCGTTAGTTTTTTGTTTTGTAAATTCGTACGATTTTGGCATCGAAAATTCAACTAGCCTGTGACCTTTTATATTATTATCGCTATCAAAAAAGTCTTCAAATTTTGGTGCGGTTTTTTTTTTCAATTTTAAAATCGTTTTTATTTACTTACTTGATCTTTAGACGCTTTACAATACAATTGATATATAAAGGTTAGGAACGTTGTGATGTCGATATGTTAGTTCTCCAAATGTGTCAATTATAAAACCACTCCGACCACTTCTTGAGAATCTTTTTTATCTTAAATATTAACATAACGCTAATCCGGTTTGTACTATTATAGCAACAAAGTGATCTTTGACTACTGATAAGAACCGTATCTCTAATCAGTAAAAGAGCCTCTATGCTTATGATGCTACTGATAAGCAAACATATTTATTTCAAAATAGATTTTTCTTCGGATTCGTGATTGTTTGCAAGAATAGTACTGCGAGAAATGTCTTATCAGACTTCAAATGATTATAAACGTGCAATTTCAAATGAAGTCTATACGTTGACTTTATCTAGGAACTCTGAGAAAAGTTTTGATTATGAATGTGGCTGGATGGCTATGGAAAATAGATAAAGCCAAGATAAATTATGGATGAATCGCGGAATTAACTGGAAACTCAGTATCTAAATTAATTAAATAAAATCATCAGAAAGGGGAAAAATGCCAAATTGACGTCTAATAGAGATGTATGGCAGAATTCGATTCCTGTTACTACACCAAATTAATATACGGGCTAGAAGATACTGATGATGAACTTCCTCCGCCCAGAGGAACCATTATGTGAATGAAACTTTTACAAAAATTAAAAATTGGTTGTCTGTAAAGTCGGTTTACGGACGATAGTTTAACGTGACAACGTCATAACAAAACATGATGAAATGATTGCATACTATTATGAATAGCAAGCCGATCGTGCCTTTCGCTCGCTCGTGCAGCGCTCTCGCTCTGATCGTAACGTTACAATGAGCGTAACGTTTCAATGAGTCATCCTTTTTCGTGCGTGCAGCCAGTGTTCATCGATTTATTAGACGTTGTCACGTCAAAAATAAATTTATCATTAGTACTGCGTATCAGAACTACTGGGTGGATGGAGAGGGAGAGGAAACCAAAGAAAAGATTGATAGATTGTGTGAGGAATGATATGAAAGAGTAAGGAGTATGGGAGAGTGGGAGAAGAAAACGTGTTGCGCCGTCCCCAAGTAGACTAGGACAAGGCCAGGTAGATGATGATGATACAGCATATCGGAACTGCCGCAGCTTGGCTTCTCCATGTGTGATCCTTATGCCGTTAGTTTTGCTACAATAAGTCATTATGCTGACGATTATAATTATCCAGTTGAACTCCTTATTTTACACCCACATTTAAATTGTGGTATTGTTGGTCATCATCATTACCTTAATGATTAAATTGACTCACGGGCCGGGTGTTTATAACAGGTATATTACTAATGGCAATACAAATATACTGTCCTTCTAATACTTTATCATATCACCTCGATTGTCGTATAGAAATGAATGGCATGATTTATAAATTCCTGGTAACTTATCTGGTTGAACATTGTGATCCAAATTCTGTTTGAAGATAAATACTGGTAAGCTGCATCCGGTTAGACTGGAAGTCGATCCTATTAATAACATAGCTGGGGAAAGAAGGAGGGGATAAGTAGGACTACTACCACTAAATACTACTATCAGTATCACTAGTGATACGGGTAGTAGTATTTTAACCATTTTTAGGGTTCCATACCCAAAGGGTCAAACGGGACCCTATTACTAAGACTTCGTTGTTGGTCCGTCTGTCACCAGGCTGTATCTCATGAGCCGTGATAGTTAGCCAGTTGAAAGGACAATGCCAGAACCTCTATAGAGCTTTGACCTATCAAATAAAAGTTGGACTACAGGCATGCCAAATGTAGCATTCTATTGCTGCTTTATTAGTGATAAGTAATAACATGTTTAAATGCCTTTAGAACTTGCGGTTTCTGTTTAAAACTAAGAACAACTATTACATTTAGGTTAGGTAAATACCTTAATCTAAAAAATCGAATGAAATCTGTAGCAAGAAGCACAAGGTCGCGAGTAGGCGAGATCGAGTCCTTGTATAAAAGCAAAAATCTTCGTGATAATGCTCACAGAGAGATTACGGAGCGTTATAACAAACAGAACAGAACGAATGTCAATGAATGACTTTTTGACATGACAATTAGCGCGTCAATGACGGTCCGTTACCCTTAATCATTCATCATTCATTCATTTCAGCCCAAAAGACGTCCACTGCTGGACATAGGCCTCCCCCAAGTGTCGCCAAATTAACATTTTGGGGGGTTTTGCCTACCCTTAATCACTATCGCTGAATTGCGAAATAATTATTAGAATATACATTCATAATAATATATGTTAAAAAACATTAGTTTCATTAAGTAATGTGTATTTATTCCGAATATATATTAAAATCCGTACGTAATACGACGTAGATGTGTTTTTTTTTCTAAACTAATATTATAAAGAGGAAAGATTTGATTGTTTGTTTGTATGTTTGTTTGTTTGCATTGAATAGGCTCCGAAACTACTGGTCCGATTTCAAAAAATCTTTCAGTGTTAGATAGCCCATTTATCGAGGAAGGCTATAGGCTATATATCATCACGCTACGACCAATGGGATTGGAACAGCAATGAAAAATGTTGCGAAAACGGGGAAAATGTGACGCAAACGAAGTTGCGCCGGTCAGCTAGTACTAAATATCTCGTTTTGTTCCGCGTGTACGCGTACAAAGTAACGCAGATGGTCGCGATAAAAACAGGAAATAGGACTTCGATTATTTTAAATTCCTTTTATTACTAACTTTTTATCCCCAATTGTAACAGAATAACAGTTTAATAACCAAGGGTCCTATTTTCATTGCATAATTTTGATTAATTTACATTTCTTGTAGGTTAGGGCAGGATCTGGCATTGTCATTTCTACAGATTGTGTATTTCTATTGCCGCTATAACAACAAATACTAAAAACAGAATATTAATAAATATTTAAGGGGGCTCCCATACAAAAAAGTGATTTTTTTTTTGCTCGTTCTATAAATAATGGTACGAAACCCTTCGTGCGCGAGTCCGACTCTCACTTCGCCGTTTTTTTATGTCCTGTGTGAGTACAATAAATACCTTTTCTTTCTTAATTGGGATTTAGAAGCCGGTCCATAATCTCATCACCATTCTCCTGCCACTATCTCAATTGATTTTTGGGGTTGGAGGTGTGTGTCTTCTTCTTCCATACTTCTCTATTAGTCGTCATCTTAGCAGTCACCTTCTTTCTTAGGACAGTCCATCAACCGTTTTTTTTTTTATCTTTCTCTACCAATAGAGCCATCCACAAACATGCTCGGAATTTCTACCGCATCACATGCCCATACCACGATTACCGATCACACAATTTTTCAGTTAACGGATCCACTTTCAGTTTCCACTTTGATTACTCCTTCCTTATTTTACCCACTCGATCTCAAAGAATGAAAATTATGCTCGACAGTCTTCATATGCGAGAACGTCATCTGCCATAAAAACAAAAAAAAAACTGACCAAGTGCGAGTCGGACTCACGCACGAAGGGTTCCGTACCATTATTTATAAAAACAAAAAAAAAAACTTTTTTGTATGGGAGCCCCCTTAATTTTTTTTTCTGTTTTTATTATTTGTTGTTATAGCGTCAACAGAAATACATAATCTGTAGAAATTTCAACTTGGTAACTATCACGGTTCATGAGATACAGCCTGGTGACAGACGGACGGACGGACAGACGGACGGACGGACAGCGAAGTCTCAGTAATAGGGTCCCGTTTGACCCTTTGGGTACGGAACCCTAAAAACTGATAAAATTCAATCCTGAAATGTTACTTTGACGCATAAACTCGTGATCTTGACATTTCTTCTAGAATATACTGAAAAAATAACTTACTAAGTTATTACTTATTGATTACACAATAACATTTAACACAATATTATGAAAAACCTCCCAAACATAAAATAATTAAAATATCGTTACCACAATATGACTCAACCTTAGTGTATGACGAAATAATTTGAAATTATAAATATCAAATTAAATAATTATTAGGTAGATACCTAAATATTTATCATTAACAATCAAAACGGGATATTTACCAATTGCCTGTAAAATATTTCTGGTGTTTATACAATACTAGCTGTACGTTTTTCAATATACTTTTTCCTACCTACCCTAACTACTTACCCTACCCTACTTACTCTACCTACTTACCTACCCTACCTACCTGCGTACCCTAACTACTTACCCTACCCTACCTACCTACCTACCTACCTTACCTACCTACCTACCCGACCTACCCTACCTAAAAACATTCAAAGGAGTCTCAATCTCTAATGGATTTAAAAAAAAAAAAACAATTTAATTCTAATCTGTATTATTACACCATTCGATAGAGTCACTGCCAAGGATCAAATTCTGGGAAGTAATGAAATACGCCAAACTCAATGACAATAATACATTTTATGTTTTGCATGTTTTAAATTAATGTACTTGGTTGATGTAATTTTCACAACATTGTTCTTATTTTAAATTATTATCAACTTTCGCTGATAAGCCAACAGTAAAACAAAAAAATAATTAAATATTTACTATCGGAACTAACAAGTGAGTTGGCGTCAATAGTGATTTTGTTCATCAGATACAGCACTCTAGGTTAGTTTATTTTTGTTATTTTCAGTGTTATGACATATGGTATTCTGCTGTGGGGCAAAGCCGCTGATATCCAGAATATATTCGTTCTTCAAAAACGAGCGGTTCGTGCAATTTACCAGCTGGGTGCAAGAGATTTTTAAAGAGATTGGTATTCTCACGGTGGCTTCACAATTCTTCCCATTTGTACAGTAAAAACAGTGATATTCGCAACATAAATACTCGAAATGTGAATAAACTACGTGCTCCCTTTCACCGGCTTCATAAAGTTCATAATTCATTCGTAGGGCTTGGTATAACCTTTTACAACAAGCTACCATCTTCCTTTTTAGACATTTAATGCGTTTAAAGCTGATAAAGTATAATCTAACCTTTGTTCAACGGCCTACTATTCCATTAACGACTATTTAATCGATAAGAATAGTTGGTCGCTGGGTTGAACTCAAGACAATGTTTATGTTCTTTCTTCAAATTAGCTTACTGATATATTATTTATTTATCGCAAACACTACTAACATTACAGGGAATTCCTAATGCGTTAGCGTGGTCGTTAATTAAACTATCTCTCATGAAGTTATCATATTCCATTAACGACTATTTAATCGATAAGAATAGTTGGTCGCTGGGTTGAACTCAAGACAGTGTTTATATTCTTTCTTCAAATTAGCTTACTGATATGTTATTTATTTATCGCAAACACTACTAACATTACAGGGAATTCCTAATGCGTTAGCGTGGTCGTTAATTAAACTATCTCTCATGAAGTTATTATTATGCTTCATGCATAGATTTTCTACTATTTTTTTTTATTTTACTTTATTTTTTTTTTTTCGTCTGTATGCACGTGTAAGCGGGCACGCCCTTTATGTCTGGAGGCTTTAATAATTCTTGAGTTTTTTTTTTTAATATTTTGTTATTGGTGTGTGCTAGCTGACATGTGACATTAATTAGATTCTTGGTTATGTAAACTTGAACACTATTGTGTAGAATCTGGTTCTTCTTACCTTACAGACAGATGTGTTGCTGGGGAGTTAGTTCCGCTACTTCTTCTTCCAAGCAAAAACATTAGGAAGTGGCGAAGGGTGGGCGTTTTGGGGGACTGTCTCTTGTAATTTTGACGTTCAAAAAGTGCTGATTATCAGCTTAATTTGAATAAATGACTTTTGATTTTGATTTTTGTTCGAGGTTTGGTTGATTACTACTAAATATTTACGTATTTTATCAAAAATTTACTCGTTCCTTTAGTTTGCCGTATGTTATTACATACTTCCGCGAATTTGATCCTGCAAAACTATCGAATACTTAGTAAAATAACACAATGTGTTTTTTTTTTCAAAATCAACAATTTCGATTCCTGGCTAGGAATATTGATTTTTCAAATATCCAATACAGTTTTAGTTTTCTTCAAGATCGGGTTCGAGATTCCTTTGAGTGTTTTTTGCTAATCCTCATAGTTTCGGATTTGGCCATCCACGCCCACTTGGAAAATTATATAGGCTTGCGTTTGGTCGCACTCGCCTGATATGAAGCGAAGATCATGCGGCCTAGGGCACGCTTGCCTAGAAGAAACCAATTCACTGTAACCCTAAAGAGATCAAGATTATAATGATCAGGGAACAGAGAAACCGAATGCCATACGGAGAATTCGTTTGTGTATCGATGTGGTTTTCAACCTGGCCCCCTATTCACAAACGCTCAGATTCCATTTCGATTCGATAAGTCGTATGTCTATCTTGTTTTGGCATTACGAAAGCGAGCGAGTTAGACATGACATACGACTTTCCGAATGGAAATCGAATCCGAGCGTGTGAATACGGGGGCTGTACTTATTCGAATTTTGTTTTATTTTTTCCTATAAATTACGTTCAAAACAGCTCATTCATAAAACATTTTCCTTCTATAACTTACTTACTAAATATTTATCTATGTGGCTCCACCCACCGTTGCGAAACTTAGCTCCTTGATATCAGCTTATCACTTAACTGATATGATGGCTTGATAACCACAACTTAGTATACAAAGTGTCGTGAAACGCTCCCTAATATGTCTGCGGTAAATTTTACTTGATTTTACACTTAACATGTGGTTTTAATGGGATCTTTGAAGTTTGAAAGGGTTATGCTTGTTTCTGGTGTTTTAGTGTTTGTAATTTGGGTCTAAAAAGGCCTTTGAAGAGTTGTGAATTTGATAAAAGTTCAAAGCTGTAGGTATCCTTAACTTATATAATGTTGAAAATAATGTAAACAGGTAAAACAACTGTTCTACGAACATTTAATTATGTACCTACAATATCAGGTAAAATGTTATAAAGGATAAAATCTGCTTCTTATGGACTTGCTTACCTAAACAGTGGCTGAAGGTAGGTGCACGCTTGGTGAATTATTGGGGGTTATGTTATGAACACAACTGAATTTCAAATTGATTGTGAATGTGAGACTCTTAAGAGCGGGATATACGCCAGTGACCTTGGTCATGTGGACGTTACGACGAGAAAGCCCCCCGCGTGCGCCTCCCACCCCTAACAATAATTTCGTGCAACGCGAACTATAATTATATTGCATCGCAGCGCCCGGCGCCCGGCCCTCGCCGCCCGCCGCACAGTGGACGATTTGACTAATCTAGGGGGACAAAACTCGGGAACCTAATTATTATATTATACTATGTAAATGTATTATATTTATTGTATACGAGTATATATGAATGTTGTAGTAAATAAAACGCAAAACTAAATGTGTAACATTTTTTTTAAATCTTTTAATAAAATTCTTATATCTATGGCTCGCTTAGATATTTGTTTTCGAGAAAGTTTTCTTAATAAAATATCGATTTATGGGTCTAAAGATATTAACAAATGTTTAATTAAATCATAATTAGTTCTGTGTCTTGATGTCTTCAATGTATGTCCCAATCTGGCTTTTCTGTTTTTTTTTTTAGCCTCTGAAGCCACCTCAGACATTTTTCCTATCGGTAGGTATCACCGAATTTTTTATTAAATTTGCTCCATGTAAGTACCAAAATTGTATGCACTGTTGCATAAAAATTGTATGCATGTTATATCATGGGTATAAACTTAAATATACTTAGGTATCTCCCTGGTCTCCACACAGTAGTCATGAAATTTGTCGGTATTGATTTCATAGCTTGAAGCTATGGCTGCAAGAATTGTCCCAAAACGATGAATAAGGTTTTCATTGCGACCAGTAGTCCGCGCTGTTGTGTCATAATTATAAAAAAATGCTTGTACGGTATTTCCGTCATTGCTTGTACCAAATCCTTGTTTAACTTTGTCGATTATAAGACCAATTTCTTAAAACTTTATCTTTATTTCTTCTTTAGTTTTTTTTAATGTGGCTTTATTTTTGTCTCCTATGGCTTCATCATCATCATCATTTCAGCCCAAAAGACATCCACTGCTGGACATAGGCCTCCCCCAAGTGTCACATTGATATTTTGGGGGGTTTTGCCATAATCGCCACGCTTGGCAGGCGGGTTGGCGATCGCAGTACGGTTGTTACAAAAACACAGAGAAAGCTGCTGCCCATTCTCTGGCAAATCCCTTAGTCGCCTCTTACGACACCCACGGGAAGATATGGGATGGTGCTATTATTTACGTCCGACACCACACAGAGCCTCCTATGACTTGCCACTCTCAAATGTTCATGCGATAATAATATTTAAAAGACATTCCATTGTACGAATGTACGCATGAAAACTAGAGATTCCAAATTGGTACAAATTTTCATCAGGGTCTCTATATAACCATTGATGCCGAATTCATTTCCTTTGATGTTGCCTTACAGATAAAACATCTTTGAGCCGACTTATTTTCAGCTAAAACGTTACAAACTTTACCATCAATCATTGAAAGAATCATCTGGTGCGTGATCGAAATGGACACACCTCTGACTTCCACGAGAATCGGCGTTAACATCCGTATTTGATTTTCAATGCCTTGGCATTCTTCTTTGATGCGTTATTTGATAATTCTACAGAATCTTGGTGATGATGGCCGAGGATTTTCCCATATGAACTTCTGTGCATTGTTTACAAGTCTTATTGGAACTAAAGATATGATAAACATATATTCTTCTGTGCTATCGGTATCTTTAAATGGTTGTTTGTATAGCCAGTCTTACTTCAGCCGATATTTCGGTTACTGTTATATTTTCAACTTGAGGATAGCACTGCTTCCTCACCTGTGCCACGTGATCATAGCAAGGGTATACATTGAATCCCCTTTTTATGGCTTCTTGGTGAACATTTTTGTATTTCTGGACAGTGAAATTATTTGATAAGAAAAAGGCCAACGCTTCGTCAGGAGAATAAGGTCTTTGTTCTTTACCAGAATTAATAATTCTTCGAGCTGTCTTATATGTGGTGGCTCGGTTTGGCGAGGCTGTAGATAATTACATAATTCTTCAATCAATGTAGCAGTCATTGAATAGTAAACTTCCACTCATCCGCAAAACTAAATTTGTTATGAAAAACAAAGTTATACTGCAGTTTGGTGAAAAAGTCCCATATCTCAAAAACTAAATATCAAATCTTATTCAAACCAATTTTCGTTAAAAGTTTTTTTACGTTCTACATGCCAATATTTTTTCAGAATAATTTCGGAATAAAGTGGCTGTGACATACGGACGGACGGACAGACAGACACACGTGATCACATACTAATCTATAAGGGTTTCTTTTTTGCCATTCGGCTACGGAACCCTAAAAACACTTACAAGCACTCAATACACCAAGGAACGAGGGATTATTTGCCTTTTGCTATCAGTTAGAAGATGTAGGTACCTATTCGAAAGTGTAACAAGATTAAAAAAACGTAGTTTTAAACATTTCATTTAAATACCTATTATCCTGCTAGATTGTTCAAATCGCACACTGTGCGCCGCATGCTATCTACTTATCGCTTCCAGTAGCTGTCTCTAATGCAGAGGTGTAAATTACGTACTAAAATAACCTAATATTTACACACACTATATATAAACCCAAAAAATATATAATTGGTTGGGCTACCGACAATAATTTTGTTTGCGGAGAAAAGTGTCACAGGTCCGTTCAGCACAGCGTCTCGTCCCGCACTGATTTATTGGACGCCGGAGGGGTTGCTGTACGAATTGCGAGTAGCGATTACGTAAAAAAAAACCGTAAAAATAATTAAGAAAGTTATTGGTAAAAATAAGCCGAAGGTCCCCTCGGTATTACTAAATATAATATATTGGTGGCAATTGAAAGATCCTGTGACTGATAGTTTAGGAGAAAAATGGTAGTAAGTTACAAAAACAGAGGCCACTTTGCATATTTATTTATGATATTTCAATTAAATTTTTATTTTTTTTGAAGCCAAGAGGACATGCTCTATATTGTGTAGATTAATATATATTATTTTGAAAAAAAATCTTGTAAGGGTTACGGAAAAAAAAGGTTCCAATGTATCTCATATGGAGCCCAATTCACGTATATCCACGCCTTAATGAGAGGAGTCCTCGACTGCTTTAATGTCCCTTGGAATAAAGAGTAGTTAAGTGAGTATTCTGTGCCTTAATTACCAAGTCACCGGAAATGTTTAAGGCGTGTAAAACTAATTGTAACTACCCATTACAATTGCATTTAAAATGTACGTGTATATGTACGATAATCCACACAAAACTTTCGAAACTGATTGTACGAATATTTTGCTATGTGGCGTGTGTCGCCAACATCTGACATGATAATAATGTACTTAAAGTACTTCTCCTTGACAAAGCTGAAAGGCACTTCACTTTTTTGTTCGAGAGTTACAGACCATAACTGGAACTTTCTAGTTACGGAGACTTTGGGACAAAGAAAACTTTTGAAAAAGTTGTCACTCTGCCCAGTGTGACAACCTTTTCAAATGTTTTGTTTCTTATACTAGTTTTTCGTTTACACCCTGTATAAACAAACAAGAACCTTACATCTAAATTGAGATAGGTTCAACCTCAAATACAGCCTTGAATCCCCGTCCCGTAAAAGCATCGATCTGGCGCTTCAGACATTCAGGCGCCTGCATAACCTCGTCTTCGGTCGAGTGACCTACCCCAAACATACAAGTTACTCTGACTGTATGTAAACTTTCACGCCTTGCAAACTTTGATGGCTTAGGGCATAGAATACTCTGTCTTGTTAGTGTCTCGACCTCAACAAGGCCCGTTTGACTCTGCCGAGGAAAATGCTGGTTTATCTATACTAATATTATAAAGCTGAAGAGTTTCTTTGTTTGCTTGACTGCGCTAATCTCAGGAACTACAGATCCGATTTGAAAAATTATTTCAGTGTTAGATAGTCCATTTATTGAGGAAGGCTATATATCATTACGCTACGACAAATAGGAGCGGATCAGCAATTAATAATGTTTCAAAATCGGGGAAAATGTGACGCATACGAAGTTGCGCGGGACAGCTAGTATGGGATACAATGATTAAAGTACTTATGCTTATTAAAGAAAGAAAATATGTTTATTTGGCATATGCCAAAAGGTTAGATTATCGAGGTAATTATCAATGGTTATCATCATTTAGAATTCTCAAACAAACATAGTCTGTATGCAATGCAGGGCATCTTTTTAGGAAAATTCATGTACTACCGAGTTCACTGACGGTCGACTGCTATTCAACCTTATAAAGGTGAAAAGTGGCAGTACTATCTATTATTATTTTTCGTTCCAAATTAAAAGAAGAGATACTACTGCGTAGTTGAAAGAAAAAAATATTTTTAAAACAGTTGCTCAAAAAGTGGCGTATTGCAGGGACGTATACGTAGCGTAGACGTAGCTTTCGGGATGTGGGCTATTACACACTCGAGCTTTTTCTTTACCTTTTCCGAACTCGTGCGTTCTCTTTCCCAACTGTCAAAATAAAGTCTATTAAAAAGAAAAAAACCAACCATAGAAGTTTTTATGATTCATGCAAATATTTCTAAAAAGAAGCTACTAATTTGTTTCAATATCAGATTTAATGATTTGATTCAATGAGTAGGGTTAGGTTTCATTTCATTTTCATTTCATATCAATAAAAAAAATCTACTGATGACTTGGCTGTATGGGCATAGTTCCCTTTGCCTACCCAGAATGGGTGAAGAAAACAAAAAAAAAATCTCTGCTTATATTATTTTACGGTTGGCGCCATTTTCCAAAAATGTTCTTTATTAAATTGCTTCATTTTTTCGCAATTGTATTAAAAATAGTTGTTCAGTACACGTGCGGAACCGTCATTGCAACTTGTTCCGACTGTCAACCCTCACCTTCGGCTGCGCCTCGGCTCGGGTAGACATTTGTCGGAACTCTTTGCAATGACAGGCTTTCCGCACTCGCAATGAAATATACTATTACCCTATAATAGGTTAATCATCAATTTTTTGTTAACAAACCTATTCCAGACGGGGATTTTCCTGTCACGTTACTAGTGAAATCTAGCTTAACTGTAGGTACACCTCTGCCTTAACCTTCGTGGGACAGGCTTGAAGTTATGCTATCTTACTACTGTTATAAATACGAAAGTTTCTGAGGATAGATGGAGGAATAAATATTTGTTTCTCTTTCATGCAAAAACTACATATATTAGTGTGTCAAACTGACACGAGTTCATGTTCTTGTCCAATTCAACTAAGCTGACATGCAATAGGCAACTTATCAATAAATAATATACAAGAAAGTTAATATTTCAAGTTTGGTGACGTCATACGTAGGTGGCCCACATTCTAAAGCGCGTGATATGTATATTGGAAATTAAGCCAATTTGGCTTGAGATCAAAAGAAATATGGGCTTCTATTGTAAAGTGGAAAAAATTCTAAACTTATATTTCAAGTACCTAAAACTCCTAGCAACATAATTGTGTGGTCTTTGACCCAAATAAAAAATCATCGGTACTCATGACTTTTGCAACGTCTCGCAAGACATTTTACTAACATGAGTTTGCAGTGCAGTACAGTATCCCTACCCGCAGATAGCTGGCATACAATACAATACACAAAACTAAAAATAAACAGTGGATAGGATTAATAATAATTACTGATGCCATGACCTTGAATGCTACTGTTAATAGACTTATTGATGGAAAAATATTGATATTATTTTATATAGCTTTAATATTTTTGTGTATTTACTAATGGCGCTGTTACAATCAGAAACTGAAGTAGATTATGGGTTGAACCACATCTATTAGCACGGAATCGCATTTTTTGGGCTCCTTTCCTTTTTTATCGCACGCGGCAGCATCGACGATGAGCTCGTCAGAACATGACAGTGCAAACAGACCCTTCACGAAGCCGTGAAACAAGTATTCTGAAATTCATGTTCTGTTAATGTATGATGCGGTTGTTTTTTTTTCGCAGTCCATGTTTGATATTAAAAGGGTGATGAATGTAAATTTTGATGGAACGAGAGGGACAGGAAGACCAAAGGAACGATAGATTGATTGTGTGAGGAATGATATGAAGGAAAAAGGAGTAAATGGTAGCGTGACGGTTGACAGCGGAAAAGGAAGAAAAAAACGTGTTGTGGGCACCCCAAGTAATATGGAACAGGGGCAGGAAGATAATGAGATGATGATCCTTTTGAACCTATAGCAAAAGTTGTTTTCAGCTGGCCTACCATGACCTCTTAAAGCAGTATTGTTTTACTCTTATTCCAGTGTGGGAAAGAGACGGAGCTATACAGGATGTCTAGCACCATCTCTTTCCCATACTGGGAAAGGAGTTAAACAATAATGTTTTAAGACGTCATGGTAGGTCAGCTGGTGTTGGGTTAGGTTGTGTCAGGTTTTCCGTTACTTTAATCACACTTTGCGTAATATTTATGCTTATTAAAAACGTGCAATTTCCTCATGTTCCAGCCGCAAGGGTACGCGCCTCCGCCAGGTGTGGGTGTCGGCGAAGATGGCGAGGTCAAAGGGTTCGACTTCAACGAGCAGTCCATCAGGAGGGGATTTATCCGCAAGGTATGCATACAGGGCTGTATACCAAACTATACATTTTGATACTCTTAAGGTGGGGAGCGCTGTGCCAACGGCGCGTTTGTGTTCCACGCGCGCCTCAAGGAGATGTCAGCAAATCGGAAGGGGTCCGAGAGGGCCGATGCCTGCCAGGCCTGCGGGTTGTTCGAAAGAGATACCGTGCCCCTGGAACACAAAGGGCTAAGAAGGAACATGGATGGATTTTAGTCAGTCAAGTCTGACACTCCCTTCCGCTCCGCCCAGAGCGGAAGAAGTCATTTGATGATTTCACATCCAAAAAAATAAAAAAAAGGTGGGGAGCGCTATGGTAGCCCCCGAAATTAAATTTTTCCTAAGTTTTTTGCAATTTGTCTGTCTGTTTCGGGCTGCATGTTGTACAATATATGATTAAAGGAAATTTCGAAACGCCTAGTTGACGCTTCCCGTGATCCAAGGGCTGGCTTGTACTTTGGCCAGAGGCTAAGTATTGCTATACAACGTGGTAATGCTGCCAGTCTCTTGGGCACATTACCGCCCTTTTATAGTTTATTGTTATTTTAGTTATTTAATTTATTAGTTTGTTAATCGTTGTAATGTATATAGTTTGGTATAGGCAAATTTTTATATATATAAAAAAATGGGACCTTAATACGCATGTATTTATAGAATTATAATAATTAAAATCATCTATACATCCCTCTTCATTTAATCGCACTGAATGATTATTTCATGACAAATTCATTCAAGGATTAAATTATTTTAGAGAGTGTTGTATTTTACTAGTTCCAATTATTTAGTACTAAGTACCTCTGTTGTAAATTCTAGGTGTATGCCATCCTGATGTGTCAGCTGCTGGTGACGATGTCTTTCATCGCTCTGTTCCTGTTCCACGCGCCCACCAGACAATGGGCCCATCGGAATACTTGGCTTTTGTAAGTATACTATAGTATACAGGTTCTAAGGGACACCGACGCGGGCCTGTGGACGGTAAGTAATGGGCTAGCTCACCGTCCGTCCGTCTTATGACGACAGACCGTGCCGACGGCGCGTTCGTGTTCCACGCGCGCCTCAAGGAGATGTCAGCAAATCGGAAGGGGTCGAGAGGGCCGATGCCTGCCAGGGCTGCGGGTTGTTCGAAAGAGATACCGCGGCCCTGGAACACAAAGGGCTAAGTAGGAACATTGATGGGTTTTAGTCATTACAAGTCTGACACTCCCTTCCGCTCCGCCCCGAGCGAGAGAGGTTATTTGATAATTTCGTAAAAAAAAAGGGGCCTCTGACCCGAAAACGCTTACCACGTACTCTGTACATAATTCTGAAGAACATAGAAACTTTAAATTTATTTTGTATAAATTTTAAGGTGTTATTAATGCCAAATAAAAATAATTTTCTTTCTTTCATCAGTATTTTTTTTCAAATCTGCTCTTTCCTACAATAGACCAATACCTACACGGTCAAAAAGTATGGAACAGTGTTTTTTTTTTTAATTACTGATGATAAATTACTATGGTCAGAACGATGTAGTTTATGTATGCCCGGCAATGGGGGCTGTGACAATGCTCTTGCTCTGGATTATTTCAAGTGTAAAGATAAAGACGTAATGAACATACTGACTCGCTGGTGTAGTGGTTGCTAGCGCTACTGCTTAGCATGAGGACCTCATGCCGCGCCTCAACCCGCGACGCGCAGCGCTGCAGTCGATTGCTCAACCACTGCGCCAACCGTGCCGTCAAATTCTAGCATGCAGTATAACATGTACTTGTACAGACAGCATCTTTAAGTAGTTACCCCCCTGGCGTACTCGACCGGACTGTAGAGGGGTTAGCACATACTGACGCTGTCTGTACGTTTACACCACCAAGAAATTCTGACCACCGAAAGGGCTATTCTTGCTTGCAACGCCTGGCCGCTATCGAAGTACTTATAAACAGATGACAGTCTTCGTGTACACGGGATTTTGTTTTAAAAACAAGCAGGTTTTTTTTGGACAGTAGTACTTATTAAGTGAACATTGTCCACAGCTGGGTCGCCTTCGCCGTGGTGTTCGTGTGTCTGATCACGATGGCTTGCTGCCACAACGTGCGGCGGCAGGCTCCTATGAACTTCATCTTCCTCGGGATATTCACGGTGGCTGAGAGTTTCCTGCTCGGAGTAACGTCTAGCGTCTACCAAGTTGATGCGGTAAGACTGAACCTTTTATTACACTCCTCAAGCTTGGTAAGTTCGTATCCACTGGGCAACGTTTTGTGCGACACATGTTGCTTGAAATGTTCATTAGCGCGGAACATTTGTGTTTGCAACATTGTCTGTCTACGCATGATCAGTCGTCTACGTCATTTCGCCAGAGAAACTAGTGTTAATTCGACCTGTCAAACGTTGCTGAGTTTAAGTGTACCCTCTGTGCAAACAACAAGCCGCGCGTCATGTCGCGCACCAGCTGACACGTTGCCTAGTGGATACGAGGGTTAAGGCTCGATCTGTACGTTATTTTTCTGTATACTTCTCATATCAAATCAGTCGTTTGCGACAGTAATGACATAACTCGAAAAATAAAACATAAAGGTTTTTTTTTAAAGTTAGACTAACTAATTCTAAAAATACTAATACTGTTGAGACTGCGTTGCCCCACTGCTGGGCAAAGGCCTCTATAACTTCCAATTGGTTCGATCCAGAGCCAATATGGACCACTAGTCGCTGGTCTTGTCCAACATGTCCTGGTATCTTCTAAAAATATTTTCTTTATACAGGGTGTAATGGAAAGGGTTTATTCAACATACTTAAGGTTGTATATAGACTATAGACCTATAGACCATCAAACTGAACATGTTTCTCCATCGGACAAACATCGTAACAGCGAAAAAATTTATGCGCTCCGTACAAAATTTCAATACCTATTCGACCCTTTTTGCATATTATAAACCTTTTCTAACTCTCTAACTACAGTACGTTGATGAAATGTGTTTATTTCCAGGTGATGATGGCAGTAGGTATTACGGCGGCCGTGTGTCTGGCGCTGACGCTGTTCGCCTTCCAGACCAAGTGGGACTTCACGGTCATGGGTGGCTTCCTGCTCTGTGCTACTGTCGTACTGCTCGTGTTTGGTGAGTCCACTCTCTTCACCTATGTTATTTCGATCAAGTAACTTATTACCTCTAACTCAAAGCATTTATTTTTAAATATACGAGTTATAGGCACTAGAGGAGCTCGTGGATAAATAATAACAGCCGCACGGGTCGATCTTTAAGGTTAAGCCGCGCTTGCCGAGGGTCCGTCGATGGGTAACCATAATTACATATCGAGTTTCCTCCGTGCCTCGGAAAGCACGTTAAGCCGTTGGTCCCGGCAGTCATTTGTAGATCTTTGACAGTGTTACGAGTAGTCAGAAACCAAAAGTCTGACATCCAGTCTTAGGGGTATCGTATTACCCATTTACTGGGTTGTGGAGGTCAGATAGACAGTCGCTTTATGTAAAATACTAGTACTCAGCTGCATCCGGTTAGACTAGAAGCCGACCCCAGGATAGTTTGGGAAAAGGCTAGCCAGATGATGACGAGTTATAGGCACTTTTGAGTCTCTCACTTTAAATTATCAAAGAGACTAGTTAGTTAGTGAATTGTTTGCCTGCACGAACAGGTCAATTTCCATAGCAACTTTCATTTTAAAATTACTGTACTTATCAAGTAGGTAAATCTAAAGTTATAAAAGGCAAAAGATTTGTTTGTATTTCATATTTGAACAAATATTCCTGAGACTGCTCAAATAAAACTTCCGTGCGTCCATAATAGACTACTTTGCAAAGTAAAAAACTCATCTTAAATCCTTCTTTAAATTTTCAGAAGCAACAATGAAACCAAAGTTTCTTAATCATCCATTAATTCCTCCATTACAGGTATCGTCTGCATATTCATCCCCGGTAACAAAGTCGTGACCCTCGTGTACGCGTCCATCGGAGCCCTGATCTTCTCTCTGTACCTGGTCTATGATACCCAGCTCATGATGGGCGGTAAGCACAAGTACAGCATCTCGCCGGAAGAATACATCTTCGCTGCTCTGAACCTCTACCTGGATATCATCAACATCTTCTTGTACATTCTTACCATTATTGGAGCAGCTAGAGACTAGGATAGGGATCAAAGAGCCTCGGTGTAGGTGCCTTTGCGTCTGGCGTTTCCGTTCGCCAGTGTAGGGTACCTTTGGTTTTGAGTATGTGTGCTGATTTTTGATTATTTTGTAGATATTACATGCAGTGTTTTGGTGTTCGCATTCAGGTGCGTCAAAACCGCGAATAATTATTTATTTGCTAACAGTATCTTCAGTGAAAGTCTACCAAAAAAAAAAAAATGTGCGTGGAGTCCCTCCGCGTGGTAGAAGTGAAACTTAACGTAACAGTGCTTTCATACCCCCTCCATGGTAGCGTTAAACGTTTAACGCAACCTTGTGAAAGTGGCATAAGAAGTTTCACTTCAAAAAAAAAGTGTATTTCTGAAGAAAAATTAATTCTTAGTACCGTTCTCAAACTTTTAATACATTCATGTACAGCAGCTCTCGTTTGCTGTGTCCACAAACCGATGTTCGCAGTGAAGACGCACCTTTGAACAAAATACCTATTTCTTGATTTGTGATAGAGTACAACTTAATGTTTTTTGAGTGTGTTGGTTGTAATATTCGTAATTAACGCCATATACATTCATAAACATAGGGTAGGTTAGTGATACAGAGAAAAACAAATAAAATAAATCACAACATTGTATGTTCAACGAATAATGACTAAAATTCTTATCAATAACACTACAAAAGGGATATTTATTATGTTTACTATTTGATTTGAGTCCCCGATATTTCGGGGTTGAAAATACAAATAGTAAACATGATAAATATCCCTTTTCTATTTGTTATAGATAGTGTTAGTGACCATGTCAGTTTAACAACTTACTAATATTCTTATTCTACTAAAGTGCGAACACCAAAACAAAGCAGGAATTAAAATAACTTCTCTATACTTAAATTTTAATAATTTATTCCAACTATTACTATCGAAAACTTGTCATTAAATATTCCAAAAAATATTATATTCGAAATTTTTCTCGTCAATTTTTCTTTGTTCTATTTTATTTAACTTCGGTTGAAGTTAGTAGGTCTTGTGATAGTAAGATTATATTATTTTGCATTTAACGAATGGATCGATGCTCTTTTTAAGGACAGATAAATTACATGATCCGTCTAGTAGGGGCTTATGCAGAATCTAAATACTTACATAAACTCACGTTTTTCCAAATGGGATCTTTACATACTCCCTTCACCTCGTCCACGTTCATACTTGGCATGCGCACACGCCGTTTGCGACTCTAAATAGTAAATAATATTAACTTAAAGTATAGCTACTTTTTCAGTCATAGTAATGAATAGATATAATCAACCATTTTAAGACTTAAATCTACTTTAAAGCAGTCCTACGTTGGACATAGGCTTCACCATAGTTAAAAACACTTTCCTTAATAAATGCTTTTCTTAAATGAACATTAAATGCATCTACATAAGTCCCATTTTTGATCGACCACAGAGTAAAGACGGGTCATGTCGGTTTGAAAAACTAATCAATATTCTTGCAACAATATCTCACTAGAAATAGGTGATATAGGTTAGGTCGCCTTAGCAATGTAATCTATATAAATGTTACCATTCTCGAACGCGCGTCAACCATTGGAATTTCTACCATAAAATAATGGTATAAGAGTCATGTGACGCGTTCCCGTGTATTTCACAGATTGTAACAGCGAAATTTAATGTTGAATTTTACTTTAATGTACGTAAATGGTAGTTCACGATGGTTGCGCAACCATTGGCATCGCGTTCAGTGTTGTCAGAATGAAAAATTGAAAATACATGTGAAAAAATTCGATACTAAAACAGTATGATTTTATTTTAGTATGCCTTCTGTTGGAAAAAATAACAATTATGTGCGATATTTCTCATATTATAATGTTGTAACTGTATTATTAAAAATATACAAAGGTGGCTTATACTAGAGAAACCATAGAGTCGTAGAGTTGCTGTATTAAATTCTACCTGTATGCTACAGTTATGGAAAATAATCAGTATTGTGATATCTATATGTAACACATACATCATCATTTTAGGCTTAGTACGGTTGATCGTCACACTATTGCAAGTAAACTATGAATGGCAAAATTATTATTTAAGTGATTTTTGTAAACTAACAAAATCTTACCTTCAACTTGGACTCGATTCTGCTGGAGCGGATAAAACTATTATGAATGCAACAGGATGTTTTGGCTATTTGACTTTCAACTCAATTGCTTACTACATTAAAAATCAGAATAGAACGAGTATTCTGAATATTAAAAAATATAAGCATCACAATATCTAAACCATTGTTACTTATATCAGAAGTTGAAAAAAAAAGCCCTATCAAGAATTCATTGTCAGTAATTTTAAAGATATTTAATTAGAACCATTACATTACATTACACTTGATACATTACAATCGTATTAATCCTACGTAAGAACTAATTAAATAATTTATAATTATTATAATAAAGTTAGAGTTTATGTTTTTATGGTTTTTGTTATTTTCCTTTATTAATTAAATGTAAAATATTAATAGTGATTATTGTTTCTTTTATTTTCTTTACCTCACATACCTTAATTCATAGTTTTCTTTTTTACTTTGTAGTCTACCATTTTATGTATCGGTACGGGTAGGTTGGTCCGGTGTCCGGAGCCACGTCCAAAACTTGTCCGTAGCAGTTTGATATTTACTGAGACTGTCGGGGAGGGATGTCAAGCCAAAGCTCTCGTTTCCACCAGCCCTGCCGCACCTAGCAGGTACCTCAGCCGTCTCAGTTAAACGATAGGCTTGTAACACTGTTTACCGCAACATCGGTTCTGATTGGCGCTAAACTGTGCCAATTGTTGTCGAATTCACATGATTAATTCATTCTTCAGGTAAAAAACCTGTCATTTATATTCTCGACTGCACTGGTTAAGAAAGTGATGAAACACCTTCATTTCAACGCGTAAAACAACGGCGGATCCAGGACCCCCTGAGCTGGTTCCAGGACTTAGGTGGACCACTAACTAAACATAATGATTTTATTTATATATTTTGCCACCATACAGATTTTATGTAACTACATACCTTGAATATTTAATTAATTTAACCGGACTAGCACTTCTCCACGTTCATAAAAACGTACCCATTGACGTAAAGGACGTATTAACGCGTTTCGGGAGAAGACGTAAAAGAAAAATTGATTTTGTTATTTAAATACAGGATGTTTAGCGCACCGTGTGCCAAATTGAAATGATCGACTGGGAGGGGGGTCATCTGCTCATCCTTTCAGACCCCTTAACAATTCTCATGCCCTGTGGATATTTTCTCATTGATTTTTTATTGTTTTATTATAAAAATACCCAATTTTACATACAAATAAAAAAAAAAGTATAAGTCGTAGACTCTCAATTTTAATTTTATTTAGATGTGTATTGTTTTCCAGTACTTTTAAATTCAAAATTAGTGACATTAGCCATCTAGTTTATTTTTAATTTACTCGCAAAGTTTCGGACTTCAATTAAAGCTGTCCATGCTACAGCTACATGGGTATAAAAAAAAAACAAAAGCGACCGGGCTCTTCCAACTCCCTCAAAAAATCTCTAGTCTATCCTCTTGCTAGTCATGCGCCACATGCCATAAAAATCTTTTGACAACTTTGTGAATTCGCTAGAATTGTGAATCGAGTCACAAAATATTAAATTCCAAATTATGATTAAAAAAAATATTTTTTGCTGAAATGATACCTGAAAAACTTATTAAAATCTGTTATCTCACTCTTGCAAGGTAAAATCTGTCTCGCATCTCTCTTTTGGGGGGAAGGGGGATCAAGAAATAAAAAAAAATGCATTTTTAACATTTACGATGTGTTCCCCAATGCTTGGATTGGTCGCGATCGCCCTATTGCATGGCCGGCATGTTCCCTAGACCTAACTCCGCTAGACTTTTATGTCTGGAGACGTGCCAAAGAGCTGGTATACGCCACGGGGGTTCCGACTAGGGAGGTACTACTTCAAAAGGGCCATCGCGACCAATCCACGCATTGGGGAACACATCGTCAAATAAAATTATTAAATAAATGTTAAAAATGCACTTTTATTATACATATTATTTCGAGAATCCCCCTCCCCCCCCAAAACAGAGATATGAGACAGATTTTACCTTATAAGAGTGAGATAACAGATTTAATAAGTTTTACAAGTATCATTTAACCATAAATATTTTTTTAAATCATAATTTGGAATTTAATATTTTGTGACTCGATTTACAATCCTAGCGAATTCACAAAGTTGTAAAAAGATGGTTATGGCATTTGGCACATCAGTAGCAAGAGGATAGACTATAGAATTTTTGAGGGAGTTGGAAGATCCCGGTCGCTTTTTTTTATTTTTTTGTAGCCATGTAAATAGCTGTAACAAGGACAGCTTTAATTGAAGTCCGAAACTTTGCGAGTAAATTAAAAAAAAAAACTAGGTGGCTAATGTCACTAATTTTAAATTTAAAGTACTGGAAAACAATACACATCTAAATTAAATTAAAATTCAAGTCTACGACTTATACTTTTTTTTAAATTTGTATTTGAATGTAAAATTTGGGTATTTTTATAAAACAATAAAAAGTCGATGAAAAATATCCACAGGGCATGATAATTTTTAGGGGTCTGAAAGGATAGCTGATGACCCACCCAGTCGACCATTTCAATTTGGCCCACGATGCACCAAACACAAACACCCTGTATGTATTTTGTGTGTTTCTATTTTGTTCGTTGGAAACCCTTGTCGTACCACCTCTCGACATACCTCTAGCTGTTATGACAAATCATTCACCACGGTTATGGACTATAAATAGGCTGCCTTATTCCGTGTGTGATAGTGCTTCTCTGGATGTCTTCAAGAGAAGATGGCAATTATGTACGTGTATATGTACAAGTTATTATGTGTTAAGTTTTTCAAGTGTATAATAAAGCATAAATATTTTTAAGTACAGTACTTACGTACATTAATAAAATACCTACTTTTTACTTGTATCAATTGAGTGAAATTTAGTGACCCCCTCCTGGCGCCAAAGCTGGATCCGCCCTTGGCGTAAAAGGGATAGAGGTTTTCGCCTATCTATGTCTTTGCACTGAGAAAATACCCATTCGGCCCTTGTGCGTATAATGCAATGACGTAAGTATGGATTTTCTAGAAACGTAGCTCATCCAAGAATGAAAGCACAATTCCATTGCTGCCATGTTCAACAGCCAAGCTACGCACACTTTACACACACACACACACACATCCACTAGACTAGGACTAGGGTAACCATTTCTAAAATTTAAAAGCCGGATGTTTATCTTTTCAGAACAGATTTCACTGTTATTATTTTAAATAAAAACGATGAAGTGCGTTAAATAACATTCTCACCCTTCGCAGCAGTGGAAACGAGCCTTAACACCCAGCCTCATATTACCCAACTTCATATTTTTAATTATGTATGTATTCGTAGATTTATGTGTAATAGTTATGTAATTTGTTTAAATGAACTGTATAGAATATGTAGGTACCTATATTGTAAAATAATAACTACATGCTTATAAACACCTTAAAATGGACAATACTGTATTCAAATATTTTTTTATATTCGTGTCGCACTGATAAACATACATAGTGGAATGTGTGTGTTGTACTCAACACTCCTGTCTCCCCCGTGTGGAGCCAAGCGTAATGTTATGTAGTTACCGAGGTTCTGCGAAAAAAAAACCTATTATATTTTCCAAACGGGTAGGTAGAGCAGGCCCCCTATTCACAAACGCTCGGATTCGATTTCGATTTGATGAGTCGTATGTCTATCTCGCTCGATTTCGTAATGCCACCCAAAACAAGATAGACATACAAATTATCGAATCGAAATCGAATCCGAGCGTTTGTGAATACGGGGGCTAGTCTGGCTGTCTGTATATGTGAGTAAACGTACCCACGATACGGGGGAAATTCTTAATGTAAGTACATAAATAATATCCGAGTTAATATATTGTATTTTTCTTAAAACCATATAATTATATTTCTGAATACTACACATGCTGAAATAATAAAAAAGATTAGTCGATATAGGCACTATGTTTATGTAAAACTGAATAGCTACAACATTCATTTTTTGTCATTAAAGAATAAAAATTACCTTTAGTGTATCTAGTTATTAAAAAAAACTATTGTATGTGTTTTTTTTTTACGAAAAGTTACAAATAAAATGTTTATTCTATATCTAAACTTGCGTTTAATTTAGCAAACCCCACCCCATGAAACTTCACCTTACTACGTAACCGTAGGCGTGGCTGTTGTAGGCCCATATACCGTAGGTCGTGGCCTATATACCGTTGTTCGTAGTGCTCGTAGGCACATTTACCGTAGGTCGTAGCGCGTAGCAAAACCTGCAAGCGTTTTGGTGTTGAGCTACTCATTAGTGCATCTTGGGGAAAATATTTATTATAAAATTGTGTAGGTACTATAATTATTCCGGCAAGCAGGAAGAGGAAGTATAAAATAATATGTACCGAACTGATAAACAGTGATACCTACGTATACAAATATATGTTATTATTAAATAACTAGCTGTACCCGGCATGCGTTGCAATGCCCTTTTTTCTACCTACCTACCCTACCCTACCCACCTACCCTACCCTACCCACCTACCCTACCCTACCCACCTACCCTACCCTACCCACCTACCCTACCCTACACTACCTATCTACTCTACCCTACCTATCTACCCTATGGGGTAGCCTACCTACCCTACCCTACCTTTCTCACCTTTTAAACCTTCCGTGGACTACGACGACAAACGTTTCAAAACCAAAATCAGATAAATCGGCCCAGCCGTTCTCGAGTTTTAACGAGACAAACGAGCCACAATTGATTTTATATATATAGATAGATATCGGCATTTTAGGGGTATGCGAAACAGGGTGTAAAGTTCCTCGATACTCCGTTGAAAAAGGAGGATCCTCCGACCAGACAGGTGTTATGTCTGCGGTGTCATATGTCAACTGTCGGGCGACTGCCCGACAGTTGTAGTCGGGTTAATTAATTATTTTAAATTTTTATTTGAAGCGCACCTACGTGTGCGCTAAGTGGAATACTTTAGGTGCGCTTCGTCTGGGTGCGCTTCATGGAATACCTCGGGTTTTGGGTTTTTCTATATACTCTTAAGTCGATTTAAACTTTGCATGTGAGATGTAGGAAATTGATGTTAGTTCTTCCGTCGTGTCATAGATGGCGCTGTAGTACTTTTTGTAGTAAGTTGCTTTTTTGTAGGTCGCTACAGCATTTTCCATCAAAACAAATTATCGGTAGTATGTTTTGATTTTAGAGGAAAACAATTAAATGCCTCGTTGGTGTAGTGATCGCAAGCGCGACTGCTGAGCATGGGGTCATAGGTTCGATTCCCAAGTCGGGCAAATTGTTATTGGGTTTTTCCACCAGGAATTTCTCAGTAGCAGCTACGGAGTCTGGATTTGTGTCCGTTCGATGGCAATAGGCTCGCCCCCTATTACATGGGACTTAATCATAACTGGCGAAATGTGGGTGTAATTATGTACACCTCTGCTTAACCCTACAGGGAATACAGGCGTGATGTTATATTTTGAAAACTATGTTTATTGTTTTTCAGCATCATCATAATTGTGCGGTTGGTTTACATAAATTAAGTAGATAGTATCGTCAACCTCAATATTGGCTTAGGTATTAAAAAAATCTTTCTGGTCAAGCTTGCTCCATAGAAGCGAGGATAGCACAACGGTTAAGTTACGGACTGGCGACCAGCCCCCGTATTCACAAACGCTCGGATTCGATTTCGATTCGGAAAGTCGTATGTCTATCTCGCTCGCTTTCGTAATGCGAAAACAAGATAGACATACGACTTCGAAATCGAAATCGAATCCGAGCGTTTGCGAATAGGGGGCCAGAAAGACGGACGTGATGGCAGGAGCATTCGTTTGGTAACTCACAATGGTAACCAAGCGTCGATTGAAGGAGTGTTAGGTAGGACTGACCATCGGCGGATTACCTGCAAAAGACCGCGTACTGTATGGCCTGGATAAGGGACCTCGCCCACTACGTGGCTACGTCCACGACCTGTACCCGCTATCTTGAACAAAACTGGTCGGACGACCCGGTTCTGCGACCAAACTTGCTTCCCGGTCGAAACTTCTGCGGCCTAAAGTCGTTGTATACATATTTCGCGAGGTCCTCAAAACTTGCATAGGCCATGGGAGCATAGCACAAATACGCCATGCTGGGAAGGGACCAAATAATATTGTAAAACAAAATCATTTTATAAGAGTTACCATTGATTTAACTGCCGGTTCTTCTCCATAGGAAACGGCCAACCGGAAACATACAAGTTTTATTAGTGTAAATGTGAAATAAAATATTTTGATTTCAAGGGAGGAGCCTTATACTCGCCAGTATTGCAAACAACATGACAGCCAACAAAAAAACTGCCAAGTCGTAGTAAGGACTCAAAATCCTTAATTAGCTTAGAGACAAGATGAGAAGCCGTCTAACAGACAGATACGAATATATTATCATATTAGGTAGGAGCATGCTATTCTTTGCCCTACAACAATAAATTAAATTAAAGACAGAAAGTGTACCTACCTCAGTCGTTGATAACAACAATACTCTACGAGGCACTTAATTATTTATCCTACCACAATGTTCGAGCTGTTATCATTAATATGAATGTGTATCAGTTTTATCAATGTTTTCCACATTTAGTGTTGGTTCGGCACTGCGACAAAATGTCGTACCTTTGTATTGTTGGTATCGCTATTATTTTATTTATTTATAGTAAAGTTAGGAAAAACCCAAAGCCTATTCTCGGCATATATGCGGTCCCAGGAAAGTGGTATTACGTCAAATATGTGGTGTTCGGTATCGTGTATTATTATAGGAAGGTGAGTATCAGAATTTTTTATTTACAAATTGTTCTCGCATACCGGCTTTTATCAGAATAATGTTTTCTTTACGTGGCTGATCGTTAGAATATTTGCGTGAGTTTATCTAGTCTAAGTGACTTTCTGCACACCTGAGTCCACGGGCAAAGCTAGTGCTACATAGGTATTGAAGTCTGCTTAAAATAATGGGTGAGTACAGTACTTACATTAACGTACGACCGTTGCAGCTTGGGCGTTTGGCTGCACCTCAGCTTGCTGCTAGTTCCCTGGCTAATTCTTATTCTACCACAGCATGAGCTATTCTTTAGTTACTGCCTAACGACGAGACGAATTGTTTTATGGTGAAAGTGTCCAACAGAATGTCTTTTTAAATTAAAACAATGATAGGCCCCTACTACATTGGGGCTGGGGAAATGTGGGTGTATAATAAATTAGTGCACCTCTGCCAGCCTATATAACTTTTCGGGACCTACCCTACAGACTATCTTGAACTGAAGACCTTTCTCCATAAGATCAACATAGTACTGGCTGCTACATATACAAGGCGTTGTTTTGCATCCTCGTCAAATTCAAGGAGGTAACTATTCTAATGATTCTCGACTCGATCAATAATAAAATGGGTAGGTTATTTTTTTTCTGTTTTACGGAAATCGGTAACTGTGAACCAACCACCCGTATTTTAAACGCGGCCCGTCTGAGTCGCCCTATATACCGCACTTTTACACATACAAACAATCTCAAACGTTTATTCGATAATTTATTATTCCCAAAACCACGTTAAGGGGGTTATTCTGATATACTGACAAACTTAAACATCTAAATAATCAGCGTTTATTAATAATTAACTAGGTACCGTAATTTAAATAGCAGCGTTTTTCCTGAAATAAAACGCTTATTAAATTACTTACCCTAAATTCGAAGCTTAATAGATTGAGATAGCACAGTTTCCGGTTTCGCCTATTTCCCCTCTCTTTCTACCCTATATACCCATCTCTTTCGCACATCCATCCCCTCTCCCCTTCACCACCAGGTGGGCTCATGGCCTGATGCGCCTGAGCTCCTTGCTCATTGTGTTGAAAATCAACAGGCAGGAATTAAGTTAAGCTTCGAATTTAGGGTAAGTAATTTAATAAGCGTTTTATTTCAGGAAAAACGCTGCTATTAAATAACTTGACCGTAAATTCGAAGCTTAATAGATTGAGACGTGTTTGTTATCGCCTGGTGGTAAAGAACGCCAATGTGAGTATAAAATAAATCAGATTTGAATGTCAGTGAATAATACAGAGGGGAGTTACGAGATTGTAGTTTTAAAACAAAAACATATGTGCGTATAAACTTTTATTTGTTACATAAACAAAATAAATCCTTCTTTTAACAATCACCAATTACAAACCAATGGTAAACCATTCAATCAGGAAACCAAATAATAAGAAAATTTATAATAAGATTTTACGGGAACAATTTAGTTACGAAAGTATAAAATTACAAAATCAAGATTTTTTGTGTGATACGATTCCTTACTCACTCACTTAATTTAAAGGATCAAACAAATTCGTTATGGTATTACCAGAAGCCGAGACAGCCGGCATAACTTGACGTTTATAGAATTTCATGAAAGTATTTTCGACTTTCCAATTACCTCTAGCCAAGATGTTATCAATTGGAAGATTTTCTGACCAATTTTTGGATACTACCGCAGACCGAAAACTACCAGGAGTCGCTATTATCTTGGCTTCTAATAAGAGAGATCTAATCCAACCTGCAATCACAGCTCGCGAAGCAGGTCTAGCTTGACCCCTTAAATTCACAAATAAATTGTGACATTTGGCTGAAATGCGTCTATTTTTGAGTAGATCAATAGTCTGACGTATCCAATAAACAGGATCCAGATTCCTGTTATCAGGATTTTTTAGCAATTTCCAACCGGATTGTCTATGCGTAGTAGAATCGGTTTTGGAACCAAAAACTGGCCAAATAATAGCACTATGATCTGACATAGTTAAGTGATCAGAGTCAATACAGAGGAGAGTCAAGTCATGAACACGTCTACCCGAACAAAGGAGTAATAATGCGGCTGTATGCCTAGATGTTGCGAAAATATTATTGGAGTCTATGGAACTGTTAGCTAAATGAGATAATAGATCATCAATGTTCCAGATAGGAGGTCTGCTTGTTACCGGCTGTTTAATAGCAATTGATTTTAGAACATGCTTTACTAAAGTATGGGAACTTAAAAGGCTCCCTGCATCCGGATTACACAGCGTAGAAACCACAGATTTATGCAAGAGTATTGTATTGTACGATAATTTTTCAACTAAATACAAATCCGCTAAAAACTGTGCCAATACAGATCCTTCTGGGTTAACTGGGTTAACTTTATGCGTTTCTGCCCATTTTAACCATCGTGACCAAGCAGATCTGTAGGTTTTGCGAGTTGATGGCCTCCAGGATGATTCTAATAATTTTATTTGATCTAAATTCCAGGTTTTCAAGTTTTGATCCCACCCCCACATTTCCAGACCTCTAGAGTCATATCTTGGACTCTGGGAGGTGGAAGGCCGGTTGCCGTGTTCACTAAAGAATGTTCCAGGTTCCGTATGGTGAAAGGAGGACCTATTGCTCGTGTTTTCAGGTCCCCTCTCCAGAACACTCGATTCCACCGTGGAACCACCAAAAGGAAAATTCCAGTTGCTCGATTTAGGTGCGCTAGTACTCTTGGGACCAGACAAGGTGGTGGGAAGACCCACGCTAGCTGGTAGTTCCAGTCGATCGAAAACGCATCGTGATAAATGGCTTGTTTGTCGTTCATGTCCAGCGAAACATAGTTGGCAACGACATGAGCCGTTTCCGAGGCAAAAAGGTCTATTACCGGGATCCCGAATTTCTGGAATATTATCTTTATGCATCGAGGCATTAAGTGCCACTCTACAGCAGCCCGACCCCGAGAAAGACGATCGGCTAGAATGTTGAATTTCCCCGGTAAATGAAAAACTTTTAGAACGATACTGTGTTGGTTCAGTATCTCGAAAACCTTCTTTGTAATATTCATCAGGGGTTTTGATATTGTCCCCCCCTCGTTGCGCAGGTAAGCCACCACAGTCTTGTTGTCGCACTGCACAAGCACTGTGGAGCATCGCAGGAGCTGACAATGACCTTGTAGGACTTTTAGAATTGCCAGCATTTTCTTTTGGTTGCAATGCAACCCAGCCTCCTGTTCGCTCCAAGGTCCTGACATTGACCGACTGTCCAACTGTGCGCCCCATGCTATATCGGAGGCATCTGTAGTAAGGAAATGATTTGGAGGTGCAATGTGAATCGGAGTCGAGGCATGGTAGTTTTGCATCCACCATTCCACATTTTCTTGTGCGCCTGCTGGTAAGGCATGCAGGCTTTTTGAATGTTTCGGAATTTAATTTAGGAAATCCAATAAATTCCGGTGATTGAGCCTGCCGTTTGGAACTACAAAACTGGCAAAATTCAGAAGGCCTACAAGGCGTTGTAGGTCCTTTAATACTACTTTGTTGTCCCCCCGCATGCTTGACAATTTGGTCAGAAGACCCCGATATTTGTCTGGCAGAAGTCGTTTTTGATTGAGCCAGGGGTCCCAATGAATGCCTAAATAGACCAAATTCTTTTGGGGCGTTAGCTCGGACTTTTGAAAGTTGATCTGCCAACCTAGGTACTGTAGACGTTGCATCACTAACTGAGCATGTGATCTGAGAACGCCTATATCCTGATGAGCGATCAAAAAATCGTCTAAATAGACAATTAAGCGTATGCCTTCTTCTCGCAATGTTTGAGCAATCCAATTGGTCAAGGACGCAAAAACCTTTGGAGCCGTGCGCAGCCCAAATGGGAGACATGACATTTGAAGTAATTCGCCGTCGTAAATTAATCTGAGAAACCGGCGGTGGGACTGACAAATGGCTAAATGAAAGGTCTATCTTGCAAAGCCAATCTCGAGGCTGTAAGAAATCTGGTATTCGAAAAATGTTTATCAGCTTGAATCGATCTGTGAAAACAAACTCGTTTAGAGCTTTCAAGTTGAAAATTGGACGGACGGAGCCATCTCCTTTTGGTACCAAAAACATCGTTGATAAGAAGCTCGGGGATATGTCTGCATTTTCCAGAACGCCCTGTGCTTTCATTTGATTTACAAGCATTGACATTTCTGGTGACGTGAGAATATTGAAGGCACTGTTTGTTACCTTTGGGACAATCAGTGGGGGTCTTCGAAGGAATGGTATTCGATAGCCATTTATTATTTTTATAATGAAACGTGGAGCTCCCAATTATTCCCAATTGTGGGCAAAGCGGGTCAGCTGGCCGGCTCTGAACTCGGTGCTCGAGCGACCCGAGTCAGTTCCTCCGTCTTTTAAACTGATCATTTTTAGACGCGCTATTGGACGCGTTCTGACTTCGAATGTTTTTGAATTGACCATTGCCTGATCGATTATAACGACCGGTTCGGGATCGAAAGGAACCTCTTGTGTTCGAGGTTCCTCGTCGATTAGAGTTGTTGTCTACATATCCCTGAGGATATTGAGAATGATAGCTCCCCTGCGGAGGAGCGTTATATGACGGAAGTGCAGCGTGAGCATGGCAGCATCCGTGTACAATACCTTGCGAAGGCTTGTTGTAACAGACCGCCCCCTGCGGAGGGCGGTTGTTAGATGATACAGCTTTACTAGATCCAGCTTGATGGGTCGAGCTGTCATTAGCTGATTTTAATGGCAGAAACGCTTTCCTAACACCACCGATTTTTTCAAGGGCAGTCGTAAAAGACTCTGCATTAAAAAGGTTCTGGCATGAGGGAGGTATTTTCCGTAAGGATGATTTTACAAGAGGATCTCTAATAAATTTCAAGATGGCGTCCCGTCTCATCTGAATAATTTCTGCTCTATGGCCACAAAGTAATTGTAGTAAATCGGATGACACTTTATGCACATCCCCTTTAAAAAATATTTCTGTAATCTTTTGTTGTAGATTATCGAGACACAAGTCTTGTTCGTCTCTTGCCCATGTTATGAAACTTTTCATCGAATCTTGTAAAACCTCCCTAAGTTTTAATAAACAGAAAGTTTGGGCAGCGTAAGCCTTATCTGCTTGAGCTAAATGACGCGTAGATTCGTACGGTTTAATTTCATCATTAATCTCCTAAATCTACAAAACCTGGTGAATGGCTATACAATTTTTGCGTATCGGCATAGCGAACATCACACCAGTCACTATTGTCAAAATGTTGGACACAGTTTAGGGTATTTAAAAAATCGCTTGGTGCTTTAGGGACTGACGGTTCCTTAAGCTTGGTCTGAATATTAAACGAAAATTCTTTTGCGACTTCACTGCTACCCTCACGGCTTTCATTTAAATCAATACAGGACTCATTACAAAAATCTATCGGATAGGTGTGTCTGCTATTATTATTATTACGGCCAAGCAAGGCACGAAGCTCCTCTACTTCCTTAGATAATTTATTAACCCTAAGGTTCTTAGAACGCCTCGAACGTTTTGATTTCTTATGACGGTGGCGGCGTGAACGTTTTCGTTTATGGCCCACTGATTTTCTTGAACTACTAGAGCTCGAAGATGTGCTACTAGAGCTACTCGAGGAACTGCTGCTCGATCGGTGGCGCGAAGGGCCCGGAGTAACCGACACATCATCACCAGGATTGGCTTCGGAAGGTATATCCCTGCCTTCCATCCTAATAATACGAAATAACACTTGTATGCGATTTAACTAGTTACTAAATTTAACAATATACAATATAATTATTGTAGGGTAGAATTCAGCAATTCTTGTAGAATAAAATCCACATAAAGACAATTTAATCTAATATGTGGGTATGAATAAATCGAACAGCAAAGCTGTTAAGAAGTTTAAAATTTGACGTGCAAACACTTACGTGAACAAACTGCACTCGGTGTAAACACTTAACACTTTAATTATAGGGAAATTTATGATGGTTCGCGGTCGAACCGAACGCGGCGGGAAACAAAACGCCAATGAGCAAGGAGCTCAGGCGCATCAGGCCATGAGCCCACCTGGTGGTGAAGGGGAGAGGGGATGGATGTGCGAAAGAGATGGGTATATAGGGTAGAAAGAGAGGGGAAATAGGCGAAACCGGAAACTGTGCTATCTCAATCTATTAAGCTTCGAATTTACGGTCAAGTTATTTAATTGATTATTTATGTTTTTTGTGACAACCTCCTGAATTTTGACGAGGATGCAAAACATCACCTTGTGTATTTGGGTCAAGTAGATATTGAAATTTTGGTCGGTTGATATTTTTTTTAATTTGATGGGAATAGATTGCATGTATCAGAGGTGCGAATCTTTAGGTGGATGTGTGGTGTGACAAGAATGGGTAAAGCAAGGAATGAGTATATTAGAGGAAGTTTGAAAGTTGCGCCAGTCACAGAAAAGTTGAAAGGAAATAGACTGTCATGGTATGGGCATGCGAATCATGCGATGAGGAGGGACGAATCGCATGTGACTAAAATAGTAGTTATGTAGGTTTGAGAGGGAGAGGAAGACCAAGGAAACGATGGATGAATTGTGTGTGGAATGATATGAAAGAATAACGTGTAAATGATAGCGTTACGGTACAGAGGAGAATACAAGAACAAAAACGTTTTGCGACGACCCCAAGTAACATGGCCAAGGGCAGGAAGATAACTTCACGTCCCAGCCGCCACGGGAGACGCCACGGTCGTCGGGGGCCAAAAAGCCGCCACCGTAGGCGCAGGCCTGTGGACGGTGAGTAATGGGCTAGTTTGCCGTCCGTCCGTCTTATACGATAGGCCGTGTCGACGGCGCGTCCGTTTTCCACGCGCGCTTCAAATTGGAAGGGGTTCGAGAGGGCTGATGCCAGCCAGGGCTGCGGGACTGTTCGAAAGAGATAGGTACCGTGGCCCTGGAACACAAAGGGCTAAGAAGGAACATGGATGGGTTTTAGTTAGTACAAGTCTGACACTCCCTTCCGCTCGGTCCAGAGCGGGAGGGGTTTTTTGATGATTACCCAAACGTAAAAAAAAAATGGCAGCGAGATGATGATGCTGGTCTGTACACACGCATTCATCTTCTAATATATAAAATTCTCGTGTCAGTTTTCGTTGCCATACTCCTCCGAAACGGCTTGACCGATTTTGATGAAATTTTTTGTGCATATCGGGTAGGTCTGAGAATCGGCCAACATCTATTTTTCATATCCATAAAAAAAGCCCCGCGAACGAAGTCGCGGGCAGCAGCTAGTATGACTATATATACCTTTTCTGAAACACGCTGCATATTATGTCAAGCGTACTACGTGCAAATCCTCAGCTGCACTGTCATAACTGTGTATAAGTAGATAGGTACTTTGGTAGTTTGCGGTTGATATCAGTAGCTCCCATTATTATCAGCTGCGAGAGCTCTAGGTAGCAACGCAGGTGTATGATAACCACTGATTTGATATTAATTAACAATTATTAACAAGCATCACGCATTGTCCATGCGGTTCTGTTAATTATAAGTACATTTATTATTAATTAAATTTTTGAAGCTATCAACGAATCATCGTTCATCAACATTTCAGCCCAAAAGACGTCCACTGCTGGACATAGGTCTCCCCCAAGTGTCGCCACATTGTCATTTTGGGGGGATTTGCCATAATCGCGACGCTTGGCAGGCGGGTTGGCGATCGCAGTAAGGCTGTCACAAAAGCACAGAAAACGCTGCCCATTCTCTGGCAAGTCCCTTAGTCGGCTCTTTCGACACCCACGGGAAGATATGGGATGGTGCTATTCTTTACGTCCGACACCATACAGAGCATATATCAACGAATGGCACCAGACTTTTTAAAAGTGTTATAGTATAATAAATTCATCACACATAACATAACATCATGCCTGTAATCCCCGCAGGGTTAGGCAGAGTTGTACCTATTAGTATATTTGTAGGTCCTTTGCAATAAAATTGTATTCATCTCATAACACCATTATCTTCCAGTTGTCGAGTAAGCACTCTGCTGCGGGGCCCGACGGACGGGCAGGGCAGGGTGTGAAGGCTATAGCTAACCCGAACCTCATGGACAGAGCGCAAGCGCTGACCGACCATGCCAAGGTATTAACCTTTAATTTGTTACCCTTTTCTTCATTAACCTTTCCAAATCTTTATACGCATAAAGATTAGAACCTTAATCCGGTAAGCAGGACTCTTCCCCTATTTAAGTCTTGAAGACCGCAGGTAGATGTGAACAAATGGAAGAGCAGAAGATGTGACCTATTCTGTGACAGTTCCCCACACTGATGATGGGGGTGATGAATCATTTGGTGAATATTTACCGCACTTCCAACTCGTGGTAGGAAGAAATCCCATTGTATAAGTGTCTATACCTAAGCGGCCCTACGCCCCAAAATAGCGCGGGTCGTTTCATGAAAGTAAACCGCACCATCTCCGCTTTTCTACCGGTCCATCACTTTCAGTGGGGTTTGATACGAGTCCGATCATTCCAACCTCCCGCTCTACTGTCACAAGGATCTTCATCTTCCTGCTCTCGTCCCATGTTTTTTTCTTCCATACCTACTCCTATGTCATCCGTCACGCTCATTTACTTCTTTTTCTTTCATATCATTTCCACACAAAATCCATCCGTCGTTTCCAAAATGAGAAAAAAGGTATTAAGTGGTGCTTGGAGTGTGATACTATTGATCTCATTATTATAATTAACAATATTTGTAACTTCCAGGCTTTCGATGCAGTGTTCTTCATATCAGCGAACAGCGAGAATAACAAAGGCGTCTATGTTATAGCTGGTTGTGAGCGCAGACCCCTCGGCATGTGCAACGGACTCTTTTATATTGGCGTAAGTAACTCTTCATATTTTACTTACTATCTTCAGATAAATGCAGGTTCAAAGTTCACAACAACTAGTTCTATGTGCTCTATTTCTGGGATCCAGTTTCCAGAACCGTATTTATTATCTAGAAGTCACTGGCTGTCGAATTTATGACCTGTCGATCCAAAGACAACACATGATTTCGTGCACAAAGCACCCAGAGATCCTAAGTTTGTTGGACTATTGGCTAACACTTCACATTAATATGAATTAGACCAATACAACCATTGAAAGAGAGCTTCGGATATGGGACCACTTTACCAAAACTGCACCAACCCCGGTTTTTATAAGGACCAATGGCCCCGATTGTATCCTTAATTGACAAGGCTAATTTGTTCACCAGCTCCCGAGCAAAGGCCTGTTGTGCAGTAAGAAGATACCTGACACAGTTCTGTTTGGGTCAGAAATTGGAGAGTTTGGAGCCGAGGGTATCAAGATCACTCCGGTGGAGCCTATGAAGAAATGGACCGTCTCTTACAAGGGACAGATGTGGTGAGCTTGCATTATAACCTTGTTCGTAATAGCTTAGGGAGATTTGCTAAACTTAACTACTTACTTGTAACATCTTTCCAACCATACTTGAATTTCATTTTAAGTTTATTGTACTAGCTGCACCCCACGGTTTCACCCTCGCAAACCGGGATAAAAAGTAGCGTAGGTGTTAATCCAGGGTAAGTATAAGCTATCTACATACCAAATTTCATAAAAATCTATTTAGTAGTTTTTACGCGAAAGAGTAACAAACATACATTCTTACAAACTTTCCCTTTTATAATATTAGTAGGATTTAATTTAAATTGCTCTGTATGGTGTCGGACGTAAAGAATAGCACCATCCCATATCTTCCCGTGGGTGTCGTAAGAGGCGACTAAGGGACTTGCCAGAGAATGGGCAGCAGCGTTCTCTTTGCTTTTGTGACAACGGTACTGCGATCGCCAACCCGCCTGCCAAGCGTGGCGATTATGGCAAAACCCCCCCAAAATGTCAATGTGGCGACACTTGGGGGAGGCCTATGTCCAGCAGTGGACGTCTTTTAGGCTAAAATGATGATGATGATGTATTCGAATTCAGCATGAGGTCCTGGTACGATTTTCGGGTGAGGCAAAGTATTATTAGGTTTTTCCATCAGGAATTTCTCAGTAGCAGCCACGGAGTCTGGATTTGTGCCCGGATTTTGGCAGTAGTCTCGCCCCCTATTACATGGGACTTAAACATAACCGGCGAAATGTGGGAGTACTATTAGGTACTCCTCTGCCTATCACTTTGGGGATTACGGGCGTGATACGTTCTACTGCTTGGCTGCTGAAATAGGTGCACACCATAAATCTAAACTAATATTATAAAGAGGAAAGATTTGATTGTTTGTTTGTTTGCATTGAATAGGCTCCGAAACTACTGGTCTGAATTAAAAAAATCTTTCAGTGTTAGATAGCCCCATTTATTGAGGAAGGCTATTGGCTATATATCATCACGCTACGACCAATAGGAGTGGAGCAGCAATGAAAAATGTTGCGAAAACGGGGAAAATGTGACGCAAACGAAGTTGCGCCGGACAGCTAGTCTAATATATTAAATTCTCGTGTCGCGCTGTTTGTTACCAAACTCCTCCGAAACGGCTGAACCGATTTGTATGAAATTTTGTGTGCATATCGGGTAGGTCTGAGAATAGGCTAACATCTATTTTCCATACCCCTAAAACCCATCAAAATTTCCACGCGAACGAAGTTGCGGGCAGCAGCTAGTCATGTATATGTATATTTCCCGGCAGGTTCCAAAACGAGCCTGACAAATTGGTGGATGTAGACTTCTTCGGAGAATGGAACGCCACGACGAAGTACTTTGAATACGACACGGATCTGCACCCCCCGGCGATCATCAAGTCAATAGCTTTGGAGAAATGGAGCAAGGAATATTTTCAAAATCTCAAAACGTGAGTACAGAAATCAATACTTTTAACGAATAATAATATTCATTTATTTGCTAAAAACAGGGTATAAAAGATGGTAATGTTAAAAATGTGAACAAACATGTTTTGCTTAATAGATATAAGCGTGAAAATTACATGCATAACGAAACAATCAGTCATCATGCGATTTTATGTTCCAGGAAGTCCTTAACACTGTAAAAACTATAAGCTGTCTTTTATCTTTTAACGACTACATGTAGGTACTTATTTCTGTAACCTCACCCAAGTCCTGGATTCGGAAACTTTGTATCCCGTTGCCTTAGGATGATTTTCTTCTTGCTGTCTGCTGCTGTCCCATCTCTCCAACTGCACTAAGAGATTGAGGGAAAATAGAGGGCATCTGTGTTTGAGCACACACTTGTACACTATAACAAATTAACAACTGAATTCTTACCAAGGGGTTTCGTATTACCCAGTACTAACTGGGTTATGGAGGTCAGATAGGCAGTCGCTCTATGTAAAATACTGGTATTCAGCTGCATCCGGTTAGACTGGATCTGATCCCAACATAGTTGGGAAAAAACTAGGCAGATGAATAACTGAACTCCTGATATGCGCCAACACAGTCTCCGTTGGTATTGGCAGCCGTCACTAACATTCGGACAAGAGGATATCGTTACAATTAATTTAATGATGCATTTCCTGTTTCAGGGCTCACCAGTCCCATTACGAACAGTTCGGTACATTGAAATGCAAGTTCAAGATTGAAAACGAATCCTTTGAGTACACACTTCCTTCCTTCAGGGATCATAGTTTTGGTAAGAGAAAAAAGCAAGAAGCTCTTTAGAAAACTGAAATGGCCATCGCTGGGTCACTGTCGAACCGCATCGTAATTTAATAGAACACAGGGAGGTTTCGCTCTCTTAGAACCGAGTCCTGGCTTCAAGCAATGAGAACATGAAATACAAGCTAACAGCTTACGCCTCGACGTTATAATAAGTCTATTCATCATCATCATCATCATTTCAGCCGAAAGACGTCCACTGCTGGACATAGCTAGGCCTCCCCGAAGAAGGGGGGGTTTTGCCATAATCGCCACGCTTGGCAGGCGGATTGGCGATCGCAGTACGGTTGTAACAAACGCACGGAGAACGCTGCTGCCCATTCTCTAGCAAGTCCCTTAGTCACCTCTTACGATACCCACGGGAAGGTATGGGATGGTGCTATTCTTTACGTCCGAGACCATTTAGAACATAAGTCTATTATCAAACCTCTATTAATAAACTTTGATCGAACGTGGATCCGCGCAATCCTGGACGGTTTCTTCTAGGTAAGCGTGCACCAACCTAACCTAAGCATCGCTTCACATTATGCGAGTAGCAGCCAAACGCAAGCCTATACAATCTATAGCTATACAAATAAATAAAATTAAAGTGTCTGTTTGCAATATTAAATAACCGCTTTTTACTATATGCTATGAATGTATATACGGTACATATACCAATTTTTCTTTTTTCAATTTTTTCTGTCTGCCTGTCTGTTTGTTCCGGCGAAACTCTGGAACGGCTGGACCGATTTTGACGGGACTGTCTCTGGCAGATAGCTGATTTAATAAGGAGTAACTTAGGCTTCTATTTTAGAAAAAAAAAATGCGAAAATGAAAAATAAACCGAAATATTTTTTTCTTAAAATATTCCACGCTAGTATATTATAAAAAAAACCGTTATACTACCGGAACGCCTATAATTATGAGCCACGACAAAACGACCTCACGCGACTTATTTTCAGATAACTTCAGTTTTGTTCACGTATCCACGTTTTACCAAAGGTTACTACAACCGGTTTTGGTTAACTAGTACAACCGGCGTGCGTGTGTACGACCAGAAGTACCTGCCCCCGTATTCACAAACGCACAGATTCGATTACGATTCGCAAATTCGTATGTATCTCGCTCGCTTCCTAATGCCAAAACAAGATAGACATACGACTTATCGAATCGAAATCGAATCCGAGCGTTTGTGAATAGGGGGCCTGCGTCCATACCATGACGTCATAAAACATTATTGTTCCATTCCTATTCCAGAGTGGGAAAGAGATGGAGCTATACAGGTCGTCTAGCTCCATCTCTTTCCACTCTCGGTTAACGCTCGGTTTCGATTTCGATTCGATAACTAGTATGTCTATCTTGTTTTGGCAATACGAATGCGAGCAAGATAGACATACGACTTTCCGAATCGAAACCGAAACCGAGCATTTGTGAATAAGGGGCCCTGGTCTATGAAAGTGGACAAGGCAAAAGGAGTATGAAATGTAATTTTCCCATGGGAAATTGCCAATTGGCGAGTTTATGTATGCTATTTTGAAAGGCGACTGTAACGTAACCGCCTGCATTTTTGCCACTCATGTCCTAAACCTTGTTGGTGCAGGTCAGAAGCGCGACTGGACCCTGATGCACAGGTACGCGTTCCACCACATCTTCCTGGAGAACGGGTCCAGCATCAGCGTTGGAGTTGTCTGCCAGCCATCCACTGCTTCCATGTAAGTACCTACCTACTTCTCAGTAGTACGTCACGCCTGTAATCCTCCAGGGGAATAGGTGTGTACCTAAAAGTACATCCACATTTCATCATCATCATCATTAGTTTATAATGTTCCCAGTGCCACTGCTGGGACATAGGCCTCCTCTCTATGAGAGGGAGTAGGCTGTAAACCATCACGCGGGCCCAGTGCGGGTAGGTAGATGTCACATGTCTTCGAATTTTTAGTTCTAGAACAAGCCGGTTTCCTCACGATGTTTTCCTTCACCGTTTTTGAGAGCAGCGGTGATGCAATAAATTATAGAAAGTAATGCGCCTGATTGGGTTCGAACCCACGGCTTACTGCTCTAAAGTCGAGGCTGCCACCACTGGGCCACCGCTGCTCTCACATTTCATCAGTTATGTTTAATTCCCTTGTAATAGTGTGTGAGGCTTCAACCGAGCACAAATCGACTCCGTGGCTGCTACTGAGAAATTCAATCTGAGCAATTTAAGTATTATTTCGACATAATATACAATCAAAAACGTTGCAGTGGATAGTAATTGTAAGACCTGTTGGCCACAGCAGGCTACAGGCTCAAACGACACGCGTCTTGCGGAGCGACGGTGCCCACGTATGCCAAGGAAAAAAAAGACGATGTGTCGCATGACGTCAATCACAATCGCAACACCCGTGGTTGTGAACGAGGCCTAACACCCTGCAAATCTTGGTTCTGGGTGTTTTAAAGATATCGAATTCGATGAATCAGTATTTCTAGGAACCAAACCTATTAAATTTACTTGATAAAATATTTTAATATAATTTGCTGTGATTTCAGTTTGGAACTTGGTATGATATCCCTTCCGAACGGTGAGGTGCTGCCAATAAAATGGGTGGACCTGAAGCTCTACCAACATGGAGAAAATGGGACTGCTCCTAAAGACTATGCGTTCAAGATAGGCGCGGGTGACGAGGAATATACTATTCAGGTACACGTCTTTAATTGGTATGTGAGTGCATGAGATCCAAGATCATCTTGTACCCGTAAGTGTGCCCTTATCCCTACTGGTATCAGGGAGACAAAATACTTATCGAAGTATGTTGTCTTCTAAATATCTGTATAATATATAAGCTATTCGTATTTAAGTATAAATATATAATATATTTATACATACTTAAATACGAATTTTGGGATGATGGATGAATGGATGGATGTTTGTTACTCATTCACGCGAAAACTATTGCACGAATTTGGATGAAATTTGGCACACGAGTAGTTTATAACCTGGATTATGATATAGGATACTTTTTATCCCGGTAGTACAATCCCGTGGGACAACTTTACAACTCCACGTGTGCGAAGCCGCGGGTATAGGCTCGTTAATACATATACATCATCATTTCAGCCAAAAAATGTCCACAGCTGGACATAGGCCTCCCACAAGTGTCGCCACATTGATATAAGGGGGGTTTTGCCACAATCGCCACGCTTGGTAGGCGGGTTGGCGTTTGCAGTACGGTTGTTGCAAAAGCACAGAGAACGCTGCTGCCCGTTCTCTGGCAAGTCCCTTAGTCGCCTCTTACGACACCCACGGGAAGATATGGGATGGTGCTATGCTTTGCGTCCGACACCATACAGAGCATAATGCAATACATATACGTTTTTCACTCATTACAGGTCCTAGTTGAATACGAATCAGTCCACTACGTATCGTCTGATTGGGACGCTCGAATGGTGGAGCGGTTCTGTAAGTTTGTCGTGAACAACGTTCCTGGACGAGGAGTGTCAGAGTTCCACTACAGACATAAGGATGGAAGACCAGAGTCTGTCGCCAAGGATGACCCCGAGTGGTACCGGAAGATGTGCCATAAGATTTAAGGAGAAGAATTGGTTTTACTACCTATGCCGGGCATTTAGCGTCACAGGATTTTGCACTATATTTTACTTAAATGTAAAATTGTACGAAAATAATGTTAATTTAGCTTTACTCTGCCATAGGATTTGTACTATTTAAAATATATGTAACAAATATATTAATATTTAAATCTTATAAATACGAACCGAAACTAATCCACTAAATGTTTTCATTTTCTTTTTTAATTTTTTTTTTCTTTTTTTTATTTCTTAGTCTTTTTATGGAGACGCAGTTATACAGACTGAATTTATGTACTTATTTATTGATAAAAATTATAAAAGTATAATAAATTTTCTAACACAATAGCATTTTTCATCCCCCATCCTTTCAGCCAACCTTTTATCAACACGCGTAGCATGACTGTGGAAACGAGTTGTGCCGATGAACGAATCGACAACCTGACAGATTACTATTGTGCATCTATGATTTTGTCGATTCTTCCGTCGACATAACTCGGGCAGCAGCGCCTTATAGGCCAGTGGTACGGGTGGTACCTAATGCCCCACATAACCAAAAATTCAAGACATGACATCTATCACCTCGCCCTGCGTGGTGAATTACGGCCCACTCTCCGTCTCCCCAAAGAGGAGGTCTTTTTTTCAAGTGGGAGATGTGGAAACATTATAGCTGATGTGCTATTATAATCTGTATGTGCCTGCCCCACAAGATAAATAGCGTGCGAAACTACAAATAATAACCCAGTAATTTAATAAAATAAAGACTATGTCGAAACCTTGAAGTAGGTACCTACCTACTACATCCTACCGACTCAATCTATCATTCATAATCCGTTGCTTGTACCATTTCAAAGGATTTGTCGTTACAAACACAGTCATCAATGGATAGCGTACAAAGTCGGGAGTAACACTAGCTCCCGACCTTGGGTGGGCATTCAGGGAACAGTCCTTTGCCCGTTCCAATTATGCCGTTAATCGAATTGACTGGCTGGACCACAAATGGGATAATTGCCCACGCGCATCCCATTTTATCTACATGCAGTTTGATTTTGTTTAAAGAAATAATGCAGAATCTCATACCAATGACTAGTATTACATACATCAAAGAGCGCATAGATTAACTTAAGACATTATACAATGCATAATTGATTTTTTTGTGTGTTAATTTCATTTAAATTTCATTTTGTGTAGAACTTATTTATAATAGTAGGTATTGTGTGGTGTATATTTGTCTTATTATGATTTCAATTAACATTATTTTGAAGTGTACTTACTAACTAAACTATGAATCGTTGTGCCTGAGGCCAATAAATAAATTAAATTAAATTAAGACACGTTTTCTGGTACAGCTAAACTACGTACTACTTAAATCCATACTAATATTATAAATGAGAAAGTAACTCTGTTTGTTTGTTACCTTTTCACGACTAAACGACTGATTAGATCGTAATGAAATTTGGCAAGGAGATAGATTATATCCTGGAGAAGGACATAGGCTACTTTTTATCCCTGAAACTATAGTCAAAATTTCCACGCGAATGAAGTCGCGGGCTGTAGCTAGTATTTCATAATTATACACATAATCTTATTGATACTGACATCTCGTTGGTCGAGTGGACGGAAGCACGACAGCTAAGCATGAGGTCCAGGGTTCGATTCCCGGGTCGGGCAGTGTTACTGGGTTTTTTCGTCAGGAATTTCTCAGTAGTAGCTACGGAGTCTGGATTTGTGCCCGGTTCATGGCAATAGGCTCGACCCCTATTACATGTGACTTAAAATATAATTAGCAAAATGTGGGTGTACTATTAGGTACATCACTGTCTATCCCTTTGGGGATTGCAGGCGTGATGTTATCTTATTATTTGTTAAATTTTGCATGACAAAACTCTGGCAGAATGTACCTACCCAGCTTCACCATATTTTATAACAACTTTGTTGTACAACACCTCGTACATTTTATGTCAATAATAGCTGTCCCGCGCAACTTCGTCTACGTCACATTTTCCCCGTTTTCGCCACATTTTTAATTGCTGCTCCGCCGCTCCTATTAGGCGTGGCGTCATGATATATCACCTATAGCCTTCCTCGATAAATGGGCTATCTAACACTGAAAGAATTTTTCAAATCGGACGGATCAGTAGTTTCTGAGATTAGCACGTTCAAGCAAACAAACAAACAAACTCTTCAGCTTTATTATTAATTAATAATTAATTAATTAATAAGTCTATGTATAAGTATTAGTATAGATTTCCTTTATTCATTTTATCACATATAATTTACATTTTTAAATATTTACAAAATTGTATAAAAAAAACATTTAATAATATAAAAAATAGTAGCCCACCAGCATCGGGAACAGGGTCCGGGCTACCGGTGGTCAGGGCTCTTGAGAGAGGAACCTCCTGACAATACGTGCCGTGTCCAGAAGTACTGCTTTCTGAATCAAGCCCTTGATCCAGCTGCCAAGCGAAAGCCTACTAAGATGTTGGTCGAGGCTTTTGGCAATTAAGCCATTGGCCGACACGACTATCGGCACAATGACTGCTGTATTCACATCCCACATGTCGACAACCTCGCGAGCCAGATCTAGATATTTGAATTGCTTATCTTTCTCTGCTTTCACGAGGTTCTCGTCATGTGGAACCGTTATATCAACAATCATTGCGCGACGCTCCAATCGATCTATCACCACAATGTCAGGCTTATTGGCAACAATAGTCCTGTCAGTGATGATAGGTCGATCCCAATACAACGTGATATTACCATTATCGAGAACTGGATCGGGCGCATACTTATAGTATGGCACTTCTGATTCCACAAGCTTGTATTTCAAAGCAAGTTGCTGGTGGATAATCCTGGCAACGAGATTGTGTCTGTGCAAGTACTCTCCGTTAGCCAGACGAGAACACCCAGAAATAATATGTCGGATCGATTCTCCCGGACGGTGGCATGCCCGACACACGTCAACCGTCCCATCCTTCATAATATGTTTCCGGTAGTTGTTCGTCAACATAACTTCGTCCATAATCGCACAGACAAAACCTTCAGTTTCCCCAAAGAGGTTGCTGAATCGTAGCCAGGACACGGATGCTAGAAAATCTTAGTATAGATTATTATTAGTATAGATAGATATGATTTGATTAGACCAGTTTCCAAGTTAGCCTATCACACAGCAGAGTCCACACCTGGGCCTGTGCCACTACAAATCTACTTTCAAGTAAAAGTAAAGAAGCCATGACGCCCGGTTCTTCGCTTTTGCCATCAATTCGGTCCATGTAAATCACGGGCTCTGGGAGTGACCTGTCACGCACGGTGGTGACATAAAGAAACATAGAACGCCACTTGCATGTCGCTCTTCTCATATGTTAAAAGCATACTTTTGTTTTAATAAACCCATTGCCTTTGCTAAGTTATTTAACAATCAGACACGCCTTTAATTCCCGTGGGGCAAGTAGAGAGATGTAGGTACTTACTTATAATACGCCCCCATCATCATCTGCCTAGTCTTTTCCCAGCCATGTTGGGGTCAGCCTCCAGTCTAACCAGATGTAGCTGAATACTAGTATTTTACATGGAGCGACTACCTATCTGACCTCCACAACCCAGTTAGTACTGGGTAATACGATACCCCTTGGTAAGACTAGTTGTCAGACTTTCGGGCCACTGACTATCTGTAACGATTGTCAAAGACATGACGATGGACAGCGGGCATGCTTTCCGAGGCACGGAGGAAACCCATCCACAAACAACCTAGGCAAGCACGGCTTAACCAGAAGATCGACCCGAGCCTCTGTTATTATAGTACGCCCTCAGATCGACTGGTATGTTTAAGTCCCATGTTATATTGAAATATCATAAAATACCGGAAATATACATTAAGGATGGATAAAGTTAGGAGAATAGTCGTAGTGACCACCCTTTAAAAAAGGAACTCGTAAGTTCTCGAAGTTAAAAAAAAAAGAAAACTACTTGCATATCGGACCATATTGTCATCAGCCTGTATTAGCGGCAGTGTTTAGGGTCTGTAAATATGAGAAGTAGGTATGTCGTAACGTTTGCACAATCTGGCAGTCGACAATCGCGTTTCGAAGAGTGGACTATGAAGATTGTGCAGTTCTAAATTCAATTGCATACAAATAAGGTACGTTACTAACACCAACACTCATTAAAAAATGTCTAATAAGAATTTTCTGAAGTTATATTTTTTAATTGACGATTAAACGCAAGAGACTGAAAGAGAGATGGATAATAATGTTGATGGATGGATGGAGAAGGAGAAGAAGGCCAAATAAAAGATGGATGGATTGTGTGAGAAATGATATGAAAGAGAAAGGAGTAAATAATGCCGTGGCGTCTGACAGGGCATAATAAAAGAAGAAAACGTGTGGTGCCAACCGTAAGTAGACTTATAGATGATGAGATGAATAAGACGAGGAAGTTTACCATCCGAATTCAGCTAACGCTATCAAACAAATCTCTTTGCATTGCTGTGACAGAAAATAAAACAATAAGTCCACCGCGATTTTGCCAACAACAAGCAAAAGGAAAGTACCTACGTATATTCCCCAGACTTTCAGAATTCGGGTCAAGATGCCAATCATTGTTTGAAAGATAATCGAGCTCGAACAGACAACGTTGATTTACCAGATGTTAAATCTGAATGTCTCATCTCACCAATGAAATATTTTGAATCTGGTAGACCAGGTCTTGAATCACGCACTTGTTAAATTCATGGTAATAATTGGCGCGTCCGGGGTTCATGCAGAAGCAACCTTTGGCTCTAATCACATTAATTTATTTAAAATAATATCATTCAGAAACTCCCAGCATGGATTTCGACGCCATCTTAGAAGACGTGGGCCAGTTCGGAAGGTACCAGAAGATGGTGATCTACCTGATCCTACTTCCGGCGGTGATTCCTTGCGGGTTCCATGCGTACGCGCAGCTGTTCATGGCTGCACATGTTGAGCACTGGTGTCGGGTGCCCGAATTGGACATCATATCGGATGTTAGTCTTGCCAAGAATTTGAGGTGAGACGACTTGGAAGTTGCACTGCTTCGCGTGCTTGATCATAGAAATTAAACAAATATGCTTTAAGTAAAAGTCCAAAAAATAGACCACAATATCGGGATGAGGGTCCAAGCTACGTTCGGAACGCCCTACAATTATGGATTCTAAATAGTCAGTGTTTTTCTTTGTTTACTAGCACTTTGTCAGCGTCTTCGGCCGCTTCCCAGCTTAGAAATTTCAAAAGATAATGCCTTTTCCTGTGTCTCCTCAACATCACTATGAACTTTTTTATAAAGAGCTTTCTAGTGTTTCGAGATCCTATTTGGACTGAACTTTCATGACTCAGTACTAAAGTTGTTTGAGAGAGTCAGATTTTCCTTTTTTTATGTTTAGATTTTTCATGTGTCGAATTTTTTTAGTATCCCAATGGAGTTAAAGAATGGTCAACTACAGTATTCTGAGTGCACCATGTACAAACTGAACTACAGCGACATCGCGAAGAACTACCAGGGAAGTGGTCTGAGATCTCTGAAAGGCTCTTCAGCAGAGGTCATACCTTGCACCAACGGCTGGACTTATGAGAAGAGCGTCTATAAGAGCACCGTGGTTACAGAGGTAGGTCCTACACCTAACAAATATGGACCAATTCTGCTAATGGGTCGATTTTCAAATGTCACATAAATATAAACTTTAACACGATCTCGGACGGAAACCAACGACAGTTCAGCTTTACCGCGACAACTCTAGTTTTGCGGCCACTAGACAGGCGTGTTTATGAGCCGCAATTATTGCTGCTGTACCTATATCGAACTGTGTGCTTTATTTACTTTTGCTGCAAAGTTAAAAACTAGACCAGATACTGGATCATGCTGTACCTAACTTCAAAAAATCATTAAGACTTGTAATTTTTTAACAGTGGAACCTGGTTTGCAACAGCGACTTTTACCCAACTCTCGGCTTAGTCCTCCTGGCAGTTGGGGGCATCATCGGCAACTATATTTTCGGCTACCTCCAGGACACTATCGGGAGGAAACCCTCCTTCTTCATCTACCTTCTAATCGAGTGCATCTTTGGAGTAGCTACAGCCTTCTCTCAGAACTACGTGATCTGGTGCATCTATAGAGTCGGTGTGGGGTTCACAGTCCCTGCTATTATGACTACACCTTATGTTTTAGGTAATTCACTTCACTTTTTTATATCACACCAATTTTAGAGTATTAAACTCTAAAATTGGTGTTGGGCCTTGGGCACTCATTGCTTAGGTCACGCCGCCATCTCTCTGCGACAAGATGTATCTTAAGAACCGAAACAGCGAGCGTTTAGAGTACGTTCCAGTCCCATGGTCCCTGTCTTGGCGAATTATATAAATACTCAACCAAAACAAACAGAAGCTCGAGGGCACCCCAAGAAACCCCGTAAAAAATGGAGTGTTGCCCAGTTGACTTGGAATTTATTAAATAACACTTAAATTTATCTTCCAGCGATAGAACTGGTGGGGCCAAAAAGCCGAACTCTCTGCACGATTCTATCCAACATCGCATATTCCACGGGCCTAATCCTCCTAGCTGGTGTGGTCTACCTTGTGAGAGACTGGCGCCATCTAGCGTTAGCTACTACGCTACCATTCGTCTGCTTCTTCCTGTATCTATGGCCAATGCCAGAAAGCCCTCGATGGCTTTTAGCCAGAGGAGAGTTCGAGAAAGCTGAAGTTATTTTGAAAAATATGGCAAGGTAAGGCTGATTTGGTAAGGTAGAAATCAAATTTTCGTTTTAGTTTATTTTCTTTTTTTGCTACCCACACCCCAAAAAACCCTACAAAATGGTACTCCACCAGCATCAAAAAAATTACTAAAACCCTCTTTTTTCAGGATAAACGGTAAATCCTTGCCAGCAAACTACATGGTGCAACTCCACCGTAAATACAAGACGGTCAAACAAAAACAAGACATCGAAAAGACGAAAATGAGAAAATATGGCATCTTGGACTTGTTCAGAACGCCTAATTTGAGGAAGAAAACTATCATAATCACTTTTATATGGTTTACAAACACGAGTGTTTATGTTGGTTTGTCTTATTATGCGCCTGTTTTGGGTGGAGACGAGTTCCTGAACTTTTTTTTGGCCGGGATTGTTGAGCTGCCGACATATTTGTTTCTGTGGCCTTCCATGGAGAGGCTGGGAAGGAGGTGGACCTTGTGTATGAGTATGGTGGTCGGAGGTGTTGCGTGTTTGACCACGTTTTTGGTGCAACACGGTTAGTGACCTTTTTTACCCCACCCATACCAGAGTATATCATTATCATGGCATGACATTTCGCAACGCACTGATGCTAACACACACTTGATGCCATAGCAAAACTCCGCAGCCAGTCAAACTCGCCGCGAAAAGTCAATGTTTAGATTTTCGTCAATCGTCGTAAACAAACTTGTATAGTTGGGGTTTCTAAACTCAAAGAAAACACCGCACTACAAAACAAGTAAACTGTATTTTGTGTTTACAACAGAGACACGAGAGTAATAATCAGTATAGAACGTTAATAACATTAATTAGTAAAAAATGGCGGATCGCCGGCTCACGGCGTCGTGCGCGCGCGCGGTTAGCGATGGCTCGTGGTCGACTGACTTCCGCGCGGCGCGGGCGGCGAGATAGTGTTGTTCCGACTTCCGAATCAGACTAGTCACGTAACCGGGCCGGCACACGACGCGTTCTAGAGATGCGCGGAGTATCTAAAAAGGGTCGCGCTATATCCTCCCCCTCCAAGTCAGCGGAAGGCTCTGGAGCTGGCTTGGCAATCGATAACTTACGGGGTCTGCCCTTCTTCCTAGGATGAACGACAACGTCAGAATCACCTACATACGGGGTAAGGAGGCTGGCGTGATACTTGCCACGAGGTATGTTATCTTTATCTACAACCTCGTAAGTGGTAGGAGAGACAACTTTACTTATCAAATACGGGCCCTCTCGTTTCGGGGCGAACTTACTAGTGAAACCTTTCGCGGCTTGGCTAAGTCGATGACTACTAACGAGTACGAGGTCTCCCTTCTGAAAGTTAGGTCCAGGACGGCGGGTCTTGTCCGCTGCTTCCTTACGAATATCCTGCTGGCGCTCGACTCGCCACTTAGTCTCTTGCAGGCGGTGTACAAAATCACGTAAATATGGCGTGATTTGAGGCACGTAGTTTTCTTGCTCCACGACTGTCCGCAAGTCATGGGCAACGTTCACCGGGGACCGGAACTCACGCGCAAACGTTAGATAGGCGGCAGAGTGCCCAGTGCCCTGGTTTGGAGCCGAATTTAGCGCGAATCGCACTGCAGGTAACACTTCAGGCCACCGACGATGCTCTGGGTCTACCAGGATCGCCAGCATCTGCTTCATTTCGCGATTTTTCCGTTCGGCGGGGTTGGCCTCAGGGTGATATACAGGGGTTAAGTTTTGATGCACACCGAGGACGTGCATAGCCTTCTGCATCACCGCTGAGACAAACTGGCTGCCGTTATCGGAGATAACGCGACGGGGAAATCCGTATCTCATAAAGATTTCTTCAATCAGCACCTTGGCGCAACTCTCGGCGTTAGCCTCAACCAAGGGGAATAGTTCAACCCAACTGCTCGCCGTATCCTCTACCAGGAAGATCCACTTCTCCCCTTGACTACCCTCAGGTAGAGGACCAAACAAATCCATGGCGAGAACTTCAAAGCGTTGCTGCGAGACAGGTGTTTGCAGCAACCCAGCAGGTTTAAGATTGGTTGGCTTGAATTTTTGGCAAAGATCGCATGCCTTGAGATACTTTGCCACGTATTGACGCATATGGGGAAAGTAAAATCTTTCCTTGATCTTCTTTAGAGTGCGCTCTAGACCCAAATGTCCGGCGGTAGGCGCGTCATGGAGTTCCTTAAGGATCTCTGCACGCATAGAATCTGGTACCACTAGTTGGGGCTCTTCAGATTCTCCATCCGGATCAAAGCGGAAGAGGACTCCGTTTGAAAGGTAATAACCACGATCCGTCCACCGGGCAGACGCATCACCGTCTTCAAAGTCCGTAAGGATTTTCAGAAGTTCAGGGTCCTCGAGCTGAGCAGCTCGCAACTCCTCGGAGCTACGGTGAGGTAGGTCAACCGAAACAGGACACAGATCGCACGTAGCGTCAGTATTTTCCTCGACTGACGGCTGGCATAGTACGGGACGACTCAATGTGTCCGCTACTACGTTAGCTTTTCCAGGTGTGTACTCAACATCTAGGTTGAAAGCTTGAATTCTTAAAGCCCATCGAGCTAGGCGACCACTTGGTGTCTTCAAAGACAATAACCACTTCAGTGGCTGATGGTCAGTAGCGACGCGGACTTGGGCGCCTTCAAGATAACCACGAAACTTGTCTAGGGCCCATACTACCGCTAACGCTTCCCGCTCAGTCGTGGTATAATTGCGTTCTGCAGTCGTTAAAAGCCTACTCGCATACTCTATAGGTTGCTCAGATTTCGGATCTGGTCCTTGCACGAGCACAGCACCCAAGGCGTAGGCACTAGCATCTGTGCGCAAAATAAAAGGTTGCTCGAAATCCGGTTGACGCAGAATCGGACTCGTTGTGAGTCTCTGCTTGAGCTCGTCGAAGGCGTTGACCTCTTTCTCTCCCCATTTCCAGGCCTTATTCTTCTTGGTAAGGTCGGTCAACGGCTGAGCTATTTCAGAAAATTGTGGGATAAATTTCCTAAACCACGAACACGTTTGTAAAAAACTTTTAAGCTCTCTTAAATTCTTAGGAGGCAACATATCTACCACTGATTGGACCTTAGAAGGATCCGGCTCGATACCTTGGACCGTAATAACGTGTCCTAGATATGCGACTTTCTCCCTGGCAAAAACACACTTTTCACGATTTGCCTTCAGGTTGAACTGTCGCAAACGGTCGAATACCTGCTGCAGATCCTGTAAGTGCTTATCTAGGTTATCGGAAATCACAAGGATGTCATCTAAATAAGCTACAACGGTGACGTCATTCAGTCCAGACCGAAAACGATCCATCAACCGTTGGAACGTTGACGGCGAATTCTTCAAGCCAAATGGCATGCGCTTAAATTGAAACGTTCCGAATGGGGAGACGAATGCAGTTTTGTGTCTGTCTTCTGGGGCGACTTCTACCTGCCAGTAGCCTGCTTTTAAATCAATAGTGGACATGACACAATTGCTTTTGGTAGAAGATAAGATGTCGTCGATTAATGGCAGTGGATATTTATCCGTGCGCGTCACAGCGTTCAATTTCCTATAATCGACGCAAAATCTTATTTCTCCATTCTTCTTGGGCACTAACACGACTGGGGAAGTCCATTCAGACTCGGCTTCTTCAATTACTTCTTGTTCTAGCATCTTATCAATTTCAGCTCTTATCACCTCCTTTTTAGTAGGCGTAAGTCGATATGGGGGCGTTGCGATAGGCGCGGCGGTACCTGTGTCAATCCTATGCAAAGCAAAGGGCGTCGGCCCTCCCCCTGCACTGAAAATATCTGCGTTATTTTCCAAAAGTGCAGCTAATTTAACCTTATCAGCTGGTGGCAGGAGAATGCCCTCGCACTCGCGCAGTCCAATCGTTGAAGTGACCGCAATTTGGTCCTCGCGTTCATACTGTAGCTCAAAGAAACCTGTATCGCGTAAAGAGAAACGATTCCTATCAAAATCGAGTATCATGCCAGCGTCCTCTATGAAATTCATACCTAATAAAGAATCGGTCGCGCCTGGCAAGACCATAAAGAGCGTTTTTATAGATACTCCCTGCACCTTTACATTTACTACAGCAGTTTCTACAGTTTGGGAACGTTGGGTTCCATCCGCAAATCGCAATTCAGTATCACAACTACTAAACTTTTGACCATTAGCCCGTAAATGCCTAGTTAAACTATCACTTGCAACGCACTGCTTAGCACCGGTGTCCAACAACGCGGTGCCTTCACAACCGAAGACTTGAACAGTAAATATAGGTCGCACTCGCGGGTTTAACATTTTAGCACCACCGGACACTGCTTGAAACGCGGTCGTCGCGGTCGGCGGTGTAGTGCGTTTTTCTTTGCACACTGCGCAGTTTGATCTAATGACGCCGGGCGCACCACATCCGAAACAAGTTACGGACGGGCGCGGCTCAGCAGCTCCCGCAATTGGTTCGCTTTTAACCGTAGGCGTCTTGTTTTTAATCTCCAGCTTACGACAGTCATCTTTGACGTGTCCAAACATTTTACAGAATGAGCACCTAGATCTGCCTTTATTTGGTGCTTTCTCCTCTTTGTTCCCTGAAGTAGCTGATGAAGAGGCCGTAGAGTGACCAGTAACCTGCGGCGGTGGGGCGGTAGGCGCAGGAGTATGCCTTTTAGCAGGCGCAGCAGCGCACGCTTCTTCAAGTACGTCCTCCACTGCTCGAGCCTGATTCAGTAGCTCGGCAAATGATGTGAATGTACTCCTGGCCATCCTCTCCCGAATTCGTCTATGAAGTAGCCCATACACCATATCCAGTTGTACTGGATTCTCTGACAGCGTGTGCGGCGGCAGCTGGGCGATTAGAGAACGTAACCTACAGACGAAGATGTCTGTCCTCTCCTCGCCTTGTTCACGACTAAAAATCTCTCTATAAATTCTATGTGGTGAGAGACGAGGACCGAATGTGTGACGCAGTAACTGGGTGGCTTCTTGCCAACTCGTGACTGAATGCTTTACGCCTTGCCACCAGGTAGCTGCGAAATCTGTGAGCAGCATTGGTAGGCCTCTCAAGGCAATATCGTCTCTAACGCCAACACAGTCTTTGTAAATCTGTACAGCATCCACGAATGCCATAATATCGCCAGCACCATTATATCTCGCCGTACAATTAGCCAGGTTTGTACTTACAGTCGTCGGCGGCGGCGGCGGCGGCGCGCTCGTTGTGAGCGGCTGCGACCGTAAGGCTTGCAAGAGGAATACCAATTGTTGATCCGTCATAGCGATGGGTGCGGACATCGGTGGCATCGGTGTGGCGACGGGCGGAGCATGCCCGTGCTGTGGCAACTGCGAGTAGCCAGGCAGCTCACGCCCGTGCAGCGGCGGCGATGATGGCACCGAGGCACCGGCGGACGGAAATCCAGCCAGCGGCGGCGTTGGCGATCGTACATCAACGAACAATGCGTCTCCATCTGAAGTAGACGGCATCGGGCCATCTAACTGCTCACCAGCCGAAGAATTCACGTCTACAGGCTGCTGCATAGCTCGCGAAACACTATTAGCACGCGACCGTGTTAGCACCATGTCTATTAAGCACTATAAACAAAGTTTCGACACAACAAATAGGTATCAGTATGCCTATGTAACCTAATTATCCATTAAAGATCGACAACTGTTCATAAACAACGCGTAGATAGGTACTTTAGACGTTTATAAAACTTCTGTGAATGTTCTAGTCTTATTTATTTACACACCATAGGTCTATATCTCACAAGACACTATAAACTTCCAGATTAATAAGTATTTATTTTATACAACAATGTTCGAAACGCGTTAGTGTTAGGTATCGTAAACACTTGCACTAAAGGTCTTCGATTCGCACGAAGCGTTCGTAACTTATTATCTATTATATTCACAAAATGTTCACAGGTTTACGACTTGTAACTCGACTATCTTATGTATTTAGGTACCCTAAATTATAGCACTATGACATAAGAAGACTAAACGTAAACACTAAATTCAAGTTCGTAATATCCAGGCACTTTAAACACTGTTTCTATGCCGGTAGATTAGGTACTAGGTACACGACTGTTCTAGGAAGTATATAAGCACTAGAACGACACAAACGTGAAATAACTAGTAGTAGTCACTGCATTACACGTAAATAATGTTTTAATTTAACAGTTCTATGATATGTGTGCACCAAACGTAACGAAACTGCGGGGGGCGCGGGCGAAGTATATAACGTGTATATAACGCCGCACGAAGAAAACCCGAGAAAGTCACTGTTTCCGACACTCACACTGATTTTCGAGTCTTTACTTAGAAGTTGTTACACTCAATAACAGTTTTACACGAAATTAATGTTCGTTTATCCGTTTTTATTTTCAAAATACGGCCGCACCGTTGGGACGCCAGATATAGTTGGGGTTTCTAAACTCAAAGAAAACACCGCACTACAAAACAAGTAAACTGTATTTTGTGTTTACAACAGAGACACGAGAGTAATAATCAGTATAGAACGTTAATAACATTAATTAGTAAAAAATGGCGGATCGCCGGCTCACGGCGTCGTGCGCGCGCGCGGTTAGCGATGGCTCGTGGTCGACTGACTTCCGCGCGGCGCGGGCGGCGAGATAGTGTTGTTCCGACTTCCGAATCAGACTAGTCACGTAACCGGGCCGGCACACGACGCGTTCTAGAGATGCGCGGAGTATCTAAAAAGGGTCGCGCTATACTTGATAGAATATAATTGCTATAAGTACTAATAGCTCTACCTTGTGCAACACTACTATACGACGTTCCGACGACAAAAATGGATAACACTTATTTTTTTATATTTCAGAAACCTACGTAACACTAGCATTGTATTGCGTCGGCAAGATGGGCATTTCTTCCTCTTTTGTTGTGTTACCGCTAATGGCCTCAGAACTATATCCGACGGTGGTCAGGGGCCTCGGCATGAGTCTCAGCTCCGTAGTCGGCATGTTGGGCCCTATATTTATACCACTCGTCAATTATTTGGTAATGTATCAAACAAAATATAATGAGGTACCTACTTCGTTAGTTACGGTACGTGGCCGTTAATATGCACATCCAGTTTTAGGAAAAGTGGAGCTATAAAGAGCGCCGTCTCTGGTCATCTCTTTCACTCATAAACCTGTGTAACAGTCCCTTTATATAACTCGATGGGCTATTTAACGCCCGGGTACTGTACCTCCTTCAGCATTATTTAATATGCTCACTCTTCATCCTCCATCACATAATAAACTATAATATTTCCAGGGCTCTGACATAATGGTACTTCCATTAATTATAATGGGCGCCTTACTGGTAGCGGGAGGAATAGCCAGCTTACTTTTGCCGGAAACCCTGAATCAACACCTACCACAAACCTTAGAAGACGGGGAAAAAATGGGCCTTGATACCGATTTCTGCTGCAATCCACCAGTCAAAGAAACTAATAAGAAGGAAGGCATAGAAACCATCTTGGAACAGCATAATTGTAGCTCATGCAATACTTTGTGTTCCTGTCAAATGGTTAGCGTATCCCTGGCAGATAATATTGCTGCAGTGATTGAAAAAGACAATGAAAAAGTAGATTTTATTATTGTTAAACAATAACATTGTAATATCTATTTTATTGTATTAAAACGTTATAACATCGCACTTTGGTTTTCCCGTATTAAGTATGTCCTATTCATGGGTAACTAGGTACCCTCTACAAGCGAACTATGAAGGCGACTAATAGCTTGAGTCTATATGGTTGCGCGCCAGAAGATTTCAAATTTAGCCTGTCCTTTTGGGCTGATTCAGAATCAACAGATCTGACAATACCTACCAAGCAAACTTATCAGTTTGATCATTTTGTGCCGCTCCGACGAACATTGTTGGTTAGCCGCTTTGGTACTTATTACTTCCATATCATAGAAAATCAATAAAGTGTATCCAAACGCAGAACCATAGACTTTCAACGATAATCTTTCCTTGTGGAAAATTTAAGATGAGATGAATGAAATCAGCTGTCATAAATGTCAGAAATCTAAAATCAATGTGCGGCTTTTGGATTATGAAATAAACAATATTTGATGAAATAGACTCTATTAAATAATTTTACAATTATGGCTTTATCGTTTTTACGTAGTAGTGTAATAGCGCGCAATGTTAAGCGTCAACTTTATCAAAATAAACGTAACACTGGATACGTTGTTCTGTAAGTATCCTCGATTTTATTTTACAATATATCTTTGTGTTCAGCTTGATCGTGAGGTTATTAAATTAAAATGTTTTAAAATATGGAATCTGCACATTCTACTTCTGTGCGGGAACGTTTAAATGACTAAGCAGAAGTGTTGAATTTATAATAATAAAATACACACTCAGACCTCTGTCAGCTCGAGTAGGTACAGAAAGCTTTTTATTTACGTAACAATAAAATCCAGAGCATGGATAGATAACCACGCTTTATCACTTTATTAGAAATACACTGGTCTAAAATTATTTTAACCAAAAACTCCTCCTCAGGAGTCACTCCATTTGGGTCAGGTCATAGCAAGGTAGTACTGGAGAAGGTTGAAATCCAGAATTACATGATTCCGTAAAGAACAATAATAAATGTATATTTTATTTTCAGTATTCCAGAAATAGGCGAAGATGCAGAAAATACTTTACTGTCAGATAATGGACTACCAGAGTTCAATGACATATCTATCGAAAAATGTATAGCAACTATCAGTAAGCAAAGTCTAGAGTACGAAAATGGTGTCAGACAGGTTGAAGTTGCCTCAGAGGACTGTAAAAATGCCTTCACTGAAGTATTTAAGCCTTTGGAAAAGCTAGACTCACAGCTAGAACTCACATGGGGTATGGCAAAGACACTGTACCTTGGAAACAGTTCACTTATGCCTACAAAGTCATACATCCAAATACATGAGAGGGCACACAAAGCACGGTCCACTAAATTCAACAGCATACCTATTTTCCAAGCAGCCGCCACAGAAAAGAACCGCCTCAAGAAACTAACTGATGAAGAACAGCGGCTTCTTGACAAGTACATTCTAGAAGGAAAATTAAACGGTCTGGATGTAAAGGGCATCAAAAGAGAAAGACTTAATAATATCCTGTCAGGTTTACAGAAAGAAAGGCAGATGTTCAGAGACAAAGTCAACATAGCAAATAAAGTTTTCCAAAGCACCATTCAAGACCCCACTGTTATGAGAGAATTCCCAGAAGGGCTACTGTACTCTATGTCAATGAGTTCCGACCCCACTAAAGGGCCCTGGAAACTAACTTTGCAGCCGCACATCTATGAACCATTTATGCAGTACTGTTCTGACAGAGAACTACGTTGGAACACCTGGCAGGCGCATGTACAGAGATGTTCCAACTATGTCAATAAAGAACTTGAAACTGCAACAAATCTAGAGAATATTAGGAGTTTACGAAGAGAGCAAGCAGCTATACTAGGCTATGAAACTTATGGAGATATGAGCATGGAAACTAAGATGGCTGGCTCAGTTGAAAATGTGAACCATGTCCTAGACAGCTTGCTAGACAGTGCCAGATCAATGCAAGATGCAGAAATTGAGTTGCTACAAAGATTTGCACAGGAGAGAGGCTTTGATGTCAAATTAGAGCACTGGGACATACCTTACTGGCAAAGAAAACAAAAATGGTCCCTGTATGGTTTTGATGAAGAAAAAATTCGTGAATATTTCCCCCTACCAAAAGTTATTACCAGTCTCTTCAATTTGTGCAACCAATTGTTTAATATACAGATTGTGGAGCGAACAGGTCCTCATACTTGGCACAAGGATGTTAAATTCTATGATGTGTTTGATGAATCTGGTGGAGATCCTATAGCTAACTTTTACCTTGACCCATATGCACGTCAGGACCAAAAAATCCGCATTCATGATGATGCAGGATGGCATATTGCAATCAGAAACAAGTGCACATCCACTGCCACCACTCCACTGTCTGCATTAATATTTAATTTCCAAGCCCCAACTGAAGACAAACCTTCCTTACTGTCCTTCAATGAGGTCAGTATACTGTTCCAAAGATTTGGTCACTCACTTCGTCATTTACTGACCAAAGCCAACTACTCTGAGGTAGCTGGACTCTCTAATGTAGAATGGGATGCTGCCGAGGTCTGTGGGCAAGTGATGACTCACTGGCTGTATGATCCAAACACCATCAGATCAGTGAGTGGCCATTGTGAAACAGATGAGCCTATACCAGAAGAAATTGTGAAGAACCTCCAAAACATCAGAGGTCACATGTCAGGTTACAACTTGTGCAAAGAACTGTACCTATCCAAACTTGACCTGGAACTACATACCAAAAAAGCTTTCTGGAGAGATATTGTGAGAGAAATGTGGCCGAAATACCATGCATTGCCTTTTGACAAGTATGATTCCCATCCTCTTTCATTTAGCAAGATTTTCTCTGAGGAATGGGGCAGTGCATACTATTGTCGTTTGTGGTCTAGAATGATAGCTGCTGATATCTACAGTGCATTTGAAGAAGCCAAGAAAGCCGACGACCAGGATATTCTTGAAGTGGGGAAGAGGTATAGAGACACATTCTTGGCAGTGGGAGGTAGCTGCCACCCCAGTGAGGTGTTCAGGAGGTTCAGAGGAAGAGATCCCTCACCACATGCTCTCCTTAAAAATCTTGGTCTGCCCAAAAAAGCAACTCTTGAATTAGAATAGAAATATGCATTCAGTTAATGTATTATAATTTTATTCCTAATATTACAATGTTTCTGTTGTAAAATGTTGTTTTTTTTTAAGCGTTCACAAGCTTTTAACATCACGTTTCCCTAGTCAGAATCAGGATTTTGTTCCCAAGCTTTTTCCATGTCGTAGATATCTTTCTTGATTGTTTCGTCATCAGGCAGAAGTTTGCCGGCCGCTTTCATTTCGTCAATAGCTTTGTTGAGGTACCCTACGCGGGCGAGAGCGGCTGCGCGGCGAGCGATGCACTTCGCACGACTGCGCCTGTTGCTTTCACACGCTGGCTTCATGAGGTCCAGTGCGGTGGAGCAGTCATTCATCTGAAACACCATACCATAAAATAAACGACCAGTAAAATAGAGTTGATTTCATACCTTCCGGAACTTTGGCAGGTGTTCGCTACCCTATTGGACTTTGCTGCTGGTGGTGCTGTATAGGTCTGTTTATCAATAAACAGCAAGTTTATCATTCTCTGTAGCCTGCCCCATCTGAACCACTGGGTGGGTATCAGTACCTTTTTTTCTTTAAATAAAATAACTAGTATCCAAAATAATTATGGTCTGTGGATGGGTGACCATAATTACATATCGAGTTTCCTCCGTGCCTCGGAAAGCACTTTAAGCCGTTGGTCCCGGCTGTCATTTGTAGATCTTTGACAGTCGTTACGAGTAGTCAGAAGCTAAAAGTCTGACATCCAGTCTTACCAAGGGGTATCGTATTATATCCAGTTACTGGGTTGTGGAGGTCAGATAGGCAGTCGCTTCATGTAAAATACTGGTACTCAGCTGCATCCGGTTAGACTGGAAGCCGACCCCAAGACAGTTTGGGAAAACGCTAGGCAGATGATGAACTAGTATCCAATCTTTTTCTCTCGTTTGACCAGCACAACATGAGAAGAGTTCATGCAGTTGTATATTGTGTGAAGGATAGTTTACCATAGGTATCCCAAACCCATATAACCTCAATACTTACGCATTTATTAAAATTTCCAAGTGCGAAATGCGTGGCGGATCTGTTCGCATACAGGCTCGGCAGTTTGTCAGACAATGAGATGCCGTGGGTATAAGCACTGATGGCGCCGAGGAAGTTCCCGGTTTTGAAGAACTCGTCACCCTTCTCCTTGCACCACTGAGGATCCTGCTCCTCCGGCCGAAGATCCTCATGCATGAAACCTACAAATTATTTAGTAACTGTAAGGGCTTTCTAAATTAGGAGATGGCGAGATGAGCTGGACTCTTTCTTAAAGGATTGGAAGGACGGAAGGAAGCTGCAATGGGACAACATAGGCTTATAACAATAATTAGCGCTTCTAATATCTGAGATATGTAGGTAAGAGGAAAACATCGTGATGAAACCGGCATGTGCTAGAACAAAAAATTCGAAGACATGTGACATCTACCAACCCGCACTGGGGCCGCGTGGTGGATTAAAGCCCACTCCCTCTCATTGAGAGGAGGCCTGTGTCCCAGCTGTGGGAACATAATAGGATGATGATGATCCGGAATTGCTCTTTGTTATTTGATCGTTTAACGCAGACACTCAGTTCAGTATCAGTTAGCTGTAGACAGTCTTTATCCTCATAATACTAAATAGTTTTTCGACATCGTACCACGGAGGAATGGCACCATTCGTTGATCCTGCTGGAAAGTGGAATCCATAACTACCTAAGTACTTATAGTGCAACTTGGATTCTTTAGAAAAAAAAACTACAACAACGACGGTCTTCTGAAGACCTAAAGCGCGCCCTAATCGCGGTTGTTTAGATGATTGTGATTATCTACTTGCTTACCAGTCGCCCGTCGTGCCTGTGTAACGTTTTTCAACCAAGCCTGTTCTTCAGCAGCCGTAGATTCCCTACTGGGTGTGGGAAACGTTCGAGGCGTGTGCGAGATCTCAAAGTTCATCGTCTCTCTCAACTTTGGCAATACCCTCTTGGCCTGCTCCTGTTTCTTCTTCTCCACATATTCCGACTTTATCGGAGTCTTGGTTGGTTTCTTTGGAGGTTTCTGCACTGGCTTTACGGGTTTTGCTGGAGTTACTACTTGTTTTGCTTTCTCTTGTATCTTTTCGTCCTCTACGCTTTTTTCGTCGTCTGATGGAGGTAGTTCAACTATTTCTACGCCTCTCCTTTCTTGTGGTGGCGGCGATGTGTATTTTTTATTTTCAATAGTTGGTATCTGGCTTTTTTCCTTAACATCAACTTTGCCGACTCTCCAATCTTCTAACTGATCCATTGCCTTCTTCCTTTCCGAATCCCGCCGGGAGTCCATCAAGTTGTGCTGCTGATTGTCTATTTCCATCGCCTGTTGGACAGCATACCTGTCTAATTGACTCTTTTTTATTCTTTTATCCTCCGACTCCTGCTTCGCTTCTTCCTGGCATTTCTCGAGAACTTCCTGCTTAATCTTCATCTTCTCTTCTTTTGTTAACTCTTTTTCTAAACAATCCCAAGTAATTTCTTCAGTCTTCTTTAGATCTAATACAATTAAATCGTCTTTCACTAAGCATTTGCTTTTCTTTATATCGACGTCATGTAGTAGAAAGACTTCGAACAAGAATGGACTAAAGTGCGCCTTGATATATCTGTAGGTAGGAAAGAGATCAACTTTTTCATGGCGGACAGGGTTTAGAGGTACTCTTATGTGGACAGTGTTATTGGATTGAGACCAAGTGTAATCTTTTACTATAATAGGCATTTCGTTAAGTATATAACTTAACGAAAACGTTGATACAAGGCGCTTCACTATAACAACTCTCGTCGCTATAGCAATGAATAAAATCTTGAATTTCTCGCTCAATTCGTTCCAATCTACGTAAAATAAGAGACAAAGCGCATATTTTTTTGCATGTGGCAGCTCTGATGTTTATTTCCCTAAACGAGTAAACATGACCTCGTTTTCTACAGTTAAAGCAAACCTGTTTATTATGTCTATTTGACAACATTTAACTGTTCCTCTGAGTTAATTGTAGTGCTATTCTACACAATATTGCTGTATAAACAAAATCATAGGTAAATAAAGGACCTACCTGCGGCTGCGCTACTGTGCATTTCAATTATTATCAGTTTATCACACACAAACACATAGAAGCTTATTGTTATTCATTATCATCAATTAAATAATGTAATGTAGGTACTACATTGATAAGTGAGTGGAAAAGTAAACAACATACCGAGCAGATTGCATTTAGTCTCGTCCGAGCATCTATCTCGTCACAAGACCAGACAGTTTTCTCCTCAATATGACTTCCAAAGTTCAAACCGGTAAGTCCCTGCCTTGTTTATTATGTCCACTACATAATAAACAAGGCAATAATTAATCATACAAAATTTTCGAACACTTATCTAACAAATTTTCCTTCTTCCTGATAGTGTTGTGTTAGTGTTACGTACCTTCATGTTTATAAATATCCTCAATTTACAAAACTGTTTTACGTCCATCACATCACTCTCATGTCCAGCTGAAAATCAGCGTCGGGCACTAGCTGCTCGGCAATTTGCTGAGCTGCGCCTATTTGGCGCAGCCGTGAGACACAATTATATCTTGTTATATTTTTTTTCTTTTGTTTTTTTTTTTTTATATATTTTTTTTGTTTCGTTATATTTGTAAGTTTTTTATTTTGTATTTTGTGTACTTGCGACATGTGTCAATAATTTTTCTTTCTTTCTTTCTCTGTGATGTTGAATAATTGGAGGAATTCGGCTCCGATTTCCGATCGTGGGTTTTCTATGAATAAAGAGATAAGATATTATTTATTTTAAATATTTGTCTATAATATGCTGTAAATATTAAGTAAACCACATAGTTCATAAATTTTAATGTAAACTAAACAAATCACTTTGTTCCCATATAAGCTCATGTTTTAACCATTCCTTGTAGAAAATAACTAGTCTAGCAATCAATTTATATGTTAAAATAGTCATTATTTAAAGTTTTAACTGTAATAAGTCTGAGAATATTAAATCCAATAGCTTTTCTATATTTTTAGTTCATTTATATATTTTTTTTCCATATACCTACCTCCATTTTCTCATAATCTATAACTTCAACCTTTCTCTTTTTTAATTTTTCTTTTGCATTCTAATTCTAAAACTTTCTCAAGTTTTCTACTAACTTAATATTCTCTTCACATACTCAGCTGTTTCCTGTCACATTTCAGGTGTCGCTTGAGGTAATCAGCTAATATGATGACCCGCGGAGCTACTGTTCGTGACATAAGCGACAAGCTGAAAGCAGCGCTGAGAGAGCTGGACTTATGTAGAAATGAGTGCAGCAAGCTGCTGCGGGAACGAGAAGAAAGTGAAGTGGAGATTGAATTAATAGTGACCAAAAATACACAACTAAAGAGCGAGCTTGCAGAACTTCACACCCAGCACATTGATATACTGGACCAGCATCACCATCTTCGTCAACTAGTGTCAGATTTTCAGCAATGCCATGACACTCATGAGCAGGCACTGAAACGCATTTCTGAACTGGAAGCAAAACTGAGCGAGGCACAAACCACCATTACCTCCATCAACTCTATGAAAGCCAGTGAAGAGGTTACTAACACCAACAACCTGTTCACTGAGCTGATGAACAGTGTATCCAGACTGGAGTGTGAGCAGCCCACCATCACTATAGACCTAACTGGGGATGATACCTTAACTAAATGTCCAATTCTAAGTAGTCATAATAAAATTAAGAAATATATTAAAATCAACAAAAGTATAAAGAAGTATAAGAAACTTTAAAAAAATCAAAGTGTTTATAAATATAATGTTAACCTCCGAAGAGAATCTAGAAACTTAAAAAAGCAATTAAATATGTGTAACAGTAGCTTAGAAACTAGCAAACAAATGTATGATGCTGACATACAGAACCTTCAAAGGGAATTACTGAGTAGGGAAAACACACTTAAGGAAATTTTTTGTAAGTATGAGTCTAGTCAACAGATGTTGAGTGAGCGTATGCAGGAGGCATGTGAGTTGGTGGACCTGGTGAAGTATAACGCGGAGAGGTATGAGTCACTAACTAACAATCTCACCTGTACTTGTACTGCCCCTCTGCCACCTCTCATGTCACAGCATGTGGCTCCTATTGCTGTACCCATAATGAACCGTACTTTAGCAACTTTGAAACCCACCCAAAGTAATATCTTAGTGTATTCAGATAGAATAGGAACAGGTTTTGGTTCATTGTTAAATAACCGGTCTAAACACACAGTAGTGAACCATTGTCACCATAATCTACATTTTAATGAGCTCATTAATAAAATTCAACACACACAATTGAATGAGCAGACTATAGTAGTACTTTTAATTGGAAATAGCCTGAGTATCTCAAAAAGGGACATAGTTAATGGTATCGACACCCTACTTAAGTTAAGATTAGGCAAATTAATTTTATGTGCATTGCCATACTCGGATAGCTTACTTGATCAGGAAAATTATTATATTTCTAGTTTAAATAACTTGATGCATATTTTATCATGTCGTCATAGTGACCGTCTATTGTTTTTTGATACTAACAATTTTGTTAGAGATTTTGTTTTGATTCGGGAACATATGTTTCTTGCCAAAAAAAGTCGACATTTTTTGGCTTCACTTTTAGCATTTTTTATACACGCAGTTATTGATGATTTAACTGAGACTAGGTTAAGTGACGAAATGGTATTATCTTGTGACTCCAATAATACCGTTGTAGATTCTATAGATTATTTAAACTATTAGAGCCGACAGAAGAGAAGCCTGGTAACAATATCTTACTTTATCACCAGAATATTAATCGCTTCTCCGGCAAAATTCTAGACGTGGAAATGTTAGTAGATAAATACCACATGGATATTTTATGTTTTAGTGAAACTTGGTTAAAACCAGATAGGATGCTGTTTAATGTAAATAATTTTTCAGTTGCCAGTGCGTACAACAGATCCTCAGTGGGTGGTGGTACCCTGATACTTTGTAATAGCTGTCTCAGGTATAAGGAGAGGAAGGATATCACTGCTTACTCTGTTGATCGCTTATGTGAGGTAGCATGTGCAGAGGTTGAGGGTCATACTGTCTTATGTGTGTATAGACCACCAGCATCAAATTTGTCATTATTTTTAATCACAATGGAAGAAATATTAAGTAAACTTTTCACAGATAATAAATTAGTTTTTGTTTGTGGTGACTTCAATATTGACCTGTTAGTCAATTCACCCGAAAAATGTAAGCTGGTCTCATTGTTTAAATCATTCAACTTAAAATATTTATTTAGTGTAGCAACTAGAATAACAGCAACCTCAGCTACATGCATAGATAATGTATTTACTAATTGCATAGTAAAAGAGTCTTTATTAATAAGTGGCGTTAGGTCAGACCATACTGGACAACTTGTATCTTTTGAGTTAGACAAAAAGTTACACTTCGTTAAATCAATTAAATTAAGACCTCTTTCCAAAAATAAATTAAAATCTTTTAATAATAATGTTCTTAGCAAACTTTCTAATGCTAGTTTTGATTTAGAAGACCCCAATATAAACTACAGTATATTATTTTCCACAGTTTGCCAGGAATTTAATAAAACGTGTCCTGTAAAAAATGTTAAAGTCAACGCAAAATCCAAATTTAGCGAATGGGCCACTGCGGGAATAAGAAAAAGTAGAGATATTTTATACAATTTATATCACGAAAAATCTCTGACTTCAGATCAAGTCTTTCACACTTATGTTAGAAACTATTCAAAAATATTCAAAAGTGTCTGCGTTCAAGCAAAATCTAAAATAATAAGTAATAAAATCGGTGTTTCTAAGAATAAAATAAAAACTGTATGGCAGGTAATTAACAGAGAAACAGGAAAGACGCAACAACGAGATAAGACTGAATTGTCTTTGAAAATAGATAATAAAACAATTTGTGATAAGCTAGAAGTCGCTGAGACTCTAGACAACTTCTTTACCAACATTCCGTTAGAGGTTACGAAATCTCTCCCCTCTTCAGCCAAATTTGCTGAAGCTCTTCTTAAAGAGAACTTTACAAAGAACATACCAAACTTTAAATTTAAACCAGTATGTATTGCTACAATTAAAAACGCATTCAAAAGTCTCAATATAAAAAATACTGAAGACTTATGGGGGATATCCGTCAAGGTTCTTGGAGATATTATTGATACGATTGCTCCTGTCTTAACAGGCATATTCAACCAATGTTTGGACAGCGGCAAGTTTCCCGACTTGATGAAACATAGTAAAGTAGTACCAATTTTCAAATCAGGTTGTAAGAGTGATCCCTCTAATTATAGGCCTATATCTGTGCTTCCAGCACTGAGTAAAATCTATGAAAAAATCATGCTGGACCAGTTGTTGTCTCACTTTAACTCTAATAAGATACTGCATAGCCAGCAGTTTGGCTTCACGAAGGGTAGGTCGACAACGGACGCGGGAGTAAAACTCATCAGTCACATTTTGGAGTCCTGGGAGAAGTCCCAGGATGCTATTGGCATCTTCTGTGATCTTTCAAAAGCGTTCGACTGCGTCGACCACAAAACACTGATCTGTAAATTACACCACTACGGAATTCGTGGACAAGCTGCTGATCTTGTTCTCTCTTATTTATCAAACAGGCTGCAAAAAGTAAATGTAAATGGGGCGACGTCCTGCGGGTCTATAGTCAAGATGGGCGTGCCCCAAGGTTCAATTCTCGGCCCTTTCCTGTTTCTTGTTTATATAAATGATCTCCCTTATATGATGGCCAAATTTTCGGATATAATTCTATTTGCTGATGACACTTCGCTAATCTTTAAAATTGATAGAAAAGATACGGACGTCTTACATGTTAACGAAAGCCTAACTATTCTCTCGAAATGGTTCGCAGCCAACAATCTTTTATTGAATACGAATAAAACAAAATGCCTTAAGTTTTCTTTACCAAATGTACCACAACGTGACCTAAATTTAAATCTTGACGGCAAGAAGCTTGATGTTATAGCGGCAACTGTATTCTTGGGGATTACTATCGATTCAAAACTGCAGTGGGGCGAGCACATTAGAACTCTTTCAGGAAGGTTAAGCTCAGCTGCCTATGCAATCAGAAAAATAAGGCAGTTAACTGATATAGCCACAGCTAGGTTAGTATACTACGCTTATTTCCATAGTATTATGTCCTATGGCATTCTGCTGTGGGGATCGGCAGCAGACGTTGATTCAATTTTCATACTGCAAAAGAGGGCAGTCCGCGCTATCTACAAAATGGGTCCTCGTGAATCCCTCAGAGAAAAATTTAAAGAAATCGATATACTGACTCTGCCTTCACTTTATATTTTAGAATGTATTTTATATGTCCGCAAAAACCGAGGACTTTTCAAAATTAGAAGCGACTTCCATAATATAAATACACGCAGTAAACACGAAATTGTAATACCCAAATTCAGATTAACCAAAACTAGCAAGTCTTTTCTTATAAACAGTATACGCTTTTATAATAAGTTGCCGAAGTCAGTTACAGAACTGACCGATGGAAAGTTTAAAAATTATATTAAACGTGTCCTAATTAAAAAAGCATATTACAAAATTAAGGACTACGTTGAAGATAGAGAAGTTTGGCTTTAGCCCCTTCGCACATGCGGCTTCCCTGGTAGCTCATAAACGGCACAAATGTGTGGATGTCTCTAACTATTCTCAATCTTATTTTTTTTTCCTTTCTTTTTAATCAGATGTTTTACAATAGTTTTTAAATCATTACACCTTTTGTTTAGAATAGTTACAGCACGGATGACAACATTTGTGTCACTTATTTGATCTAGTCATTTTGTGATATTTTCTATTTATTTTTTGTTTGTTGTATAGACTCTTTTTCTTATTTACCGATTGTTTGTAAATGTGTGGACATTGTAGGCCTTATAGATTCCTAGATCCTTGGTAACTTTTTATTTCGTTCTACGTTTCGTAGTAAGCAACGACTTATTGTCAGGCCTACGATGTCCTCCCATACTTTAGTACTATTGCTGTAACAGAAATATTGTAAAACCAAATGATTTTAAAAGAGTAACCATGGAGTTTCTTGCCGGTTCTTCTCCATAGGAAACGACCAACCCGAACCGAGCACCTTTTTGCCGACGTTTTATAAGTGCCCCTGTAGGCCTATGTAAAATAAAAATATTTCGATTCGATTCGATTCGATTTATTATATTAACATAACATCACACCTGTGATCCGCGAAGGGTTAGGCAGAGGTGTAGGTACCCAATTGTAGTGCTAACCACCAATTAGGTTTAAGTCTATTGTCATCAACCAGGCATAAACCCTGACTCCGTAACTGCTACTAGGAAAATTCCTGATGGAAAAAAACCCCCGATAACAGTTTGCTGGAACTGGGAATCGAAACCACGACCTCATGCTCAACAGTCGTGCTTGCGACCACTACACCCACGAGGCAGTTTATTAGATAAAATACATTTAATGGTAATGTCGACAAATTGACGTCGTAAACATAAAAGAGGGTGGATAGAATATTCCGTAGTACATATCAAGCCGATTAATACCCATATTCAGTCAAAATCTTACGTGATTTTATATTTAAGGGTTCAACGTCATCTATCAGTAGGAATCCCTTACTTTTTCCATGCAGGTATTCTTTTCTGTTGCTGCATCATCGACAGCATCGACGCTGTGCTCGGCAGCATGCTCTGTTTCTGATAGATGAGGGTCGACCCCTAAACTGACTGGATTGAATGTAATACCTGCAGGTCTCACCAAGACTGGCCGAACGGCCTGCCCGTTGCTTAGGTCGATAGTTGATAAGGTCCCGTCGAGGGAATCCCCAAAACTCCCACCCCCCAAGCCAGATTACAATTGTGAAGTTGTGTCAGCTAAATTCAACCTATTATAACAGAAGGTAGGCTTTTCTAAAAATGATCCATTCAGGACATTGATCCAAAATTAATTAATTACGTTTCAGTGCTTGGAGACGTACAGCCTTCAGAGCTAGGCCGCACTTTAACACATGAACACTTGGGAATGAACTTTGAGCACTTCTACAGACAACCGCCCATAGCACTGGCTGATAAGTTCACCCCTGAGCTGGAACTGCGAACCATTGGCTATGTGAGACAGTACCCTTACAGCTCGAGGTACAACTTGAAACTGGATGATTATCCTGCGCAAGAAGCGGTCATTTACGATGTCATCGAGTATAAAAAAGCTGGGGGAGGTAAGTTTTTTTTAATCGAATGGCTTAATGGCCAGCGTTACATCTGGTGGAAACTCGTTGTTCAAACATCCCAAGGGCCACCGCGACAAGACTTGCGAAGCGACGGAATTCAAATTCCGGGTGAATTTGAATTCCGTCGCTTCGCAAGTCTTGTCGCGGTGTTAATGAAATGTTCCTCTGCAGTTCACTGCCCACCGTCTATGGATATCTAGGTACAACACCAAGTTACCGAAGATGATAACAATGTATCCGTATGTACAACATACATATATTATTATATCCGCCAGGTACCATAGTAGAGAACACAACAGAAGGCATAAATCGTCACCTGTCTTTCTACCAGAACGTGTCTCAAGCGAGCAACGTCCACATCGTGGCCGGCACAGGACATTACATCGCCGACTTGCAAAGCGGGGACACTCTGAGACAGTCTACTGAAGACGTGTACAATCATATGCTGGAAGAGCTGACGAAGGGCTGTGTTAAACACCCCGACATAAAGGCTGGCTTCATGGGAGAGATCGCCAGTGTTTGGCCGATAAGAGGTCAGTAAACTGTACCTGGTGAATTTGTTATGGCCGTTGAGCTCCTTCAGTTATCTCTCTCACTCAAATATGTGTGTTACTTTCCTCTCAGTGATTCAGCACCATATAGGTACTAAAGGCGCTCGCTCACCGTAGCATACTGTAGCACCCGAATGATGTAATGTATAAAAATCCAAGAATCGATTTTGAGCATTAGGTACGTTACAAGTCGCTGTTACAGGTTGTAACATAAGGTTGTGCACTGTAACAATACAATTTGTAACATTGTTTCTGTACAAAACTACAAACTAAAACTTGGATTGTTAAATTATAGCCGAATGCTCTCTCACCGTGACGCTTCTTTGTAATGCTAATGGAAATGCTCACAATCAAATCTTGAATTTGTTACATTGCAGGCGAATGGTTTTGGTGAGAGGGTTCGCCTTAATAAACTTGTTTTTGCTAATGAAACAAAATGTAATGCACTGTAGTACCTATCAAACTTGGACTGGATAAATAGGGGTCATCATCATCATCATTTCAGCCGAAAGACGTCCACTGCTGGACATAGGCCTCCCCCAAGTGTACATAAGGGGGGGGGGGGGTTGCCATAATCGCCACGCTTGGCAGGCGGGTTGGCGATCGCAGTACGGTTGTTACAAAAGCACAGAGAAAGCTGCTGCCCATTCCCTGGAAAGTCCCTTAGTCGCCTATTACGACACCCACGGGAAGATATGGGATGGTGCTATTCTTTACGTCCGACACCATAATGAACGACAGAAATAGGGGTCGGCTAGTGTGATGATGAATGATGTTGAGATATATATATATTTTTTACTACAGATTTTGAACGTAAAGTCATCCAAGCAGCAGGGGAGTTACAGCCGCAAGTCGGTTGCGGGGTAAGCTTCCACCCCCACAGAACACAGGAGGCTCCCTTCGAGATCATCCGCCTTTACCTGGAGGCCGGGGGGTCTGCTGACAAAGTCGTCATGTCGCATTTAGATCGTAAGTAACTTCGACTTTATACCAACCGTTGTTAGAAGAAACATGTGTAACCCTATTTGTTCAAAACTACGTTCAACAGTTTTGTGGTCCCACCACCTGGATTACTAAGTAGTAAATAGGTGTACCCGTTTACCCATGTACCTAGTAAGGTGACTAAAACAAAAGAGTCTTTATTAAGAGCGGCGTTTGGCAGTCGGCTAGAGACTGGAAAGCAGGACTGCTGAGGAGCTCGTGGCTAAATAATAACAGCCGCCCAGGTCGATCTTTAAGGTTAAGCCGTGCTTGCCGAGGTTGGTCTGTGGATGGGTGACCATAATTACATATCGAGTTTCCTCCGTGCCTCGGATAGCACGTTAAGCCGTTGGTCCCGGCTGTCATTTTTAGATCTTTGACAGTCGTTACGAGTAGTCAGAAGCTAAAAGTCTGACATCCTGTCTTACCAAGGGGTATCGTATTACCCAGTTACTGGGTTGTGGAGGTCAGATAGGCAGTCGCTTCATGTAAAATACTGGTACTCAGCTGCATCCGGTTAGACTGGAAGCCGACCCCAAGATAGTTTGGGAAAAGACTAGGCAGATAATGACGCTCAATCTTATTAGCAGAGCATACTATCTACCTATTTATGAAAAGCTACCAAACAGTAGTTAGTTTGGTAGTAGTTTTATACCAAACCGATGCAATCCTTTAGTTCAGGGATCGAAAAGGTTACCCGTTTAGGGGTTTTACTCGAGTTAGTTGTTGGGGTTACACTTGAATAATTCCAGAGTAAAGGTTAGCCCGTATTATAGGGTTAATCAGCATACAATAACTGGTACGCACAACATTCAAATGGTTAACCCGTTATTCGGTCTCTGGAGGTCTAATCTCTTTCTCCGAAACGTAACTTCGGCAACGAACGAAAATTCAAACGTAGTTACGTTTGTGCTCCTAATCTATATCGTTTGCGGACGCACACAAGAAGTTCGAATTCACAGACAATTAACGTGAACGAATGTATTAAATGTAATTGTGTGCGTCCGCAAACGTTTAATTTTCGTTCGTTGCCGAAGTTACGTTTCGGAGAAAGAGAGTTTCGTTTTGCTTTCTTTAGCCTGATTTACTTATCATAAGCACAACATATAATATGTATGTACCGGTAGGTATTCTACGTATACGCTTATACGTATCCGTCCTGAGAATACCGGCGGGAAGTAAATGTAATATATATACCTAATCTTTTCAGGCACATTGGTAGAAGATGACATTCTATTAGAATTTGCTGAGTTGGGCACCTACTGTCAATTCGACTTATTCGGTACAGAAGTATCGTATTACCAACTGGAAGTAACTACGGATATGCTCAGTGATGCTCAGAGGATTCAGAAGATATCCTTACTGGCAGACGAGGGCCGAGAGGATAAGATACTCATGTCGCATGATATTCATACGAAACATCGATTGGTGAGTTTTTGTACTTTTCACACACCCAGTAATATTTTTCGTTGTAGGTAGAATCGATTTTTGTCGTAAGTAAAGCCATCACAATTTTATATTATACTTACCTAGGTGGGTAGTTATATAGTATACTTGTTGGACGTTTGTCTAAGTATGGACATATAATGTGGTGAGATATAATGTGGCGAAGACCAAAAAAAATGGAGGGTTTATGTGAGAAAAAGGAGGGTCAAGGGAGCATGTTAGAGTGGTCCCCGGCCACCGTAGGCGCGGGCCTGTGGACGGTGAGTAATGGGCTAGCTCACCGTTCGTACGTCTTGTATGACGACAGGCCGTGCCGACGGCGCGTTCGTGTTCCACGCGCGCCTCAAGGAGATGTCAACAAATCGGAAGGGGTCCGAGAGAGCCGATGCCTGCCAGGGCTGCGGGACTGCTCGAAAGAGATACCGTGGCCCTGGAACACAAAGGGCTAAGAAGCAACTAGGATGGGTTTTAGTCAGTACAAGTCTGACACTTTTTTAATCTAAACAACCTTCTTCACAACGATCAATATGGCTTTACCAAAGGTCGTTCGACTACAGATGCGGGGGTTGCTTTGTTGAAACACATATTTAACGCGTGGGAAAACGCGCAAAATGCAATCGGTGTTTTCTGCGATCTCTCAAAAGCTTTTGATTGCGTACACCACGACACGCTTTTACGGAAACTACGTTATTACGGTGTTCAAAATGAGGCCCTAAATGTAATAGATTCGTATTTAAAAAATAGATTCCAATGTGTAGATGTCAATGGCGCGAAATCTTCCGGGCTACCTGTTCAGCTAGGTGTACCTCAAGGCTCAATACTGGGACCGTTTTTATTCTTGGTTTATATCAATGACTTACCATATTATTTGAAGGGTATTTGTGATGTAGTACTATTTGCTGACGATACCTCTCTTATCTTTAAAGTAGATAGGAATAGACACGATTTTGGAGACATAAACAGCGCTCTATCAATGGTCACAGATTGGTTCACAACAAATAACCTAGTTCTTAATGCCAAGAAAACTAAAAGTATTAAATTCGCCTTACCAAATGTTAAAAATCTAGGTCCCAACATTGTTCTCGGCAATGAGGAGCTTAAAACTGTTGATTCAGCTGTGTTTCTGGGTATAACAGTAGATTCAAAATTACAATGGGGTCCACACATATCAAGCCTAGCGGGTAGGCTTAGTTCGGCCGCATATGCCGTCAGAAAAGTTAGACAATACACTGACGTTGATACAGCACGGTTAGTCTATTTTAGTTATTTTCACAGTATTATGTCCTATGGTATTCTGCTGTGGGGCAAAGCCGCTGATATCCAAAATATATTCGTTCTTCAAAAACGAGCGGTTCGTGCAATTTACCAGCTGGGTGCACGAATTTCTTTGAGAGATTTTTTTAAAGAGATTGGTATTCTCACGGTAGCTTCACAATTCATCTTTGCAAACATTTTATATATTAAACAAAATATCCATTTGTACAGTAAAAACAGTGATATTCACAATATAAACACTCGAAATAAGCATAAACTACGTGCTCCCTTTCACCGGCTTCATAAAGTTCATAACTCATTCGTAGGGCTTGGTATTACCTTTTTCAACAAGCTACCATCTTCCTTTCTAGATTTGCCATTTAATGCGTTTAAAGCCAAAGTAAAATCTAACCTTTGTTCAAAGGCCTACTATTCCATTAACGACTATTTAAATGATAAGAATAGTTGGTCGCTGGGTTGAACTCAAGACAATGTTTGTGTTCTTTCTCCAAATTAGCTTACTGAAATGTGATATAACTTCATGAATAGATTCCTTTTTTTTATTTTTTATTTATATACATTCTTTTTTACTTTATTTTTTTTTTTTCGTCGGTATGCACGTGTAAGCGGGCACGCCCTTTAGTCTGGAGGCTTTATTATTTTTTTTCTTTATTTTTTAATATTTTATTATTGGTGTGTGCTAGCTGACATGTGACATTAATTAGATTCTTTGTTTATACGAACTTGAACACTATTGTGTAGAATCTGGTTCTTCTAACCTAACAGACAGATGTGTTGCTGGGGAGTTTGTTCCGCCACTTCTTCTTCCCAGCTAAAACACTAGGAAGTGGCGAAGGGCGGGCGTTTTGGGGGACTGTCTCTTGTAATTTTGACGTTCAAAAAGTGCTGATTATCAGCCTAATTTGAATAAATGACTTTTGATTTTGATTTTGACACTCCCTTCCGCTCCGCCCAGAGCGGGAGCGATTATTTGATTGTTTCCCATCCGAAAAAAATATAATGGGAGCATGTTAGAAAAAACGTGTTACGCCGACCCCAAGTAACGTAGAACAACGACAGAAAGACGATGATCTTGTAGAAATGGTAGGATGGACCTTTTTGTAGCAGCAACTTAGGTGACTACCGCGGCTGCGATAGCCCGATTACGCAATACACAGGTCCTTTTTTGCACCGAATAACAAACACCTGTTTTGTGAATAAGACTTAGGACCCTAGCACACGGCGTATTTTAAACGCGCAGACGACGCGCGTTTGAGGAACACGCGTTTTCTACGCCGTAGATGCCGATTTTTGCATTGTTATAGATTCAAACGCGTGTAAAACGCGATAAAAACGTGCGTGTGAAGCGCGTTCGAAACTCGTTTGAAGCGTGTACAAGGGGTCGGAGGAGGGGTAGAGCAGGGGCGCGCGATCACGTCACTCCACCGCCCGCGCCGCAGTTGCGAGGAGTTTCTGACCAAAACGCGGAAGCTACGGGCGACTACAGCGCGTTTGTATCACTGTATCTGCGCGTATACGCGCGATTCACGATCGCATCGTGTGCTTAGGTTACAAGGTTGCGTTCAAATATCGTTTGAAGCGCGTATACGCGTGTCATCTGCACGTTTAAATACGCCGTGTGCTAGGGGCCTTGCTGACGCGGAATAAGCTTGAGCCGATCATATCGCATTTAGGTAGTTTGCCGTGATGTCGAGCCGCGTCACCCAAATCAAAACGAGAAGAACGACGTATTTCCCGCTTTTATTCCATGAAAAGAAACACTGAAAGATTTATACACAAGAAAGCTTCGATCAGATCGAAGCAAGAAAGCTTTAATTATGTAAGATCTGTATTGTTTCATCATCATCTTCATCATATCAGCCCAGAATCACCCACAGCTGGGTATAGGCCTCCCCTTGTTTCATCCACACTTCCCGGTTCTGCGCGTCCCGTATCCAGGTGTTACCCGCGACTTTGAAGATGTAGTCGACCCAACGAGCTTTAGGACGGCCCTGGTGGTTGGCCACCACTCGGTCAAAGCCTTGCTCCATCGGCTATCTCCATGAATAGCCAGCTGTCTTGCCCGGGTCCACTTAAGGCGCATCGCACGGTCCCCGACAACGACCGATTTTGGTGTTACGCACTCAATCTAAGTAGCATGGGTCTCTCCATGTACTCGGTGGACAGTCTCTTTTGTGTATTAAAGTAAAATCTTTCTGTTCGACTGAAATTCTCTCTGTTCTTCTGGAGAAACCTTTACCCAGCTGGACGTCATTCTACTAAATGATGATGAACATTCTTTCCTATTGTTTTCAGACCAGTTTTGGTGGCCATGGCTACGCACACATAATTAACAACGTGCTCCCGAAGATGAGATCCAAAGGTTTCACACAACAACAAATCGACAATATTACTATGGAAAACCCGGCGCGGTGGCTGGCGATTGAAAACAAGTCTTCATAATGTTCTGCCGATGACTAGCTGACCCGCGAAACTTCGTCTGCGTCACATTTTCCCTGTTTTTGCAACATTTTTCATTGATGCTCCGCTGCTATTGCTCGTAGTGTGTTGTTAGTAGCCCATAGCCTTTCTCGATAAATGAGCTATCCTATACAACACCAAAAACCAAACAACAAAATACACTCTTCAGCTTTTTAAATTAGTTGATTCGAAAGATTAGTAAAGATGAAAGTTGTCACGAACACTAACCGACAACTAAACGAAAGTCTAAATATAATTGTACTGTTGGAACTAAATAACTGTTTTGAGTAGGCCTTTGAAATCCGACAGAGCGCTATTATGTTGCCTAATTTTTGTGACAACGGGCAATACTGTTACACAGTTGCATGTCCACTCATACTATGTTTGTATGAGTGGACACTGGACAATTGGACATGCATCTACTTATTTTGTTAAGTACTGTATTATTGTAAATTTAAGCTAATTTTAGAGCTGCAAGTCAAGATTATATTATTTATTACCTCTAAGGCACTTTAACGAGCCCTGAGCAACTAAAGTACTATTGCTCGAGAATTATTAATAGTATGGCAAATCGTCGAATTTGGAGTTATTTTTATTTTATTTTCAGTTTGTGTTTAACACTCGTAAATATCACTGTCACTTGGTTATTAGTCCATATTTTATAGGTTTACCTCGTTTTTATTCACTTTATTTTAAAATAGTAGATTTTAAAGATTTTAACAGAACGTTTTTTACGTGTAGCTAGACGCGGATCGATCGGATGAATGAATGAACTACTGTTTGATAAGTTTGTTAAATTAAAAAAAGTGATTATATAATTCATTGAATTGTTTCTGTAAAATGTTTCAATCAAGTAAAAGAAGTTTAAACAAAAATATTCGAAATAAAAATGCAAGGACCAAATATTATGTGAAATATTTTCTGGGAAACGAAATTCTATGAAATTTCTGTCTGCGAAACAAGGGGACACAATTTTAATTTTGTATGCAATAAAGAATAACAATTCTATGTTTTATTATCTACTGAACATTTGTGATAACTATTTGTGCGTCAGTGTGCTATTTCTTGTATTTTTGAAACATGTATTAATTATGAATTAAGTAATACTAATAAAACAAACTTCAATTAAAAATACGTTATTTTATTTACAAATACATTACTTTCGTTCCTGAAAAAAATAATTATAATTTTCTTATGAGTATGCATAATGTGGATATTTCAATGAAGAATGTTCGTGTTTTATATTTTCCAAGTTGTGCCATTCTCTTCAACTATCTATTTCAAGACTATCTTATCAAAAGCAAATATTAGATAGAATACTTGATTGTTTCATAAACATGTACAGTCAGCAACAAAAGTCCATGAACAGATACTAATTTTCAAAACACCTGAACACTAAAACGGACCATAAATCACTTACCAGAATAGAGTACACAATAAGGTTATCATTTCAATTTTACAAAAACGCTAAGCTTTCATATTTTCATAAGTCGCTAAACATCATTATAGCGTAAGTTGATAACTATCATTTTGCCGTAAGTCGCTAAACATCATTACAGTGTAAGTCGATAATTATCATTTTGCCGTAAGTCGCTAAACACCATTACAGCGTAAGTCGATAACTATAATTTTTAACCCCCGACCAAAAAAGAGGGGTGTTATAAGTTTGACGTGTGTATCTGTGTATCTCTGTGTCTGTCTGTGGCATCGTAGCTCCTAAACGGCTGAGCCGATTTTGATAAAATTGGTTTTCGTTCAGAAGCGCAACACCGAAAAAATTGGATGGAATGGGGAAGCCTATGCCCAGGAGTGGAACAGTCAAGGCTAAGAAAAAATAATATAAGTTTAAAAAGTATGAAAAAAAAGAAAAACAAAAACCTCCGACACTTAAAACCTCTAAAAAGCCCACAGTAAATTAATCCAAGCGTCGTAGCGTCGGGGGACCGCTTTGAGCACAAAACAAAGCACAGAACAAAGCGGAATCCCGACGCTACGACGGCGCTTGGATTAATTTATTATGGGCTTTTTAGAGGTTTTTAGTGTCGGGGGTATTTTTCATATTTTTCCGTAAGTCGCTAAACGTGTTATGCGCGAGTTTTTAGGGTTCCGGACCCATACCAAAACTGTTTTTTTTTGCTCGTTTTTATAAATAACTAGCTGTCCCGCGCAACTTCGTCTGCGTCAGATTTTCCCCGTTTTCGCAACATTTTTCATTGCTACTCCGCTCCTATTATTCGTAGCGTGATGCTATTTATACCTTTCTCGATAAATGGGTTATCCAACACTGAAAGATTTTTCATATCGGACCAGTACTTCTTGAGATTAGCGCGTTCAAGTAAACAAACAAACTAGTATTATATTTTTAGTATATAGATTATTAGTATATGTAATAGATATATTTTAAGGTTCTGTATTTTATTATGTAGGTAATGGGTAGGTTATCTAAACTAATATTATAAAGAAAAAAGATTTGATTTTTTGTTTGTTTGCATTGAATAGGCTCCGAAACTACTGGTCCGATTGAAAAAAATCTTTCAGTTTTAGATAGCCCATTTATCGAGAAAGGCTATAGGCTATATATCATCACGCTACGACCAATGGGAGTGGAACAGCAATGAAAAATGTTGCGAAAACGGGGAAATGTGAGGATAGCCTATAGCCTTCCTCGATAAATGGGCTATCTAACTCTGAAAGAATTTTTCAAATCGGACCAGTTTCGGAGTCTATTCAATGCAAACAAACAAACAAACAATCAAATATTTCCTCTTTGTAATATTAGTATAAATAAATAAATATTTTTCAAGTTTTTAAAACGCTCTTTGTGTATGTTACTTTAAATGTTTTTAAACGCACGCACGATACAGAAGAAATTCCCAGTGTAGGGAGCCTATGGGAAGTTTAAAAAAAAAAAAACGAAAAAAAATTGAATTTATATTCTGAACTAGTCGCTGTGTTTATTCGGCAATGTTTTGATTATGAAAAATGCGGTGCGCTGCGCTTCGCCGGATAGTGCCTTGTAGCAAACGGGTTCAATGAACTGGAAATGTAGGAAATTAGCTATGATCAGCGACTTTTGTATTTATAACAGATCATACAATTTTGTCGGTAGTAATGTATAGCAATTTATGGTTTAACTGAGTTCAGCGACTTTTGTAGTTTTATTATGACAAGTTGTTTTATAATTTACTTTGGTCAGTAACTTATGCTAAATAATAATGATTAGGAAATATTGGAAACAAATTATGTTCAACGACTTCTGTTGCTGACTGTACCTAACTGGAAACTCTGAGCGCGCATCATTACATTTTTAATCTCATCGAAATAAGGTCTAAATTGCAATGGTTGACTCGCGCTAGTGAAATGCAGCAATTATACTAAGATAGTTGTTATAAATATGTTAGGCATAATATGACTAACTTATTTATAAACATATTATGTTTGTCAGCTTTTCTTCTTGATAAATTGACAACATCTTGTGAAATTAGCTATCAGCGGCGTAGGGTACAACAACAAAAAACTGCTGTTCCTTACATGTTAACCGTGCAGGTCAGCATTTTTTTTTATTAATCTTTTAAAATGTTGGACCCTGTGAGGTCTACAACTTCGTTAAATGTTTGTATCTTGATGTCCCTAACGCCATATAAATTACGAAAAGTATGCTGTATGTCTGTATTTTCTTGTTACATAAGACCAAACATTGGCACCAAATGAAACTCTTCGAAAAAAAAAAACGAATTGGAATCCTAGTCTTCTAAATCGAGGTTTTGAAGTTCTTCGTCTAAGTCTTCATCGAGGAACAGGTTTTCATTGATAGGGACAGCGGCGGCGGCTTCGTCGGAGGGAGAGGCGTCGCTGGAGCCCTGGGCCTCCGGTCCGTCGCCGTTGCCGTTTTCCAGGCCTTGGTTGAGCTGCTGCAATCGGTCATCCTGCGCTTTGGTGCCCGTGTCGTCCGCCTGGGAACAAGCATTGTTATATTGTTACTTTCAGTCACCAACTGCTTATATGTCAGAAACTAGGGACGAATCGGATTTAATGGTTAGACCTATAACCCATCATTTTGATTAACCATTATAAAGGTTAACCCTTACAATATATGGGGGTTAACCATTTAAATATTGCTGATTAACCAAAATGAAAAAAAAAGCACACCGCAGACTAACTCCCGTCAGTTTCTGGCATTTTTATTATGTACAAAAATTTGTTCTGCGCTTGAACCGGTTATAAAACGCTGATTAACAATACAATAAGGGTTAACCTTTACCCGGTTATATCCTCGATACGGGTAACCTTTTTGGTGGGTGCTATAAGTAGTTATGAGTAACAGAGACGGCACTCGCAGTCCAAAAATTTGAAATCCTCAGCGCCGTTTACGGTACTGTAGCTTATGACCAGTAGTGGATTGCGTCAGGCTAAGATGATTGAATTTTAGCAAGATCATGTTTGTTCTCCGCGCAACTGTTTCGACGATTTCAAACAGAAAGTTTTTAGTAGAGACAGTTTTAGGCCGGAGATCGACATAGACTACTCTTAACCCGGAAAAGTTCCTGTGGTATAGTCACCAGCATTCTCCTGCGCTAATTTGGGGTTAGTGCAACAGGTCATCTTCTTCCATATACCTGTATAACACCTGATATGATATAACCTTTCACACCGTACTACCAACTATAAAACACAATAATAAAAAAAAACCGGTCTTACCTCTGAAGCCTCCATGCCAATAAGATCGAACCGCACTTCCCTATACTCCGTATTGTCTTGGTCCTCATCATCACCGTAGGTAGCGAGGTCCACGGCCTCGTCATCTTCATCATCAGCGTCGGCTGCCAGCGCCGGGTCGAAGGAGAACATCTCTCGGCCGGAGAGACCGACTGCGCGGCCAGCCTTGAAGTCGTTGCGACGTTGGTCTTCGGCCTTTGTGAGCGCTTCCTGTGTGTATGCAAGGTTTTGTTTGTTTTAGTTAAAAGTTTTCTGCTTCTTTATTGCACACAAAATTAAAGAAATACACACAAATTGCAATATATTCATAGTTTATGTACAACGGCGAGCTTAACCCAGAATTAGGTTTTCTTACAGCAAACCTTTCTTTGATTGCCAGATTTGCAAAAGAGGATATACTTAAGTATATCGCCAAATTTTCAATGTTAGATTAATTAAGTTTTATAATATTTCTAAGCGCACAGAATTAGCAACATAGATTGTTCCCAGTACAACATTTCAGAATTTTCAGGAAAGTGTTGTGAAAAAAATCACATCATCATGTTTATAATAAACTATGGAAGAGCAGGAATATTTTGAAGACTATAGTAAGTTATACTTCTGATTGGGCGCAAATTTTAAGGCGCTCTTAGTCGACTCTCTCATAGACTCTTAGTGAGTCAGATACAAGGACGAGACGATACTGCATAATTTTAAAATTCATGCTAAAATGGACTTGTTTTGGTAAATCAAAGCATACTCCAAGTATCACACCAATTAAATCCACATTCACAAACCTGTTTATCCTTAATCTTCTTCTTCTTCCATGCGAGGAAGGTTTCCAGCGTGATCTTAGTCTGGTTAGGTCCAAGTGCTGCCCTCTCCCTCTCAATAAGATCAACCAAAGAGATCTCATTCTTCTTTTCCTCCATTTTCTTCTTGTCTCTCTTGAGGACGAAGCCTGCTGGTAGCGCATGCCTGTATATACATTTGCCACCGGAAGGACACTCCCAGAACCAACCATATTTCGATCTTTCTACAGCTTCCAGGAAATGTTTGCAGATCTGTAATTTGTGAAAAATTGGGTAGTTAGAACTTTGTAATTTTGTCATGTAACGGCTTCTTGAAGAGACTTAGGTATCTTTATGCCATCATTATTTATTTTATGTTACATACTGGTATCACATTACGAAGTAAAGAGGTGTGGAGGTCAGACCAACAGTTGCTTCATGAAAAAAAAAATAGCGGCATCCATTTAGACAGGAAGTAGACTCTAACATAGTTTGGGAAAAAGGCAAGAAGTGAGAAAGGACAGTGTTTTGGAGGACTGTCTTAATTGATATAGATGTTTAAAAAGCACAGATACTTGTCCTATTTGTATATTTATATAACTTTTGAAATTTGAACCAAAAAAAGTAAAGATCAGTTATGAAGGAGCAAAGCGCAAATGAAAATGAGAACTTACAATATCCGTAGTAGGCCTCTGCTTATCACCTTCTCCATGCTTCTTCTCCACGACTTCCTTCAGCTTATCTTCGTCCCAATTGTCCATAGTGTCCTCATCATCTCGCATGTCCACATACAGGGAACGTTTCTCAGCCTGAATTGTGTTATTAAAAATAAATAATTAATTTATGTTCTTAATTCATATCTTTGCCCCACAGTATGGTGCCTTTACAAACATTTAAACTCACATACAAAAGAATCAGACCCGGAATAATGAACTGTAAGACATACAAATATTTTTTCCATGCGGGAATCGAACCCGCGACACACAGCACAGCAGTAAATCGCTCGGCCACTGGGCCAACTGTGCCGTCAATATTTGTATAATTCATAAATAATGAAATATTTGTACAATTCATAAATAATGCAATATTTGTACAATTCATAAATAGTATTTCCATATCAGCAACCTTCCTTATACACTGTGGTGGACTGGAAGTTAAGAAACCTATTGAGCTCAGTTGAGTGAGGGGTGGTCTATGGCAAGTGGTCTGAGGTATGTAGTTAATAGCTTTCCACTTCATGCAACAAGAGACTTCTCCGTAGGAGTGCACATGGCGACATATCAAGCATTAAATTACCAGTATAGCATGACCTCGTTTTATATTGATTTCTCGTATGATGACAGATCCGCATAAACTGGTTGTGCATAGTTTTACTGTTGTGCATAAAGTAACAATATACAGGGTTATTGGTAAAACACCAACAACCTCTTATGAGGTCGTTTTACTCATCATTATGAACAACATTTACTATGTGACCAAAACTGAAATCGCGAAAAAAAAACAACTGTTTCGTACTTTACGTTCACATAACTCGTCAAAATGTAGGAAAAAGATGTTTTTTTTTTTCACGATTTTGGATTGGTCTCATAGAAAAACTTGTTCATAGTAATGAGTAGAATGACCTCTTAAGAGGTTGTTGGTGTTTTACCAATAAACCTGTTTAAAACAAACCTTTCTTTCAATAGTCAAGTCGTGGGAGAACTTGCACCTGTCTCCCTTTGTACATTGGCCTTGCTTGAAGAAAGCACATACCACAGATTTAGGATCAGTACCTGAAAAAAAAAAAAAAAAAAATATTTTCATGTACACTTACTTATGCAATGAACACAAACATGTCTTTTTTTAATTTTACTCCTCATTTTTCTGTATTGTGTGTGTAACAAATATTTGTTCCGTATGGGAGTCGAACCCGCGACAAGCAGCATACAAGCTAATCGCTCAGCCACTGAATGCCAACAGTGCTGTCACTTAAATTTACTACTGACTGAACATTAATAAAACATAAGAGCTGTCCCGCGCAACTTCGTCTGAGTCACATTTTCCCCGTTTTCGCAACATTTTTCATTGCTGCTCCGCTCCTATTGGTCGTAGCCTGCTAATTTGTGAATCTAAACCATCCAGGGCGCCACCCACCTGCACGCAAAATTCATTCAAAATCGGTCCAGCCATTTAGGAGGAGTTCAGTGACATACACACATACAGTAGAATTATATATATAAAGATAATGACTGGTTAATATATACTATAAGTAGTTAGTTGTTAGTTACTCAAGTATAGCTGGTTGTTACTCAAGGAATAGCAGAGTAAAGGACATTTACTAAAATTAACTGTTTCACACTAAAGTGTTATATATGTATAGACACGGACAGTCAGAACAAGCAGATGATTTCATTTTAAATAAGTCTCAAATAAAAAATCATTTGTTTGGGTCTTTATTATTATAATTTAAAATCATGTCCTGTGTGTTCTGTACGCATCCGGCAGGTTTCACGACGTGGATGTTGATAGTTTTTGCCACTCCATATTCACACCAGCCCCAACACGATTCTTAGAAAGTGGTCTGATTGGTGGCACTCTCCGATTTTGAGGCAGTGGTACAAACAACTGCATGGTCAAGTAGACATTCCCCAAAATCGGTGTGCCTCACGCAGCTTAGAAGAAATGTTACTAACGCAAGTTTAAGTTGTTACTAACAAATATGGAACTGATTCTGAAATAAATGTTTATTTATTTAAACTTTGTGTCACCAAGTCCCTGACACCATGTAAAGTGCTAGAGGTTTGTGCTGATCTACATCAAATCCAGTGAACAACATACCTTTCTCAACCTTCTGTGTTTGCACAGGTCTGAACAGCGCTGCTAGTTCCTTCTGCTGCTGCAATTTGAGCTCCTTTTCTTTTTTCTTGTCTTCCATAGGCTTAGCTGGATGGATACCGCCACTTTTAACCTGTTTCTCAACTTGCTGGATGAATTTCTGCTGCTTGGCACCCTTCTTATTTTTAAGGCCGAAGGTCTTGTCCTGTTGGAGGGAGAATCATTGATTAGTATTGTCTAAGTAAGTACTTTGAATCAAATAGTGTGTGTATATTGTGGTTTTTGTAGTTTGTGGAGCAATTGCTCTCATTTCTAGTCTATGTTGTATCAAATCCTGGCAAAAGATCTATGATATTATGCAAAGGCAAATTAGATTTCTAGAATATTATAGGATAAATTACTGTGCCCTACAACACTTTAATAGAATCACCAGTGCCAAGAGTGAAATCAAGACAGAATATTTTTCAGTCTCTGCGAAGAAATTTCATGATTATGTTATAAAACGGTTTATAGAAATCACCTCAATGACTTTATCCTTTTTCTTCGCCTCTGTCTTTTTGCTAGCACCGCCAGCAGCGGCTGGTGCTTTCTTCGGCGGCATGGTTATGTCGTGTCTCGAAACTTCAAATGAATAAACAACAGCCAAAAATCCTTTCCCTCAATCTAAACTATTTATTATAAAAGACTTTACACCATTTATAGTGTATTTATCGATAATTTACGTGTTTTTCTGAAAAAGTAAATATCTTCCACGGTGCACGAAATTTGTGGAAGATTTGCGTTGCAGCTCTAGTATTAATCAAATTATCACTTCTGTCATAGCTCAAAGGCAATTTTTTCTCCCTTTTCCTTCATCCGGCTTAGTGTCGGTATCCTTCTCTATTGCTTAAGATCAACACACAAAATAACGGAACGCTTTGGTTCTGACAGGTTGTGCACAGATTCGCTAGCTAAAATTGCACTGGCAACATAAACACGTGCACACTTGTGCTTTTTTGTACTTAGCAAAATCCATCAGCAATGTCTTTGAGAATTTAAATATAAAGTTAATCACAGAAAAACCTTGCGATCATTCTATGTTCTTCTGACTTCAATGATTAAATGACGTTATGACGACCACATGCAACACTGAAATATCACGTCAAAAATTTGACATATTGATGAAATTCTTTCTTTCAGAATTATTATTTCATTTCATATAGTCTGTGAAAAGCGTTCAAAGTGGTTGAATGTTCGTTGATTTTTAGTCTCTGCCGTGCGTAAACGTGAAATAAACACTCGCCTAAATTAGGCCATGGCGAACGCTACTCCGTGGAAAATAAAAGAGTGCAAAGATAAATAGACTGTGTTTAATTTTCATCAACGAAAGTCACCATGGAAATTGTCGACGTTGAAGAATGCCAGACTGACCCTACAGCGGTCACAAGAAAAAAAAGTTTATGGGCTAAAATTAACACTAGGACAACGTACAGTTATTTATTTAACATTGTAGTATCAATATTGTTGCTCACATGTCTGGTTCTGGTGCTCTATTTTTTCAAAGAATATTTGAAGACAATTTTATACTGGGTAGACGCACAGGATCCGTGGATAATATTTTTATTGTTTATGGGTTTATTTTTGATCGTGAGTTTTCCAGTGACGATAGGTTATTTGGTGTTAATAATAACTAGTGGATATTTATTCGGAAATTTTAGGGGTATAATGACTGTGTTGGTGAGTGCTAACTTTGGTGTGGCGGTTGCCCACTTCACCCTGAAAGCGTTGCGGGGCTACCTACCGCTGGACCGGTTGCTCAAGAACGAGACGGCGCGGGCTCTGCTGAAAGTGATCTCGGGACCGCAAGCCTTCAAAATTGTATTTTTCGCGAGACTGACGCCAATACCTTTTGGATTGCAGAACACAATATTTGCTGTGAGTTGTTGTTTACTTATTTATAACTTATTGATACGCGTTTTTATTTATCTTGTAGTGCCCTACTGCTGGCGAAAACAATCTCCATAACTTTTCACTGTTCCCTGTAATCTAAATTAACATTAAAAGAAACCCTCAGCAAAGTAATCCTCAAAATTCAGTAATGAAGACTTATTGGATCTTCGCTCACATTCTTCACATAAAACAATTTCTATATTTGATTTATAAACAATAATATTATAAATTATTACCAATATTATCCCTGTTATTAAATAACATTAAATAGAAATAACATTTTACATAGTTCAGTCCTTAGTCACAAGACACAGCTGACATAAACAATATCTTGTTTCTATTTTAGTTCTACCCAATATTTTCTGTATGTGTTTATTCTATTCTGTGGTCTATAGTGTGTCCAATTGCTAGATAAACACTTCTTTGTAACCCTCTTTCAATTCCAACTTTACAAAAAATATTTAGGTACCTACTTCACATAGAAATCTATACCAATTATCGTTAGCCCATATTGTCACACTGCTAGGCAAAAGCCTCAATTTCAATTATTACAGTGAAAATAATTCAAATCCTTCTAATAATTTATACTTCATTCATGTATCAGAAAATCAGCAAAATATAACTTTTATCAGTTGACTGCCGTAGATAGGCCAAGTAGATTGGTTTATTATCTTTTATTAAAAAAAAACAGTTCTTATCTCTATGACACCTATTTAAAATTGGAAACAAGGTTCATTGAAATTAATACCGGCTAGGCTCTTGAGAAGAACTATTAAATTATTTATTGTTTAAAAATGCTGTTTCTTAAAGTGATATCAGATACTTGAGAAAAATTCTCATGTTATGTCTGTATTGTATGAATTCATGAAGTTTTTTAAATGTTTTTGTGTTGGTTTTATCTAAGGTTCTCAGCAAGTATAATTTTATTAAATATGCCAAAAATTATTTATTAATTTTAAAGAACATAGAAATTAAATTAAGTAATATTTTAACTGATATTTTTGGTGTATTTTCTAACTATAAGTAAAATCGTCCCAATAAAGATTTTTCACTAATAACGTTAGACTTCTTTTAAATCCCTAAACTCATTTATATGAAGTAAACAAAAAACAATCAATCAACTTTACAATAAAAGTCTTTAACTTAGATTTTATAGGTACTGTGCATAAATTCCTTGTTGTATTCAAGGTAAGGTAATAAAATATTCTTACACTACACACAAACACCCACCCCAACCTAGGGGTGTTGAGGCCAAGGTCACATAAATATCAGCATTGTTAATCCTTTGTGCCTTATTTTCAAGGCTGGCAACTTTATGGTGACCATAAAAAAGAAACAAACTACCCATAGTGCCTTGGACACAGTCTAACCTAAATATTTAAAGATAGAACATACAAAGAAAGGCCACGACCTTTTGAAAGGCCTTCAGAGAGGAGGATGCATTATGCATTATTAAAGACGGATGGTATATACAGGGTGTTTGGTGCATCGTTTGCCAAATCGAATTGGCCGAAAGGACAGGTCATTTGATATCTTTCACGCCTAATAACTCCGAAAATTTAAATTAAAAAGTTGTAACAAAAAAAACAGTGTGGCAAGGAATGAGTTATAGGACATAAAGAGCAAATGACCTCTCCTTTTGGCCAATTTGGTTTGGCAAACGATGCATCAAACATCCTGTATAAGTAAACTATTTACGCAACAAATAGGTACATACAATTGAGGCGATCTATGATCTATCCTCTAAGTTATCTTATTACATACCTACAATATAAATATTAACGATATAACGTTATCTTTAGTAAAGGCGCAGCATCAATGCTGCGCCTTTACTAAAGATAAAAATAGTTATTTGTGCAACAAGAGAGCAAAGTTGGTTTTTGCCGCGAGTGTTGATTTTGAATCCCGAGTAAGCGAAGGATTCTATATTTGAATCACGAGCGTAGCGAGTGATTCTAGGTTAGAATCCTGAGTGCAGCGAGGGATTCAAAGACACGAGATGCAAATAACTTTGGTCTCGTGTAGCACATACAACTTTTCACTTCAGCAGCGAGAACACTTTAGGAGATAAAATAATAAACAGGAATAGATTGAAATAACTATTTATTGTGAATCAAAATAATTAACATTGTAGGTAGAGGTACTGTTCTCGTCGCTAGTTTCACTCATATTTTACGATTATTTTAATATTTTTCTAACTTATTCAACTCTTTACGCCAGCCACGAAATTTTATTCCTGCTCTTTTATTTAAATTATGGCGTGGTCCGAAATAGCACCCATGATATTTTATTATTCAAAATATATTACGTAACATTATTTGAACTAGAAATAAATATTTACAGGTTAAGTATTAGTTTTATATGCAGTAAAAACTTATTTTCGTTTAAATACAACAATAAGTTAAAAATTCAATAAATTACATTATAAGACATAATTATCTTTTTGCAAAATTTCTTTAGTTAGAACGAAATTCCGAACGTGTTTGTCTTTGAGGTCGAATTCAAAATAGGAACTTCGAAAGGGCTGGTCTTTGTATCTCTCTCTCTTTCTAATGGCGGGAAAGAGATGGAGTGTGAATGTTTCGAATTGTATGATTAACCCAAGGCTGAATAAGATATTCGCGGCTTTCTTAAAAAATAATTAAAAAGTTACTTTGTCTCACTCAGTGAGCAAAATCGCATTTTGCTCACTGATTTTAGGCAGCAAAACCTACATGTTTGAGCTACTGAAGTGAAAACGTTATTTTATACGAGAGAAATGTTTTACAAACAATATTCTAATAATATCCTTTTATTTTGTTAGCCTGTACTGCCCCAAATGCTAGGCCTCCCCTAATTTCTGCCTTGATACCTTTTCCCGTGCATCCTCAAACCAGCCCTCGCGGTACGCGTCCAGGTCGTCTCGCCACCTCTTTATGGGCCGGCCTCGGTAGTGCCATCCATGTCCTCTCACCCATCATATGAAGACTTTCGCATAGCGGTCATCGTGCATATGGCTGCCGTGACCCGTCCAATGCCATTTTAGCCTAGCAGCCTTCTTGCTATCGTCCACTATGCCCGTTTCGGAACGCAGCGTGGTGTTTCGACCCTGTCTTGTCTTTTGACATCCAGAGTGCTGCGTTCCATTACCCTTTGACAATTGCCTTTTTACATCCTGAATGCAATAAAACCTTAATCGAAACCAATCACGTAAGAAATATGCGAAATTGAGAAATCATTAATATACGTCACTGCGAAACCCGTATCAAGTCGATGCCGTAAGTTGCACATAATCGAAATGCGTTTCGTTACCGCAATACGATAATTTCACGGTGTAGAAGTTAATTATATGCTAGTTTATGCACATTTTCCTAGTTAAGAAGGCCAGTAAAGAAAAGTTGAGAGCCATCGGTGTTTATCGTAACAAGCAATGAAGCTACAATTTAACCAAAGATATTGATCGCGATTGTCACGTTTAAACCGCGTTCAATAACCGTCAGTGTCCATACCACGCTTCGATCAATATTGATCGAAGATACCACGTGTATCACAATTATGACGACACTAACGGCTATTGAATCCTGTCTATTGTGAATCAGCATATCTAAACCTCGCCTTGTACCGAGCGGTTCATAATGGACACACTGCAGAAGACCGCATGTCTTGGAGACGTATCGTATGTGGTCGCGAAAACCGCGTCTGTTCCATTGGTGAATTGGCCCTAAGGGTTTTTTAGCAAACTTTGAGCGGTAGCTTTACTTTTGACTGCTAAAACATTATTTTGCCATAACTCAGCCTTAGAGGTATCTAATATGGTGCAAGAAACAATAGTTTATCATCGTCATCAACCTCCAGCTAGCACATTATCAATGGCTAGCACTAATCTTGTTTTACCGTCATACAACTTATTATCGTCAATGATTATTATAACGGTGTGATGGCGCCGCCGCCGGTAGCTGACACCAGCAGCCTTACTCTCGACACTCGATCTCAATCTCGAACGTATTCCAATTCGATCCAGTTTCAATTCCAATCTTCAGAAAATTGGCACTCTCGAACGAAATCGAGATTGAGATTGGAATCGACTGCATGTTCGACTACACTGATTGTCACAGGGTGGCCATATAAATGAAAACATTAATTACCAAATTTAAAAATATTTAATTGATAGCCAAATCATTAAATAAATCTTTACTTTTACATAAATTATCATTCAAGTGTTCTTTGCTTTCATTTATATGTATTTTAACACTAAATGCTTAAGCAGGAATGGCTCAAATGGCAATTTTGTATGTCATAATCTACAAAACTTTCCCGCGCATTTGTCAACCACTTGAATCTTATTGGTTCCTTGATTACGAACTGTGAATATGATTTGTGCTGTGATGAACAAAGTTTCATAGCGATTACCTTTTAGATAAGAAAAGGTTTCAAGTGTTTAGTTTGGAATATTTTAAAGTACGTTTTTATGCACAAGTTTAAGTTATTTGTACTTAAGAATTCCACCAACGAAGACGAAAATATCAAGGTATGGCTCAATTCTATTATATATTTATAATTCCTTTAAATTTTAATATTATTCCCTTTTGCTTAATACAAATATTGATTGCTCTTACAGTATGAGTAGGCCATCACATCAACAGCTGGAGACTCTTGTGGATTTCCTGACACAGAACCCCGGAATTGCTAAGGGGCTCTTGCGCACTGCTCATGCTAAGCAGCAGACAAAGAGAAAATGGGACGAGATAGCAGTATCCCTAAATGCCCTAGGCGGTGCACAGAAAAATGGCAAAGGCTGGGCTAAGGTACGTACCTACTGTGTACACCAATACACTTTTTTCTCAGTAATTTTATGTCAACAGTTGCAATAATAAACTGGTGCATTTATTTCCTTTTTAGTATTGGGCTGACAAAAAGTGTAGCCTAAAGAGGACTTGTGCCGAGCATGCACAGTCAATGAGGCGTACCGGTGGTGGATCTGCAGACAATTTGCATGAATTAACACCCATCGATCAACGCCTAGTGGCAGTGATGGGGGGCCTTCAATTTGCTGCAGGAGACAGCCACGTTGCTGCCAATCCATTTCCATCTACAGTAAGTCAGTTTTATTATTAAGGTTTGATTCCCTGGCTCCCTGGGTTCGATTCCCGGGTGGGGCAATCTGTAATTGGGGTTTTTCCATCGAAATTTCTCAGTAGCAGCCTAGTCTGAATTTGTCATTGGTTGGATAGGCTCACGACCCATTTACATGGGACTTAAACATACCTGTCGAAATGTGGGTATACTACACCTATAACCCTTCAAGGAATACAGGAGTGAAGTTATGTTCCTTTCATGTACTTATACATATTTGTTAAATCATTGCAGACCCAAAGCCAGAATAACATCCAATCAGAAATTGAAATTTTTCCAACCCAAGATTTTAATATGGATGCGGATGTATTGGACCTGGAGCCTCCTGCTTCTCCTGTCCAAAATGAAGAGAATGTGAGAGGTAAACCTTTAAACTTTCTTTATGTTATTTATTTATTAATAACAACCAATTGATATATTGTAAAATGTATTTATAGTTTGCACAACACATACAAGTTACCGGTTAATACTAATACAATACACACATGCACTTACAAATATTATAAAATGAGAGTTACATAAGGATAAGTACTAAAGAACTATACAACATTTTATTAAATTAAACAAAATAAAAAAATACTACAATGCAAATTTTGTTTGCCATCCATCATGACGATAGCTATAACTTACTTAAGTGTTATTTATTCTATTTTTATTTCTCAGCTACAACACCAAGAGAAAATAGTCCTAGAAGAACTGTGCCCCCGCGACAGAGAGTCAGACCAAGGACTATGTTGGATCAAGACCGGGAGAGATTCGCAGAGATAGAGAGGCAGAGGGTTGAAGCAGAAAATATCACAGCAAGGGCTTTATCTCAAGCTGTAGAACAGATGGAGTTACTGTCGACTGCCATAAGAGAAGGCTCTCAAACTGTGGCAAATGCTCTTAATAACATTGCTGATGCCCTAAGACAAAATAGGCTGTAATTCAATTTATATCTATTTAAGTAATATATCAAATTTTAGTTTTACTTTAGAGTTTTAAGTATGTATTAATTTAGACTTAAGTTTCATTGCATTATTATTAATAAATACATAATAAAGGAGTGTACAAGTCTTGGTCACAAATATTTCCTACTTATATTATAAATAGTATGTGTATATAACATTGATCCATTTACAAAATAAGTTTAATTGAATTACGTTTTTAATTACATACAATAAGTCTTAGTGAAAAATTTGATCTTATAAAATAATAATATTAGTTAAGATGCCGAGCTCTCCACAGTTCTTGTACAAGCTGTGCACGAGCCTCGAGACCCCTGCGCAGCTCAATGGGGGCAGAACCTCGATCCACCTCTAACTCATTCTGCACCAATTGCATTTCTCCCCTGGGAGGTATGTCATCCCTTATATCATCCAGACCCAGTCGTGCCCGATTACAAATATTGTGTAAAACACAGCATGCATTTATAATTTTAGCAGCTGTGTCTGGATGATAATGAAGAACTCTGTGGCCCAGAAGACATCTCCATCTATTTTTTAAAACCCCAATTGTGCGCTCAACAGTATTGCGAGCCACACAATGCAGATTTGTGTAGTTCTCTTCAGCTGAGCCTGGTGCTGCATCCACTATTGGGGTCATCATATATTCCCTTTGAGGATAACCGGAATCGCCTATAAATGATATTAATATGACTAAGTAATTTATTAATACCTAATATACAAAATTCATTGCAGTAATGTAAATTCAATAAAATGTCAACAACTTTATTAAATGCTTACCAAGTAAAAAAACTCTTTCTCCTGCATTTACTAAATTTATTATGTGATTCTTCACAGGATGTTGGTTCCAAACAAATGCATCATGTGAGGCTCCACCGAATGAAGAATCAACACTCAGAATATTGAGATCTGCATCACAAATCTGTAAAAAAAAAACTTTTATTGAAAGTAATAGATACTCTTATATTAAAAACTGGATAAATATTCAAATTAACTCACAATTAAAACATTTCTCGAATGGTAACCTTTTCTATTGTAAAACCGCTCTTCATGTTGTGACGGTCTTACAATAGCCACATGAGTACCATCAATACATCCTGTGACTGCAGGAATTTTAAATTTTTCATAAAACCTGAAATTCATTTATTATTAGCATATTATTAACAACTTAGTTGAAAATAAAGTTAACGAATCTCAAAACAAGAAATGAGAGTATTGAATGTTAAATATAGGTATACCTTTGTTTAATCAAGTCTCGTTGTTGGCGAGTCTGTGGAAACTTAAGCCATTTATTTAATATATTGTTTGAATTAAGAGCATTAGTAACTTCTCCTATTGCTCTAGACACTGATTGTTGAGACATCATTGTCCCTTGTGTCCCACCTACTAATCTTTGGTAGCTGCCTGTGGCGTAGAAAGAAAGTGCCACTAAAACCTAAACAATACAAATAACATTATTTTTTTAAGTTTATACAATACGATGTTAGATTGGAATTGCTCGTTCACAAACCTTGTATTTTCTTGGTATGTCGCTACGGCGAGTAGGCTGGGGCATCAATGGTTCTAAATCCTTATAAATCACTTCGAAAAGTTCCTTATTGACTCGATAATTTTTCTTAAACTCATCGTCAGTCATGGCAAACGCGCTGTTTGCATACCGCGCCATTCGTCTCAAATTCCGCCTTTGTCTCATATCTAACTTATGAGAATTGTCCAAAATATCATAAATAAGACCTAAATGTGCCATTATTCACAATAAAAACTTCACAAATCTGTCACAATATCAAACTCGATCCCGAAAAAGTAGCTTTTTTGTGATCGTTCAACTTTGATCATAAACACGAATTCAAACTCGATATGTCAACGTCAAAATTGCGTCAAGAGTACCGAAAAAGTGCATGCGATCGAGTCTAGTCGATTTCATTTAGTTCCAAAAAATTCCACCCGGCTCGATTCCAATCGCGAGCTAGTGTAGCATTCAAGAGTGCCAAATGACAAGATCTCGATCCCAATTTCGAATTCAGATTGAGATCGAGTGTCGAGAGTTAGGCTACAGACCCCGTGTTCCATTAATCAACTTTTAACGGTAATCATTCTGCATTTAATTAATTGTCGAGAGTATACAACGAGGGCCACTGATCACAAGTTTTGAAGAGTTTCGAAAAAAAGCAGGAAGGTAATAAATGTGCTATATTTCAAGAACTAATTCCAATTATTTAGCTCCAGGTTTAATCGGGGCAGGTTTCTGACGTTCGTCTATTTTATCTTTATCTCGAACGGCAAACCAACTGGTTTTAATTACATTTATCATTATAATTGTTTTAATTAAATTTATTCATTATAATTGTCTTTATTTGTTGTATATGGGTATTTTGCCTGAAATAAAACACAATTTATTATTTTTATTTATTATTTTATTACTCCCGTCTGCTTAAAATAACATTACATCGGTATCAGCAAGCCTTCGTGGTGCTTGGTGGAAGATCTAACAATTATGTCATACATCGTAATCTTACTCCCGCCCTTTATCCCAATTTGACGTTCCACGACTTTGTCGCACTTCTATATAATATCTTCAAGTTTTTCTATGACCATTTATTCTAGTGTAGGTAGCATGTACCGTACAGATAATTTCTGCATACACCTTATTTATTGACGGAATATATTATTCCATTTATATTAAAGTCAAAAAGAAACCGCAAGGTGATTAATACCCCTATGTATTTCGAGAACGAAGTCCAAACGTTTAGCTCCGCGCGCAATCGGGGCAGGTTTCTGACGTTCGTCTATTATCTCGAACGGCAAACAAACTGGTTCTGATTACATTAGAGTTGTACGATCAAGCTGTTTCCTTGTTAGCACTATCATCTACCCGTCATGTTTGCGATTTGGCCGCGATACGTTTCATGGTAATGCAGTTATTTATATCCTTAGGTTTCCGTTTGTTATTCCATGCTTATTTGCATGCGTTGGCAACGTCATGGATACCAGTTAAACATACTCTAGAGTTGCTAAATGCTCACTACTGAGTTTTGGTAATATTTATTCAATTATTCAACATGTTAAGAAATATTACCAAAACTTAGCAAAGCAGTTCTTCATTCAAAGCTGCTGCTCAGATATGCTGTAGCTGCTTTAATGCTAAATGCCCAAGGTCAAACCCAGAACCAATGGTCAGAAGATCTGCGATCCCCATTCAAATAATTAACTCGACATGTCCTTTCACAACTCATGGTGCCCAAAAATCGACAAACAACTAATTTTCGAAGAGTAAATCCAATGAGAACTATTATTTACTCAGTTATTCGCCGATTCGCATTTATTGGGCACGTTTCCAACCTCCAAGCTGTAAACTGAGATCGGGATCGCGAGCCACAGATCGCGAATGATCTCGGATCAGCGATTTGGAAGCTTCGGCTGAAACTTTTGAAAGAACGAATACTCAACGACGAGGCTTGTAATTTTTCTTTGAAAAGAATATAAACTTTTAAGGCATTTTGCATACTAACTGAAGACTAATTAAGTTCCTTATCAGTCCAAAATACTAATTAACTAGTCTTACTCAACTTCTTAATGATAGTAATTATGATTAATGTTTTAATGACAAACTTATCTTGGTATTTTCGACATCTTGAGTTGCTATACCACGTATGAGAAGATTATCGAACAATAGTTATTTAATTGAAGTATGAATTATTTATTTCGGGGGTCATTCAGCTTACAAAAGGTGTGTTGAAAATTAGAATAATAAAGACTACATCCGTAACTTTTGGAATAGGGAACTAGTGTCGGATATAGGCACACCGCGATAAAAGTTCACAAGACGAAGAAGACATTGAATGTTCAAGGAATTTTCATAATCATCATGCTTAGAAGGCGAACTGATTCTTTTCACTGTTAGTTCTTATTACCAGACAGAGGACTGCATTGGTGCGGCCTAGAAAATTCGAAATATAATTTTTAAGCTAGATTTTGGTGCCTCACCAGGGTAGGCACCACATTCGATTTTGTCACCCGTCCTGTGCCTAATCATCGTCCCACACATGGTGTGTAGCACTCCTGAGATATTTTTATCTCGCACATTTTAAATAAATTGTTTTTTTTTTATAATCTCAACTTTAATGACCCTACAATAGCGTATACACTTTTAGCTAAGTCCAGTTTAGAATCACTTAAAGAATCTTTTAAACCAATTAGAATCTAGTTTCGAGCTCACGCGCACACGAATATGTACTCATTGTTTTGCGTTCCACCCATTTCATGCATTCATTGGTTGTGTTCTCATACAGTTCTATTTTCAAACAAGTTATATTTATGCAAATACCGCGCTTAATATTTACTAAACCGCAAATACCTTGCTACTCGTTTACGAAGATACTTACGCTAGCTTCTGTCCGCGGTTTTACTCACCGTAAATTTCTACAATCTACAAGTACCTACTCAGATGAAAAATAGCCCAAATCTCAATCCTGGACATAGTCTACTAACTGGAAGCTAAATTTCTTCAACATCCCTTCAGCGGTTAAATATTATTTACAAAAAAAAACATACCAGAGTAATATATAATTACTCAAGTATGTTTATATGTAATATATAATTATGACACAATTATTACATATTAAAATTAACAACATCACTAATAACTGCAAAAACATCATAAAGTAAAACTTTGTTTTGTGCTCCAAATGGGCAGTGGACACGAGACTTAACAGATAATTGAATGAAGAGATAAATGGTCCTAGTCAATTGACCTCATTAATGGTGCGACTGTATGCTCGAAATCCGTCGGAATACAGCTTTGATACAGAAGAACCAGCATATGTGATTCAACTAGACAGGATTGATGAGGTTGATCAGATTAAGATTTTTGCTGCATGGACACTCATTATCTTTCCGCCCTCGTGCCATTCTACTAGGAGTCAGCGGCACATGTTTTATTCTTCCGTTCTCCCGTGTACGTACATCATTTTACTCCTTTTTCTTTCATATAATTCCTCACACAATCCGTCTATTTTTCTTTGATCTTCTTCTTCCTCCCCGTTTATATTCATCACTCTGTTAATCACATGTGTTCCGTGCACCGTTATGTGGTCTGTGCATGTGATGAAGAGGGATGGAGATCCCTCTTCATCACATGCACAGACCACATAACGGTTTCCTTTCTTCTTCGCTGTTACTGGCGCCATTTCAGGTTAGTGACAGGTAGGGTAGACTATAAAACCTAAGCCAAAACCAATCACCATAACCAAGCAGCATAAATATAACAATTATAGTTCATGGACACGGAAGCGTAAACGATGCCGTGACATCTAACAGAGGAGAGCGGAAGAAGAAAATGTTTTGCGCCGATCCCAAGTAGGATGGGACAAGGCAGGAAGATGATGAATTCATGGACACCATTATCCTTCGTCATCATTATAGCCTGGAATCACCCACTGCTGGTTATTATCGGTCTCTTCTGCCATACTTCTCCGCAGTGTGCGTTCCTCATCCAACTGTTTCTTGCGTCTTTGACGATATCGTTATCCTTTCCTTATTCCATTTTATTTAGAGTCGGTTGAGCATGTCTTCTTCCTCCATTGTTCACTATAGCTCACCTCAGTCGTCACCTCCTTTCTCAGAATAATTATCTTCTTTTAGACATAATATTAGGTATAGTTTCAATTACAATTCAGAGTATCATGATTAGATAACTACTAACTGATTTTGCCTTTTGAAACGAATTGTTTTAAAATATAATGCGATAAAATTTCTACCCGCACTAAAAGTTTTAAAATAGCTTGATTACGTACGATTAGTTTCAATGGTGAACTAGTTTTGTGTATTAAATTAGAATGATGATGTGAAAAACATTAGGTTAAACCATTAAAAGTGCTTGCATTGAAGTACTTATTTTAATATTATGGCCGAGAGATTATTTTGGAGTCGTAAAGCAGATCTTAAAATGCCCTAGATGCGCGTGTTCTATGGTAAGGAATTTGTCTATTAACCAAACCGCTGAAAAATTTGAAAAAAAAAACAAAAATGTCCTGACTAAAATTTTTTAGACAACCCATATGCAATATATTTATTGACATATTAAATTGAATATAAAATAAGTTTCATCCATTAACCAGCTCGGTGAAGGTCGTTGTATAGCGAGATCTTAGGCCATAATTGCAGTGCAGTGTTGATCACCAATAGTCCAGTATTTCTTAGATCGCGTAGCTTCAACCAGTTCTTCGCGCCGTTGTCTATAACAAAGGCATTATCATTAAACTACACTCTGGTCGCGGGCTGTGTCACTGGTAGCCCTAAAACTGACTATCATTGTTCTAGCTGACGACTAATATGTTCCGCCATCTTTGATTGCCAGTGTTTCTTTTGGTCGGTAAAAGTTTACTGCTACGGTGAAACTAGGTTTTAGAGACTTCTGGTCCCTTCTCCCAAAACCATAGTCACACAGCCAAGTCAAATCTGATCTCGCGATGAAAAAAAAGTGTTAGTCTAGCACATATTGACACCATTTAATCACCAAGTGCATTGCCTAAGAGTTTGAGTTAATTGCTCTGTAGACGTAGATTGCGAACACTACTATCGTTCATGCCCCTAGTATGATAACGTTAAGCCATTGTTCTTGGCGTGGTATCTGGGACGATCGCGTTTTAACCACCTACTTGGCCCGTTTCGCTTTCACTGCGCGCCGCTGTGTCGGACTGGCGACATTTTCTATTACGTATGCGTTACAATTCGCCGCCATGGTGGTTGTATTGATTGTTATTGTGTGAATCTCCCACGCAAGGCAGTCCACGAGCCAAAATTAGACGCCGTTCTTGGAAGACTGGTCTGAGACCTAAACTGGGGGAACCGGTCTGACCAACGCGAACTTCTTTATCTATATTGTTATTCATATTGAGGTCTACTGCTTGATTTTCACCAACCAATGGACCTCATTAACGTTCATAGTTCGTACCACTTAACTTTCTTAGGGAAACAGTACCCCAAAACACCTGCTACAGTTCTAGGCTTATGATTGATCATGGAAAGCGGGTGAATGCCGTTACTTTCCATTTGAACACATCTCTCAGCCACCTGTCTTATAGCCCTGAATTATAGCCGTAGTCCAAGTAAAGGACGTGTTTGTTCATAAGTACTTGCATTTCATAAGAACGTTCTTGAGAACAGTACTGGGAATATTACAAAAGTCTCCTGTGACCAATGTCTCGAAGTCTCGACGCGTTATGATTCTATAACGGTCATCGGTATTATTACAGCGTCGTCATTGTCTGGTCTCATCAATAAACACATGGTATTATCAATATAAACATGGTCATACGACACGTGGCCTCCATCTTACTTGAGTCAGGTAAGATTTAAGCCACCTTGGAGTAAACCAACGATTTAAAGCTGTAAAGGCAAAAATGATTATCGCTGAAAACCTTGGTGGAGTAATTTGTTCTAAATATGCCACAACTTGATTGGAGTGATGATAACTTATAAGTAGTAGGTAATCCAAGGTCAACAGTCAATACTCTTATCACAGAGAATTGTCATAACTTTGAAACGCAAATAAGATTAAAAACCTTGAATTTTAGCATTTACGTTTACTTTTAAGATTGGGACTATCTTCATGTCTCATTTAAAACGACAGTCCACAACTTATCTCCTTATCTTGTATGAATATGTGGTTGCTCCTACGGCGTTAAGTGGTGTAATGCTCAAGATAATATCAACCTCTGCTATCTTAACTGGGACCTGTTTTAATCTGGTGCAGGGCAGTAAACTTTTGTCGCCATCTTTCTTGGTCCTATGCCAACTGTTCCTATTTACATTTATTATTTGAAAACTACATAATTATAGATGTGCGCATTCTTTTTATGTGGTCTTCGTCTGTCGTTTAAATATCTGGCGCGTTTAGTGTCATCTCCGGCAAAGGGCAAACATTGTTGGTGAAGATTCCTTTTCAATGTATCATTCGATTCAATATATTTATCAGTCGACGCTGGCGAGTTTTTATTAATAAATAGCTTGAGGAAAAAACTACGAAGGATACAGTATCATGATAATGCCATTTTATTTTAGCAACAGAGAAACACAGCTATAAAATTTTAGCTGTGTTTCTACTAGCTGCATCGAAAACAGCATTCATATTTTATAGAGAATTGCTGTAAACATTTCGACGACCAATCCAAATATACCAGGCACCGGAGTTTCAGAGCTCGTAAAACGTTTAGTTTACATCAGGGAGTATTTTCATTCCGTAAGCAATTTCATTACAACAGCACAGCAATAATCTAAAAATATCATTTGAATATCAGATATGCGATCGTTCGGGGACGTTCGGAATATCGTCACGTTCAATATTTGTGGAACTCGTTGGGAAGATACATTACTGGGTTTCATTCAAAGATTAAACAAAGAAAGCCTAATATTTAAATTGTTAAATTCGTCCTTTGTATATTACCGTATTACTTAGTCATGCTGAATCGTATCTTTTGCGGGACGTGCAAGCTCACTCTTCTGATTGTATAGGACTTAAGTCCGGTACACCCAAAGGAGTCTGCCCATTACACCGTATCATACCCTTTTGCTTGACACATTCATATCACGGTCATAGTCACGGCGACCAATCGAACTATACAAAACCAGTTTACAAAAAAAAAAAACTTTTTTTCGGATAATCAACATTCATATGGGTTTGTAAACAAAAATATAACTTATACGATGTAAACTTATGTATTTATTTAGAAACCAGGCTGTAATTCACAATGCATTTTTTAACATCACCTAACAAAGGAGAATCTTACCTCCCCGCTATGGTCTTCAGGATGGATTTGGAGCTGTTTATGCGGATCTCTCATTCTACTGAAAATCTATACTAAGAGACAGCGAGGGGTTATACTGGAAATGTATAGGTTGCGGTGTTGCCGTGTGCACGATGTAGGTAGTATATATGATTATATGATTGAAATCTTTAGTTCCATGACTGTTACTAGAAGATGTGTTGGAGAAGGCAGACGTGTTTCTACCCTAAACTATAGGAATTTTTCCACTACATCGACTTTCATACGGTCACTAATTGGCCTAGTTGGACACATAGTGCGTCCGGGCGGCGACGCCAAGACTCAAGGCCGCCGTAGATCGGTCAACTTGTTTATCTTAAGAAAAACAATCGATCCATCTTGCTTTTTTAAGACCGTCTCACTAGTAATATTTACTTTGACAGAAAGCATTACTCGCCAAATGAACGCATTTAAAAAAAACTTAGATGTTTCGCGGAATGACGCGATAAACATTTCAATATTAGGTTACTGGTGCTTTTTAATAATGCGTGCGTGGGTTGGTATACTAAGGTTTATGCTAAAAACGTTCGTGAAAATTGTTGTTTAGTTTACTAGGCGCCGAATGTATGGCTTTAATTTTCAAAGCAATCTACCTGGCTGTCGTGACTCCGTGCTTAGCAAATGCTTAGCCACTAAAAATATTTGTATACATTTGCCTTCAAACGCAAACCATACAACTTTATAATCTTGATGACAAATGGTGATAGGATTGACGTGTTCCAAATCTACATTGTTTATAAGTTTAATGTATAAACTACACGCAAATTTATTATATAAGTAAGTATGGACGAGATTTCTTAGTGATAGTCGGTAATTTATGATAATGACCGATATTTGGGAATGCATTGAATGTTTCAGGTTAGACAGTAATGCCCTTAACATTTACTTAACCTACATTTGAAAGCAGTTGTAGGATTTCTGTTTCGACCTGATTTTAATCAGATTTTCTTCGGAGAATCCTATAGTTAAATCTTATTTTACTATTTCTGGAAATTGTTCAGATATGGCATTTTCATTCGACATTAAACCATTTTTTTCTTCTGTGTGTCTACGTAGCTTACTCCGTCTTCATATGATGAGATTTCTGCCGACAAACTGTTTTGCAGTTTGGCAGACTTTTTGAATGTTATTGCCGTACAGATTTTGAATAAAAAAAAAGATCAAGATTTTGTCTTTACTTCTCTGAGATTTTTTTCGGAATAGTCAGATACGAAAACACCTTCATCTGGGTTTAAAATATTATAACGTTATTGAATAAATATAATTTTCCACCCAAGTTCTTCTCGCGTTTCTCCTAATCACCCTAATGTTCCGTTTCTATTATCCAGGTAAGCGACGTCCGAGGCTGCGGCTACCACTTGGCCACGATGCTGGGTCTGCTGCCAGCTCAGCTGATCAACGTGTACCTCGGCTCCACGCTGCGGTCCATGCATGACGTGTTGCACGAGTCTCATCTCACTGGATACATCGTGTTCGTGTGTCAGGTAATTTTTCTTTTTTTTTCGTGTGGTTAGTACAGACAGCGTCAGTATGTGCTAACCCCTCTACAGTCCGGCCGAGTACGGCAGGGGGGTTACTACTTAATGACGCTGTCTGTACCTAACCTGTCATCAGAGTTTTTGTGCCGCTCCCATGGGCATCTGTGACTAGCCAAATATGATGCAAACAAGTTCCTCGTCCTTTTTGGGATCGACAAATTACATACGTAAGTAAATAGGAGTGCCAAAACACAATATTATAAGTACATTATCTGTAAGGTAATCAGTTTCTTCGTTTGTTTGTCCGAGCGCATCGTCATCGACCACTAATTGAATTAAGTACCTACAACTACATGTCATGCCTGTGTTTGTACATCAATGTTGGTACGTCTATGCTTCCTTATACTGCTTATACATAGATATCGTGTAAAGAATCAAGGTGTAGTACATACTGCTACTGCAATTACTACCATCCGCCCAGATTTGTCCGGACTTTTCTACTTCAATAATGGTATTCTTCTAAAGGAGAGTGCCTTTTAGTTTTCTTTTTATTCTCACGCGGAGCATTTCGATTTCGATTCGAGCATTCTATCGGTGAATGAGGAGAATCGAGCATACCAGTGAGTGACCTGTAACGATACAAATTGTAGCAATCACTTGTTTCCTGGATTGCTACATTTCAGGCGTATGCTCTGGTGAAGGAACGCCTAATTTACCAAATGTCCAGCTTTTAGTCAGGACTTACGGAATGGTAACCCTTGCTGCAACAATGTAATTACTTATGGTGCTCGGTGTAAAGTTCCAGAAAGTCTCTATGACGTCATAAAGTGCTGCGGCTCATTCCGAGATATTTAGAGCTTGTGTATCGATAGCGGTAGAAATCAAAAATTCCAGAGTGTATCGAGATCTTTGCATGATATTATTTTACTTCCTGTAGTTTTTGCTCTTTGGTTTTTCCCAGACGTTCAGATGCGAATGAGATTATTGAGTAACGCTATGGTAAAACTAGCTTGGTTGTTGTAGATAGTCAATCGCAGCATGTAACTTACTGGTATTGTACTCCATCTTGTTAGAATAGAAAGCCGTCTGGTAACATCGTTAGGAAAGGGTAGACAGACCTGATCTTTTCGAAGACTCGCAATCATTCGCTAACATAGCGTGAGCGGTTCCATCGAAAGCTCCTCGTCTACTTAGATTGATCCATGTAATGGTAAATGGGTAAAAAAGACCCAAAAAGATACGGAGATGTAAGATCGAACGCTCCAGACTGTCTGAACTTTGTCGGACTAATCTAGCTAGCAGCTTAACACGGCGGGATTTGTCTGCACGCGCGTATAATATGATAGCCTGCAGGTTTGCACGTTGTACTGCAAACGACGTGACGCTCTTTAGAGCATTTTGTACCACGTTCTACACGTGCAGCTTGTATTCGCAAGCGTCGTATGGAGCCCTTCGGGTTCAGTTCAATAATGCGTTCAGGAAACTGATGCCATGGCGTTGTAGTTAGTGCACCAAGGATGTTTGCGGCGGCGCGAGTAGATTGCTTTTACACCATAATGCGAAAGCACGCAGCATCGATGGTAGCTCGAGTCATGGCCAGCCCCAACAGAGTTCTAAAAATGATTGCTGACAGAGTGGACTGTCCACATGTGGTTCTCTGCTGTCGGTTACACCTGTCATCGTATCGTGTTGTTTACGAACACTTAGTTTTAAGCATGTATGTTACTAACCCAGACCCTCTGCTCGAAATACAGATTTTTGAATTTGAATTTACATACTTAGTATAAAACAAAGTCGCTTCCCGCTGTCTCACAGTGGAACGAATGTATGGGAGCGGTTGGACGTAGACATGTCCGAAAAAAAAGAGTAAAATTATGCCAAACTAATGATGCCATCTTATTCGATTATTTAATGCCTTCATAACTTGTGGTGATGAATTTCTTCATAACTCCCATATTTCGGGAGTAATTTGAGAAAATGTGAAATTTTACTATGAAAATGAGTGTATCGAGCTCTCTCCCTCCTGATTCCGGGCTTGTTTCAAGTAGCGGTCTCTAATATCGTAATGCTATTACTAAGAGCTATATTTAATACTAAGACACATAGTGCGCCAAATGTGCACTTTCTGGGATAAAGAGTGATGTTTATTTTATAACACAATTTTTTTATTTTTTGTTTATTTTGTTGATTAAAACCGTTTTTCTAAAGGTTTACCTTATTACAATAACATTTCTGAGCAGCCAATTAGAGAAGATATAAGCTAATTAGGATATATAATTAGGGACTTAAGGTTTACATATAAAACTGATGCACTAATGATTACTGATAAGAACATTGCTATTATTTAATTACTAAATGGCTCTTAATACACTAATTTAGCATGCATCATTTACTAATCACAATAACTAATTACCTTGCAATATTTAACAAAGGATACCTGGGATACCTGGATTTTATATAAATAGGTCACTATTAGTAACTTTAAAATCAGTGCTGATTTACACCTCGTTGTATCCAAGCTAATCTCGCAATGTATTTTCCAAATTTTAATACAAATCTTGATATTCACGTTGCTTTATGCGCACGCGCACATAAAGATTTACGCGACTTTAACTATTTGTTCAGTGTTTTAAAAGATAACAGTTGTGTTCAGTTATGTGAAAGTGCTGAAACAAGTTTAAAAGACTGGTGTCGTCGATTTTGCTACCGCATTTATGCAAAATGGACACAGTCTGGAAGAAGCACAGATAAGTTTCGGAAGAAACATGAGATTTGGCTACAGGCTGCAATTCAATGGCCGGAATTACAGAATGAAAATATGGAACCTTCTACAGAAAATATAAGTGACGTCATCGAGCCCATAATTTCTCCTGCTAAATCTGATGCTTCAACTTGTACACATCCTAGTCCTCGTAAATCTTTTGAGGACCTTAGTAACCGGCAAAAAAGAAGACGCACTGAAGATAGTCTTTCATGCAGCAGTAGCAGCGCTGAAATTATGTTTTCGGCCGAAAGGGCGCTTCAAAAGGCAGGACAAAGCGATACAGCTTATGTTATGAAATACTTGACGGAGAATCCAGAAGAGGCCTCAAAAATCAAAGCCTTCATTGAAGGTAAATCAATTCAGGTACGGGAAATATCCCCTTTGAAGGCATTGGCTCTTTATGTATCGATGAACTTATCGAAATGGCGCTATAACACTCTTCGGGATTTCAACACTCAAGAAGGAGCTCTTCAATACCCGAGTTACTACATGTTGGTTAAAGAAAAAATTAAGTGCTATCCGGCCAAAGAAGATCTCACAGTTACAGAGAGCTCTGCAAAAATCAAATTACAAGCCTTGATGGATTTAACCTCAAGAAGACTTATTAGGTCGTTAGAAACCCCTGTTGATCCCAATCAACAGCTCGTATTGACCAGCAAATGGGGTTTTGACGGATCATCTAGCCAAAGCATTTATCATCAAAGGACGAGTGAAGATGAGCAAATCGATCTTGCTAGTAATTTTATGATTAGTCTTGTACCACTGCGGCTCGTCTCAAAAGGTGTAACAATTTGGGAAAACGAGCGACCATCTTCCACTTCATTTTGCCGGCCAATATTGTTTAAGTTTATAAAGGAAACCAAAGAAAATGTGCAGAGAGAGATGGCTGAAATCGAAGCAGAGATTGAAGCCTTAACTCCATCCACCATCACTGATGGAATTAGTGTCAAACACCAACTGCTGTTGACAATGATTGATGGTAAAATTCATTCCATTATATCCAATACAGCAGCTTCAGTGTGTGACATATGCAAGGCTTGTCCTAAAGAAATGAATAATTTAGAGTTAATCAAAGATAAACACGCAAACGAGGACATGTATAAATATAGCTTAAGCACCCTTCACGCTTGGATTCGCTCAATGGAATGCTTATTACACATTTCCTACAAATTAGACATAAAATCATGGCAAGTAAGGGGTGATATAGCAAAAAGGCAAGTTGATGACATGAAGAAAAGAGTTCAAGAGGCTGTAAGAAGAGAAACGGGCTTACTTCTCGATGTTGTGAAACAAGGCAGTGGATCCACCAACAATGGCAACTCGGCAAGGAGATTTTTTGAAAACTACACTAAATCTGCTGAACTGACCGGAATAGATGCTATGCTTTTAAGAAAAATCTGTGTGATCTTGCAGTGTATTTCATCAGGAGAGAAGATCAACGTAACTAAATTCCGAGAGTTCTGCTTTGATACTGCTAAGCTTTACGTGGAGTTATACCCATGGTATTATATGCCTTCTTCACTTCATAAAATTTTAATGCATGGGCCAGACATAGTTCAGAACATGTCAATTGTGCCCATTGGTTTTCTATCCGAAGAGGCATCTGAGGCTAGAAATAAAGATTTTAAAAAATATAGAGAGGGGCATTCTCGAAAGCATAGCAGTATCTCATGCAATGAAGATATTATGCACAATCTTTTACTGTCTTCTGATCCACTTGTTACAAGTATCCGTCCAAAAGGAAATAAGTTTGTAAAAAAATCTTCTTTTAAGGAATTTTATGAGCTTACGGATTCTGAGAAAAGTGATATCGAATTTGTTAACATAAATGATTTAGCGGACATCGATTCTGAATTTGAATTAATTGATGATGATGATGATGACGAAGATAATTAAATGATGTTATTGTTTTAAAATGTGTAACTTAGTAAATTAGAGCTTACATCTTAATTATTTATTGTACTTTTAATGAAACTAGGTAATTTATTATCAACTTACTTAAAAGTCATACTCTCATCAGTTCTTGTGAATATTTTTGTTAATATATATTTCTGTATATATATAATATATTTATAGACCTCTTAATAAGTCTGTCTGCGGTTTAAAGTAAATACAAATGGGGAAAAAACGTTTTTTTTTTTAAATTTTCATTTCCTTTTATCCCAGAAAGTGCACATTTGGCGCACTATGTGTCTTAGTATTAAATATAGCTCTTAGTAATAGCATTACGATATTAGAGACCGCTACTTGAAACAAGCCCGGAATCAGGAGGGAGAGAGCTCGATACACTCATTTTCATAGTAAAATTTCACATTTTCTCAAATTACTCCCGAAATATGGGAGTTATGAAGAAATTCATCACCACAATTTATGAAGGCATTAAGTAATCGAATAAGATGGCATCATTAGTTTGTCATAATTTTACTCTTATTTTTCGGACATGTCTACGTCCAACCGCTCCCATACATTCGTTCCACTGTGTGTCTGTACGTTTAGATCTTTTAAACAACGCAACGGATTCTGATGCGGTATTCACCAATAGACAGAATGATTCAAGAGGAAGGTTTATATGTATAATTTATCTCTGAAAAACCATCAACATTTCCACGCGAACGAATTCCCGGGCAGTAGCTTGTACAGTACAAGTACTTGTCCTTAAATTAAGTGGTTTTTTAATGGCTGTTCAGGCGACCTACAAGGCGTCTTATGTAAGTACTCAGGTAGTCTACATACAACCGAGACCTTGTTATTCAACATGTTCGTGCCTAACGGGGTCTAGGTTAGGATAAACGTCTAGGAGTAGCGCACACAATGATTGTTCTAAATAGCTTTCAACTACGAACATGTATGCATGTATAGCTTCGACTTTTTTGACAATAGAAATGATACTGTGAAAACTGTTAATCGGACATTACTTCTTTTGATCTGTGACAGTCAAAACCCTTTGTAATAAGCACAGGTCGGAATTAGATAGAGTTACTTAAGTACTTACACTGATTTCATACAGCGAAAGAATAAAGTGGATATGCCTCAAATCCCGAGATTAATTTAAAAAAGCAGAAAAATCCCGTGATTTATTAAATAAAAAAGTTATTTACTTTTACACAATTTAAACCATCCGACATCGGATGTCCGAAGTTGCAATATTCCAATGCGCACACGCAACGGAAGGTCCATATTAATATCAACATTTCGATGCAAGTACAAAAATAACTCTACCTAATTCCGACCTCTGGTAATAAGTTAAATGGCGTTTTCTTAGCGGCATTAAAAATATTTGTTTGTTTACGCCTCAGTTATAATTATCTAGAATTACTACAAGAACACGATGTTTTTCAGGGGATCACAAAAAAACCTAATAACCTTATGGGTTTCTAAATAAATGTTAGGTATTGTAAAAATAGTTTTAACCGGTCAAAAGTAGTTTTGACTAATTAACAGTTTTTTACTGTGAAATATGGATGTCAAAGCTTCGACTTCTTTGACAATTTAGACAAGAAACGAACGCGATTTTAGCTTAGTTAGAGGTCAACGCACACTTATAAGCACTGCACGGGATCAACTTCGCATCTGCTATTTTGTTAACTAGTTGATCCCGTTTCGTTTCAGTCGCATGTTACTAAAAAGTGACAAATATAAATGTAGATGGCTAAAGAGGGATAGGAAGAAAATATGGGTGGATTATGTGAGAAAACGGTAAATGACAGCATGACGGTTACATTAATGGAAAGAGAGGCAATATTATGTTAGAAAAAACGTGTTCCGCAAACCCCAAGTAGCATGGGACGAGGCAGAGAGATGATAATGATCCCGTTTCGAGGCGATGCGGTTTAATACTTATTAGTGTGCGTTGCGGTATGGAGTTGTACAGAAAAAAAACCCGATCTGCTCAAGTTGATCGCGCGCAGAGCTTATAACTGCGCACTGACCCTTAGGCTGTGTCCCCAGTAGGCAAACTGTTAGCAGCGACAGTTGGCAACTGAGTTTGCGGCGTATCGGTTTAGTACGCTCTTCTATATATTTGAAATGGAGTGTCCACAGTTTGCTAGTTTTAAGACTCAGACGACTAGACGACACTAGTAGACTAAGTCGTTTTAAGACTCAGTCGGCTGCTAACAGTTTGCCTACTGGGGACACAGCCTTAGATTCAATAGAAAACTACTTTGTCTCGAAGTCTATTTTTAGATCAGACCACGTTCCAACAGCTCTACTTTAAAATTTAGATTTGCCAACTCCAATGTCAGCGTAGATAAATATTGTAATTCAAACATTTTATCTCATTTCCTGCGTGTTAGATGTCTCTACTTAGATACTAGCTTTTTAAATTATTACGTAACAAGACTGACACGTGTGAAGGTCAGAGATAAAGAAGAATGTTTTGAATAAAATTTGAATTTAGTCGAAAAAAAAATGGTTGTCTGTAAAGTCTGTTTACGGACGATAGTTTAACGTGACAACGTCATAACAACACATTGATGAATACTTTTATAAATAGCAAGCCGAACGCTCAAGCCGATCGTGCCTTTCGCTCGCTTGTGCAGCGCTCTCGCTCCGATCGTTACAATGAATCATCCTTTTTCGTGCGTGCAGCCGGCGTTCATCGATTTATTAGACGTTATCACGTCAAAAACATACATAGAAACATCAATTCGAAAATATATTGTGTGTGACATTAAGAGTAGAGTTGGTCGTCAGGCGGCGAGCTGACCAGACGACTTTGTTGCCATCGCGGGAATATCCTGGATGGGGCTGGCACGACAACGTGGAGCTTGGCACAAACAACGAGAGGCCTAGTCCCAGCAGTGGGAGAAGTCGGGCTGTGGATATGATCATGAATGTAACATTCATCAACCCACACATTTCTTAGCGCATTGATGCCAAAAACTTCTACTATAGCGCAAAACCAGCAGTGGGTTCAGATATTGTCTTACTAGCTGCGCGCCGCGATTTCACCCGCGCAAACCGGGACAAAAAGTAGCCTATGTGTTAATCCAGGGTATAAGCTATCTACATACCAAATTTCATCAAAATCCATTCAGTAGTTTTTGCGTGAAAGAGTAACAAACATACATTCTTACAAACTTTCGCGTTTATAGTGGGAAGTACCATGCTAAAAGCAGCCTTAAGTCCTACCAACATACTAGTGACATAACATAACCCCTGTACTCACCGAAGGGTTAGGCAGAGGGTTAGAGTTGGTGTGCTATTAGAACACCAACTTTTTGTCAGTTATGTTAAGGTCCCATTTAAAATAGGGCAAACTGAACCCAGGACCTCAAGATTAGCACTAGCAGTCACGGTTGCAACCCCGGAACCAACGAGACAGTCGTCATTATCATTTTATAGCACAATGGGTAATCTTTACGCCTGGGTACTTTACCTAAACTATGACGTCACAATGTATCAATGCAACACTATCGTTAGAGCAATAAGGAACTAGGGGCATACAAACAGGCCCCTCCACGTCCGCTGGCTTATTGCGTTGCAAATTGATATCAACGTTATTTTATAGCATATTATATAATAAGCAGTAGTAGTGGTGGAGTTTGTGGCTAAATAATAACAGCCGCACGGGTCGATCTTTAAGGATAAGCCGTGCTTGCCGAGGTTGGTCCGTGGATGGGTGATCATAATTACATACTTACCGAGTTTCCTCCGTGTCTCGGAAAGCACGTTAAACCGTTAGTGCCGGCTGTCATTTGTAGATCTTTGACAGTCGTTACAAGTAAATAATCAGAAGCCAAAAGTCTGACATTAAGTCTTACCAAAGGGTATCGTATTATCCAGTTACTGGGTTATGGAGGTCAGATAGGCAGTCGCTTCATGTAAAATACTGGTACTCAGCTGCATCCGGTTAGACTGGAAGGACCCAAGATAGCTTGGGAAAAGGCTAGGCAGATGAATAAGCAGTGGTCTAATGGTGTGACCGTCGGACTGCCGAGTCATAGTTCTCGAGTTCAAACCCAAGACACGCACGTCTGATTTTTCGGAATTATGTGCGTGTTGTAAAATTGTCACTTGCTTCGGTGAAGGAAAACTTTGTGAGGAAACCAGCATGCCTGAAAGATGTTTCTCGACGACATGTAAAGCTAATACAAAGGGCCCATGGGCAGCATAAAAACTGACACTAGGTTAGTGCCCACTAAACACACGAAAAAGAAGAAGAAAGAAAGATAGCATATAATATCATCATCATCATCATTTCAGCCCAAAAGACGTCCACTGCAGGACATAGGGCTCCCCCAAGTGTCGCCACATTGACATTTTGGGGGGTGTTGCCATAATCGCCACGCTTGGCAGGCGGGTTGGCGATCGCAGTACGGTTGTTACAAAAGCACAGAGAACGCTGCTGCCCATTCTCTGGCAAATCCCTTAGTCGCCTCTTACGACACCCACGGAAAGATACGGGATGGTGCTATTCTTTATGTATAATATGCATTCGCTATATCTCTATTGTGTTTATCTGCGGCTTGAACTAGGGAACTAATAAACATTTACCAGCACTCCCTCCCTAGAGAAGTGGAGTTAAGGAGTAGTCATGTAGGCTTTCCAAAAGCGACTGCAATTAATTCGCACAGAGAAATTCGCGACAATAGCCACGTATGCTTTCTCTTGATGATATTTTTGGACAGTCTTCTTTGATATTCTCGGCAGGGCTGCACTCACTTCTTTGTCGTGTTGCTCCGAATCTTGGTCTTCGCAATCCAACATTCGCAGTCATGCTAAAATTGATATTTTCAGATCAAAATAGAACTGCGTTTTTGTGTCTACTTTGGCTATGTTAACAAGATCTTCTATTTGATCATGAATCTTTCCGAATCTATCTTCTACTGTTTTATATGAAGTGTTTTTTTATGTTATTTGATGGTAAACTGCCTTCTAATGGTAAATGACCACCGCCAATGGACTTCTAAAATAGAGGGGTCATTACAAATACCTTAGGGGCCGTTCAAGTATTAAGTAAGCAGATTTTTTGCGATTATTAACCCACCCCTGCCCTTTGTCAGTAAAAGTAAGCACTTGCCGCTCCCCCAAATGTGCAGCAGTTATAAGTGACAGACAAGTGAATAGCGCGCGGTAATTCCCCTACTCAATTCTAAGCGAGTACCTAAACGTATTCATTATTTGTAGGAATCCCCGAAATTGCATTTCGTTTTCAAGCATAGACAATGTGTGGGTTGCCATATTTTTAAAAAAGTAAATTATTACTGCTGACGTAATTACCATCTAGATCCCCTCACCCCCCATGTCATCAAAAATAAGCAAAGCAAAGACCCCCCCCGCCCCCTATAGTGCTTACGTAATACTTGAACGGTCCCTTATTATCTCAGAAATAGAGCAGAAATTACAACAGCACCCTCGACACCGTTGCTACTTGGTGAGAAGTTATTTCCGTTACCACATAAATACAGTTGACCTTATAAATGCATAAACCGATTACCTAGTCCCTACATAGGAAGCCCCAACTCTTAGAAGTTTATTTATCTGAATAGGGGGAGCTATATGTGGCTAAACGTGAGCCACAAAGGTCACAGCGCTGAATAAATTATGACCATAACAGGGTAGGTGTCTACAAGTTCTACGGAAGGGTTGATTTCATACTAGACGTGCATTTGTGGATGTCATTTTTGTTTGTTCTTTGTCAAATGTTCCTCATTATCGTATTCTAGTACGCTGTCCACCTTCTCGCTATCATTTACTCATTTTTCTTCCATATTCCTAATACTTTCCAGCCAGTTTCGTTTGTTCTTCTACTCTCTATCGATCAACTTTGATATTCATCACTGATTTAGGTTCAGTTCTACTCATCACATGCTAATACCAAGTCAGAGCATCGTCAAACCTATCTTTGCAAGATCTCTTTTTCACGGTCACAAAAAGTTATCGCTTTGCAATTTTGTTTCTAGGTGATTGGGTTTTGGCATCATTGTTAATCGGCTTAATTATTTATCAACCGACGCATAGCGTAACGCTCGAAAATTGCACGTCATGATGATCATGTTCCCCAGTGTGTAAGTACTGCTTTTGCAATCAATAACACACACACTAATGAAAGTATGTTGAAATGAGTTATCTTATCATCAGACCGACTTCACCCACTGGAATCTCCAAGCAACTGTGCCAGACTCAACCAAGCTTTACCTGTGATGGCAACAAAGTCGTCTGCCCATCTCAATGCTAGACGACCAACACTAGTCTTTTCATTCCTAAGCTAGTTATTTAATCTAAACTTCTAAACCAATATTATAAAGAGGAAAGATTTGATTGTTTGCTTGTTTGTTTGCATTGAATAGGCTCCGAAACTACTCTGGTCCGATTTGAAAAATTCTTTCATTGTTATATAGCCTATTTATCGAGGAAGGCTATAGGCTATATATCATCACGCTACGAGCAATAGGAGTGGAAATTAAAAATGTTGCGAAAACGGGGAAAATGTGACGCAAACGAAGTTGCGCCGGACAGCTAGTAAGTAAAACTTTCCCATAATATCAGTGTCCACAAAACAATGTTTTGAACACATCGTTTCTCAATGTCCTTCATTCAATTAGTAGAATAAAACAATAAAAGTTTTCTCGCGTGAAATAGTCCCACCATTATCAAACTGAGGCGATGACGCTGATGTTGGTAGGGAAAAACATATTATGTGAAAGGAAAACGAAAAATATGTATAACCGCATTTCTGATTCACGCAAACGTGTTGTTCAAACAACAGTGATATTTATAAAGTCCACTGCATTTGTTACCGACCAAAATAGTTTGACCCTTGATTTTTAGCTTGGTAATTTTGCCTAGAACCTAGGCCGACCCCAGGTACTTTGTGACAAGAGCAGGAAAGAAAGAAAGGACAAAAATATTTATTTGTCGCGTGAAGGGACATGAAGTGCATACAAAATGACAAACAAAAAAAAAACATTAACATACAACGCATAACGGCGTAAGAAATATTTATAAATACAGCATGACGAAAAATTTACAGCTTGCACGTCGTGACTGCGACAAGCAGGTTACCACGCAGCATGATGCTGTACTATGGGGGAAGGAAGATGATAATGAGGTTCGGATATATCCTGAAATCATAAACCGGTAAATTGGTATGGCCTAGGAGAAACTAGTCAAGCTTGAAATTGGGTTTGACCGTGTCATCATCATCTGCCTAGCCTTTTCCCAAACTATCTTGGGGTCGGCTTCCAGTCTAACCGAATGCAGCTGAGTACCAGTATTTTACATGAAGCGACTGCCTATCTGACCTCCACAACTCAGTAACTGGGTAATACGATACCCCTTGGTAAGACGATGTCAGACTTTTAGCTTCTGACTATTCGTAACGACTGTCAAAGATCTACAAATGACAGCCGGGACCAACGGCTTAACGTGCTTATCAATAAACATTTTGCGTGAACTTGTAACGAAGATGCGTGTGAGTTTGTACTATTTATATCACTAGGCCTCATGCCTTGAGTATGAGTCAATGTCATCAAATAAATCGGGACTTCTCACTCCGCTCCGCTTGGTACGTTTTCCTTAATCTTATCGTTGTTGTTAATGGCTTAAATCTTTAAGATACAGAGTTTATAATCTGATATGACAGAGAGTTTGCAAAAGTATAAGGTTTTATCGTTGTTAGTTCCGTTTAAAAAACTCCAGGCGTCTCTAGGTTGACTGGAAGCTGACCCTGACTTGTGGAAAGGTTAAACGGACACCGATTATGGTATAAATCAAATCAAATCAAATCAAATCGTTTATTGCATCCATAATGTACATTTAACAGGTGGTCAAATAAAAAATAATAGACACAATTATGGACCCTGTCGGGCACAGCAAGTTTTAAATAAGTAGAGAGAGGAAGACTGCTTCTCTAATTTTCCTTGTCAAAAGAAGAGTAATTTTCCAATTATTACTATTATTATAATTTCGAAATATTTTATATCCTATTTATTATTTTATATTTCCATTTACTTATTATATTAATATTATGTATTCAAATCTATCTATTCATTCATTATTTATTTAAATATATTAAAAATTAAGTATTATAATTTACTATATTTTTGTTATTTTACATATTAAATGTCTGTTATGTAAATGTCTGATAATCATATTTATGTATTTTTACTAAATTTATCCGTAAAATATTCGTTTAATGAGTAATAGCTTTTTTTAATTAAGTATTGCTTTAATTTATTTAAAAATATACTGGTTTTTTTTTGTTGTTTTATTTCTTCTGGCAATTTATTATATATTTTTATTGACATTGCATAAGGACTAGATGAGTGTAATTTAAGGCGGGAGGGGGGCAAATTTAGTCTGTTTTTATGGCGAAAGGAATAATTTTTTTGCATGTCTCCCCGTGTGCTATAAGAATCTGGATATTTGCGGACTAGTTTACATAATTCTAAAATATAAATACCAATTAAGGTGAGAATCTTATGTTTCTGGAAGTAAGGCTTGCAGCTATCTGTTGGTTCAATATTGGTAATTATTCTAATAAGCTTTTTTTGGAGGGTAAATAAGGAGGGAGCGTCTGTGCTATTTCCCCATAAGACGATGCCATAGTTAAACCAAGCGTGGGCATATGCGTAGTATGTGACTAGTGCCGTTTGTAGGTTTGTAGTCTTTTTGAGTTCACGGAGAGCATATGAAAACTTTGAAATTTTGGATTTTACTGTCTGTATATGTGTTTTCCAGTTTATATTTGTGTCTATTGTTAAACCTAAGAGACTGAAATTGTTTACTGTTTCTATTTTATGTTGGTTAAACGTAAAATCTATTTTTATTTGTTTTTTCTGCCAGGGGTGAAACGCTATTAATTTGGTTTTTGTAAAATTTATTTCGAGATTATGGTCGCTCATCCAGTTTAAAATTGTTTCAAGAATTGTCGTGAGTTTGTCATTTAAATTGGCGTTTGTTTGGCATGAGGTCAGGATCGAGATATCATCCGCAAAAAGTACACAAGGACCGTCTATGGTTTTTGGGAGGTCGTTTATATATATGAGGAAAAGGAGACAGCCTATAACACTTCCCTGGGGAATTGAAGCATGTATAGGTTTAACATCTGATCTTATAAGCTTTACTTCTTTTGTTTGTTGATCATAGTATTCAATCTCAACCAATTGTTCTCTATCTTTCAAATATGACGTGAACCAGTCATGGGCTTTTCCGCGTATTCCTATTCCGTATAGTTTATTTAATAGTATTTTAAATTGCACTTTGTCGTAGGCCTTTGTCATGTCGAGCAATATCCCTATTGCATATTGCTTATTATTTATAATATTTAATGCTTCTTGGATGTATTTATAAACAGCTAGCGTTGTAGATCTGTTTTTGCGAAAACCATTTTGGCAGTCATCGAAAATCTTATATTTTTCACAAAAGGAATATACGCGATCACACATTGCTCTTTCAAAGACTTTGGATGCTGTAGGAAGAAGGGAAATTGGTCTATAGTTGGTTGGATCTGTTTTGGTGTTCTTTTTATAGATAGGTTTTATTAAAGCTTTTTTCAGTTGGTTTGGGAAAGTGCCCTCTTCGAAGGATTGATTAATTAATTTATAGAAAGGCAGGGTAAGTTCGTCAGCGCACTGTCTGAACAGAGTCGGTGGGAGTTCGTCTATGCCGTGACTATTTTTATTTTTAATGTTCTTTAAAATCTGGTTTACTTCGTATCCATCAACTGGGGTAAGAAACATTGTGTTTTCAGTGGGGTTCATCACTGATGTGTCGTTGTGCGCACTGCCGGATGTTTGAGCGGAATTTTCCCCAATGGATGCGAAAAAGTTGTTGAATACGTTAGCTACTTGTTTAGGTTCGTTTACTACATTTGGTGTTTGTAAGGTTATATTCTGTTTTTCTTTTTTTGTTTTTTTGTTTGTCCTTTCTTTTACAATGTTCCACATAGTTTTAACTTTATTTGATGATTTATTCATTTTATTTATGTAATTTATTTTTTTTGCCGCTGTTACAGATTTTTTTAGAATTTTTTCATATTTTTTATAGTATTTTGTAAATATTGAATTATTAATTTTTGATGAAAGGGTTTTTAGTAGTCTTTTATTCTTACAAGATGTTTTAATACCAACAGTTAGCCAGGAATTATTACGGTTTGTTTTTAGCTTAAATCTACTTTTAGGAATACATTCATCTAAGATATCTGTCAGAGTGTTATGGAACGACTTATAGTTATCATCGACATTTTTATTGGGTTGTATAATATTGTTCCAGTTTAATGTCTTTAGTCGGGATTTGAATTTTTGAATGTTAGTACTATTAAAAAGTCTTTTATTGACAAACCAAATTGATTGTTTACTTTGTTGGTCTAGGAGCATATGTATTATTGTTCCGCAGTGGTCCGAATATAAAAAGAAGAATATAAAAAGAGTATTGTATACGATAACGGTTTACTTATCCGTCGTTTCCGTCCGTCCGTCGCGTCGTACTGGTGTGATGTAATGATGGCTCCATTCTTCTTCTCATGGTGCCTCTCCGATGACTGAATTTCTCATTTTTCCTTTTTTAGCAATCATGACTGGAAATACATAATGGATGTAGAAAGATCCTTAACGAACCCGAAAGTCACTTTTGTTCTGGACCATACCTGGGAACCTTCTAGTTACGGAGATATTGTGGGTAAATTTTCCAAATTTTTCAACATTACATATTTTACAAGTTTTTAATGATACAACTTTAATTTAAGCACACATTATCATCATCTGCCTAGCCTTTTCCAAAACTATCTTTAGTTCGGCTTCCAGTCTAACCGGATGCAGCTGAGTACCAGTATTTTACATGAAGCGACTGCCTATCTGAGTTCCACAACCCAATAACTGGGTAATACAATAACCCTTAGTAAGACTGGATTTCAGACTTTTGGCTTTAATTCATTTTATTTAATTATTAATTCATTTTAGCACACAACACCCCAAAAAAAAAGTTGTTTCCCACCAATACAATGTTTGCGTAGAGTTACATAATTTGATGTAGTTTCAGAATCCTTTGTTGACGGTTTCCTGAATAATCGTGAAAGGTCCTTTTACACCTGGTATAGAATAGGATATGCTTTTTTATGTACAGGTAGACTTAATTACGGTAAAGAAAATGATACCCTATTTTTTTTTTTTCAAAATGATTGTCTGTTTCTGTTATCGCCCAACCCAAGCACTATAGACATTCATATCATCGTCGTCATACCATTCGTGGTATTTAGTTTCCGTTTTCGCTTTCGTTCCAACGTGATATGAGAAAATGCCAAGAATCTTGGCAAAGTCATGGTAATCTTAACTTACAACATTTTCCCTATTATCAACGGTAGCGTTATCGACGGTGTACGACTTTGGCGAATCGACAGAAACACTTGACTCTTATCGCGTTGGCGATAACTAAACCAAACGAAATTTGTTTGCAGGGACCTTGCAAATGGGGTTCCCTATATGAGTTCGAAATACTATTCTGCGAAAATGTATACATCGATGCCTTGATAATGCGACGTTATGTTTTAACTACACTTCTTTTGTTCGCTGAGTCATCGATGTACTTAACAATTTTCGCAGCATAGTACATATTTTGAACTCGCATACAAGTATAGATATATGTAGATTTGCAAGGGTTCCCCCCTTGCAAATCTACATATATCTATACTTAATATTATAAAGCTGAAGAGTGTGTTTGTTTGTTTGCTTGAACGCGCTAATCTCAGGAACTACTGATCCGATTTGAAAAAAAATTTTCAGTGTTAGATAGTCCATTTATCGAGGAAGGCTATATGCTATAATATATCATCACGCTACGACAAACAGGAGCGGAGCAGAAATGAAAAATGTTTCAAAATTGGGGAAAATGTGACGCAGACGAAGTTTCGCGGGACAGCTAGTACTACTAATAATAAAGCTGAAGAGTTTGTTTGTTTGTTTGCTTGAACGCGCTAATCTCAGGAACTACTGATCAGATTTGAAAATTTATTTCAGTGTTAGATAGTACATTCATCGAGGAAAGCAATAGGCTATATATCATCACGCTACAACAAATAGGAGCGGAGCAGCAATGAATAATGTTTCAAAATCGGGGAAAATGTGACGCAGACGAAGTTGCGCGGGACAGCTAAGTAGTGTAGTTATAATGTGGATCAGGAAAAGATAGTGAAAATATTTTACTGTTTGTTGCGGGCAGTAAAGCAGGAAGTCAATGGCCCGAAAGTCTGACAATCAGTCTTACCAAAGAGTATCGTATTACCCAGTGCTAACTGGGTTGTGGAGGTCAGATAGGCAGTCGCTCCATTTAAAATACTGGTGTTCAGCTACATCCGGTTAGACTGGAAGCCGAACCCAAGCCCCAACATAGTTGGGAAAAGGCTAGGCAGATGACTAAAGCAGGCAGAACTGGTATCTTGGTAAACCGTTTTAAGAGAAGGAACCTTTCTGGCATGCAATTCATCTTTCTTGGACAATTTACGTTCATAATGTAAGGTAGGCAAGGCTCAGGGCTGCGGGACTGTTGAACACAAAGAGCTAAGAAGGAACATAGACGGGTTTTAATCAGAACAAGTCTGACACTCCCTTCCGCTCCGCCCAGAGCTGGTCAAATTTGATGATTTCCCATCCGTATAAAAAAGGTAGGCAAGGCTGAGCTAGAACTGTTACGAAATTATTAAGAGTAAATAGTGGGGTAGCCAATAGGATGACGTTAGATAAACAAGTAAGCACAGTAAGGTCGTGAACTATACATAGTAGAGCACGCATTGATCTACTTCCAAGCATATACATGCAAGTAACATTTAATTATATTTATACGAGTCACTCACGTGCAAGTAGTAGTGCAGTGCTGGTACATATGTATAAGTGTTTTTTAAAAAACAATTCGAATTAATTTGAGACCTACTTAAACTTAAGTAAAACTTCAACCATTTTTTATGTAATTCTGAAATCGATTTAATTCACACCAACATAAATTTGATACTCATTTAAATCGATCACATGGAAAAAAGGATTTTACAGCACTAACTGCCTCTCAGGCGCGACAGCTGAGCAGGAAGTCCTGGGTTAGATTCCCAGGTCGGGTAAGTGTTATTGGGTTATTCCTACAGGTATTTCTCAGTAGCAGCCATGGAGTTTAAATTTGTGCCCGGTAATGGGAATAGTATGTTTCGGTCTGTATGGTGTCGGACGTAAAGAAAAGCACCATCCCATATCTTCCCGTGGGTGTCGTAAGAGGCGACTAAGGGATTAGCCAGAGAATGGGCAGCAGCGTTCTGTGCTTTTTTTTTTTGTAACAACCGTACTGCGATCGCCAACCCGCCTGCCAAGCGTGGCGATTATGGCAAAGCACCCCAAAAGGTTAATGTGGCGACACTTGGGGGAGGCCTATGTCCAGCAGTGGACGTCTTTTGGGCTGAAATGAGTGGCAATAGGTTCGCCCCTATTACTTGGCACATAAACGTAACTGGCGTAATGTGGGTGTACTATACGGGTACATCTCCGCCTTACCCTTCAGGGATTATATGCGTGATGATACCACATATTATTACGTCACGTAACTGCATTGTGCTAATACATACTTCAATAGTGAGAAGCATGTCGCTTCATGTAAAATACTGGTGCATCCGGTAGACTGGAAGCCGACCCCAAGATAGTTTAAGAAAAGGCTAGGCAGATGATGATGATGATGTTATGTTATCATCAGCATTATGAAGTTTTAACTGTGTACAATAATCGCTTATTTTCTTTGCCTTCTATTCTGTACACAGTACGTACTCGCCATGATAAAAATCTATTAAATAACGCTACACTATCGATTTTCTTTTTATGTGCAGCCATGTATCCCGTGAAGTAAGTTTATGCTGTACTTAGTACTAACATGAGATAAGCTGTGTTGTTTAACATAATAATATACGACTGAATCGATTGTTTGTACTCCTTATACTTGAGGTGTTAGTTTATTATACAAATGCGTCATCGACATAATTATCGTCATCGCATTGATGTAATTGATCAACTTCGACCTTTCTCGAAGCCTCAGGAGTCATAAAGGTAAGTATCTAAAGTAAAGTTATAACTTTTAAATACGTACTCGAAAAAAAAAAGTGGACACTGACCGGATCTCCGTTACTAGAACTAAGGTTCTCAGGTATCTCACCGTCCCGTCGCGCGTCGTCCGTCCGTCTCTCACCGTCCGTCCATCTTAACACGACAGGTCGTGTCGATAGTGATGGGCGGTGGATAAATTCTCGGAAGATAATTACTCGAGTATTTATCCGAAATGGATAAATACTCGTTTTCAACTATTTTTATCGGATATTTACTCAAAATGATGGATATTTATATTTTTTGCGAATCGGATGGTTATTTTTTAAAATTTAATGACTAGAATTGTTATTTGGGCTTTTCAAAATACTACACTATTACATTATTACTTTTGATGTCAAAACGAAACAACGTGGTTCTTACTATACCCTATCCCAGCCACCTTTTGTCCCGTTTCTTTTGTTTTGCTTATCTTTCCGTCCACCCCCGCGCCGCATAGTGTCCGTGTAGTGTCCAGGTTGCGTAATGCCAAACTGTATGTTACCACAGACATCCATAGTCTGTCCTGGACCGCTTAGTGGTCGTTACACTAAAGAGCCAAATGTATTTCAACACAGACATTCTCTGTATTAGTGTACATTATGCTCGTCATTTTCAAAGCAAACTACGTACGAGTGCAGAGCAAAGGATTTGGCAGTGTAGTGAAATACATTAAGGAGAACTTAGGATGCAAGAGTGAGCGAAACGAGCTCGGGAGATTGGGCACCCCGACTCGGACAGGTTAGGTTCGAAGGGGATGGCGGGGTCTAGTGAGCGAGCGGAGCGAGCGAACTAAGACCCCGACATCCCCTTCGTGTTAGGTTACTGTAAACCCTGCAGACAGAAATAGGAGCCCCGCTACGCGGGGCTCACGTCGACAACCCCTTGGTTTGGAGCTGTGGTTTGGAGTTTGCTTTTAATAGGATTGCATAATGTACAATTTTTGGTTTTAGTTTCACATTAAAATGACATTGTGGTTGTCTGTACTCGTACGTATTTGGCTCTAATACTCTTAAGCAAAATGTCTTTCAACACAGATATTGTTTGTGCCAGTATGTACTATGCTCTTCATTCATTAAAGCAAACTACCTGCGAGCACAGAGCAACGCGTGTAGTGTGGTAAAATACAGTTTGGCAATACGCGCCCAAGTTTGCGTCATAAAGAGCGCACACGCATGTAAGTTTTATAACAACATAATATCTACGAGCTCGTTTATTATTTTTGAAGTTGTGTTATAACGTGTCAAGGTAAGTTAAATAATTTGAATTGTGCTAATCCAAATGGTTACTTGGGTAGTGTTATAGTGATTGAAAACCTATGTTTATTGTGTAATTAAAAATACTTTTACAAACTCTTACCAATTTGTAACCTGCTTTATTCCCGATGAGCTAGAAACTTGTAAATTCGAACATAACTTAGAATTAGATGACAATACAATTTACAGTTGTGTCAATCAGTGTAGATTGTTGCATGTTTATTTCTATCCAAGAGAGTGCAGACAGCGACAGTGACGACGAAGACTTTCCATCACCATGTCCAGTACAGACAGATACTGATACTATGAGAGAATCGGGAAGTGAGTTCCAGTTTGTAAATTGCTTTTCTGATAATGGTGAACAAGCGTCTAATAGTGATAGAAGTTAATTTAAGAAAATATCAGTTATTGGCAGAATATTCATAAGTGCAGTGAAGCCATAATTATTACAATATTGTCTTATTGTTTAAGTGATTAAAGTAACGCACTAATGTATATTTTATCACGAAAAAGATTAAGATTGTATGGGTCTGTTGTTATTTTAGTATTTTTCTCTACTTATTATGTCATTTTCTTAATATTACAATGATTTCAGTAACTAATTTTGTGATTTATCACAAATTAATTACTTTATCTAACTTTGACAGTGCTTGACGAAAATATCCATGATTGAGTATTACAGGCTTTTTGTTATTATTAAAGTGATTAATAAAGCACGGTACAAATCTATATTTTCCGATTTTCATTTATTTCAATCCTTTTGCTTGTAAAATAACAACATTTACGTAAGATAACGTAACTAAAACTATAGGTAGTATTTATCCGCTTTTTGGATAAATACTCGAGTAAAAACGGACATTTATTGAGTATTTATCCATTTTGAGTATTTATCCGGATAAAATCCCAACACTACGTGTCGACGGCGCGTTCGTGTTCCACGCGCGCCTCAAGGAGATGTCAGCAACCGGAAGGGGTCTGAGAGGGCCGATGCCTGCCAGGGCTGCGGGACTGTTCGAAAGAGATACCCTGGCCCTGGAACACAAAGGGCTAAGAAGAGACATGGATGGGTTTTAGTCAGTCCAAGTCTGACACTCCCTCCCGCTCCGCCCAGAGCGGGGGGGGGGGGTCATTTGATGATTACCCATCCGTGAAAAAAAAGTTTCCTAGGTACGGACCAGAATTAAAAAAAAAAACGGGTTGCACTCCGGGAGTGCCGGCAGAAGTGAAAACTTGAATAGTAACGTTGTGCATTTTTGGATATGGTTAGGAAATAATTTTGAACGAATTGCTTTAATTATCTAGTTCTATCATTTATGTGGTAAAATACAATATTCATTTATTGCGCTATCATACACAAACATGACAACTTACATTACATAACAAATTTAACACAGAAATATTACGATACGTTTTACGAATTTTACCTCTTTGGAGAAATCGGAAGGTTTTGTTTGTGCATAAGATAATTATCCAGTTTTGGAAAACCAAACTCAATGACAGATGTCATAAAGTTCAAATTCCTTCGCAACCTAATGTCAATTCGTCTTACGAATTTTCGATCAGGACTCGTGACCTGACGCGAGTTTAAGATTTTATACCCATTACAGAAAAAGTGCTCAACGCCGCTAAAGAAGTTTTCACTTCAAAAAAAACATCGCAGTTATGGGGACAAACAACAAATTAATGCCCTTCGCGGCTTCGTTAAGGGTGTTTCTACACTCATTATATTGTATTTAGCTTCGTTCGTAAGACGATTGATGATTGATTCTCGTAGAGCATATCTACTGAGAAGCTTTCTATCGACCTTCTGTCGATCTATGTGCGATAGACCGCCTTAAATTCACAAAAAAAAAATTGGAGTTTCCATAGAAACTGACGCGATCAGCTGATCAACATGTATGGTAAAAGTAAAAAAAAAGGTATGCATTTCCAAAAGTCATAGAACAAAAGTTGTTCAGTTTCATGGTCCGAGAGACCACACGGGAGGTCTTGCGTTTATTATGTTACACCTTGTATATGATTTTATCAACCTGGATACGTCGCAGCGCCCTTTCGTCAATCGATAGTCACTGATTACGTGCCTTTATTAATAAGCTATGTTACTTTATTCAATAGTTGTGTGGAAATCGGCCTTACGGATGTGATGCAGAGCAATGAGGAAAATGACGTGAGGAAGTTTTAAGGATGTGGGTGGCTAAGAGTAGGGAAAGACCAAAGAAACGAAGAATGTATTGTATGAAGATGATATTATCTTCACACAATACATTCTTCCTTTCTTTATTCGGTTTTTGCTATAATATGGCAGAGATAGGGGTTGACAGCTGTGATGACAAATAGAGAAGTATGGATGAAGAAGACATGCTGCGCCGCACCTAAATAAATTGGGATAAGACAATGATGATGGTGACATTCATACTTAAATAATTGTTGAAAGGTAATGCCTGCGAACCTAACGAAGCCTTTCTAGGAAGGAAAATCATTGAAAGACCGATCCTAATAGCGTTTTTCCTCTTCATATGTTATTTGACTCTCACGTCACGGGGTTTTTTCTTAGGTCGGAAACCACATAAACATAATTATGATTCAGTGTCGTACTTAGTTGTACTTAAGTGTGTTACATCGAAGACATTTACAAGTTAAAGTTACGTTTTTTAAAAACTATTGTACCCAGAAGAATAAAACAAAAATACAACAATAATGACACGGGTCTTTTTTAGTACTGTCTAATTGTAAATGTCTTCGACAAGTGCGTATAGGTACTCTGCCCCAATCTAGGTTCAATTCGAAAATACGAAAGGCTAAAGTCGTTACGTTGACTGTCATACCTACCCACATTTAAGATACCTAAATCTAACAATGTCTGTGGAGCAAGGGCGCGGGAATGCATGCTACCTTCTATTATGAATGACTTACCGCTAGAAATCTGCAATGCAATAAATGTGAAAAATTGCTCGAAGGTGCTAAAGAGATGCTTTTTGGATTGTTGTACAATCTAGGAAGTGTGTATTTAGTAACTTTTTCTATATATTTCCTATACAACCCTTTTCCTTTGCAAACTGTAGATCTGCCCCCGTATTCACAAACGCTTCGATTCGGAAAGTCATATGTCTATCTCGCTCGCTTTCGTACTGCCAAAAAAGATAGACACACGTTTTGTGAATAGGGGGGCTGATCGATGACTTAATCGGCACAGACTTTGACTGCAGTCCTTGTAACGTCTCGAACCCACTTCAACACCGCCTTATCTCCAACGCACTCGTAACTCTTCTAATAAATGATTAAAGTTCATCTAGTTGGCGTGCACTAGTCGAATAAGTATGTGTGTCGGCAACGAAGGGACAATTCGGCATTAAACTGCCGGATTTAGGCGATTATCAGTTATCACACTGCACCGCGCTCCGTCGCGTAGCGCGGGCCGCAGATTTTTAATATTTTATGCAAATATCTCAATTTGTCTATATAGAAAACACGCCTAGGACAACACACTGACAACGCGCCGGCCGAGTGTTAAAATCTGCGACGCTACGCGGCGGAGTGCGGTGCAGTGTGATAATTTTGTTAGGTACCACATTAAAATTTCCCAAAGATGCGTTGCCAGCAGGGCCTTTGATTAACCAAGCGGGCTGTTGTTGATCTGAAGTGGTTTTTGTGGCGGGATTGGAACGCGTCCAAGCGTCGCTTTTGCTTCATTAAGATTTTGTAAATTGTTCAATCTTTACGTTTCATATTTGTTGAGTCCAGAATTCTGTCGTTTCCTCAGGATTTGGCTATAAAGGATTCTGCACGCTACACCGTACTATATCATGATCTTGAAAATTCTTCAATTGTTACTATGACGTTTCATTTTTCTTTAGTCCAGAATTCTGTCGTTTCCTCAGGATGTAGCCATAAAGGATTCTGCACACTACACCGTACCATACCATGATCTTGAAAATTCTTCAATCGTTACCATGACGTTTCACATTTCCTTAGTCCAGAATTCTGTCATTTCCTCAGGACGTCGCCATAAAGGATTCTGCACACTACACAGTACCATACCATCACCGTGTTATGAACGTCCCAAACCCACGATTGGAGAGTTTTCATTAGGACCCATCTGTCAGATTTGAAGATCCGCCAATTTAGGCTGTACGATTTGATGGGCGTCTCACTGCGTTACTGAGCTGAGCAATCAACTTAGATGGGTCTTAGAATACCAGTATTGGTGTTGAGGTGTGCGAAGGTCTTACAAGTAGGTGACCACCTCTTATAATAATCAAAAATCTAACCCAGGGCTTGCGTGCATTTCTTACATAATTACGTTTTACAGTCAGTTGACTTTAGTCGCCCTTCGCTTGAAGCTGGCTTACCTTGATTTTAATATGTATTACCTGACCCCCTTCAGAAGGGTTGTATGTATTATGTATAAGGTAACCGACGTTTACGTAACGGTAACGTGACGTTTTATTTAAACTAACTTTAACCCGCGTAAATGTTAACAATACCATAAAATATTGTTTACCACTCTTGTCGTCTCTGTACCTGTTTTTCTGATGAATTTCGTTCCGAGATCTGAAACGGTTGAATCGTTTCTCTGGGGACTAGTTGAGCTTCATTGCTTCGATCCTCGATAACTTTTCTAGTGATTGCCACTGTTGGTTCTTCTGCTGGTTTAAAAATGTTCCAGTGGTTGGGAATCTTGGGAATAACAATAAATGGAAAGCCCGATGTATAGTCGTGGTATCATGCATTCGCTCTCTTCGCTGGCTTTAAATTCGATGATGATCATCGCATGGGAACCCAATCTTATATTCCACGTCCTAGTTTATCACTGTAAGAAATTTTATCCAAATCTCTCCAGCCGATTTAGAGTGAAGACGTTACAAACACACCCACATACAGACCTTGTATGCCCTTGCTTAGATCGTGATGGAAACATCAATTACAATCTGTCGAGAAAACTAAAGATTGATTTGATTTGTGAAAATCTAGCACGTTTTAATAACCTATTTTACTTATTTTATTATACTGTTGTTTTTATATTTGACTAAATATAAACAATTCAACATTTCCAGATCCTGATCGGAATCACACTAATGGTGTGGGTGGTGCAGAAAGCTAAAAAGGAGCTGACGATAGCCATCATGGCTGCAGAACTGAGCAGGGACACGATATCCACGTCCAGCAGCTCCTCCACCAGCTAGCCCACAGCCAGGGCTTCCACGGACGTGGACAGCGTCTCCGAAGTACCCTCCAGCTAGGGCTCCGCCGACGCCTTCGTGTTCCGAAGCCCGCGAAGAACTCACGTATGAAATGAAAAGGGTTAGTAAGACCCTGTGATATTATATTTAACCGCCATGTTACCTCCAAGAGGATTAGTTTAAACTGTTTCACTGATTGTAGATGTTGATATTTATAAGACTTTCCTTGTATTATAATGGTTACCTTGTCTAGGTGAGTAATAATGATGATGAATCTCGCTCAAAGGGGCCTATCAACACCTCACAGTATTATTTCAATGATGGTGTGGGAAAGAGACGAGGCTATGTCTCTATAGCGTTGTCTCTTTCCCGCACTGAAGAAGATTAATAGTGCTAGATGAGGTGCAGTAAAGTCCCAGTTAGGATGTGAGTGACGCATGACGTGTGCGTGTGTTGAATACTAACGTTTTGACGTTTGACACAACTGTCGAAGTGTCAATGTCAAGTGACGTCTATTTGAAGAGTAACGCTTCGCTGGAAACGAGGCAAAGTTAATTTATCTCAGACAAATCACGTAACCCGTGTGTAATTGTAATAAAGCTGAATTAAAGCGGTAATGTGCGACCATAAAGTTTATACGATTGTATACCTAGTCTTCGTAATTACTTTATTACCCTAAGGTTTAATGTCGCTTGCACGTCATAAACAACATGGTACCTATATTTGTCTAAGTGACAGATAGTTTCAACCTAATGCTAAGGCTACATTGACGGTATTCAACGATTCACTTCATTGTGGGAGAGAGACGGAGTTATACAGGATGTCTAGCTCCATCTCTTTCACACAGAAACGGTTCACTGAATCCCGCCAAAGTGGCCCTAGCATTAGTGGATGTACAGACGCACATCAAGCTACAATAATCTGTCAATTTTCTTCAATAGATTTTCAACTTTATTGTTATAGTATTAAGTTCAAGATTCATTGGCAAAATTTTACAATTCTGGTTGGCGTGATGTGCGGGCCTCTGTACAATTTACTACGAATTGCTGTCAAAAGTGGTAAAGTAATCACGAGAATACATACTCAGAGAGAGTCGCAGATATTTGAGTATCAAAATAAAGCGGATCAGGTTTTGTTTGTTCAGTTAACTGGAAACATGTCTCAAAGTGTTGGCAAATAACGAAAAATAGAGATGTATGGCATTTCTTATGAATATGAGTCGCTTCGGAAATTATTTGACTGTATGAAACTATTAAAACACGTTAAATTGTTATTGCAAGTCAAACTCTACGTTAGTGTTAGTATTGTGATTCCGAGGATTTTGTATTTTGCTACTTATAAGTACCTAATAAACCTTAACAAAACTTCTTATTTAATGCTAAAATGGAGTTTGAAAAATTCTAAACTTCAAATAATCAATTCAGAGACCGTTGTAAAAGTCTTTGACTTGGTAAATAATTCTGATTGGCATAACATTGTATTTCTTTTGAATGAAGTTATGAAAACAGAAAAATAAAATCGAGGATGTATGAAATTGGATTCTTTCAGAACAAATACTGGGTAATAATAGATACTATGCATAACATGTGTAATAAATCGAAATAGCTTTCTAGAAAATATGCACTTTATAAAAATAAAACACAATGTTTTCTGATATAAAACATTTGGAATGATTCCAATAATGTCAGATTATTGTTAACAAGGCCGTTTTAAATTGGGACAAATTTGTCATGAAAGAAGGATAGCACATTCGAGGAGGAACCTTAAAGGTTTGATCAATCCGGTACGCGGACACCATCATATAGACTAGCTCAATCTACAACAATCAGTCAAAGATATTTTCAACCTTATCGTTAAAGAATACGGTTCAAGGTTGATTGGGAAAATTTGTCAGTTTCGGGTAGTGTGGCTAGCTGGCGTCTGAACAATGACTTTTTAAAGCATGTCCCAAAGTCTGATCTCCCAAGGAAGTCTGCTATTTATTTCTGCACTAGTAAGACTGGTATTTAAGGGGAATAACGCCAGAGTAGACCGCGAAATTCAAAATTTCTTACAACTATTTCATGTAAAAATAATTCAATGGAATTAAATGAACTTAGAGGGTGGTATTAATGATTTTACTGATATAAGTAGTGATCGGATATTCGGATGCATATTTACCTAAAGTACGTTCTTTCCTGGCAAAAGGTACAAAAGTATGGAAGCGGCTATTTAAATGCCAATTTTTGTCGCGGTATTGCGAAATTTCATAATTCTTTTGTAAGTTAAAAATGTAGTACTCAAAATATCGTAACGAATATTTTAAATATATTTAAACCTGGCAAGTTTGTTAAACTAACAAGGAAAAACTACAACATCTATTTGAATTCGTATTTTTGTGCTGAAATGTCGACTGCTAAAACAAAATGGTAAATATGTCTGGGCATAATTCATTTGGAGCTAAACGGAAAAGTAACTAGACTAGTTTTTTTTTAAATAAACTTTTTTCCCATACTGGCGCGCGCTCCATACTAGTCAACACTCAAACTTTAGGTAAATATGCATCCGAATATCCGATCCCTAATTATAACTCTTTAAACTCATATTTGTTACCGTCGCGAATCATATTTTAGTCAACATACAACTTGACACTGTCCAGCAAATAGCAAAAAACGAAGAAAATTCGAATTTCGCGGACTATTCTAGCTTCCTCATTAATACAGGAATACACATGCCAGTAAACTTGCACAGTAAGCAAGTAGCTTGCATGCCAGTTTGAAAAGCACCAATCAGAAGTCTTAGAATAAAACTCTTGATACACTGAAGTCACTCATTTATGGTCTTGGGTACAATCGCTGCCAAACACCTTAGAGATAATTCTCATAAAATGCTCAATACGAAAACTACAAATGAATTTGCAGTTTAAGAACCAGAATATATAATATTCAGTTATGTCAGAAACACTTGTACCAACATTATCAATTGATAATTGTTCTAATAAGAAGCGTGAAGGTCGGGACAAGGTCTGTTTACGACGGAACCAAATAGCTTAAGTGAGTTGCACATTAAATTATCTACTCTAACGGTGTCTATTTAGAGTCCACTTTAACTTAAAACGCTAGCTAAACTGATAAATGGAGATATTTTATTCCGTGGGATGTTATATGTATAGACAGGCGTGTTTTGATAATATCGATATTATATTATAATGACAATAACACTGCACTGATAAGAATATACATTATGGTATATTACACCCAAAGTCGACCAAAAAATATTAACGGTGTCAGGGACAAAACTTCACAGTGAATTCAGTATTTAGTCTAGATCCACTAGCACATACTGATATGCAGCGGCATCCGGTAAGACTGGAAGTCGATCCCAAAATAGTTAGGAAAAATCTCGGCAGAATTGAGTCTAAAATCTTCCATACATTTTGACCAGGTAGAACTCACTTTTGTATGGAACAGTCGCCTATTTTTTTTTAACTGACGTAAATGTTTCAATGCTTGGAGGTCTAGAATCTGGTACTGAAACCTGCCTCAGTAAAAGTTTTGTGTCACAGTGTGATTCGTACTTTGTATAGAAAAATCAGCATTCTCTTGCTGTCCCAGCCCAATTTCTGATCTCAGTAGACACTAAACTAGGTGAGCAAGGCAATCAAGGTATACAAAACCAGTTTACACGGATCTCTCATTTTACGGGAAATCTATACAAACCGAGGCCATGTTATACTGGAAATGTATAGCTTGATATGTACCCGTGTGTACGTTCTACTAAATCTTAAGATGATAGTCGCGGGAATCAGATATCTCCGTTCATCGTCCCCTACTGTACGATATTTTAAGGAAAACCAAATATGTATGATAATGTATGTACACAGTCGGTAGATTTTCCAGTAATTACTCCAGACGATTATTTTTCAACGACAATTTTTCAGCAAATAAAATACTTTTCGGAATTATATTTGTAGTGTTTAATATTAAAGTTGTAGTTGTTGCCAAATTTTATCACACGCAAATGAGTTTAGCATTTTTTGTAAAAACTTTTTTTTATATTTATTTGTGAATGGATTAAAATCTTTATTCATCATGTTCAGCCAGTTTTTTCTACATTTACATAGCTTGGATTTTACTTATTAATGTTTTTTTTTTGTTGCTGTCTGTTAGTACTTTTAAGAAGTGGTCAATTTAAGAATTAAAGTGGTAAATACTTCGTTTGCAATGTAATTCTCCCGAGGCGTTTGTGCAATCATGCATTATTATTTACAACATGTTTTCTGTGAAACACACATACAGTTAATTATGGAATGTAATCATCCATATGTCACTCCTTTTTTTATGTATTATTTTCCATTTATTTTAGAAACAACACAACATCACGCTCATCATCCCGAAGGATTAGGCAGATGTGTACTTATATTACAGTTATGTTTAAGTCCGATGTAATTTGAAGCGGTGAGCCTATTGCCAATAACTGGGCGAAAATCTGGACTCAGTAATTTTATGCACAAAGCCTGTTAACTTATTTTAAAATTGTTCTGCTACTGCTAATTGCGCTATCAGAGTACAATTATAAATTTTAATACTTTACTATCGGTTATGTCCAATTTCCGATAAGACCAAGAATAATGTCAAATTGGATTCGCTTCAATGTGACTCATGGCACCACACGGGTTTCGCTCAACTATAATTTGATAGTTCAAAATGAACAAAACTTAATAATTCTTGAAAAAAACTCTCTAAACGTGGGTGTGCTACTGTGAAATTCTTGGTGAAAAACCTTCCCTTGCCTAACCCATGCAAAAAAAAAAAACTTAAAAAAAATCTTCCATGGATACACGACATAATTTTATAGCCTTTTATTTTACAAGGGTAAACGAAATTAATGTAATTCTTCTCCATAGAGATCTACGCTTTAGAATGGGCAACTACAGTACTTTCACAAGTATTATGTCTTGTGACTGGGACTGTAGCTTCGCGTTTTTTTTTTGTTTTTTGTCTTTCAAAAGTGCCTGTAATGGTCTAATTGAAATAAATGCTTTGAGTTTGAGTTTGTAGCAAGTGACGGTCTGTCAGTTCTGCCTACCCTCCTAAGGAAAAGGCGTTTATGTTTTTAAACAAGGGAAAATGCATTAACACGCATAGGTAACACGTTATATTCGGCGATCTCTTTCGTGGATCTAAGCTATAGCGTGACCTGCGTGCTCCTAGCCACTATTCTAACAACATAACAATTTGCATTATTTCACTTCATAATATTCCTTTTAAGTGTACACGAATAAAATTAATAGCTATCTATTTTTGTGTTATTTTTAATTTTTGGACTCATTTAGCAAAATTTTGTAGTTTTTTTTCGTCGTAGCTAGCTTATAAGCACTGCACCTGATTGGTATGAGTGGATGGTCACAAAACGGACTTTCATGTAATGAATCCAGGGTAGTTATCATGACGTCTTAAAGCAGGATTGTTTTAATCTCACTCTACTGTAGGAAAGAGATGGAGCTATAGAGGACGTCTAGCGCCATCTCTTTCCCACTCTGGAATAAGATTAATACAATACTGCTTTAAGACGTCATGGTAGGCCACCTAGACGGCTCGAGTCAAGAGGAATGGTGATCCCTTGCTGTGAACTTATAACTGCGTTGAACTTTTAATCAACAAAAATAAAAACGCTAAACTCTTTTGCTTGTGACAGTACGCATTCTTTTGATGCCAAATGCAATGTATTACTTACAAAAAAAAAAGTATTTGGCATTTATTATTCTTATGATGACTAAGACTAAAGTATCGTCGCAAACAGCGATGTTGAGCATGTAAAGTATTAATGTACGTATTGTTATGAACATGTGCGGTACATCGTCGGTAGCGTGGCTATTTCATATTATAAATAGGTACATTACCTTTATTGTTTAGTTACTATGTTAATAGTAGTCATTACTAATATTGTAATCAGACTAAAGTAGTGACCACTCTTATTGCATTAAGATAAAGCTTATTATGACCTGCTCAAGGGTTTGCGTCTATAAGTGTGGTCACTCCGAAAACTTTGTTCTCTTAAAGGAGTTTCTTCTTATTTGAAAAAACTTGAACATGAAATACTTATGATTATGTATGGGTTTGCTTGTGTTTAATGACTTATGAAACCAATCGAAATTTTACGTGAAATCAAATGAGATTATGATCTCGAAATTTTAGTTTTTGTTTGTTTTTTTTTTTTATTGATTACATTGTTTATCTTGTGATATTTTTGTGTTCACTCTTTATGTAACAAGTCAAATGTTTAATCATTAATTTAATAGCTTCGGTACAAGAAAAAGAAGATGTATTTCTTCTCATCTTGTACCACTATAATCACCATATTTTTCCAGCTACAATAAAATTCAGTTACCTACCTATATATTAATTATTAAGTAACTTTAACGAAAATAATCCATTGTAAATTATTCTTCCTAAATAACCTAAAGACTGATTATAGTTTCAATTTCTTTTCCATTTCCTAAAATTTGAGAAATTAAGGCAAAGATAATCATTTTCTAGATTTTAAATTCTGTTCATTATTTTATCACAATATTTCTACTGTTAAACATAAAATTATGATAAAATCCATTGTACCTAACCATTAAATATTTGTATTCATTTTTCTATTGTAATTATTGTCATTTTAGTTTTTTACGATGTTTATTTGTATCATACCATTGTAGAAATATAATCTGTAACATATTTGTGTAATTAGTCAATCAATGTAAAAAAACTATTTTCTTATAACCCTGCTAAACATCGTTTAAAAATTAAAAATTATTTTATGTATTCAGTTTACTTGTGTAACATTCATGACCTATTAATTGATTGTCTATTTTAACTCTTTTTACATCGAACAGTGCCATTTATTTATTTAAAAAAAACAGTTAATATCGGATTAAAGTCGCACAAAAACAGTTAATATCGGATATATACGAGCTTAATACGATTTAAAAAGTTGGAATACCGTACAGATTTCAACCCAATGGGGTAGTACCTATCTGTGTCACTTATGGCGCTAGCATAGCTAGTTCCAAACATCGCCATTGGTTGAACATCTGTCAATGTCATTTTAAATTTCAAAATTGATCGACCTTGTCGAATCGATTGGTCAGTGTTTTAGCTATGGTCACGCCATCTACATTTAGCTTTGACCGATCTTCCCCATTGCACCTTTATAAAATTTAAGTTTACAATCACTTGAAATAAATATATAATTTTCTTTTTTTTTGTGTGAATGACTACCGTTTTCATATTGCTTGTTAAAACCTGTGCCAAATTATTTTTAAAATTTATTTTGGCTAATATTTTTGTGGTAATTTATTTTTATTATTTTTACTTGGGTCTTAGCCAAAATGTTTCAAGCGATCCATTAAATAATTTATAGTGGCTGTAAAACATGTGAAACATTGTTGACAGATGGAGTTTCGCGGATTCATATTTCCATTATCCATTAGTATTAGATTTCCCTATTTAATGTATCTATTATAATGTTAATGAATCGGTTAGATCGAAACTTACTTACCTTTAATAATATGTACCTACCTACTCAGTCATAGGCAAGATTCACTGATAGCACCATGACTTTTCCAAGTGAAGTTACTGTTGCATAGTAATGTGAACTTTATTTATAATTGAATAATGTTCATATTAATAAAAGCCAATGTAAGCAAGTGTTTCATACGATTATAAACCTTATTTTCAAAACATTTAACTAAAAATGCAGTTTAAACCAAAACGATAACACTGTATGCCTCAAGGCTGCGCCAACAAGGCTTTAGGAAAAGGTCATCTATGAATCTTGGATTAATATAAAGCTAGTTACCTACTCAACATCGATTTTGGTCTAACCGTATTGAACGCACGGCAACCAATCCAGGTATACAAAACCAGATTGTGCGGATATCTCAATGTATTGGAAATCTATACAATTCGACGCCATGTTATACTGGAAATGCATGGCTTGATGTGTCGCCGTGTGAACTAACTAACTTCTTCAAAACATTTTATACTTTATTAAATCTTTATAAAGGTGTGATGCTTAAAGAACTATACCTATGCTCAGAATCTTTGAAATTATTTCACTATTTTTATAATAAAAAACTTAATACTTATTATATTGTAGTCTAAAAAATAATGCATTTATTGTTAACGAATTTATTTTGTGTTATTTGATTAATAAACCCCACTGTTATTATTTTTAATAATACTTGTTGTAAAGTACGTAGCGAATCATTTCGGTATTGTACAATATGAAATGGTTAAAAAGGAGCCTTATACTAGATGTAATAAAACATTCTCTTTATTCTCTGGTTTTATTTGAGTCAAGATTAAAGTGATCTTTATTTTTAGTTTCAATAAGGTTGTAGTTCGATTGATGACGATGACAAGCCTGTCAAAACCACAGTGGTCCTTATTTTCAATATACATTACGGCTGTTGTTCAGTTATTGCTGGTAGACTTCAGAGGTAACTGAAAAGATTGTGATGGAGAAAGCTAACATCAACGGCGAGTAGGTACATGTCAGACTTGAGGTGTACCATTGGGCTTGCTGACGGTCGACCATGAGCGTGCGCACGAGCAGGAGCGAGCGTGTTCGCCATGTGCATTATGGTTGAGAATCGTAAGTGAGCGACATGGTATCTACAAATGCTATCGTCATGTTGGACGATATATGATTTTTTCCTGACATGACTAATATATAATAAATTAAATACGAGTAATAAACTTAACGAAAAACACCAACTTACTTATTTCTAATTGCATGACGTCCATGACCATGACGTCTTCAACTGTAATAAAACAATTTGGTACTTACATTAAAAATTACAATATAAAATTTATATAATTTTTTAAAACAACAACTTAAGAACCTACACTGAGATTGAGGTAAGGTGAGAACCTCTGAAATTACCACGCCAGCCTCCATCTCATGTTGTAATGACTGTAAATAGTAGTAAATGTGCTTTTAGTTATAAAATCATTTCAAGATTAAGTAGTTATATTACTATTAATTTGTTTATCAGTACGACACCCTTCTCTAAACAATAATCACCAACTTACATCTTCCTCTGGCATAGCATCTGGGCAGTTGGTGCCGAATGTGTAATCTATACCAACTATCAACGTTACACTTCTCTCCACCTCAGTCAAAAGATCTGTGTTGACCTCTCGGTTGCCAGTTTGTATTGTTTTTTTTTTTTAATTTTGCTGCTTTAGTGCAGGTGCGGCTTTTTAAGTCTCTCCAAACCTATAAGTAGGATAATTTATCCAAGTAAATATAAATAAAACTGACGAGGCATGAACTTACTGTTAAAAACCAACTGAATTTTTTGTTGAGACTAACCGCCATCCACTGCTCTGGCGACTTGATGAATCCGTTGGGGAGTTTGTTGAACTCCTCAGCAACCTCCTTCCAGCCCGTTTCAAAATTTTCCCGGCCCTTGAGGCCGGTAAATTTCCGTGTGTGCATATATAGGCGGGCTTCTAAGGTCACCAAAAGCGCATCAACCTGCCCCGACGTTACACGTGGCGTACGCTTAAAACCTGAAACATTTAAGATATTTATTATATAAACACAAAATACTTCGGACATACGCAAAGTATTAATTTAGTAACAAAAATAAGAATCGAAAAAACTCGTAGGTTGTACTTACCTGACGCTCACGCTCAGGGGGGAGACAGAACAATCTCAACTTCAGTAAAGAAAGAGTCGTCATCTACTTTACTTAACCCAGAAACTATTACTATATTAGTTTCACAATTATCGGTAGATGTCTCTGTAATCCCAACTTTATTGCAAAAAAGATAAATAATTAGGTTCTCTAATTTAGTTTATAGGATTTTTCAAAAAAATAATTGTGATATTTTTAACAAAATAATTACATTATATTATTAATTCGAACCTGTCTAGCATTATCAATTATGGCAACCTTCTCACTGAAATCCTTGTATTTTGATACTGATAACATCACATCAACACCAAAGAGTATAATAATAATATGGGAGCCCGGAACCGCAACTTGCGTTTTCGCTTGTTTACCCAATAATCTTCAGTCGCTACGTTGTAGCTAGCAATTTCATTGATTACCTAAAGTATCATACCTAATGCAAAGAGTAAATACAGTAGCTATACTAGCTATAGCTACAATTGTACTTAGTTATAAAGCCTTAGTTCCCGTTACGATTTGCTGATGGCGCTTTGAATCAGCTTGCTTCAAAATGGCATAAGAGCGCTCTTCTCCCGTTTGCTCACGCTGCTGTTGCTGGCAGTGCTGGCACCTGGCACTTTGGCTCGGGCCTGCGCCTGTGTCACTGTCCCCCACCATTGAAATACCGTTTTTTATTAGTTTTTTATAGCCGAGATCAAAAATGTAGGTATTCAAATATCTTAATTTTTCTGTGGTTCAAAACAAACTTGACAATGCCAAGTTAAACTGACAGTTTGTGTGCTAGTGACCGATTTTGCTCGCTATATCGGTTGTCGAGACTTGCATTTATCGTTATCGTCGTTACGGGCCGGACATATACCTATACACTAGCATTAGCCGTAGCTAAGGCGGGACATCCTTAGATTGATAATATGGAGCGACGTTCTTTACAGGTGGTGCTTGGAAGCAGCTATATGAGAATTGCGGAGAATCGCATGGGCATGCGTTTGCAGGATAGCCCGCGTAATTCAAATTTATTATTTCTCTAATTGCAAAAAACGTAAGAACATTTGAATATCTGTACCTGTGTCGCATAAGCAGGGAACCGGACGCCAGGTCCCATCAATGCTTCCACTGTCTGGAGGATACGGCGCGGCATACGCTGGCAGAATGTGCAGCGTGGGACGACCCGCGCCGTGCCCTCGTTAGTAAGGCAAGAGGAGACCAATGTCGCTGGCAACCGCTGTTCGCACGACAGTCGGCAACACAGTCCTGGAATGAGTCCTGGGACGTGGTGGTTTCGCATTAGTCACAAAAACTGTGAAAACAGTTTCGTGGCAGTGATAATCACGTTTATTGTTACCAATGGTTTACCGATGTATGTTTGAGTTGTATTTTTAAGTCGGTAGTTTCAAGATTTTAACATTTATAATTCTGTAAATTTACATATTTTAACGGTCGTCGCAGAATTGGGAGTCGACAAAGGCTCAGACACGATTTTTTACTCTAGCAAGTCAAATTAATCATTGGAATGATTTCTGAACGGAAAATTATAATAATATCGTCGTTTCTGATCGTGTTCGCTAATTGTCATTTTTCATTATCATGGCGGAGGACGAGGATGGTGTTTCGAATAAGAATTCGCCTCAAAATACGAATAACGGAGAACCTTTGCAGGAAAACGAACAAAATGCAGCAAAACCAGACTTAGGTATCGAAGAAGCAAAGTACAATAGTAATGAAAATGGTGACGCATCGCTTACGGAGGCGAAAAGTTCTTCTTCCAGTGAGTTTACGAAGTTGTTTTTTGTCCTAAATATAAAGGCATTCCTCGTCGACTGTTCGTTTTTCTTGCAGAGTCTACGGGAGCGACGCGGAAAGATGAGAACCCGTTTTCGTTTCGGCATTTTTTGAAGCGGGATCTCTCGTTGCCGGGTAACTCGACGTACGAAAACACAGGTGCCCGTCCGAAAGTGTACGCGAACACCGTACAGCACTCGCCGACCAAGATAGACGTGCACGCGGACTCGAGACGGGACAAGCCCCGCTCGACCGACTCCCAAGCCAAAGACAAGACTAACGACGGCAGCAGCCATCGTATAAGTGACAACACATCCTCAAGTAGTTCCGTAGAAGTACCTTTTAGTGTAGTGGATAACTCTGATTCTAAGCATAACTTTTACACGGACAATACTGACGTGCCCTTTTATCACAGACCAAATTTGGCTTCAGAGCCTCTAGGGATGCCCTCATTACCAGATTTTGTGCAAGATCACATATTAGTGGAGCAGGCATATTTGAACTTTAATGGTCCAATATCTGTTGATTTGGATAACCTACCGGACTTTACGTTTAATACTAGTTTCAATGCGGGATCCTCTTCCTCTTTGGGTAGGAGGAACAACAGTAATTATGGTGGAAGGGGGTATGATTATGAAGCTTACATGGGAGCAGCATCAACTTCTGATGCTGGACAGTCTGGCAGTGGGATGCCACTGGACTTGCCGGTCGGCTCAGAGGCAGCAGGACCTGCCCTGCCCTTGGACCTGCCACCACACCTGAGCCTGGATCTGACGGAGTCTGTGAACCCTGCAGACAGGAGGAATGTGTCTCCAAGAAGTACATTCCCCTTGGATCTCCCTCCTAACGTTGGTGAGTAAAAACTTTTACTTATTTAATTCTACATCAGCTAAATCTATGAAGTTGCAATAAAATATTTTAACTTGTAGTATGTAAAGACAATAATGACTGGATCCTAGCTAAACAAATCATGAAATCCACAATTCAATGAACATCTTCACCAATCAACCGTCAATGATTCAAATTGGGGTTTTAAGTTGGTGCAAGCTAAGTCACAGGCAAGATCATGTATGGATTCACAAGTGACATGTACTGACATATTCATCCTCCCTCAGTATCAACCATAGGCAGACCTGCATCTTAATGACAACATCATATCAATAAGTGTGTATGTCACATATAACTGAATATTCCTTACAGCTTACTATGAATTGATAATTAATTCTCTGTACCTTTAAATAATGTCCGGTGACAACTGTATTAGTATTGTATATTTATGATGTTTGATATTACTTTCAAATGAACATTATATTTATACTAAACTAAAGAGTTGCTAGAATCTTGTTCCTAAGTAAAGAAGTGTAAAACTTCTTACAATCTTGTAAAAACTACATGATGTGTACCATCAGAGGGGTGAATAGGAAACTTTTTATGGGATAACAACATTGCCGTAATGTAAGGTAACTGAAAAGGTATTGGAATTTTCATCTATACATACACAAATAAATAAAATTGAATTGTCTGTTTGTAATATTAAAATAACTGCTTTTTACTGAATGTATATATGGTACATACATCAAAATTTTTTTTACAATTTTTGTCAGTCCGTCTGCTTGTTCCGGCTAATCTGTGGAACGGCTGGACCGATTTTGACGGGACTTTCACTCGCAGATAGCTGATGTAATAAGGAGTAACTTACATCTATTTTAGAAAAAAAACTAAAATGATTAAAAAAAAACATAACATAACTTTTTTGTTAAATTCCATGCGGACGAAATTGCGGGCTAGTAATTGAATAAAAGTAGAGGTCTTTTAAGGCTAGCATTGTGCTATGCATGTGATTTCTCTCATTTCAAGTTGCATCATAATCATGTGTTCAACACAGGTGATTAGGGCAAGAGATGCTTTAATTTACTACTGTTTTTTAAGATGGACTTTCCTGAAATACTATGACATTTTATTTAATAAGTTTTCTCAGCAACTTTGACTATGAGAAGTTCTGATTTTACCATACAAACACCAAACAAGCAGTTAATCTAAACTAATATTATAAAGAGGAAAGATGTGATTGTTTGTTTGTTTGCATTGAATAGGCTCCGAAAGTACTAGTCCGATTTGAAAAATTCTTTCAGTGTTAGATAGCCCATTTATCGAGGAAGGCTATAGGCTATATATCATCACGCTACAACCAATAGGAGTGGAGCAGCAATGAAAAATGTTGCGAAAACGGGGAAAATGTGACGCAAAAGAAGTTCCGCCGGACAGGTAGTCTTTTATAAAGCTTGTTTGCTCCTATTCTTACTTAGTGTTAAAGCTCTACTAAATTCTAATAAAACCAGTTTAGTTATATTCATGAAAACTTGACAGGTGTTCAAAATGCTGCCACCCGAAATGATATTCAAAAAAATTGTTATGTACCTACTGTTTTATTTTTGACAAGTAAACGAATTGGAACAAACATGAATAAATAATAGATGGAGCAGTTTATGTAGATCTTCAAAACGCGCTTAGTTTTTTGACCCTGTTAAAATTCGGTCACACAACTAAACTGTGCCATTTAAAGACAAACATTATTGTAATAGATCAATTAGCACATAATACGGTGTATTTATATTCATTAATCAGTGGTTCATTTCACTTGAACTTCGGCTGGTATTCGGACAATGCTGACAAATAAATTAACATGGCTAATTATTTCGTTTCGTACGTAAATCATTGTTGTGTTCTCTGAAAGGGACAGTTGTAAAGGACACACACTTTGCAAGTACTTAATCCATACATGGAAAATCCAGCAGTCCTATGCTATCACTAGCCTTGTTAGTCGCAGTTCGGCAGTATTATTTGCTACTGCAGTGGTGGCCCAGTAAAAACGGATTCGGCTGACGATTTAACGGTCGTAGATTCGAACCTATGCAGGCACTTTATTTTGCATATCAACTTGTCTCAAAACAACAATAAACATCGCGAATAAAGCAGGCTATCAAAATGTGGCATCCATCCACCTACCCACACTGCCCGGACCTGCGACCCTGCGTGGTGGATTACGGGTCATTCTTTCTCACAGAAGAGGGGCTGGTCTCGTCTGCTGATATATGTATGTACGAAGACCTACTATGCATTGGGGCTATGAACTGAATTGATGACGCACTGTACTGTGCCTATTGTATGCTTTAGCGTAATAGGCCTAAAACGTTCCCACAACAGGGCTACAGGGGTCTTGTTTGTTGGCCATAAAGTTGAACAAGCACCTAGACGCGACTCAAGAGTAGTACGCGCCTCAGTTATCGCATTTTCGGATTGTCCAGCGCACTTATTTGCATCGTACGCGTCGAATTACATCAATTACTTTAACAGTATTTCGGTTCGGCACTCGCCGCACACGCCGAATGAGATGACGTCATTTGCGAGCGCGGGTGGAATCCGTTCAGCCACAGCATTTTACTGAAATGCGGGTCGTTCGACGCGGATAGGTGCGCGACGTTGTATACTGATTCATTTTTAAGGCGCATCTAGGCTCCTGCGGCGAGCCTAAACGCCATAAACACACACCGCGCGGGCCCAGTGTGGGATCCGGGAACCGGGAAATCAAATGTCTATGGATCATCGGTTCTAGGACCGTTTTGAGCGCAGTGGTGATTCTATAAATTATACAAAATAATGTACCTGTCTGTGGTCGAACCACCTACCAGCACGTAAGTCGGGCTTGTTACCGCCTGCACGCGTAGCATGACCGCCGTAGAAACGGGCTATGTCGACGGAAGAATCGATAAACTGACACATTGTCATTGTCTATCTGTCATTATGACGATTCTTCCAGACAAAACTTGTTTCTACATTGGTCACGCTACGTGTGCTGTGCCGTCCTCTTGTTAAGCGCGTGTAATTCAAATTGAGTACAGAATCAGCAACACTGACGCCTGTGATCCCGAAGGAGCTGGAAGAGGTGTAAAATGTATAAGTTCATCTTTCCTCACGAAGTTTCACTGATGTCAGAGATGATAAAAGATGTAAGAAAAATAATTAAATAAGTAACATCAGTTATTTGAACCTACAGCCTCGAAACATACGCCATACCCATAGTTTAAACAAAAAAGAATCATTGTAAAATGTGGTTGCGATCAAATTGTACAGAATGCAATCATTAGGACGGTCTATACTAGGGGACTGATTGTTACGGTGCAGTACTGAGTGACGTGTTTCCCGCCAGGATAGACGGACCATTAAACTTAAATTAACCCTTCCATCTCCCCCTTACACAACTTTAAAAACAGCTGTTTGTTGCGTTTCAGATATTTTTAAAATGCAAAAAAAAACAAGCAGTTGATAGCTCATTTCCTGTAGTTTTGAGAAGTGTTGCTTTTTTATCATCTATACATCTAAATCTATACCTCTATATAAATAAATAAAATTGAAGTGTCTGTTTTTAATATTTAAATAACCGCTTTTTACTACATGCATAAGAATGTATAAATACGGTACATATATTATATTATGTACCAAAATAACGTTTTTACAATTTTTGGCTGTCTGTCTGTCTGTTTGTTCCGGCTAATCAAACCGCTGGACAGATTTTGACGGGCAGATAGCTGATGTAATAAGGAGTAACTTAGGCTACTTCTATTTTAGAAAAAATCTAAAATAATAAAAATAGAAATGCAAAAACGAAAAATCTTTTTTGTTAAATTACACGCGGACGAAGTCGCGGACACAGCTATAGCGAGTACATAATACATGAAAAGTCATTGTTTCATTTCAGATCAAAGGAAAAAAGTGCTTAGCGTACGTAAGTGCGACAAGTGTGCTTGGGGTTTTGGGTTCTATTTCCGGCCCGGCCACATTGTCCATCTTTTTCATTTGGGTCCTGGGTAATGGTATTATACTCGCCTCGAAAGGGCCCTAAGGGACGAAATATGATATAGCTGTCTGCCTAACCTTTCAATGAATACAGGTGTGATTTATTGGAGTTGGAATGTATTCCAGGAGCGGAGTCCATGTGTCTCCCGGACTTCCTACCGGTGCACCCGGGCCGGACGTCGCCGGAACCGGAACACCAGGACGAGCAGATGCGCCAGATCATAGCTGAGCTGGAACAGACCAGGTGCGTGTCGCCATCTTGTCTTTGCTTGATAGCCATTGCAATGTACCGTACAATTTTAGAGATGGATGTTAATAGTTTTTGTTAGGGTTTATTTTCTGTAAGTGATTCTTTTATCTGATCACATGAAAATGTAAGCATCTCATAACATTTTACATTCCATTGGCCTCTGACTTGGTTTGGCTGGACTTTACATGCCGTGGAGAAATATCTCTCGGGCATGCTGGTTTCACGATGTTTTCCTTCCCGAAGCAAGTGATTATTATACAATGCGCAACTGAATCCGAAAAATCAAATGTGTATTGGGTTCGAACTCGAGACCTATGACTTGGCAGTCGGAAGGTCTCACCACTAAGCTATCACTGCCTATTACATACATGACGTATTTCTTATTTTGTTCCGTATGTTTCTTACATACGGATTTGCGTAGACATATCCAGTCAGTGGACGCAATTATAGTGACTTATTACACTTATTTCATGATGAATCAGTATAAAAGTATGAATGTGGAAGGGTATAAGAGTAGAGGAAAACCGAAAAAAACGATGGATGGACTGTGTGAAGGATGATATGGCAAGAAAGGAGGTGTCTCATGTGATGACAAGTAATAGAGAAGTATGGAATAAGACAGGGTGCTGGGCCGACCCCAAATGAATTGGGATAAGGGCAAGAGAATGAAGATGAATCAGTATAAAAATACACAGTAATCTCATGTAGTAAACTATGTTCGGAAACGTATTGACTGAACGGCCAGGTGTTCAGGCCCTACACAGCTCTCTGATTTTAAATCTCTTGTCAAAACCATAGTGAATCTTATTACTGTTTAAATGAGGGTGCCGTTGGGTTGCTACCTACCGTATTTGCTGACAAGTCTGTCAAAACAATAATGATCCTTGTTCTCGTTATAATAAGGCTGCTGCTAGGTTGCTGGTTAGACTTTTAAGACATTCGATCCGGATGATCTTTTGGTATATTATTCCGCTCATAAAACAATTTTATTCGTGACATGACGTCGCCATTTCCTTACCAACATGTCACGTGCAAAGGTTGCTAATGATGGTCTGTTGTATTGGCACGTGCATTTATGTGTTAATTATGTTAAATGATTTCTTAATAATTAAAAAGGAAGGTGGAAAAGAGTTTCATTGAACTAGAAATAAGCTTTGGCCTGCAGTGGTTTTTATTACTGTTCATGCCATAAGAATAGTAGATTTTTCTTTTGGGAACAAAAATTTGTCAACTCTCCAACCCACTTAGCTCCTCAGTAATATATTTGCCTGTTATGTTAGAATAACTGGAATATAATAGGTAGTGTCCGTAGAAGCCGAAGCCGATTAATCAGCTGTCGCCACAATCTTCGGCTGAAGCCAAACTCGAAGGTTTGATAACTCTAAGAAATTCTGGTCAATAATGCAAGAAAGTGAATGATTAAAATGACTTTTAAAATCTTATATGTAAAAGAATATGTATGTTGATTCGTGTAAATACGAATAATGAGATTATTAAAATTGTCTTGCAATTTGTCAAAAAAATAACTAGTCGAAATGTGTCTCCCCCGCACGTCACCTCTTCAGTTCCGCTCTCGCGCATTCCCAGCAGGTCATGGAAACCTTCGGCTTTAGCCACGAATTCGGCCCCTTTTGATCAAAATCGAAAAGTGATTTTTTTGGCCGAGCCGTTTATTTGTACCCGACCAAAGAGTTGGGTACAAATAATAAGCGATAAGCGCAAAACAAAAAATATTTTAACATTATAGTAGAAGTGTTGCGCCAGTGACTGAAAAGATCTGTGGTAATCGGTTCTTGTGGTATGAGCATGTGATTCGGAGGAATGAGGAAAATGTCGTGAAAGTTTTGAGTATGAATGTGGATGGGTATTAGAGTACGAGTAGAGGAAGACCAACGAAACGTGTCTGATGAGACGACAAGTAATAGAGAAGTATGGAAGAAGAAGACATGCTGCGCAGACACCAAATTAATTGTGATGGTAATGGAAGGGTAATGGAATGATGATGGGTAGAAGTTTTTATCTTCTTCAGTGCCAGCCGCACTATTATATATATTAGCACGTTAAGAAATGGTTTTCATATATAGATGTGAGCTATTCGCGGAGCGCTCCCGTCGCTCGCACGTGGAGGAGGAGCTGTCGCAGGCGCGCTCCAGTAACGCACTGCTCCGCGCCGAGGTGAGCGCCGCGCGCGCCGCGGAGGCACAGCTGCGCGCGCGCCGCCAGGACGCGCGCCGCAGCGAGCGCGACTTCGCGGGACAACTGGATGCTGCTGCCGACAGGGCAGAGAACACACTCACTGATGCCACGGTCAGTGATCTTCTTTTAGTGCGAACCTGGTGTCAGAGCTTTTTGCCGCCCTGACTTGGCTTAGCATGCCGTCGAGAAATATCCCGGTGTCGCGGCGATTGATAGCAATCACACTATCATCATTTTGTATTTGATTGCCTATTCTTTGTCCTGGAATTCAGAGCTCAGCTGCGCTTGCATTGGAAACCCCCTACAGCTAAATGTACTGAATACTTTAAAAAGATTAAAGGTTAGATTTAATTATTAGAATGTAATTTTTTCCAGACTCGAGCGGCGGAGGCTGAATCAACGATAGCTAGATTGAAGAATCAAATTAAGAAATTAAAGGTTAGTCAATTTTAGATAAGACATGAGTTTTAATCAAACTTAACTATTTTGACCATTAATTATTTATTTTTGCAAAATTATTCTCTACCCAATACCTACTTTATTTTGACAGTCAAGTTACTGAATATAATTATTTGTCGAAATACAATATAGTAGCAGCGCAAAGCTCGGACACACATTGTCACCTATAGAAAATAACTGCTTTGCAGTCGGTCTGTGGTCTAAAAATTGTTCTTACAATACACTTTGGCGCTTTCAATCTGGTCAGTATTGCCGTCTCTCGACGCTGCAGACACGGCAACACTCTGTTTGTCTGGCCTTTTGTAAAGCTGTGCACACGAGCGATCCGTCGATAGGTTTACCTACCGAGCACTCGCTCGAGGTCTGGGCATTGTCTTACCACTGCAATCGGTGTGACGTGTGCAGGAGGAGCTGGCGGCCTCGCAGGAGGAGGTGCGCTCCTTGCGTGCAGTGCAGGGCGCCGCCGCGTCCGGCTTGCGCCGGGCAACGCTCGTCGCGGAGACCTCGCTCAGGTAACACACAGCTAGGTGCGGCCGTGCAGACCTCGCTCAGGTAACACACAGCTAGGTGCGGCCGTGCAGACCTCGCTCAGGTAACACACAGCTAGGTGCGGCCGTGCAGACCTCGCTCAGGTAACACACAGCTAGGTGCGGCCGTGCAGACCTCGCTCAGGTAACACACAGTTAGGTGCGGCCGTGCAGACCTCGCTCAGGTAACACACAGCTAGGTGCGGCCGTGCAGACCTCGCTCAGGTAACACACAGCTAGGTGCGGCCGTGCAGACCTCGCTCAGGTAACACACAGCTAGGTGCGGCCGTGCAGACCTCGCTCAGGTAACACACAGCTAGGTGCGGCCGTGCAGACCTCGCTCAGGTAACACACAGCTAGGTGCGGCCGTGCAGACCTCGCTCAGGTAACACACAGCTAGGTGCGGCCGTGCAGACCTCGCTCAGGTAACACACAGCTAGGTGCGGCCGTGCAGACCTCGCTCAGGTAACACACAGCTAGGTGCGGCCGTGCAGACCTCGCTCAGGTAACACACAGCTAGGTGCGGCCGTGCAGACCTCGCTCAGGTAACACACAGCTAGGTGCGGCCGTGCAGACCTCGCTCAGGTAACACACAGCTAGGTGCGGCCGTGCAGACCTCGCTCAGGTAACACACAGCTAGGTGCGGCCGTGCAGACCTCGCTCAGGTAACACACAGCTAGGTGCGGCCGTGCAGACCTCGCTCAGGTAACACACAGCTAGGTGCGGCCGTGCAGACCTCGCTCAGGTAACACACAGCTAGGTGCGGCCGTGCAGACCTCGCTCAGGTAACACACAGCTAGGTGCGGCCGTGCAGACCTCGCTCAGGTAACACACAGCTAGGTGCGGCCGTGCAGACCTCGCTCAGGTAACACACAGCTAGGTGCGGCCGTGCAGACCTCGCTCAGGTAACACACAGCTAGGTGCGGCCGTGCAGACCTCGCTCAGGTAACACACAGCTAGGTGCGGCCGTGCAGACCTCGCTCAGGTAACACACAGTTAGGTGCGGCCGTGCAGACCTCGCTCAGGTAACACACAGCTAGGTGCGGCCGTGCAGACCTCGCTCAGGTAACACACAGCTAGGTGCGGCCGTGCAGACCTCGCTCAGGTAACACACAGCTAGGTGCGGCCGTGCAGACCTCGCTCAGGTAACACACAGCTAGGTGCGGCCGTGCAGACCTCGCTCAGGTAACACACAGCTAGGTGCGGCCGCGCAGACCTCGCTCAGGTAACACACAGCTAGGTGCGGCCGCGCAGACCTCACTCAGGTAACACACAGCTAGGTGCGGCCGTGCATACTCAGTTAATTTTTGAAATAACATTGAAAAAGTACCTAAGATTATTGGTTGAAAGGGAATATACATTTTGTCATGCTTAATTTGTGATTCCAAAATAAAACTAGTATTTGATATTCTGGTCAAGGTTTATAATTCTACTTTTTTTCACGGAAATGTCTTCTATTTACAGAGAACTCCTGTCTGGACTAGAGCAGCTGAAGACATTAAGCACGAACCTGGACCCGACATGATGGTGAACTGCCTCCTACCCTCCTCTTTCCTTTCTCTCCGCACTTCTCCCCCCTGGATGAGCCATGGACTGGCACGGTAGGAAACAAATGGAATACTGTAGCAAATGGTTTTTTATGTGTACAGAAACTGTATCGTTGGGTTACTGTTCGTCATCAGAGGATAAAGAATGTTTCAATATCTTATACAGAGTGGACGGGACACCAACGCTAAAACAATTACCACGTATTCAGGACATTAGTCTGACCACAGGAGCTCGTGGCTAAATAATAACAGCCCCACGGGTCGATTTTTAAGGTTAAGCCGTTCTTGGCGAGGTTGGTCCGTAGATGGGTGACCATAACAACATACCGAGTTTCTTCCGTGCCTCCAAAAGCACGTTAAGCCGTTGGTGTCGTCTGTCATTTGTAGATCTTTGACAGTCGTTACGAGAAGTCAGAAGTCAAAAATCTGACATCCAGTCTTACCAAGGGGCATCGTATTATTCAGTTACTGGGTTGTTGAGGTCGGATAGGCAGTCGCTTCATGTAAAATACTGGTACTCAGCTGCATCCGGTTAGACTGGAAACCGACCCCAAGATAGTTTGGGAAAAGGCAGATGATGATCCTGATGACGATCCCCGAAATATACATTTTTCAATAATTAAAAAAAAACGATGTTTAAAAAAAATCCAGCTATTCCATACATTTTGACCGTGTGTAAGGTTGTATTGTAGTTTTTTTTTAAAACGAAAAATGTATATGAGAAATTGATTGTTGCATAAACTATCTTAGAACTGCGCCATTATGCTTCTACTGGCTTCTGAAAGCCAAATCGAATCTCTGTTCAGTCAGTCGTTTCTCAAATCTCATGTTAACTTTTGATTTTTGTAGAAATAACAGCTAAACATAATGTAAAAGTACAATTCAGAAGGTGACCCCTACCGTAGTGAAAAAGCAACCTAAACGCAAAGACAGAAGGCAGCGAATCGCCTGGGTCTACAAGGTGTAACACAATAAACGCACAACTTCTCGTGTAACTCAGACCATGATACTGAACAACTGTAGTTCTGTGACTTGTGGAAATTCATGACTTTTTTTAGTTTACCGTACATTGACGGCACGGTTGGCGCAGTGGCTGAGTGATCGACTGCTGCGCTGCGTGTCGCGGGGTCCCCGCACGAAACAAATATTTGTATGGCCTACAGATAGTTGTTCCGGGTCTGGCTGTTTATGTGTGTGAGTTTAAACGTTTGTAAACGCACCTACGATACAGGAGAAATTCGTAGTGCGGGGGAATGTAATAAAAAAAAATGTTGATCAGGTGATCACCATCCTACTTATAGAAAGTCACATTTTTTGGCAAATTTAACGAACTCGTAGAACAAAGGGTTCATGGTCCGAGACACCATAAGTCAGGTTCAACGTTTATTATATTACACCTTGCATAATTATGTAACATACGCACGGCCATACATGAAGCTTTACATTTCCAGTATAATTTAGCCTCGCTTTGTATAATTTCCTGTATAATGAGAGATCCGCAGAAACTGGTTATGCTTGATTGTACGTCGTATTTTTAAATAACAATCGTGTCACTACAATTAGCGGTTCCGGTCGCATTCGGCATTCTACGTGTGTCTTGTGTCGGATACAAGCTACCAATGAATATTTTATTTCTTTAAAACCAGTATGAAATCAGCCACTACCGGCGCAGACGTAAACTGTGTCCGGTCGCCGCTACAGGACACAGCAACGGTTTCCTGTGACGGTGTGCCGTGTCGGTAACAAAAAGTGTCTACATTTGCGCAGCCCCTTAGTTGACCTTCAGATATACGGGATGAAAACCCTCCTACCCTTAACGAATCCGTAAGGCACATATTCTCCCCGGCACTGCGATCATTTTTCTGTTCTGGGCTTTATCGGGGAACCTTTTAGTTATGGAGATATTGAAAGTTCAACTTTTTGCACATGTTTTTTTTGTTTTAAATGTTAAACCTTTATTTAAAATACCTCCATGACCACTGTACTATCCAATGCATCTGTGCACAATGCTTTGAGTGCGTTACATTGAGCGATACCGTAAGAAAAGTAATTTTCCAGCAATATTATTTGCACAGTGAAGTATTTGGATGGATTGGATGTAAATGAAATGTATTTAAGTAAAACAGTAATCCATTTGTTTTCTCTAAGTTTATGTAATTGTCCATTTATATTCCGATTGGATTTAACTCAAGGCTATAACGGCCATTTTTTAAGGTATAAGCGTCAGTGTGGCCCGCGGAATTATATTTTCTTGCCTTTTTTGCAATTTGCACGGTAATGTCACGTTGTATTTTGATTAAAATATGATTCGCGGCTGTAATAAATATGGCTTTACATTATTATAATAGTAAATATTATCGTCAATACAATCCTCTTAAGTTCATCAAATGCCATTGAATGACTTTTTCATGAAATAGTCATTTAATGGGGTTAAATGAACTTTTTTTATTATTATATATAGGGTCGCGCTTGACCTCTATCTCACTTGATGGTAAGAGATGATGTGGTCGACGGTGAAGCACGCTTGCCTCATCATTCATCATCATCATCATCATTTCAGCCCTTTTAACGTCCACTGCTGGACATAGGCCTCCCCCAAGTTTCGCCACATTGACATAACATGGGGGGTTTTGCCATAATCGCCACGCTTGGCAGGCGGGTTGGCGATCGCAGTACGGTTGTTACAAAAGCACAGAGAACGCTGCTGCCCATTCTCTGGCAAGTCCCTTAGTCGCCTCTTACGACACCCACGGGAAGATATGGGATGGTGCTATTCTTTACGTCCGACACCATACAGAACCACGCTTGCCTAGAAGAAACCTATTCACTCTTGATTTAAAGACACCTAGATTGTAGCTAAACAACGGGAAACACAGACTCCGGCAGGGAATTCCACTCCTTAGCGGTACGTATTATAAAAGTATTCCCAAAACGCTTAGTGCGTATGTGTGGGATGTCCACGATGTACCGATGGCGCATCGCCGTACGTCTGGTAGTTCGATGATGAAACGGGCTAGCCGGAATTAGATCATGCAATTCCATCGCACACTCTCCGAAATGTAACCGATAAAAAACCGATAAGCTGGCAACTCGGCGACGATGTTCAAGGCTCTGGAGCTTGGACTAAAACTAAGACTTAACTTAAAGAGTTGTATTGATGATTTTAATTATTATAATTCTGTAAATTCATGCATATTACGGTCACATCATATTTTGTTCAACATACAACCTACCACTGACTGGCACATTACAAAAAAAAACGTAAGAAAATTTAAGTTTCGCGATCTACCCTGCCGCTCTCAGCTTAGGCGACGAAATTTGAAGCAATATCGATTTGGTTGTATGAAATATTATTTAAGTATAATATTGGGCTTCCGATTTTCTTCGACTGCGCTAAACTAAAGTAATGCTTTCGGTTACTGTAAATGTTTGGAAGCTGAAGAGCTGTTCGCTCAGATGATGAATGAGGACTACTTACTTTTTGATCAGTCACATGGCTTGTGTGGGGCAATATTTAACGCACCCTGAGAATAAAAGTGACCTTACACGAAATTTGCGTTTTGTGGGAAATAATACAATTGTGTTTCGTGTTTCCAATAAAATATGTGGTAAAATGTTTTATTTTGTCCTTTTCTAGCACGATATCGTCACTTTTTAATTCACTAGACGATAGCCATGTTATTTGGAGTAGCTTTAGGTATTTAACAAAATTTGTCGTAATTTTGAGTTGGTCACTTTTGTTTTGACTGTGCTATAATATGTTTCGCCGAATATTGGAATGATTAAATTTTTAGATGACATAGACAAATGTTTAGGTAACAACAGGATTTAAATCGTTCGATGTTCCTTCATCACACTTAGTTTGCGCAAGAAAGTGTTGACACTGAGGAGATTGAGCTCACACATTCCGATACGATTTAGAAAGTGAGCGAGACAATACTATTAAAGTGTCATTGTCAACGATACAGAACCGTGATGATTTTTTGGTGCGGAAGGGCGAATCTAACGATTTAATTATTAAAGTAGCAGACTGATATTCATAATTGCTGTGATTGGCGGACTGAATTAACAACTGTTGGCTTATTTTAACTTGACAAAAGTAGAGAATATAAAAAAAACATTAGTAAGTAATTATTTATGCAAACTAGCCAGATTAAAAATTCAGTCGGAATATAAAATGTAAACAAAGTGAATATTAAATAAATTGATCATCGAAATAAAACTGTGTATAGTATTATATTAAATCTTCCATTTTTCTGTTAGTTATTTTACATTAAAGTTAGCATTTTTTTTGTAACTGTTTGTCGAAGAATTTAAATCCTTTCGCCGTAAGCTGGTGCGGGAGACAAAATATGAAGCGTTCCTTTTAATCTTTAACGTTATCCTGATTTAAAATCATGACAAACTAACTGCACCCTGAATACTATAGTCGTAAAATACGGAATTAGTAACTATAGTAAATTCATTGAAAAGGAACGGTTCATCTATTGTCACCCGCAGCATCCATCCGGCGGAAGGACTATATCGTACAGAATACTTGTTCACATGGATTTTAGAACACATCTTACCTCACTACGTGAAGCTTTTCTCTCATGAAATATTCGAAAGTAGGTAGATGAGTCAATTCTACAATATGTATTGGTCTGTTTGCTTTGAAATCCGTGTTCATGAAACAAACTGTCAAAATTATAGCGATTGTCATTAGAATTGCGAATAACTGCGTAAACTCACTTCGCTTGCGTGTGTATTTCAAAACCAACTTTATCAAAATCGGTTCATCCGTTCAGGAGCTATGATGCCACACACGTCAAACTTATAACACCCCCCTTTTTTGGTCGGGGGTTAAAAATAGTATGACATCGCTAAGAGGCGCGGGCGTGCGTCAAATACGGGTACAGACGCGCGCGGTTAAGCTTAACGCCTTGAGGGTGCCGGTTTCCAAAAGCTTATTCTATTTATATGTGGTCAAATCTCATGTCGATTTTTATACAGGGTGTAAGGACAGCTCTCTGCAAACTGGCAGGGTGCATTCAGCTCCTTATTTTGTATGATATTCTACCTGATTTTTTCTCAAGAAACTTTTAGGGCTCATTTGCGCCGCACGACGCGCCGCATCTTCGTAAAAAGTCACGGACATATCAAACCCATCGTATTGCTGGTTACGTAGTTATTGAAAAACGATACCAAATAAAAATAAAAACCTGAGAAAAATTCGGTGGAACACGATTCAAAATGAAAAGCTGAATACAATCTGTAAGTTGGCGGAGGGCTGTCCTTTATGCCCTATATTAGTAAATTACGCAGTCTAAACTGAGATTTTAAAGGATTTGGTGAGGTTTTCAGTAACCGGGGGTTAGTATTATAATTATGGTAAAAGAGGTCTGATGTATTCTAAGATTGTTGTTTTTATTAGGCCTTGAGTGCTGGCTACACTGATACGAATCCCGCGCGGGAAGTGGGTAATTTTATTTTTCCCGCGACTTTTCGCGTTAGTTTGAGCACCTCTATACATGTTAGTTGACACAAACAGCGCGAGTGAATTTTGTCCCATATCTCGCGCGGGATTTGGCTCGGTATAGCCAGAGCTTTATGTGCACGTATATATTGGTCGTAAAAAAGACTAAATTCGTATTTTTTTGCAAACCTACTAATGAACAACGTTATAATGAAACGTGAAAAAACTATTCCACGAACAAGCTGTATTATTTTTTCTGAATTTGACATTCAAGATCACATAACAGTGCTACAAGGATAATTTGGCGCATGCATGACACTGTCTAAGGCGTTGAAAGAAGATGGCGACTTTAGTTCCGATTCTGGCCACGAGCTAAAAGATCCTTGTACAGCTTCTGTAGTTTATGATTGTAGATTAATGCTTGTTATTCCAAGACAAGCGAAACAGGCAGGATCATGATTATTTTGTTCTGGATTCCAAAATTATACTTTGAAAATTACATTGCAATATTTTCAATATAAATGTGTATAAAATATCCTGAAATGCATTTTTTTGTTATGAAAAAATAATGTATTCTTAATCGAAAAGTTGTTTAATATTATTAGAGGTATGTACGGAACCTTCGCTAAAATTGTAAATACGAACAAATACATATATTTTTGTGTGCCATTGAGGCTGTATTCATTTACTTAGTGGACAAACGTAGCTTGACATCAGTATGGATGTTCTTCCTGCCACCTTCAAATGAGTTGATATCTTTCTTATACAGGGTGGAAGGGACACCGACATACAAACGCTTACCGCGATTACATCTTCCTATATATATATCTGTCCATCCCCATATAGAACTTTATCACCGGTAACAAAAAAAGACAGAGGCAGTCTTATGGATTGTCGGAAGAAGTGAAAACTCAAAACAATGGAGTTAATGTATTCTTTTTTTGAATTTTTAAATTCAACCGCCGCTTTACGCGGCGCTACTATTGCGCAATACGTCACAAGCATGTCAATGTCATCGGTGGCGGGAACCTAAAGATTTTTTTCCCTACCTAAAATCGCTCAACGCGGCCAAAGAAGTCTTCACTCCAAAAAATCTGCCCTTCCATACATTTTGACCGTGTTACTTGCATGTAGGTACCACTGCGCTCACTGACGGTCGACCAATTTTCAACCTTATTTCTCAGGGCATAGGTTTGAAAAGTGGTCGAACTTGGTAGTACATTGCAGTTTTATTTTATAAAAAACATCGTATGTATGTACTGAATACGTTGTAAGAGTTTGTGAGTCGGTGTCCCTTCTACCCTGTAGAAATATGTGTTTCATGTTTAGTCCGATACTCTCTAAATAATTTAAAACTAATTTGTGCTTGTTCGACAAATGTTATTGTACATTAAACTGTGATTCATTATTTTATAATGTTGTTTTATTATAATTTTCCGACGAAATCTACCTTTTGCTCATGCCTTCCTGGCTAGAAACCGCACACATGAGGACCCGAGCACACTTCTCCCAATTGAATGAGCAAGTCTTTTCTTTCTTTCTTTTGGAGAGGTGCCCGGACTCCTCCACAACTGAGACGAGGCGAGAAGACAGATGTTGCAAACCACCAATATAATTTCGTTATTCACACTTTTCCTCGCTAAGCGTTATTGGAAACGGTCGAGCATAAAGGGGAGATGGTCTTATATTTGTTTAGGCCAAGCAGGTAGCAACGCACTGCGAGACTATAAAAGCTGTGAGCGGCGTGCGGCGGTCGCTAAACTGGGCGTGAGTAGCCTGTACACATCTCTGCTCCGATTTAGCCTGTACGCATCTCCGCAGAGATTTCGTGGATACACCCTAGCTCCTAAGCATCTCCTTTCCGCTGATCCGCTCCGCACATCTCTGCTTTGGGGGAGTCCAAGCCTTACCTTCTTGTCAACCCAAGTAACTGGTACCGTAAAATGGGGTGAATGGGAACAAAACTTTGAAAGGCATTTTCACGTTATTTAAATATTATTGGTAGTCAAAAAATACTCTATCTTTCTATATCGTTTATTAAATTTAAACAGAAATGATCCCAATAGCTTTTTAGTGACGAGTTATTTGTATTCAACGATGAAATCCTATTCAAAGTTCTGTCCCTATTCTCCCTCGCATCCCTATTCAGGTACGCTAGAATCCAATAAAACAAAAAACTTCCAATCAAACCTATTTTATTATAAATCTTCAACAGGAATGTGGGGTGTATAAATATAACATGATTAAATTCTTATAATAAGCACATGCTTAAACTAAAGTAAAATTTTGCTAAATAATATCTTTGATTGTGAGTTAGCAGTTTGATTGCACATTTACACTATTAAAAGTAAATCAGATCAAGAAAAGAAAGTAAAATGAATAATATCTGAAGTTAATTTATAATGTGGTTACGTTTCATAGGCGTATTTTCCTTTCCGCAAATTTAAGACACCAGTTTTGGTGTCCCTTTAAAGTTTTTCCCAAATATCTGAAAATTAAACGTCCTCAGGTCATAAAAATGAAATTTCAAAATTGCCATTGTTTTGGCGATTTGCCGTGCTATAAAAGCATGACGATGTCACTCAATTCTGTTTCATCTTGAGTTTAGAAAGGTAAATATTCGTCGCTTAGGTCCTATTTACAATATCTGTCCAGACAGGCGTTTTACTCGCATCTGCGACCGGATCTAAGGGTATTCTAGCGTATGTCGTGTGCGTGTATGAGATGTCTCCATTGTATAATGAAACCGCCTTTTCCAGTATCAACAACTGTACTTAATTATAAACTAGTACACATAAACAGAATACAAAACTTGGTGCTTATATCAGTAGAAAGCTTAATGTACCACCCAATCACCCAATATGTAATTAACAAAGAATAATTCCCCAAGCAAAACCTTTTGGTTTTCCCTCCAAAAAAAAGTCTGCCGTTTTGGCGGGAACCGTAAATATCCACCTTTCTTTTTTTTATTTGACACCTCAAAGATTTGACCAAAGAGTTTTTATAAACTCTTTGCTCATATCAAATACATCAATCTAAATCACAACAAATCTTATTATTAATTTAAGAAATCATGACAATTGCTTGTTAACCTTTAACACCCTGGCTATTTTTTTTGGAAATATTTTCGATGCACAAAAACGATTTTTCAACAGATTTATTATATGTATATAGATAAGTACCACAGGCATCTGTAATCCCTGTAGTAGTCTTGATTTGACATAGGGCAACTGCGGTCTGCTACTGAGACATTCAAGTTGGAAAATCCTAATAAGAATTTGCCTGGCCTGGGAATCGAACAGTCATGCGTATTTGCGTAACAGGTCTTTTTTTACACATCATCATCATCACATCAGGCTTGCGATTCACCATGACTCGTCTGATGAGAATCGATAATGGTCGGATTTATATTTCAACAAATACGCACTGCCCAATTAAATGTCAGCACCCTGGTGCACGGGGTTTAAAACAGGGTTGACAATCTTATTAGTGAGAAATGGGTAATCGTTCTCTTTTATGTATGTAAAATAGGATTGGACACCAAAAGCATTGCCGGATTACACATGAAACTGACATTCAATATATTGTGTTACTTTTCTAAAACTCCCTAATAGATGGCAGTTTTACAAGATTTGTGACTACGCGTAATACCACGGTACGCAAGAAGGCGTGCAAACAGTCATGCATTCGACTCTTCGGTGTGACCAGCCTTCGCTCAATTTCCATGAGTAGAATAACCTCAAAAAACTTATGTAATAAAAATAATACAACAAGAAAACTACAAAACATTATTTAGAAGCTCAATTAAATAAAAAAAATATTTAGAAACAATTCCAAGACTTAAGTAACTGAATTCATTTTCGTATGCAACACTACAACAAATGTCAAACAAAACAAACTTGCCGCCGCCGCCGGTTTGCGTGTGCGCTTTTTCCGCGTCTTGCTTTTTTTTACCAGTTTTTCTATATTTTAAACATCCAAAAGTGCTTTTTCCACCTATAATCGTTGATTCGAGCCTCAGGATCCACCGGCCGTGTTGATTTTGTGCTTGTGTTCATTGTTAAAATCAAGTTTTGAGACAGGACTCTGACGACCCGTTTACTGGTGCCTCAAGTTTCGTGTTTGTGATATTGATATCTTCCTATTAGCATGTCTAACAGACAGCGCTGCGTCTTCGGATTATATTTTACATTACATTAATAAATAAGAGGGAGTGTGATGATGATATGGATTCGTTTAAAGTAAAAGGTAAAACACCAGCGTCTAGAGGGTAGGGTTGCCAACTATACTGTTTAAAACAGTATTATACTGTTTTTCACTATATTATAATTTTTACTGTTGAACAAAAATAAAGTAAGTATCTATTATACTGTTTTCAGAATCTATCTATCCTCATCTATCCTCCCGGCACTTTTCAATAGTGTTAAGCATTTTGCTTAACACTATTGAAAAGTGGCGGGAGGATAGAAATAGAGCAATTATTAAGTTAAAAAAAATTGCTCCTTATTTATTTTGATTATGCGAGAAGTTCTAAAAAATATGTATTTCAAATTTAAATAAATAAAATACTGTTAATTTTTATAAAATACTGTTTATTATTCTTCTCAGACCTAAATATACTTTATTTCTTGTAAAAAAAGTAGGCACCTCTACTAGAGGGCGACATTTGACGTTTCTCACTTTTGTCGTTGAGTTGTACCTCTATTCCATATAATAATAGTAGGTACTCTGCAGTTTAAAATAAACGATCCGGAATGGTGACGGTTGCACTTTTTGTTTTTGACTTGTTCTGACTTGCCGGAACCATATGAAAACGGTTGTATGCAATCATCTAGGAGTAATCAAACTGTAAATATTTATATAAAAGCAATGGTTTGTCGTTATTTTGAAATTAAAACTGGAAACTGGCACTTGCTTATGTAGAGGCTTGATCAGTTTGTTTAGTTTCTGAAACGTAAAAAAGAATTAAAAGAAGTTTTGGCTAGTGAACCCCCTCATGATTACGCCTTGAACATAAATGACCTAATAAAGCCAATTTCATGCAAATTCAAACCCTTTTTCTGTCAGTGTTTCGTTTCAATTTAAAGTGCTTCGCCCCTAACAAAAATACCCTTAGTATTTGTGGTTACGCACTAGTTCCTCACCGGCGCCCTGCGACTAGTCGACACGAGTAATCAGAGGACTGGCTCTTCCTTTTACAAAAGAATTGGAGTCGCTATTCGACATGGCAATGATGCCAGTCTTCTAGGCGTGAAGGAGTACATTTACGATTCAGGCCTATCGCGCACGAAGTCTTTTCTATGTGGTTCGGAATAGAGCATTTGCAACCCGAGAAATTCCGGGTTTTACTATGGGAACGAAACCGGGTTCCGCATGCCCTAGTCCGGAATGATAAACTGAACACGTGGTAACCGTTTGTGTTTAGATGTCCCTTCCTCCCAGTATAAGCATATAAATGTATTTAAAAAGATATACCTGTCACCATCTAATAAACTTCCTAGTTCGTCAAGCCCAACTCCTGCACGTATAATCAGTTTTCCAACAGTCGTGTTCGATGCTGTGGTAGCTATCGAAGTTGATGATGTCTCTTTTGTCTCATCTATGACGTCGCACAGGTATATTCCAACAGTCTCGTTCGTTACTGTGGTAGTTATCGAAGTTGATGATGTCTCTTTTGTGTCATCTGTCTCATTTAAGTCGTCGTCGCACAGATAGTTTACATCGTCGACCCGATCGGCGAAGGCTAAGGCCATCTGTAACATAAATTCACTGCTAATTAGATAATCGTATTATGTATCGTATCAGTTGAATATCTTTTTAACCGACTTCTAAAAAAAGAGGTCGTTATTATTCGACCAGCATCTTCTTCGTCCGATTTGAGTGATTACTAGTGTCCGACCGAAGCTTCGGCTTCGGCTTCGGCTTCGGTCACCTTCGGCCAAAAAAGCACCTTCGGCCAAATCTTCGGCTTCGTCCAAAAATTTGCCGAAGGTTTGGCCGAAGCCGAAGGTTTGCTAGTTGTCAAAATTTGAAATTTACTGAACGATGCTAGAGCGAGACGGAGAGTGTGCAGAGCAGCAGAGTTTCGCCGCGCCGCCCGCGCCGCACCGGACCAAACGAATCGCAGTTAGTAAACTAAACGAGTCAAAACAAGTTTGAGAGCGCGTCTTAAAATTCTAATAGGTGTTTTGTTTTTAAATATTTCATATTTGTTATTACAAATTATTTTATTTATTACTGTGAGTAGTACCTGTGGTGATACGTTAATTATTGTGAGGCACTCTAAGAACCAAAAAACCGTAAGTATTGTCTGGTTTTAGACAATATTTTATTACCTACTTGTATATGTTGGTCACTCGGCTCGTTATTGGGCTAAATCTCTAAAGCTCTCACAATATGTATCTAGTATATTCTGAGATCAAAGTAACTATCGTATTTCTCAAGGTCAATGACACCTTCGGCTTCGGCTTCGGCTTCGGCCGAAGGTTTTGGTGAATACCGATTAATCGGCTTCGGCTTCGGCTTCGGCCAGAATTGCACCTTCGGTCGGACACTAGTGATTACTTTACGAGTTATAACATAACATAACATTCATTTATTCTCGGGCAACTTTGGTTATGCTTCGTGTTTATGGATGATATGCTTATCTCTTCTAGTTTCAATCTTGAGTAGGATTTGTGTGAGATAAGATGTAACCACAACTAAAAACCTTTCCATCCCTATACATTCTGAAGGTAGCATTATTTGTTAAAACGAACCTAAATCTTTTGAAACAAGGATAAATATGACATCAAGACCCGGCACTACTGAGATCCCAATACAAATATCTATTACTTATAGGCAGTTTTAAAACAGCATTATTAAGATAGAATAATATGCATACATATGGGAACAGTCATATATAATAAAATACCCAACGAGATTAAAAATAAAGCCAAGCATTTTTTCAAGAAGAAATTAACTAAACTACTAATCGAAAAAGGCTATTACGCCGTCAGTCAATTCTTAAATGATAGTACCCTATGATATTGCACAATATTATTTCAATTTTTCAATTTTGTTTAATCTATTTGATGTGCATACCAATAATAATTCATCTAATTAATTTTGTATATTGATATTATATGTTAGTACAAACATGATTATTGTTGTTACGATGACTTTGAATTTTTAAAGTACCTATTTGATATTTGAACCTGGCTACCTAAGGTTTAATTTTTATTTTAAATAACTACTATATACATTACAAGGATTAAGAAACTAAAAAAAATAATAAATAAAATAAGAATAAACATAAAAGGGCGTCAAAAATCTCCTCCCCAACGCTGTCAGCTGGTAATGTGCCCAAGGGGCTGGCAGCATTGCCACGTTGTATGGCAATACTTAGCCTCTGGCCAAAGTAAAAGCCAGCCCTTGGGTCACGGGAAGCGTCAACTAAGCGTTTGGAGATTTCCTTAAAAAGGCTGTGAGCACTCGGACCCCACGGCCCCAGAGTTTCAACCCCAAACGGCTCGAAAATATAGTTACCACAGAGGTTACTATATTTACGCCGCTTGAGGTTCTCCGCTGCCGGAGCGGCCGCGCCAGCACAGCACGATTAGCTTCAGAGTTGGAAGATGTGATGGCGCAAGAGTATCGACGCAAGTTGCGTCCCACACTAAAGGCCTACCCATCTTCCAAGGAAACAAAGACAAGCCGTCCCGTCTTTTGCCATCGTCGCGTGCCAAGCCGTTGGGCTCTAAGACAGCTGGAACGCCGACGGTAACAAGAGCTCGTCGGATGATGTCGTTTATGTTCGCGTGCCGCGCAAAACGGCCCGCACTTCGGCTGCATGACAGGCCGTGGTGTCCGAGGCTGTTGACAGCTTCAGCACAGTGACAGCAATGAGGAGTGCAGCAGGCGGCACCAAGACGTCAGGAAGCAGCGAGGCGGAAGGTCGTGTCGTCGAGCAAAGTGCCCATGCTCGACGACGGGAGTGCCTGAAGCCAAAGACCCGACTCCCATTCACCCACAGCAAGCAGTCGCGCACGCTCAGCAGTAGTAGCAGCTGTGTGAAGTAAATTGTCCTGAACTACTCTGCAGAGCGGCTCGTCCCACCGTCTCTGGGAAAATGGATTGTCGGGTTCTTCAGTATTCGGGCAAGCGAGTTTCCAAGCATCGATGGCCTCGGAGAGGCACGGCACATCAAAATCAATCAGTGTGGAAGCCAAGATATTCCTGATTAATTTCTCAGTGCAGTGGACCGAGGATATGAAAGCCGGTAAACTAATACTAGAAATTTTGCGGACGCCGAGTCCTCCCATGCGAATGGGAAGACTTGCCTGTGCCCGTCGCTCGTCGTCCAAAGCCACATTTAAAATGGATAATAAAGTACGTATGTCTGATAATTTGATCCATTTTGTCCAAAATATGTGTGTGTTTCCATAAAGGGGAAGCACGAAGGAAGTATGTATATTAGGGCCGAAACAGCAGCAACGAATTGTGGTGATGGCCGAATGCATGTTAATTTGGAGTAATCTTTCCGAAACATCATTAAAATTTTGAATCTTTTCCTCGTTAAAATCGGGAAAAGAAACTTCATGGATTGGAGACCCAAGGAGACGAAGAGAGCTTTTCTCAATAATTTTGATATCAGGGGCTATTGCGTTAACTTTGGAAATAGTTAGTTGTCTGTCGGTACTGTCCTCTACATATAGTTCGCATTTGGAAAGATTAAGGTCAAGGCCAATGGAATGCAGTTCATTTTTCAATGAATTTAGATCATTTAAAACGGTATCTACATCGCCTCCCAAGGTTCCATCATCAAGATACCAAACATTAAATTTTGAATTTAGCTGTCGAACAATTGGGTGAATAGCTAAGCTGAAAATGGCTTGCCCGAGAGGGTCACCTTGTTGACAGCCAACAGCAGATTCTAAAAAGTTGTCACGATATAGTAATTTGGATGGATGTCTGTAACATTGTCACAGAAAACTATAAATTTGGGGTAGTTAATTATTGATTTATATAGATTTGAATTACTCATGATTATTTTAATACCTAAATGTTGCATGCCATACGGTAGAATGTACTGGGTCCAATTGTTTTACGCCAACAACACCTTTATTTGTTACCTACATTCTTTGCAAATACATAATTTCTGATTCTGAATCTGAAAAAGGGTAAAACAAAATGACAGACTTCTAAAAAATAGGTAAAAAAACTTTTTAAGTTAAACGGTTTTATGTTAAACATACATTGCAATGTTTAAGATAAATGTACTAAAAACCAAAAAATAATAAAATAGATACAGTCGTGGGAATTATAAACATATGCATAGACTAGACTAAAATAAAACCGTGGGGCACGTCAATTGTCTACAACGATTCTTCTATCGCACATTAAGTCGATAATTTGTAGACAATTGACGTGCCCCACGGTTTTATTTTAGTCTAGTCTATGCATATGTTTATAATTCCCACGACTGTATCTATTTTATTATTTTTTGGTTTTTAGTAAGTACATTTATCTTAAACATTGCAATGTATGTTTAACATAAAACCGTTTAACTTAAAAAGTTTTTTTACCTATTTTTAATTTTCTAGTTTTTAGTTTTTATTTCGCATTCTGTTTAATTCATTTAGTGCTTCATTATTGCAACGTTTCTTGCCCGTTAGTTTATTGCAGTCCAACTCCTCTATACGTAGTCCCTGCAAAGATCTTACTCTACTAAGAGCCACGTAGGCTTGACCTTCTTCAAACAGTATCGCACCTAAGTATACGACTTACCCATATTGGTGGGATTGATAAAAAATTGTTATCAGCCATTTGGTAGCGGCGGCCATCTTAGATTTCAATTTTGCATAGTAAATTGTATTCTACTTGTTGAGACCTTTCATTTGATACCCATGTTGATGGGATTTATAAAACCTAAGTTATCCGCCATTTTGTAGAGGCCGCCAACTTGGATTTTAATTTTATATAGTACATTGTATTATACTGGTTGAGCACTTTCATTTGATACCCATATTGATGGGATCGATAAAACCAACGTTATCCGCCATTTTGTAGCGGCCGCCATCTTGTATTTCAATTTTTTATAGTATATTGTATTCTGCTTGTTGAGCCCTTTCATTTGATACCCATATTTATGGGATTGATAAAACCTACGTTATCCGCCATTTTGTAGCGGCCGCCATCTTGGATTTCATTTTTGAAGTGAAAACTTCTTTAGCGGCGTTGAGCACTTTTTCTGTAATGGGTATAAAATCTTACTCTCGCGTCAGGTCACGTGTCCTGATCGAAAATTCGTAAGACGAATTGACATTAGGTTGCGAAGGAATTTGAACTTTATGACATCTGTCATTGAGTTTGGTTTTCCAAAACTGGATAATTATCTTATGCACAAACAAAACCTTCGATTTCTCCAAAGAGGTAAAATTCGTAAAACGTATCGTAATATTTCTGTGTTAAATTTGTTATGTAATGTAAGTTGTCATGTTTGTGTATGATAGCGCAATAAATGAATATTGTATTTTACCACATAAATGATAGAACTAGATAATTAAAGCAATTCGTTCAAAATTATTTCCTAACCATATCCAAAAATGCACAACGTTACTATTCAAGTTTTCACTTCTGCCGGCACTCCCGGAGTGCAACCCGTTTTTTTTTATAGTATATTGTATTCTGCTTGTTGAGTCCTTTCATTTGATACCCATATTGATGGGATTAATAAAACATAAATTATCCGCCATTTTGTAGCGGCGGCCATCTTGAATTTATAATGATAATGAATAAACATAATTGTATTGTCACCAAAATCCAAAGTGTATACAAAATTTCAGATTAATCGGTTGACAGGAAGAGGGTGAAATTTGAATTACTAAATTTGACACAAGAATAATAAATAAAACAAACGGGGTGAGCTAAATAAAACCGTTTAAAAAAGTAAAGTCAATTTCCACATTTTTTTTTTGGTCTGTTTTTTTTTTTGTATGAAAATGTCCTTTCATTTTTCAACGTAACAACAGCTTTTTTAACGAGTTACACAAGCATAATATTTTTGTTTAGCAAAAAGAATAGACTTCTTTCCAAAAAAAAAAACACTAAAAAGTCGGTGACACGGACTTCCGGAAGTTAAGGTATTTTCCCCTTTTTGGTGTTAATTTTCGGAAGTCGGTTATTTTTTTTTGCAATAAAGGATTTTACTTCAGCCTTTTAGTTGTGATAGTATCTCACACAAATTCTTGTAGAGTATTAATTTTCCGTAATTGATAAAAGTTATTAGCAGATCATCCACATAGACAGACACACACGAAAAATATTTTGTCTTATAGAAGATAAACTCATAAACTACCTAAGCAATGTGAATTACATGGGACCACCGCACGAGCGTCTACTACCAAAATATGTAAAAAGAAACACGTAAATCGCATTACACAGTGATTACCAGAATCACACAGTTAGAGATAACAATTATTTTTATAAAAACTCACAATTGAGAACCTCCTCCTTTTTGGAAGTCGGTAAACAGGAGTGGGTGATATACTACATGTCCCAAAATTCAACGAAAAGCCAGCAGCGGAGGATATACCTGCCCATGACTACCTACTCGGAGAAAAAAAGAAAAAAAAATATATCTAAATTTGTTTTGAAGTAAAAAAAAAAAGAAATTCTTAAAAAATTGAGACCTTCTATGATATTTTTCACTACCAAGACGATACTTTTTTAAGTATTTCTGTTATTTTTTTATAGGCAACCTGAATAGCACTGCTATCTACCACAATTCTTAAAAAATCCAGAATACCTCTAGTTTTTTACATAAATTAATGAAACTTAATTTATATCCTAAAACTTTTGAAGATTTTTACTTTGAATCAACTACTATAGCAAGTTTTTTTTTATAAATTGACGCAACTAATCAAGATTTTAAAATAGTATAATACTCTAGAAAAATCACCCACAAAAAAATAATATCCATACTAGTTCAAAACAAGAACCAAATTCTTTAAATTGTAGTTGACAGTAATTACTTTTACTGCGTGCCCAAAATGGGTTCTAGATTGTTACAATTTCTAGGAATTTGAATGGGGCATACATACCTTAGAAGATAGATAGAGATAATTAGTAGAGTTACAGTTAATTAAAAGTAAAAATCTTCAAAAAAATTAGGGAATAAATTAAGTTTCATTCATTTATGTGAAAAAACTATAGGTATTCTGGATTTGTTAAGAATTGTGGTAAATAGCAGTGCTATTCAGGTTGCCTATAAAAAAAAAAATAACAGAAATATTTAAAAAAGTGTGGTCATGGTAATGAAAAATATCATAAAAGGTCTCAAATTTTTAAGAATTTCGTTATTTCTTTATAACTTCAAAAAAAAATGAGATATATATTTTTTTCTTTTTTTTCACCGAGTAGTCATGGGCAGGTCTATGCTCCGGTGCTGGTTTATCGTTGAATTTTGGGACATGTTGTATATTCTCCAGCTGGTAGAAGGAAAAACACAGTGACTTGAAATAGTATGCTGTATTACATAATTTACAAAGGAAAAACAAAATGTAGCATTCGAATATGAACGTCAACACTATATCTACTACAAATAACGTTCATGTTTGTATACGAGCCTTATTTATTTATTTATTTGCCGCACATGATTAAATTAACAAAAAAACAACATGTACTTACGATCACGACGCCTAATAACAGAGCTGTCTTCATTTTAGAAGAGACTTATTTGTTACAATCTTCGTCGAAGCACTTGCAAATTAAGTAACTTTGGTCAGAACGCGCAGCCTTTTATATGATCCTGATATTAGTTTAGCTTTCAGCTTACACGTGTGCAAACACGAAACCGAAAAAATAAATCATTTATACTTAATTAATGCAAGTCACTATTTCATATAGACTCAGGTTGGTTCCATAATGTTTGCAATGTATAAGACAAAGAAGTTTTGTAAGACAAAAGACATGTTAACAATATCTATAGACCCGTTTCAGTGTTGCCGGTTTTCAGCAAGGTGTTTGAAAAGGTAATGCTTAGTCAAATACTCACCCGCTTTAACACCAATAAAATCTTATATTATGACAAACAGTATGGTTTCACCAAAGGACATTGTACGACTGACGCCGGTGTCACTTTATTAAAACATATATATACTGCGTGGGAAGGCACAAGACGCCATAGGAATCTTCTGTGACCTCTCGAAGGCATTTGATTGCGTAAATCACAAATCCCTGCTCTTGAAACTTGAGCATTACGGTTTAGGTAAACTTGCGCTCAGTTTAGTAAAATCGTATTTGAATGATGGACAGCAGCAAGTACAAGTAAAAGTAAAAATGGGTGTACCACAAGGTTCAATATTGGGTCCTTTCCTCTTTTTAGTATATATTAATGACCTAACCCATTTGTTTAAAAACCAACCACAGATGGTGTTGTTTGCTGACGACACTTGTTTAATATTTAGAATAAACAGACGTGCCACAAACCTCAACGACGTAAATAACGCTCTGATGCAAGTCCATAACTGGTTTACCGCTAATAGTTTAGTATTAAATGAATGAAAAAAACTAAGTGCATAAGATTTACTCTACCAAATGTCAAATGTAGTGATTGTGACATAGTATTGAACCAAGAGAAACTTGAATTTGTCGATGAAACTGTTGTCTTGGGGATCACGCTCGACTCAAGGCTACAATGGGGTTCTCATTTAACATCTCTTGCAGGACGGCTGAGTTCAGCAGCATATGCTGTCAAGAAAATCTGTCAATTTACTGATGTAGATACCGCGAGACTAGTGTATTTTAGTTATTTTCATAGCATTATGTCATACGGTATTTTACTATGGGGACGGGCTGCAGACATCGAGTCTATATTTATTCTGCAGAAAAGAGCTATCAGAGCCATATATAATCTACGTAGGCGCGATTCTCTAAGAGAACTGTTTAAGGAAATAAACATCATGACGGTACCTTGTCAATACGTCCATGAAAATATCATGTACGTTAGGAAAAATCTGCATTTATTTAGTAAAAGAATTGACCGGCACCACTATAATACTAGAAACAGGGACCAGTAGTAGTTCAGCCAGGTTTCAGGTTAGCTAAAGTAGACTCATCTTTCATGGGGTACTGCTTAAAATGTTACAATAAAATACCTCCCCAAATACAGTCTCATCACCGACGACCGTGGGTGATGCATCCGATTTGCGGTCAGCAGTACGCGGACCTTCCTATCTAGGGCATCAAGTTCTGTCTGAGTCCATTTGAGTATGCCAAAAGAATACATCAAAACCGGCATGACCCAACCGTTGAAGGCGCGCATCTTGTTTCCGCCTGACAGAAGACTGCTTAGCACCTTATTCAGGCGGCCAAAGAAACGCGCCCTCAACGATTGTTTCATGTCAGCAGTATTGATGCCTAATGCTTCCGACATACCCCAATACTTGTAGGTTTCTGTTGAGGAGAGGGATCTAAGGTATACGGAATCCGAGAGTTGAGTTGCCACGGATTCCGTAATCCGGGATCTCCCCTCGCTTCACATGCATGACTGCACATTTATCCACACCAAATTCCATCCTGATGGCGCTACTGAAAGTTTCAGTTACCTTCAGTAGCTTCATCAGTTGCAAATTGTTGGGGGCAAAGATTTTCAGATCATCCATGTAAAGAAGGTGAGATATGACCTGACCACCTCTCCTCAACCGATAGCCTAAACCTCAACCTTCCAGCAGTGTACTAAGAGGGTTCAAGGCTAGACAAAACCACAATGGGCTCAGACTATCACCCTGAAATATACCACGCTCGATCCTTATCGGTTCGCTGTTCCCCTGCATCTTTCGACATCCTGGATAGCAAAGGACCGTCCTCCATTGCACCATACACGACTCAAGGAAGGCGCGTAGAGTTGCATCTATCTTGTACAACTCCAGCACCCTCATGAGCCATGTATGCGGAACTGCGGACTGGTATGTCGTAGGCCTTCTTATAATCTATCCAACATGTAGACAGATGCCTTCGGGAACGGCGAACCTGTTAGCTAATGGCCATATCAATGAGGAGCAGCTCTTTAGTACAACGGGACCCGTTCTTACATCCATTCTGAGAGGGAGACATGATGGAATGTCTCTCAATATGTTGGTTAATTTTACCTCTCAAAATGGATGTCGTCCATTGTTTTTGATATTTCTCTATAATTTTGGTCCGCTTGCAACAGCGTCGAAATATAAGGAGCTCACAATAATTAAAACGGGTGATATCTCGTAAATGACAGTGTAAATTTAATAAATATAGAAAATAAGAATATTTGGAAACGATTGAGACACATGACGACGGCACGGTTGGCGCAGTGGTTGAGCGATTGACTTTTGCGCTGCGTGTCGCGAGTTGTTCAGGGTCTGGCTGTTTGTGTATGTAGTTTAAATGTTTGTAAACGCACCCACAATACAGGAGAAATTCCTAGTGTGGGGCGAACTTTATAGACCGTTGGTAAGCAAAAAATGAAGCATCTCCTTCCCGACTATCCGCTCCGCACATCTCTACTTTAGGGAGTCCAAGCCTTACCTTCTCAGAAACCCTAGTAACCGGTACCGTAAAATGGGCATTTTCACGTATTGGTAGTCTAAAAATACTCTATTGTTTTTTAAATTAAAACAGAAATGATCCCAATACCTTTTTAGTGACGAGTTATTTGTATTCAACGATGAAATCCTATTCAAAGTTCTGTCCCTATTCTCCCTCGCATCCCTATTCAGGTACGCTAGAATCCAATAAAACAAAAAACTTCCAATCAAACCTATTTTATTATAAATCTTCAACAGGAATGTGAGGTGTATAAATATAACATGATTAAATTATTATAATAAGCACATGCTTAAACTAAAGTAAAATTTTGCTAAATAATATCTTTGATTGTGAGTTAGCAGTTTGATTGCACATTTACACTATTAAAAGTAAATCAGATCAAGAAAAGAAAGTAAAAAGAATAATATCTGAAGTTAATTTATAATGTGGTTACGTTTCATATGCGTATTTTCGTTTCCGCAAATTTAAGACACCAGTTTTGGTGTCCCTTTAAAGTTTTTCCCAAATATCTGCAAATTAAACGTCCTCAGGTCATAAAAATGAAATTTCAGAATCGCCATTATTTTGGCGATTTGCCGTGCTATAGAAGCATGACGATGTCACTCAATTCTGTTTCATCTTGAGTTCAGAAAGGTAAATATGCGTCGCTAAGGGCCTATTTACAAGATCTGTCCAGACAAGCGTTTTACTCGCATCTGCGACCGTATCATACGCGTATTCTAGCGTATGTCGTGTGCGTGTATGAGATGTCTCCACTGCTTGTTAATTATTTTGCTACGAGCAGCTATCAGATCTAGAACAGTGAAATGTATTATGTCACAGTCGAAACTGTTCATTAGCCAAACCTACTTCTGACCGGTTAAAAGTATTTTAACAATAACTAACATTTACTTAGAAACTCATTAGGTTGTTAGTTCTTTTTTTGTGACTCTTTGAAAAATACCGTGTTGTTCTTTATATCGTGTATTCGTTATAACTGAGGTGTTCTATAGTGAAAAGGCATTTTAACTAAGGTTTTGACCAACACCGGTCAAAAGTGGTTTTGTCCGATTAACATAGTAGTTTGGAAGCCATAGAATTAGGAAATATGTAGGTCTTATCTCGAAGAAGAAAACGTTACTTCACGAGGTGCGCTTTGAGTTATGCTAAGTTTATTTTCATTGCTCGTGGCGCACGAGCAATCAAGCTATACAAAACCAGTTTATGCGGATCTCTATTTGTACAGGAAACTTATACTAAGCGAAGCCATGTTATACTGGACATGTTTACGTGTCTCCGTGTGTACGACGCCAAATCTACACACGCTCCTATTTTAACTAACGTTAAAAGGCAGTGAAATTTTCTTACCAGCGTTTTCAACAGCGCTTCAATTCTTACAAATTTCTTATCACAATTGTTATAGATAGTGTAGAACAATCTCTTGAGGTCTTTAGGTCTTAAATTACTTTAAATAGAAACAGTTCGCTATATCGGAATGTCGTCAAAAATGGCCTTATCTTACGCCAAACTTTAAGCTAATAATGAACGCCACTTTTAACACCTGTTTAAACATATACAACGTCCACCTAACTAGGATTTACCAGAGTTACAGTCTGAAGTAAAACATAGTCAATGCGAAGTAGTATTTACATATTTTTTAAGATGGGTTTTGACCAAACGACTATAGAACCAGAGCCAGAAGATTATAAAGAGTGGAAGGGATACTGACGCTAAAACATTTACCACGTATTCCGTAGGTATCTTATTCTAAACATAGAAATTTTACATGGGTATGATTTTATCAATACCCTAATAAATGCATTTTCATTAACCTAATAAATAATATTTGTTCCCAAAATAGTAGATCTGTCACCTAAATTGAATCATCAAATAATATCAAAACGCTTACGTAAATATTAATTAAGAATTACTTGGAAATAATATCAATCATCAAGTAATTTTATTACGTTTAAAAATAATAAAAGTGTCACGAAAATTGAATCATCAAACAATGTAAAAATGTTTACATAAAACTCCAAACCACAGGTCCAAACTAAGGCGTTGTCGACGTAGCCCCGCTACGCGGGGCTCCTATTTCTGTCTGCAGGGTTTACAGTAACCTAACACGAAGGGGATCCTCTTCGAACCTAACCTGTCCGAGTCGGTGTGCCCAATGTCTCGTATAAAGCATTTCTTCATAGAAATAAGGAACTGATCTATTTATTTGGTGACAGATCTACCATTCCGAGCACAAAGCTATTATTTAAGTAATAAAACTATTATTATAAGAACGAAGTTTATATTCATCTAATGCACTACAATTTTATTGGTAATCCATCTCTTATTTTACACATGTATCAACATTTATTTGATAATTCTTACCTGGGAACACTTTTTGTTTATCTGAGAACGAAAATATTTCGTGGCGATAGATCTATTTACTAGGTGATACAACTTTGATGACAAATATAAATTTTGGTGACAAGAAATATAGTTCCCATTTTACATCAGTATAAAAAAAAAACATCTGCTCTCCCAAACATTTTGAACGAGCGGAAACAGCTGGTTTTTTTAAATCATCATTATCAGCTTATAATGTTCCCACTGCTGGGACACAGGCCTCCTCTCTATGAGACCGCGGGCACAGTGCGGGTTGGTAGATGTCACATATCTTCGAATTTTTAGTTCTAGGACATGCCGGTTCCCTCACGATGTTATCCTTCACCGTTTGAGCAGCGATGACGAAATAAAATACACAAAGTAATGCGCCTGCCTGGGTTCGAACCCACGGCTTACTGCTCCTAAGGCCACCACTGCTCTCATTTTTTAAATCACCGAAGAAAAATATCTATATGAAATGATTTACACCTACTGGATAGATGGTAATCGTTATAGCGCCGGGGTTAATTATATATTATATATATGCAAGGATAGAACAACGAAAGAAACCTTGTGTCTACATAAAAAGGATTTTGTGGAGCGGAAATAGAATGTACATTCGATCGTTTGGTCTGAACCCACCTATTACATTATAATACATGTAACCCCGACCTCACAATTATCCTAAGTTTGATCACTGCCCGAACTAGGGGTCAGTGTTATTGGGCAATTAGAAATTTATCAGCAGTATCCCGAAGACTTGTGCCCAGTTAGTGGGCACAAGCTCCCCCTTTCAGCAAAATGTGGGTGTGTCACCTCTGCCTAGGTCTTCGGGGAATACTGGACAGATGCTATCCATGTATAGTATTGTATAGATGGTCCCAGTGCGCGGGGCATTGTAGGAAGTACTTTCTAGTCGCGCTACAGAACCGGGACTTGTACTGTTCCGGAGACACCACTGTGGGCTGACCCGAGCCGAGGTTCTTTTTCACCAAGTGTTCCAGTTTCTTGTCCCAAGTGAACGTGCGGATGTAATCTGTTTGAAGTTGGGATTTTTATTAAATTACACATACAGGAAAAAAAACATACAAATAACAAATGTAACTAAACGTCCTTACACTTTTAGCACCAAAAGTGTAAGGACGTTTACAATACAAGCACCCAGTATGGGTCGAACAATAATTCGTCCGTGTGCGCACAACCCGCCTACCGAGTACTCATTATACGTGGTTATAGATGACTAGTGAATTTTGAGCATACAAGTAAAAAATAATTATTTGAACTTAGCAGCGAAAGTGTTAAAATCATTAAATAGTTAGCAAGTTTAATAAAAAGCTTGAAAAAAAAAAGTGTTTGACGATATCGTCTATAGCCTGATGTCAGGGCAAGTCAATATAAAATGGTCATACCATGACCATAGACACTACATTAATTGACAATACAACTCTAACACTCTCAGAGGTTGAAATTAAATTAGCTAGCAAAATTCCAAAGACGTAATGTTTTATAATTAATAAACTCATAACACATGACTGTGAACGATTAAAGAAAAAGTGATCGATGTTGGGAAATAAACGATCAATCAAATAAAACAAACTGAATCGCTGTCCACAGCTGGACATAGCGCTCTCCCAAACTGCACCACAACACGCTGTGTTCTGCACGCCGCATCCAGTCTGTCCCAGACATAGTTTTACGTTGCATTTCGACCTAGCCGTAGCATTTTTTTTTTTCACAGCTTTAGCTCAACTAGCTATTTTATTGGTTCGTTTTACGCATACCCGTCGCTGCATATTCTAGCTCACAGACACGCAGCCTTAAGGAGGATGCGCTAGGTAACCTGCGAAGTTTAATTTTTTCGGTTTTCAAAAAAACTTTAATACATTTGAACTTTGTGAACTACCCTGGCACATCCCCCTTAAGCTCGTCAACTTCACTAATAGAGGTTATAAATAAAATGTTGTTCTTACCAATAATGCCAAGTACGAGCGTGTTGTCTTCTACCCCGAGCAGCAGCGAGTAGTCCATGACGGTGTGCGACGTGAGGAAGTTAGTGTCGCGCTCCACGGCCGCGAACAGTACGCTGGCCGTGTGCGACTGGATGTACAGCGGGCTCTCCCAGCGCACTGCGGGGTGTGGTACGTGAGGGTTACTGTGTGACATTACATGAGGCGCGGTGTGCGACGTGAGAAAGTTAGTGTCGCGCTCCACGGTGATGTTTTACCTGGGTGTTAATATTCACATCACACCGAAGTTACTTTTTGTAAAGCAACATTTTGGCAACACGATCATCATCATCATCATCATTTCAGCCGAAAGACGTTCACTGCTGGACATAGGCCTCCCCCAAGAAGGGATGGTTTTGTTATAATCGCCACGCTTGGCAGGCGGGTTGGCGATCGCAGTACGGTTGTTACAAAAGCACAGAGAACGCTGCTGCCCATTCTCTGGCAAGTCCCTTAGTCGCCTCTTACGACACCCACGGGAAGACATGGGCAACACGATAACATAAAAAAAAAAAACGTAGTTCCACCAAAAAAATACTTAGGTGTATAGAGTAGTAACCTTTAAATCGATATTGTAAGTCAATAATGTTGCGCCGACCTAAATTAATTAGTCCCAATACATTTTTCTTTATTTATACTTACAATTAAGCAGGTTCTCGTCCATGAGCACAGCGAGCGGCGTCGTGTCGGGCGTGAGGCGATGCCGCGAGGAGCCCTTGAGAGAAAAAAAAACTATGTAATAGTCCCAAACAAGATAAAAAAATTAACAACAACAAAAACAAAATTATATTCAGAAAAAGAAACCGGAAAAAGTAAGACAAATTAAACTCATGTACAAGATCAAAACGCCCGTATCTCAGAATGGTGCTGTAAAATTTGTAAAAAAGTCACAGCGCTAAGTAGTATTTTGATAGGGCTCCATAGTCATGCCACGGTCAGATAAGAATAAAAATTTATAATAAAAGTAAAGTGTGTAAATCGAATACACAAAAAAATCTAATCTATACATATAATAAATCTGTAGAAAAGTAATTTTTGTACATTGAAGAAATTGAAACAAAAAATAGCCAGCGTGTGAAAAGATAAGTAACAGAACCCATTTCCATCATTTTTGAAATTTTTGTCTGTTTGTCTGTTTGTTTGTGCGCACATCACGTAAAATCTACGAATTCAATGCTGACAATGTTTATATACAAAAATTATACGTAACTTGAGGTTTAACTTAGTTTTTGTTTCATCGAAATCGGTTCACTCTATCAAAAGATATGATTAATTTAGTGAGTTCAAGAAGTAAAATATTACGTTACGCAATTCAGTATAGTACTTGCAACGACATCTTAAGACTAAAAATAGAACTAATGTTGATAGTTGAAATCCAAATCCGATAGATGGCGTTGTGCAAATGACGTCATTTTCTGAATCGCGGTGTTAAGATTTTCCGCGCTAGAATGACGTCCACCGTGTTTACTAGGCAAATTGGGTTTCGTTAGGTATCTTAAAAGTTCTTGCGTGTGTCGTAAAAGTTCTATGGTTGCTTGGTTTATCGATTTTCTAAATTGGTCGAAAAAAAGTATTGGCTTATCTTATTGGTTTCGTTTGGTCAACTTTGGTCATTGGTTTGAAGTAGACATGGGTCGGATTAGGTAAAAACGATACCTAATCCACCTAATCCTAATATTTAAAAATACCTAATCCATTTACCTAATCCGAATATTTATTCAATATGACCGCTGGCCTGTTACCGATATTATGTATCGTATGCGGATTGGGTAAGAAATATTCGGATTAGGTAAATGGATGGATTTACGTACAATGGCCCAATAAAGAGGCTAAGTGCGGAAACAGCCCCGCTAACCTAACCTAACCTAACCTAGGTAAATGGATCGTATGGACGTTCTGTTTCTGATATATTGTGGAACGGTGGATTATATTTCGTTTTTTATGGGCAAACGGTACTTAAAGTCAACGTGAATACTTTAGTTTTTAACGTCTAAAAAAGTGATCAAAATTACGCTTCATACTTAAAGAGTGCGCCTGCACAATGTGTTAATGATGGTGCAGCGTTTCGTTACGACATACATCGCTAGAGCACTAACTAGTCCAGTGGTATTCTACATAGACGGCGCTGGCGGCAGTGCCAATTAAACTTGAATCTTAAACCCCACATTTTAAGGTACAGAACTACGGAATATCTCCTGTGTAGACTGTGCACGAATATTTTGTGCCATACCTAATCCTCGACGCTTTGGATTAGGTACGGATTCGCATCGAAAAATACCTAATCCACATACCTAATCCAATATTTATGCCTCACGTCTAGTTTGAAGTACGAAGTAAATATTGTATTTTATTTACTTCGTAGTTTGAATCCAATAGTGCCAATCGTTATACTGTAAGTTAGTGTTGCCAATTCGTTGAGTCACGCACGACCACGAACAGACGATACGTTGTCACACTAGACTGTTCGACGCACCGTTCTTTTAAGTTTGTAGGCTATTCAGTCATAAGTGTTGTTGGTTTTGTTTATTGCTTTAATTTTCCTTGAAAATGCCTCAAAGAAAAAAAACTAACCTTTCGCTGCGTAGCCGGAATACGAAAAGGATGAGACTTTGTAGGTCTCAGGAATCGGAAGAAGATCGTGAAGCACGGTTATCTGCTAACCGAGAGCACATCGCTCTTTCACGTGAATCGGAAACGTTCACCGAAAGGGAGTCACGTTTAAGTTCACAAAGAACACGGACCGCGACTTTGCGGTCTCAAGAGAGTATCCAGGAACGCGAAGTCCGGCTGTCTGCTGATCGGGAGCGCCACTCTCTCTCACGTGAGTCAGAGACATTCACAGAAAGGGAGTCGCGCTTAAGTTCGCAAAGAACTCGGACCGCGACTTTGCGTTCTCAAGAGAGTATCCAGGAACGCGAAGTTCGGCTGTCTGCTGATCGGGAGCGCCAGTCTCTCTCACGCGAGTCAGAGACTTTCACAGAAAGGGAGTCGCGCTTAAGTTCACAAAGAACTCGGACCGCGACTTTGCGTTCTCAAGAGAGTATCGAGGAACGCCAAGCACGTCTGTCATCTGACCGAGAGCGACACGCTCTCTCGCGCGAGTCTGAATCTCTCTCCCAAAGAGAAGAACGATTACAAATAGCTAGACATAACTATGTAGGTGTACAAAGAAACAATGAAAGTTATCTTGCATCTGAAAGGGAAAGAATAGATGAACTAAGACGAGCAGAAACAGCAGAACAACGTCAATCTCGCCTAGAAATAGAACGAGCTCGATACCATATGAATAAAGAAACAAATAGCGGAGCTGATGAGTCCATGGAAAATGACGATGCAAATATTTTATTACCTTGGGACAATAGGGAAAAATCAGGGTTCACATATTCGTCTAGAATTAATTATGCTGGCTTTACTTCCGTGGGAGACATGAGAGAAATTTGTAATTTTTGTCATGCTTTGAAATGGAGGAAAGAGACAGACGGAATGTGCTGCTCAAATGGAAAAATTGTTCTTCCAAATTTCCAAGATCCACCACACTTACTTAAAAGTCTCCTGAATGGCGATCATCCCCAGTCGAAACATTTTTTGGATAATATTCGTTTATATAACAGTGCTTTCCAAATGACTTCCTTTGGGGCAAAACAAATAACGGAAGGACCGTTCATGCCAACCTTCAAAGTACAAGGTCAAGTTTATCACCTTATTGGATCTTTGCTGCCAGAAAATGAACCCAAATTTCTCCAAATTTATTTTGTATCCGATTACACGCAACAGCTCAATGTTAGGAATCACAATTTTCCCCAGCTCAATGCTGAGCTTTTGGGTCAACTTCAAGAATTGCTGCATCACGTTAACCAGTACGTTCGTGAATTCAAAGCTGCATTGGAGTCAATTCCACAAGGCAGCAATGATTTCAAAATTGTTATAAGTGCCGATAGACGTCCTGTGGGTGAACACCGTGGAAGACACAATGCACCCGTCGCAGATGAAGTTGCAGTTGTTTTAGTCGACCAGGAGTGTGAGAGACGTGATATCGTGTTGCGTACACGCGACGATCGCCTTCAACGCATTTTGGAAACCCACCGAGCTTACGACGCCCTGCAATATCCACTAATTTATTGTCATGGTGAAGATGGGTACAATTTTGGGCTGTACCAAGTGAACCCTACTAGGAGAGTCACTAATTATCAAAAAAAATATCTGCTCAACAATACTATTCCTACCTTTTACAAATAAGGCAAAACAGTTTCGTATATTTGCAACGATTTCGTGGTTTGTTCGGCCAATTTATTGTGGACATGTACGCAAAAATAGAAACTGAACGTTTAGTGTATATTCGCACTAACCAGCGACGGTTACGCGCTGAAGAATACGTGCACTTGCGGGACGCCATGCAATCAGATAATAACGTCGAAGACTTGGGTCGATTGGTTATTTTGCCATCCAGTTTCACAGGCGGTCCGCGGTATATGCACGAACGAACGCAAGATGCTTTTTGTTACGTCCGTAAATACGGCCGGCCGGACCTTTTTATAACATTTACAACAAATCCAAAGTGGACGGAGATTTGCCAGGCACTTCTCACAGGACAGGCGTCATACGACAGACATGACATTATTGCTAGGATTTTTCATTTAAAACTCAAAGTTTTGATTAATCTACTTACAAAGGAGAAAGTTTTCGGTTCAACTCTTTGTTTTATGTATAGCGTCGAGTGGCAAAAGCGTGGTTTACCCCACGCGCACATTCTTCTGTGGCTGGAAGAAAAAATTCGTCCCGATGCTATAGACAGTGTCATAAGTGCAGAATTTCCGGACTATAATGCAGATCCGATTTTGCATGACATAGTAAAAACACATATGGTTCACGGGCCATGTGGCGTCTTAAACAGGGAATCACCGTGCATGAAAGATGGTCAATGCTCAAAAAAATACCCCAGAGCACTGAAAGAACTAACTATGGCTGGGGAAAATGGGTATCCGCAATACCGGCGAAGATCACCGTCACAAGGTGGTTTCACAGCTACTGTCAGATTCCGTGGACAAGAAATAATTCTAAATAATAGTTGGGTGGTACCGTATTCTCCAGTTTTGTCAAAAGCTTTTCAAGCACACATTAATGTTGAAATTTGTAATAGCGTCGAATCTATAAAATATATATGTAAATATGTTAATAAAGGTAGTGATCAAGCCATGATAGCACTAAGAAATAACAACCAATTTGATGAAGTGACAAGGTATCAATCTGGCCGATACATAAGCTCTTCGGAGGCAGTTTGGCGCATTTTGAGTTTCCCTATTCATGAAAGGTATCCGCCAGTCATCCATCTTGACGTGCACCTGGAAGGCGGGCAGCGAGTTTACTTTCAGCCAGAAAATGTGGCAGAAAGAATGAACAACCCAAGACAAACCACCTTGCTCGCATTCTTTCGCCTTTGCGAAAGAGACAATTTCGCTAAGTCTCTGTTGTACAATGAAGTGCCACATTATTATACTTATAACAAGCAGCAAGGTGTTTTTAATCGCAGGAGACGTGGAACTGCTGTAGAAGGCGAGTCCGGCATTTTTAAAGAACACGTGATTGGAAGAGTATACACGGTGCACCCAAATAATGCAGAGTGTTATTATTTACGCCTTCTTCTTCACACAGTGCGAGGACCTACTTCTTTTGCTGAGCTCCGCAAAGTGGACGATATAGAATATCCCACATTTCAAGCTGCTTGCCGCGCACGGCATTTATTAGATGGCGATCAGCATTGGGATGATGCTTTAGCCGAAGCATGCGTCAGTGATAGTCCACATCGTTTGCGCCATTTATTTGCCATTTTGTTGACATTTTGTGGCCTATCGGACGCTGGGCAGTTGTGGCAAAAATATAAAGACGCGTTTGCCGAAGATTTTTTGAGACAGCAAAATATAAATAGTGAAACTTCTGACCAAGTACGTGAAAGCTGCCATAATAGGTCTTTGCTGGCTATACAAGATATAGTTACAAGTATAGTAGGGAACCCCCTCAGTCAATACGGCTTGCCGACACCGACAGTTGGTGGGGAACGAATTAATAGGGAGTATACATCTGAAATAAATTACAACCCCGAAGAGTTAGCAGAAATATTGCGAAATGGCTGTTCAAATTTGACGTCAGAACAACGTCAAATCTTTGATAGAGTATGCTGTAGTGTAGAACATTCATTAGGAGAAATGCTGTTTTTAGATGCACCTGGTGGAACAGGTAAAACTTTCCTCACTAAAGTTATCTTGGCTCAAATAAGGAGCTAAAACAAAATTGCCCTTGCCGTCGCTTCCTCAGGAATAGCTGCCACTTTATTACCAGGAGGAAAAACTGCACATACAACATTTAAAATACCAATCGACTTGGACCGCACAGAAAACCCTGTTTGCAACGTGTCTCGCAATAGTGATAAAGCAAAGGTTTTACGCGATTGCGCCCTTATCGTTTGGGACGAGTGTACGATGGCAAATCGTAAAGCTGTGGAAGCTGTAGATAGAACGTTGCGAGATATAAGACAAAATGACCGACCGATGGGAGGCTTAACGGTGCTATTCTGTGGAGACTTCAGGCAGACACTCCCTATAATACCCAGAGGAACGAGGGCCGATGAAATAGGTGCCTGTTTAAAGAGCTCTATTTTATGGCGTAGTGTCATATTAACTAATTTGAGCTTTAATATGCGAGCATATTTGGGAGGTGACGCAAACGCGCAGGTTTTCTCAAATTTACTACTTCAAATTGGTAACGGCACATACCCGACTCAAGAAGGAGGTAAAGTAACTTTAGTCGAAAGCCTGTGTTCTTCTGTTGCCTCACAGCAGGAACTCATTTCCTCTGTATACGGAGATCCATCAGAGATCTCGAACCATGACGCTGCTTGGCTATGCCAACGAGCTATTTTGGCACCTCGCAACGACCAAGCAGCAGCAATAAATTCTCAAATATTGGTACATGTTTCTGGAGAAAGTAGGGAATATTTATCTATTAACACGGTTTTGGAAGAAGGAGATGCCACCCACTATCCAGTAGAGTTTTTAGACTCTCTAAATACACCGGGTCTTCCAGCACACAAAATTTATTTAAAAGTCGGAGTACCAATCATTCTACTCAGAAATTTAAGCCCACCAAAACTATGCAATGGAACTCGGTTGAGAGTAACAAATCTCCAACGAAATAAGCCGCTACAGCCGTTACAGGAAATTGCACACGTTTGAAAGTAAACGGAAAATTATTGGGGATAATGGGTATCCTGGGAATGAAAACAACATCACCGGAGCCGCAACCTGTTAAGATTTCGGCTTCGATGACATTTCGTTGGAGATTTGTTACTCTCAACCGAGTTCCATTGCATAGTTTTGGTGGGCTTAAATTTCTGAGTAGAATGATTGGTACTCCGACTTTTAAATAAATTTTGTGTGCTGGAAGACCCGGTGTATTTAGAGAGTCTAAAAACTCTACTGGATAGTGGGTGGCATCTCCTTCTTCCAAAACCGTGTTAATAGATAAATATTCCCTACTTTCTCCAGAAACATGTACCAATATTTGAGAATTTATTGCTGCTGCTTGGTCGTTGCGAGGTGCCAAAATAGCTCGTTGGCATAGCCAAGCAGCGTCATGGTTCGAGATCTCTGATGGATCTCCGTATACAGAGGAAATGAGTTCCTGCTGTGAGGCAACAGAAGAACACAGGCTTTCGACTAAAGTTACTTTACCTCCTTCTTGAGTCGGGTATGTGCCGTTACCAATTTGAAGTAGTAAATTTGAGAAAACCTGCGCGTTTGCGTCACCTCCCAAATATGCTCGCATATTAAAGCTCAAATTAGTTAATATGACACTACGCCATAAAATAGAGCTCTTTAAACAGGCACCTATTTCATCGGCCCTCGTTCCTCTGGGTATTATAGGGAGTGTCTGCCTGAAGTCTCCACAGAATAGCACCGTTAAGCCTCCCATCGGTCGGTCATTTTGTCTTATATCTCGCAACGTTCTATCTACAGCTTCCACAGCTTTACGATTTGCCATCGTACACTCGTCCCAAACGATAAGGGCGCAATCGCGTAAAACCTTTGCTTTATCACTATTGCGAGACACGTTGCAAACAGGGTTTTCTGTGCGGTCCAAGTCGATTGGTATTTTAAATGTTGTATGTGCAGTTTTTCCTCCTGGTAATAAAGTGGCAGCTATTCCTGAGGAAGCGACGGCAAGGGCAATTTTGTTTTAGCTCCTTATTTGAGCCAAGATAACTTTAGTGAGGAAAGTTTTACCTGTTCCACCAGGTGCATCTAAAAACAGCATTTCTCCTAATGAATGTTCTACACTACAGCATACTCTATCAAAGATTTGACGTTGTTCTGACGTCAAATTTGAACAGCCATTTCGCAATATTTCTGCTAACTCTTCGGGGTTGTAATTTATTTCAGATGTATACTCCCTATTAATTCGTTCCCCACCAACTGTCGGTGTCGGCAAGCCGTATTGACTGAGGGGGTTCCCTCCTATACTTGTAACTATATCTTGTATAGCCAGCAAAGACCTATTATGGCAGCTTTCACGTACTTGGTCAGAAGTTTCACTATTTATATTTTGCTGTCTCAAAAAATCTTCGGCAAACGCGTCTTTATATTTTTGCCACAACTGCCCAGCGTCCGATAGGCCACAAAATGTCAACAAAATGGCAAATAAATGGCGCAAACGATGTGGACTATCACTGACGCATGCTTCGGCTAAAGCATCATCCCAATGCTGATCGCCATCTAATAAATGCCGTGCGCGGCAAGCAGCTTGAAATGTGGGATATTCTATATCGTCCACTTTGCGGAGCTCAGCAAAAGAAGTAGGTCCTCGCACTGTGTGAAGAAGAAGGCGTAAATAATAACACTCTGCATTATTTGGGTGCACCGTGTATACTCTGCCAATCACGTGTTCTTTAACCTTATGAACGCCAGAGCATAAACGCACGCGCGTGCCCTCCACGCCAAGCCACAAAATCACCGCAAATACTCACAAATAAAAAAAAGGGGTTCAAAAGTATTATCAACTTATTTCTTGATAAGACATTAAATATTTAGGATATATAGATCACATTTTAAAGATATAAAAGTAAATACAAACAAAAGTAATAATTTAAATAGCTCATTTCGTGTTATAGTGCACCACATTTTTTGTCACATATTTGTGTCGTTGGCGTACAGGGCACGCGCTTACTTGTCACGTATATGCGACAATGGCATTCAAAAGGTTAAAAATGCCGGACTCGCCTTCTACAGCAGTTCCACGTCTCCTGCGATTAAAAACACCTTGCTGCTTGTTATAAGTATAATAATGTGGCACTTCATTGTACAACAGAGACTTAGCGAAATTGTCTCTTTCGCAAAGGCGAATTTTGCAATTTCGGACATCCGATGTCGGATGGTTTAAATTGTGTAAAAGTAAATAACTTTTTATTTAATAAATCGGAATTATTCTGCTCTTTAAAATTAATCTCGGGATTTGAGACATATCCACTTTATTCTATCTCTGTATGAAATCAGTGTAAGTACTTAAATAACTCTATCTAATTCCGACCGCTGGTCATGAGTGTTGGCAACACTGAGGCACAGAGCCGCGGGTGCCCCTGTTTACCTTGAGGTCGAACCGCTTGGCGCGCGAGCCGCACTCGTACCACACGTTCTCCATCACGAGCACGCCGTTGCCCGCGCCGCCCACGCTGTACACGCCCAGGATACGCGCTGGAGAATATATCGGACATCAACAAATATTATATTAAATTGTTTATTTAGAAAAGACTGTCTTGTTGGACAAGCATCCCCAATACCGCAATCTACGTCCTTGACAATTTGAATTTGTTTTTTCCATAAGGCTGACTTTCCATATTCTGTGTGGTCTCGGCATTCTGTGTGGTGTCGGACGTTAAGAATAGCACCATCCCATATCTTCCCGTGGGTGTCGTAAGAGGCGACTATGGGACTTGCCAGAGAATGGGCAGCAGCGTTCTCTGTGCTTTTGTAACAACCGTACTGCGATCGCCAACCCGCCTGCCAAGCGTGGCGATTATGGCAAAACCCCCCTTATGTCAATGTGGCGTTGGGGGAGGCCTATGTGGACGTCTTTCGGGCTGAAATGATGATGATGATAAGGCTGACAAGAGAATCAGTTGAAATTCAATCGCTAATAGTAAAAATCATAAATTGAGTTTTGGCCGTATAGATATTATGGGAAAACTACTCGATGTATCTACTCAAAATAAATTATTTGAACTTTTGAATAAATTATCTATCCCTGTACGGTTTCACTTTTTTCATTTTCATACAACATAAGTTATTTATTTACGCCCAAAGATGAGTTAAAATTAGTGTTGAAATATGGAAGTTTTGACGCTCATAACATCCAACCCAATTTTTTTTTCCAATTCTACTTCCATGCAGGGCTAGATAATGACAAGACCAGTTGATAAAATTTTTAGCTTTGAACCTACACCGTCAAACAGACGAGTAATCACCAGACTAAGTTTGTATGGAAGAATGACCGACTCGTGTAACCTTAAAGCAGTGTTTGTACTATAGAACTTACCCAACAAGCTGGGCAGTTTGTTCTGCCTGCAGTTGGTGACGTATCCAAAGTAGTGAGGCGCGAAGTCCAGGAACTGTTGCCACTCCGGCTTCGTCATCTCTTTCAACACGTATCTGTCATCTGGTTATAAAATATTTATTTTAATGAAGACTGCCTCGTTGGTCAAGTTGTGGCAAGCGCGACTGCAGACCATGATGGGTTCGATTCCCTGGGCGGGCAAAGTACTGTTGGGCTTTTCCATCAGGAATTGTGAGCCCACACAAACTCTAGGGAAGTCTTTGTAAAATCTCGATGGGTAAATGAATCTGACTAAAGTGGGGACAAAAAGCGGGAACAATGGGACCCTTCCTAAATATCTTTTATTATCTGTCTTATCAGTAGTAGCTACTGAGTCTGGATTAGTGCTCGATGGATGGCAATAGGCTCGGCCCCTATTACTTGGGAAGTTGGGACTTTAACAATTAACTGGCGAAATGTGGGTGTACTATTAGGTACAGTTCTGCCTATCCCTTTGGGTATTACAGGCGTGATGAAGTCATGAAGTCTACTGAATAATTTCTCGTTGCACTGGCGATTTTTTTTTTAACACGCATTCGGTTTTCAACGTACTGTAATAGTACATTGTTACCCCAAGGGTGAAAGTAACTTATCTAGTCCCGAGACGGGGTTTGGCGCCCGAATGAAGTGAGGGCTCCAATAGTTCGAGGGACTAAATAAGTCTTTAACCCGAGGTAAACACTGTGCTTTTCATTACGAATTCAAGGAAAGTAAAAATATAAACATGAATTAGCTAAAGAAAAAATCAGTACATTTTATTTCGGATTGCCACTTTCCCACCTATTTTGTTTTTTTTCTGTGGCCAGCCAGCTATTCAGACATTATTTTTCATTTTAATCATTAAAAAAATGGTATTTATTATGCCCAACTCCATGTTATTTTAAAGAAATTGTTGAAACTAAAATATAATAAAGTTATTTAAAAAACATGTATTCTTTAATCAATACTTAACGTTATTTCTATTTTACATCGTGGCTGCATAGAAAGTTGGAACATGGTACAGTAAAAATGTGAAAATAGAACTAGTTTTTTTTATAATTTGCCATCTGTCAGTTGAAAGCGATGCCCTAGGGATGAAAAGTATAACTTTCATCCCGCTCCTCAGGCAACTTCAGACCTACTTTCAGAGTATGAGTAATGAAAAAAAATCATTTTTGATAATCAGAACTGTCAACTGTTTTTTGACGCTATGGACTACGATATTTCATACATAGTTTTTCCCTTGACTGCATATTATTTAAATGCAACGAGACAGCAACACAAATGAAGAGAAGAAGAAGAAAGAAAGAAAGAAGAAGAAGAAAAAAGAAAGAAAAGAAAAAGAGAAAGAAAGAAGAATGAAGAGTGTACCTTTAGTCTTGCAGAAAGTAGAGCCAGACTTGCCACCGCGCGCCGCCCACGGCACACAGTGCGCCAGCGAACGGATGAAGCCTTCCTCTATCTCGCACAGCCCTGCTGGAACAAACACCCTGTATGTAGGCCGACCACGATGCAGACTAAACTTTTCTTGTAGAGATGTTCCGATTAGTCGGCGACTAGTCGGTAAAGCCGACTATCCGCCACTTTCGTAGTCGGCGACTATTCGGCAAAGAGCGCTGACTATCCGGCTTCTTACTTTGTTTGAATTTGTCAATTAAAGCTATGGGAGGAATTACTACATAAAAACCTTGATAGTTAATTATTATTTTTATTTAGAATCGAAGTAAACAAAACATGTTTCGACATGCTCGCAGGTAAACGAAGTGGAAACGGACTCTTCATGAAGCTGTCAAACAAGCATTCTGTATCTCAAATTAAGTACCTCTACGCTTAAATACTGTTGCTGGGAAACGTCTTTTTTTTTGGTGAAAACTTACGGTTTACGGTAGGACTCAATGTAACGCTCTAAATCCATCGTGTTGATGGATGCGTTAAATATTACAGGGGCCATGGAGGTATTAACTCGTATTTATAAAAAAACTTGAGATAAAGTTGGAATTTTGACCTTCAATTTCTCCATAGCTAGAAGGTTCCCAGGTAAGATTTAGTAAAAAAAAAATACCACAATGACAAGATGGAGAACAAGCTGAAAGCTGAAAATGACTCTTAATGAAGTCGAAAGCTCCACTAAGGGTCATTTTACACTCATTATATGAAAATCGTAGTCGAGGTAGACCGCGGCGAAGGTGGTGTGACGATCGGATCTTATTTGCCGAGCAATTAAGGCCTGGTGGCCTTCCATGACGTCTTAAAAAAGTATTGTTTTAATCTTATTCCAGCGTGGAAAAGAGACGGAGCTATACAGGACGTCTAGCGCCATCTCTTTCCCACACTGGAATGCGTCAGGCGTCATAGTAATTCCCCAGATATCGCACAAGATAGAGAGGTTTGGAAGGAGAAAGGGGGCCTTTGCCCAGCAGTAGGACACATGATGGTAGTATGGTGTCGGACGTTAAGAATAGCACCATCGCATATCTTCCCGTGGGTGTCGTAAGAGGCGACTAAGGGTCTTGCCAGAGAATGGGCAGCAGCGTTTCTGTGCTTTTGTAACAACCGTACTGCGATCGCCAACCCGCCTGCCAAGCGTGGCGATTATGGCAAAAACCCCATGTTATGTCAATGTTGCGAAACTTGGGGGAGGCCTATGTCCAGCAGTGGACGTCTTTCGGCTGAAGTGATGATGGTGATGAGGACACATGAGAGGCTAACAAAAATAAAAATATAAAGGATGTCGTACCATCAGTCCGGTCCCTCTCGTCGTAGCAGCCGCACTTGTCGGGCGCGCTCAGCGGCGACAGCAGCAGGTGACGCAAGCGCTGGAACTGCGACGCGTAGTACACGCGGCATACCAGACCGTCCTGGAGACACGATAAACGTTGGCCATGACAGGACATGCAATTAGGGTTGCCATCCGTACTTTATAATAAAGTATTGTACGTTATTTCAGGTAATTGTACTTTATACTTTATGCCAACAATAAAGTACACGAAAATACTATATTTCGCATGATTTGATTTCTTTGGAATTTTAAAAATTCTCTGGATTTGATAAAAAAAGTAATTACTTATTAACTTTAATTTAAATATAGCCTGTAAAGATGCTCTGCAATTGTTTAGTAGAGATACTAATTTGATACAAACTGTAAAGAGCAATGAAATATATGTTTTCAAAAATAATAATATAGAAAAATAAATTGTACTTTATTTTAATACTATGTACATTTTTTTTCTTACCTTTACTAACCAATGTACTTTATCTGTAAAAATAGGTGGCCACCCTATATGAAATACCTACACACAGATATACGGTGGAAGAGACACCAACGCGAAAACGGTTTCCACGTATTCAGTAAATACAGCAATCTAAACCCCGCCACATGGAAATTTTAAATGGGTAATTTAAAAAAAAACTGCTGTTTTATACATTTTGACTGTGTAAGTATAGCACTTTTGTAGGAAACAGCTGTTTTTTTTTAAGTTTTATAAACGTTTTCGCGTCAGTGTCGATTCCACCCTGTTTTAATAGTGACAATGACATTTACATTATTTTCTCGATCGATTTTGTAATTTACGATACCTTTATTTCCGATGTTTGCCGTTTAAAGAATAAAAAAATGACTCATTTGTGTACGGTCAGGTGCTGACTGTGAGGGCTTGGATTTTAATTCCAAGCGTTATTGGGTTTTTTTATTAGCGGCGTAGTTTGTAAGTGATGAGGGATACCCCCGTGCAGACAGCGCACCAAACCGGTGCCCGCGCGCTCGCGGCTGGTGTCGGCGTGCGTCGCTACACAGTATAGGCGCGCGAACAGAGAGTGTACCTGTGTTTGCGCACCCACTTATGTACAATAATACCTCTCGCGGTCTTGTCGTCGAAGGGTAATCGTCACTGGAATTAGCCTTCATAGGCGAAATTAGGTCTATTGGACCACTAATATTATATTTTCTGAGACATACTAACTGTAAACAAATGAAGATTTGTTTTTTTTTTAAATTATTTTTCCCACGTCTGATACGAGCGTACCTTGAGCAGAACTTCCACGTGATCATTGGACTTAGCCAGCTTAGACTTGTCTCCATCCAGCTTATCCTTTCCCGTTGAGTTTGTGTTCTCATTTTCTTCCTGCTCTGATTGGGTGCTAGAGAATGATAACACAATTATTTTAATATACAGTAAAAAGTTACCAAAAAATACGTAAGTATGAGAGGCAATGTACAAGGTTTAAACGGACTCTTCACGCTAAGTAACTCTACGCAAATATTTATTGCTGGGAAACTTTTTTTTTGTGAGGAATCACGATTTACGGTAGGACTTATTATGGCGCACTCTTTCCTCTTCTTCATCCATTCATTCATTTCAGCCGAAAGACGTCCACTGCTGGACATAGACCTCCCCCAAGTGTCGCCACATTGGCACAACATAGGGGGTTTTGCCATAATCACCACGCTTGGCAGGCGGGTTGGCGAACTGAGTACGGTTATCGCAAAAGCACAGAGAACGCTGCTGCCCATTCTCTGGCAAGTCCTTTAGTCGGCACCTACGACACCCACAGGAGGATATGGGATGGTGCTATTCTTTACGTCTGACACCATACAGAACCTCTCCTCCTTCCTCTTTTTAGTATACATTAATGACCTACCCCATTTATTTAAAAACCAACCACATATGGTGTTGTTTACTGACAATACTTCTTTCATATTTAGGATAAACAGATGTGCCACAAACCTCGACGACGTAAATCACGTTCTAATGAAGGTCCTACCTAGGTTACTGGTTTACCGGGAATAATTTAGTATTAAATGGGAAAATTACTCTACAAAATGTCAATTGTAGTGATTGTGACATAGTATTGAATCAAGAGAAACTGTTTTCTTGGGGATCACGCTCGACTCAAGCCTACAATGGGTTCCTCATTTAATATCTCTTGCAGGACGGCTGAGTTCAGCAGCATATGCTGTCAGAAAAATCCAGCAATTTACTGATGTAGATATCGCGACGCTAGTGTATTTTAGTTATTTTTATAGTATTATGTCATACGGTATTTTACTGTGGGGAGGAGCTGCAGACATCGAGTCTATATTTATTCTGCAGAAAAGAGCCATTAGAGCCATATATAATCTACGTAGGCGTGATTCTCTAAGAGAACTGTTTAAGGAAATTAACATCATGACGATACCTTGTCAATACATATATGAAACATCATGTACGTTAGGAGAAATATGCATTTATTTAGTAAAATAGGTGTGAGTACCTGTGTCGCATATGTGTGCGCGTGCGTCGGTAGGTGACGGACGCAAGCGTGGCGGCGATGACGGAGCCGAGCTCGCCAGCCAGCACCACCACCGGCACCACGCCGCCGCACAGGATGATGCCGCTCTGTTAAAAGGCGCGGCATTCAATCAATTCCATCATTTCAAATTCAACATTTATTTTGGGAGAACTCCAATCCAAAGGTTTGTGTACAAAAACTTAAAAACTAATGTTGTTGGTACTTAATACAATGTGCTGAGACACCACGCCCCGTCAAGATAACCAAAATAGAGATATCTTCCTAAAAGATCATCAGACGGACGAAATGCCTCACCACAGGTGCACGTACATCTTCAGCTATCGTTTTCAAGATGGTGTTAATTGTGGCTCCTCCGCACCTTCCTCATAAGTCACACGACTTCCTTCTGAATTACGGCATGAAAACCGTCAATATTAGCCTGTAAAAATGTCAGGGCACTGCAGAAACGAGGGAGTCCCTGTCGTTATTCCATTTTTTTTAGCACGGTTGGCGCATTGGCTAATCGATTGACTGCTGCGCTGCTTGGGTTCGATCCCCACACGGAAAAAATATTTGTAAAGCCTACAGATAGTTGTTTCGGGTCGGGCTAATTGTGTATGTCAGTTTAAATGTTTGGAACTTGGAAGCAACATTCAATTTCAAGCAAAGAATTCGCTATTCTATTGCCCTTGGTTCGAATAAGGGCGAATAACGCAAATGAAACTGAACGCGGTCAGCAAATCTAAACCACGTTCGAGAGTTGTTTGCAGTTCTTAGTTTATTATGTCTACTACTATATCTACTTGACAAAATGGATTCACTGGAAACACGGAATATTGCACAAGAATTCTTTACATAACGAAAGTGAACAATCAGGAAAAAGACTTTTAAAAATTCATCCCGTAACAGGTACAATATGGGATGAAAGTTTTGTATGGAAGTTCATCATCATTTCCAACAGGAATGCACACAGCGTGTGAAAATATAGTAGATTGTTGCATCGAGCGCAAAGTGAGTTATTAATGCACGAGTGTTATGTTGGTGCCCGAGCGCATGCGAGGGCACTAAACTAACACGAGTGCATTAATTACTCACTTTAGCTAGGTGCGTAATCTACTTTTCTTTCAACTACCGTGACAAATTTACCGACTCAAAATAAAAAGTTAAGTTAATGAAACAATGTTTAATTCATCTTCCCTTCAAAATATTTATCCCGCGACTTTTGCGGCAAATGGTTATTAACAATTTCTTTTGCAGCTGTTTTTATGCTTTCTGGAGATAAATTCATACTGCTATTATTGTCTTTTTCCCTTTTTTAAAACTGTTTTTGCTAAATAAGAAGTAGTTTGTTGTTGTGTTAGCAAAGTTTTATAATGGTAAAAACGCACGCCATTTGTTTATTTTTTTTCACCAAGTCTGTTTTATTCAGCCGATTTTATCTTTAGCTAGTATCTTTTTGATTTAATGCATTCATTTTATATTAAACATAATAGGAAACATTAAACATCTGTAGTAAATTTAATTCTAAATTTAAAACATAAAACAGATTTCATAAAACATTTCTGCACTGTTTTGGTTCTAAGCAAAAAATACATCCTTTGTGATCGGTTTTGTAGTGATTAATGATAACATTACTGCGTAGTTAAAAGAAAATTTACGTAGTGTAGTTTAGTTAGTATAGTAGGTCTTTAAGAGTATGAAGAACAGAATGCAAAGTTCTTCATTCCACATAGAAAAGGAAGGATGCTCCGACGAGACGGGTGTTGTGCCCGAGAAATGTGTCTATAGTTCCCCATCGGAAAGATCACCTGTCTTACTTTTCACAATAGGAACCACGATCGTCCTCATTAGGTCGGAAGGCAGGTACGAATGCCCAATACATAAATTGTACAGCAGCGCCCAAAGCTCTAGGTAAGTGCGGACCAGCATACTGTAAATGCTCGATACTGAGCCCATCATGACCAGGGGACTTACCTCTGGTCATTTTAGCCTGGACCTGATGATTTTAGCCACATAATATTACCTGATTCGCTGGCTGGTTGTTCGACAGCAGCTGTGATAATATCTGGCGAACTGTCTTCTTGTCACCTTTCTCTTCATCCTCTTCTGTGCCTAGAGAATTGAACAAGTTCATCATAAAGTTGTAGTCTGGGTTAATAAATAAAATTAAATTATAAACATACCGGAATCTTGAATCTTCGGACAGATTTTGACTACATTATGGGTAGGTTTTGTTTTAAAGGTTTAAAAGTTTCAGGTTAATCTTTAACCTGAAACTTTTCGGGCTCTGTATGGTGTCGGACGTAAAGAATAGCACCATTCCATATCTTCCCGTGGGTGTCGTAAGAGGCGACTAAGGGATTTGCCAGAGAATGGGCTGCAGCGTCCTCTGCGCTTTGGTGGTCAGATAGGCAGTCGCTCCATGTAAAATGCTGGTATTCAGCTCCATCCGGTTGGATTGGAAGCCGACCCCAATATAGTTGGGAAAAGTCTAGGCTAGATAATGAGGAATTGAAATTAGAAGGAAGTAATCTTGATGAACCTCAAATAGGTACAAGATTACCAGTTAAAAACATATCTGATATACAAGGTGTAACATAATAAACGCAAGACCTCCCGTGTGATCTCTCGGACCATGAAACTGAACAACTTTTGTTCTATGACTTTTGGAAATGCATACCTTTCTTTTTAGTTTTACCATACATGTTGATCAGCTGATCGCGTCAGTTTCTATGGAAAGTCCAATTTTTGTTTTGTGAATTTCAAGAACTCGTAGAACAAAAGTGGCTCAGTTTCATGGTCCGAGAGACCACACGGGAGGTCTTGCGTTTATTATGTTACACCTTGTATATATACAATGGTTTTACATGAAAAGTAAATTAATCTGTACCTGTATGTTCCTTCTCTGAATCCTTATCCTTTTCTGAGTTGAACACGTATGTTGTACCTAAAACGTTAATTAGAAGTTAATGTGCAGGAGGTCTACCATGATGTCTTAAAACATTATTGTTTTAATCTTTTTCCAGTGTGGGAAAGAGATGGCGCTAGACTTCCTGTATAGCTCCGTCTCTTTCCCACACTGGAATAAAATTAAAACAATACTGCTTTAAAACGTCATGGTAAGCCAGCTGGTCAGGCTGAATCGACACAGGCCAGCCGGCAAAATTATTATTATATTATAGTTAGCCTGTATTGTCCCACTGCTGGGCAAAGGCCTCCCTCCATTCCTTCCAACGGTCACGATTCTGTGCTGCTTCTCTCCAATTATCAAGGAAGACATCCAGTTCGTCCCGCCATCTCCTTCGTGGTCTGCCGCGACCCCGTGTCACTGTTTCAGGGCACCAATCCTGAGCTTTACGGGCCCACAGCTCGTTCGGCATGCGACAGACAAGTCCTGCCCAGTCCCATTTAAGTTGGGCAGCCTTTTGAGCCACGGCAAAATGGAAAAAAGAATATCTGTTCAGTTTTAAAACAAAATCCCGTACACACGAAGACCGTCATCTGTTTATAAGGGCTTATATAGCAGCCGAGCGCTGCAAGCAAAAATAGTCCTTACGGTGGTCTGCATCAATTTTGGCGGTAGTACATTTTGCTTAAGCCAATGTTCGTATAGTAATTATAAACATACCCGAGTTTTCTTTACTGCCGTCATCGCCAGACGAATCATCCAAATCTGATTTCTCTTCAACTGTAGGTAAAAATAATACAATTTTTATGTTTTGTCTGTGGTTACCCGCGGTGAAAAAATCATCCGTTACTTATATATTTTATATAGAAAGCTCTTTTTTTAAACCAACGAAGTATTTTAGCGTTGTGAATACTAAAATATGCACTGCATTCGTAGTAAAAGTATTAATTAGGTACAATATATCTTCTATCGAGTAGGTGTTGCAAAACATGTCCACAATAATGTCCTACCGTACGGCGGCCTCCATGATCGAGTGGTGAATGAGGTCTTGGGGTGGATTCCCGAGTCGGGCAAAACGTTATTGGGTTTTACCACCAGAATTTTCTCAGTCCACGGAGTCTCGATTTGTGCCCGGCTCGCTCGCAATTACATGGGACTTTAAAAAAACATAACTGGCGAAATGTGGGTGTCCTATTTAGTTCACCTCTGTACTAACCCTTGGGGGATTGTTGGCTGATGTTATGTGTACGTGCGTACACTCAGTGCCTTACATTATCTGACCCATCTTCCGCACTTATGTAATGCAAGGGTTTGATAACGCAGAAAGAAAGAAAAAATAAATAATTTGCGCCATGACAGCACGGCATTATGCTGAGCTGAGGCCCTTTTGGCATTAAGAGTTTTGATTATTTATTTTGTTTAATTTAGAGGTGTTTTTGTTTTTTTATCATGCCAATAAACTCAATTTTGGTTTCTTTCTTTCATAACATGACACATAAGATAAAAAAAGCGCATAAAGAATAGGGGAAGTAGGGGGGATATATACGTCCACGGCAAACTGTCATCGCTCAGCTTTATGTTGTGTCACCAAAATCAGAGTGTAGACTGTACTTTATAGAGTTTTGTAATACGAAAACAGACAGACAGACGGACAACAAAGTGATCCTATAAGGTTTCCGTTTTTTTCCCTTTGATGAACGGAACCCTAAAAGCTTATGAAGTACCTGCATTGTCAGGCTGTGACTTGGTCTTAGCGGGGGGACTGGACCATTTGTCCTGTGCGTCGCGCAGCATCTTCTCTCCTGTGATGATGCGATCCGAGACGGTCCACAGGCTACGCACCACGGCTACAACAATCATCATCATGATAACTATAGTATAGCATATCTAACTATAGCATATATAATTGTAGCAGCTCATACTTACGAGTCTTACATATAGACATACAAATACAGGAGCGCAGACGGCCGTTCGCCACCGCGCGCCCGCGCATACTAACCGAGCTAAGGTGAAAGGAATGCGGCTGCCGCCGGCTGTATCATCACGCTCGCATAACTATGGGAGCGCGACACATTCTACCTTCTTTTCCAAATTGTGTTAGTCTTAAGTTTAATGTACCTTATTTATTTTGATTTCTTTTAACCAGAATTGTATATAAGCCACTGCTTCCTAATAAATCACACAGATCAATATTCGCCTTCTTATTAACTACACGCAACCCCCAAATAATTATAGTAAGTAAGTATGGCATATCGGCGGTGCAGTTCTAACAGTGAGTAAACATTTTTTTTGCGGTTTTGACATTTTGATGCTGTTTGCTAGAGAATCGGAAGACGCATTGTTTCAGCCAATCAGAAACAAGCAACGTCTCTATCTAATTTGAAGTGAACACAAATTAAAAAATAGTTTTGTACTGTCAAAATCATAACCTAGGTAAGGTTATGATTTTGCAGATTTGTCACTCTCCTTTAAAGTTGCTATTTTGGGTTTACGTGGTGCTAGAACTTCAGCGACGGTTTAGTAAATGTTCGGTCTTGTATAGCGTCGTCTATATGATTCGTTTTTTTTTTTTTTTTAAGCATATTTTTTATTTTAGCGTCTGGTACTTCAAGCATACCATACAAGGTGCTTTTTAATTAACTGAAATAAGAAATAATATGTTATTGCAATTATTCATCTATCATTACGAAATACTTTTGTACTATGGGCCAACCGTTAAATCTGCGTTTTGTTTGCACTCGACAAGCTGTAGAAAACAGCAGATATTTAACTTCGAGTTATCTTAGCACAGAAATGTGCAAGCGATTGTACAATAAATTCTGGTTTGCATTTTGTTCTATACAAAGGATCTGAATGCTGGCCTGTGAAGAAGATGGATGAAAAAAGATTGCATGATGAGGAAAATGAGTATTTTAGAGGAAGTTTGAAAGTTGCGCCAGTTACAGAAAAGTTGAAAGGGAATCGACTGTCTTGGTATGGACATGTGATGAGGAGAGTTTGAATTTGAAATTGTTTATATGGGATGAAAATGTTGATGGATGGAGAGGAAGAGGAAGAGCAAGGAACCGATGGATGGATTGTGTGAGGAATTATATGTAAGAAAAAGGAGTAAATGATAGCGTGACAGTTGATAGAGGAAAGGAGGTTGAGGGAAGGAAAATACGTGTTGCGTCGACCCCAAGTGACATGGGACACGGGCAGGAAGATGACCAAGCAAGCAGTACACTCAAAATGGCGACCTTCCATTCAACATTCCGGGATGAGTCATCATCATTCATCATTTCATCATCATCATTTCAGCCATTTTTACGTCCACTGCTGGACATAGGCCTCCCCCAAGTGTTGCCACATTGACATAACATGGGGGGGTTTTGCCATGATCGCCACGCTTGGCAGGCGGGTTGGCGATCGCAGTACGGTTGTTACAAAAGCACAAAGAACGCTGCTGCCCATTCTCTGGCAAGTCCCTTAGTCGCCTCTTACGACACCCACGGGAAGATACTGGGTGGTGCTATTCTTTACGTCCGACATCATACAGAACATCATCATTATCAGCTTATAATGTTCCCACTGCTGGGACACAGGCCTCCTCTCAATGACAGGGAGTGGGCTGTAATCCACCACGCGGGCCTAGTGCGGTTTGGTAGATGTCACATGTCTTCGAATTTTTAGTTCTAGAACATGCCGGTTTCCTCAAGATGTTTTCCTTCACCGTTTTTGAGGGCAGCGGTGATGAAATAAATTACACAAAGTAATGCGCCTGCCTGGGTTTGAACCCACGGCTTACTGCTCGTAAGTCGGGGCTGCCACCACTGGGCCACCGCTGCTCTCCGGGGATGAGTAATGAGAATGAATTTTCAAAAATCAAAAATATTTATCAGTGAGTGAATGAATGAAGTTGAGAGCTAAGTAGACTACAAAAGGTACCTCGATCTCTATTTAAAAAGCAATAAGTTGTATATTCTCTCACCAGCCGTAGTGTTGTTCTCGTGCAGACTAGCCGATGTGAGCGCGAGGTGTATCTGCTCCATGTGTTGTTTGAACGCTGCGTAATCCTTCTCAGCGTCGCCGTCCGAGAGGCCACTGAATATCTCGTGCCCTATGAAATGTATTAACATTAAGTCCCGACCAGACGATGTCCCACTTGCAGAAGTTTCGAAAGTGACCCAACACCTGCACTTCATCATCATCGTTTTTCAAATAAAACTTCTGTTGTCGTGGTCCAAAATGGGACAATCATCATCATCATCATCATTTCAGCCGAAAGACGTCCACTGCTGGACATAGGCCTCCCCCAAGTTTCGCCACATTGACATAACATGGGGGGTTTTGCCATAATCGTCACGCTTGGCAGGCGGGTTGGCGATCGCAGTACGGTTTTTGCAAAAGCACAGAGAACGCTGCTGCCCATTCTCTTGCAAGTCTCTTAGTCGCCTCTTACGACACCCACGGGAAGATATGGGATGGTGCTATTCTTTACGTCCGACACCATACAGAGACCACTTGCTCTTTAGAGCGTGAGTATGAACGTGGACGAGGCAAAAGGACTATGTAAGGAACTAAGGATCATAGCAGGTAGAGTTCTATAGTTCCTGCCTACCCCCATATATACACCTTTGTGTTCATTGCTTAGCTATTAGTAAGAGGAAAGTTATCTACCTTTTTGTACCAGTTCGTTGAGCTGTGAGATGAGTGTATCCCGCATCTGTTTGGTGTCGTACTTGATAGATATCATGTCGGGAGGCAGCTGGATCTCGTACGGCGTTATCTTGTTGTACCTGTGGGATTGACGCCTAACTTTGTAGCGACCTACAAAAAGCAACTTAAAACAAAAAATACTACAGCGCCATATAGGTATGACACGACGGAAGAACTAACATCAATTTCCTACAAGTCGTAAGCAAAGTTTACCTCGATAGTTAGAAAAACCCGACACTAAGTGTCGGGCAGTAGCCCACCAGACATTACACCCGTCTGGTCGGAGGATCGTCCTTTTTCTAAGGAGTATCGAGGGAAATTACACCCTTTTCCTCATATCCCTGTAACTATATCTGTGGTTAATCTTTGGGAGAGAATCGAGGAGACAAGTTATGTTTTTTTCCACTAAACTATACTATTTTTTCAAGCTTTTATTTAATTTGCAATGAGTGCTGAGTGCGTGGGACATGTGTGCGTCATGTCACAGTTACCTGAAGCAGGCGGTGGTGAGGTGGTGCACGAAGGCGTGCGCGTGCGCGTGCAGCGGGTGCGCGCACGTGCGCACGTAGCGGGGCGCGGCGGCGCGCGCGCGCACGTACGTGCCCAGCGACATGCTGAGTGCCGCGCGCGACACGCGCCGCGCCGCGCCGCTGGCGCCGCACGACTCGCAGCGCGACCAGAACATCACCTGCGCGTGGGAGACGAACGCGGGATTATCATTTATGACGCGTGTAAAAAGATCCTTAACGAAGCCAAAAAGCACTTGTTCTCTCTGTCATTGCAATTTTGTTTGTGATTGACCATACCTCGGAACCTTCTAGTCACAACCACCGAATAATAACTAGGGCAGTAGCCCACATAACGCAGCACCCGTCTTGTCAAAGGATCCTCCCTTTTTCCAAGGGGTTTGAAGTGAGTGAGCCCCTCATAACTCTATAGTATCAAGAACAAAAACTACACGCCTATCGATACGTTTTGTTTTTTTTTTAACGTTGCCGCACTCTAGAAATTTCTCCTGTATCGTGGGTGCGTTTACAAACATTTAAACTAACATACACAAACAGCCAGACCCGGAACAACTATCTGTAGGCCATACAAATATTTGTTCCGTCCGGGGATCGAACCCGCGACACACAGCGCAGAAGTCGATTGCTCAACCACTGCGCCAACCGTGCCGTCAAAATATCTATACACCGATTCTCACCACCATCCCAGACAGCTGAACATTGTAGTGACTGACTTCACTCACAAACCGTGCATATGATTTATGCGACTAGGAACATTTACGTGCTGAGGTGACACATGTGCAGAGGGTCCTACACAAACGGATATACGGGAAAGACCACAAAATTTAATCAAAAAACTGTTCGTAAGCACCGGAAGTGCGAGGTTGAGTTGCATTTTCGCCGTACGTGAGGGGAGTGACAGATTAGGTTGCCAACATTCTTCGGAAATACGCCGTAAAGACCGTCTTCAGTCCTTTCAAGAAAGTGTCTCAGATGTTGCGTTCGCCGAAGGACAACTTTCCGCTGGAAAAGCCCGGTGTTTATATAGAAGACTGCAGTTGCGGCAAGTCGTATATCGGTCAGACGAAACGTACGGTATTGCTTGTCGAATAGCAGAACACGTCAGGGCGGTTAAAAATAATGACACCCAAAAATCGGCCATAGCTCAACATCTCCTGGAATCAGGATAGAACCACTGGATTGAGTTATATAATTCTCAGGTAATCTATATACCCAGACTGGCAAGAGTAGCAATTGAAATTACCAATCACTTCAACCGGAAGGATGGGATTCAACTGTCAAGAATCCAGTACACTGGAATCCAGTGGTTCATCTGTGTCACAACCGAAAAAGTGCCGTAAAAAGTTCGTGAGTGGACACAGTGAGTTTCGTGTGTCGGGAGGATCGAGTTGTGATGACAGTGTTGGTGGTACGGAGCGCAAAAACGAACAAGAAAGAGGGTAGACCGATTTGTCTGCTCATAAACACCCACGCACACCCGCAATAACTTCAATTTGTCCGTGATCATGGCGTTTGCAACAGCGCCGAAACATCGGGAACTTGAAATAAATAGTAAATATGCTAAATATCCCGTTACTATTGTTATTGATACGTGGCGTGCCTTTTAGGTTTTGTCGTTTGAACAAAAAAAAACAACTTGAACCTCATAGTACTTTTTATTGTTTTTCAAAGTATTCACCACGTAATTTAAAACTATTCACCACGTAGTTTTCTATTCACTCAAACCAGTTCATCATCTGCCTAGCCTTCTCCCAAACTATCTTGGGGTCGGCTTCCAGTCTAACCGGATGCAGCTGAGTACCAGTATTTTACATGAAGCGATTGCCTATCTGACCTCCACAACCCAGTAACTGGGTAATACGATACCCCTTGGTAAGACTGGATCTCAGACTTTTGGCTTCTGACTACTCGTAACGACTGTCAAAGATCTACAAGTGACAGCCGGGACCAACGGCTTAACGTGGCTCGCTCGAACCAGTTATTAAAACATTTATTCCACTCTAAAGTAGGGGTATTCAATATGGCTGATTTGAAAGCGTCCATATATCCGAACGTAGCCACCATCTTCTTTTAAGTGCTTCGAGAGCGAACAACTTTAGTCCACTTGGGCTCGTCTCGAAGGACCCAGATTGTGGATTGTTATTTGGAATCAGGATCGTAGGAATAGATCCAAGATTCGTCACCACTGATGATGTCCTAGACGTGATTTGACTCTCCTTTAAAGAGTTTTTTTTCACCAACTGACGCGGGCCGCCTTATGATCGTCAGAAAGCAAATGCGGGATCTTAACGGGAAACTAGCTTTCTCACACCAAGCGTATCATGCAAAATCTTCTGAATGGTTTTCCCTGAGATGCATAATAACGCCTCTATCTCCCGATATGTCACATGACGATCTTCGAGGCTAGTTGACTCACAGCAACGATATTATCTGCAGTGAAGGAGGATTTCCTTCACGGAGTTCACTTCCCGGAGTCCTTCACGAGATTTGTCACTAAGAATGGTATGTCCACGCTGGAATTCTAAATACCAGCGCTCGATAGTCCGCAGACATGGGGCTTCATCATAGAATCAGCTGTATTCTATGATGAAGCCTATTAGCTCTTCGAAATACTGAAGTCGTGTTAGGCCTCTTCGGAAGTTATAGAAAATTATTGCACGGACATTTTCCTTAATGAGATTCATTTTCGAACATGACCTGACAGATCCAAAACAACGCTGTGACTAAACAATTGCATAATGCCTTTATCCTACTTCCTTCAATTGTTTTGATATTTTAAATTCGAACTAATTTGAATATTGAAAAGTTCTAAATTCAAAATTGGCGCCAAAAATGTAAACGTCTGAACTTAAAAGGTATGCCTGGTAACTACACGCCTACTGATGAATTCTGTGACACGGAGCGCTGTTACTTAGGCAACACGCTCTAGCAAATGACGGCTCTGAGCGGCAGAAAGGGATAGGAGCATGGGAAAGTGCTATTCCGTGCGGAAGATGAGGTTCGACTCTTAGGTAACTGCGTCGTGTTTGACCGTAACTTATACCAATAAATATCAAAGTAATTATTTGCCAGAAATATCAAATAAAACGGTGTTTAAAATCTACATAGATTGAAATGTATCTTCATTTTTTTATCATTAATTTGCTCATTTTAACAGTTGTCATTATTTGACTAAAATATCAACAGCCAATCAAATCATTTGACAGTATTCTATCAATCCATTAGTTTCCTGGGATGAATAATCTTTCGTAAACCGGTATCTTACCTGTTTGCTCTGTTCCTCCTTGACCTTGTCGACGTTGCTGTGTCCAATGGTGTTGCACGTTATAGTGATACATACGTCCCCGTGCACGAATCTAATTGAAAACAAATACAGTGCCACTTAATAAAATCAATTGGAAACAAAGATTTGAATACGGAAATAATGTTTACTTCTGTAAGTAGATCCAGGGACTTAAAAACACCTTCATAAAGGTTACAGAATTATAAGTGTTACATGTTGAATGGGTTACAGAATCAAATATGTAACACTTTTAAATGTGTTTTCAACCGTAACATATCTTTAACAGATATAAAAGTGTTAACAGTGTTAATAAGTGTAACAGGTAAACGCAGCGTACTAAAGCTATAATTGGTTATTTCAGTTACACATATTACCACTTATTATAACATATAAAAGGTTACAGTTTGGTTCGGTAACATTATTGTATCTGTTACATTTAAAAGTTTTTTTCTGGTATAACTGTTTTAAAAAACAGTGTTAAAACACTTAGGTATTACGGTTACAGTTTGAGTCCCAGAGTATATCTTCTAAGTCAATCGTTCGACCAATATCTTAGTTGGTCAATTAGTAAGTACTTACCTTCTCACATGCTGGTTCATGGGTACGTTACAGTTCGGCGAGGTGCACTTATAGTCTCCGTTGAAGCAATACTTGTCAAGGAATGCGCCCAGAGATATGTCGTGACGTCCATACATTTCCATGGTCACTATCCTGAATAGCAAAGGAGAAAAGTTTTTTTAAAGCAGTTGCTCCATGATTTTTGTCAATCCATGGGTACACAAAGTTTGAACTTAATGGTTTTTATATTTTTTGTCCTATTGTAAAAGTTGTTGGGAATTATGCATAGGACCGTACCTGGGAATATGGTCCAGAATGACCAGAACTAAACATGATCGCAATGACGGGTGAGCAAGTGCCTATCGGCATCGTGAAGGGTTTTTTGCCACCCATTGGGTTTGGGTGCGTAGCAAAGCATGCTAATTATTGCTTTTCCTGCATATGCATATATATATTTTGCGGACTGGTTTGTCCTTTTTTGGGTTTTTTCGCGGAATTAACACTTAATGTTTTGCATAACATTTAAGGACTTGCTATGGTTGAAAATGGTGGCTTGGTGGTAAGTCACCATTTACTGAGTACCTTCCAACATCTTTCTTTGACGCGAATTTACCCTGGCGGTTGAGTGAATGTCATGCTCACTTAAATGTCACGCTGATGGTGGCGGGTGTGTCGGGTCATTTAGTTCCCTTCAATATGGTTGAGTTGAATGATGGCTGATACATGCGTGATGTTCGTGAACGGGCGCTGTCAGTTGTGACTGGTCATCTCTTAGCTGCCACGGTTTATTTTAATTATTTTATTTTTAAACTTTATTTTCGAATTATTAATTTCGTCTTTTACTCTGGACGCTCTTAACTTGCCCGTATTTCTACATCATTCTCACATACTAGTGATTCTCAACGCGAATGATGTAACCAAGATTTTGTAACATACTTTGATTTAAAAGAGTGTCCATGGAGTTTCTTGCCCATTCTTCTCCATAGAGATCTACGCTTTGGAATGGGCAACTACAGTACTTTCACAAGTTATTATGTCTTGTGACTGGGATTGTAGCTTCACGTTTTTTTTTTGTTTTTGACTTTCAAAAGTGCCTGTAATGGTCTAATTGAAATAAATGCTTTGAGTTTGAGTCTCCGGCTTGAGACGGTCGAGCGGTTCTTTGTCGTTCGGGTCCATTTCGTGTACCTTCGGCTTTTACACTACGGGTGGCTTGTAAGGGGTGGCGAATTCTGAGAGAGGGCCTAGTGTACAGTTGGAACTCTATATGCTAATTGTGCTTACCACGGGTTGACACAGAAGTCAGGCACATTGGCGGACTTGTTACTGAAACTGTACAGCAACAGACTGAGCTGTTGATGGTTCTCGGGCGCGAGTGGATCGAGCGGTTCGTTGTCGGCCGGCTTGTCGTTCGGGTCCAGTTCGGGTTCCTTCGGCTTCTTCACCACGGATGGCTTGTACATCGGACATTGAGCTAGAATAAAGAAAGAAAAAGGAGCCTCAAACAGGAAACAAAAAACAAATGATTTAAATTAACAAAAAAGAAATGTAAAGTAATTGTATATTAAAACGTAAACATAAGAAAAATAATAATAAACAGAGGACAAATTAAATTGGTCCTGTGCGAGGCCAAAAGGGGCAATCTGTTTTTTTTGTTGTGTTTTATATCGATAACCATCACGTCTGTCGAGTGTGTCGTGAGTCGTTGTGTGAGTTTTACTGGGTAATATAATTTACCCTACATTTGTAGACAAAACGTAAGTACACCACGATATTAACTTTTGCAGCGGCACTACAAAAAGTACTACAGCGCCATCTATGATACAACTGAATTACTAACATCAATTTCCTACATCGCGCAAGCAAAGTTATTCGCGATATAGGAAAACCAGACAGCAACTGTCGGGCAGTTGCCCACCAGACATAACACCTGTCTGGCCGGAGGATCCTCCCTTTTCTATGGAGTACTGAGAAACTTTACACCCAATTTTTGATGCTCCTTAACTTTCATCCCACTCGAAAGGGTCCATAACAAGCCATAACAGGATACAATAACTCACGTTTATGTTTGTCGTTTACGAGCCGGCAACCGGTAGCCCTGTAATGCGCAAGCGCCGCCTTTACTGCCGGGTCGTCGGCCGGCGCAGATATAGCCATCGTTGCGAATGAGTGGAGCTCCTACAAGAGACAAGTTTTACATAAATTAAGCATAAAATTTTCCGTCTTATCAATTTCATTCAATTTAATTTGAAAAACTCATTAGGTCTCAAATATATAAATTAGGGGTGTGCAATGTGCTGCGCCGACCCCTAATTAATTGAGATAAGAGCAAGAGAATGATGAGGAAGTGACTGTGTGTGCAATGTGCACAACATTGCTCCGCATTGCAGTGCTTAGCAATGCGGAGCAATAGAGGAGAGGTGTAATTGCTCTGGCGTTCCAAATAAATTGAGTTCTTGCTGGTTGTGGGCGGCACGCGGAGCGCGGGAAATGTGCGAGGGCACGGGGAATGTTTGGGAGCGCGGGGAATGTTTGGAGATGTGGGGAATGTGCGGGGGCGCGGGGAATGTTTGGGAGCGCGGGGAATGTTGGGGGGGGTGGGGAATGTGCGGGGGCGCGGGAAGTGTGCGGTACCTTTAGCTCGTGCTGCGTGTGGGCGGCGCGCGTGGAGTGTCGGGGAGCGCGGGGCGTGTGCGGGGGCGCGGGGGGCGCGGCCAGCAGGGGCGCGGGGAACTGTCCGCGCAGCGCACAGCGCCGCCCCGCCTCTGTCTCCAAGTACGGCGCCGGGATGATCATGTTCGGCGACATGGATAGGACCACGTCGTCTGTGGACCATCTACGAAGGAAAGTATCATTTGTTGCATAATCAGCCTCTAATGTTCCCACTGCTGGGCCATAGCCAACTATTTTCAAACAGAGTAGACCCAGTGAGTACACTGACCCCGGAAGTACACTGTTATTACAAGCATAGAATCTATCGTTTTAGATATTTTATGGAACTAAGGAACACTCGTCTGAATAAGCCAAATATTTCTGTCAATTTAACAAACACAAATCTTATCTAAGGATCGAAAGATTCTTGATCGCATTGATCTGGGTTAACGAGATGATCACTGCTGCTCCCATCATTCAAGAATCCCCAACAAACAGACTTTTGCTACCCTTATCCAAATTATATTATATAATCTAGTAGGTAAGTTATATATGTTTTTCTAAGTTATTGAAAGAAATAAAAGGCTTATTATTTTATTAACCTACAAATAATTTTATTTATGTCTAAATATTTCAGTTTTGGAGTGAATTTGAGAGGAATGGGAAGGCTTTTGAATTATTTGTCCTGCCTTATTTCCGCCATTTTATTTTACTTTCAAAATAGTGGCCACGCATTAAACCTGTATTAGTCAATAACTCGCATTAATACAAACAAGTATCTTCTGAAGCGTCACATTTCCGAGTTATAAGCCATCAAAGTTGCAATATTTGCCATCAGCCATCAAAGTTGTCTTTGATAGCTTGAATTTCGGAACTGTGATATGACGCTTTAGAAGATTTTATCTTACTCAATACTTGTATTTGACTTATTCAGATTTCATCCGTGGCTAAATAAAATCATAGTTGTACTCATTTTGTCATCAATGAATTTATTACAAATTTGATAGCGAAAACGTGACGCTTTTGAAAATTTTGTCTTCTACAAAATTTGTTTGTATTGCTAACAATAGGGTCGCTATTTTGAAATCAAAATAAAATGGCGGAAGTTGGGCAGGGCACGCACATAAAAATCTTTCAACCTCTTTTAAAACAAACTTACCGATCGGTATGCGGATCTGCCTTCAGCGTAGCTTCCTCCTTCGGTAAGAAAACATCGTCATCAACAGATAACGTAGCACGCAAGGGATCACTGAAGTCCCTGATGGGAACACCACAACTAAACGTTTTATCACTATCTGCCTTACGGACAAACTGCTTTGAACTCTGTAAAGGATCCTCTGCAAACGACTTCTTATGAATAAATTCATTTTTCCTTTCATCATTTGCGTTTTTGGAAGTGGCATTTTTATCATCACTTTTAGCAGTGTCTTTAATACTTGAATTCGTAAATATATTGTCAGATCTAGAAGATTCATTGCTGTCTGTTTCGTTACTCTTCCTCGATTCCTCGTTCAAGGAGTCATTATGAATAGCAACGTCTTTCTCACTTTCATTACTTTGAGTATCATTATTTGTAATATCATTTTTGACAGTTTCATCTTTTGTTGTGTCGATTTCATTGAGATCATCGTCAAATGTCATTCCCGGTTCTGGTAGGATCGCTTCAATGTCTCCTAGGAATGCTTTTTCTAGCTTCCAGTTGTAACACGCTAACAACATGAATTTCACAACTTTTTTCACTTTGATTAGTTCCTGTAAGGATGCCCCACGTAGCAATATGCAGCAGGCTAGGTTTGGTTCCGCACATCCTTCGAGTACCATTAGTGTTTTGCTGGAATCTGGGGAAGGAAATTTATTGTCACCATTTGAATTTCACTTAAGTTTTTTTATGATAGTCGGGTGAAAAGACAAAAGCTCGTCTTTGCTTAGTCTGCCATTCTATTTGTCTATGTATCATGTCGCCTCATATTACAGTTAGTTTTTATATATTTTGAACATCAAAGATTACATATGAAAGTTTCCAAAAATGCATTTACGAAGAGTGGAATTTCTCATGGTTCTGCCTCATAAGAAACGACCAAACGAAACCGTGCACCTATCTTTTGATGTTTTATAACGGCTTATGTAGATTCATAAAGAGTAGTTACAATTCTTGACGTAGAAGTTAGCGCAGGTCCCGAGGCGCGGCATGCCGACGCGCGCGTCTATGGAGGCGAGCGCATCGGCGCGCGTGGCGCGGGCGGCGCGGGCCAGCGCGCGCGGCCGCACGTGCGCCGCCAGCGCCACGCCGGCGCGGCGCAGCGCGTCCTGCACGCCGCGCGCCGCCGCGCCGCGCACCAGCACCACGCGCGGCCGCAGCGCGCTGATGCGGGCCGCGCACCGCACCAGGTACTCGCGCTCCTGGTCATGTTCACATTGTTATCGTCGATGCGAGCAGACATAGTGCGATCATAACAAGAAAGTACATTTAAAAAAAAAGGTTACTAAAAACACTGTACGGTTGTCTAGGATAAGAAGCCAAAATAACCTCTTTAATGCTGAGTTATGTATCTAATACTACTATATGCATTATTGAATACTGCGTGTCCTGTTGTTACATTACAGGAACTGATAGACGCTACAGAGGGCGCCAAACGAGTAGTTCAGTTCTGGTCTGACACAATTGATTTATTATCCTTAATCTGAAGATCGCCTCAAGTCACTGTTATTATTATACAACTGACTATTGAAATACCACAAAATAATAAAATATAAAATCCCTAAAAATATAGTAGTCCAACTTCGTCTTTCGTGTCTATGGTACGACTTGTTTAAATTTCGTAGGTCTATGTTGCCACATTAATAGTCTGTGGCGTCTTTTAGGACCTCCAAAGTCCAGGTGTTCGGACATTTCGGACACTACAACAAGTGGGACAGCGTCTGGTAGGCGGCACCGCATTCACACTGTGTTTTCAACTTACCTGCATCAACACTGGTTCCAGCGAAGTAAGTTTTCCCTCAACTCGCTGATACGCGATAGAACAGTCTAGAAGTAATATCGTCGGATTCGATATCTGCTGCGGCATGCCTCTGCATTAAAACAAATATACGGGGTCAAATAAAATTAAACAGCTAAAATTATAGCGACACTTTTGTTCCCCTTCAATTTAATGATATATTTGAATTGCTTATCTTTCTCTGCTTTCACAAGGTTCTCGTCATGAGGGACCGTTATATCAACATTCATTGCGCGATCGATCTATCAACCCAATGTCAGGTTTATTTATTTATTTTTCAGTGAAGAGAAGTCGATCCCAATACAACGTGATATTACCATCATCGAGAACTGGGCCGGGCGCACATTATAGTATGGTACTTCTGCTTCCAAAAGGACATTTACATAGCAAGTTGCTGGTGGATAATCCTGGCAGTGAGTTTGTGTCTGCTTCTCTCCGTTAGCCAGACGAGAACGCCCAGAAATAATGTGTCGGATCGATTCTCCCGGACGGTGGCATGCCCGACATGTGTCAACCGTGCCATCCTTCACAATGTATTTCCGGTAGTTATTCGTCATCATCCATTATTGCACAGACAAAAACTTCGGTTTTGCCAAATAGGTCACCGAAACCCAGCCAAAATACGGACGCTAAGAAGTCTATATCGGGCCCGGTAGAAGCGTCCGTGAAGCTCGGTGCTCTGCCATACCTCTTTTACCTGCGGTCATTAGTGTCTAATACTATAGGCTTACGCCAGTTCTCTATGGCCAAGGATAGCGGGGTAAGGCCCTTGTCGACTGAGACCACATCTCGGTGCATCCAAACGTCGGCTTCTAGGAAGTATTCCCTGAGACTGCATACCGGTTCACGGTTGTGCAGGGTCTTAGCATTTAAGAAGCCACGTCCCCCAAACTTCCGTGGGATATACAGCAAAATACTGTATTATTAATGTTATAAACTCTTAGAACTTAATTAATTACTAAGTCTAAATCTAATTGTACCCTAAACTTAACTTGTAGCCACTTAATTATAATTTTGAAACTTAATTAATTTCTAAGAATCTAGTTTGATGAACTCTAGAGAGACCATCACGGACGACCGTGGGTGATGCATCCGATTTGCATTCAGCAGTAAGCGGACCCTCCTATCTAGGCCATCAAGTTCTGTCAGAGTCCATTTGAGTATGCCAAAACAAAATTTCTAAACCGGCGTGACCTAACCGTTGAAGGCGCACCTTGTTTCCGCCTGACAGAAGACTACTTAGCACCTTATTCAGGCGGCCAAAGAAACGTTCCTTTAACGATTGTTTCATGTCAGCAGTATTGATGCCTAATGCTTCCGACATACCCAAATACTTGTAGGTTTCTGTTGAGGAAAGGGATCTAAAGTGTATGGAATCCGAGAGTTGAGTTCCCACGGATTCCGTAACACGCACATTTGTCCACACCAAATTTGATCCTGATGTCGCTACTGAAAATTTCTGTTACCTTCAGTAGCTTCATCAGTTCCAAATTATACACATACTTCATTGTAAAGAATTTGTATTTGTAGCAAAGAATATTTTTCTTCGAAATCCGATCGTCAATCAAGAAAAAAAACCTAAGCGAAAAGCAATAAATTATTAAGTACTTCACAATTATTAGGCACTTCATGCAACATAAAAAATACAGTTTATGGAATTTACATTTTTTTTGCTCTATAAAATCATCATACATCAGTCTAAAAAAATCTCACCTGTGAGCTACGTTCTTAGTCAGCACGACGCCCTGGACCACGCAGCTGTCTCTCATAGTACCGCCGGGCACCTTTTTCACTTGCACGTAGTTCCGTACGTCTATGTCATTGCTGTTCACGTCTGTACACAAAAAACGTAACTATAAGTATTTATAGAATAGAATATAGAATAGAATAGAATAGAATAGAATGCATTTATTTGTCAGAATATTGTACAAAGCTGTTGTGAATAATGTATTACGATCATAATATTCTGCCGTTTCCGGCGTACAAATATGGTTTTTTAAATTATGGTCCATCATTACATTAAAATTGAGAATTACAAATCATCATTAGAAATACAAATCATTTAAATAAATTGAACAATATCTGTATGAGAGATTAATTATATAAGTCAAAATTCGATGAAGTCAAGGAGATTAAGTATAATTTATAGGCAAAAATGTCAAATATTCAGGTAAATTTTTCATTCATAAAATCTTCAGTCGAGTAATAACATTTGTGTAGAAGAAGGTTAAATAATTTACATTTAAATGTTCTGAGGCTGAGAGCTTTGAAGCCATCAGGTAATTTGTTGTAGACAGTAATGGACATGCAGTATACATTATTAGAAAATAATTTAATTCTACGCCTTGGAACATTAAGCATATGCACTTTTCGGCTGGGTCTGGATACAACATCATTAAATAGGTCAAATTCGTGTCTGTTTTGGTGAACAAAAGTACAAATTTCAAATATGTACAGTGCTGGAAGTGGCAGTATTTTAAGTTTTTTAAATAGTGGAACACAACTGTCCAGTGGGTGCGCTCCACAAATTGAGCGCACGCATTTTTTTTGAGCTCGGAACACTCTTTCAAGTTCAACCGAATTACCCCATATTATAATACCATAACGTAAAATGGATGATACATAACCATGGTATGCACATAGTGCCGCATTAACACTAGCCACACGTGTTAGTCTATATAGAACGTATACAAATCTATCTATCTTCTTACAGAGATAATCAATATGAGATTTCCAGTTACAGTTTTTGTCAATTATTATCCCCAAGAATTTTGCGTAATCAACCTGTTCTATTGTTTCGTTTCCATACTGTATTTTAAGCCGTGGACGCGTACTGTTATATGTCTGGAATTGTATCATATTTGTTTTGTTAATGTTAATATGAAGATTATTGCGTTCAAGCCATGTGATAATTTTATGTAATGTCATGTTTATTTCATTTTGATACTCAACAATGTCGTCATTTTCTTTTATAATACTAAGCGTCGTATCATCAGCGTATAATATGCATTTGTGGGAAGTTACATTGGGCGGATAGAGCACGTGTAGCCAGGCGGAGGGCGTGTCGCACTCGCGCTACACACTGTCGCATTCATCAGTAGACACACGCAGGTGATATTATACGTACCTAGCACGATGGTATCGGCGGCGTGCACACACAGTGGATAGAGAACGTGTAGCCAGGCAGAGGGCGTGTCGCACTCGCGCTACACACTGTCGCATGCATCAGTAGACACACGCAGGTGATATTATACGTACCTAGGACGATGGTATCGGCGGCGTGCACACACAATGGATAGAGCACGTGTAGCCAGGCGGAGGGCGTGTCGCACTCGCGCTACACACTGTCGCATGCATCAGTAGACACACGCAGGTGATATTATACGTACCTAGCACGATGGTATCGGCGGCGTGCACACACAGTGGATAGAGCACGTGTAGCCAGGCGGAGGGCGTGTCGCACTCGCGCTACACACTGTCGCATGCATCAGTAGACACACGCAGGTGATATTATACGTACCTAGCACGATGGTATCGGCGGCGTGCACACACAGTGGATAGAGCACGTGTAGCCAGGCGGAGGGCGTGTCGCACTCGCGCTACACACTGTCGCATGCATCAGTAGACACACGCAGGTGATATTATACGTACCTAGCACGATGGTATCGGCGGCGTGCACACACAGTGGATAGAGCACGTGTAGCCAGGCGGAGGGCGTGTCGCACTCGCGCTACACACTTTCGCATGCATCAGTAGACACACGCAGGTGATATTATACGTACCTAGCACGATGGTATCGGCGGCGTGCACACACAGTGGATAGAGCACGTGTAGCCAGGCGGAGGGCGTGTCGCACTCGCGCTACACACTGTCGCATGCATCAGTAGACACACGCAGGTGATATTATACGTACCTAGCACGATGGTATCGGCGGCGTGCACACACAGTGGATAGAGCACGTGTAGCCAGGCGGAGGGCGTGTCGCACTCGCGCTACACACTGTCGCATGCATCAGTAGACACACGGAGGTGATATTATACGTACCTAGCACGATGGTATCGGCGGCGTGCACACACAGTGGATAGAGCACGTGTAGCCAGGCGGAGGGCGTGTCGCACTCGCGCTACACACTGTCGCATGCATCAGTAGACACACGCAGGTGATATTATACGTACCTAGCACGATGGTATCGGCGGCGTGCACACACAGTGGATAGAGCACGTGTAGCCAGGCGGAGGGCGTGTCGCACTCGCGCTACACACTGTCGCATGCATCAGTAGACACACGCAGGTGATATTATACGTACCTAGCACGATGGTATCGGCGGCGTGCACACACAGTGGATAGAGCACGTGTAGCCAGGCGGAGGGCGTGTCGCACTCGCGCTACACACTGTCGCATGCATCAGTAGACACACGTAGGTGATATTATACGTACCTAGCACGATGGTATCGGCGGCGTGCACACACAGTGGATAGAGCACGTGTAGCCAGGCGGAGGGCGTGTCGCACTCGCGCTACACACTGTCGCATGCATCAGTAGACACACGCAGGTGATATTATACGTACCTAGCACGATGGTATCGGCGGCGTGCACACACAGTGGATAGAGCACGTGTAGCCAGGCGGCCGGGAGGGCGTGTCGCGCGAGACACTGTCGCATCAGTAGACGCAAGTGATCTTCGCCTGACACGACGATCGCTTTGCATATGTTGCGTGCTTCTGTCGATACTGGGCAACCCACGTTTTTTTCCATTAGAGAAATATTTATTAAACCATCGACATAAATGACAAAAAAAAGGAAAACAGCATAGCACTAAAATTATGAATACTTTCGAATGTTGGTAAAAATTAAATACATATTCACCTTCATTTTGTTCTATGACAGGCGCCTCTTCTTCACTAGACGAAGATTTCTTCTCTGAAACAATTCGTGAATTTAATTTGGAACTTGATTTAGCTCTTATTTATTATTCGTTAAGGTATATTATTGCATGAATACCTGCTTTAGATGTCCTGATCAGCCTTGCGGAGTTGTCTCCAAGGTTGAGATCGAGGCAGTAAGATGAGACGCTCTCGACTAACCTCGTTGATTCCTCCGCTGTGGACGAATGTGCATTTTGACGATAGTTTACATGACCATTGCTTTCTGAAAAATATTTTAATTTATTTAAGGGCTGATTTTTAGGGTTCCTTTGCGGTTCATAGAAGGCACCTTCTCTCCAAATTTCAACCGTGTGGTGCCTGGAATGGTCTCGGAATGAAAACTTTGTGACATGCGGACAGACAGACAGACAGAATGAATCAATAAGGGTTCCGTTTTCGTTTTTCCGTCCCTAAAAATCTCACGGTTATTCATACGGTTCTCACTAATAGAAGGAGTGATTCATGAGGACGATTTAGGTGTATAATTCAGCGCTTTGTGTAAATTGTCTGAAATATGATGATAATTAGAATTGGGATAGTGAAATCGAAAGCTTTGTGGAAAGTCTTAAATCTTATTTAGGAAATACGAAAGAAACCTCTGACATACAAAGCCATTACAATTTAATAGAAAGAGCATTACTAAACAGTCTAAACAAGAACAGCAAACATAAAAAACAACACCAAATATTTAGCGCAAAAACAGAGCAACTAATAAATAAACGCACAGAACTAATCAAAACAAAACCTAAAGATAAAGTAATGAAGAACGAGCTCAGCAAACTGTTTAAAATCACAAACAAATCTATTAAGAAAGATTATAAGAAACATAGGCAAGACATAATCACAAGAAACCTTATGAAATATAAAAGCACCAAAAGAGCTTTCAAAGACCTGAAACTACATAAATCGTGGATACAAAAACTAGAATCCAAATCAAATACAACGAATACAAGAAAAGATGTGATCAACCACGCCACGAAGTTCTATAGGGAACTGTACATGAAAAAATCAGACAATATGGATATAGAAATGCAAGTCAATACTGACACAAGGACCACCATTGAGCCTATAATGGAAAGGGAAGTGTACAACCACATAAGAAAATTGAAATCTGAGAAAAGTCCAGGGCCGGATGGCATAACAAATGAAGCCCTCAAACTAAGTGCTCCTGTTTTACTCCACCACCTGACTCAGCTGTTTAATAATATACTGGATTCCGAAATGGTTCTTCAGCAATGGTGTACTTCGGAAATAATACTTATCTACAAAAAAGGAAGTCCTACGGACATAGGAAACTACAGGCCAATCAGCCTAATGGACAGCACATACAAACTCTTTGCATCTATTATTCTAAGCAGAATATCACCTGGAATCGATGGTTCACAACCTACAGAGCAAGCTGGTTTCCGTTCAGGTTTCAGTACAACAGACCACCTACAAACACTACAGCAAATAATGGAGAAGTACATTGAATTTAACAAAAACCTATACTTAGCATTCATTGACTACAGCAAAGCTTTCGATACTATCAGTCACAGCTCAAGGGAAGCGCTGAAACTCTTCAAGGTCAACCATAAGTACATAAATATCCTGAAATATATCTATGCTCACAGCACTAGCAAGGTTAAGCTAGAAACAAGAGGTGACTCCATAAAGATCGAAAGAGGCGTCCGACAAGGAGACCCTATCTCTCCAAAACTTTTTATTACTGTTTTGGAAAGCATATTTCAAAAAGTTAATCAAATCAAACTGGACTAGAAAAGGCATAAAAATAGGGAAAAAATTTCTCAGCCATCTCAGGTTCGCAGATGATATAGTCCTGCTTACTGAAACTCCGGAAGAATTGGAAGAAATGATATGCGCACTAGATATCGAAAGCTCCATGATAGGCTTGGAAATGAACGCAAGTAAGACCAGACTAATGACAAACAGCATCAGAAAACCTATATGCATCAAAGGAAACAACATAGAATATGTAGAAAACTATATATATCTAGGAAAGCAAGTGTCATTCTCCAAGACGAGCATGGATGAAGAAATACAACGGAGGGCAAACATTACTTGGAAAAAAATCTGGTCTCTAAAAGAAATTCTTAAGGGCCACTACACGCTAAAACTAAAAAAACCGGCCAAGTGCGAGTCTTACTCGCACACAGGGTTCCATAGCCCCTAACAATATACTAACAATATTTTGAACTGTCATTCATTAGTTAGTAGTATTAGTTAATAAACTTCCACTCAACCGCAAAACTAATTTTTTTTTTCATAGTATGTTAATAAAAACAAAGTTACTGCTGCAATTTGATGAAAAAGACCCATATCTTAAAAACCTAAACATCATTATTGAAACCAATTATTGTTGATAGTTTTATTTACGTTCTACAAACCTAAATATTTTCAGAATTTTCCTCCTCTTACTTTAGAAATAAGTAGTGTAGTAAAGTGGTAAAATGTGTGTCCCCACACACAATTTACCACTTTGGAAGTGGCTCTAGCGCATACTATTCAGTTTAGAAAAAAATGATATTAGAAACCTCAATATCATTTTTGAAGACCTATCCATAGATACACCACCCACACGGGGTTGTATGGGGTGTATGGGGTTGATGAAAAAAAAAAAATTTGGTTTTCAGTTCTAAGTATAAATTTATAAAAAATTAAACCCCCAAAATGTATTGTTTTTTTTTCTAATTTTGTATGAAAATCTTAATGCGGTTCACAGAATACATCTTCTTACCAAGTTTCAACAGTATAGTTCTTATAGTTTCGGAATAAAGTGGCTGTGACATACGGACGGACAGACAGACAGACATGACGAATCTATAAGGGTTCCGTTTTTTCCATTCGGCTACGGAACCCTAAAAAGTAGTGATGGAGACTTGCCTGTTACAAAGCTTATTATATGGGTGTCAAACTTGGGTCCACACTAACAGGACAAAACAGAAAATTGTGACTACACAGAGAGCGATGGAAAGAAGCATATTAGGCTTAAGAAAAATACAAAAGGTAAAAAGTGCAAACATCAGAAAAAAGACAAAGCTGACAGATGCTCTTACAAAAGCACTCGCACTAAAATGGCGTTGCGCTGGTCATGTCGCACGTCTCGGTGATGACAGATGGACTATTCAAACCACGAGTTGGGCAGGACCACCGAATAAAAGAAAGGTCGGAAGACCACTCAAAAGATGGTCTGGATGACATTGCGAAGACTGCTGGCTCAAATTGGCTAAATCTTGCCAAGGACCGCGAAAAGTGGGAAAAGATGGAGGAGGCCTTTATCCGCAATGGGACTACATCTCCAACATAATAATAAAAACTAACTAGAATAAGTTACTAACAATACTAACACTCAATTATTAATAAGTACTAAATGTCAGTGTGTAAATTACCTGAGATGAGAAATAAAAGGCTTTTTTATTATTATTTTATGATGATAATTATTGAACATGTCGGAAATAATCATGCGAACTGGTAGCTTCATTCTGCTACCCGTGCCAAGCCGGGGCAAAGTAAATACACGCGTATTTGCTTACGTGATTCATCCTCATCGGTGGCCCGTGGTGGCAGCACGATGGGCTTGTACAGGGCGTAGTCGGCAAACTGAGGCAGTTCCGTCATACAGTCCATATAGCCGGCGCTTAACAGGTTCTGGCATACCAACGTTGCTTGCGCTCTGAAAAAGGAAACCAAACTTACTTCTTAGACTGAAATTCACCAATAATATTGAACGCGATCAGCACAACTAAACCGCTTTAAAGAGCTGTCAGAATCAATATTCCTTTTAGTTTATCGAAGTTTCATTGGTGAAAATCGGCCTTGATCATCGTTGGTACACATATCACATTTGGCAAGGAGATAGATTTTATCCTGGGGAAGGTCGTAGGCATAATATCTTTTTTTGAATACACATATACTTACACATCAAACCACGCGAATGAAGTCACGGGCATCAACTAGCTCCAAATAATAATTTCGTTGTTTTTACAACACAACACAACACACAATACTCAATTCAAAGAAAAAAAAAATACCTAATACATTCTTTATTCCACAAATTAAAGTGTTATTAGTAGACTAGTTTATGCCCTTGGCTTCGCCCGGTTTAGGTCGGTAATTGTCCTACGGGATCGTGCTGGGATAAAAGGTATCCTATGTGTTGATCCAAGTTATAAACTATCTGTGTGCTAAGTTTCATACAAATCCGGCCAGTAGTTTTTGGGTGAAAGAGTAAAAAACCGGCCAAGTGCGAGTCGGACTCGCGCACGAAGGGTTTCGTACCATTATTTATCAAAACGAGAAAAAAATCACTTCGTTGTATAGGAGCCCCCCTTAAATATATATTTTATTCTGTTTTTAGTATTTGTTGTTATAGTAGCAACAGTAATACATAATCTGTAGAAATTTCAACTGCCTAGCTATCACGGTTCATTAGATACAGCCTGGTGACAACAGACGGACGGACGGACGGACGGACAGCGAAGTCTCAGTAATAGGGACCCTATTTGACACACACAACATACATATATTAATATTAGTAGGATTTTTATGGTTGTAAAGCTTATTCACCTCGTCTTATTGTTGGTGTTATCTATGACCCATTGCAGAATGTCACAGCCTCGCCAAACGCCATTGTAGCGGACAAGACGATACCTGAAAATAATAATAAATTATACAGGGTCAAATATTAATGAAAGCAGCGGTGGCCCAGTGGTGGCAGCCCCGACTTACGAGGAGTAAGCCGTGGTTTTGAACCCAGGCAGGCGCATTAATTTGGGTAATTTATTTCATCACCGCTGCCCTCAAAAACGGTGAAGGAAAACATGGTGAGGATACCGGCATGTCCTAGAACTAAAAATTCGAAGACATATGACATCTACCAACCCGCACTGGGCCCGCGTGGTGGATTACAGCCCACTCCCTCTCATAGAGAGGAGGCCTGAGTCCCAGCAGTGGGAACATTACAGGCTGATGATGATGATGAAATATTAATCATCGACACTCCACAGACTTGATGGGTATCGATATCTAAATACAAAAAAAAAAAACCAATGGATAAACTTTTTTGGCCCTGGTAAGAGGCCTTTTCGTCATCTAATCAGCAGGAGCAAGACTCTTTGGACTCTCCTACGACAAACCCATTCTGTTAGGAGAGGCTCAGGAGTAACACACTTGCTCTATGTGTTGGAAAAACCAGTACCTAAACCTCCCATTTTGCACGACAATAACGGGAGATAGTACGAGCCGTGCCAGTTCATTAAAAGGCCCTGTTCACACGTTACCTGTGTTGCTGCGTGTCACCTTTGTTGCTGCGTACTACCTGTGTTGCTGCGTGCTACGTGTGTTGGCACGTGTTACCTGCGCTGCTGCGTGTTACCTGTATTGCTGCGTGCTACCAGTGTTGCTGCGTGCTACCTGTGTTTCTCCGTGCTATTTGTGTTGGTCCGTGCTACCTGTGTTGCTGCGTGCTACCTGTGTTGCTGCGTGCTACCTGTGTTGCTGCATGCTACCTGTGTTGCTGCGTGCTTCCTGTGTTGCTGTGTACTACCTGTGTTGCTGCGTGCTACCTGTGTTGCTGCGTGCTACCTCTGTTACTGCGTGCTACCTGTGTTGCTGCGTGTTACCTGTGTTGCGACGTGTTACCTGAGCTGCTGCATGTAACCTGTGGTGCTGCGTGATAGCTGTGCTGCTGCTTGTTACCTGTTGTTGCTATGTATTACCTTTTTGCTGCGTGTTACCTGTGTGGCTGCGTGGGCAGCATGAAGGTCAGCTGTCGGAACACATCGTGTAGAGCCTCCTTTTGCGACGTGCGCGTTTCACAACGCTCCTCTTGCTCACGGGCGAACATGAAGTTATCGCGTAACTTGCTCGCTTGAGACGACTTGTTCTCAGGGAACTTCACCTGGTAAAAAAGGGTTTTTTTTTAAATCGTCATTTTAATCGGTTAAATAAGTAGAATAATGATACAAATATATGAATACAGGGGATGATAGTTTCTTCGAAACTTCGTCATTTTTAGGGTTCCGTAGCCGAATGGCAAAAAACGGAACCCTTATAGATTCGTCATGTCTGTCTGTCTGTCTGTCCGTCTGTATGTCACAGCCACTTATTTCCGAAACTATAAGAACTATACTGTTGAAACTTGGTAAGTAGATGTATTCTGTAAACCGCATTAGGATTTTCACACAAAAATAGAAAAAAAAAACAATAAATTAAGGGAGTCCCCATACTTAAAACTGAAAACCAAAAAAAAAATTTCATCAAACCCATACGTGTGGGGTATCTATGGATAGGTCTTCAAAAATGATATTGATGTTTCTAATATCATTTTTTTCTAAACTGAATAGTTTGCGCTAGAGCCACTTCCAAAGTGGTAAAATGTGTGTCCCCCCCCTCTAATTTCTAAAGTAAGAGGAGGAAAATTCTGAAAATATTTAGGATTGTAGAACGTAAAAAAAACTATCAACGAAAATTGGTTTCAATAAGATATGATGTTTAGTTTTTGAGATATGGGACTTTTTCATCAAACTGTAGCAGTAACTTTGTTTTTCATAAACATACTATGAAAAACAAATTTAGTTTTGCGGTTGTGTGGAAGTTTACTAACTAATACTACTAACTAATGAATGACAGTTCAGAATATTGTTATTATATTGTTTGGAGCTATGGAACCCTGTGTGCGAGTAAGACTCGCACTTGGCCGGTTTTGTTGATGGAACACAGCTTGTAGACCAAATAAAAGGTGGTAAGGGTAACACAAACCTGTAAGTTTTCCTGTAAAGTCCTCAGATCTGGCGGAATCTCACCCGTCATGTCATTCTCCTTTAGATAACTCAGTACTACATTGCAACAATAATTGCATACTCGTAGTCCGCCGGCACAACCAAATATGTGTCCTGAAGCAAGGAAATATGGTTTTATTTTCATTTATTCTAAGTTCATAAACAAATGTTCTTCTGCTCTGTGTAGCTAAAAGGCTGACATACTAATGTAACATCATTGGCTGATTTTTATGTCACTTAGCCAATCAGAGCAGCTAATATAAGTTTGATTGTTGGTCAACTTCTCTGCCTTGAAAGGCCTCTCCCAAGCAACGCCTCTGAGCCTTACAAACATTATAATATGGATGTAATACAAAAAGATGAAGTAGCATAATTTATTTTATTTACCTGGCACTCGTTGGCTACAGCATCTGGAGCAGAATATCTGTCCACATACGCGGCAGTGGTGTCTCCTTCTGAGCGTACTAAACCTTGTGGCACATTCATAGCACTCGCGAGATATGTCATCGGGCATCCAGTAGCGGGCCAGTTCCGTATCTGCGTACTTTGTACCACCCTGGAAATAAAACTATAATTTACATAAATACTCTCGTCTTACTAACACATTTGTACATGGACTCCGTAAAGCACTGTACCCACATAAAATACTGGGTGTCAAAAAGATCCATCACCAAGTCGGCATCTAAGCATTTGGTACATCAAACCAAGTACTTAATACTGAACAAAGGCAAACAACAGAGCTGTCTAGGTCCCTTTGTACACATGGCGACCAAACAAGCTACATAAAACCAGTTTAAGCACATCTCTCATCATATTGAAAATCTATACATATAACAAGGCCATGTTATACTGGAAATATATAGCTTGATGTGTCACTGTGGTCAGACTGAATTTAAGTCATCAACACAAGGGATAAAGAATTACAACAAATTTAGATAACACAGCAATTTAAGTTAAGTTACTTTGTTATCTAAATTTGTTGTAATTTTAAAGCATGTCGCATGTAGCATGTGTTTTTAAGCATGTTGTGTGTATGTTTGTGTTTTGTGTGTGTGTGTGTTGTGTTTTTGTTTTAATGATGTAAACAATAAAAAAAAATGTGCTTTTTAAGAAACATGTTAAAATGTGTAAGAAAATGATTAAAAAAATAATAATTACTATTTTTATATTTATAGTTGAAAATATTAATAAATTGGTCCTTGACTGAATAAGAAAACACTACAAGTTAGTATTCTAAATGCAGATACAACTACCTTATTCAAGGTCAATTTTCTAAACGCAGCATAGATAAGATAAGTTAGGTAGCCAACTATTTTGTATATTTTAATATACTAGATTCAATCACTGTTTTATTTTTTGCTTTGAATTTTTATTACGAATTTTAAACAATTCAAATAAATTCTGAACGCACAACAGGCAATTACTAGGCTAAATAATACTATGTTCTACTTACGCCAGACCCCATGGCAATGAGACTGCTTATCCTTCTAAGGACGTTAGGCAAACTTCGTCCCTCTAACTCAATAGCGTAGGACCCAGTCTCCGGTTTCCCATTTTCATAATCTTGCTTCTCATCGTCAGTCCGAGGGGCGTCTTTACCGTCGCTCATCGCTCTATTTTGCAAACTATCTGCGCCCTCACTTGGCGAAAATATTGGAAACTTCCATAATTTATTAAAGAACGTCGAGACACCGCTCTGAGCGGACTCTGATTCGTAACGAGGGAATTCTGTAATTTGAGACGTATCATATTTGTCCATAATCAGGAGATTATTGTTGAATATTTAGTAGTAAACATTGATTATATTGAAATGTTTTATGCTTTGTAATTTGAATGTGTCAACAATAGCTGACACAAGAATGACATTGACATAAGCTTGACTGCTGCAGTTTCTCGTTCAGTCAGCTGATTCCTAGAGGTGCACTACAACTCAACTATTCCTCTACGTATACCCCACAACAGTGATCGAGTTGGAAGCGCCAGGGTAACCCGTGATAATTATTTTCTTACGTTTTTATGAATAAGAATGAAGTCACAAGGTGGTTTTTTACCACACACGGAAATTTATTTCTTAAGCAATCACCGATAAATTATGATTATTACTCAGTAATCATAATTTATTGGACACTGCTTGTTTCTAGCCTGATTTCTTCTCACGTGTAGTGTTTCTTTTTAGATTGTGGTTGTCGTCTCAAACTGCAAAAGGTTATGCCATAATATTTTTGACGACTGCCACAAATTGACAAGGCAATGACAACGACAATCGTAGTGACAATTAATAATTGTCAATTTCCTTTCTTGCTGGCTGGGGCTGCGAGGTATCGCGAGTTACATTTTACTATAATTATTTGAATAGACATTTATTAAAACAATGGGAGAAGTGTCGCTGGAAACTGCGGCTTATGCTAAAATCATCTTACACGCTGCTAAATACCCGCACTGTGCTGTAAATGGAGTTCTTTTAGCGGATGCCACAAAAATCCGAGATGGAGCTAAGAATCAGGATTTGGATATTGTGGACACAATTCCGCTGTTCCACCACAGCCATTATTTGTCGCCAATGGCCGAGATAGCTCTTACGCAGGTAATCATGCCTAACAAAACTAGATGTGTTACGTTATGATTTTGTATGACAAATTTTATTGATGGTTGGACTGGTTGGTGGTGTTTGCTTGTAAGAATATGTTTGTAAACTTATAAGCTGTAATTTTTGTTATTGAGATGGCTTGAAGAAATTATATGAGAATATTTTTTTAAATACCAATACTTACTAAACATAATTATTCTGAAAATGATGTAACTAAGATATCAAGAAATGTATGGTTTTGTGTTTGTTGTCATTGCAACTCTCTCTAAATGACACTGCTGAGCTTCTCTATCATTTTAACATTTGTTTCCAAAGATCGAGACTATGGCACAGACAGACAACCGAGTGATAGCCGGCTACTATGCAGCCTGCGAGAACTTCAAAGACAACACCGTTGAGAAGTGCCCTGGGCAGAAGATTGCAGAAAAAATTGCCGAGCACTTCCCGTCTGCTGTCTTTATTGTGGTAAGAACTATTTCAAAAAGCAGTATAAAATATTAATACATATCTGTTATAAAAATTCATCAATGTTTGTCAAGATACTAATCTCTACACACCTGGTTTGACACATCACTTTTTAATATTGATGATGATGACTGGTATGAGGTGACTAAAAACGCAAACAAACAAAACTATTCTGCTTTGAGTGCATGGTAACCAAACCAAACTCTTAGGATCCTGCCATAAATCTCAACTCATGCTTTTTTTCACAAAATTGGCTTCTATTTGTCCATATCTCGCCTGATGTAAAGCAATGCAGTCTAGGATGGAGTTTGCTTGCCTAGACAATACCAATTCACTCAAACTTGAATTCAGATTATAATGTTCAGGGGCAGGGAAGACTGGCAGTTCATACAGTTAAAGTGGGAGCAAAGCGCTTTGTTCGGGTCTAAAGGACTAGAAATCAATCCTGAAAAACAGACATGTGAAAGATTCTTTCCTGATTTCCTCAGGTGGACAATAAGCGGATGATGCAGCATCTAGACACACCTGCTATCAAGTTGCATAAGTACACCGATGGAAGGTGGAAGCCCAAGGATGCCAACAAAGTTATGTTCCGTAAGTAATAACATTTTCCCATGACATGTTTTACATGTTTGATTTGGATGAATTTAAGAGACATACTACTACAAGTTATGTGATTAAAATAACAAATAAAAAAAATTTGGTTGTCTGTAATGTAGCTATAAGGACGATAGTTTAACGTGACTATGTCATAACAGAACATTGATGTAATGATTGCGTACTTTTATGAATAGCAAGCCGAACGCTCAAGCCGATCGTGCTTTTCGCTCGCTCCGATCGTACTAGCCGGCTGATATTGTAATCGATGGTTGAGTTTTCTCTTTTTTTTAAATTCCCTATAAATTAGTTGATGATATTTCCATTTACTCTTCATATTATTATCAGTCATTCGACATCTATTGAACAAGATAGCAACCGACCGAAACACTACTTACCTAAAATGCAACGCGTCATCCGTCATCCTTTTTCGTGCGTGCAGCCGGCGTTCATCGATATATTAGACGTTGTCACTTCAAAAATAAAAATAAAATTATTCAGCACTGCTCTCAATACAGTGAAGAAAAACATTGTGGGGAAACCAGCATATCCTTGATCCCTTATAACAGAGTATCACTGTTCCTCTAACAAAACAAACAAAGAGGAGGCCTGTGTCACAGCAGTGGAAATGATAAAGGATGATTATGGTATGTTTCTCCAAAAGACTACCTCGCCAGTCGTTTCATGCTCAGAAGTGCCACAGCTGAGCATGAAGTCCTGGGTTCGATTCTCAGGTCAGGCAGTGTTATTGGGTTTTTCAATTACGAATTTCTCAATAGCAGCCACGGAGCCCGGATTTTGCTCGTTTGATGGCAATATGCTCACCACCTCTTACATGGGACTTGTACATAACATAACAAAATGTGTGTGTACTATTAGGTACACTTTTGCCAAACCCAACAGACATAAATCATTTTATTAATTTCCATTTTCTATCATATTTTTAATATTCATCTTCTTTTACAGAAACTCCTTACGTCTTAGAGACCGTGTCGCACTTGCTGCAACGTGGCGTCCAAAAAGATCTTGTAGACTTTGACAACTATTTGGATGACCTGTCTCAAGACTGGACCAACCTTGGCATAGAGAAACTGATTGCTAGTATCAACGCTTCGAACACAATTGACTGTAAGGAGGATGAGAAACTCTTCCGATAATGTTAACCGGGTTTAGGGAGAATTACACACAATGTAAGCTATACTTAACAGCAGCCTAACGTGGTAAGAGTGCGATATAGATTGTGACGTCACGGGCGGGCGTCGTGACGTCACGGCACGCTGTCTGCTGTCTTACCACGCGGTGGAGGTAGTTAGTTTTGAGTTCGATAGTGTTTGTGATGGTTTAGTTTACTTTGTGGTGTTAGAGTAATTTATTATACATATTATGTTACTTGAATATACGAATTTTATGTTTAACATGTGTTATGGAATGTTGTAGGATGCATTTACATTTGTAGTCATGTGTTTATTGTTCCAATTTTTAACACTATTCCTTCAAAATCAGTGCACTTCGATATTTTAATAATTCTGTCGTACTACTTTGTAAAGAGAAATAAAAGTTGAATTGAAATGTATAATGATACCTGAAATAAGTGGTTAAAAGAATTTTTGGCATAGCTTCTTTTTTCGCCTCAAAACACATTGATAGATGTTTCAGTTTCATTAGCAAAATTATTTAAAGTTACTAATGGTATTATGGTGTGAAACATTTCAACAATTTTATGAAAATCAAAATAAAGCTCTGGCGAAGCTGAGGTGAAAACCGCACGAAATGCAACTACGTTTGTAGATTGATTCAATAATTAAGAAGTCACGCGGTTACTTTACTCGTACAGTTAGTTGAATCGGCACAATCGAGGCCTTTACCCCGAGCAGGATTTGCTTCAGTGTGGCCGAAGCTTTATGCAGGAAATGCAAACTGATTTAAGGTGGAAGCGATACAGTCGCTCTCGAAATTCATATTTTATTTATAAACTTAAGGGGGTTGTATTGATGATTTTAATGATTACAATAGGGGATAATCACTATTTTTTTTTCTTTGTATGTCGGGTAGGTTATTGAAAAGTATTGGACACGTATTTTTTCTTTATTCACGTGGTTTAAAATTACGGAGATTATATTGAGTTGAAATGGCGCTTGAGTTCACGTGTAGGTAATTTTTATACCTACTTGTGACGTAGTGAGCCCCCACTCCAACTTTAGTGAGTTTTAGATATTTTGATAACACAAAAAATACGTGTATAATATTTTTGTATTACCTGTCTGACGGACAATTAAATAGAATTTCGTTCTCTTTACCCTTTTCTGTAAGGCCATATTTGTTACGGCCGCGAATCATATTTTGATTAACATACAACCTGACACTGCCGTGCAAATGGCAAAATTCGTAAGTAAATTTGAATTTCGATGGCCACCCTTTCACTTCCACTTTAATATTAATAAGTATTTAAATGTTTGAAACTTCGATATGTTATTGTTATATTTAAATTCATTCCTTAGTTTAAGTGAATTTTTATTATACTATCAGTCGACGTACCAAGTGTCCCTTCCAAAATGATCGTCGAGGGATATGAGAGCGTTGCGATGATATTGTTCGGCGAACCAGAACGCATGATCGCGTTGACGCCTTCCAGTTTACCGAACAGTATAAAAATGCGCCGATCACTTTGGCTAAGACGCGACCGTACTGTATTAATATTGCAAGCACGTATTTTGTGTTCTGCACTCCTTTTCTGTCTTCTGTCGGATACAAGCTACCAATGAATATTTGATTTCTATATAACCAGTATGGAATCAGCCACTCCCTGCGCAGACGTAAACTGTGTCCGGTCGCCGCTACAGGACACAGCAACTACGGTTTCCTGTGACGTTGTGCCGTGTCGGTAACAAAAAGTGTCTACATTTGCGCAGCCCCTATAGGCTGGAAGGGACACCGATGCTAAAACGGGTATCGGATTCTGAACCGAAAAAAAAGAACCAGCTTTTTGTTACAAAGCCGCAATAGCTAACGGAGTAAACGTATGGAACCACTGGTTTTTGTAAAACTACTGCTGCAGTTGGTTTTATCATCATCATCAGCCTATAATGTTCCCACTGCTGGGACACAGGCCTCTCAATGAGAGGGAGTGGGCTGTAATCCACCACGCGGGCCCAGTGCGGGTTGGTAGATGTCACATGTCTTCGAATTTTTTGTTCTAGGATTAGGACGTGTCGGATTCCTCACGATGTTTTCCTTCACTGTTAAATCAAATCATCTTTATTTGTGAACACAGGTATTGAAAAAAGGTCTTATTCATACAGTTTTGTTGAACTCTATGTCCTACCAATGTTTTGAGAGCAGCTGTGATGAAATAATGCAAAATTCCTGGGTGTAACAATTGATGAGCATTTTACTTGGAAGAATCACATCGAAATAATTTTTTAAAAAAAACAATCAATTCGTAATTAATGTATTCAAAATGCAGTGGTCTGACTCATGCAGACCTATATTCAAGTCGCACAATCTATTGACCGTCCCATGCATTTATATTTACGAAGTTGCCAGGTTTGTGAGGTCCAATCTTGAACTATTCGAACGGAAAGATAACACAAATAAAAGGAAACCTACACATTTAGATTTTGAAATGCCCGTTCCAAAGCTAGAACTTTTTCGGCGGAGCTGCGTTTACATGGCCCCCCTAATCTACAAATGCCTTGCCTAGGTCAATTATTCAACTACCCTTCAATAAGTTTTGTGTTGCGTTGCGGAAGTGGTTGTTACAAGAGTGTTTTTATTCGATAGATGAGTACTTTCAAAAACGTCCCTGTAAATTTTATACATTAAAGCACAGATATGTTTAACTGGATGCTGTAGAATCTAACATTGTTAAGTAGCTATATCTAAATTGACAAAATGTAGTTACCTAGTAATTAATATATTAAGTGTTGAATCTTGTACTTTTGCATGCTATATATTGGCCAAATGTGTGATACAATATATATATTATATAAGAACTTCATGTACCTACCATATTTGATGCAATAAATGAATGAATTGAATAAATTACACAAAGTAATGCGCCTGCCTGGGTTCGATCCTACGACTTACTGCTCGTAAGTCGGGGCTGCCATCACTGGGCCACCCCCGCTCGTCGGTTTTATACCGAGGAATAATTTCTGTGGGGCGGGGTTCAGAACTTCAGAATGATGTACTGAACACGGAGCACGTTTTAGCGACGGTATATCTTCCACCTTGTAAAACTGCGTCAGTGAAAAGTCAAAGCATTTTATGCTTATAACAGATGAGTGTGTAAGAAACGTTTATTTCAATAAAATATCCACAATTATGACCAGCTCGTGTTTAATTTTTTTTAAAGACCATCAAAGTATTCTTCGATCAATTTCCTGCATTTACTCATGCCGCTTAAATCGCCAGCTTTGCCTTGAAATTTTCCGTTTTTGAACGCACCTTTGCAGTTTAGTAGCTGTGTAATTCTGTAAAAATAGAAGTTGTATACATACTTAAAATACATATTATTAATGCATTAAAAAAAATTACACAAAAATACGGACTTTATGTCTTAGGCATTTTCTGCCAGTCAACCAAGGGTGAGGGAGTCCTAATTTTATTAGTCTAAAAGCCTTTAGGAAATGTAATCAAATAAAAAGATTTTAAGGACCCAAAGAATCTTTAAAATACCAGCCAAGTGCGAGTCGGACTCGCGCACGAAGGGTTCCGTACCATTATTTATAAAAACGAGGAAAAAAACACTTTTGTATGGGAGCCCCCTTAAATATATATTTTATTATCTTTTTAGTATTTGTTGTTATAGCGGCAACAGAAATACATAATCTGTAGAAATTTCAACTGCCTAACTATCACGGTTCATGAGATACAGCCTGGAGACAGACGGAAGGACGGACAGCGAAGTATCAGTAGTAAGGTCCCGTTTGACCCTTTAAGTACGGAAGCCTAAAAATCATCATCAGATACAAAACTGACTAACGGTAGATTCACGAAAAAGTAGAGTTAGTGTTATACATGAAATTCTAATATAGATAATGTTCAAATTCGTATAAGCAAATGTGAACAAGCGATGCATTCGAGTACCTATGAAAGATATCATCATCATCATTTCAGCCGAAAGACGTCCACTGCTGGACATAGGCCTCCCCCAAGTGTCGCCACATTGATCGGTCCCGAGCGACTCGCATCCAGCGGATCCCCGAAACCTTCACCAGGTCATCGGTCCACCTAGAGGGAGGCCTTCCAACGCATCGTCTCCCGGTTCGCGGTCGCCATTCCAGAACTTTTCGGCCCCATCGGCCATCTGTTCTGCGAGCAATGTGCCCTGCCCACTGCCACTTAAGTCTGGTAATTCTTCGGGCTACGTCGGTAACCTTGGTTCTCTTGCGATATAGTGGTCATGGCTGAGACCATGGAGGACCTCAGTACAATGCTCGATGACCTCAGTAGAGCTTCCGAAAGAGTGGGTCTTAAAATGAACATGGACAAAACCAGGGTCATGTTGAATGCCCATGTAACACCCACTCCTATCAAGATCGGAGACTCTACTATCGAAGTTGTAGACGATTATGTCTACCTGGGACAAACGGTCCAGTTGGGTAGGTCTAACTTCGAGAAAGAGGTCAATCGTCGAATCCGACTCGGCTGGGCAGCGTTCGGGAAGCTGCGTGGTATCTTCTCGTCCAACTTACCGCAGTGTCTCAAGACAAAGGTTTATGACCAGTGTGTGTTGCCAGTGATTACATACGGGACCGAAACGTGGCCGCTCACAATGGGCCTCATCAGAAGGCTGAAAGTCACCCAGAGGGCAATGGAGAGAGCTATGCTCGGAGTTTCCTTGCGTGATCAAATCAGAAATGAGGACATCCGCAAGATGAAAGATATATTCAGATAAAAAAAAATCACTAGAAGTAAAGTAAAAGTGCATTCTGTGAATCTCACTCTCTTTTTCTTACTGATGGGAAATCATCACATGAACCTTCCCGCTCTGGCCAGAGCGGAAGGGAGTGTCAGACTTGTACTGACTAAAACCCATCCATGTTCCTTCTTAGTCCTTTAAGTTCCAGGGCCACAGTATCTCTTTCGCACAGTCCCGCAGCCCTGGCAGGCATCGGCCCTCTGACACCTTCCGGTTTGCTGACATCTCCTTGAGGCGCGCGTGGAACACGAACGCTCCGTCGTCATAAGACGGACGGACGGTAAGCTAGCCCACTACTCACCGTCCACAGGCTCGCCCTTAGCTTAGATTATTTGCACCCGAATTAGTCAAGTTAAAGTAATCACTTTAGTTTAAGTAATTACTTAAGAATTATCTTAAATAATGACATTTACTCAAGTAAACGGATTTGTTTTTATATGCGGCTGATAGACAACCCTTAAAGCTCCAGCTTCCAGCTCCAAGCTTACTCTGTATGGTGTCGGACGTAAAGAATAGCACCATCCCATATCTTCCCGTGGGTGTCGTAAGAGGCGACTAAGGGATTTGCCAGAGAATGGGCAGCAGCGTTCTCTGTGCTTTTGTAACAACCGTACTGCGATCGCCAATCCGCCTGCCAAGCGTGGCGATTATGGCAACACCCCCCAAAACGTCAATATGACTTGGGTGAGGCCTATGTCCAGCAGTGGACGTCTTTTGGGCTGAAATGATGATGATGATGAAAGCTCCACACGGGTAGGTTCTTGTCATTCTGCCATTATCTTCCTGTCCTACTTAGGCTAGGCATAGTCAAAAAAAGGTATTTACCTAGTACTAACTGGATTGTGGAAGTCAGATAGGCAGTCGCCCCATGTAAAATACTGGTATTCAGCTGCGTCTTGTAAGACTGGAAGCCGACCTCAATATCGTTGGAATAAGGCTAGGCTTATGACTCGAAAAAAGGTACTTACTGAGTGCCCAAAGCATTACAGTGCTCCTCAGGGCCCTGTATAATAATCTGTCCCTCTTTCGGCTTATCCGGATCTTCGGAAACCAGGAACATGAACAAGCCTTCTCCCTCCAAGCCTTTGAGGACTGCGCGGTTAAATTCAGGAGTAGCCTCCTTCTTAAACATGATCACGTAATTAGGCTTCGGAACCGCACGCTTTATTTTATCCACCTCATATTGAGCTAGCTCTTGGAGAACATTTTGAAGGTTCTTGTTCGTGATTTTTAAGTTCTTTTGCAGTTTTTGTACAAGTTCTTCGTGTCTTGACGGTTCGTTTCTGTAATAGATATAAGTTCATTATGGTTATGGAGGGTTAAAATCTAAAAATTGATAAGAACATTTTTCTTTCGTGGGTTCGATGTCGGTTACACTGAAATTAATTTTTATTTTCTCACGAAGCCCGTTTTTGTAAGCTAGCGTCTATTGCCACTAAACAGTTACAAATCCCATTTTATAAGGGGCGACCCCACAATACTAAATAATTACAATACAATAATTATCCCTATTTTTTTTTTTTTTGGTTTTGTATATTATGTACTTAATTAATAATTAACCCTCTTTTTTTTCTTTTGTTTAGATTTAAGTATTTTTTTGTTAATTTTTGTGTATTGTTGTGTGTACTTGTGGCATGTGCCAAATAAACTTATTTTCTTTCTTTCTTTCTCTTCTTTCTAATACGACGACCATGTCGCATGGGTGGTACGTTCGTGGATTCATATATATTCAAGATAAACTGGATGATTCGAGGATCGCTGAGGGCTAAAAGTAGTATAAAAGGTTTCTTACTTGAGTAACGCAGTCAGGGCTCTCTCCCTGTCAGTCATCAATTGGAAGGTTTTAGTGACTCTGTTGCCGACCAGAAACTTGAGGATACTTTTGCCTTTCTTGCCAGGCTCTACTCCTGTCAGCTTTATTATTTGCAGTTGACTGAAACAAAAAAAAATATTTATTTACTAAAGTAGAAACTAAAGATGAAAATACAGTTATATCCTTTTTTTAATTTTATAGATATTCCCTTAGTAATACGGAGGCAAATAAAATTTAATCTGTGCTACGTTTTTTTTTCGGATGGGTAATCATCGTATGACTTCTCCCGCTCTGGGCGGAGCGGAAGGGAGTATCTACTTGTACTGACTAAAACCCATCCATGTTCCTTCTTAGCCCTTTGTGTTAGGGATCTGTACTACCCTTCCCTTTAAATATAAGATCGAGGTAAATGAAACTTGCTCTATGCCATCCTCCACGTCAAACGCCGACGCCGCGATAGCAAAGGGAGAATGGGACCTGGGAGCACTGGCCTCCCAATTTTGGTCCACAATATGCGATCTATCGAGTTTCGCCAACTAATTAAAAAAAACCTGAAAGTACAGTAAAAGTTAGTTCTTACCTCAGATTGGTGACGTGGGTACCGCAACACATATTTTCGTCAATAGTCCCGATAGATATAATTCTGATCGTCTCCATGCAGTCTTTAGGCAGCCCTCTTGTGTGTGCCTGAGAAACGAGATTTGACGAATAAATAAATTAAAAATCTTTTGTAGACAAATATCGTGGTTGCATCATCATCAACTACGTTAGGGCAAGAAGGGTTTCCAGTCGTACCAGATGCAAGATGATGCAGCAGTATGATTACTAGAGCTACTGTTTATCTGACACTCCACAGTCTAGCTACCACTTTCGCTGCCAAGTTCATATAATTAATTTTAACTTGTATGCGCAAATCAATACAGCTACGTATAACGACGATTCGGAAGGCGAGTTGTGGGCACACGAACGAATTATTGTTCCACCCATATGCTGGCTGCTTAGCACCGAATGTGTTAATGGGTAACACGATACCCCGAAGTATGACTGGAAAAGGCTAGCTCTACCTACACAACGTGCGAAAACAGGCGCATAGATACAAGTAGGCACAGATATAGTAGGGGCATAGTTTGCGGCATTTGTCTGAGATCGCCATGCGTCTACGCATATGGCGACCTCAAACAAACATGTTTGTACGAATTCGCTTGATGGAGATGTTGGTCATATGCATACGATATGAGTATGCTAACAGCAGCAACCAAACATCAACCCTATCATTACTATAATAAAGATCACAGTGATGCAAAATCAGAGAACAGTTATTTAGTGCGAGAATAGGTAGGTACTGATGAAGAAAATAGATTACTACACCTCATCCAAGTCAGGATCGGTTACTTTACAAAACTTCACGTTGACTGGCACCGCTTCTTGGATCAGTTGATTGCACCTGTTTTCCGCTTCAGCTATGACGTCACTGCTCACTTTGACTGTGTCCAATTCTATGTAGCTCTCGTCAGAGCCTAGCCACCAGCTCGTTGTGGGCAGATTGTGCTCTTTCTCTAATATTGCAGACAGTAAATGCTGGCCTGAAAACGTGTTTAAAGGATATTATGTAGCATATATTCTGGGGACACAAAATAAACGTATTGCGGCGACCTTAATATGTGCAGAAAGATGATGATGATGTTGAAAGGGTCAAATCAAATTATGATAATATAATAGGTCTTTACCTATGAAATTGCCGTATTGCAGTACAGACTTTTTCAAACAAAAAAAAGTTTTGATTGGCTATGAGTTCTAAATTCAAATTAATTTTGTTTTAAAAATATGACATTCTATTTACAAAATCAGTCTTTTGTTTATTGATTAGCGTTGTATTTTCATTACATTTCAACATTTTTCCTCATAATGGATACTTTGAAATTTCGTGTAATTATGGAATATGAGTTCCGTCGTGGCACCAACGCGGCACAAACGACCCGTAACATCAACGACGTTTACGGAGAGAACTGTACAAACGAACGCACAACCCGTTATTGGTTTGCTCGGTTCCGTTCTGGGAATTTTGACTTGAAAAATGAACCTCTTGGTCGTCCGGAAACTTTGGTCAACAATGATGAATTAAAGGTGATTGTTGAAGCTGATGAAACTCAATCTACAGCTGAGCTGGCAGCAGCTTTTGATGTTAGCATTAAAACAATATTGGTCCATTTGCGACAGATTGGCAAGATAAAAAAGCTTGATAGATGGGTGCCCCACGAACTTAACGATCGCCAGCGCAACGTACGCGTCGAGACTTGCCTTGCGCTGCTTAACAGGCACAGAAATGAAGGAATTTTGAACCGAATTGTTACGTGCGACGAAAAATGGATTCTTTTTGACAATCGAAAGCGCTCAGCAAGTTGGTTAGATCCTGGTTCGGTACCAAAGCAATGTGCAAAACGAAAAATGACCCCTAGAAAGGTGATGGTTACCAGTGGCGAAGGGTCAAAATATTGAAAGGGGAAGCCGAAGAAAAAAATGAGAATTTTAATTGTTTTTCATCATCGGATTTTTCAATTTTCGTTTTGATTATCAGCCAACCCGAAAACCCCGAAAATGACACCCATGACGAAAAAAAACAGAAATTTACGTCGCGCGTCGGCACTATTTTTAATTTTGGTGTCTTTATCAGCAACCACGAAAATGTCACCCATGATAAAAGTACCAAAAATTTTCGAAGGATCTAACTTAATCTTTTTTTCATAACTTATGTAATGGAACGATTAAATACAAAAGAACTATAAAAAATAAAAATATAATATAAAAACCTTTTTGAAACAAGCTTTTATGAATATGAACTGAAAAGAAGAAAATAAATCTTTGAAAAAATTTAAACGATGTAGGCTAATTTTTAACCGACTTCTAAAAAAGGAGGAGGTTCTCAATTCGGATGTTTGTATTTTTTTTTTATGTTTGTTCGCGCATTACTCCGTCGCTTGCGAACCGATTTGAAAAAATCTTTATTTGTTTGAAAGCGTATACTTTCCAAATGGTCCCATGAAAATTTTATCGAAATCAGACAAGCCGTTTCTGAAAAAATCAACAAAAATTAAATATTTCTAACTTTTCGTTTACTCTGCATTGCGTTTTTTGTTCGCGCATAACTCAGTCATTTACGAACCGATTTGGAAAATTATTTTTTTATTCCAGAGCCTATGCTTTCCATTTGGTCCCATAGTCACCAAGTCGGGATCTGATGATGGAATCTTGGCGAAATCGAAGGAACTCTTCAAGTTTTATAGGAAACGTACAGCGATTTTGGTATTTTCTACAACAAGTGAAGCATTTGCGTTCAATAAGAACCATTCTACTATCAGATCTGATGATGAAGCCAAGAGACAGGCACTGGAACTCCATAATAAGACAATGAATCTTAGCTGTGTTTGGGCTTGTTGGAATTGTAACGGTATGCACTTTCCAGGTGTACCACAGACTAACTTTTTGACTTTTCTTATTCAACCTACGTAACAATGTTTTCTCGATGATCAAGGTTCTTATTCAAAATGCGTTGATCATTTCTTTCAATAATTTCTTTTAATCGTTTTCCTTTTTCTCAGTTTCAGTTTGACGCCTTTTCTCACACGAGAAGCATCTTTACTAGGCCTACCCATATTTTATTATTAGATTAAAAATATGTCACTAAAAATTAACAAATAAAAATATTTTTTACAAAAAAAGAAACCGACTTCAAAAAACACTTAACGCACTAAAAAGTTAAAAATAATACTATAACCTACCTATATTAATAAACCTAACCTAACCTACGATTAACCTATAATAACATTTAATAATTCTTTGGAGTCGGTGCCAAGCAATATACGATACCTAAATGACTACATACAGACTAAGGCCAGAAAAAAGCAAAACATAAATCAACAACTTCTATTAATTCATTCAATAATTCTAATTATATTGCTTGGCACCGACTCCAAAGAATTATTAAATTTTATTATAGGTTAATCGTAGGTTAGGTTAGGTTTATTAATATAGGTAGGTTATAGTATTATTTTTAACTTTTTAGTGCGTTAAGTGTTTTTTGAAGTCTGTTTCTTTTTTTGTAAAAAATATTTTTATCACAAAAGCTTGTCGCGTTTGGTTTTTATAGCATTTACCATTCACGCGACAGCTTTCAGGTATTATGTTTATTCATAAAAAGTGAACGCGTAAATTTACAAAGTTTCATATCCGTGCTATCAACCGCTGAGGAGTTCCCTCGTGAGGAGACGATCCTGGCGGTAGGATGAGTTCATGATACAAATCGTGATTATCCATCAAATATGAACTAGTATGCCACGTTACGTGTATGTGCTATTAAATGTTGAGGAGTTCTCTCGTGAGCAGACGATCCTGGCTGCAGGATGAGTTCCTGATACAAATCGTGATTATCCATCAAATATGAACTCGTATGCAAAGTTTCATGTCTGTGCTATTAAAAGTTGAGGAGTTCCCTCGTGAGGAGACGATCCTGGCGCTAGGATGAGTTCATGATACAAATTGTGATTATCCACCAAATATGAACTTGTATGCAAAGTTTCGTGTCTGTGCTATTAAACGTTGAGGAGTTCCCTCGTGAGGAGACGATCCTGACTGCAAGATTAAGTTATGTTTGTCATAAGAATGTATTGTTCTTAGAAACAAAAGTGTGTGGAAAATTTCAGCTCAATCGGACATCGGGAAGTTGTTCTAATTTAACTTTCTATAATACAAACATTGTGGTAACTCGATAAACTTCGGCTTACCTAGTCCCTACAAAACGCTGCTGATACCCGCGAAGTCACGTGTCCGCGTCCATACGAATTTAGTTCTGAATTCTGACACTCGAGCTCCGGCTTACTTTTGGCGCCACATGTTGCTTTCTTTTTTGATATAAAAATGTTGGTATTTTTTTTTCAATCCGATGTATTTATTTCCTGTACTGTAATGTGATAACCACAGATGTGTACATAATTTACTAATTGACTACAGTAGACACTAGACACTACGTACATTGCCTTGTTCCCAAAGGTAAGCCGGCAGGAATCGGCTTCTTAGGTGCCTTCGGGCCTGATGGTTACAGTTTGGTGGTCTAGTGCTGGTGTGATTCATCATAGCTTTTTACAAAACGGCGAGAGCATTACTGCAGATGTGTACATTGAAGAACTGACCACAATGATGGCGAAACTCGCACGTCTGCAACCAGCTTTGGTCAATCGGTCGTCTCCACTGCTACTTCACGACAACGCGCGGCCCCATACTGCACAACAGACCGTCTCTAAGCTGCATGAGTTGGGTTTGGAAGCTCTCCCTCATCCGCCATACTCACCAGATCTTGCGCCTTCCGACTATTACTTTTTCCAAAATTTGGACAACTTTTTAGCGGGAAAAAAATTCAATTCCCGAGAGGCAGTACAAAACGCCTTTGAAGAGTTTGTTGTCTCCCGTCCAGCTGATTTTTTCAAGAAGGGCATCCATAAACTGCCACAGCGTTGGCAAAGATGCATTGATTGCAGGGGTGATTACTTTGAATAAAAGAAATAAATAAGTTCGAAAAAAAATACTTTAACTTTTTTCAAACAAAACGGCAATTTCATAGGTAAAGACCTAATATTAAATTATTATGATGTAAACGGACCTTTCACAAAGTCGTCAACCAAGCATTTTGTACATCAAACTAAGTGACGGATCAACAGACGAGAGACGAAGCGGGGGAGGGTGGGCGCTTCTTAATGCAATCAAGGGAGATATCCAGAATTTTTTATAACAATATACCACGTTTCTTCAGATCTATTGACGAATGACGACTGAAATAAACACTTAGAAGCTGCGCTAGTGCGCTGCGATGGCTCTCTTGCGTTACGTCGTCGTGCGTTGTGGCAACGCAGGTGTGGCATACAATGCGGTGATCCGTTGCTACGACGCAACGCAACGTACTAATGAGGCCACAGCCTAACCACACGAAAAAGAAGAAGACTATTATGGAATACTGCACGCGTAGCATGACCACTGTAGAAACGGGTTGTGTCTACGGAAGAACTCTAAATAAAAAGTTCAAAATAAAAATGGATTGATTTTCAACTGACACAGACACAGGCACAGACAGCACCTTATGTCCTCGACGCAGCTCCAGTTTATCTGACAAGTATACCTGCGCAGGTAAACTCTAGCGTGTATCGCTAGCTTAGACCACGTCAGCAGAGGGCAGTTTTTTATTTTTTAAATTATAACACCAGTTCAGTCCCAATTTAGGATGATGCAATGTCAAAATATAATTATACTTCTTGTATTCAGCTGCATCCGGTTAGACTGGAAGGGAAGCCGACCGCAACATATGTTGTTAAGAAACATCTAGCCAGATGGTCATGATGAAATAGTTCTAGTCGTAATTCAAAACGAACTAGAATAAAATTTTATTTTGCTAACTACATTATTCACTGTACAGTGGGTGCCTGATCACAATATTTGTTGAGTTTATTTGCCTTAGATAGTAGTGTCACTTTCTTATTTAATATGGCGTTTACGTAAATCTCATTTTTCAGGAATGTGTTATTTTGTGTATCCATTATAATGGTACAATAAAACAAACAAAAAACATGGCGCATGACACAGCAAAGGAAACAAATATTTTGAATAGAAAGTTACTTTTAAAAATATCACCTAATGACTGCTAAGATTGAACTTGCAACACTATGTTAGGACTAATAACCTAGATCAGCGTTTCCCAAATGGTGGGTCGCGACCCGGTACCGGGCCATCAAGATAAAATAACCGGTCGCAGTATTTCTGCCTTTTTTTATTTTATTTTTTTATTAAAACTTAATGCATGAATAAAAAAACTGAATAAAGGCGGGCTTAATGCCTTGAGCATGTTCTACCAGTTCACCTTAGAAAAAAATGCTACCTTCGCAGAAAATAGGCGATACCGATCTATTTTACTTAATGTAATCAGCGGGGGAAGAGGTTTTAAAGTATTGAGTGGGTCACTAAGGGCCAGTATGACATTTACCGGGCCATGGCAGAATAATGTTTGCGAAACACTGACCTATATAATAAAAACTTTAACCAAGTTCTAACTTAGTAGTTAGTTACCTGAATGCTGCTGCATGTGATCAAATCGTCTGTCCCAGTCGATCTCCTGTTCCACAACGGTACCCACAGGAATGGGGTCTTTAGTAAAATGCAGTGCCTCGTCACCCTTGCGAAGAACTTGCACTACTTCTGTACTGTTCAACCGGCCAATATCATGGGGCTAAGCAAATAAAATATATACTGTCTCATTCACTTAAAATTTAATTGTAATAGTGCCATTAATATGCAGAGTGGAAAGGACACAAAAGCAAAAAAGGATACCTATTTATTCTGGAGCCCCTTTTATTTATTAATTTTTTTACGGATTGGAAATCATCAAATGACCCTCCCGTTCTCGGCTGAGCGGAAGGGAGTGTCAGACTTGTACTCACTAAAACCCATCCATGTTCCTTATTAGCCCTTTGTGTTCCAGGGCCACGGTATCTCTTTCGAACAGTCCCGCAGCCCTGGCAGGCATTGCCCTCTCGGACCCCTTCCGATTTGCTGACATCTCCTTGAAACGCGCGTGGAATACGACGGAGCCGTCGACACGGCTTATCGTCATAAGACGGACGGACGGTGAGCTAGCCCATTACTGTCCACAGGCCCGCACCTACGGTGGCCGGGGGCCACCCGCGACGCCCGGGGCTTGTCCCGCGGCGGCTGGGACGTGAGGCTCTCTGCCTCTCAGTTACCGCCACCTCTTTTGCTAGCATGACTGCTCCGCAGAATGGCGACGGCTTCCGATGACGTGAGAGGGATCTCACGCCGGACCATGAATTGAACCAGGGCCGAAATTCTGAACACATAAAGTTTTAATAATAAATTTAAACATTTTACCTACACAGTTTTGTTTTAAAAAAAAAAACAAAACTGTGTAGGTATTACACTTTTGTAGGAAACAAATATATTTTTAGGGTTCCGTACCCAAAGGGTCAAACGGGACCCTATTACTGAGACTTCGCTGTCCGTCCGTCCGTCCGTCCGTCTGTCACCAGGCTGTAACTCATGAACCGTGATAGTTAGCCAGTTGAAATTTCTACAGATTATGTATTTCTGTTGACGCTGTAACAACAAATAATAAAACAAAGAAAAAAATAAATATTTAAGGGGGGCTCCCATACAAAAAAGTTTTTATTTTCGTTTTTTTAATTTTAAATTTTTTATAATGGTACGGAACCCTTCGTGCGCGAGTCCGACTCGCACTTGGCTGGTTTTCTTTTAAATAACCAATGAAAAATTTTTATGTAAGGCGTTCAGAATGATGTACTGAATACATAATAACCGTTTTCATGTTGGTGTCCCTTCCACCCTGCATATTAATGGCCCTTTTACAATTAAATTTTAAGTTTCCGCTCTGTATGCTTGAACATTGTTGGTTACATAAACTTTTTGCTTTTACAGCCCAACACATCTTGACAAGTCTGTCAAACTTGCTCTAACATTGATAGGATAAGTTCATATGAAGAAATAGAATAGAATATACTTTATTGTACACCAAAATTAAACCATAATGGTTTTACAATGTGGCTAATTTTTTTGTTACAATGGCGGTCATATTGCTTATTGTGGTATCTTCCAGGCAACCTTTGGATTGACATTACAGACATAAAATAAAAAGGGGGTAGTCAGTGGTATACTGCTCATACTACACAAAATTTTTAAATAATACATACAAGTAAAGTTATTGAATTTATAAATATTACATGAGCGACAAAGTTTTATCAGATCAGAATATTTGGGTTTGTCTCTACCAATCCCGAGATTTGTATTGAGTGCTACATTGCCGGTAGCAATTTGCCACTTTAAATAACTTTACTCGAAAATTGCTACAATATATAACTTACTTGACCACCGCCCGCAGGAAACAGGATTGTATCTTGCAAAGTGACTTGGTATCCTTGAAACTCGGAAGATTTTCCATACTCAACCACTGGCTCAGTTGTTGGTTCACATTTTAAAACTATTGATGAGTACTGAAAAAAATTGAGGAGCAAACTAATCAACCATATTCAAATCTATTTCCAAATGATTTGAAGAAAAACCAACTTTATGACTTTGCAAACTCCGTTGATTTTAAAATGACATTGAAATTGTCATCAAAATACCCTATGTGTATAAATATTAAATTAGTTACCCAAAAAATACATACTTTTATACACCTTTAGAAATTAATTTTTCTAGCAGTTAGTTGTTTTATTAATGAGAGGCTGTCTTTAGCCACTGTCTATCCTGATGATAAGGTAATAACCATAACGTACCCACGATACATTCCTAGAGTGAGGAAACGTTTTAAAAAAAATGAAGGATTAGCTAGGTCATTTTAGCTTATAACACCAGCTTATATAAACTTTATTTATACATGGAAGTAAGCAAATGTTTACAAATAAGATGGTCTGACTATAATAATTTGGTAGCCTGACGTACCTGTTTTAAGAAGCTATCCTCCTGGCACTTAAACACCATGGTTCCTCCTTCCTTCACACTTTATGATGAAATGTTTGGTAAATAGTTCGCTCTTTAGGCTATATTATTATTAAAAGCCGAAATGGGTTTGTTTAAACCGTACAGACTTGTCTAGAAATACAAATAATGGTGCATGACACTTTTTTACTATTTTTAGCTAGTATTCAAATTAAAAATAAAGCCGCTAGGCAATTTAACAAAAAAAGCCTGGCACGGGCACAGCTTTTGAGTTTTTGAGTGTAATTTGTGTGACAGACAAATGACAATGACAGCCAAGTGAAGTAACAGCTGACACCTTTCAATCAGTTTTGAAATTGGAAGCGTGGGTTAGTTCAGAAAGAAGATGTTTGATTTTGGGCTACCATTATGTACACTACATAGATAAATAGGAAAAAAATAGAGAAATATCATAAAAATACTAAAAAAATAATTTGAAGGAGGGTATAGTCGTACAATAATTATCATTTGAAAAGTTTTACGATAACCCTATTTTTAAGGCAGCCATAACAGTTGTTTGACGTTAGACGCCTTGAGAGTTAAGAAGTGGCGTCTTTGAGTCTTTCTTTGCATTGAGTTTGGATTTTATTTTATTTTACTTTATTGGAACATTTAACAGTTACACATTACAATTAAAGTACAACAGTATAAATTTAAAACTAAGTAAACGTGTAACCCACACCAATGTCCGCGAAATAATGGTAAGAAACTAGTTAAATGCGTGCATTAATTTCCCAGAAAATTTAATTTAATTTAAAAGTACTCATATGTAATACAGTGGCAGTAATTATAGAAGGTTACTTTAAAGACTCAATAGCCATCCTTTTGAATTTACAGTGTGTAAGCGTGAAAATATCCAGTTCGATAAAGTGTGTGTTATACGTATCTACGATGCGTCGGAGAGGCGCCCGTGCGCCAGCGTGAGTTCTACACCTTGCAGTGTGAAACAGCCGCGGCACGCGCGCCTCTCGGCGCATTACAGTTCTAGGTACAATGTAACATAGGTTATTGGTAATATCTACACAGTCGAATCTGTTATTACACAGACCATGAAGCATCATGGCCATCAGCAGGCTGCGTCTTGACTCCAAGCTTTGTAATTTATAATGTTTTAATAATTGTATGTATGGTAATTTGGACTTAGTGCATCTGTAGTGCATGGCACGTAAATATTTTTTTTGAACCATTTCAATTCTTTTTATATATACATCAAAAATGGGACTCCAAATCGGTACTGCAAATTCCAATTGAGAGCGGACCAACGTTTTGTATAGAAGTAGAAAAGTAGACGGTCTTTTGAAGTCGTTTGAAGAACGCATGACAAAACCAAACATACGATACGCCTTGTTAACAATGTTATCAATATGAAGATTAAAGTGCAATTTTGAGTCCATTACAACCCCAAGATCTCGTATGTGCTCGACTCTTTGCAAGTAGATACCATGAAGACTATAATTAAATATTATGATGTTTTGTTTTGTTTTGTTCGTCGGATTGAACTTGTTGTTCTGTTAAACCAAACCAAACAAACCAAAACCGAGATTTTTGAAATTCCAGTTGTTTTGTTTACTAAAGCAGTTACGACAATTACATTTGATTGACGTGTTTCGTAATACACGTCAATCAAATGTCTTTGTCAAAATGACATTTTTCGCCTGATCACGTGCTGGTCTGATCCACCATGTTTAATTTTAATGTTGTGTTGCTCTCTTTGACCAAGTTAATTTGAATGTACATTAAAACGAAGTGAAATTAAAGAAAATTGATAGTAAAAAACGGTTACTGTATTATTTAGCAATATTTTCATATAGTGTACATAGTGCTAACCCAGGCTCCATACATTTCTGGAACATCTTCTTTTAATAGTTTGGTTTCGCCAAAACAACTTAGTTTGAAACTTTGGACCCCAAGTTTTCGGGGTAAAAATTGTTACAAATTAGGTCTAGTATCACCCATTTCAAGGAATGCACCCAAATACCAATCACCTTGTATGTGTCATTCATTACTTCCCAGAATTTAATCCGTATTAGTTTTGGATTAGGCCATGTGTGTGTCGTAAATTATAATATGCCTTTTAAATATTGTTTATTAAGTCTCCGTGATACTATGCAATGTTTATGTTACATTCATTCTAGTTTTAAGTAAACTTGCTGCGCCCTAACAAAATCACATGCTCATTAGTTTTAAAGTAAGCCAGTAACTGTGTGTACAGCTTGGCAAAAAAGAGTGTGGAATAAATGATGTCGCCAGTATCGCAACTGTGGCAACCCGTAATACTACGAATCAACAGATTTTGATACTAGTTATTTTTAGGTATATGATCCTAATTCCAAGTGGGTGGTTCAGTCCCTCGGACGCTAAGCAAACACCATGGAAGGCTTCAATGTCCAGTACGATTTTTAGTTCCAACTGTCACCGCGTCAGACTCTTTTTTGCCAAGCTGTACCTACATACATTTTGAAATAAATTAATAAATGTTAGTTGCTGCACCAGCACTATCAATTTATTTTCACTTGCTAGGAGGTCTGTGCTTTCGACACCAAAGAGTAGAATAATAATTACAAACGGATGTAAAACTATAAAATAAAACCGTTTTTCATTTATGTATAGATCTTTATTTTTTATTGTTTGTATAATTCTTGATTGCTTGATCTATAACAGATATAGTGAAGTCGACGTCCTCTTTGTTGATGCACATCGGTGGTTTTATCCTCATTACCTGTGAAATTGTAAATTTAATTATGTATAAAATGTATTCTTGCCAATTTTTTAAGGATAATGCCTCCAGAGATATAACATTAATCTGTTTTAACGTCGTATAACTCTTTTCTTTTATTTAAATATAAGGATTCTATTTGGCTGCTTTATAATCACAAAAAATACTGTTTATATAGGATTGGTCAAACAGATGCTCATCAATTTCGGACTCGTAAGATCCTTCAGTAAAATACATACACGTCCGTGTCCGGTATCCACCGGTCACTGGTCCGGTCCGTACCGGCTTCACAAAACCTTAACTTTGGACACATGCTGACCGGTCGCTGACTTTGTAGTACATCCAATCAGTCAACAACACTAGTACACACGGCGATTCATCAAGCTAACATAACGTTACCAGTGTACCAAGAGAATAATTTTCTTAAGAACTTATGTAACCAATATTCTTGCAAACAAATATATCATTCATTCAACATGACTTCTCTTTATATAACATTTACCGAATAATGAGAGATCTGCATAAATTGGTTTCGTCTAGCTTGATTGGTCGTCGTGCGTATAGTATGACCACTTTAAGTGTGCAGTTCAAGGTGGCGCTGCATGTCAAGAAAATTTGCATCCAATATGTCAAACTTGGTACATTCATTTAAATTCTGTGTTTTCCCGCCTGCGCAGATAAGTTGGTTAAAGTGTACAATCGTGATTCTTTTGGTGTTTAAAGGACATTTTCAAGATGGCGCGGCTATTGTTCGTATTGTCTTTGGTTATGGTATGGAAAAAAATAAAAAGGCGGCGATAGTTCCGACTGCTAAAGACACCAAAGTTACCGAAGCGATTGCCATGACTTACATTGCTCCATCTTCCCCCGCGTCCTATAAGTACTCCCATGTCCTTTATATCTTCATGAATGGCGTTCACGTCAGCTACGTTCAAGGGTTCCTTGGTTCCCGGTACGACGTACTCGAAGCCTAGCATCAGGCCCTTCCCGCGAACGTCACCGATCACTGGATGTATCTTTTGCAACTGCATCAGTTGTTCGATGAAGTACTTGCCGGTTTCTTTGCAATTCTTTTGTAATTCTTCCTCTTCTATCACCTGAAATTGCGTTACGAGCGTAAGATTAACCAATTAAGGTGCTCCCTCATCGGGCACCTTTATTGGTTAATCTTAAAGTTCAGATTCGAGCATTAGTTGCACCAGCACGCGCAGCATGACCGCTGTAGAAATGGGCTATGTCGACGGAAGAATCGACAAACTGACACTTTGTCATTATGTCGATTCTTCCGTAAATAAAACTCGTTTATACAGTGGCCATGCTACGCGTGCAGGAACTTAGGACAACCGAGCATTGTGCGCAACCTGTAACGATCAAATTTGTAACATTCACTTTTTTTGTGTTCAAAATTGCCTATTTGCGTTTATTCCCCGTCGTCCCCACGTCGTCGTCCCCACTGGGTACGAATGGGAAAAAAAAGTTTCGTTCCTCCCCAGTGGTGACGATTCGAACTTTTTATTTCCCACTCGTTCCGCTACAGACCGAGAGACATCAAAACATTTTATATTCGCCTAAAAAGCATAGTCGACGTAGCCCCGCTAAGCGGGGCTCCTATTTCTGTCTGCAGGGTTTACAAGAATCTCACACGAAGGGGAAGTCGAGGTCTTAGTCATCCGCCGCCAGCCCCTTCGAACCTAACCTGTCCGAGTCGGGGTGCCCCAAGTCCAGAGCTCGCTTCGCTCGCTCTTGCATCCAAATTCTGTATTTTGCCTCTCGGTCTATAGCGGAACGAGTGGGAAATAAAAAGTTCCAATCGTCACCACTGGGGTGGAACGAAACTTTTTTCCAATTCCCATCGACCGGGAATAACCGTTTATTTATACCCGTTTGATGAAAATAGGCTCGCCCCTAGGTACACCCTGGGCTGGCTAAACCTTCGGGGAAATACACATGTGATGTTATATAATATAAAACTTGTTCTTAAGTCCCACTACTAGTACACATCGGAGAGTATGCGTGTAGATACGTTATGCATATTTCAAAAGATTAATTTCATAGCAAAATTACGTCCAAAACAGCTTTCCCCACTGCTCCGGCCATAGGGTTGCCGCCAAAAGTGTTGAAATACGTCGCTCCGGTGTGCGAAGCTGCTATCTCCTTCGTGGTGACAACAGCAGCCATTGGGAACCCATTGCCTATGCCTTTGGCCATTGTCACAATGTCGGGTACCACCCGGTGGTTTTCGAAACCCCAGAAAGCGTCTCCGGTACGTCCAAAACCGGTTTGAACCTTAAAACAACAAAAGAAGATTTAGATTAAAATATTCATAAAAAAATATAAGTCAGCCTTTATTGTTTTACTGTTGAGGCTCCGGCGCGGCGTCCTTCTTGCAACAGATATCGAGACATAATCCACCCAGCACTCGTAGCATGACCGCCGTGGAAACGGGCTTTGTCGACGGAAGAATCGACAAACTGACAAATTGTCATTGTGTATCTGTCATTATGTCGATTCTTCCGTAGATAAAACTCGTTTCTACAGTGGTCATGCTACGCGTGCTGTACCTACGTGTTGTTGGATGTCAAATGAAAGACCTCAGGCCCGTTTTGCAATCCCACGCCACGCGTCAACAGTGGCGGATTTACCAGCAGGCTGAGTAGGCTGGAGCCTTTGGCGGCAGATTTTGGGGCGGCAAATTTGGGGACCGAATTTCTTTATTTTTTTGCTACCTCGTAGAAATCAAAAAAAATTCTGCATGGTGGTTTTCTGATGTTTTACAGATAAAAGTCTGCAACATTCATTACTCATACTCTGAAAGTAGGTCTTAAGTTGCCAGAGGAGTGGGATGAAAGTAATACTTTTCATCCCTAGGGAGAATCGCTTTCAACTGACTTATCGCGAATTATATAAAAAAACTACTTCTATTTTGACATTTTTACTGAACCATGTTTCAACTTTCAATGCAGCCACGATGTAAAATTGAAATCTTTAAGTTTAGTATTGATTAAAGAATATATAAGTATTTTTAAATAACTTTATTATAATTTAGTTTCAACAATTTCTTTTAAGAAATAGAGTTGGGCAAAATATTTACCATTTTTTCAATGATGAAAATGAAAAATATGGGCTGAATAGCTGGCTGGCCACAGAAAAAAACAAAATAGGTGGCTTTAGCTAATCATGTTTTTATTTTTACTTTCCTTGTATTCGTAATGAAAAGCACTGTGTTTACCTCGGGTTAAAGACTTATTTAGTCCCTCGAACTATTGGCACCCTCACTTCATTCGGGCGCCAAACCCCGTCTTGGGACTAAATAAGTTACTTTCACCCCTGGGGTAACAATGTACTATTGCGGCACTGGTATTGGATGACTTTCCCCTCTCAATTGTCATTGTACATTCGGTGTAGCAAACTTCCATATTCTAGAGTAAAACAGCTATATCGCCGCCCCCCTACCAGTAATCGGCCTCTGCGCTCTCAGCCCACACTATGTATGAGAGAAAAGAGTGAAATTGCAGAAAATCCTAGTTCTAGAGCTATTCATAGCTCAATCATTGATTAGCTCAAAAATAAACCGAAAAATTATCTTACGCGCAATTTCAACCAAATTGGTGGATTGTAAAAATAACCTAGAACATGAAAATTGTAGAGGCAAGGGTGGCAAAGACTTTATAGCCTATACCTTGAAAATTGCGAGTCAAGCACGTTTTTAATTTGTTTTCTTCGCATGAGCAGGCTCTTTCATTTGTTTTCTCTGCAGTCACCATCGTGTTGACGGTGAAGCTCGTGCCCAAAAGAAAAATAACCTATATAACTTACTTCATCAGCCACATACAAGCCACCATATTTCTTGACGAGCTGGTCGGCTTTCTTCAGGTATCCTTTAGGGAACTGCACGGTGCCGTTGACTCCTTGTATCGACTCCGCGAACAAAGCTGCCAAACGTCCCTTGGGTATCGAGTTTTCTAGAAGCTGTCAAATAGAATGGGAAAAACTTTAGAAGGTAAAGGTGCCAAAATGGCAGCCGATCGACACTAGATGCTTGATTATCCAAAAATAAATAAATTATAATCAAAATCATTTATTTTAAATAGGCCAGTTACAAGCACTTTTGAATGGTCGAACAACAATAAAAATGAAGCTACAGTCCCAGTCACAAGACATAATAACTGTGAAATTATTGTAGTTGCCCATTCCAAAGCGTAGATCTCTATGGAGAAGAAAGGGCAAGAAACTCCATGGACACTCTTTTAAATCAGAATCTTGTTACAAAAACCTTGGTTACACCCATCATTCATGTTGAGATGGAACATTATGTGAGAACGACGATGTAGCAAGGCTTGCACGTTAAAAGTGTCCATAGTAAAAACAAAAAGAACAATTAAAAGATAAAATAATTAGTTTGAAATGAGCCGTGGCAGCTCAGAGACGACCAGGCACAACTGACAGCGCCCGTCCACGAACATGACGCATGGATCAGCCATCATTCAACTCAACCATTTTGAAGGGAACGAAATTGGGGATGGGTCAGGCCGGGAAGCAAAATCGTATAAAAATGCTTATTTTGTTGTCGGGCCAAATCGAACACATGTGTAGCAAGCCTCACAATGTCTTTCACAGACCTAGCGAGTAGAAAAAGGTTACCGGCCTTCGACTTACCGTGATTTTACACTAAAGCCACTAATAGTCAACCTTCCTATTCTTGATTGAAAGAGTCAGCTATAAGATCTCTAGCCACGTTCTACAATTACCTCGTTTAGTTGGTTAACATATTTGTCTGAAGTCACGCAGTCGCCGGGACAGGCACACGCTCCGGGCGCCTGAGACAACGAGTCTCGACACCCACCCCAAATGCCGCGGTAAGGGTCCGGTAACATGGTCTGAAAACAAAGATAAGAAAAAGAATTGAGCAACTTGTTTAAATATAAGCTCACCTTGTTCTAGAGGCAACCTTGAAAATACGAAGAAAAGTAGAAAACAAGAGACCATCCAAGACCCAAAACTTCGTGGAACTTAGACATGATTATAAATTTCGAACTTACGTGATAAAATCCAGGAGGTACCGGTACTTTCATTCTGTAAGATTGGGTGGCGGTAAGTCCCATCAGAGCGGTTGAGTAGCCATGGTAGCTGCTCTGAAGGGACACCACGTCATGGTTGCCGGTGTAGGCCTTCGCCAGCAAGGTAGCGAGATCATTCGCTTCGCTGCCACTGTTCACGAGGTAAACAACCTGGAATGTTTCATGGCATTAAAGGTAGAAGGTGCTGTCGAAACCTAGGCTAAGATCGCTAAACGTTACTAATAAGGTCTAAAAGTTTAAGGATAAATATTAGAGATGTGCCGACTATGACTATGGTCGACTAGCCGATTAGTCGGTTGTAAAGAGACCGACTAGTCGGCCGAGCTGGTGTGTATTTCTCAATAAAATGTACTTATAGGAGGATTGACTTTCCTTGTGACATGATTATTTTAATTGAGCTATTTCACTTTAATGTACAATAACTGTTGTATTTATATTTTCACCCAAAAACATCGCTCTGACCAGCGCAAAATCAAAAACCGGCCAAAAGTGCGAGTCGGACTCGCGGACTACGGGTTTCGTACCATTATCCACCTGGGCCTGGGGTCATATCGAGCACCCCTGCTACTCTCCCTGCACAGCCTCTGCCTACAAAGGCAACAGATCAGGCTGATCATGACGGTTTCGTTAAGGTGCAAAGGAGGAAGCACCGTCAGCGAAGCTGTAAGAACCGCTGCGGCAAGGCTCCTGTGGAGCCTGACGTAAAACTGCGTGCCGCGAAGCCGAACACTCCGGTGTACATCTCTCGTCTACACTTCACAACTGAGGCAGAGAACATCGAGGAGTACGTGCGCCAGAGATTGAAGTACACGCCAAGAGTACCTACAGCTGCTGGAGTCGCGCCGCAACGTCATTTTCAAGGCGTTTGTAGTGCGCATACCAACATGTTATCTCCATTTGGTGTAGGAAGAAAGGTTTTGGCCGCAGGATGTGGTGTTCCGTCGCTTCCGCTGACAAATTCCACACGAACGCACACAACATCGTGCAAGTGAAGTGTTACTAACATAATTTTAAGTTTTATGTATTATCACAATTGTTATAGTATGTATATTTAGGTTAAGGTATTTATCTATGGGTCGTTGTAACCTGAAAATAAATGACAAAACATACAATTTACATTTTGAAATATTTTTACAGAATTATATACAAAAAGATTAAGAAAATATAAAAAATAGTAGCCCACCGGACTCGGGAACAGGGTCCGGGCTACCGGTGGTCAGGGCTCTTGAGAGAGGAACCTCCTAACAATACGTGCCGTGTCCAGAAGTACTGCTTTCTGAATCAAGCCCTTGATCCAGCTGCCAAGCGAAAGACTTCGCAGGTTTTGGTCGAAGCTTTTGGCTATTAAGCCATTGGCCGACACGACTATCGGCACAATGACTGCTGGTCTCACGTCCTACGTGTCGATAACCTCGCGAGCCAGATCAAGATATTTGAATTGCTTATCTTTCTCTGCTTTCACGAGGTTCTCGTCATGCGGGATCGTTATATCAATAATCATTGCGCGACGCTCCAATCGATCTATCAACACAATGTCAGGTTTATTGGCAACAATAGTCCTGTCAGTGATGATAGGTCGATACCAATACAACGTGATATTACCATAATCGAGAACTGGGTCGGGCGCATACTTATAGTATGGCACTTCTGATTCCACTAGGTTGTATTTCAAAGCAAGTTGCTGGTGGATAATCCTAACGACGAGGTTGTGTCTATGCAAGTACTCTCCGTTAGCCAGACGAGGAGAACTAGAAATAATATGTTTCATGGACTCACCCGGACGGTGGCATGCCCGACACACCTCAACCGTCCCGTCCCTAATAATATGTTTCCAGTAGTTGTTCGTCAACATAACTTCGTCCATAATCGCACAGACAAAACCTTCAGTTTCCCCAAAAAGGTCGCCGAAACGTAGCAAGGACACGGACGCTAGCAAATCTATATCCGGCCCATGTAGAAGCCGGTAGAAGCGCCCGTGAAGCTCCATGCTCTGCCATACCTCCCTGCGATCATTAGTGTCTAATACTACAGGCTTGCGCCAGTTCTCGTTAGCCAAGAAGAGCGGGGTAAGGCCCTTGTCCATTGAGACCACATCTCGGTGCATCCCCACGTCGGCTCCAAGGAAGTATTCCCTGAGACTGCATACCTCACGGTTGTGTAGGGTCTTAGCATTTAAGTAGCCACTACCCCCACACTTCCGCGGGATATACATACAGTCTCATCACCGACGACCGTGGGTGATGCATCCGATTTGCGATCAGCAGTACACGGACCTTTCTTCTAGGGCATCAAGTTCTGTCTGAGTCCATTTGAGTATGCCGAAAGAATACATCAAAACCGGCATGACCCAACCGTTGAAGGCGCGCACCTTGTTTCCGCCTGACAAAAGACTGCTTAGCACCTTATTCAGGCGGCCAAAGAAACGTTCCCTCAACGATTGTTTCATGTCAGCAGTATTGATGCCTATTGCTTCCGACATAAACAAATACTTGTAGGTTTCTGTTGAGGAAAGGGATATAAGGTGTACGGAATCCGAGAGTTGAGTTGCCACGGATTCCCTAATCTCCCCTCTCTTCACATGCATGACTGCACATTTTTCCACACCAAATTCCATCCTGATGGCGCTACTGAAAGTTTCAGTTACCTTCAGTAGCTTCATCAGTTGCAAATTGTTGGGGGCAAAGATTTTCAGATCATCCATGTAAGAAGGTGAGATATGACCTGACCACCTCTCCTCAACCGATAGCCTAGACCTGAACCCTTCAGCAGTGTGCTAAGAGGCTTCAAGGCTAGACAAAACCACAATGGACTCAGACTATCACCCTGAAATATACCACGCTCGATCTTTATCGGTTCGCTATTCCCCTGCATCTATCGACATCCTGAATAGCGAAGGTCCGTCCTCCATTGCCCCATACACGACTTAAGGAAGGCACGAAGAGTTATCATAGCTATCGCGAATTGTGTGTGACCTTGATGTGGCCTACGTGACCTCTTCTCATACAGAGAAGGCATAAACACTACACCAGTCACAACGCATGCTCAAGGCGGTTTGGCTACTTATTCAGTCCAATTTCTTCAATGTTTTATCCATACTCAACGAATAATTACCTACCTAAAAGGTAACAATTTGCCTGAACAGACGTAAAAAGGAACAAAATAAAAGAATCGGTATTAAAAAAAACTGAAAAACCCGACTGTAAAGACTGAAATTTATGCAGAAAACAAGCGCATTTTATATAAAATAAAAGTTGTGACTGGGCGAGACACTTTTGACTAGGTATAAAATAATGAAAATGGAATGAGCCTGCTTCCAACTTTTGTCGGGTAAACGACTGACTCCCCCTTCTCTCTCACAGAGAGGGTAGCCTGAACATAATCAAACTATAACGTCCCCACTGTTGGGATGAAAGCCGCCTTTCACTAAGCCGGGTGGGCCGTAACCATAGTCGGACGCGGACCCAATGCAAGTTGGTTGAAGCCACATATATTTGGTTTTAGGACGTACCGCTTTGCCCACGCTGTTTGCTTTCAACGTTTTATAACCAGCGGTGATGAAATAATTACACAAACTGACGTGCCTGGCTGGGTTCGAAAGTGGCGTGCCTAGAGGAAAACAATACGAGCACACTGTTCAGAAACTAAAATCATGAAGATGTTGAAGGGTTATAAGAGCAAGCCAAGCTTTTAGGCTTGTATGGAAGTACCGCTACTCTTTGAATCTATCACCTACATACGACACGTAGCTAAGTCAAAACATTTTCGAAAAATAGTGTTACAGCTAAATTAGACTGAATATAAATTATCGATAGAAACAGTTTCTAACCATCATTTTTTTTAAATTCATTTCGAAAATGTTTTTAGTAACTTTTTAGACCTATGTAGAAGTTTCATTAAAATCGTTTCCATCATTTCGGAAAATAAGGACTTGAAAGTTTGTGTGAAATGCCGTAAGGCATAAACGCTCTTAACGTATGCTGAGTAGCATATTAGGTACCTTGAGATCTCCAGGAAACTTCGATACCAATTGCTCCACATACTCATAAATCTTAGGGTGGCGATAAATATTCGTGCAATGCCATAGAGTGTTTATTTGATCTTGTAAAGCGCCAACAACCTTGCTGAAAATAAAATCAAGTAAAAAAACGAGCAATATGGCGTATCAGTGGATCTACAGGGCGTAACGAAAAGGGTATATACATACCTATGGGTGTGCTACAGACCATCAAACTGAACATGTTCCTCCACAAACAAACATCGTAATAACGAAAAAAATCTCTGCTGCCCCATACATTTGGGTCGAATACGTATTGAAATTTTGTATGGGGAGCAGATAATTTTTTCGCTATTACGATATTTGTCCGCTGGAGAAACATGTTCAGTTTGATGGTCTGTAGCACACCCTTAAGTATGTATAATATATACCATTTCCGTTACACCCTTATATAAAAATCAATGCCACTTTTCGTTGTAATTTTATAACTCAAGAACGGCTGGTTCGATTTGGCTGATTTTGGTTTTAAAATGTTTGTCGTAGTCCAGGGAAGCTTTAAAAGGTGAGAAAGGTAGAGTAGGGTAAGTAGGTAGGGTAGGGTAGGGTAGATAGGTAGGGTAAAGTAGGGTAGGTAGGTAGGGTAGGGTAGGTAGGTAGGCAAAGTGCATTGCATTAACTTTTGACAGAACGAAGTCTGTCCGGGCAGTTAGTATCATTTTAAAAATTTTGAGTCCTAATACCCACAAATTTTCTATTTTGCTGTATTTTCGATTAAAATGATACGGGACTAAAAATAATGACTACGAAAAAACACTTTAATATCTAAATTACAATGGTTCTAGCGGTTTTAGTTATCACCACACTAACAAGAAACGAGTAGGTACCAATTTTGAACTGACTTCAAGAAGAGGTTATCAATTCGTTTGATTTCTTGTTTTGTGCCTAACACTCAGCGTAATCTTCGGGAATTTCGAATATTTTTGTGGAAGAGTATTTCTCCGAGATGGTCCTGTTTAAAGTTAAATTTGCTGATCTACGAAGACCGCCAATGGAACTCTTCAACAATAAATAGCAAATCTATCGTGATTGCTGCAATCGCTTGGATATGTATTGTTTACACAATTCCATAACATAATAACATCACGCCTGTATGCTCTAAGGGGGTACGCAGATGTGTACAGCAGTTATACACCCACATTCCAGTTATGTTTAAGTTCCATTTTACTATGGATAAATCTAATACAATGACTTGTTAACAATGTAAAATTAAAACATGCAACTAACACAAGAAAGTAGTACAACCGACTCCAAAAAATGAAAATTAACTTTAGGCGGCAAATAAAGCGAATCTAGACGGTATGTAACCGCAGTCCGAAGCTAAAGTGGACTATTTAGAATTTTTCGAATTTACAGTATTACCTACGCGTTTGTTCTAGGTCCAAAGGTGGCACAGTTAATAAAATTCAGGGTCAGACCTACAGGTTTGGTCCTAGCCCGCCATTTTACCGGAAATTGTCGCCTTAAGTGGCTGTCCTCAAAGTGCCATCAACTTATTCGCCCATTAAAAGTGAAAGGCGCCTTAAAGTTCCATTATTGTACATACAAGTGTGATCGTGTAAAAAAAATCTGTATGGGGTCTGTATGGTGTCGGACCACCATTCCATATCTTCCCGTGGGTGTCATAAGAGGCGACTAAGGGACTTTCCAGAGAATGGGCAGCAGTGTTCTCTGAGCATTTTGCAACAACCGTACTGCGATCGTCAACCCACCTGCCAAGCGTGGCGATTATGGCAAACCCCCCTTTGGGGGAGGCCTATGTTCAGCAGTGGACGTCTTTCGGCTGAAATGATGAATGATGATGATGAAGTGTGATCGTGACCATCCGAACAAATATTTAAATAATTTAAAATTCTTTCATTCCATTCACCTCAAATGAATGACATTCCAAAGTTATTTTAATTTTAAGTACCTAAATGCAATAATGTGTAGCTTCAAAAAACCTTGTGTTCCTTTTTGAAAATACAGTAACATTAGTTACACTTAATACCACACGCCTAAAGATCCATGTACAACTATACTTACGGGTGACAATGTCCAACAGAGACTGTGGCAATGCCTCCGAAGAGGTCCAGGTAGCGGTTACCTTCGTGGTCGTAGACCCATTGCATGCGACCTTGGTGCAGCAACAGTGGTTTCTTATAAATGTTGAAGACCGCCGGAGGGAAGTGCTGACTCTTCACTTGTTCCGTCTTCTGGTACGATGGACCCTGGAACATTGGCAGTAGTAATGGTACAGCAGCTGCAGCACTTAAACTTTAAATAGGTATTGCTAGGGAAGGGAAATTTGAACCACCGTTGCCGTGGAAAGTAAGTCCGATTGTTGAGTGATATGACGACGTGACAGGTAAAAAACCGGCCAAATGCGAGTAGCACTCGCACACACAGGGTTCCGTAGCACCAAACAATATTTTGAACGCTCATTCATATGTAAATTTACACTCAACAGCAAAATTTAATTTGTTTTTTATAGAATATTAATGAAAAACCAAGTAACTGCTGCAGTTTGATGAAATAGTCCGTTACCTCAAAAACTAAATATCAAATCTTATTCAAACCAATTTTCGTTGTAAGTTTTTATACGTTCTACAATCCTACCTCGTTTCTAAATTTTCCTCCTCATAGAAATTATATCATTTCAATTTCAAAAGACACACCACACAGTTATAAACGTCGATGTTGATTTATTTTTCAACTTGTATGGAGGGCCACTCCTATATATTTTTTTTTCATTATTTCACGTCATATTTGTGTAGCGGTTCAATAGTCTCGCAGTAAAATTCTGTGACATATGAACGGACAGAGAGACGGACACGACAGGATTCGTCAATATATTATTATATAAATGGGTGTTTAGTAAATGGCAACATAAACGGAGGTGACGAACAGGCTGCTTGTAAGTCCCATCATTTTACAGCATGAGAGTTAAAAATAGAACTTATTAAATATTTTTCTATTTTAGGTAAATACTATTACTTTAAACTCAAACTCAAGCTCAAACTCAAAGCATATATTTTTCAATTAGACCATTACAGGCACTTTTGAAATTCAAAGAACAAAAAAGAAGAACGCGAAGCTACAGTCCCAGTCACAAGACATATTAACTTGTGAAAGTACTGTAGTTGCCCATTCCAAAGCGTAGATCTCTATGGAGAAGAATAGGCAAGAAACTCCATGGACACTCTTTTATATCAAAATATGTTACAAAATCTTGGTTACATCATTCGTGTTGAGAATTACTAGTATGTGAGAACGATGTAGAAATACGGGCAAGTTAAGAGCGTCCAGAGTAAAAGACGAAATCAATAATTCGAAAATGAAGTTAAAAATAAAATAATTAAAATAATCCGTGGCAGCTAAGAGATGACCAGGCACAACTGACAGCGCCCGTTCACGAACATGACGCATGTATCAGCCATCATTCAACGCAACCATATTGAAGGGAACTAAATGACCCGACACACCCGCCGCCATCAGCGTGACATTTAAGTGAGCATGACATTTACTCAACCGCCTGGGTAAATTCGCGTCAGTGTAAGATGTAGGTACTCAGTAAACGGTGGCTTTACAGTACATAGTTTTCACACATGTGCTATGCAATTATATAATACTAAGAGATTGAATCTATACAAAGCAAAGATATTTATACAATCTTCTGCAGCTTCCACAATAACTTCACATGGTAATTTGATAGCCCCTATGGTTGTGGAGCAGTGTTATTGCTTGCCTACATATTGTGCGCTTTATGCAAGATTTAAATTTCGTTTCATTCAGTTGTAGAATGGGGGAGGTATTTTATTGTAACATTTTAAACAGTACCCCATGAAAGATGAGTCTACTTTAGCTAACCTGAAACCTGGCTGAACCAGTTGGTCCCTGTTTCTAGTATTATGGTGGTGCCGGTCACTTCTTTTACTAAATAAATGCAAATTTTTCCTAACATACATGATATTTTCATAGATGTATTGACAAGGTACCGTCATGATGTTAATTTCCTTAAACAGTTCTCTTAGAGAATCGCGCCTACGTAGATTATAATAGGTCTTTACCTATGAAATTGCCGTATTGCAGTACAGACTTTTTCAAACAAAAAAAAGTTTTGATTGGCTATGAGTTCTAAATTCAAATTAATTTTGTTTTAAAAATATGACATTCTATTTACAAAATCAGTCTTTTGTTTATTGATTAGCGTTGTATTTTCATTACATTTCAACATTTTTCCTCATAATGGATACTTTGAAATTTCGTGTAATTATGGAATATGAGTTCCGTCGTGGCACCAACGCGGCACAAACGACCCGTAACATCAACGACGTTTACGGAGAGAACTGTACAAACGAACGCACAACCCGTTATTGGTTTGCTCGGTTCCGTTCTGGGAATTTTGACTTGAAAAATGAACCTCGTGGTCGTCCGGAAACTGTGGTCAACAATGATGAATTAAAGGTGATTGTTGAAGCTGATGAAACTCAATCTACAGCTGAGCTGGCAGCAGCTTTTGATGTTAGCATTAAAACAATATTGGTCCATTTGCGACAGATTGGCAAGATAAAAAAGCTTGATAGATGGGTGCCCCACGAACTTAACGATCGCCATCGCAACGTACGCGTCGAGACTTGCCTTGCGCTGCTTAACAGGCACAGAAATGAAGGAATTTTGAACCGAATTGTTACGTGCGACGAAAAATGGATTCTTTTTGACAATCGAAAGCGCTCAGCAAGTTGGTTAGATCCTGGTTCGGTACCAAAGCAATGGGCAAAACGAAAAATGATCCCTAGAAAGGTGATGGTCACAGTTTGGTGGTCTAGTGCTGGTGTGATTCATCATAGCTTTTTACAAAACGGCGAGAGCATTACTGCAGATGTGTACATTGAAGAACTGACCACAATGATGGCGAAACTCGCACGTCTGCAACCAGCTTTGGTCAATCGGTCGTCTCCACTGCTACTTCACGACAACGCGCAGCCCCATACTGCACAACAGACCGTCTCTAAGCTGCATGAGTTGGGTTTGGAAGCTCTCCCTCATCCGCCATACTCACCAGATCTTGCGCCTTCCGACTATTACTTTTTCCAAAATTTGGACAACTTTTTAGCGGGAAAAAAATTCAATTCCCGAGAGGCAGTACAAAACGCCTTTGAAGAGTTTGTTGTCTCCCGTCCAGCTGATTTTTTCAAGAAGGGCATCCATAAACTGCCACAGCGTTGGCAAAGATGCATTGATTGCAGGGGTGATTACTTTGAATAAAAGAAATAAATAAGTTCGAAAAAAAAAAAACTTTAACTTTTTTCAAACAAAACGGCAATTTCATAGGTAAAGACCTAATATATGGCTCTCATAGCTCTTTTCTGCAGAATAAATATAGACTCGATGTCTGCAGCCCGTCCCCATAGTAAAATACCGTATGACATAATGCTATGAAAATAACTAAAATACACTTACTTTACGAAGGATACCTAATAAAATATGGGATATTTTTAAATGCACATCTGTATTATTTTTCAGCACACTAGGTAACTCCACTTTTTAACTGAATGCATACCAGAAAAACCGGCCAAGTGCGAGTCGGACTCGCGCACGAAGGGTTCCGTACCATTATTTATAAAAACGAAAAAAAAACTTTTTTGTATGGGAGACCCCTTAAATATTTTTTTTTCTGTTTTTATTTTTTTTTGTTATAGCGTCAACAGAAATACAAAATCTGTAGAAATTTCAACTGGCTAACTATCACGGTTCATGAGATACAGCCTGGTGACGGACGGACGGACGGACGGACGGACGGACGGACAGCGAAGTCTCAGTAATAGGGTCCCGTTTGACCCTTGGGTACGGAACCCTAAAAATGAATGCTGTGCAAAAAAACCAATTGGTTAACTAAACTAAACATGTCCTACAAAAAAAAAACAAAAAAAACATACAAAACGAGATGACCTTTTTTATCGGATTCACACCAAAAATGTGTGTTGTTGTTATACGAATTGTTTATCAAAAATACTAACTTGCGCTCTAAATGCCAGCTAAAACTGGCCATTTAGTTTAAACGTCAACGTTTAATGATATGGCCATCCACGTTTCGCCATATCAATAATGGGGCTAGGGAGCAACTCGTCCCACTCGAAACTGGGACCAAGGACCAATTCTACTCTTTCTTTTTCGATAGGGATTATCTGGACCCTGAGAATTTGGATGCAAGAGCGAGCGAAGCGAGCTCTGGACTTGGGGCACCCCGACTCGGACAGGTTCGAAGGGGATGGTGGGGTCTAGTGAACGAGCGGAGCGAGCGAACTAAGACCCCGACATCCCCAAAGTGTTAAGTTACTGTAAACCCTGTAGACAGAAATAGGAGCCCCGCGTAGCGGGGCTACGTCGACTACGCTTTAAAAAACAAATTTTCCTACTATCAAATAAGAAAAGGTTGGTTTGGTTCCTGATCGCAGTGTAGATTCAGTTCAGTCAAATAGTTCTGCAAATACCAATAAACAGTATATTCGACGACACGGTTGGCGCAGTGATTTAGCGATCGACTGCTGCGCTGCGTGTCGCAGGTTCGATCCCCGCACGTAACAAATATTTGTATGGCCTACAGATAGTTGTTCCGGGTCTGGCTGTTTGTATATGTCAGTTTAAATGTTTGTAAACGCACCCACGATACAGGAGAAATTCCTATGGGGAAATGGGAGAAATTCCCCGCGTGGGGCAACATTTCCTAAAAAAAAATGAAAAAAAAAAATGATTTATTTAGTGTGCATAATTTGTGTGCAAGTCAGTATTTTTGGTTTAACTTTGAAATATTTTGTCCGAAAAAAGGGAATATACAGATATTGATTTAACTACATGCCATAAAATATTTTTGCCACATTAAGAACTAAGTGCTATAAGAAGGCTAATAACTCTTCGATCATCGCTGGCCGACCTAGCATATGAGTTCCCATGTGAATAATTAAAAATGCATAATCAACCCATCCATCACGCGAGCACAGTGTTGGCTGAAGGATCAAAAGGTTACTTTAAAAAAAAAAACAAACTCACAGTATATCGCTTCGGCGTAAAATTACATTTTGCAATAGCTGGCGCCGCAGCTGGTGCAGTTACATAGCGCCTAATTACCGAATTGCAGCTAAGTTTTACAACTGAAAACAGAACATTTAACACAAAACAGATTTAATCATGATAGTGCGTTGTTAGATAAATTATTGTAATTCCATATGCTTATTATTGTTATTGTACCTTTATCAGCCATAGTATGAGAGCGAGCGGTACGACGGTTAAAATGTAACTGATTTCGTTGTATTGACCGCTGCCGTGTGCGCTGTTGGGTCTTTCCCAGTCCTCCGATCGGAACTCCGTTCTGTATGGTGTCGGACGTAAAGAATAGCACCATCCCATATCTTCCCGTGGGTGTCGTAAGAGGCGACTAAGGGAATCCAGAGAATGGGCGGCAACGTTCTCTGTACTTTTGTAACAACCGTACTGCGATCGCCAACCCGACTGCCAAGCGTGGCGATTATGGCAAAACTCCCCTTATGTACAGTTCGGGGAGGCCTATGTCCAGCAGTGGAGGTCTTTCGGCTGAAATGATGATGATGAATGAGGACTGCTGCCCCCGTGGTGAATAAATCTGCACTGACAATGAAAGTAAAGCCCACTTCACATAGAGGCGCATGCGGGGAAAATATTTTATTCTTCTTATTAATATACAGGATGTAAGCCGTGTAAGGGACACCGACGCGAAATCGCTTACCACGTACCTAGTCACTACATCATGCTGATCTGAACCCGATAGAAATTTCTTATTGATAATTTTCAATAAAGTCACTAGCTGTTTCCATAGCTGGGCATTAATCGTTAATTAACGAAGTTAACATTTTGATTAACGGATTAACTTTTAAAAATGTTAACGGACACGTTAAGTTCCGTTAATATGCAGGAGTCCGTTAATCGTTAATCCAATGCCTAATAGTTACCGCACGGCATCTATTCGGCGGTCTATTCATTAAATACAATTCAAATTCAAATTCATTTATTTTGTACAACTACAATACTGCTATGCCAAGTCAAGCGCTGCAGTTGAACGTCTATTTTCCACGGGTAAACACATTTTAACACCAAAACGAGCCTCGTTTTCAGATGAGTACTTCAACATGTTAATGTTCATTAAGGGGAATATGCACCTTATGTCCGACGAATTATTAATTACACATTTGAATTATACAAGTATTTCGTTTTGTTCCTCACCAAACTTCCAGAACCAAAACCCGGATTAACGATTAACGTTAACTTGCGATAATTCTTCCGAAATGTAACGCTTTAACGTTTAACGAAGCTAACTTTTTTTGTAGCGGATTAACGATTAACGAAGTAAACTATTTGATAAACGGTGGCCGGCTATGGCTGTTTCCTACAAACATGCAATAACTACGCAGTCAAAATGAAAACAGTTTTTTTTTTTAAATTACGGGTTAATAATTTCTATGGGTGTAGTGATGTATTTTTGTTTTCAGAATGATGCACTGAGTAACGGTAAGCGTTTTATAAAAAATCCCGTCACTTTGTTGGTGCACGCTAATCTCCGAAATCCTCCAATCGACTTCAATGATAAATGTGTATGATTGGTTCCCGCTTCTAAGAAAGGATAATTTTAGAGCGGATAGGTGTGCCGTGCGAACCAGGGGCGCGTTGCTGCAAACAGCTACAATATTTAGTATTTTTTTTATACACTTCTGGACACATCTATTGGCCCACCTTAGAGATTAGGTTTCGATGGCCCCTACCGAAATATGATTGCTAGATTGAACAAAAACTGTTGATGCAGTTTTAAACCTGATACATTTTACCATGTTTTTCGATCGTATTGTTTTAAATTTGAATTCAGAATACCATACGACATGGAGCTACGCCTAACAAGTCGGATATGCGCCTTGTTAAAGGCAATAGATTTTTGAATAAAAAACATGTTTTATCAAATAAAGGTTTAATTTAATAACGCGTGTTGCCTCCATCTACCACAGCTCTCATACGATTAGGCATAGAGTTTATCAACCGCTCTATGAAATTTTGAGGGATCATCTCCCATTCCTCTTCTATGGCAGTTTTCAACTCCTGCATCGTCTGGGCAACTGGCTGACGAACCCTAACACGTCTTTTTAGCTCGTCCCACATGTGCTCAATGGGGTTCATGTCTGGCCTTCTGGCTGGCCAGTCCATAACTGTGATGTTCACATCCCGAAGATATTCCCTGACGATGCTGGCCGCATGGGCTCTTGCATTGTCATGCATAAAAAGGAAATTTGGGCCCACATAGTCCGCGTATGGTATCACGTGAGGTTCTAAGCACTCACGAATGTACCTTTCAGCATTTAATGTTGGCAGCCGTGGTCCTGTAACAACCTCAAGTTGAGTTTTGCCGCTCGCGGATATACCGCCCCAGACAGTCCATGAGCCACCGCCATAAGCAACCCTCTCTTCAAAGCAGCATTGTGCGAAACGCTCTCCCTTACGTCGGTAGACCTTCTTCCTTCCATCATTGCCATGTAACACAATTTTAGACTCATCAGAAAAGAGTACACGGCTCCAATCTTGCTGTGTCCAATTTAAATGACTGCGTGCGAAATGAAGGCGCGCTGTTCGGTGGGCTCGCGTTAGTTTGGGCCCATTAGCTGGGTTGTGTGGTACCATATCGCGTTCTTTTAACCTTCTCCGAACAGTTCGAGCGCTCACAGATACTCCGTGGAAGTCGCGAAGTTGGTTTTGTATCTCAATGGAGATAAGGTGACGATTTCTCAAGCTGGTCGTCACAATGAATCGATCCTGCCTTTCAGTTGTGACCCGAGATCGTGGCTTTCCTTGGCGACGAACAAAGCCGCCAGTCAACATTTCGGACCGCAGATCGACTTAAATTAAGTTGAGCACTCACGTTTCTTTGGCTGTGTCCGGCCTGAATAAGTGCCACAGCTTGGGCGGCGACTTCAGGTGAAGTATCCATAGATTATTGATAGAACCTCACCTTAATGTTAAGAATAAGTAATGTTTGTTGCAAAACCAAAGATATCAATCACTTTTTCAAGAATTAAATCCAAGTAAACCAATAAAACCAAGTTTTCTTGGTATTCGATAGTCGCGATTAAACAATTGAAATATTAATGAATTGAAAGTAGTTTTTGAAGTGAGCAATAATAAGTTATGTTAATAAGAACTGTAATAATTGAAAGACAGATCCAAAAGACACACATTACATCAACCATGTTTGTGAATGGGCGACTCAACCTATGGAAAGTTTATAAGTGTTAAAGTGCCTGTAACTGGTTTATTAGAAATAAACATAAGGAGTTTGAGTCAAGTGTTGTGTGTAATTTCAACTACCCATCCACCTAATTAGCAATATTGAAGAATAAAGTTGCACAGTTAGCGACTGAAAGGCAATATGGCGTCGATATTCATTTATGGTGGAATCCCCGCTTTGATAAATACATAATTTTAGTTAATATTAACGCAGTAAAAAACTGTTTAGAATTAGGCATTTTATTGACATGCTTTGATTAGTTTCATCTGTAACTTACTCTATTAGAAAATATTGGAAATCCTACCTCTATGGCTACTAAAGTGTTTTTTTTAATTATTATTTATTTTAGGTATTCATTAAATATTTTCATCTATATGTATAGCAAGAGATTTTTGTTTTAAAGTTATTCTCAGAGTAATATATGCACTGGTTGCTTGTGGGTTGTTTAAAATTCACTTAGGACTTACCTTTTCTTTCAGAAAAAAAAACAACAATTTAAATTATAATTCATTTTGTTTTTATGCATCTTTTCAAGATTGTCCAAGAAAACATTACAGATATATTTTGAAAAATTAAATTATTTATTAAATTTACAAAGAAAGCAAAAAAAAAGAAAGAAACACTGTTTATTTACACAAATAACATAAAAAAATGTTTACAAAAGCCCGTTATTTTAAACAATTAATACTTTGTCGCTGCTCCTCCCGCGTCTATAACTGCATCGCACCGGCTACGCATGGACCTAAACTTACAACTTGGAAATAAACTTACTTTCTTTCTTTCTTCTTTCTTACCTAACCAGGACTTCACACAAATTTGAACCCCTTAATGTATCCCAAGCTTGTTCGCAAAGGGTGACAAGTGCTTCCTTGGTTCTTTTTGCCCTATATCCCATTTCTGGACCATAAAACCCCATAAAGGACTATGGGCAAAAATGTATGGGCTCCGTCCCCACTTACCAACACACATGGAACTGATGCCAATGTGTTCCTAAAGTATCCAGTATTTGATTAAAATCCTTATTTTTACATAAATCAGTGGGACATATAAAAAAAACAATTTGTGATTGTTAATTGACGTTTACTTTTTACGAAAAAAAAGAATAAAAATAACAAACAAAGGAGAATAATTCGTAACAATTCAATACAATATCCTTTATTTCACGCAACTAGGGCCATAATCATAATACATATATAAGTATAACAACAATAACTATAAACTAATAAATACTTTATACAAAAATAACTTAATAACTACTGCACACGAAGTGACGGCGTCGTGTAACGTTGGAGTTGTCTAATGTTTCTTCGATTTTAGTATAATTCTTAAATGATCTTTGCAAAATCGTGCCCTCGGTGGAATATACAGGCGATGGTTACATACCAAATACACTTGTGAAGTTGGGATTCGCCTTAGGCTTTCGTTTGTGCACTGTCTGTAACAGCAGCTGCGTGAAGAATTTGATGCCCTCACTAATCTTGAACGTAAAAGTGCTGTTCTTGATTTGTTACGGCGTTCAACACCTGATCTTGGTCATCAACACCATGATGATCTTCCACAACGACGTTTTGTGCATTGACATCATCTGCGTTTTTTGTTTCTGGACCTGGGAAGTCATTGCCTGCATTTCTGATGCTACCTTGTGGCGCAGCATTGGTAGCTCTTTGCCAGCATCTATGGCACACTGCCATAGCTGTGTTATTGAATACAAACTAGAACATAAAAAAAAACTCGATGCGTATCAGAACCTTCTCGCGTGGTCAAATCTCGTAGGACACACGTATTTGTAGAATGAATATGTCGTGTTTTCCGCGTCACGTCGTGCTTATAAAATATATTAAAATATGTTTATAAAAGTGTTTTCTTACGTGGTACTCATAGTACAAGCTCTGTTTAGTTTGGGTCGCGATAATTGGTGTAAGTATTTATTAATGTCATTAGTTATCGCTCAATGATCGGCCCAAGCATAAAATGGCCATCTAATATGAAATAAATATAAAAAATGAAGGTGTGCTACAGGAGGGTCTACAAATAAATATTTTGCAGTGAAAACACACATATTAAGTAGTAATAATTAGATACATAGTTTACATATTAGTTATATATAAAATATGTTATTTACCTGTATCAGTGCAGTTTGCAAATATGGTGGACTAATTCAGGTTTATTTTCAATTAACGCCTCTTGCAAAACGTGCCGCCTTTGTCGCAAGACAGATCGCGGGCACATTATACACCGCCTTCCAGTTTCCATAATACACAGTATCCGATCCAGTTATCACAAGTCCTTTGTCGTGCCAGGGTCAATCGAAAAGCTATCAATCAGTCCAGTAAACAAGCAGGGGTAGTAATTGTAAAGTAAAATCCGATAACGCAGAGATAAATCAATACGTGAATGTTCACTTCAGCAAACTGACTGTGACTAAGATTCGGGCGACTACCTACCTACAAATAGGGTCGTGAGCGCAGGAGCAAGGGTTTCTTTGTGTGCATGCGCCACTATTGTGCAATAATGAATACATAATTAAGTAGATGTTTTACAATTACTCGTTAATAATACCTAAACGAAATATATCTGTATAAACGTTAGATACTATGAGAACCCCATGCATTTGCGCAACGTCCCCATACTAAAAATATTTCATCTTGCCAAGATATGTCAATTGAGACACATTTCATTTTTGTTGATGGGTGGGGACGTTTCCGCCCATAGTCCTTTTCAATGGGGTATAAATCTGGCAATCGGGAGGGCCATGGCACTGTTTTAATTTGTGTTTGCTCTAGCAACCACTCTCGAACAACTACCGCACGGTGTATCGGGCAATTATCTTGAAAAAAGATAAAACTCTGGCACCTCCATTTTTGGATACACCGTGCGCACAGTTGGTAACATAATATGTTCAAGCACATCTTTATATGTGTGGCCATTTGCCCTCCCCGGTATGAAAGCAAGCTCGCCTGGTCCAGCAGCACTCATCCAGCCCCACATATTCACGACCACTCGTCCTGATTCTGCATTTGGGATAACATTTCGAAGTTCGTATCTTGTGTTATCTTTACGCCATAAATTCCGACGACCTTGTTGGCTAGACTTAAAGCTCTTTTCATCGGAAGATATGGCGTAAGAAAAATCGAAGTCTCTGTAGTGGGGACTACAGAGACTTCGATTTCAGAACATCGAGCGCATCGTACGCGAGCACCTTTTTGTTCCTCAGTCAAAATACTTTTTGAAGTGAAAACTTCTTTAGCGGCGTTGAGCACTTTTTCTGTAATGGGTATAAAATCTTAAACTCGCGTCAGGTCACGTGTCCTGATCGAAAATTCGTAAGACGAATTGACATTAGGTTGCGAAGGAATTTGAACTTTATGACATCTGTCATTGAGTTTGGTTTTCCAAAACTGGATAATTATCTTATGCACAAACAAAACCTTCGATTTCTCCAAAGAGGTAAAATTCGTAAAACGTATCGTAATATTTCTGTGTTAAATTTGTTATGTAATGTAAGTTGTCATGTTTGTGTATGATAGCGCAATAAATGAATATTGTATTTTACCACATAAATGATAGAACTAGATAATTAAAGCAATTCGTTCAAAATTATTTCCTAACCATATCCAAAAATGCACAACGTTACTATTCAAGTTTTCACTTCTGCCGGCACTCCCGGAGTGCAACCCGTTTTTTTTTTTGCAGGCCGTCTGTAGCTCTATGCAACTCGTTCCGAATAAAACTATTCGCATTGACATATCAAATTCTTGCGCGAAATTGCGAGTAGGTGTACATGGGCTTTCTTCAAATGTAGCTATCATATTGGCTAATTGCCCTTCGTTAATAGCCCGAGGTCGACGTGCACGAACGCGCTGAGTTAGATTTTCTCCTTCTTCGTATCTACGCACGCAACGGCGCACTGTGGTTCTCTGTAAAAAAAAGTAACAATTAGCATCGAATTGTCATATAATATAGGAATTAAAAAAAACCGGCCAAGTGCGAGTCTTACTCGCACACAGGATTCCATAGCCCCAAACAATATTTTGAACTGTCATTAATTTTAGTAGTATTAGTTAGTAAACTTCCACTCAACCGCAAAACTAAATTGGTTTTTCATAGTATGTTAATCAAAACCAAAGTTACTGCTGCAGTTTGATGAAAAAGTCCCATATCTCAAAAACTAAACATCATATCTTATTGAAACCAATTTTCGTTTATAGTTTTTTTTACGTTCTACAATCCTAAATATTTTCAGAATTTTCCTACTCTTACTTTAGAAATTAGAGGGGTCACACACATTTTACCACTTTGAAAGTGGCTCTAGCGCAAACTATTCAGTTTAGAAAAAAATGATTTTAGATACTTCAGTATCATTTTTAACCCCCGACCAAAAAAGAGGGGTGTTATAAGTTTGACGTGTGTATCTGTGTATCTGTGTATCTGTGTATCTGTGTGTCTGTCTGTGGCATCGTAGCTCCTAAACGGATGAACCTATTTGGATAAAAGTGGTGTCGTTTGAAAGGTATTTTAATCGAGAGTGTTCTTAGCTATGTTTCATGAAAATCTGCTCAGCCGTTTGAAGATCATCACGTCTTTTCTAGTTGATGTAGGGATTTAAAAACTTTCACAGGTAGTCTATTTGAAATGTTGTCGCTTGTCACCATGGGCATTGCTGAGGGGGGGTGGGGTGCACCCCCCCCCCCCCAATTTATATTTGTTTAATTTATATCTTTCCTTGGTTTCGTTAACCAGGAGTAGGAAAGTCAAGGCTAGGCAAAAATAAAATAAGTTTAAAAAGCATGAAAAAAAATTAAATTAAAAATTTAAAAAACCCCCGACACAAAAAACCTCTAAAAAGCCAAAAATAAATTAATCCAAGCGTCGTAGCGTCGGGGGACCGCTTAGAAGACCGCTTAGTACAAGCACAGAACAAAGCGGACCCCCGACGCTACGACGCTTGGATTAATTTATTTTTGGCTTTTTAGAGGTTTTTTGTGTCGGGGGTTTTTTAAATTTTTAATTTAATTTTTTGAAGACCTATCCATAGATACCCCACACGTATGGGTAAAATTTTTTTGGTTTTCAGTTTTATGTATGGGGAACCCCAAAATTTATGTTTTTTTTTTCTATTTTTGTGTGAAAATATGCGGTATAAATGCGGTTCACAGAATACATCTACTTACCAAGTTTCAACAGTAAAGTTCTTATAGTTTCGGAAAAAAGTGGCTGTGACATACGGACGGACGGACAGACAGACAGACAGACAGACAGACATGACGAATCTATATTAAGGGTTCCGTTTTTTGCCATTTGGCTACGGAACCCTAAAAATGAATTACTAGCAGTGTGCAAAAGGATTAAGTTAATAACAAATAAACCCTAACTTTTTAAATATCTATTTTAGGTATTAACGTTGTTATCTGTATTTTATATGGGTAGTAGACCACAAACAGATATTTAACAATGGCATTGTAGTAGATTCCAATATTGTGTAAAACTCTCCCAAGCAAATTTGTGCATTATTGTTAACGACCTAAGTGCGGTAACTCAATTTCAAAATGAAGTAGGTAGCCATGTTACGGAAAATCCATGTAAATTCAAACATAAACATGGAGTTTAATGCTACGTCCAGCCAACAAGTTACAGATACAGTTAAGTATCTTTACCGGGATACTCAGCTGGCGTAATTTATTTCTGAGTACGGAAAGAAGGACACTGGTCGTAAGCTGCCGAAATGTCGAGAAAGACCGCTAGAACAGACTCATTTTTGCTGAAGACAATCCGGACATCGGTCATGAATATACTAATACTATCCATTGTACTAGCTCCCTTTCGGTAACCAAATTGAGATTTAGCTAGAAGACCTCGGCTTTCAACCAACCTTTCCAACCTATTTTTTTATAAGGTGTTCCAAGATTTTACATATAACAGGTGTTATAGCAATGGGTCGAAAATTATCAGGGCAATCAGGAGGTTTATCTGGTTTTAAAATAGGAATTAACAGCTGCGTTTTCCAAGTATCAGGGATATGAGAAAGATTAAAACATTCGTTGATTAATGATAAAAGGTATTGGCGACTACGGGACCCCAATTTAAAAAAAAAACGAATTTGGATGGCCATCTATGCCTGGGGTGGAGTCGTGCACGTGTTTGAGCACTGCATCCAGTTCGCTTAACAAGAAGTGGGCATCTAAGGGGTCATTGGAAATTTCCACCCCCCAGAAGGTGAGGGGCATTCTCCTAAAAGTGGAGCGAAAGGGGGAGCCATTTTTTTCAGATCGTTTGAAATTTTGCCAAACATGAGAGGAAGGGGTTGAAGGGGAAAGTGACCAGCAGAATTTCTTCCAGCCTTTTTTTTTTTTTAAGTAGATGCCTGGGTCTCGCACCAATCCGGTTGTACTCGATCAGGTTTTCAGTGGACATATTTTGAGCATAATTAAGTTCCGCTTCATTTCGAGATTTAAACATATTGGAACATTCCCGATCCCACCAGGGGGGAGATGATATTTTCCAGAGGCTGAATTTTTAAGTGGCATGCTGTTATCCGCGGCTGAAGAAGTTGCACCAGAAAATTTCGATATACAGTCATCTATGTTGGCTGGGGAAACTATCAAACTAGGGGCAGAGTGGAAATTATATCCTCAAGAGTTTGAGAGTGTAAGTCCCAGTCCACGCCTGTAAGCCTATATTTTAAAAGAGGAGGGTTATCCCTTTAAGGTAAGGACCTATTGATCAGAGTAGTGCATATTGGGTAGTGGTCACTACCATACGTGAGGTTTAGTCGTTTCCACTCCAACTGTGCGGTCAAACTAGCTGAACACAGGGTAAGGTCTACACAGCTTCTACTCTGGCCAGGTCTAGGTAGGCGAGTGACGGAACCATCGTTGACAACACATAAACACAAGTCATCCAACAGATCAACCAACTCTAAACTGGGGTTATCAGAATGGTCAGAGCCCCACAGGGAATGATGGCAATTAAGATCTCCCAAAATTATAACAGGATTCAATAAGGATGAGGAACATATATTATGAATGTAATGAAAGCAACAGGGATTGGGGGAGGGAATATAGACAGATATAAAATTAATGCCAAGGATATTAACACCTACAGCAACAATCTCTTCTCCGTGGGGAGGAAGAAAGAATTGTTCACTAGCATAGCAGCCCCGCCAAAAGTGTCAGAGCGGTCATTGCGGAGAGTGCTATAACCAGGAAAATTAAAATAGAGACGTGGAGTTAGCCACGACTCTGAGCTTGCAAAAATTGCAGGATTATACAAATTAATAAGGTGACATATTTCATGTTTTTTGGGGAGCGTGCTGTATAAGATGGAATGTTACGGTTTTTAATTTTTATTGACAATGTTGTTGGCAACGTGGTCTGGTAATGTGTAATTTGAAAGTTCCACCTTGGAAAGCAAAGTAATAATAGTCTCTTCATTATTAGTGGGAGGGTGGTCCATCAGAGCACAGCCATTTGGAGAGGGGGGGAAAGAATAACTGTTGATAATATCCTGGTGGGCCATAACCAGGATGGAGGGGTGTGTGGGGCTTTGGAAGGGTAGTAACAAATTTTTTGTAGGAGTATTCCATTGTCTCAAATTGAGACAGTGGAGCCGTCAGAATAGGCGCATGTGTAAAAAGATCTTGTGATTGTAGTTGAGTAGGATGGGAAGGGTCTGGCGTGCGCCCCGGAGGCCGCTCGTCATCCGCCATTGTCACTCAGCATAGGCCAGTAGATAATTAGTGCACAAACAAAAATAAACACAGGACGAGCACAAACACATAAAATCCACTCAAAAACCACCAGAAAAAGCAGAGAAATAGCCAAAAATCGGTGCGCGAAACAAAACCACATGTACTCGCCACAAAACCTGAAGTCGACCGATAAGATAATAATATAATAATTTGGTAGCCCGACCTACCTGTTTTAAGAAGCTATCCTCCTGGCACTTAAACACCATGGTTACTCCTTCCTTTACACTATAATTATGATGAAATGTTTGGTAATTAGTTCGCCACTTTAAAGGCTATTTTGTTATTAGAAGCCGAAATGGATTTATTTAAGACATAGTTTTATCTAGAAATACAAGTAATAGTGCATGACACTTTTTACAATTTTGGCTAGTATTCAAACTAAAAATATGGCCGGTAAGTAATTTAAGTTTTAACAAAAAAAAGCCTGGTACGGGCGCACAGCCGATTTGAGTGACAGAAAATAACAGCCAATTTTTTTTTTTTTTTTTATTCGTTCGCCTTTAAAAGGCAGGCATCGATCTGTAGACCATTCAGCCTCGTCATATTTTCATATTCATCTATCTCTATTAGGAGTAAGGCCAAAGCCAAGTCATCAGTAAATTCTTATCGTAATATCCTATAATCAAGGCATTTGCCATGTCTTCTTTTTTTCATAGTTAAATATCATGTAAACGTATTTTTTTTTCCTTGTCAAATCCAGATTCATTGTCATTTCCGTGTGGTCATTTCCAAGATTTATGTCAATTCAATTTTCAATTGTCATTCAATGTCATTGCCATATATGCACATGATGGGTTGATGAGGTAAGTTTTCATTTTACCTTGTACCTACTCATGTGCTGAAAGTCCCGATCAAATTTTACACCCACTAGATGTAATAAAATTAAATAAAGGAACATATGAAGAAAAATTCTCCAGCAATCCTTGAATGTCGCGCGGGAGGTTTGCCGGTGTTTTGTAAATCTCAAGCAATTTGTCAATCAATACTAAACGATTCACATTGTGCGCTGGGCATTCAAGAATAATGTGATTAAGGGTCTGATCTTTATCAAGGTTGCAATCAGTGCATTTAGGGGAAGCTATTATCTTCATTCTGGCCAGATGAGCATTAAAACGTCCATGTCCAAATCTTAGCCGATTCATTACAGAATAAAACTGTTTGCTTCTGTGAGATTGTGCCTTCGTAAACCAAGGAGCTGAACCAATAGCTGTATTGATTTTTGCATACCAAGTGCCTTTTATTTGCAGAGTCTCCTGCCAATCTTCAAGCCAACATCGAATACTATCTTCCTTGATCTTGGGTAATAAATCTGAACAAGGTATGGCAACACTTTTAATTTCTGCATTTCCTCCTATGTCAACAATGGCTCTCGCTAAAGTGTCTGCATTTTCATTGCCACTGACTCCAATGTGCGAAGGGGTCCACAAAAATTTGATATCAAAGTCTCTTGATTGAAGTGTAAAATACTTTTCTTTGATCTGATATATGATGTAGTTTGTAAAAGCATCCAGTTTGTTGTTATCCAGTGCCATAAGAACACTCATGCTGTCTGTTACAATAAGCCAAGAAATGGTGCCAGAGTTCTCTTCACTTATGTAATCCAAAGCAGCTGAAATAGCCATCGCCTCAGCAGAAAATATAGTTAAAACATCAGGCAACCTTACACCATGACCAGTCTTACTAAAAGGTATGTAAATGGCCATTGCAACATTTGTACTGTTCTTAGAAGCATCAGTGAATATACATCTATAGTCAGAATGTTCATGCAATAACTGGTACACCTCTTCTTTGGTTTTCAAATCATGCTTTATACCAATATTCATATCTATAAATTTACTATTGTACTTGCCAGAATAACATGTCCAAGTGTCATTACATTTGTAAAGTTCATGTTGCTGATTAAGTGTAATTGTAGTAGAGAAGTCATGAAGTAAATAGGGAATGTTAATATTATTTGAGGGATTATAAACTGTATGATAAAATGAAAGTTTTCTGTAAAGAGGGTGGCTACTATACGACAAAAGCTTTAAAAGGAATTTAGATTTTAAGTACTGAAATCTAATTTTCAGTGGAGGAATATTACACTCTACTTGTAAGGAGTTGATAGGTGTTGTTTTCATGGCACCTGTAATGCAACGCAAGTTATGATTCTGTAAAACCTTATTTTATTTAAATACCCGTTTCACATACACATACACTCTGACACAAAATATGAAACTGTTTTACGTCCGTCACATCACATTCGCAGGTCCAGTTGAAAACCAGCGTCAGGCAGCCTAGCTGCCCGGCATTATGCTGAACTGGCCCTATTTGGCACAGCCGTGAGGCACACAATAATTATCCCTATTTTTTTATTTTGGTTTTGTATATGTACTTAATTAATAATTGGACCGATTTAAGCAAAAATGTTCCATACCACACAAACCTCATTACAAGATAATTGACTTTAAAGTTATTGGTTGTATTTCTCTGGTTTTGTAATACTTAACGTAGTGTTTTTAATTTTGTGGAATTCTAAGTGTACTAAACTAATTTACATGCATGTATTTAGTGAATAAATTGTAATAGTTTAGTAGATATTCAAGAAACTTGCGTCTGGATCATTTTAACAAAATGAATTTTGTATGGGTTTTGCTGTATAGGCTGCGGAAAGAAAAATGCAAAAATGTTTCAAAAATGACAAAAATTGAAACTCAAAAATATTTAATATTCTTGTTTTATTTAAAAAAAATAGCAAAGTGACCTTACTCCTCATCCAAATCGAAATCAGGTTCATCACAATAACCATCAATATCATCTATTATTGCATCGTCTCCCTTCAGTTTTTTATAATAATCAATGCAATCCTTTGGTATAAGATGAAATAACGATTTCAAATCATTTAACTTCTTTTTATTAATCTGTTTTCCTGATGGCCATAATTCTTTCAAATCTTCTTCTACGACAACCAAAAAATCAACACCTTTTTTCTTTTTACTAATATTCAGTTCTTTGTATTCCTCATTGAAGGAAGTTCTCATGAACAAAGAATGTGGAGACTCTTTTGTGATTAATATTTCTTTAGTTTTGAGCCAGTTTACTTTGGTCTTATCATTAAATATTTTTCTATTAATTATTTTTTTTTCTAGAATTTGAGATCCAACAAAATCACAACTTTCCATTTTATACACCTGTAAAGGGTTTTTGTTTTTACATTGTTTCATAATGGCAACGTAATCTTCCACGGAGTATATCCTTTCATATTGCTTGAGTCGAGTCTCAATTTTAGCAAAATCGTTGTCATTGGGTAGGAAAGTGTGTCCTGATTCTAGGTAACGGAAGCTGATTGTCTCTAGAGTGGGGTGTCTATTTAATAAAGCCTTCATAATCAAAACGATTTTTATATTCCTGTTTTGACCTCCACAACAGTCACTCCACAAGATCAATTTATTTACTGTAGGGGGTAGCACGCACTTAATATATTTTCTCAAACATGAACCCACTTCTTGGGCCCCTCTACCAGCCTCACCTTCAGCCCAAACATAACAATTTCCAACATCGTTGGAAGCTGAGTGTATACCGCAGTTATACACCCATAACTGCCTTTTATAGAAAACTATGTTGGTCGGTATTCTAGGTAATGGTAATGTTTTCTCCAAATCGTAAGTCAGACATTCAGTTTTTTCACAAGTTTTAGCCTGTTCAAAATCTTCCTTCATCTTCTTCCTTAAATCTTCGGCAATTTTTTGGTGTTCTTCTTTTTCTCTTTGGGCATTTTCTCTTTCGGTTGTGGTAGTAGAATTTTGCAATTTCATTTGATAAAGATCACACTTGTTACATGTATCTTTTTTCAGGCTCTTGCATCTCAAATTGAATTTTTTTACAAAAACTTTTCTAATAATATTGTAGGATGGACATTTTTCATCTTTTCCAAATTTTTTATCAAATTCAATTTTGAACAAATCGTAAATTTTTGGTACTGTCATTCCTGGCTGCAGATATAAAACATTGCTGTTGCTTTCCCTACGATAATGGGATTCATATTTTGGCAACCTGTTGATAACATCAATAATAAGCTCAATATGTGTTTGTGGAGTTTTATTCAATCCACCTGCTCTTTCTCCTCTTCTATCTTTTATTTCTTTGTCATTGCGATTTTTCCGAAGACTGACAGTAACTTTTTGAGGTGTTATTTGCAGCGTTCCACAAAACATGTCTCGACAAACAGTTATATTGTTAAGTTTATATGTGCGAGTAAATTCTCGAGGTTTCCTCTTCGACGGGGAACATAATGTAACGTAACTTCGTTTCTTTTTGGCTTCTGTAATGTTAGAGGCTATGTATATAAGTTGAGCTACGTACGATCCAAGATGTATGAATTTATGAAATTCTCGTTCCCTATCTTCTTTTGAAATTAAATTAGCACAGTCGCTTTTGCATGAACATTTAAAATCTATGAACTTTTTAGATGGCACTTCCTTCTTTTTAGTTTGGTAAGGTAAATTTTTAAATTTTCTTTCTTTATTTTCCTGACGACTATATTCTTGTTTGAGTTTCCTTCCTCTTTTTTTACGACCTTGATTTTCGTTTTCTGGTACATACTCTGAACTGCATACAATATCGTTAGCAATTTCTTGTCCGTAATTAATTTGTTTTTCCGCTTCTTTACTTCCTTCGGTGTTTTCTGTTACAATTTCTATTTCTTCCATATCTTTGATTCCGTCTTCAACATTATGTTTCTCTGGTGATTTTCTTTTTTCAGTTGCTTTATTCGGTGAATGGATTAATGCCTCTGCCGTTATGATCCTTCTTTCATCACAATCAGTGTCACTTTCTGAATCTGTGGTATCTTGTGCTATAAAATCTGGATCTGGATTTTACAAAAACGATCCACGTCACTTTAATCGGTTTTGCAAAACTTAAGATCAGTTAAAAAGGTTGATTTAGAAATATGCATAAATGATCTTCAATAAGTTTTGACCACAATATCCTAAAAAAAATTCATGCAAAACATATTATTTTATTCTAGATACAAAAAATTGCAAAAAAAATAGGTTTAAGTAAATAAATAACTACTTAATTAAAGTTTCCGGTATAAAATAATATTCTATTTAAGTACTTTATCGCCGAGATACTAATGATAATTTTATATGGTTAAATATAAAAGGTTTTGAATAGTTTTGAATTAAATTTTTCGTATTTCTTTATTTAAATATATATGCATGTGGCCTGAATCAGTATAGTTCTGTAGTCAAATGTTATTTGGAATTGAGTTAAAATGATTCAAGGTTATTGGAACATTTAAGCAGAATGAGTTTTGTAATATTTTCCATATTGTATAAAAAGCATGATTGTTCCAAGTAGTTTGAATCATTATAGCAAAATAAAATTAACAGGTCAAGAAAATGCAAAAATGTTTCTAATAGCTTGAAACACTTATTTATTTTAAAAATGGTCTTCGATATTTCAGCTGTGGGTTGGACTATATGGATTTTCGTCAATTATTAACAAAGAGTTATGAGTCTTTGATATGTTAAAATGTACCTTATTTGGAGTACATAGGTCACAAAAACTCGAAATTGTCGAGGTTGTGGGTTGGAACATTTTTGCTTAAATCGGTCCAATTAACACTCTTTTTTTTCTTTTGTTTAGATTTAAGTATTTTTTTGTTAATTTTTGTGTATTGTTGTGTGTACTTGTGGCATGTGCCAAATAAACTTATTTTCTTTCTTTCTTTCTTTCTTTTCTTTCTAAAACATCAAGTTTACGAATAAGTCTCTGATCAGACCCAAAACACAAAAAGCCGTATTCAAAATGGCTACGGACTAAAGATTTGTATAACATTAACAAAATTTTAGGATCAGCATGTACTGACACAGATTTTATAAAATTGTATGCTCTATTTGCTTTACCAAGTATGTAATCAACATATTTATTCCATGTAAGATTGGCAGAAAAAATTACTCCTAAGTATTTAAATTCATTAACAATGGGAAGTTCAAAGTTATCATAAAAAATTTCTAAGTCAAAATCTATTTCACCAAAAACAACAACTTTTGATTTATCTGTGTTAAAGCCTCCTTGTTGTTTGTTCAGCTGCAGTGACATAATTACTTTTTATAAGTCGTGTCACTTGTCACCTTTCGTTTGTTCTCTAATATACGTTTTCGGATTCTGCTAGAGCGCGCTTGGTTAGCACGTGTGTTTTAGAGTTCTATAGTGTTTTTATTTTTTGTTGATATTTTTGTGACTTGTTAGTATATAAGTGTTTTGTCCTTGTGTTCGTAAACAGGTTTGTTATTATTTTATCTAATCTCTCTCATTAAATATGGATCCAAATAATCCACCCGACCCTGATCCCCCTGATATTCCAGTTCATCCACCTCCTGTAATCCCAAATCCTTTAGCACAATTCGCGGATGTTGTCTGTAGCATTACAGAGATGGATGTATCCCAATCCCAAGTCCAATCTTCCCGTAAACGCCCCGTTAACAATGAAGACACATTACTAACATCTACCCCCCCAAACAAACAACAGAAAAGCCAAATTGGACGTGCCAAATACTCGGCAATAGATAAGGCTCCCTTTATCGTCCACGTCTCACGTGTAGAAACCCAACCCAACTCAGGCACTACCTTACACCCGGTTAATTTTGGAAAGTTTTTAATGAGTAACAACATCGCGAACATAGCTCGTGGTGGGGTTAATAGGATTGGTAGAAATCGCGTATCTGTAGAGTTTGTTTCCCCTCAGGATGCCAACTCATTCTTGACCAATAGCCTGTTAGCCAAGTACAGTTATACTGCCTCTATCCCTACATTCAACATCACTAGGATGGGAGTAGTTACAGGTATACCCTCTGATATATCAGAAGATGAAGCACTCACATATTTGTCTGTGCCTGCAGGATGTGGGCATATTCTTAAAGTTCGTCGAATTAATAGGAAAGTTCAGAGAGATGGGGATAGCGAGTGGAAACCCACTGAAACTTGTGTGATCACGTTTGATGGACAAGTCTTACCCAAAAGAATCTTCTGCTGCTACACATCTCTTCCTGTAGAACAGTACATATTTCCCACTATTCAATGTCGCAAATGTTGTAGATTTGGACATGTGGCTAATGCATGTAGGTCAAAACCCCGCTGCAACAGATGTGGTCATGATCACCCAGGTGATGGCTGCAATATCTCTGAGAGCGAGGCCTTCTGTATTCTGTGTTCGGGCAGTCACTTCGCGAATAGCAGGTCATGCCCCGAGCATGGTAGACAGAAAGCCATCAAGACCGTTATGGCTGAGAAATCCATTTCTTATGCTGAGGCTAGTAAATCTATTCCAACAGTTTCCTGCAACTACGCCAACATCACTAAAACTCCGATTTCTCAGTCTTATCGCAAGACAGTAACCCTAAAGCCTAAATCCCATGCCCCTCTTTCCCAGTCTTATGACAAAACTGCTCATCAACGGATTATTAACTCCCCTCAAACCTCACAGCCTAATGGCTGCGCTCTTAACTCTAACAATATCCCTTCCAATAATAGTACTTCTGCTATTATTGATCTACTTATAAAACTCATACCTATCATTACTTCTTCTTCTACTGTTAATACTCAATCACCGTCCAACGTTGCCGACCACCTTATAACTCTTCTTTTAGACATCAGAAATGGCGTCTCGCCAAGTATTCCTTCAGTGGAACGTGAGGAGCGTGTGGCATAAAAAGCACGACCTCATATTCCTTTTAAACAAGTACAAGCCTTTAGCTTGTTCCATAGCTGAGACCTGGCTTACTCCAAGTCTTAGCTTCCGTATGCCACACTTTAATACTGTCAGATGTGACAGATCAGATGGCTATGGAGGGTCGGCCCTCTTAGTCAACAACCGGGTCCCACTTTTACCCTTTAGTTTACCTCCACTTACGGGTGATATGAGCATTGCCGCAGGAAGGGTAGAGGGCATCACAGTGTTTTCCATTTATATTGCACATCCTCGTCCAGATTTTTTAATAATTCTAAAGGAAATTTTTGCTAATGTTCAAGGTCCGATACTGGTCATGGGCGACTTTAACTGCCATCATTATAGATGGGGGTCTGAACGCTGTGATGCCTTTGGTGTAGCTCTAGTCGATATTTTGGATGACTTGGATCTCTGCGTGTTAAACGATGGTTGCTCGACACGACGTTCTCTTCCAGGGCAGCAAAAGAGTTGCGTAGACCTTACATTTTGTTCGGTCGAATTAGCAGCATCAACTCACTGGGAATGTACAACCTTGTCGCATGGTAGTGATCACTACCCTATAGTCATTTCTTTGTTTAACAAATTTTATTTCGAGAAAACTTCCCCTCCACTTTTGAAGTATAACTTGTCCAAACCAGATTGGACAAAATTTGTGTCATTACTGGAGGATAAAATTGATGTTCTTCCAAATTTAAATTCAAATTTATCGGATCCTTCTGTTCACTGCCATGCCAAGAGCTGTTATGAAGGTTTTGTAACAGCTATTACCTCCAGTGCAGATTCCTGCTTTCCATTGAAGAACAGTGCCCAGAATAAAATACCTTCACCCCCTTGGTGGGATCCCGAATGTACTGCAGCAGTCAGGGATAGGAATGAGGCCGAGGTGTGTTACAATTCAGATATGAGCACACAAAATCTGATAACATACTGCCACCTTAATGCCAGAACCAAACGCTTCCTCCGTAAAAAGAAACGTTCAGGTTGGGTTAAATTTTGCTCTTCATTATCTCCCTCCACTCCAGTTTCAGTTGTCTGGAAAAATATAAATAGGTTCAGACATGGATGCTCCCCATCAATCTCTTCACCAATAACTAGAGAAACAGCTGAACATTTTTTTGACAAAATAGCACCATCTTATGTTCCACTCTCAACAGAATGTCAAAACACGCCCCTTCTTAATGTTACAGAGGATCCTTTAGATGCGCCATTTACTTTGGAGGAATTGAATGTGGTACTCAAACATGTACGGGACTCAGCTCCTGGTACTGATGGTGTGCCATATTCCTTTATAACCCATTCTGGCGAAAAGGCTAAAATCTACTTTTTAAACATCTTAAACTTCTGTTACAGTAATGGTTGGGTCCCAGATCAATGGAAATTACAGGTTATTATTCCCCTATTGAAACCAGGCAAACATGCAGATGATCCGAATGGCCTTAGACCAATTGCTTTATCTTCAGTCCTAGCCAAATTACTGGAGCACCTTATTAAAAACCGTCTCGAGTGGATAGTCGAATCGAGGGACTTACTGCCGAACCACCAATTTGGTTTTAGGAAAGGGCTTAGTACAATGGACAGTGTTGGTATTTTAGTTACGGATATACACATAGCTTTTTCTAGAAATGAATCTGTTGTTGCTACCTTCCTTGATATCTCCTCTGCGTATGACAATGTACTTCTTCCTGTACTCAGGCAAAAACTGCAACAGCTGAGTCTTCCGGCTAAGATGATACAATGCATATGCGAACTACTGATGTCCCGCTCATTGGTTCTGAGAGTCCAGGGTGAGGAGTTCGATGAAAGGCAGACATGGAAAGGACTCCCACAAGGCTATGTCCTCAGTCCCATACTCTACAATTTATACACGGCTGATATTGGGTCCTGCTTAAATAATAATTGTCAGTTGTTGCAATATGCCGATGATATTGTTTTATATGTGACAGATCCCTCCATAGTTGACGCGGCGTCATCTTTATGCCTCTCTCTGGACTCTTTGAACCACTGGCTTTTAAACCATGGACTGTCATTATCTGCACCAAAAAGTTCGGCAGTTATTTTCTCTCGTAAAAGACTCATTCCTCATATTTCAGTAAACATTTTAGGCCAAAATATTCCTATAGCTGGTAAAGCAAAATTTTTAGGCGTTACTTTAGATTCAAAATTAACTGGCAAACATCACATAAATTTTCTTATACAAAAGTGTGAAAGAATTATTTCAATTCTAAGAGTTCTTGCGGGTGTTTGGTGGGGTGCTCACCCCTACACTATGAAATTAGTTTATAATGCCCTGGTTCGTAGTGTTTTAGACTATGGAACATATCTTCTGATTCCTTGCAACAAAGGTGCTTTGGCTGGGCTGGATGGAGTTCAGTCCAAGTGCCTTCGGATCATCTCTGGTTGTATGAAATCCTCGCCCATCAACGCATTGCAAGTCGAATGTGCTGATCCCCCGCTGACCCTTAGACGGCAATACCTGGCCTCCCGTTTTGTGTCTAGACTAATATGTAAATCCTCCCATCCTCTTATAGGCAAACTGAACGAGCTGAATGCCTTATGCAGAAGCTCAAATTACTGGAAAAATAAAGAATCTCCTTTAATCCTAAAATCCTTTCGACTAATTCTAAATTTAGTAAACCCGATCGTCCAGTATCCTAGATTACCCCTTTTTAATTTTCCTTATGAAGTTCTAAGTTATAACCCAAAAATTTTCTTTGATATTGGTATATTCAAAAAATCTCCGACAGCGAATTTGGCTTTCAATGCGGTGGTGGACGAGAGATGGAACGGTTTTCAATTATTTTTTACGGATGCTTCGAAACTAACCGAACTTAGTCATACTGGCGCTGCGGTCTACTACCAAAGCTCCAAAATTATCCTACAGTTTAAATGCCCTAAGGAGTCTTCCGTATTTACTGGCGAATGTGTGGCTATATTGGAAGCTTGTCTTTTCATAGAGTCACACCACAATATTCAGAAAGCCGTCATTTTTACAGATTCCCTTAGTTGTTTGCAAGCCTTAGTTCAAAATCCCTTTAAAAGTAAATTGCACAGTTCCCTTATTTTAAAAATTAAAAGCTCTTTATTGTCCTGCGCTAGTAGTCAAAAGGATGTTCAGTTAGTTTGGATACCTAGCCATTGTGGCATTACGGGTAACGAATGTGTTGATGCCATGGCTAAAGATGCTTGTTCATCTTCATCGTCAGATCTCTCGCACAACACCCATCAGGGTTACGACCTATTGTCACTTCCAAAACTGAATTTACAGTGTTCCTGGCAGGAGCAGTGGAATATGTCCAGCAAAAAGAAAGGTAGTTTTTTTTACGCAGTACAACCGACCATAAAACCAAAACCGTGGTTTTTTCGTCACAAAAAAGTATCGAAAGCTGTTGTTTCTGTCCTATGTAGAATCCGCTTAGGTTTTTGTTGCACTCCCGTTTTTTTACACAAAATTCATATCCGTGACTCCTCTCTCTGCGAGTGCGGGTTGGAGGAGGGCACCCTGGACCACATATTTTTTGAATGCTCGTACAACATACCACCTCTAGACTTGTATAGCCGTCTCCCTAGATTTAAAATCCCTCTTCCCATTAATTTCCCCTCTCTTTTAACATATTCCACTCCTGAACTGCTTGTGGCGTTGATGATTTTCATCCGTCACAATAATATAAAATTATAATATTTGTATTCCCCTATTCTGTGTGTGGATATGGCCTACGTATATTTTAATGTTTTAACACCTATATTATTTATTTAATTATATACTTTTTGTTTGTTTCAGTCCAGTACTAACCCCTCAAGATCTACAATGTATCGTCAAAGTTTTATTTTTTTTATTTTCTAAATTCTTCTCTCGTAACACTTTCTATATACACACTTGCTTTTCCAAGCCACTTTCGACATTGGCAGAATAGTCGACATCGGCTCTGCTTGCCATAGTTAAAAATAGAATAGAATAGAATATACGTTTTCTTTAATTATATTTTCTATTATTCTATTACAAATGTTATGGAAATAGTAATTTAATGTTGAAGGTTACTGGCAGGCTGAATTGTTTATGGGATCTTAAGAAGTTTGGTTTGTATTCGTGAACGTTCTATCCAAAAGAATGATAGATGACACTTGAGTTTAAGCAGTTTTTAAGATAACATGTCGTGTTGATTTTTATAGAATGTATATTTGTTGGAAATGCTCTGAGTAATTATATTGAAGTGAAATCATTTTGGAAGTTGTTATTTAATCTGAAGGAACACCCGCAAAAGGTTATGGGCCCCCGTACGTTTTGTTGAGGTAAGAAGCCAGAAATGTATGGAGAAGAGATTTGAATTTTTTTTTTTTAAACGAATTTACAAAATTATTAAGATGGCGGAAGATTTCACGACAATTTCAAAACTAAAAAATGAAAACGATTACTTTTTGTGGAAGCAAAAAATAATATTGATTTTGGCAGCTAAAGATTTAGAAACAGTTTTGGATAAAACAGGAGATACAGATAAAGATTTCAGGAAAAAGGATGCGAAGGCAAAATTGATAATAATAAGCGCTCTCAGCGAAAAATATATAATACATGCTATCAACTGTGAGAAAAGCAGAGATATAATAAATAAATTCGACACGCTATTTTTAGGACATACAGACACACAAATTTCTTTATTACTAGAAGAATTTTATAAGTATACTATGACAGGAAAGGACATCATGACGGAAATAGCAGAAATTGAAAATAAAGCAACCAGAATCAGAGAATTAGGATATAATTTTGACGACCAACAGATAATGACGAAAATACTATCGAATTTACCAGAAGAACTAGTAAATTTCAGAACAGCATGGGAATCAACAAATAGAGAAGACAAAAATTTAATAAATCTTATATCAAGAATAAATTTAGAAACAAAAATAAGGAAAGAAAATAAAAAAACAGAAGAGAAACAAATGACTTCTTGTCAAAATGACTTTGAAAGGAATTATCATATCAGGAACTGTTACAGATGTGGTAAAACTGGTCATATTGCAAGATTTTGTAGAAATGAAGATGATACAAGAAAGAATACATTCTGCTATAAATGTTTAAAAACCGGACACATGAATACAGAATGCAAATCAAAATTTTGCTGCATATATTGCAAGGTGGATTCGCACTTTTCTAAGTTCTGTCTAACACAAACAGTAAGTAATTTTAATACAAGTTATATTACAGAAGAAGAGGTGGAATTTATAATAGACTCAGGATCAAGCAGCCATATTGTTACATCAGAATGTTATCTTCATGATAAAAAACAAATAGATCACAAAATAATGACAGCAGATGGACATTTTCATAATGTAAACATAATTGGAAATATTTATTCAGAAAACATGACTTTGAGAAATGTTCTTTGTGTTCCCCAATTAAAAAAGAACATTATTTCAGTATCAGGTCTAACAAATTATAATTATTCTTTAAAATTTTTCAGAACAAGCTGTCAACTCAAAAGTGAGGACTCTGAATCAGTTGAAACATGTGAGCAGAGGAAAGACGGTTTATATTATTTAAAATTAAACATAAATATGACAAGGCCAGTCGTGCATTCCAGGTCAGACAAAACTTTTTTAGTAAATACTGAATTTTGGCATCGTGCAATGGGACATGTACCTGTAAAGAGTACAAAAGGCATTGTTAAAGGCATGCAAGGAAATTTAGTAAAGGAGGTCGACATCTGTGAAGTCTGCACACAAGCAAAATTATGCAGAAAACATTTTAACACATGTAGGCAAAGAGCAAGTGAACCACTTGAAATAATTCACAGTGACATTTGTGGTCCTATAAGTAATGAAACATGGGATGGTTACAAATATTTTATTACATTTTTGGACGATTATACACATTTTGTAAAAGTTTATCTTATTAAAAATAAAAGCGAAGCATTATCAAAAATAATAAATTATATTAATTTGGCAGAAAATCATTTTAACACAAAAGTTAAAACATTTAGATGCGATAATGGTGGTGAATACAATAACAAACAATTTAAAACCTACTGTATTAACAAAGGTATAAATATTGATTACACAATTCCATATTCTCCACAATTAAATGGAAAAGCAGAAAGATTAAATAGATCTTTAATGGAAAGAACAAGAGCATTACTTTTTGATATGCTCTTACCACTTAATTTATGGGGAGAAGCGGTATTAACATCAGCATATTTATTAAACAGGACTGCAAATACAATAAATATTAAAACACCAGCTGAAATGTGGTTTAATAGAATACCGAATTTAAAACATTTAAATATTTTTGGTTCGTTGGCTTATTATAAAAATAATTACAATTTGAGTAAACTTGACTCCAGAAGCAGTAAAGGGCTATTAGTAGGGTTTACAAATAATGGTTATAAGATATGGGATCCTTCAGATTTTAGAATTATTTACTCGAGAGATGTGGTGTTTAATAATAATAAGAGTGATGTTGCAGAATTTTTAAAAATGAGTAAGTGTAGAGTGAAACAGAGTGATTTGGAGAGTTTATTTAAGGAGTTGGTTAGTGATGTTTTTAGTGGTGAAAGTAATGATGGGTTTTGTAGTGATGGTGATGCAGAAATTGGTGATGCGGATGTAAGTGGTGATGAAGTTATTGACGAAGGAGTTTGTGGTGATGAAGTTATTGACGAAGGAGTTTTTAATGATGAAGTTATTGACGAAGGAGTTTGTAATGATGAAGTTAGAGTTGAAGGAGGAATTGAGGAAGATAATGATGTTTTTGAGGACAGCGTTGAGGAGATGAGAGTTTGTGTTGAAGAGGATAATACTTTGAGAGGGGAAGTTGAGTTTGAAGATGCAATTGAACCAGTAGTTGGTGATGGTTTGAGAGAAAGACCGAGAAGAGAAAGGAGAATGCCAGCATATTTAAAAGATTATGATTTGGATACTTCATTTTTAACATATACAGATGTTTTTAATAGTTTTGATAAGGATTTATGGGAAAAAGCAATGAAAGAGGAGAAAGACTCGCTAGAGAAAAATAAAACTTGGGAAATTGTAAATAAAAGTCAAGGGAAAAATAGAAAGATTATAACAAGTAAATGGATATTTACAATAAAGCCTGGTGGAAGATATAAGGCGAGATTAGTAGCAAGAGGTTTTCTACAAAAATATAATATTGACTATAAAGAGACATATAGTCCCGTTGTTAATGCAAGTAGTGTGAGATTGTTGTTGGCGATTGCAGCACAAAAAGGTTTAAAAATTAAACAATTTGATGTTAAAACGGCTTTTTTTATATGGGGAGTTAGATGAGGAAATTTATATGGAAATACCATTGGGATATGAGGTGGAAAATAAAGAAAATAAGATTTGTAAACTAAAGAAAAGTTTATATGGATTAAAACAAGCACCACTTATGTGGAACAAGAAATTAACTGAGGTTTTGAAGAAATTAGGATTGATACAATTAAAATCAGATCCATGTGTGTTTGTTAATAAAGAAAAAGAAATATATTTGGCTATTTATGTAGATGATGGTATTTTAATTGGTGAAAGCGAGATTGAATTGAATAAAATTCTATATAAATTGGAAAAAGAATTTGAAATGAGGAAATTTGATAAAACAGAAAAATTTATAGGATTTGATATTAAAGTAGAACAGAATTTTATTAAGATTTATCAAGAAAGTTATATCAATCAAATTTTGGAAAAGTTTAAGTATGAAAACTTAAAAGATAGTAGTCATCCAGATATTTTGGTAGATACACATCAAGAGGGGAAAGTGGGAGTTGATGATGTGCATAAATATAGACAATTGATTGGTTCATTGTTATATTTGGTTAATAAGACAAGATTGGATTTATCTTTTCATGTTGGATATTGCAGTAGGCACCAGGAACATCCTGGTTTAAATGATTTTAAGAATGTCAGGAATCTCTTTAGGTATATAAAAAACACAGTTAGCAGTGGGATACAGTTTGTTCGTGGTAAAGATTTGTCGTTAAAAGCTTATTGTGATGCAGACTTTGCAGGTGATCCTGATACTAGGAAAAGTACGACTGGCTTTGTCATATTTTATGGTGGTGGTCCAATTCATTGGTGTTCACGTAAACAGTCAGTCACTGCTCTTTCAAGTACTGAGGCTGAATATATTTCTGCAGCCGAATGTATAAAAGACCTATTATACATTCAGAGTCTGATCTTTGAGTTGACAGGTAAACTGCCCAAAACTGAATTGTTTGTTGATAATCAATCTGCTATAGTTTTGATTAAGAATGGAATTCTAAATAGAAGGAGCAAACATATTGATGTTAAATATCATTTCATTAAGGAGAAAATAGATAAAAATTTGTTGGAGATTCACTATTGTCCGACGAAAAATAATTTGGCAGATATATTGACCAAACCTCTTGATAGAACAAAGTTTTTGAGATTGAGACAGTGTATAGTGAGTGACACTTAAAGAACATTGTAATGTGATGTGTTAAGTAAGGTAGTTATAAGGTTGTTTGAGAATTAATTTGAAATTGTTATGTTTATGATAGTTAAGTAAGGTGTTCAGATTAATTAATTCTAAAGTTTGTTTGTAATAGTTAGTTAAGTTGGGTGGGTTAATTAAGTTAATTAAGTTGGGTGATTAATGAGATTAATGAAGGTTTTATAGAGGATGTTGTTTATATTATAATAGACATAAAATTAAGAGGGGATGTTATGGAAATAGTAATTTAATGTTGAAGGTTACTGGCAGGCTGAATTGTTTATGGGATCTTAAGAAGTTTGGTTTGTATTCGTGAACGTTCTATCCAAAAGAATGATAGATGACACTTGAGTTTAAGCAGTTTTTAAGATAACATGTCGTGTTGATTTTTATAGAATGTATATTTGTTGGAAATGCTCTGAGTAATTATATTGAAGTGAAATCATTTTGGAAGTTGTTATTTAATCTGAAGGAACACCCGCAAAAACAAAACCCTGAGTTTCGCTTGAGACGCTTCACCGCACATTCAGCACTCTGCTACAGGTTATGGGCTAGCGGAAAAAAAATGGAAACGAGCGAAAAAGTGGAAAATTTAAGTACGAAGGTACAAATTACACCACTTCAAGGAAAGAGTAACTGGGATACATGGAAGTATAAAATATCCATCCTTCTAAGAAGCATACCCGATGCATTGGATATAGTCGACGGAAAATGTAAGAGACCCGTGTTGTCAGCAGGTGTAGGAGACGCAGAAGTTACTGCATTTAAAACGAAACTAGCGCGTTTTATACAGGCAGAAAACAATGCAATGATCCTGCTTTCAACAAATTTAAACGAAGATACCGTTAGAAAGGTAATGTCATTCACATGTCCTAGAGAAGTTTGGTTAGAACTACATCGGTTATTCGACGGAGATAATGAGAATCGAGCTTATAATCTTTGTTTAGAATTCTTCGGATTTAAGTTAAATCACTCTGATGATATGGTCACACATATTTGTAAATTGAAAACTCTCTGGTGTCAGTTGAATAGAGAGATTGGTAAGGATGATCCTAATATGAAACTACCAGAAATATTCCTCATTTGCAAAATTCTTGACACATTAGATCAGAAGTATTTCGAGTTTAAATCAAGTTGGTTGTTGTTAGCCAAAGAGCAGAGGACAGTAGAAGGTTTGACAAGTCACCTTTGCGCTCACGAGAAGTCACTTGAAAAGAAGAATGGTGAATCGAGTGAAGAGGTATTTGTGATGACACAGAATAGCACGATTCGTAAAGACAAGAAGAATAAGGATAAGCATATGAGATGCAATTACTGCCATGAGATGGGACATCGAGTAAGATCCTGCCAAAAGTGGATGAAAGATGGTCGCCCGCCAAAAGACAGTAAAGACAAGCCATCTTCAAGTCAAAGTGCGAATATGGCTATTATGAGCGTGGATATTATGGCATTTATACCGCAAGATAGAGAGTCATGGTACGTGGACAATGGAGCGACTAGCCACGTAACCAACAGGAGTGACCTATTCCAAATATTCCATGAGTTTCACGAGATCCAAGGAGTTACTACAGCGAATGGTAACATTGTTCAAGCAAAAGGCAAAGGAACAATTTATTTGGAAGCAGATGTCAAAGGAAAGATTGTGAACATAGCACTCACAGACGTTTGGTATGTGCCTGAGATCCAGAGAAATCTGTATTCAGTGCTAGCTATGCACGATAAACAGAAAAATAGCAAGTTCATCTCGACCCCGGAAACTTGCGAAGTAATTTTGAATGGGGAAGTATCAGTTGTTGGCAAACGTAATAACTGTGGAGGACTTTTTAAGTTGAAAGTTCGCAATGTCCTGCCACCAGTACCTGTACTTGCCACTACTACAAGTGATTTGATGCAGCTGTATCATGAGAGATTAGCGCACCAAAACAAAAGGCACGTTAAGGAAGTTATTCAAAGAGAATTAGGATTGTCTCTTCCAATAAACAAAGAGTTGTGTGAAGCTTGTATCTACGGAAAGATGCATAGATTAAAGTTTGGCATACGAGAGAGATCTACACAGCCAGGAGACATAATTCATACAGATGTTTGTGGTCCTTTCCCTATGAGTTTTACAAAATATCGTTACTATGTACTTTTTAAAGATGACTACTCCGGATACTGCATGGTTTATTGCATTAGAAACAAAAGCGACGTCAAAGACAAATTGAGAATAATGCTACAAGAAGCAACGGTCGCAGGACATGTAATCAAAACGTTGTTGAGTGATAACGGAACCGAGTTTGACAATAAAGAAGTTAAAGATATTTTAAATCAAAAAGGAATTAAACAACGTCTTGTTATGCCGTACACGCCAGAGCAGAATGGCTGTAGCGAGCGCCAAAACAGGACTTTAGTAGAAACCGCAAGAACATTAATGAATGCTCAGAGAGAACTGCCAAAAGCATTATGGGCAGAACTAATAATGACAGCTGTGTATATTTTAAACCGAACAGGCGCAACTAGAGAGAAGGACAAGTCACCCTATGAATTATGGTTTGGGAAGAAGCCCAACATAAAGCATCTTAGAATAATTGGAAGCACGTGTTACGCTCATGTTCCGAAACAAAAACGTAAGAAGTTAGATAAGAAAGCAACTAAAGGCATTCTCATAGGATACGACAATGATGACGGTTATCGTATCTGGTATGAAACACAGCATAAAGTTGATAATCTAATCCGATCTAGAGATGTTGTCTTCGAAGAGACACCTATTCCAGGGGTTGAAGTTAAAGTTAAAACTTCAGGAGAAAATGCTAAATGTGACCCAAAACCAATTGAGAAAGATTGGACCGTATCATATCACGCATTTCCTGAAGAAATTATTCAAGAAGAGCATTCGCAAATCGCTAATCCCTTGAATCGGGAAGTCCAATCAGAACAGAGATATATTCTATTAGAGGGAGAATTAGAAGATAGACATTCAATGAGACCTATTGAGACAGCAATAGAGGCATATGAATCAAATGAACAAAGACAGTCAGTCCAATTAGAGGGAGTAAATGAAGGAGAGTTTATTGAAAACGAAACCACATTTTCAGATAGTGAAACTGAAGAAGAATTCGTAGATGCTGTTCCTACCTATGTGGAGACTCCGATGAATTTAGCGGGAGACGTTTCTCTACCGGACGTTCCAAGATATAATCTCAGGGACAGAAGTACTCTACGACCTCCACGTAAATTGGATGACTATAGTTTATTCCTAGTCGATACTGAAAAAGAACCTTCGACGTATAAGGAAGCAGTATCAAGTGGAAAAAGTAAAGATAGATGGTTAGAAGCCATGAAGAGTGAAATCGATTCTTTGCAAAGATTAAAAGTATGGGACTTGCAGAATCTACCGAGCAATCGAAAAGCTCTTCCATGTAAATGGGTTTTTAAAGTCAAAAACAAACCTGACGGTACAATAGAAAAGTTTAAAGCTCGACTGGTTGTAAAAGGGTTTAAGCAGAAGAAGGGCTTTGACTACAACGAAACCTTTAGCCCAGTAGCGAGGTTAGCAACTATACGATCTTTGCTCAGCGTTGCAGCAAGAGAGAAACTTCATCTTATTCAGTTTGATGTTGCAACAGCCTTCCTAAACGGAAATTTGACTGAAGAGATTTACATGCAGCAGCCAGAAGGCTTTGAAGATGGAACATCCAGAGTATGTCGTCTAAAGAAAAGCCTTTATGGTTTGAAGCAGGCACCGCGCTGCTGGAACTACTGTTTTGCAGAAACACTTGAATCTTTAGGCTTCAAGACAAGCGACGCTGATCCATGCTTATATACAAAATTTGTAGGAGATAAGAAAATCTTAATAGCACTCTACGTTGATGATGGTTTGGTTGCAGCGAGTAATGAAAACCTAGCAAATAGTTTCATCTCTGAACTAAAACAGATTTTGATGATTACTAGCAAACCAGCTTCATTCTATCTTGGGTTGGAGATAGAACAAATGAAGGACGGCTCGATTTTCATAAAGCAAGAAGCTTACGCAAATAAGGTTTTGGAGAGGTTCAATATGAAAGACTGTAATCCAGTATCGACTCCTTTACAGAAAGAAGGAATTATCGAAGAAGGGAAAGCTGACAAAGAGTCACAGTCATTTCCCTATAGAGAAGCAGTAGGCTCGCTCGCTTACTTGATGGTGGGCACTCGCCCTGATTTGGCGTATGCTGTAGGAATGGCTTCGAGGAGCTTAGAAAATCCAACTTCTAGCGACTGGCGTATGGTTAAGCGGATAATGAGATATTTGAAAGGAACATTATCAAGAGGAATAATGTATGTTCATGATGCAAATTCTCCTAACCAAATAAAAGCCTACAGTGATGCTGATCATGCTGGATGCTTGAAAACAGGACGTTCTACGACTGGAGTATTATGTTTGTTTTCAAGAGGAGCTATCTCCTGGATGAGCCAACGACAACCTTCAGTCGCCATTAGCACTACAGAAGCTGAGCTTGTGGCAGCAAGTGAAGCTGCAAGGGAATTAATTTGGCTAAAGAGACTGTTCAAAGACTTGAATGACCAAAAAGAAATTCCAGTTTTGTTTGTGGACAACGAAGCAGCGGTGAAACTAGCACATAATCCAGAGTTTCATCGTCGCACCAAGCACATTCGTGTGAGGCACTTCTTCGTGAGGGAGCTTGTGCTTCAAAACGACATCGTGGTTGAGAGGACTAGCTCTGCTACCCAGTTAGCAGACCTCCTAACTAAGGCCCTGCCCAGACCCAGATTGCAGGAACTAGCTCAGAACTTGGGTCTGAAGGATAAATTCAAACGGCCGACTAGCAGCTGAGGGAAAGTGTTAAAGCCTCCTTGTTGTTTGTTCAGCTGCAGTGACATAATTACTTTTTATAAGTCGTGTCACTTGTCACCTTTCGTTTGTTCTCTAATATACGTTTTCTTTAATTATATTTTCTATTATTCTATTACAAAACCCTGAGTTTCGCTTGAGACGCTTCACCGCACATTCAGCACTCTGCTACAATCTGGACTAATTTCTAAGTTTAAATATTGAAAATATTTACTCATATTTTTCAAAGCCCCATTAATATTACTCTTAATTTCATCCATATCCGGACCAAATGTATAAATAACCAAATCATCAGCAAATTGTAAATTTAGTACTTTACTGCCCAAAACCATATTAATCTTATGCATATAAAGCAGATAAATCAATGGACTCATAATACCACCTTGACACACCCCTTTATATGAAAAACGGGGCCCAATTAATTGCTTATCCACTTTGACATAAACTTCTCTGCCATGTAAAAAATTAAAAATCCAAAAAACTATTTTTTCAGGTATGCCAAGTGATCGAAGTTCAAGTGACAAAATGTGATGATTGACGTTGTTGAAAGCACCAACTATGTCAACAAAAACAGCAACACACTCATGACCCATTTTACGAGCATTAAAAATATCAAGATGCAAATGAGATAAACTTTCACATGTTGACCTTCCTCTACGAAATCCAAGCTGATTAGAGGGTAATAAATTATTACTTTCTATATAAAACTCTAGTCTTTGCTTTAACAATTGCTCAAAAATCTTTCCTATACAAGAGGTCAAAGCTATAGGTCTATAGGAATCAGGTTTGTTTTTATCTTTATTATGTTTTAAAATCGGAATAAGACAGTCCATTTTCCAGTCTAAGGGTATAATTTCATTAAGCCAAAGTAAGTTAAAAACTTTTAAAACCAAGAATAAGGCTTGCAAAGAAACATTCTTAAGCATTTTATATGGCATACAATCAAGGCCAAATGCTGTGTCACGCCTGGAAAAAATTGCAGCTTTCAATTCTTGCATAGTAAATGGATCTGTTAAATAATCTGAGCATGCTGCTGTTGGTAAATGTTCATGTGATTGAAAGGGGGCCTCTACAGTATAGGGTGTGAATTTTTTAAGAAAATCATAAATCCATGGATATACATTATTGCAGGATGGTACATATGTTCTATTAAACTTTCTGGAAATACCCCAAATTTTACTTAAAGAAGTTGTTCTATTAAAAGACTCGCACAAAGTTACCCAACTCAAATACCTCTCTCTTTTTAAAATCAACTTTTTAACAGCTTGTCGCCTTTTAAATTCGACATAATTTGCTTGTGAGGGGTCATGTTTAAACTGTATGTAAGCATTCTTAGCCTCTTCTACAGCTCTAGTACAGTTGTTATTCCACCATGGAAGTGGACTGCGTTTTTTCCTTTTAAAAGTTCTAGATGTATTGAGTGAAGCACTAGAAGCAGTTTGCATACGAGAAATATCAAAACATGGAACAGAATTCTGTATAGCTTTATTCAAGATAAGAATAAGTTCTTTATAAGTTTGTAAGGGGTTTTGATGATTAAACGCAAAATTCTCTAATAGATTATCTACTTGAGCTGTGTAAAGTTCCCAATTAACTAGTTTAAAATTTACATGAACAGGCAGATTTGAAAGATCATTGAATGAAGAAATAAAATTATTAATTACTATTTTTGTAATTACAGGCAAATGATATCCACCTAGAGGAACATCATGCACTGACCAGCTACAAGACAAAGCCAATGAGGGAGATACTAAGGTTAAATCAAGGGCATTCCTCTGCCACCTGTCTGAGCCTACTGTAGTCATATCTCCGTTATTCAGCAACACAAGATTGTTATCATTGATGCTTTCAAGAACGTCAATACCACGACTGCACTGTGTACTACAGCCCCAGGCCGAATGATGAGCATTAAAATCCCCACCTATCAAAACAGGACCAGGAATACTTTTGATTAAATTATCCAGCTTTGGTTTAGAAAAGGATGGATTACAATTACCAGGACTATAAAATGACACCAAAGAAAGCTCTTTAGCACCATATTTTATACGTATTGCAATATTTTGTATAGAATCATCATATGAAGTATCAATTTTTTTGAACTGTAATGAATTATGTATTAATATAGCTACGCCATTATGACTATTACCAGAATCTAATCTAACAATATTATAATCTTTTATATTAAAACGCATCTCGGGCTTAAGCCAAGTTTCACAAAGTAAAGCTACATGAATATTGTTCTCAATTAAAAAATGTGAAAAAATATGTCGATTACTACGAATACTCTGAGCATTCCACTGTACAATATTTAACTGATCCATAATTTAAGATTGTTTAATGTTATTATCACTCTGTATTGTTGCTAAGAGAACTTTTTTAATATTTTCATTTGTAATGGAACTTTCTTTGTTCCGATTTTGTGAAATTAAAGTAAGAAGGGTCTGAATTAAAATGTTTTGTATTTGATCTGTTTGTATTAGAAATTTAAGTTGTTCAGCAGGGTTTTTGTTATTTAAAGGAGGGAATGACTTTTCATTTAATACATCAGCATATGATCTTTTCTGAATTTTATTTTTATTTTCTTCTATCTTAGTTTTTTTGACAGGACATTCTGCAGAAATAGCAATATGGTTACCTTTACATTGGCAGCATGTAGCTTCTGTTGGGGCAATCGTACATTCTTTATAACTGTGATCTTTTCCGCATATGGAACACCTGATGCTGTTTTTGCAGAATTTAGCAATATGTCCATACCTCAGACACTGCAGACACTGCTTTACCGGCGGGATGTACGGTCGTACCTCAAACCGCCAGCTGTTCAGGTCCACGCTGTCAGGCAGGGAGACGCACGAAAAGGTTATGCTCACTGTCTTCAAAGGTTCAAATGTGACTTTATTTCCTGTAATAGTCCGACGCATAAATCTTTTGACTGATATTATATTTTTGGAGCTGGATATAGCTGAATATATTTGCTCATTCGACAGATTAATTGGGACATGCTGTATGATTCCAGTAATTTCTGTAGCTGAGGCTGGAATGCTGGCTTTGAGTTTGTAATTGTCCAAAAACTTTTTGTTTATGAGCGCAGCATTGGCAAATGTCGGACGCTCGAAAATAACACCAACTTTGTACCGATTCATTCTTATTAATTGCTTAACCCCTTTGTTAAACCTCTTGAAGTTAGTGGCTAGCGACATCATATCACGATCACCGATCGGGACTTGACTCTGACTTTCAATGAAAACAATATATTCATAATTTCCACCAGACTTTGGATAAGACCGGGTGTAATCAGATACTCTATATTCAAGGTACTTATCCGTATCCTTTTCAGCATCAGATGTGGCCGACTGCATAGAACGCAGCGACCCAGTGTCCTCATCATCTTCGAGGGGATCCCCAGGGGGATCAGTCCCACTTTTCTTCCTCTTCTTAACTCTCCCCATCACAAAGAACTACAATTAAGTTGTTATGCAAAGCGTAGTATTAAAATAAAATAAATTTGAATATTTTTTTCAAAAATTCGCGCCTGCTTTCCTTAAGTTTCCCGCGCTTTTCAATAACAGCCAAGTGAAGTGACAGCTGACATCTTTCAATCAGTTTTGAAATTGGAAGCGGGGTTTAGTTCAGAAACTTTAATAGTTCGATTTCTTCAAAACATATCATTGGAACTTTGGAACCCAAGATTTCGGGGTAAAAATTGTTGCAAATTCGGTCTAGTATCACCCATTTCAAGGAATGCACCCAATTACCAATCAAAACCCTGTTTGTGTCATTCATTACTTCCTAGAATTTGATCCGTATTAGTTTTCATCAAAATCGGGCCCGAAACTCTTGACATTTTTTTTTGCAATTCCTCTTAGTTTCGGTCGGATTAGGCCATGTGTGTGTCGTAAATTATAATATGCAATATACGTAAAAGGTATAAGTTTAACTATCGTAGCTAATTTTATAATGTTCAGTCTCCGTGATACTATTCAATGTTTATATTACATTAATTGCTGCGCCCTAACAAAATCACATGCTAATTAGTTTTAAAGTTAGCCAGTAACCGTGTGTCCTATATACATTTTGTAATAAATTAATAAATAAAAAAAAAGTTAGTAGCAGCACCAGCACCATCGATTTATTTTCACTTGCTAGGAGGTCTGTGCTTTCGACACCAAAGAGTAGAATAATAATTACAACGGATGTTAACTATAAAATAAAACCGCTTTTCATTTACATATATTTATTTTTTATTGTTTGTATAATTCTTGATTGCTTGATCTATAACAGATATAGTGAAGTCGACGTCCTCTTTGTTGATGCACATCGGTGGTTTTATCCTCATTACCTGTGAAATTGTAAATTTAATTATGTATAAAATGTATTCTTGCCAATTGTTTAATCATAATGCCTCCAGAGATATAACCTAATAATAATATAATCTGTTAACGTCGTTAAACTCTTTTCTTTTATTTAAATTTATGGATTCTATTTGGCTGCTTTATAATCACAAAAAATACTGTATAGATAGGATCGGTCAAAAAGATACAGTAAAATACATAAACTTCCGTGTCCACCGGTCCTCAATATTTGTTCGGCTCCACAAAACTGTAACTTTGGACTCTTGTTGACCGGTCGCTGACTTTGTAGGTACATCCAATCAGTCAACAACACCAGTACACACGGCGCACCATCAAGCTAACATAACATTACCAGTATAACAAGAGAAGATCATAAGAATTAGATTTACTGTATAATGAGAGATCCGCATAAATTGGTTTTGTGCAGCTTGATTGGCCATCGTGCGTATGCACTTTAAGTGTGCAGTCCAAAGTGGCGCTGCTTGTCAAGAAAATTTGCATCCTAAATGTAAAACTTGGTATATATTTTAGTTCTGTATTTTCCCGCCTGCACAGATAAGTTGGTTGAAGTGTACAATCGTGATTCTTTTGGTGTTTAAATGACGTTGTGAAGATGGCGCGCCTGTTGTTTGTATTGTCTTTGGTTAAAGTATGAAAAAAAAATGGCGGTGATAGTTCCGACTATACGCTAAAGACACCGAAGTTACCGAAGCGATTGCCATGACTTACATTGCTCCATCTTCCCCCGCGTCCTATAAGTACTCCCATGTCCTTTATATCTTCATGAATTGCGTTCACGTCAGCTACGTTCAAGGGTTCCTTGGTTCCCGGTACGACGTACTCGAAGCCTAGCATCAGGCCCTTCCCGCGAACGTCACCGATCACTGGATGTATCTTTTGCAACTGCATCAGTTGTTCGATGAAGTACTTGCCGGTTTCTTTGCAATTCTTTTGTAATTCTTCCTCCTCTATCACCTGAAATAAAAAAGAGAAAAAAAAAGAGTCTAAAGAGTTCAGATTCGAGCATTAGTTGCACCAGGGACAACCGAGCATTGTGCGCTGTAAACCTTTGGGGAAATAAACATGTGATGTTAAATAATATAAAACTTGTTCTTAGGTACTTAATACACGTCGGAGAAAATGCATATTTCAAAAGAGTTAATTTCATAGCAAACTTACGTCCAAAACAGCTTTACCCACTGCTCCGGCCATAGGGTTGCCGCCAAAAGTGTTGAAGTACGTCGCTCCGGTGTGCGCAGCTGCTATCTCCTTCGTGGTGACAACAGCAGCCATTGGGAACCCATTGCCTATGCCTTTGGCCATTGTCACAATGTCAGGTACCACCCCGTGGTTTTCGAAACCCCAGAAAGCGTCTCCTGTACGTCCAAAACCGGTTTGAACCTTAAAACAACAAAAGAAGATTTGGATTAAAATATTCATGGTACTAAATAAGTCAGCCTTTATTGTTCTACTGTGAGGTCCTTCTTGCAACAATCCACCAACGCCATAATCCACCCAGCACGCGTAGCATGACCGCAGTGGAACGCGTTGCTGGATGTCACATGATTTTGAATTTCTGGTTCTAAAGCCCTCTAGCCCCTTTCGCGACCTCACGCGTCAAGCACGTTTTTAATTTGTTTTCTCCGCATGATCAGGCACTCGTGGCACTTTCATCACAATAATGTTAATGCTCTGACTCCTAGTTTAGGAGTCAGAGCATTAACATTATTGTGACCTAATTATAAGCCTTTTATGCTATTAGTCTGTGGATCCTGTATCGTGATGGCTTTTGGTGAAATAAAGAATTTATTATTTATATTATTATTTATTTATTTATTTATTTGTTTTCTCTGCAGGCACCATCGCGACGCGTTGAGGGTGAAGCTCGTGCCCAAAAGAAAAATAACCTATCCATCCTATCTATCATGTCTCAGAGTTTCTGGTTGCCTATCCGCCTTCGCCGGAATGCCCATATTTTATCCCTTCTCTACAGTATTCTGTTTAATCCCACAACGCCGTCCTATCTCAAAAAACGTTTCAAGTTCCTACATGATACTCACAGTAGACACTTGAGATCATCGGAGAATTTGAGACTTTTGATGCCTGCTCATTCCACCAAATTTTATGGCCAGTCCTTAACGGTCCAGGCTGTCCGTTTATGGAACGAATTTCCGGTGTCGGTAAGACAAGCACAGTCACTAGTTGCTTTTAAAAGCTTAGTTACGAATCATTTTCATTCTCTGTAATTTCATGCAGTCAAAATTTGTAACCATTCTAGTTTTATTTTTGCCATTTAGTGTTAAAAACACAAATATCTAAATACATATTTATTTCCTTTTTTTTAAGTGTATTATACATGTTTAAGTACATAACTTTACTTTTGCTATTTTTTTTTGTGTAGTACACCACTGACTACGCCCTTTTTTATTTCAATTTCATAATGTGCCGCCAATATGTTTCAATATGTGTGTGTGCGGTGTGTGTGCGTGTGTGTGTGTACCGCCGTTGTAATCATAAAATTATTAGTTTTGTAAGCCTTTTATGTTTAATTTTTGGTGTACAATAAAGTTTTATTCTATTCTATTCTATAACTTACTTCATCAGCCACATACAAGCCACCATATTTCTTGACGAGCTGGTGGGCTTTCTTCAGGTATCCTTTAGGGAACTGTACGGTGCCGTTGACTCCTTGAATCGACTCCGCGAACAAAGCTGCCAGACGTCCCTTGGGTATGGAGTTTTCTAGAAGCTGTCAAGTAGAATGGGAAAAACTATAGAAAGTAAAGGTGCCAAAATGGCAGCCGATCGACGCCAGACGCTTGATTACCCCAAAATAAATAAATTAATATTCGTGTCTCAAATTGGGGATGGGTCAGGCCGGGAAGCAAATTCGTATAAAAAGGGTTATTTTGTCGTCAGACCAAATCGAACACATATGTAGCAATCCTTACAATGTCATTCAAAGACCTAGCCAGTAGAAAAAAGTAACCGACCTTCGACATACCGTGATTTTACACTGAAGCCACTAATAGCCAAACTTCCTATTCTTGATTATTGAGTAAAGAGTCGGCTGTAAGATTTCTAGCCACGTTCTACAGTTACCTCGTTAAGTTGGTTAACATATTTGTCTGAAGTCACGCAGTCGCCGGGACAGGCACACGCTCCGGGCACCTGAGACAACGAGTCTCGACACCCACCCCAAATGCCGCGGTAAGGGTCCGGTAACATGGTCTGAAAACAAAGTTAAGAAAAAGAATTGAGCAATTTGTCACCTTGTTCTAGAGGCAACCTTGAAAATATGAACAAAAGTAGAAAACAAGACACAATTCAAAACCCGTGCCCTGTGATGGCAAAACGTCGTGGAACTTAGACATGATTATAAATTTCGAACTTACGTGATAAAATCCAGGAGGTACCGGTACTTTCATTCTGTAAGATTGGGTGGCGGTAAGTCCCATCAGGGCGGATGAGTAGCCATGGTAGCTGCTCTGGAGGGACACCACGTCATGGTTGCCGGTGTAAGCCTTCGCCAGCAAGGTAGCGAGATCATTCGCTTCGGTGCCACTGTTCACGAGGTAAACAACCTGGAATGTTTCATGGCATTGAAGGCGAAAGGTGCTGTCGAAACCTAAGATCACTAAACGTTAATAATCAGGCCCCCTATTCACAAACATTCAATTCGATTTCGTTTCGGAAAGTCGTATGTCTATTTCGCTCGATTTCGTAATGCCAAAACAAGATAGACATACGCTGCAACAGGTTATACAGAAGACCGAAGAGTACAACCTGCCTCTCTACTTAGCGTTTGTGGACTACGAGAAAGCCTTCGATTCGATCGAGACTTGGGCTGCAACGGTGCCAAATTGACTATCGGTACGTCGAGGTGTTAAAGTGTTTGTACAAAAACGCCACCATGTCAGTCAGACTTCAGAACCAGACCTCGGAGCCTATCCTTCTGCAGCGAGGTGTGAGACAGGGAGTCATCATATCTCCGAAACTGTTCACCAATGCACTGGAAGCTGACTTATCGAATCGAAATCGAATCCGAGCGTTTGTGAATACGGGGGAAGGTCTAAAAGTTTAAGGATAAATATTAGAGATGTGCCCACTATATGACAATGGCCGACTAGCCGATTAGTCGGTTGTAAAGAGACCGACTAGTCTGCCTAGCCGGCGTGTTTTTCTAATCAGTCATTTTACAACCGACAAATCAGCTAGTCGGCTAGTCGGCCAAGGGTTCCTTAATTAAAATCGAATGACAAAACGACGTGAGATCGAAAAACACTTGCTCGAATACGTACTAAACTCGATGAGCTCGGCAGTTCACTACCTCGATGCATCAAAATCTCGAATAACTATAAGCTAGAATCATCGGCAGCGCGACGGCATATCTTGAAACGTCACTGTTCGGCCGACCATCAAATCGTAAGTTCATAATCTATCGAGTTTACGTTTTCGAGCAAGCAAGTGTTATTCGATCTCACGTCATTCGATTTCAAGTACCTAGGGATCCCAGGGCCGTTTCTATCGACCTTAAACAAGTAACCTAATTCACACAACTTTAATCAAACATTGTATCAATTAACTTCATATTACAATTTGATAAGAATCTTATCTAGCTCTCCTTCTAACCAATGTAGCGGTACTACCTACATATTACCTATTATTTTACCTAATTGATGTGTACCTACCTACTTATAATCGTGGAAATGTACGTTTCAAACATATCTGCCTGGCCTAGGTAAATCATAGATAAGAACAATATGTACAAGGTGTACACACCCTTCACGAAGCCGGCCAAACATTCTGGTACAACAAATTAATTATCACTACGCAAAAAAATATTGAAAATAGAGCAGCGGCAGCGGCGGCCGAGTGGTTGCAGCCCCGACTTACGAGCAGTAAGTCGTAGGTTCGAACCCAGGCAGGCGCATTACTTTGTGTAATTTATTTCATCACCACTGCTCTCAAAACGGTGAAAGAAAACATCGTGAGGAAACCAGCATGTCGTAGAACTAAATATTCGAAGACAGGTGACATCTACCAACCCGCACTGGGCCCGCGTGGTGGATTAAAGCCCACTCCCTCTCATTGAGAGGAGGCCTGTGTCCCAGCAGTGGGAACATTATAGGCTGATGATGATGATGATGAAAAATTATGGTTTGAAGACGCCTTTTTTTGAGTCGCTCCATGTAAAATACTGGTAGTCGGCTACATCCGGTTAGACTAGAAGCTGGCCCCAACATTGTTGTGAACAGGATAAGCTAGGATGATGAAACGCCTTTTTTTGGGGTGTAAAATCACGTTAATCGTAAAATCAACAAAATTGAAAATCGCGATAACAGTTAACGTAAGGCACTGAAAACAAAATATTGTGCTGATGGCATTAAATAGTGGGGTCATGGAGGTATCTAAAGTATTTTAGTTTTTTTTCTATAACCCATGTATCTATCTATGTTTAAATAGGTAACGATAGGGCAAAGACATTCAAATAATACCTACGAGCTCTTTTAAATCTCTTAGCTATAGAGTAATTATGTAGATATAGTTGCAATCTTGATAATCACTTACTTATATTTACACAAAATAACAATGTTTGGAGTTATTCTTATCTTTTTCACATTAGCCTTTACTACGTAAAATAATAATGTCAATATTATTATAATAATTATGATAACTATCGCGAATTGTGTGTGACCTTGATGTGGGCTAGCTACGTGACCTCTAATCATACAGAGTAGCATGAACACTACACCAGTCAACACGCATGCTCAAGGCAGATTGGCGACTTATTCAGTCCAATTTCTTCAATGTGTTATCCTTAATCAACTGATAATTACCTACCCAAAAGGTAACAATTTGCCTGAAGAGACGTGAAAAGAACAAAATAAAAAAGTCGGTATTAAAAAAACTGAAAAACCCGACTGTAAAGATTGAAAAGCAGAAAACAATCGCGTTTAAAAGAAATTTGTGACTAGGCGAGACGCTTTTGACTATAAAATTATGAAAATGGAATAGGTCCCGCCTGCTTCCAACTTTTGTCGGGTAAAAGACTGACTCCCCCGTCTCTCTCACAGAGAGGGTAGCTTGAACATAATCAAACTATAACGTCCCTACTGTTGGGATGAAAGCCGCCAAATCACAATCTACCACGCGGACCCAATGCAGGTTGGTTGATGCCACATATTTCCTTTTGGTTTTAGGACATACCGCTCGGTAAGGTAAGGTAAGGTTTTATGAGCAGCGGTGATGAAATAATTACATAAACTTACGTGCCTGGCTGGGTTCGAAAGTGGCAACAATACAGCAAGCCCTTAAGGTAAGCATACTGTTCAGAAACTAAAATCATGAAGAGTAGGTGGGTTTTAAGAGCAAGTCAAGCTTTTAGGCTTGTATGGAAGTAACGCTACTCTTCGAATCTATCACCTACGTACGACACGTAGCTAAATCGGGGCAGCCACTGGCCCACCACTGTTCTACGTGACATAGCCTGTTGATACCATGTTTAAAGGTTCAGTAAAACCGGTAGGCACAGGCACAGGTCCTAGACCAGCTGCGGACTGTGACAGATACTTTAGTACATGAGTTCAATCTGTCCTTCCTTGCCAGTTCGACTGTATCTTAACTTATGCTAGTAGTCTAGTAGGTACCTTGAGATCTCCAGGAAACTTCGATACCAATTGCTCCACATACTCATAAATCTTCGGGTGGCGATAAATATTCGTGCAATGCCATAGAGTGTTTATTTGATCTTGTAAAGCGCCAACAACCTTGCTGAAAATAATATCAAGTAAAGAAACGAGCAATATGGCGTATCAGTGGACCTTATTTGAAATATTTTGGAATCGAAATACTTTCAACTTTTCTATTTTGCTGCATTTTCAATTAAAATGATACGGGACTAAATAATATAATGACCTCCAAAAAATACTTTAAGATCTAAATTACAATGGTTCTAGCGGTTTTAGTTATCACCACACTAACGTAGAAAGGTATTGTGGCGAGGAGAACTTAGAATGCAAGAGCGAGCGAAGCGAGCTCGGGACATGGGTACCAGATTGGGATAGGGTAGGTTCGAAGGGTACAGCTTCGCTCGCTCCCTAGACCCCGCCATCCCCTGTATGTTAGATTACTTTAAACCCTTAAGACAGAAATAGAAACCCCGCTTAGCGTCGCTATGTCGACTATACCTTAGTTTGGAGTCATTTGCTTGCTGTATAGCAAAATGTTTTTGTTTTTTTTTGTATATAATATCACATTAGAATAGGGTTTTAATTTTGGTGATCATGTACTATTTTTGGCAGCAAAAATGTTTTGTTTTAAGCTATATACTATTATCTGGTGTTAAGTTAAACATAAGCTAATTTATACCTAAAGGAAACGGAATTCATACCACACATGGACATGCAAAAATCTTAAAATAAGTTACTAAATAAATATTATGCAAGAAACGAGTACATATTTTTAACTGACTTCAAGAAGAGGTTATCGATTCGTTTGATTTCTTGTTTTGTACCTAATACTCAGCGTAATCTTTGGCAATTTCGAATATTTTTGTGGAAGAGTATTTCTCCGAGATGGTCCCGTTTAAAATTAAATTTGCTGATATACGGAGACCGCCAATGGAACTCTTCAACAGTAACTAGCAAATCTATACAACATAATAACATCACACACCTGATGTATGCTCTAAAGGGGTACGCAGATATGTACAGCATACACCCACATATGTTGTATGTACCCAGTTATGTTTAAGTTCCATTTATAGGGGATAAATCTATTCCAATGACATGTTAACAATGTAAAATTAAAACATGCAACTACCAACTAAAATTTAAAATTAAAAACAAAAAAGTAGTACAACCGACTCCAATAAAAACCCAAAAAGTGGAAATTAACTTTAGGCGGCAAAAAAAGGCGAACCAAACACCTCAGTCTGAAGCTATAAGTTGAAAATTTGGAATTTTTCGAATTTACAGTACCTATTATTACCTACGCGTTCGTTCTAGGTCCAAAGGTGGTACAGTTAATAAGATTCAGGGTCAGACCTACAAGTTTGGTCCTAGCCCGCCATTTTACCGGAAATTTTCGCCCTAAGTGGCTGTCCTTAAAGTGCCATCAACTTTTTCGCCCATTAAAAGTGAAAGGCGCCTAAAAGGTCCATTATTGTACACATAAGTGTGATCATGACGATCCGACCAAATATTTAAATAATTTAAAATTCTTTCATTCCATTCACCTCAAATGAATGACAGTCCAAAGTTATTTTAATTTTAGTGCCTAAATGCATTAATGTGAAGAGTATGATGTTTATTCAAAGCAACTGTTGAATAAAGACCAAGGAGGAACTTATAAAGACAAACACTGTTCGTTTAAAATAAATAATAGTGAGTAATTGCTGTTGCCATGAAGCATCAAAGGAGTTCTTTGTTTGAGTACTTATAGCCAGACTCCTTGTTAGAATTTAATATTATACCACCCATTAGAACAATCTATGTCGGTAGCTTCAAAAAACCTTGTGGTCCTTTTTGAAAAAACTGGAATATTAGTTCCACTTAAGACCACACGCCTAAAGATCCATGTACAACTATACTTACGGGTGACAATGTCCAACAGAGACTGTGACAATGCCTCCGAAGAGGTCCAGGTAGCGGCTACCTTCGTGGTCGTAGACCCATTGCATGCGACCTTGGTGCAGCAACAGTGGTTTCTTATAAATGTTGAAGACCGCGGGAGGCAAGTTCTGACTCTTCAGTTGCTCCGTCTTCTGGTACGATGGACCCTGAAACATGGGGAGTAGTAATGGTACAGCAGCTGCAGCACTTAAACTTTAAGCAGGTATTGCTAGAATAAAGGGATCTATGAACCACCGTTGCCGTGGAAGGTAAGTGCGATTGTTGACTGTATGACGACGAGACAGATAATAAAAATCCGGCCAAATGCGAGTCGTACTCGCACTCACAGGGTTCCGTAGCACCAAACAATATAACAAAAATATTTTGGACGCTCATTCTTATGTAAAACACTCAACAGAAAAATAAAATTTGATTTTCATAGTATGTATAACTTTTCATGAAAAACCAAGTAACTGCTGCAGTTTGATGAAAAATCTCTTATCTCAAAAACTAAATATCAAATCTTACTCAAACAAATTTTCGTTGTAAGTTTTTTTACGTTAAACCTACCTCTTTTCTGAATTTTCCTCCTCTTAGAAATTAGAGGGGGGATCTCATCAAACATCGATATCATTTCAAGAGCTTTCAAAAGACACACCACATAGTTATACAATATGTCCGGGTTCGGACTGTAGAAACTTTATGGGGTGATAGTTTGCGCTATTTTATGATCAAGATTATTCTACGTGTGGGGTATAAACCCAACCCTCTCTGAATGGCAGCCATTTTTGTATTTTGGTTGACTTTTTCGTAGCGTCCTTAATAAAAGTTATGTAACTTTGGAATTGAATGCCCAATTATCATTAAAAAAAACTTTCCATAGCGAAAAGGTATTAACAAATAGTTTAATAACTCAAATAAATTTAATTTATGCTGTATCCTATTGAAATAAATGATAAAAGATATATTTTACGTCAAAATTAACATTGTTTTTTTAGTTTTTCAAGGTTATTACAAAAAACACCCCGTAAAACTACCTCTTTAAAAGTACGTGTCTCACAGATGGTAAGTTTACCTAAATAATGATACCAAAAACTCGATTCTATGGTAATTGGTTCAAGGGATATTGTTGCTTAAACGCAGCCCTTCCGTGCGTAAGATATGAATGAGATGGCTGAAAATCCACATGCTGTTAGACCATCAACATTGTCTCACGGAATGAAGTCTCTGTCCAGCAGTGGACTGGGACAGAGAGTCACAGAGACTTCATTCCGTAAGACAAAAAGGGCCACCCATCCGTTACGCGAGCACAGTGTTGGCTGAAAGTTCAAAAGGTTACTGTATAAAATAAAATAAACTCACAGTATATGGCTTCGGCGAAAAATCGCATTTTGGAATAGCTGGCGCCACAGCTGGTGCAGTTACATAGCGCCTAATTACCGAATTGCAGCTAAGTTTTACAACTGAAAACAGAACGTTTAACACAAAACACAGATTTTATCATGATAGTGCGTCGTTAGATAAATTATTGTATTTCCATATGATTATTATTGTACCTTTATCAGCCATATTATGAGCGCGAGCGGTACGACGGTTAAAGTGTTACTGATTTCGATGTGTTGACCGCTGCCCCCGTGGTGAATAAATCTGCACTGACAATGAAAGTAAAGCGCACTTCACATAGAGGCGCATGCGGGGATTTCTTTTTATTATTTTTCATATACAGGATGGGGACACCGACGCGAAAACGCTTGCCACGTACTCAATACATCATTCAGATCCGAACCCCCATATAGAAATTTCTTATCGATAATTTTCAAAAAAATCAGCTGTTTATTTTTTGAAGTGAAACTTCTTATGCGACTTCCAACACCGACAAGGTTGCGTTAAGCGTTTAACACTACCATGGAGGGGAAACAGAAAGAGACATAGCGCGAGTGAATTCGTGGCACTCGAACGCATGCGCGTAGTATACCTGTTACAGGCCAGCGCGAGCGTGTTTCTCTTTGTGCTATAGCCTAAATTGTATTTTGTGGATGGGTGATCAACGTAAAGCAACGGTAGCCGATGTCAGTCTGTGGATGGGTGATCAAGGTTAAGCGACGGCTGCCGAGGTCAGTATGTGGATTGGTGATCAAGGTTAAGCGACGGCTGCCCAGGTCAGTATGTGGATGGGTGATCAAGGTTAAGCGACGCTTGCCCAGGTCAGTATGTGGATGGGTGATCAAGGTTAAGCAACGGTAGCCGATGGCAGTATGTGGATGGGTGTTTAAGGTTAAGCAAGGGAAGCCGAGGTCAATATGTGGATGGGTGATCAAGGTTAAGCGACGATGGCCAAGGTCAGTATGTGGTTGGGTGATCAAGGTTGCGTTAAACGTTTATCGCTACCATGGAGGCGGTATGAAAGCACTCATTTCCACATTACGAAGTTTCACCTCTTCCGCGCGGAGGGACACCACGTACATTTTTTTTTAAATAACCGATTATTATTTTCTTTGGTTGTGATGTATTATTGTTTTCAGAATGATGCATTGAGTACGTGGTAAGCGTTTTAAAAAAATACCCGTCACTTTGTTGGTGCACGCTAATCTCCGAAACCCTCCAATCGACTTCAATGATAAATGTGTATGATTGGTTCCCGCTTGTAAGAAAGGATAGTTTTAGAGCGGATAGGTGTGCCGTGCGAAGCAGGGGCGCGTTGCTAGTATTATTTAACTATATTTAATTATATTATTTAACCAAAACCCAAAGCATTTTTTTGTTTTTTTATTTTATTTCAGATGGCTTTGATCTTGACTCCAGTCTAAGTGAAAGTTGATATTTTAAACGAATTATTAACAAACACTTTTGAATTGTCAAGGAGTCGGAGTTGTCGGTGTCGGTTTTGGGTTGTCGGATTGTCGGTTGTCGGGAGTCGGTCAGTTAGTAAGAAAAATATTATTGAGATCTATATGAGAAGTATGGAGAAGAGCGAGTACGAAACTCTTACTCTCTTTTAAATCATTAAAAAATTAATCATATTGTACAAAATCATGGAAAAGTTTTATTAAATTAATGTTTCCGGACATTTTCAATTGAATGTTTTCATTACTTTTTATTTGAATTTGTTCAATAAAGAGATCTTTATTTTAAATTTGCCTGGTTATTGAAAATTAACCATGTAGGTATAGTGAAAAAATATTTGCTCTAGTTCAACTTCCAGGAAGAAAAGAGGGCAATTTCATACGATTAAATTATGGGCGTAGCGCCACTTGCCTTCCCTCCTATTTTTTTTGTGTAACTTGAATATCCATGCCCCGAACCCTGAAGGTCAATTCAAGTTCAATGATTAAATATTTATGTAGGTAACATAAATTGAATAATAATCTAGTAGCGACTCCCCATGTGGACACAGCCATCGGCCAAACATGCTTGCATTTTATTGCCCTTGACACTGCATTTGAACAACTACTTGAGGACTCCTCAGAACGTTTCAAATGATATAATTATATATATGAAGATGAATGTGATTGGTATGTGACCACACGATCAGTGTGGTGTGATAGTATATTGATGAATCTTCAGGTTAAACCGAGCTTGCCTAGGTTGGTCTGAAGACAATGTCCACCCATTACTTACCGAGTTTCCTCCGTACCTCGGAAAGCACGTTAACCCGCTGGTCCCAGCTGTCATTTGTAGATCTTTGACAGTCGTTACAGGTAGTCAGTGGCCCGAAAGTTTGACAACCAGTCTACCAAGTGGTATCGTATTTCTTACCCAGTCAAAACTGGGTGGTGGAACACAGTGGAAGTCAGATAGGCAGTCGCTCCATGTAAAATACAGGTATTCTAGCTGCATTAGCCCCCGTATTCACAAACGCTCGGTTTTGAATTCTATTCGATAAGTCGTATACATGATGTCTATCTTGTTTTGGCTAATGCCAATGCGTAATCGAAAGCGAGCGAGATAGACATACTACTTTCCGAATCGAAATCGAACCGAGCGTTTGTGAATAAGGGACCTGGTTAAACTGGAAGCCGACCTCAACATAGTTGGGAAAATGCTAGGCAGATGATGATGATGATGATGTATGGGTATGATGTGATAGTAAGTAAATTAATAAAACATTTCTCCTGACCGTCTTCCAGGCGTCACACAACTGTCATACGTATCAAAACTCGAATAAACACAATTTAATTATTGACGTGGCTCAAAAAGTCACTAAAGCTGGAGTGGGATTGGGACGGCCATTTTTTAAATATGTCGTCACAGCCAGAAGACATCGTGGCAGACCGTGTGGAGGAAGGCGGGACAACCAGGACAAATACACGGATCAGTGATCTACAGAAAAACCCAATATTGCTTTCCCCGACCTGGGGGTCTACTCTCTTTCTCCGAAACGTAACTTCGGCAACGAACGAAAATTAAACGTAGTTACGTTTGTGACCTTATTTGTGGACGCACACAATAACATTTAATACATTCGTTCACGTTAATTGTTTATGAATTCGAACCTCTTTTGTGCGTCCCCAAACGATATAGATTAGGGGCACAAACGTAACAACGTTTAATATTCGTTCGTTGCCGAAGTTACGTTTCGGAGAAAGAGAGTAGTCCCCCTGGAAATCAAGTAAACGACCTCAACCTATGCCGCCATGCACCAACGAGGCAGTAATAATAGGTAACTCAGTGTGGACACACTATTTTCTAAGCGATATCAGAACAATTATATGTTTTATCTAAATTATAATTCCACCAAGGTCAACTTTGAGTGTAACTAATTTACGTTTGATTGTGATAAATGATAATTGGCTCTAAATAAGGCATATTGGGAATTACCGACATTCTAATCGTCAGTTTTTGCTTTACTAATAATCCTACAGTATGGTAAGAACCCGTAGACTCTACCTACTGCCTGTTCTTTCACCTGTCTCGCAGAGAGCTGTACTAAATATTATAATTAAATGTCCACTCATACTATATTTTTATGAGTGGAAATGTGGACAATAACTGATTATGTAGGTATTATCTTTTAAACCGTACCTAATTCACTAGTACTATTCACTAGTTTGTGTTTAAATAATGTTAATAAGTTAAGGGGTGGGGACCATTTGTCTTTTTGTTAGATTGATGATTAATTACTCAAACTCAAACTCAAAGCATTTATTTCAATTAGACCATTACAGGCACTTTTGAAAGTCAAAGAACAAAAAAAAAAAGAACGCTAAGCTACAGTCCCAGTCACAAGACATAATAACGGCATTTATTTTATTACATTTAATAAGTTACGGTTTTACGGAACCTATTGTCTCAGGCCCCCTATTCACAAACGCTCGGATTCGATTTCGATTCGATAAGTCGTATGTCTATTTTGTTTTGGCATTACGAAAGCGAGAGAGATAGACATACGACTTTCCGAATCGAAACTAGCTTACTGATATGTTATATAACTTCATGCATAGATTTTCTACTTATTTTTTTTTATCCTTTTATTTATTATTTTTCGTCTGTATGCACGTGTAAGCGGGCACGCCCTCTATGTCTCGAGGCTTCAATAATTCTTGAGTTTTTTTTTAAATATTTTAATAATGGTGTGTGCTAGCTGACATGTGGCATTAATTCGATTCTTTGTTTATATAAACTTGAACACTATTGTGTAGAATCTGGTTCTTCCAATCTAACAGACAGATGTGTTGCTGGGGAGTTTGTTCCGCCACTTCTTCTTCCCAGCCAAAACACTAGGTAATGGCGAAGGGCGGGCGTTTTGGGGGACTGTCTGTATGTAATTTTGACGTTCAAAAAGTGCTGATTATCAGCCTAATTTGAATAAATGACTTTTGATTTTGTTTTTGAAATCGAATCCGAGCGTTTGTGAATACGAGGCCTAATCCAACTCACACTTAGCCTTTTTTTTTAACTACTTAAATTTTTACCAAGCCAGTCTCTACAATCGTAGATGTGCCCTTAGCCGGGTTGTTTTCAGATTAAAATCACAACAATTCTCGTTTGTTTACGAAACTCTGCTATTACTAAGGCAGCGATGCACAATGCGAAGATTATACAGGTATCAAACCTATTTTCGTCCGTTTTCAGATTTCACTAAAATGCGACGCCGACGCCTAAATCAGGAGCAGTGGTAACCCTACCAGTGACATCAATCCCGATTTACGAGGACAGGCAGGCACGTTACTTTGTACTGTCTAAACTAAAGGCTACTCTTCAGGAAACCAGCATGTTACTGAACCAAAATCGAAGACGTTTGTGACTTCTAGATTACAGCCCAGTGCGCCTTTCATAAGCCACAGGGGTTCTCTTTGCTGGTAGACATGCCTATGTCTACCAGCAAAGAGAACATTAGGTATAGGCTGCCGCTTAAATGCGTCACATTTGTAAATGTAGCATCATTCTCATTAATTGGTGCTTATCCCAATTTATTTGGGATCGGCCTAGCATGTCTTTACTACTTCTCTATAACTCGTCATCTCAGCTGCATTCAACTGAACGAATGGATGAAAATACAATGAGTAGGTATTTCAACTTTTACTCTTTACCGACAGTTGAAAATCCCACAGTCCACCATAGCACCTAGCACGGGATACCTAGTACACTCTATGTGAAATAAAGCGGGCTGATGACGATGATCCCTGTAACTTCATCATCATTATCATTTCAGCAGTTCCAGAAATTCTTTAGAGTGCACCCCCCCCCCCCTCTAAAACAAGTAAGGCTGCAGTACGCTGAAGCTGAGATGCATCGCTTCTTGTGCAGCGAGTCAGTGCGGAGTCATCGGCAATCCCCGCGGTGTGATGTCGTGGTGTGTTATCAACCCTATTGTATGTTACCAGCCTTCTTTCTTATAAATATAATTATTTAATGATTACAAAAAGATCAGATGCAGATCAGTGTTCGATTTAACACTTTTGCCTACACGCAAAATCACCCACTGCTAGGTATAGGCCTCCCCTTTTTCTGCCACACTTAAGGGTTCTGTGCGCCCCTTATCCAGGTGTTTCCGGCGACTTTGACGATTTCGTCGACCCAACGAGCTTTAGGACAGTCCTGGTTACTTTGGCCTAACCTTGCCCACCACTCGGTCGACGTTCAAAGCCTTGCTCCATCGGCCATCCAATCATTTGTAACGTGCAAAATTAATAATTGTACATTCATGAAACTACAACAAGACGAGCCAAGCGAAACGCAAGGGCACTACCTACCTTTTCTCGAAGTGTTTCGTCGTTTTTTTGAACCCTCATAGAGTTGGTTTCCGATGCACCAGATAGTTCATATTCTCAGGATATGATGTCAATAATAGACTAATTAAACATACAAAGTCTCAATTAAATAGCTCTATTCTACATATCAGTAAAATGTATGGCTTGGCTGTTTCGTTACTTACTTCAGAACCTAAAAATATTCGCATCACCTCCACGACGCGCGACGGTAGCGAAACGGCAAAGCCATAAATTTTTACTGATATGTAGAATTTGTGAAATTAGGGTCGGTAGAGTTAGGCTTTGTAGATTCAGAAGCTTGGCTCTACATGAGATCTGTCTCCGTATTCACAAACGCTCGGATTCGATTTCGATTCGGAAAGTCGTATGTCTATCTCGCTCGCTTTCGTAATGCCAAAACAAGACAGACATACGACTTTCCGAATCGAAATCGAATCCGAGCGTTTGTGAATACGGGGGCTGATATCTTTTTCACAGGGCAAACCTTATGTGGCAGTCTTGGCAACATTTTACATGAAATGTTTTTGGTGGGATTACAGATTATATTATTATCTGTCTATCTATATGTCGGATCCGGTCATTAGTACGGACAGAAAATGAATCGGCAAGCGCGCCAAAAGTGGCATCACGCGACCTACTTACCAGTCTACCCACACCTAAGCTAGATTTTATAGAGTTGTGATGTTTCGAGCTCGCTGCAAAGACGACACTGAGTGTCTGACCGCGGCGGAGTCAAGACGTCCCGGAACTGTACCCCGATTCATGGTGCCTAGTGTTTGTGTTCGATTGTAATTTCAAGTTATTTGTTAGTTCAATAAAAGCAGTGTACCGTGTGTGTGTGTTTTCTTAGCACGAAACCCATGTTCTACCCACATGATCACCGAATCTAACGGAATAAATCATGACAATACGACAAAACATATAAAATTCAAAGTCCATTCTGTCTGAATGATTATATCAACGTACAACCTAAACTGCTGGTCATCAAGGTATCCGCGAAGAATAGTTTTTCGAAATGTACCTCCCCTAAGAGGATGAAATGGGGGTTTGAATTTTCTGTGAAACTTTTTATTCTCTGGGTCGATTGACTCGAAAATTGGTCCACATACTCTTTCATTAAAATTATGCAACACGTGATCACAGTTTTGCCAGAGAAGGATGAAAATCATCTATTACTTTTTCGATGATGTTGCAGAGGGAATTCTATATTTGTAGGTAACATAGATTCCTCTGCCACCAATCCACCATAGAGCTACCGTTTCGAGTTCAAAAGAGTGCAGTTAACCCTCAAAGTCTGCTGCAATAACCATAAATAAATCTCAAGAGGACGTGGTGAGCGCTGTGTTCCCTTGGCAAGGGGAACATACTCTGATCCTCCCCTGCCTATAGCTCCGCTGCCGGCGGTGCCGGAAGCGGACCACATAGAGAACGATGATGACGTTCCAGAGGTGACTGGAGTAGACCTGAGAGTGGCGGTAAGCAGGCTTAAGGTCAAAAATACCGCCCCGGGACCCGATGACTTGCCTGGCAAAGCCTAGGTCCTGGCCTCGGAGGCTCTCGGGCCCCGAATGGAAGGGCTCTTAAGCGCATGCTTGGAGAGAGGCCAGTTCCCGCTTCGCTGGAAGACGGGGAAGCTGGTCCTCATCCGGAAGCCGGGGCGCCCTGCGGACTCTCCGTCCGCATACCGGCTCATTGTGTTGCTCGACGAGGTGCAAGCTCTTTGAACCCCGTGCAGGGCACGCCACAATAGTGGCGATAAGTCCAATCTTTGAGGAATGGCTGGAGAGGCGCCCCGGTGCCCTCACCTTCCGCAGGTCCTCACCGGACACGGTTTTTCGGGAGGTTCCTGCATCGAATCGGGCGGGAAGAAACGCCCGGGTGTTACCACTGCGAGGATCGGCCGGAGGACACGGTGGAGCACACCGTAGAGCTCTGCCCCGCTTTGGCTGAGCACCGCCATGTCCTCGTAGCGGCAATTGGTGGCAGCGACCTCTCTCGTCCGGCCCTGGTTCAATCTGTGGTCCGGAGCGAGAGGGAATGGGAAGCCGTCGCCTTCTTCTGCGAAGAAGTCATGTTAGCGAAGGAGGTGGCGGAACGTAAGAGGGAGAGAACCTCACGTCCAAGCCACCGCGAGAAACACCCGGGGCGTCGGGGCAACCAGTGGCCCCCGGCCATCATAGGCGCGGGCCTGTGGACGAAAAGTAATGGACTAACTCACCGTCCGTCCGTCTTATGACGACAGGCCGTGCCGACGGCGCGTTTGTGTTCCACGCGCGCCTCAAGGACATGTCAGCAAATCGGAAGGGGTCCGAGAGGGCCGATGCCTGCCAGGGCTGCGGGACTGTTCGAAAGAGATACCGTGGCCCTGGAACACAAAGGGCTAAGAAGGAACATGGATGGGTTTTTGTCAGTCAAGTCTGACACTCCCTTCCCAGAGCGGGAGGAGTCATTTGATGACTTATTATCCGAAAAAAAAAAATATATGGCCGTACTCTTATTAGCAGAGGTGCACTTAAGGTGTCACAGGGTAGGCCGCGAAATTAAAATTATCTTTTTTGACGTAACAACGTCTAATAAATCGATGAACGCACGAAAAAGGATGACTCATTGTAACGTTACGCTCACTGTAACGTTACGATCGGAGCGAGAGCACTGAACGAGCGAGCGGAAGGCACGATCGGCTTAAGCGTTCGGCTTGCAATTCATAAAAGTATGCAATCAGTTCATCAATGTTTTGTTAGGCCTTTGCATGTCACGTTAAACTATCGTCCGTAAATCGACTTTACAGACAACCAGTTTTTTATTTTCTGTCTAGGTGAGTGTCAGGTTGTATGTTTATTAAAATATGAATCTCGGCCGTAACAAATATGGCTTTACAGAGTTATAATAATTAAAATCATCAAAACAACCACTTTAAGTTCATTGAATGATTATTTCATGAAAAAGTCTATCAACAATTGGGGTTTAGGTACTTTTGTTTGTTTTCATTGCACGAAACCCACCTGTCCTACTAAGAACCTACGGTCCGTCGTGACGGCCGCGGCAGCGCGGCTTGATTTCGACGCATTGGTGGTAACACGGACAGTGCAGCGGGCGTCACGGCTTTGCTACGGCGGCGTTGCAGCGACTGGGGTTACGAATACGTTGCTCCTATTAGGTACTACGCCATCCCCAAAATCGACGTAGAAGTCGAACACGACTTGGATTAAGAAGTAGTCCCCCTGTAGAGCATTGAGAAACAGTGATGCATAGTCCTTTCACCAAAAATATAAATAAAATAAATTATTTCTAGCTACCTTAGCTCGTATGTGGAGTACACACAAATACAGACAACATACCAAGGATAAAAACAAAAATATGACTAAAAATAAAAAGACGTGACAACTAATCGGCCCTGCTGACGGCAACCTGCCTATTAAAACAGTGCTGTATGTATGGGCAGTCCATCCGGTCCGCTATCATCGCACCAGCGACGCGCCCCACTTGCGCATGGTCGCGTAAAAGCAGCCTGAGGCGCTGCTGTAGAGAGGCGGCCCCAATACAGCCCTGAGCGCGTCGTACGCATGTACCTCGCCCACAGGCTGCACGTGTAGAGGGAGGCGTTATCTGCCCCTCCCTCGAGCAGCGCGCAAACCTACGTGCGAGCATGATGTGCGCCCGTACCGACAAGGCCGTTCGTTCTCGCTCCATGTCAGCACCATAAAGAACTGACCGGTGCCGCTCCGGCGTCGCAACGCTTCATAACACCCTCGCCTGCAGATGGGGTGTGAATCCTGCCTCGGCTACAATAACAATGTTTTAAAATGTACTACATTGGATATCCATCATTTAATCAAGATGACTCATTAGGATAAGATTATTGCACAATAATCATATCATATCGTTTAGCAGTACACTAATCAACCACGACGGCGCGGCAGTCGGAAGTGTTACTTATCACATTTTATGATTAAAAAATTTCTTTGAAATATTCTTGAAATTGATTAAAATGTAGTTGATAATTGATTCAATAAACATTTCAGTGATCAAAGTGTAACACAATTAACTGTTTTTGAATAAAGTAAGTAAGTAAAGTAAGTTTTTTCGCAGTAAAAACAGTGTGACAGAAAGGTGTGGTCATATTTAAGGGCGTGGTACCTACAGCTCACCATCAAAACTGAAAAACTTTCTATATGCCATCATCGTAACTACAAAACATTAAATTCCTATAGATAATCATGATACCATCTGCTTGGCCTTTTCCCAACTTTATCAGGGTCCACTTCGAGTCTTACCGGATGAAGCAACTACTTATCTGACCTCTACAAACCAGTTAGTTCTGGGTAATACTCGTATACCAAACCCGCACTGGGCCCGCGTAATGGATTACAGCCCAATCCCTCTCATACAGAAGAGGCCTGTGTCCCAGCAGTAGGAACATTATAGGCTGATGATGATGATGAATACTCGTATGTACGGTAGCCCTTGGTAAGACTGGTTGTCAGACTTTAAAGCCACTGACGCCGTGTAACGACTGCGTGTTTTCTGATTCACGAAGGAAACGCGGTATGTAATGATGGCTTATAAGGTATTTTTTCGCGATGTAATGTTCTTCACATATAGAAAGTTGTTCAATTTGATGGTCTGTACCGTACTACATACACCCTTTCTGTCACACGCTGTTTACTGCCATTTTCTCAATCTCTTCTGTCTGCTTTCTGATGCTGAAAATACTACCTTATTAAGTATTTACAAGCCACTTTTTTCCGTGCCTCGGAAAGCACGTTAAGCCGTTGGTCCCGGTTGTCATTTGTCAAGATCTTTGACAGTCGTAACGAGTAGTCAGAAGCCAAAAGGTTGCTCTGTATGGTGTCGGACGTAAAGAATAGCATCATCCCATATCTTCCCGTGGGTGTCGTAAGAGGCGACTAAGGGATTTGCCAGAGAATGGGCAGCAGCGTTCTCTGTACTTTTGTAACAACCGTACTGCGATCGCCAACCCGCCTGCCAAGCGTGGCGATTATGGCAAAACCCCCCAAAATGTCAATATGGCGTCACTTGGGGGAGGCCTATGTCCAGCAGTAGACGTCTTTTGGGCTGAAATGATGAAGCCAAAAGTCTGACATCCAGTCTTACCAAGGGGTATCATATTACCCAGTTACTAGGTTGTGGAGGTCAGATAGGCATTCGCTTCATGTAAAATACTGGTACTCAGCTGCATCCGGCTAGACTGGAAGCCGACCCCAAGATAGTTTGGGAAAAGGCTAGGCAGATTATGATTTTTTAGTATCCACTACTAGGTCTAGACAGTTCCATAGTGGAATATTCTAGTCTCGAACGTAATCTAGAATGTTCTCGTCGTAATAATTCTAAACTAATACTACCTGCTTATGTCATTCAAGATTATAAAAGTCGTTTGGTAATATTTCAGCGTCTAAAAGTCTATCACAAGAAGCTGACTGAGGCATGTCTTCTCATGTAGCGAGCACATCAAATTCACTCAATGAAGATGCTGCGGCGAGTTATCCGCCATCTTCGTCTGCGAGGGAGATGAATCAAGTAAGTAGTGACCAAGTTTTTCATCACTTCCCCCTCATTTCTTTTTTATTTAGGGTAATCACCAGAGGTCGGAATTAGGTAGAGTTATTTTTGTACTTGCATCGAAATGTTGATATTAATATGGATATTCCCTTGCGTGTGCGCATTGGAATTTCGCAACTTCGGACATCCGATGTCGGATGGTTTAAGTTGTGTAAAAGTAAATAACTTTTTTATTTAATAAATCACGGGATTTATCTGCTCTTTAAAATTAATCTCGGGATTTGAGGCATATCCACTTTATTCTTTCGCTATATGAAATCAGTGTACCCCACAGTCACAAGTACACAAATAACTCTACCCAATTCCGACCTCTGGTAATCACACCTCCCGAACAAAATTCTTGCCAACGGCCATCGGATCTCTTTATGAGTAAAGGTGTTTGTATCTGTACATGGACCTACGTATCGTTGGTACTCGGATGTGTTACATGGCATGACCCAGAGTAGCGTTTATTAAATGGAAAGCACTCAATTGACGGCGCACCTAAGTAGGACCCTTAGAACACCATTTCGCAAAATGGTTAATCAACCATACCTACAGAGGGTTATGATTGAAGTTATTATGTCTTGTGACTGGGACTGTAGCTTCGCGTTCTTCTTTTTTGTTCTTTGACTTTCAAAAGTGCCTGTAATGGTCTAATTGAAATAAATGCTTTGAGTTTGAGTTTGATTATAGAGCCTACCACTGGACTAAAGTTTCCTAGTAGGTAAAAAAACACCGACGTTATATTATGTAAGCTTAATTCTTGCTATGCCTACTTGTTTATAAACCTCAGGATATAGTAATGACATTTTTACTTTATTTGCAGAAACAATTTGAAAAAGTGTTTGATGAGATAAAAGATGCCATAGAAAAATGAGACAACGACAGAATCAAGAAATTAATTCTATCGTTTGACCCACCCAACGCAAGCTATGACGACACAAAGGTGAAAGAGCAGAGAACGGAAGTGTTAAAATATGCGCTAAGGTTTAACGCTTATCCTATGGTCGAAATGTTGTACGACTTCTGGAGCGGCAACTTGCACTGGATCGGACATGACATGGAAAAACTAAAAACGCTTGGGCAGTTACTTGAAGACGCTCGTGTCGTATGCGAGGACCAAAATCCACAGCTGCCCCAATCACTTATCAAATTCAACGCTTTTCAACAAATACTATATTCCAAAATTTCCAAACTACCAAACACCACACCCGAAGATACCGCCTCCATGCTAGTAGAAGTGTTGCGTCTATATGAGACTTATTCAGATTACGAAAAGGTTAGAATACCAAAAAAGGATGAGGAGCAAGAGCGGAAGTTAAAAGCCGACTTGGCAGACAAGAGCAGCGAGTATCAGGAAGCGCTAATTTACATAGACTACGAAGTTTATTTTCGTAAGTTAGACTTTAATGTTGCTTTGCTAATATTGGAGAATTTGTTTGTTATTAGACAAGATTTAAAAAAAATGTTTAGCATACCCCAAGAGACACCACAAGAAAAAAAAGACTTAAAAGATGAAGCAGATAAGTACAAAATAATTGAATGTGAACTCTATCATTTCATATATCGCACTGCTGAAGATTGGAGGTTGTACTTACCTCGAGATAGACAGTTAACCGAAACGCATCACGTAGGGATTCATAAAGATAAGATTATTGATTTAATAATATCATATGATGAGCAGAAGTTGTTTTATGCTCCAGTACTATTGTTAGAGAGAAAGAATTTCGCTAAAAGTTTGACAGAATTGAAAATTATATTAAAAAAATATATTCCTATCAGTTTACCGGGTGGGGTTTCCAAAGAAGGACATAAATTGTTAGATGACCAGTACCAAACACCGACCTACATGAGTGATTATTATTCACTCAGTAAAGTAGTCTATTACATAGGGGCCCTGAAAGACACAAAAGACGATGATGATGTATTAATGATAGAAAGAGTTCTACAAGTTACGGGAGAAATGATAAAAAGTTCTGAAAAAAGTAATCATCTATTGGAATCTACAAAATCATTACTGCAGATAGGAATATCTGTGGAGACAATAAGATATCTTCAATACATAAGGAATAATTTGTCTCACGTAGACGAAGGACAGTTAAGCACAAGAATTGATATCGCGAAAGATCAGCCCAAAATATTTGCTGATATCAAGCAAGACTTGAAAGATATGAAGGAAATTATTATTGGGATTCGTGATATTTATAAGCTTATTCTTGATAAAACTTTGCTTGAAACGGGAAGCTTAAGTTTATTAGAAGAACGAATTAATAATTTGCCCTATGAAGCTTTACGATATGGTGATTTCATTCATCTAAATTATAAAAAAATTAAGAATGAAAAGGATGTACGCTTTGATTTATTTTTTAAAATAATAAGTGATAAAACTGGTTTAACAACTCAACTTATTAAAGAAATTATTTGTCTACTCGAAATAAAAGATGATTTAATATCAAAAGTAAATACAGTTGAAAAAACTATTAATAAAAAGGTTGTTAGTATATTACCCACGCATATTAAAAATATTAGACAAACACTAGATCTTTTAACCGAGAATCAAAGAAAGGTGAATGAAATAAACTTACAGTTACCTACATATAATATCACAAAACTATCTGTTAATCCAAATATGAAAGAGATAAATAACACACATAATGCAGTTAAAAGAATTAAGAAAAGGAATACAGATTTCGATGTAGATTTCCTACTACAACCTCTAAATAAGATAAAAGATTTTTCACAGCGTTGGGAAGCAATAAAAACAATGTTGTCATTTTGCCTCAACAATGTTGAACTGTTTGTACCATTAAAATGTCCACCAGACGATTTAGATTTACCTACAGTTGAAAATATTATAACAAAGATTGAAGGCAAATGTAAACTTTCTTCTACGTCTATCCAAACACCCGATCAAACACCCAAAGGTGAAACATTTGGGGCAATAAAAAACCTACATGACATCATCGAAGAAAAAAACGCACGGAAAAAATTAATACAATGTCTAATTAGTAGAATAAATCTATTAAAAAGTCATTTGCAATATACGCAGCAAATATCTTTGAAAAATATCGCACCTAAAAAGGTTCGTTTTGAGATAGAAATGATACTGGCCGATATAGCGAATATTTTAGTCAACTTTGGAATAAAGAATTTAATGAACAAAACTTCCAACTTACTAAAAAACATTAACTTGGACAACGTGCTAGATCACGGTAATCCATTTGTGGATGTGCTAGGTGATATCTTTGATTCTAACGACCTCCCAACTGAATTGTTTTCAAAAGCGAGAATGTTTACTGAAGACGGAGAATCAATCGAGGCCCTCTTTGAATTAATCAAAGACAACATAGATTATGAAACTATAGAAAAAGGAAAGCTGAAGGAAATGAATGACGAACAGAAGAAACACTACAAAAAATTCCAAGGATCCCCTCGCTGGGAATCCTATGTGAAACTTGTTCCTAATCCAACCGTACGCCGACAGCCAAAAAAAAGTGCTTGCGATGAAGTATAATAACAATACTACATTGATTTTGTTGGTCCTGCGATTACGACCAATCAAATCAAATCATCTCAAAATGTTTATATTTGACATAGGCCTACAGGGACACTTATAAAACGTCGACAAAAAGGTGCTCGGTTCGGGTTGGTGGTTTCATATGGAGAAGAACCGGCAAGAAACTCCGTGGTTACTCTTTTAAAATCATTTGGTTTTACAATATTTCTGTTACAGCGTTAGTACTAAAGTATGGGAGGAAATCGTAGGCCCGACAATAAGTCGTTGCTTACTAAAAAACGTAGAACGAGATAAAAAGTTACCAAGGATCTAGGAATCTATAAGGCCTACAATGTTCACACATTTACAAACAATCGGTAAATAAGAAAAAGAGTCTATACAACAAAATAAAATCAATAGAAAATATCACAAAAAGACTAGATCAAATAACCCAATGTGACCCAATGTTGACATCCGTGCTGTAACTATTAAACAAAACTAGTAATGATTTAAAAACTATTGTAAAACATCTGATTAAAAAGAAAGGAAAAAAATAGGATTGAGAATAGTTAGAGACATCCACACATTTGTGCCGTTTATGAGCTACCAGGGAAGCCGCATGTGCGAACGGGCTATGGCCAAACTTCTCTATCTTCAACGTAGTCCTTAATTTTGTAATATGCTTTTTTAATTAGGACACTTTGATATAATTTTTAAACTTTCCATCGGCCAGTTCTGTAACTGACTTCGGCAACTTATTATAAAAGCGTATACTGTTGTTTGTCGGGGATGGACTCCTAAAGTACTTAACCGATTTTAATCAAATGTGCACACCGTGTGCAGTTTGATCCAACTTGAAAGATAGGATAGCTTACATTTCAATTTATAGTCGCAATATTATTTTATTGCAAATTAAGTCACAATTATCTGTTAGCTCCAAACGATTCTAACAGATGGCGGTATCTGTTGATTGGATTGAGTAAGTATTCAATAGATGGCGCTGTATAGGATCAGAGCAGCAATGAAAAATATTGCGAAAACGGGGATAATGTGACGCAGACGAAGTTGCGCGGGACAGCTAGTTGTATAATAAACTTTAAAGCAAAAGCTAGTACATAAAATGTGTTTTTTTGTATGAATTTGTTGCTATGCAATGTATAAATATTATCCTCAAAAATGTAAATGACTGTAAATATGGTAATAAATCATGTCAAAAATAAGAGGTGTTTTCTTATTGAAAACCTCTACGTTGCCTATTCGAAAGGATTTATAAGGATTGCATGAATGCAAAGCGCCCTATTGCATTCTCTAACGCTTTTGCCATTCATATAATTATATTCCTACAAAGCAATAGTATTTATATATTTGTTTTATTAGTTTACTAAAATATGGGACTTCTTAATTGATGCCTAAAGTTATTTTAGGCCTTAATTAATTAATTAAATTCATACGTAGCTAGTAGTTACAAGACACAGATCCCAATTAACAATTCCGCGAAGGGATATCACATTTGCCGCGGGCACGATCTATAAATATTTTAAATCTGTATCTTGTTACTATGCTAGCTATGTATAAATTTAGGTTGGGTAAAGATAAAATGCCCTGCCATCCCTGGTGTGCGGCAGCCTTAAGAGGCTGCACGTAATCGTTCGGCATGTTTCTCCTCATCAGGAGATTATGTATCTATGTGACTTACTATTAGAGCAAGGGATTGCCGTGCTAATCTCTACTCTATGGGTATTTCAGTTACTGTATTTTATAAAAGTAAAACAAACAAATACAAATTTAACATTTTTATTAAATAATATTCTCACATTAATATTAAACGCTCACGTTGTTAAAAAGCTTCCACACTGTTTGTTCCATAAGTTACTCTCACAACACACTGAACTTAGTATCTACAAACCACACAGTCTGCATATAAAAATCGACTAAAATAATAATAGGCCTGGCTGACTAAATTGTCTATGGAAAAGTAGTGGTGTTTTTTTTTTATGAAGCAGTGGTATGATTTTGTAATGCCTTGTTTATAGTTTCCAGGCCTATTGTTACTTTAGCCTTCGCGGTCGTTTTCTCAGCACTTCGCGAGTCCTTGATATACTCGGTGTACTCTAAGAACTACTACTCAACACTGAAATTAATCGTCTCCAGCTGATCTCTTTGCCTTCCTCAGGCGAGGCGACTGTTTGGGCGTCTTTGGAGATTTTTCTGTAAAAAACAAAAGTTTTTTATAAGACCTTATTGATTACTATAAAAACCTAGTTAACTCAGTGTGTTTACTGTCCATAATATGTCGAGAATGCTTAAAAATATTCGGGTGAAAGGAATCAAAGGTTCATCATGAAATAAAGGACATTTGAAGGTCTGAAGACCGCACCATCGTTGAACCATTTGAGAAGATAAAAGAAGAGAAGAGAAAATTGTCAAAGGCGAGCTCATAAAAGGGACACGGAAAGCAAAATGATATTTATAAATAGAGGCATCAGCACAAGCAGTATAACCTTTTTTTCAATGTCATACTAGGTAAATTCAGATACCATTGCAAAATATTTTTAGTACCTTTCAACTTTAGTAATGGTCATTCAAAAATTAAATTTCACTACATAACTAGGATTGGTTATTGAAGTTAAGTTGAAAAGCTATGAGAAAACCAAGTTTGTTTACTGTTCGTGCTGCTAACGCCACTAGTGGTGGAACTTGGAAGTTTTATCTACTACAAGCTAAACCGCTGGGTAAGCATGGAAAGTTTGTGCCTACATGAGTTTCTTAGATAACGAGGCGAGGGTAAGAACTAAGGAAGTATTTTTGAAAATTCGTCACCTGAGTGTGAGGCCTAACTTATGTGAGTTGTGAGATGTCGTCTGGACTCATTTTGCGTGGTCATATGACACAAGCCAGACTTTTGTATGAAACTAAATGCAGCGTAAAATACGCGGCTAACAACTCACATAATTTCGCTAAAAAATAATGGATGGAATGAAAGTATGTATGGAAGTGAAGTCTAAAGTTATGTCTAAAACTACTTTGACAGTTTAAAAGTGCGTGTAAAGGGTGGCCCGCGAAATTCGTGAAATTTGAACAAAATATGATTTGCGACCGTAATACGCATGTATTTACAGAATTAAAATCATCAATACAACCTCTTTCAATTTCATTAAATCCAATTGAATCACTTTTTCATGAAATAGTCATTTAATGGGAATCATATTATTTTGTTCAATATTCAACCTTTTTTGTATTGATTTTCGCGGTCTAACCTGTGGCGTCCACCTTAATTGAAATAAATATTTAAAAAAAGTACATACTGAGTTGATTGACGACTTCCTTGGGCAGCCAGTCGTAGTCCACGTCGTTGGCGGTGCCGGTCTCCAAGGGTCTGGGCGCGGCGCGCGGAGAGCGGCGCCTGGCCAGCTGCGACAGCGCCTGCTGGCCCAACACCAGCGCCAGCACCACGCCAGCGCCCAGGAACACGTACAGGAAGAACGTCTCGCCGTCCAGACCTTCGGACACCTCCACGATGTTCAGCGTTTGGTTGTATACGGCCTCCTGTTATCATAATCATAGAATTAATTCACCATCTGCCTAGTGCTTAGCCTTTTTCCCAAACTTTGTTGGGGTCGGCTTCCAGTCTAAGCGGGAGTATCAGTATTTTACATGGAGCGACTGCCTATATGACCTCCACAACCCCGTAGCTAGGTAATACGATGCCCCTTAGTAAGACTGGATGTCAGACTTTTGGTTTCTGACTACTTGTAACGACTGTCAAAGATCGACAAATGACAGTCGGGACCAACGGCTTAATTTGCTTTCCGAGGCACGGAGGAAACTCGGTATGTAATGATGGTTAGCCATCCACGGACCAACCTACCGACAAGCACGGCTTAATCTTGAAGATCGACCCGTGCGACTGTTATTATTTAGACACGAGCTCCTCAGTTATATAATTTAATTATAACTTTAAATATTTCATTAGAGGCAAGTCTTTTGGAAAAGTTCTAAAATATAAAGTATTAGGGTGCTTGTGCTTACATAAAGAAGCAGGTTTCCGATACAGACAAATCTGTGCGGCTCGGTACCGGTTTAACTTGCATATAAAATTGTCATAATTTAACCTGTTTCTTTATAAGTGAGCGCATAAGATATTATAAAAATTAATACCTGCTAAGATCGGTATCGACCCACCCGTACCGAAAACCTGCTGCTTTATAAGTGAGCGCATAAGATATCATAGAAATTAACACCTGCACCGATCGGTACCGACCCACCCTTACCGGAAACCTGCTTCTTTATGTAAGCTAACTTACAGGCACTGGTCAATTTAAGTACTATTTTGAGTAGAGAAAGGTAATACAAAGTTAAGTCTTAAATTATCGACTATGACCGAATATCGACGTTGGTTTTTTAAAACAAAATAATCATGCATTCGTGAAATTGTCTTTGGAAATTTTATTGAAAAAACACGCGCCTAAATATTCATAAACAACTATAACTTTTATTTTCTGCAACCGGTTTGGAACTCTAAAGCTTAGAGTTCCAACCATTTTAAACGGCCACAATGTTACGGCTTCTAATTTCGGCAGCCACTTGACTGAACCTCACTGACCTGGTAAGCGTTTCCACTGGCATCCCTGTAGTTGAGCTGGATGTTCAAGCCGAACGGTCTGCCAGCGAAGGCCTCGTTGGGAATGAAGGAGTACGCGAAAGTGGCTTCTTGCTTGGGCTTCACCTCTCTGTTGTAAGGCAGAGCCGTGAAGTTCTGGATATAATAAGTGTAGTCCATGGGGTATCTGAAGGAGGCTTCCATGGAATCCACCACGTAGTCCTCGGCCCCCTTGTTGATGAATCCAACCAGGAATTCGACTGGGTAGCCAGCTTGAATGTCTGGTGGGGGAATTAATTACAATTATTGAAATGAAAATTTTCGCGTTGAGCGATTTTTGGTAGAAGAAAAATCTTTGGGTTCTCGTCACCGATGACCTCGACATGCTCGTGACTTATTTCGCCAGACTAGCGACGCGTATAATAGCGGCCTGATATTTTGTACTTATTGAGTTTATGCAGCCTATCATGTTTGATTAATTAATAAACAGTATAAAAATGTGAAAACCAGACTAATCATTTCAATTTACTAATTATGAAACCTAAATAGTTCAGACTATAATGGATTACTTTTTTTTTAAAAGAACACAGTAATTCCATTGTTTTGAGTTTTCACTTCTGCCGGCAGTCCTAATGACTGCCTATGTTTTTTTATTTTATTGATGTACCTTGAGATCCTGTGGACCAAGAAATGCGGTGGTAGATCGATGAGCTATTTTGAGTCTTTTTTCTCCACACTATGCAAGTATGTTTTTTATTTTTGCCCCAGGGTGGATAATCGTCATGGAGTTCCTCAGCGTAGGGGTCTGTCAGACTCTAACTGACTAAAAGCAGCCCGGTCTTCCGTTCCCATACTTACAACGGGGATCATGGGAACTAGTGCACCTTCCACGCCCCCAATGCAAGTGCACCCAAGCATAACCCCTGGTTGGTGTATGACTATTGCAGGCATTAGAAACAAAAACCTTGTACTTGTGATTAGGTGTGGAAAATAAGAAATATGAAATGAGTATGGCCTTATTCTATTGTAAGCTATTTGTGGCTAAAGTAATTTTCTTGGACTATTGTCAGGGTCAGATCACTCAGTTCTCCTGACTCAGAGCTGTAATTCCGGTGTTTTGAAAGAGTTATGTCTAAATGTGCCTGACTATTATGGTTACTAGCATTTTTTCACGCATGAACCAAGTTCCTCAGCAAGGCACCACTGACGCGCGCCTTGCACGCACTAAATGACACTGCTGACAGGTTCAATTTATTTTCCTGCTATCTGAATGAATTCACGAAAACAATATTGTACCTATGTTTTATGTTATTTAAGATATTTAGTTATATAAGGTAGTTTAATTAAGGACCACGCTAACGCATTAGGAATTCCCTGTAATGTTAGTAATGTTTGTGATTAATAAATAAACAATAATACATTACTGCCGCGGTCTATAATGACTACTTTGCTGGTCGCGCTGATTATGGCCGACAGCGCAGCGTAGCGCAGTTCAAGGCCGACACAACGCGGTCAGCGTGCAGCACTCGATGGACGAGCTGAGATAATGGCCGAGACCGCAGGTCGAGGCCTTTACAGCGAGGACAGCAAGGGCTGCAAAGATGGCCAAGCTGAAAGGCCTTGAGCGTAGCTAGGCTAGCTCGAGGCAATCATAACGGGACCAGCGAAGCAGTCATTGTGGGCCAAGGTTTGTATAGTGCTTTACTCAAAAATGCAAGTACCTAATCTAAATAAAACCAGCAAGTAATAATTTAAATAAAAAACGTATTAATTAAAATTTTCGCTGAACCGCGCTTTTGTTACATCTTTGTTTTTTTTTTATTCGAGCAAAGGTAATTGGAACTATACAGCCTAATATGGAATAAAATCTTTTTGTACCTATCTCTATAGATACAAACAGCTGTGTTCTAAATAAAATCTTGTTGGATTTGATTTTTTAAAATGTTGAAACGTCAAAATAGCGGCCGGCAAAACATTGCCGGCCTGTTAGAGCGGCCAGCAAAACTTTGCCGGCCGCTCCTTGAAACAGAACGGCAAGGTCGACTTTGCTCAAACAAGGTTGTCAAAATAATGACCACATTACCTGAATTTTTGAGTAAAATCTCATAATACTAGATTTCTTTAGTGTGTTGAATTTACAAAAGATAATAAATAATATGATAATGGTGATTCAAAGGATATTTAAAGAGATAAGTATCCAATTATGTTTTCAGTGCAAAATTATTGGAAAGTAAAAGTGGCAATAGAAAACTAATAGATTTGTCGTCTAATAATATTCATTAGTTACAATAAGTAACTAGTAATGAGCAACCATCAGTTAATTATATTTAACTATTCAGTAATTAGTAGTTATTTTTTTAAAATCACATTGTTGAAAAGAGTGTCCATGTAGTTTCTTGCCCATTCTTCTCCATAGAGATCTACACTTTGGAATGGGCAACTATAGTACTTTCACAGTTATGTCTTGTGACTGGGACTGTAGCTTCATTTTTATTGTTGTTCGACTATTCAAAAGTGCCTGTAACTGGCCTACTTGAAATAAATGATTTTGATTTGATAATTATGATGGGTTTACTATGTGAATAGTTTTTAAGATCTCATGGGACATCAACATAGCAACGACATTTCAATGATGTTACATTCAATGCTGCAATGCTGAAAAATATAATAATCAAAAAACTTAAAGTTAATTTCAAATCCTTACCAAACACAGCATCTCCTAAGCTAGTAATTGGTTTTGTGAACAGGATGGTGGTATCGACGTCTTGCGAGGACTTTACAACAGAGTCATCATCGTCTCCCAGCGTGTCGTCTCCGACAACCTGGTTATCCTCACCCTCAATGTCCACTACATCATCAAGCTCGTCTTCCTCGGCTCTCGCCAGGATTGTGTTGCCTGAAACATGATGATTTGAAAAAGAATCAGTCTTGTGTTGTCTACAGCATTTCTTTATTTGTGATTACGATATTGATTCTATGGAGAAAGTTTTACAGCTTGTTGGTCTACACCACATCCTTAATATGGCCACATCTATAATCCATTTGCAATAGGATGGTGCAGGTGAAATATACCTTTTCAATCATAAATGTAATTTTTTAGCTGCACTCTGAATACCATAGTCGTAAAATATGGAATAACTGTAGTAAATTAATTGTAAAGGCATGGTTCATCTTATGTCACCCGCACCATCCTACATTGAAGGACTATACCTGATACATGTTGTATTACGCTACACTGCAGTTGGTGTATCAGTTATATTAATGTCAGAGTACAGTGGCATGAAAAATGAATAAATGTTTTTTTTTTTCCTTAGATACAACCATTTTGAATAATTTACCCTTGCCATTGAAATAGTGTTATAAAATCACTGAAAATGAGGACAAGTTAGAAGGTAATGTTTAATATAGACCCTTACACAGATTTATTAAGGTGCAAATCCAATAAAAGAAATTCAGGAATGGTCTCGGTTTGCAAATTACTTCTTGCTTAGCAAGTAGAACTTAATACTTAGAATAACAAGTTATTTATATACCTAGTAATACAATTAATGATATATACAAACATATGGTACTTGCATAAGTGCCTTTAGGGTTCGACGGGTTTATTTAAACTCTTTTTACTTTTAAATGACCTCAAACTTCTCTTTAGTACATAAGATCAAGGGTTTAATTTACCATAAATGGATTTACTTCACAAACAATGAGATTTCAGGGAAACTTTGAGTGACCTGTCAATTCACTATTAGAAGGGTAGTGAACTGTTATGAAAGATGGATATTACATGACCACTTTCTAAATCTTCAGCAGTTCTTTACAAAACACATTAAAATGGCTATAATCCAGTAATTGTGGTTGATTCTACAGCTTTACAATGAGAATATGATGAGATTTGCTGTAAGATGGCTCTGTTGAAACAGAGGTTACAAACTAATATTTCCAATAATTTAACAGATAGTTTCATATTCTAATTATATACTAATTATATAGTGTTTGTAAAGTTATAAAAAGTTTTGTATGAATACTTTCTCTCAAAAAGTGTAACATATACGTTGCCACGTACATATATCTACACAGATTTTAACGTTTTTCAGATAACTTACCGCTTTGGAAACACAAGAGAGCCGCAGGGAGAACCAGGAGCGTCAAATATATTAACTTCATTATGATTTAATATGTAATTGATTACTTAAATGTGCTATAAACTGTGGCGACTACCAAACTAGATTGTAGGCCATTCACTTTTGTAACAAACAGTCCAACGGAGCAAGAAACTTGGGGCGAAATGCCAATTTTCTTTCCAACTCGATTGACGTGGAATCTTATGTCACTAGTGATGTGCCCTTTTTAACACCGATTATCGGAAGAAACCGAAAAATTTATTTTAAATTGTGTCAATATAATAGGTCTTTACCTATGAAATTGCCGTATTGCAGTACAGACTTTTTCAAACAAAAAAAAGTTTTGATTGGCTATGAGTTCTAAATTCAAATTAATTTTGTTTTAAAAATATGACATTCTATTTACAAAATCAGTCTTTTGTTTATTGATTAGCGTTGTATTTTCATTACATTTCAACATTTTTCCTCATAATGGATACTTTGAAATTTCGTGTAATTATGGAATAAGAGTTCTGTCGTGGCACCAACGCGGCACAAACGACCCGTAACATCAACGACGTTTACGGAGAGAACTGTACATACGAACGCACAACCCGTTATTGGTTTGCTCGGTTCCGTTCTGGGAATTTTGACTTGAAAAATGAACCTCGTGGTCGTCCGGAAACTTTGGTCAACAATGATGAATTAAAGGTGATTGTTGAAGCTGATGAAACTCAATCTACAGCTGAGCTGGCAGCAGCTTTTGATGTTAGCATTAAAACAATATTGGTCCATTTGCGACAGATTGGCAAGATAAAAAAGCTTGATAGATGGGTGCCCCACGAACTTAACGATCTCCAGCGCAACGTACGCGTCAAGACTTGCCTTGCGCTGCTTAATAGGCACAGAAATGAAGGAATTTTGAACCGAATTGTTACGTGCGACGAAAAATGGATTCTTTTTGACAATCGAAAGCGCTCAGCAAGTTGATTAGATCCTGGTTCGGTACCAAAGCAATGTGCAAAACGAAAAATGACCCCTAGAAAGGTGATGGTCACAGTTTGGTGGTCTAGTGCTGGTGTGATTCATCATAGCTTTTTACAAAACGGCATTACTGCAGATGTGTACATTGAAGAACTGACCACAATGATGGCGAAACTCGCACGTCTGCAACCAGCTTTGGTCAATCGGTCGTCTCCACTGCTACTTCACGACATCGCGCGGCCCCAAACTGCACAACAGACCGTCTCTAAGCTGCATGAGTTGGGTTTAGAAGCTCTCCCTCATCCGCCATACTCACCAGATCTTGCGCCTTCCGACTATTACTTTTTCCAAAATTTGGACAACTTTTTAGCGGGAAAAAAATTCAATTCCCGAGAGGCAGTACAAAACGCCTTTGAAGAGTTTGTGTGTCTCCCGTCCAGCTGATGTTTTCAAGAAGGGCATCCATAAACTGCCACAGCGTTGGCAAAGATGCATTGATTGCAGGGGTGATTACTTTGAATAAAAGAAATAAATAACATCGAAAAAAAAATACTTTAACTTTTTTCAAACAAAACGGCAATGGGGAAGCCCGTTAAAAGCTAATTGTAGATGGCACGACTATAGCTGGTTCTCAAACTGACCAATAAGGTCGAGCTATTATGAAATATAAAATGACATTACTAGATTTTCAACCAATGACGATGCTTGGAACCAGCTATGGTAGCGCCATTAGTTCCACAGTTTCCATCCCCATTTCATAGGTAAAGACCTAATATTATAATTTAAAATAAATATTATTTTACAAATGATTCAATAATTAAATATAATTTCAGAAAATTTATGTAAATTTGGAACAATTTGATGATGATGATGAATAAAAGCAAATAAAAGTGGCTTCAATTTTAACATTGCCATTTAGCATCTTCAATTCTTCATATAGTTCTAATTTGAAAACCGTAAGTTAATTAATTTACAGTTTACGTACCGAATCTAGTTAGTTTCGTTTTGTCAGTTACAGCGACGAGAATGCCATCCAGTTTTGTCCATAATCGACTAAACAAACCTTAAGACTATCTAGTAGCATCACTATAGCTGTCAATTTCTTTTCCACACACGCCATTCAAGGTGCACGTGTATTATTCACGAATAGCTCGATAAATAAGCTAAAATGGACAAGCCAAATGTTCTCGCTCGCGTCGTCAAGGTTTTGGGCCGTACCGGCTCCCAGGGACAATGTACCCAGGTCAAAGTAGAGTTCATTGGAGAGACTAGCCGTCAGATCATCAGGAACGTGAAGGGACCCGTGCGTGATGGTGACATCCTGACCCTCCTCGAGTCTGAGCGTGAAGCCAGGAGACTGCGATAAGCGGTAAATATAGTATTTTTTTATCAAATATTTGTGGCGGGAATTAATTATCATGTACCCGGAACGTAAAACAGTTTTGTAGGTTATGTTGCTAAATAACGGGGTTTCAAAAACTTTTTCCTATAACATGAAAGTAGCCTAGTATGGAAACCATTGATAGTCTGATCATATAAGTAGTTCTCAAATTAATAATCCGTATTTTTTTTTTATTGTTTTTTTTTTTTTTTTTGCTGAAACTCATTTGTCTTTGAAAGAATATGAATATAGCGTATGTCTTTTCACGGTTATTTTACCTCTGACAACTGCAATCTACCAGCAACCATGCCACAAAATAAATATCCCTGTAATTAGGACAATGTTGACAACAACCCAGTGCAAACACGCTTAATGATCATTGTGATGCAAAATCTGAGATAAAATAACTGAACACACTATACTTATGGTTACCTTGTTGATGAACCTCTGTTAAAGCAAGTGAGTTACGAAATAGAGTACAATTGTCGCTTATACTGTTCGATTCACACTTGCACAATCCCTAAATCAATTCTTTTTGTTCCAGGTCTTTGAAGCAGTTCATTAGGTTAAGGCTCGCTATGTACCATCTATCCAACTTATTATGTTAACTTTAAGAAACCGTCAAAGATGAATATCTCATTGTACTCACACATAATAAACAACTTACTGGTGTAAACTGTGTGGTTTTCTTTTTCACTTTCGTACAACTTAATGGTCATGATAATGCTGACAGAGAAAGAACCTTGCACTTTAGTGATAAGTGATACACCAAGCGCGGCTGCATGTTTTTTGTAACATGCAGGTTGGTATAGCCACAGCCTGATTTCGCCCACTGCTATGTAAAGGCCTCTCTTTGCCTGTGCTAAGGTCCATGTTGTTACGCAAGCATTGTCCACGATATACCCTTAATAACAACATTGACGTCTGCCCTACTCACTGCCAGACAACTAGTATTTCTTGTTCCATCCTTGATGATTTAGGCAATTTATTCCCACACCCTGTCGTGTTGGTATCATCAGCATTTGGTTGATGATGACAGGATGTGGGAATATCTAAATTACTCTGGGATCGTAAAGTAGTGTCCATTAGATACGCTAGTTGCTTATACCTTTACGTCTAGAGCTGACAGGGTTTGCTACACAGTTAGTATGGTATGTATTCACTGTCTTAAAATGTTCACTAACTCATTTGTAAGCAGGTCACAAAATCTGTTTTAGGTAGAATACAAAGGATGTATGGACCTGGATATGTGTACTTAGGGTAATTGATATACTACCGTAATTAGTTGACGTGACTCCCGCCATAAAGTTTGTATGGCAATAGCAGCTATGTCACTAATTTCCCAACTCAATAGCTCAACTATGTACCTATATAAACATGTGCGATTTCAGCTGTCTCTCCAGTCTTGGAATCTTATCGCTAGATGGCGCGCGTTGTTCCTGTCTACTCCGACTTTCGGTATCTCGGTTCACTCGTGCAATGCGATGGCGAAATAGATCGTTGTGTTAAGGACAGCATTAACATTGGATGGAAGAAATGGCGGCACGGCCCGTGCCACCATTTCTTCCCTAGATAGTTCCCCCGTGCCGCACGGGGGAACTATCTGTGACTCCCGCATTCCCCTTAAACTCAAGAGGAAGTTTTATAAAACAAGGGATTCCCCCCCATATTCACTCGATTCGATTTCGATTCGGAAAGTCTTATGTCTATCTTGCTCGCTTTCGTAATGCCAAAAAAAGGAAGACATATGACTTAGTCGAATCGAAATCAAATCGAAGCGTTTGTGAATTAGGGGGCTGCTGTCTTGTATGGATCAGAATGTTGGCCACAAAAGAGATGAATGGAAGGCATTTGCATGTGGCTGAGATGAGAATGCTAAGGGGGATGTGCGCTGTTACGGGAATGGCTAAAATAAGAAATGAGTAGTAGTACCTATGTACATAACAGGAATTCTGAAAGTGGCGCCAGTGACTAACAACATGATGTATGGTGTGTCGGTTGTCGTGATATGGGCATGTGATGCGGAGGAATGAGGAAAATGTCGTAAGGATAGTTTCGAGCATGAATCTGGATTGGATATGTATAAGAGTAAAGGAAGAATAAAAAAGTTTTCTCCTCCTTTTAATCCTAGTCAAGTATCAATTTTACATTGTAACTAGACACCAGCACATCGTCTAAAAACACAAAAAAAAAGTTCATAAAATTAAACAAAAAACAAAACTAACAAAAAAACTACTGGGCCAAATTATGTTAAATTTTTATGGGACCAAATGGCAACTAAGTATTCCGCATTAAACTAAAGAAGAATCACGTAAATCGGATCATAAATCTCAGCGTAATCGTTGTCCAAACATAAAAAAATACCAATCGAATTGAGAACCTCCTCGTTTTTGAAGTCGGTTAAATAGTACATTGTTACCCCAGGGGTGAATTGTACCCAGAAGGTGGTAGCCGTAAGGCTGATCCGGGGGTACCGCACGATCTCCGGCGAGGCGGCGAGCCTCTTGGCCGGATTGCCGCCATGGGATCTGGAGGCGATAGTCCTCGCGTGCCTGCACGAATGGCGCGCGGAGGCACTACGCCGCCGCGCCGGGGGGAAACTCCGCTGCCGCGGCAAATTGTCGCTCAGCGGACAGACCCCCGGCGTGATCTCATGGCGACATGGAGAGAGCGACTGTCACAACCCCGTGCAGGGCACGCCACAATAGTGGCGATAAGTCCCCTCTTTGAGGAGTGGCTGGAGAGGCGCCACGGCGCCCTCACCTTCCGCCTGACGCAGGTCCTCACCGGACACGGTTGTTTCGGGAGGTTCCTGAACCGAATCGGGCGGGAGGAAACGCCCGGGTGTTACCACTGCGAGGATCGGCCGGAGGACACGGTGGAGCACACTGTGGAGCTCTGCCCTGCTTGGGCTGAGCACCGCCGTGTCCTCGTAGCGGCGATTGGCGGCGGCGACCTCTCGCGTCCGGCCCTCGTTCAATCCATGGTCCGGAGCGAGAGGGAATGGGAAGCCGTCGCCTCCTTCTGCGAAGCAGTCATGCTAGCGAAGGAGGTGACGGAACGTGAGAGGGAGAGAACCTCACGTCCCAGCCGCCGCGGGAGACGCCCCGGGCGTCGGAGGGCAACCATGCAGTGGCCCCTGGCCACCGTAGGCGCGGGCCTGTGGACGGTGAGTAATGGGCTAGCTCACCGTCCGTCCGTCTTATGACGACAGACCGTGCCGACGGCGCGTTCGTGTTCCACGCGCGCCTCAAGGAGATGTCAGCAAATCGGAAGGGGTCCGACAGGGCCGATGCCTGCCAGGGCTGCGGGTTGTTCGAAAGAGATACCGTGCCCCTGGAACACAAAGGGCTAAGAAGGAACATGGATGGGTTTTAGTCAGTCAAGTCTGACACTCCCTTCCGCTCCGCCCAGAGCGGAAGAAGTCATATGATGATTTCCCATCCTAAAAAAAAAAGGGGTGAATTGTAACTTATTTAGTCCCGAGACGGGGTTTGACGCCCGAATGAAGTGAGGGCGCCAATAGTTCGAGGGACTAAATAAGTCTTTAACCCGAGGTAAACACTGTGCCTTTCATTACGAATACAAGGAAAGTAAAAATAAAAACATGAATTAGCTAAAGAAAAATTTCTACATTTTATTTCGGGTTGCCGCTTTCGCACCTATTTTGTTTTATTTTTCTGTGGCCAGCCAGCCATTTTCAATTCAGCCATTATTTTTCATTTTCATCATTGAAAAAATGGTAAATTCAAAAATATTGTTAAAAATGGTTAATTGGTTATGGTTTCATTACTCATACCTACTCTGAAAGTAGGTCTGAAGTTGCCTGAGGAGCGGGATGAAAGTAATACTTTTCATCCCTAGGGAGAATCGCTTTCAACTGACAGATGTCAAATTATCAAAAAAACTAGTTCTATTTTCACATTTTTATTGAACCATGTTCCAACTTTCTATGCAGCCACGATGTAAAATTGAAATAACTTAAAGTTAAGTAAGTATTGATTAAAGATTATAAATTTTTTAAATAACTTAATTATAATACCCCTACAGTTTCAACAATTTCTTTAAAATAACATAGAGTTGAGCAAAATATTTACCAATTTTTCAATGATGAAAATGAAAAATAATGGCTGAATAGCTGGCTGGCCACAGAAAAAAAAAACAAAATAGGTGGGAAAGCGGCAATCCGAAATAAAATGTACTAATTTTTTCTTTAGCTAATTCATGTTTTTGTTTTTACTTTCCTTTTATTCGTAATGAAAAGCACAGTGTTTACCTCGGGTTAAAGACTTATTTAGTCTCTCGAACTATTGGCGCCTTCACTTCATTTGGGCGCCAAACCCCGTCTCGGGACTAAATAATTTACTTTCACCCCTAGGGTAACAATGTAATATTACTAATGTGAAGTCACATTATCCCTGAGTGTCGTAAGCTATACAGGAGGTTCCCGTGTGATAATATTGGACCATATTGTGAGCGACACTGCGGGAAAAAGCTATTGTAACATTCGATTAGAAGGGATCACTATTGATGATCTCACTATTGAGCGCGCGTTTGGTGGCTTATCATTACACGTCGTAAAAAGTACCGTATACTAGCTGAGATCGTGGATTCGACTCAGGCTGGGCAATTTGTTTACAGTAAACTAGGTATTTAATAACCACTGTTCTCAGAAAGGCAAAGAAACCGGCATGTCCTAAAACCGAAACTTCATAAACGAAATGTCCACCAACCCTGTACTAACCACTGAGAACTTGTGGTTGATTACGGACCACTCCCTCTTTCAAAGAATTCGCGGGAAAATAAAAAAATAAGATACGTAGAGTGGAAACATCCATCAGATTTTGGAGTCGATAAATGTAAGTAGGTAGGTAGGTAGCTACTAGTATCATTTCAAAACCTAAGTACTTATGCTTGTGGTTGTACCTTCCTACGTATAATTTAGCGGCGGCAGTTTATGTTGGTGGGAAGGTAAGTATTTAGAATCGGGAACTATATTTCTTGTCACCAAAATTTATATTTGTCATCAAAGTTGTATCACCTAATAAATAGATCTATCGCCACGAAGTATTATCGTACTCAGATATACAAAAGTGTTCCCAGGTATGAATTATCAAATAAATGTTGATATATGTGTAAAATAAGAGATGGATTACAAATAAATTTGTAGTGCATTAGATGAATATAAACTTCGTTATTATAAGTATAGTTTTATTACTTAAATAATAGCTTTGTGCTCGGAATGGTAGATCTGTCACCAAATAAATAGATCAGTTCATTATTTCTATAAAGAAATGCCTTATACGAGACATTGGGCACACCGACTCGGACAGGTTAGGTTCGAAGAGGATGGCGGGGTCTAGTGAGCGAGCGGAGCGAGCGAACTAAGACCCCGACATCCCCTTCGTGTTAGGTTACTGTTAACCCTGCAGACAGAAATAGGAGCCCCGCCTAGCGGGGCTACGTCGACAACGCCTTAGTTTGGAACTGTGGTTTGGAGTTTTTATGTAAACATTTTTACATTGTTTGATGATTCAATTTTCGTGACACTTTTATTATTTTGAAACGTAATAAAATTACTTGATGATTGATATTATTTCCAAGTAATTCTTAATAAATATTTACGTAAGCGTTTTGATATTATTTGATGATTCAATTTAGGTGACAGATCTACTATTTTGGGAACAAATATTATTTATTAGGTCAATGAAAATGCATTTATTAGGTTATTGATAAAATCATACCCTTTAGAATCTAATCAAACAAAGCATTGATTTGAGATTATGGCTTTGGTCATTTAATATAAATTGGGTTAATTAGAGTGCGTGGTAATACAACTTAGTTGTAACGAAACCTCGCTTCCGCAATGAGGAACTTCCGCAAGAAATCGTACCTCCAGCAGCGTATGTTTTTTGCGGAGTTAACTTAAATCGGAGGTTAATTCTTCTTAATAATTATCGAAGATTTATTGTGAAGGACGGCACGGTTGTCATAAAATGTCGGGCATGCCACCGTCTGAATCAATCAATCCATCAGAAATTCAGAATGTCGCATTATCTCCCGGTGTTTTCGTCTAGCTATCGGAGAATTCGGAGAATACTTCCATAGACACAACTTTGTAGCCAGGATTATCCATCAGCAATTTGCTCTAAAATTCAGCCTTGTTGAATAAGAAGTGGCGTACCTACTATAGGTATGTGCCCGACCCAGTTCTCGAAAATGGCAATATAACATTATACTGGAATCAATCCATCATCAGTGACAGGACTATTTGTAGCCAATAAACCTAATTTATTTGTGGATCGATTAGAGCGGTTGAGCGCGCCATTATTGTTGACATAACGGTTCCGCTTGACGAGAACCTCGTGACTTGGCTCGCGAAGTTGTCGACATGTGGGCTGTAGACTCGGCGATCATTGTGCCGATAGTTGTATCAGCCAATGGCTTAATTCCCGAGAGTGTCGACCAATACCTATGAGTGAGACTCTCCTTATAGGCTGCTGAATCAAGGGCTTGAATCAGAAAGCGGTACTCTTGGACACGGCTCGTATTGTAAGGAAGTTCCTTTCTCTGGAGCCCTGACCGCCGGTAGTTTGGACCCTGTTCCCGATACCGTTGGGCTATATATTTTTAAATGTTACGCCAGTTAGTTGTCCTGCACGCGTAGCATGACCATTATAGAAACGAGTTTTGTCTACGGCAGAATCGACATAATGATAGATAGACAATGACGTGTCAGTTTGTCGATTCTTCCGTCGACACAGCCCATTTCTACCTACTGTTTCATAAACCTATATCTACCTACCTTAGCAACTAGATGTAGGTAAGTACTATAGTTACATAATTATTATCAATATAATTTTCAGTGTTCATACTTATCAACAAGTCGTGAGATATTGATGTCTACTAAATATTATTACGAAGTATGTGAGGCTGATACTGTATATCAGTTGTGTACATAAGAAATCGCGCGATAATTTCCGTCGGCGGGCGTCAATTAAAAACTTTACTACTAATCTGATATCTACATCTAAAGAAATAATATGGTAGAACGAAAATTAATTAATTGTTAAAATAAGTCGACGGCACAGTTGGCGCAGTGGCTGAGCGATCGACTGCTGCGCTGCGTGTCGCTGCTTCGATGCCCGCACAGAACAAATATCGTTCATTGCCACTAGTACCATTAAAAGTTCCATGATGGATCTTGTATGGCCTACAGATAGTTGATCCGGGTCTGTCTGTTTGTGTGTGTTAGTTTAAATGTTTGTAAACACACCCACGATACAGCAGAAATTCCTAGTGGGGCAAACTTAAAAAAAAAAATGATCGTGCAAAATACAGTTCAAAGAGAATTCCATCCAGTTTATAAGTACCCAAGTCCTGACTGAATTATTTATTTAGGTTTTAGTTCAACCACATAAAAAAATTATGGGTATTATGAGGTCTGAATCAAATCCTGAAATAACCTACCTTCACTGATAGCACGCTACAGTTTGTACCCTTTGTCCCAAGTCCGTTCAACATATTTAATGTTAGCTTACCGACACTGATGAACTGTTTGCCGCAAAAACCCTGTCTTTAGTTGGTCCTACAACCTACAAATAAAGTTACACCGTCACCTGTGGGACATCTTCCTTAATTTAAAATAATTGTGAGCTCACAATATCCCATAGGTAACAATGTAAGTTTAATTATAAACGCTCAAAAACAATCCTACAAATGCAAGTACTATTTACTTTTTATTTACCTACCGATTTTTTGAGGATGTGTGGACATTGTAGGCTTTCTAGGGTTCCATGCCCAAAGGGTTAAACGTGAACCTATTACTGAGACTTCGCTGTCCATCTGTCACCAGGCTGTATGTCATGAACTTTTATAGTTAGCCAGTTAAAATTTCTATTAGATTATGTATTTCTGTTGCTGCTATAACAATAAATACCAAAAATAGAAGAAAAAAAAATTTTAAGGGGGGCTCCCATACAAAAAAGTGAATTTTTTGCTTGTTTTTATAAGTAATGGTACGGAACCCTTCGTGCGCGAGTCCAACTCGCACTTGGCCAGTTTTTTTTCTTTTGCTTTATCTTTTTCTACCTTTTGTAGTAAGCAACAACTTATTTTCAGGCCTACACTGTGTTCCCATACATAAGTACTAATGCTATAACATTCAAATATTGTAAAACCCAATGATTTTAAAAGAGTAACCATGGAGTTTCTTGCCGGTTCTTCTCCATAGGAAACGACCAACCTGAATCATGCACCTTTCAAACGATAGCTTGGGAACCAATTGTTTAGTCAAAAAGAAGTTGGCTAAGAGCGGAGTGCACTGAAATCACATTTAAAAAAGTTGTGACCTTAATATAAGGTGGAAGGGACAGTAAAAACGGTTAACATGAATTCTCATTATTCAAAAATGAAATTAACTGTTCCATACATTTTGACCGTGTAGGTATGGCAGTATTTTAAAAAAGTTTTTTTTAATAACTGACCAATAAATTTTCTTGCTAGTCTTAGGGTCTAGATTCAAGTGCTGAATTCATGGTGAGCATTTGTGGATCAATGTCCCTTCTAACCTGTCAGCTAAGACAAGTTTTACTCCAATAAAACAATGAGTTATCCCCAAATTGTTATTACACTATCATATTATTATAACAACTGTATGTACATTGTCATTTTTTATTTTATCAACATAACAATTCAGATACTAAGTACAGATCGGCACATTACTTCCATTATATTGGAATTATTTATAATCACACATTAAAACAGTACATAATTAGAAATAAGAGATGTAAATAAATAAAAAACATTCTATTTACAAAAATATACAAAGAAGAATAATTTTCAATGCACAAGGCAATGGTGTTAGTATTCAGCCTCACATTGTCACCATTTGCCTGGCCCTCCGTGGAACAGGGCAGTCGACTGCATTTTGAGCACTTGAAGGTAACTCTGGAAGAATTGCTGGCGCACCTAGGTATCGTACTTGTCAGCTTCACACTGACTGGCCCAGAACAGACAGTTCCCAATACCGCTGTAACATATTAATATCACTGCTGCGAGGAAGACTACACTGCACACGGTACACGGCTTCCTTTCGAGGAAGAATCCTATTAGATATAACACCATGAACATAACATGTGTGTTGACTAAAGCCGGGTTCACGGGCTTCGGTATCAGTAGCACGGGGATTAGCCATTGCAAACAATACATGTCGCCGAGTACGCGTGCAAATCCGGATCACAATCGTGTAGCACTAGCGTGAATTAACATTTGTATCGAAAACGACATGATTCGATTAATAACTTCATTATTTTTCAGAGTAGAAACAAAATACTGCAGTTCTGATTTGCGTTTAATTTTTGACAGCAGGCAGGCAGGGAGACAGATAGAGGATAGAATAGAACTACAGTTGTCAATGTCTATGTTGCCATAGGCGAAACAGAATATTATTTTTTCACAATCTTTACATTCTGATAATAGTAATACGGTACCTCACATTTCTCAATAGGCTGCTAGTCAATAATCCGGGCCACTTGGTTGAAGTGCCTGTGCTAGTATTCGCCATTAGCCATACGAGAATAACTATAAATTATGTTATGTGGCATTCGTGACACACTTAGGAACTATACCCCACAATACTGATTTCACGGTTTTGTGGGGCATAGTCATAGTGATTTAAAAAACTTCTTTCTTTTAAATAAAGGCATCTATGATGGGCATAGTATTAAAAACATAGAATTAAAATTGAAATTGTGATTTCAATAAAAGTGTTGCTACAGGCACGAAAATTCAGCATTAGTTTTATAATCTAACTACATCATGGAAATAAATGATTACTGGAATACCCAAAGTCAACTCAACGTGTTTAGGTTCGATTGATTAAATCTCTAGCAGATAAGAACTAATATAAATTGCATCAACATGATTTTGTGTCATTGGCATTAGCAAACTGTATGAAATGTTGAAGGAGGCTAATGCTCTTATCACAATGATATTTTGGCACTTGAATGACATTGACAGGAGTGCGTAGTTTGTTTATAACTACTTTTCTTATATCAATGGTTTATAAACATTTGTGAAGAAGTTCCACGTATTTTATTTTAAACAAAATTGCTGGTTTAGTTCTGAGTTTGGCCACGTGCTAGGAGATCCACGTGAATCTATAATAGGGGGTGGAAAGGACACCGACACGAAAACGGTTACCACACTGATATTGTTTATTCTTATCTTTCTTCTCCTTACATCAATATACCTACATAAAACGAAATACTCTCTCCGAATGTCCATTATGAACATTCTCGATTAAGTATTTCGTCCAAGTTTTCGGAGTACCGTACATTGCGATGATGAACTTTCGGAATAACGTAATTCGTCGTAGCAAACTTTCGGAGTAACGTACATCGGAGTGACGAACATTATGAGTAATGAAATACGTCATAGCGTACTTTCTGACTAACGTAATTCGTACTAACGAACTTTATGTATACCGTACATCGGTGTTTTGAACTTCGGAGTAACGTAATACAGTCCACGTATTCAGTACATCATTCAGAACACAAAGAAAAATTTCATCAGACATTTTCAGAATACGTGGTAACCGTTTTTCGCGTTGGTGTCCCTTCCATCTTGTATGTAGCTGAAATCTGTGAAAAATGTTATGCAACTTTAATTAACCATAAAGACGGGGCGTTATCCCAGCGACTCGTTAACTTCGTGAAACAGGCATTTGTTTTCCTCACGGAACTAGGAGGAGAGACGAATTTAGGTTTGGGGCAAGTTTATTTCGAACTTAATCATAGGTATTTGAAAACTTAAGTACCTATATTAAGTTCCAACTTTTCAAGTGCTAATATTATTTTAAAAGTGATTAAAGAAATGCGAGTCTCTTGAGTTACCTTTGCGGTAGTCATTGGATTTTTATTTGTTTTAAGGCCGGGTCCAAGTGTGCGGTGTGACGTGACGTACACGCACCTGCAAGCCTAGCCACACTGGCAAAAGCGGTCCAGCACAAGTCACGAACGCACGTATGACGTCACGCAGGTTACTTTTGCAAGCGCGTGCGAGCCATCTTGTCAGCTGCCGTACCGTCTATTTCCAGTGTCGTTGTCCAGATTCTCTTCCATAAACACCACACCACAACTCTGGTCTGAGACTTAATAGTAGGTATCTAATCATGTTTTTTAACCCCCGACCAAAAAAGAGGGGTGTTATTAGTTTGACGTGTGTATCTGTGTATATGTGTATCTGTGTATATGTGTATCTGTGTATCTGTGTATTTGTGTATCTGTGTGTCTGTCTGTGGCATCGTAGCTCCTAAACGGATGAACCGATTTTGGTAAAAGTGGTGTCGTTTGAAAGGTATTTTAATCGAGAGTGTTCTTAGATATGTTTCGAGAAAATATGCTCAGCCGTTTGAAGATCATCACCTCTTATCTAGTTAAGATAAACAACTTACACAGGTAGTCTATTTGAAATTTGAAATGTTTTAAATTTAAGGATTTCTTTCTATGGTTTCGTTAATTAGCGAGAAAAGACACAACATCGAGAAAATTGGAAGGAAAGGGGGAGGCCTATGCCCAGGAGTAGGACAGTCAAGGCTAAGAAAAAATAATATAAGTTTAGAAAGCATGAAAAAAATTAAATTAAAAATTTTAAAAACCCCCGACTTAAAAAACCTCTAAAAAGACAAAAATAAATTAATCCAAGCGTTGTAGCGTCGGGGGACCGCTAAGAAGACCGCTTAGTACAAGCACAGAACAAAGAGGACCCCCGACGCTACGACGCTTGGATTAATTTATTTTTGTCTTTTTAGAGGTGTTTTATGTCGGGGGTTTTTTAAATTTTTAATTTAATTTTTAAATCTTTGTTTTTAAGTTTTATCTATATCGAGGGAAATTTTGTGAGGAAAGTTTTGAGTATGAATGTTGATGGCTAAGAGTAGATGAAGACCATGTAACGATTTTTTTATTGACCTTGATTCAGTGAACGTGGTACTGTGTGAAGGATGATATGGCTAAAACGGAGGTGACTGCTGAGATGAAGAGCAATAGAGACAAATAAATTGGGATAAGGGCGAATGAAGATGCTTCGATCTTCGAATTTCGAATAAGACCACTCTTTTCTAGTGTGTAATGTAGTGCAGCAAGCGATCGCGTATTAATTGGCGCTAAGATTGCTATCTATGGACAGCACTTTCATCATTTCAGCTGAAAGACGTCCACTGCTGGACATAGGCCTCCCCCAAGATGGGGGAGGGTTTTGCCATAATCGCCACGCTTGGCAGGCGGGTTGGCAATCGCAGTATGGTTGTTACAACAGCACAGAGAACGCTGCTGCCCATTCTCTGCTAAGTCCCTTATTCGCCTCTTACGACACCCACGGAAAGACATGGGATGGTGCTATTCTTTACGTCCGACACCATACAGAACACAGCACAGGACAGCACATTATGAGATGTTAAATGGACATTCAAGAGTAAGCACTCCTATGAGCGCTTAATTGACTTCTTCTGTATGAGGCTGAAAAACTGATGAGATTGGTTTGTTTTACAAAAATGTGCACTTTATTCATCTATCTATATTATGTCTATACACTACTGATAAGCAGCGGCTCTGTATGGTGTCGGACGTAAAGAATAGCACCATCCCATATCTTTCCGTGGGTGTCGTAAGAGGCGACTAAGGGATTTGCCAGAGAATGGGCAGCGTTGTACAAAAGCACAGAGAGCTTTTGTAACAACCGTACTGCGATCGCCAACCCGCCTGCCAAGCGTGGCGATTATGACAAAACCCCCCAAAATGTCAATGTGGCGACACTTAAGGGAGGCCTAGCAGTGGACGTCTTTTGGGCTGAAATGATGATGATGATGACTACTAATAAGGCCTGTGTCCAGCAGTAGACGTCTTTTGGGCTGAAATGATGATGATGAAGATGACTACTAATAATAAAGCTGAAGAGTTTGTTTGTTTGCTTGCTAGACCGCGCTAATCTCAGGAACTTACAGGTCCGATTTGAAAAATTATTTCAGTATTAGATAGCCCATTTATCGAGGAAGGCTATATATCATCACGTTACGACCAATAGGAGTGGAGCAGCAATGAAAAATGTTGCGAAAACGGGGAAAATGTGACACAGACGAAGTTGCGCGGGATAACTAGTTTTAGGATATTTTCACTACACTTCTTCTTTCTTTATCGTGTGGTTAGTGCCTATCCTGGTGTCAGAGTTTTTAGACCACCCGTGGGCATCTGACTTGGCTTAAACCACACTAAAAACACTGTTGTTCACACGAATTTAATATGCAGCTGAACAAGGCCATGGTTTGATCTAGAGCTAGTATCTACGTATACGTAGCTACGGTGATGGACAATGGCCGACCGCCATGATTGATTACGCTATCACGATCCGGTCGCCGTAAAGAGGGGTTGAAAAGAAAATGAGGAATATTGTTATTGCAGAGGTTATTGACCCTTTTGTGATTATTTATTCTTATTCTATGCAACTATTCGAAACTATTCTTCACAATTTGAGTCTCAAATCTGTAAAAATAATACTTTGTTTTATTTTTAATTAGCATTAGTAATATCTTTTTTTTTTATTTCATAGTTTGCTGTGTAGACTCAAGTTTTTTTTATTTCTTATTTGTTTTATAGTTTATTGTAAACCAAAAATATGTTATTTTGTACGCCATATATAGTCCGGGGAATTTACGCCGAATATTAGGCTAACTTTGCATTAATTAAAAACAGCGATTTTTTTCATTGAATGTCTAGGGTATGGACAGGAGAGTACATTAAGCTGTATCCCGCGAAAAGTTCACCTCCGCGTATATAGTTTTTTTAAGAAAACGTCTAATATGTATATAACTAGGTGGAAAAAAATATAAACAGGTATGTTTATTTGGAGTATTTGTAGAACAGATTGAGTACTACAAGTAGGTCAGAAAATTAAACATTTTCGTCCACGGAAAACGCGTTTTTTTTTAAAAAATCTTATAATTCGACTTCGTACTTAAGGCAAAATTATTAACAGGACAAAAATAGTGCTAAAATGATTTATATCACCATGTCTAACTATTATTATGAAAATTAAACAAATTCTGCTCCGGACTTCACAGAAAATCAAGAAAATCAAAAAATCTTAAATACTACTTACGGCAAAAATGTAACAGGATTTAAATTCATTTAATAATGAGAAATATATAAATCCAAACCTTAATCCCCCAAAATTAAACAAATTAGAGCGATAATTAAAATTGTCAATGTAAAAATTAAATTACGATGCACGGTGTCAGCGCTAAGCAGCGTGCGGCGTACGGCGTGTGCTAGTGTGCGTAAACAAGATAAGCGTTGCATTCATTGTGTGCGTATGACTGTGTTGTTGTTTGAGTCGGTGTTTTATTGAGTTACGCGATTGTACACCTTATTTATATTACGGAAAGATCAAATTCCTATGAAAGTGCTGCGTCAAATACAAGAATAAAGCTTGCAGACGTATTTTACGTAAACATTAATTGATTTTTTTTCACGATTTTCTTTAAAGTGTTTAATTTTCGTGTAAATAGGTTAGAAATAGCCTTTAAATGAAAGTTAAACTAAATTAAACCCTGTTACCTTTTTGCCTCAACCGCTATTGTAAAAAAAACTGGTAATAATAACTTCCGGTAGTACAATTTGTTTAATTTTGTTTATTGGCGGTGTAATATATTAATTTAAGTTATTTTATGTAAAAAAAACCGCTGTTTATATTTTTGCCTTAAGTACAATCCAAAAATTTCGTAAATGTTTTTTTACCGTAATTTACGTGGACGAAAATTTTTAATTCTGAAAAAATATATTACTGTCACCTAAATTCTTTACCTAAAGTAACTAAATTTGTCCTGTTAACTTTTTTTCCCATGTTTTTATTCACAAAAACGTATTTTCGTCTTTTTCAGCTTGATCCGGTCTCGGAAAATGTTTAATTTTTTTTTATTATTTGAAGAGCTTAGGTCAAGTACACGATTCAAATAAAAAAATCGCTGTTTATATTTAATGCAGGGTTCAAATCTAAAAGCCCCGGGCTAACATGGCAAAACATGCCCTACCTGTTTATTTTAAGACCTTGCACATATTATTTGATGTATACTCATGTTTTACAATAAAAATACAATACAATACAATACAATACCAAATTAAAAAATATATACATACAAATTGCAATGTAAAAACTTATGTACAACGGCGAGCTTAACCCAGAATTGGGTTTTCTTACAGCAAACCATTTTTCGATTGCGAGATTTGCAAAAGAGAGTGTAATCGTTTGAGACACAATAAACTTTTTTTTATATAAAATACTACATACTATTAACATGTTGACAGGAAATGTTTTCTTTGTAGCTATTGCTATGTAAGCAGTAATACTAAAAGTTAGTAGTTATTATTATAAGTAGCTTATTTAGTGGCTATGTGTAGTAGATTATTACAGAATTTATTTCTGACACAGCGGCTAATTTCAACTGAGCTAGCCAAGTATCTACGCAGGACAAAATTATTGTATTTATTATGCAGAATGGAAGGGATCAAGGGACATCGACACACAAACGAGGCTTAGTTCCCTGCCACCATATATGCGTATAAGTAATATAGAGATATAGGTATGAGCGCAAACCTTCGACGCTAACACTGGTTCACTCCCTCTTCCCCCAGACTCATAAATTCATAATATAGTCCGATGGAAACGAAAAGCAATCAGATGCTACTGGGGAGGGATCAGGCGCAGTTCCAACGGTTTTCCGTACTTTCTCAGTCAAGAAAGCGGCATAACACCACCTTATTGTTTAATTAATAATTATTTTACTTTAAATTAGCCTATGAGAATATTTGTTATATTTCAATTTCAATAGAATGCTTACCTAATAAAATAATAAAAAAGGAAAACTGAAGCAAATGCGTATCTTACGCTTTAGATAATAATGTTAAACTTATATTTGCATGCTCTTAAAAAGCAAAATATGGTTTGTGCCTAAAACACTTATTTTAACAACTAGTAACACCTGTATTTTACGCAAATAAATTATTCTTATTCTTCTAAAGCCTGGGCTTAAACTGATAAATTCTATTCTAATATTATGAGGCTGAAGAGTTTAGTTTAGTAGGTTTGAAATGGCCCATTTATCGGGGAAGGCTACAACCAAAAGGCTACGATGAAAATGTTGCCAATACGAGGGAAATTGACGCAGACGAAGTTGCGCGGGTAGGATAAACTTAATTGAATACTGCTACTAAGCAAACTATGTACTTGTATAAATATGGAAATAGCCCACTGTTCGTTTAGGGGAAGTACTGACAAGAGCAAGGTCGTGAGTTTGATCCCTACTTGTTGCACTATCCGATAAAGGTATAGTTCCGTGGTCTTAGGTCTATCATTAATTGTTGGTCAATAGATCTGAGTCATACAGCCGTGAGTTGTTCTGTATGGTGTCGGACGTAAAGAATAGCACCATCCCATATCTTCCCGTGGGTGTCGTAAGAGGCGACCAAGGGATTTGCCAGAGAATGGGCAGCAGCGTTCTCTGTGCTTTTGTAACAACCGTACTGCGATCGCCAACCCGCCTGCCAAGCGTGGCGATTATGGCAAAACCCCCCTTATGTCAATGTGGCGACACTTGGGGGAGGCCTATGCCCAGCAGTGGACGTCTTTCGGCTGAAATGATGATGAATGATGATACAGCCGTGCCGTGTGTGACTGTAACCGCCTCAATGTCGAAAGAACCTTCAGAAGCAAATAATTGAAACCGGACACCCTATGCAAGCCAGCCTGGCTGTGGGAAAAAGACGGAGCTATACACGATATCTGGCGCCATCTCTTTTCCACATTGGAAAAGGAGAAAAACTATAATGTTTTAAGGCGTCATGGTAGGCCAGCAGATCGCTTTACGTACACACGGTGACAAATCAAGATACGCAAAACCAGTATAAGCGAATCTCTCATAGTACGGGAAATCTATACAAAGCGAGACCATGTTATGCTGCATAGTTTCATGGGTCTCCGTATGTAGTTATTTTCCTACGACTTGCATCACTGATCATTATTCGCCTTTGATTAAGTTTAGGGTGGGGACAAGTCTGTCAAGACTACAGTGAACTTTATCCTCTTTTCTTACGGCCGTTTTTGTATTGCTGCTGTGAGAGGCAAAATATCTGTGAGATGACTGAATGTCACTATCAACACCAGGATATGCTTCCGATCTGGCAAATCTAGATCAGATAAGCAGAGTCGGTTGAGGTACCTTCAACAAAGCTGTGTTCTAGCAGCAGCAATCGGTTCAGACTTGACAGACGAGGCACACGAAGCCGAGGCCATGGTAGACACAGAGGGGCAAGGGAGGTAGTAGCATCCTTCTGCGAGGACGTCATCTCGCAGAAGGAGGCAGCGGAGCGCTTCAAGGAGGAAGACTCTTCGACACGATTCGTCGCAGGAGGACAGGGCGGTGGAGGAGGCGCCATGGCGACCTGCGCCCTAGGAGGTGCCAGCGGGCGATAGATCGAGGAGTCTATCGTCGTTGCATTGCATGGCCCTCGTAAGTGGAGTGACTAGATTTCTCAGGTGAGCCCGGACATTGCCAAAGGAGTTTGAAGCTCGGAAGCGGGCTGGGCTGGATGGGTCACGAATTTCATGTGTAGCAATTCTCGTGGGTGCAAGTCCCACATAAGCAAACCGTCTCTCCGGACGGTGCGGTAAGCGTTCGACATTTTTCAACGTTTAAAAAAAAGGTATACCTTCAACAAATGACAGATCTAATCTATGTTCTTTTTTGGTTAATTTCTTTGCGGGATACAGGGTATTTGAATTGTTACTCTTGTCGAGCTTTACTGCCTTGACAGTATTCTGGTGGCCACCACGGTCGAGAGTCCTTAGCCGACTTCGCAGGTGAGGTCTATAGTCAAGGAAGCTCGATTGTTCGTCTCCCCGTCTCCCCAATCACAGCGGGGTACGGGAAACATGTGGGTAGCATTTTCTTTTATTTATTTACGTTGTTGGATCATAAATCAGTGTCTCCGCCGCCCACTATGCCACCCCTTCCATTAAGAATATATACTCTCGTAACATGTTTCATACTCCGAGGAGAGTTTAAGTGAATTTTCTTTTATTTTAGTGAACAGTTTAGTCGTGGTACTTAATATTCAGGTTGACCCCATCAACCCTCTTGTAAACTAGGTGACTCAAATAAATAGATTTTGTTTTTTTTTTTAAACTCTTTTATACAAGATGTTGTTTTGCATCCTCGTCAAAATTCAGGATGTTGTCACAAAAGACAAAAATAATCAATTAAAATTACGGTACATAGTTAATTATTAATAAACGCTGCTTTTTTGATTGTTTATGTGTGCAAAACAACAGTTTGTATACTTAGCACAATATAAAAGCCATTATTTTCTCTTTACTTTTGCATGAATGGTTCCGACAGGAAATAGTTTATACCTACACTAAAGATAAGTCATCCTTGGAATCAGCCCTTTGTCTTTACAGATATGTGCGCCAACAATGTTATACACATTATTCTTCCTCCAAACTATGTCTGATACTTATTTTTCACAATTGATAAGACTTGCTAAAAGGAAACAGGAATAGACGAAAATGTTCATTTTACCAACGGCACAACATGTACCTTTTTGTTTGTATAAAAGTCTTAGAACGCTACATTCATCTCTTGTCAAACTGCTAAATCAATGTAGTCTACATATAATAGGCTCTATTTGCCCGTAGGCGTTCAGATTCCAAGCCGTTCATTGAAAAATCTCCATTTGGGTGTAAGTGGCATGAAGAGGGCACTGTTAGTGCGCATGCGTGTGGATGACGACCCTCCCACACCCCGCATTTCAGGCGAGTTTCCCGCCAGCACCGCGCGACCCCGCGCCGACCTCACAAAGAAATAATAAAACCAAAAATGTTAATCATACATCCTTGTGTAAAAATCTAAAGTTCAGTGCCGTGTTTAATAAATAAGTTTGTAATTTTCATTAAAAAAATGCTCGCCCATAAATCAATAGCCATGCCATTCAATGTACATATAAAAGCGCTCATAATTATCACGTGTAATTTATTGTTTCTCATTATGTGCCACGACAAGGAATCCGAATCGTTTTAAAAGTTAAACAATTATGACAATAAGACGACAATAATAAATAAATATTTAATTACAAAAATTGTAGCAAAAAATACAAGAGAAATGGCGAACACAGCACATTTGATGAGGCGACAGAGCTCGCGGGATCTGTACGCACAGCGTTCTATAGATCGGATGGAGATGAAGGAGCTTCGAGGTCGGCTGGTGACAATGGAGAACGGGCACCCGTCGAGTCGCTCACACGTCATGTATGGTGCCACTAACGAGGCCTTCGAAGACACTAGCCCTAACAGGCGCTCCTCAGAGACACCCACCAGCAAAGCCAGCTCAGTAGAAGCTGGAGCAGTAAAGCCTGAGGGCGGCGGCGTCGAAAGAGAATCTTGGGACAGCAAGCTAACTTTCCTCCTAGCCACAGTAGGTTATGCCGTCGGCTTAGGAAACGTTTGGAGGTTCCCATACCTAGCACAAAAAAACGGCGGAGGAGCTTTCTTGATTCCGTATTTCGTGATGTTAGCTATCGAGGGGATACCTATATTTTACTTGGAGTTGGCGATCGGGCAGCGTCTGCGGAAGGGCGCTATAGGGGTCTGGCACCAGGTGTCTCCTTACTTAGGGGGGATCGGGATCAGTTCGGCGGTGGTGTCGTTTAATGTGGCGCTGTACTACAATTCCATCATCGCGTGGTGCCTGTTCTACTTCGCGCAGAGTTTTCAGGCGGAGCTGCCCTGGGCCGAATGCCCGAAGAAGTACTTCCCCAATGGATCGTATACCACTGAACCGGAGTGTGCAGTAAGTGGTCCTTTTGTTTTGTTCTCTATCGTCTAGACCTTAACCATTATTATTAAGGTTATTATCAAGATTTTACCAAAAAAAAAAAAAAATACACGAGAATCAATGAGTTTGATAAAATGTTGGTCCAAAACATAACCATTATTATTATGTTTTGGACCAACATTTTATGAAACTCATTGATTCTCGTGTATTTTTTTTTTGTAAAATCTTGATAATTTCGTGTCCAACAATTAACTAAAAATCTTCATTGTCTAGCCACATTATACCTAAATAAGTCTAGTAAATAGATTACGTTCTCTACGTGCCCAATTTTTGTTTTATTTTTTTATTATTTCTTATCAAAAGGGGGTTTTTACCCAGTCTTGAAGCTAAAATAAAAAAATTAAGACAATGAGAAAATAACAATTTTACCACAAACAAAGAATTCTCGATACTGTAATCTCATATCGTGTCGTATCGTTATAGAGAATGGTTACAATACAAACCAATTTCCAGTAACCCCTTTTTGCTGAACGGGTGCTGTGTGCCGAATCGATATCAGGCGGTCTGTATTGATGGACAATAGTTATTGCTTGAACGGACCGTTGTTGTCCGTTATAGTCAAGAAAGAACATAATATACAGGGTATTCAGACATTTATAGACATTTTTCATCAGTAATTAAAAAAGAAACAGTCGTTCCAAACATTTTGACTGTGTATGTATTGCACTTTTGTAGGAAACAGCTGATTTTAGGGTTCCGTAGCCGGATGGCAAAAAATGGAACACTTATAGATTCAAAATGAAAATGGTAAAACGGGAGAGTTATTCTGTAAACCGCTTTACAATCTGTTTACAAAAAAAAAAAATGTGGTTCCCCATACAAGGAACTGAAACATTTTTTTTCAACATACCTAATCGTGCGGGGTGTCTATAGATAGGTTCCTGAAACCATTTTTTCTCAAAGTCAATCGTTTGAAAGATTACAAAGTGGTAAAATGTGTAAGCCCCCCTCTAATTTCTAAAGTAATAGGAGGAACATTCTGAAAAAAATTAGGTTAGTAGAGCGTAAAAAAAACTTTCAACGAAAATTGACGATTCCGTATGGCAACTACAGTACTTTCACAAGTTATTATGGCTTGTGACTGGGACTGTAGCTTCGCGTTTTTTTTTTCTAAAATTTAAAATTAGTCAGTCATAATTGTAAATCAGGGTAACATTCAAGATAAGAAAAGTTTCATCTAATGTCACCCACACTATCCTACGGCGAAAGAACTATAAAAACCATTTAGTAATAGGAATGAGTTGGTGAATATAATTTTGCGATCAAAGCAGCAGAAACAATTCCAAAGGATATCTATTTCTATCTCCTTTGAGATATTTCGGCTTTGTCTCTGGATTGGTATCGCAACAGCTGTAATTACTCCATCAGAGGCTGCGGCGTTGATCATCCTTCATTACACCGAGCGACTTTTCCCAACGTATTTCTAAAAAATAAATTCGATTTGGCCGACTACTCAATCTGGCTGTGTGTGTGGCTGAAGTTTCACTGCTGATTCTGGCAAAAAAAAAAAAACGAAATTACTTTGCCCAAGCTGGGTATCGAACCCGTTAGAGTCAGCTCTGCAATCTCACTTGTGAACACTAGAATAATACTTAATCCGTAAACCAGCCAGTTAAATCAGTCATGCGTTCAAAATTAATCTTCTGGCTCTCCTTTGAAACCTCGATCAATAACCGAAAAAGTAATTTACTTAGAGTCACAATGAAAGCATGGAGGGAAACGAAATGAAAGATTGTTATTGAGAATTTATTTCTCAGCGAAAGAAGATGACTTCAACATATCTTAAACCAATGCTTAGTAATCATAAAAATGTTCTCATCTATACTAATAATATCTATATTTATATAATATAAAATATTATATATATATATTATATCTGTATCTTCTATACTAATCTATACCAATAATAAAGCTGAAGAGTTTGTTTGCTTGAACGCGCTAATCTCAGGAACTGCTGGTCTGATTTGAAAAATTCTTTCAGTGTTAGATAGCCCATTTATCGAGGAAGGCTATAGGCTATATATCAATACGCTACAACTAATAAGAGCGGAGCAGCAATGAAAAATGTTGCGAAAACGGGGAAATTTGTAACGCAGACGAAGTTGCGCAGGACAGATAATTACATTATAAGTATTAATAAAAAAAATCTGTGCGGTTATTTCATAATTTGCCAAAAATAGGTAGGTTTTCCAACACGATTTTTAGGTATGTTGGTAAGTTAGTATATATGTATTTAGTATTCTGATTCAAGATATCGAACCTAAATTTCCTTATAATTAATATCAGTAAAGCACCACCGCACCGTCTCTATTTAAATTAAAGTTTTGCTTCAGTTACATCATTCACAGGCACTTTTGACCTTATCATCTCATTTCTGAGGTGAAAAGGTCAAAAGTGCTAGGAATTTAGTAAGTATAAAGTTTAGTGAGATTAAGCCATACCCCATCAACTAGATTCTTGAAGATATGGTACTTTCCCTTGTGAACACAGGTGGTCTTTTGAAAGTCCATAATAAGAACGTTCACAAGAAAATGTAGGTAAAGATTTATTTATTTATTTATTTAAGGACAACCAACAAAGCTTACACCAAAAATACATGCTAAACTACTCATACTATTTTACAATTTATAGTGTAGCCTTAATTAAAGGCTGCCACGGCATGCATTTATTTAACATAGGAGAATAAAAATAGAAAAACAGAGAAGATCTCACATAAAAAAATGACACCTGTAACGAAATCCATTTATTACATTTTACATCACTTCTTAAAGCGTCAAGTGTCGCTATATTTCATTCTTTTTTACAACAAACCCATTGTGTAAGGACTCAGAATACTTTCCACTTTTCACAGAAAACCGAGACGAACTTTATTACTTGAATTAAATAAAAGAAAACACTTTTTACCGCGTTTTTATGGACATTTCGCTGTCCGTAGCATTTCAGTAAATTGGGTGGAAAATTTCTTTTAGTGGACACTAAGTCCCTTTAGGTACTACTTAAGAAATAGGCTTAGAGAAAATGTTGACGTTGAAATAAATCTAAACGAAACGTCCCTGACGTAAAGAAGTATTATTTCGTTTAAAAACTTTCGTTTAAACGATTTCTCAGCTTAGCTCTTTGTAATGGATTGTGGTCATCCGTCATTTGATTGTTTACTTCAGATATGATATCCGAGTACCTAAAAACTGGTCAAACATGAAAAAATAACAAAAACACTGATAAATCACACGGATTTGTAAGCGTGCTTGTTTTTGTTGCGAAATGACAAGTCAATGCAATCACTTGTTCGACAGCAAATTAATTGCGATAGGCTTTCACAAAACAGTGCGCCAAATAATTTTACACGAATTCGAATTCTTGATGAAAGTTCCATTAGCCTTGTGGAGCAATGTTAATGTTTACCATTTTCTAGAAGCTCACCGAAAATTTTTGCTTTACAAACAGAAGGGAGGGCTTGGCCACAAAAAAAAAATACAATTGGTAAGAACTTTGGCTTGAAAATTGGCTGGTTTGAAAAGTCGTGGCTTGGGGGTTAATAAGCATGATTATTGGAAACAGATTTACTCTCTCAGGGTACTCTATGTTTTAAATCACTGAAAAAAAATATAATACAAGTTTGAAGTTCGAATGGGAACTTGGGAGAAGTTCAATCAAATTAATTTATAATGTTAGTAAACCAAATATCGATAGGAACCCGAAGGTCTAATACTCAGTATTCAGAAGTATGTTAATGTTACCTTTTTATGAAAGTCACAAAAGGGTTCGAAGGTCGCTCACCAGGTAAAACTTATTCGGATGAACGACCGGCGATGAATTTTATTAGAAACTCTTTTACTGTAAAAGGGTTTGTAAGGAATTTCAGCCTTGTTTACATAAAGAGAAATTATTTATGGTATAAAAAAACTGCTGTTAGCAGTTTGCGCGCATCATCAATCATCAACATCATTTGCCTAGCCTATTCCCAAACTTTGTAGGGGTCGGCTTCCAGTCTAACCGGATGCAGAAGAGTACCAGTATTTCACATGAAGTGACTGCCAATCTGACCTCTACGACACAGTAACTGGGTAATACGAAACCCCTTGTTAATACTGGATGTCAGACTTTCGGCTTTTGACTACTCGTAACGACTGCCAAAGATATACAAATGGCAGCCGGGACCAACGGCTTAACATGCTTTCCGAGGCACGGAGGAATTTCGGTATGTAAAGATGGTCCATCCATGGATCAACCTCGGTAAGCACGGCTTAATTTTGAAGATCAACTTGTGCGGCTGTTATTATTTAGCCACGAGCTCCTCAGTTAGCGCACAATGAACCAAAAAAACTATGGTAACGTTGTTCTTCTTCTTCCTCGTTTCCTCATGACTTGGGGTCACAATAGCTAGTGGTGGTCACTTTGTGTACCAGAGCTCTCCAAGTCCAAGACGACTGCAGATTGGCTTGGCAGAGTTCAGTGATCGTCCACGGCTCCTTTATCCTTCCACCAGCCCAAGAACGATGATCTTTTACAAATTGTCTGGCTCTCGTCTGGCCATTTGTTAAGTTTACATGTACATATCCTGAATAATGTTTCATTCAGTCATTTGGGCGAATTAAAAGTTAAGTACAGTTTTAACGCGTTATAAGATAGGTTTTGGCTTGCTGACGTGTCTTAGTCCACTATTTTAATTAAAACACAACATTGAACATTGCGCTTTCTATGTGTAGCTAATATGTATAGTATATTAGCTGTGGTCAGTCAACTAGTGCAAATAAATAACGCTTTTGTCCGACGTTCAGTTCGGTATCAAATCAATAACCCGCACTTATTGTTGGCGCACATATGAGACCGATGCTCCCTCGCAAAATAAGAATACGTTCTCTTTTTTCCAATCAGAAATTAACCTTTTCCTAGGAAATTATTAACTAGTTGCAAATTATTTCCCAGGAAAGGGTTAGTGATTTATTTATTTATTTGAAAAGACGTACAATATTTCAGATAAAATCCAAACAATTGTACAGTGAAAAGAAACATATTTACAATTACGTATGATAAAAATATTAAATAAAGTACTTAAAATTACAACAACAAAAAAAGTCATGTTTCATGCATCTTCCCACAGACCAAGCACAAGAAAAATCATCTTTCGTTCATTTTGTCACAGAAACTCAAACATCCACGACATACGTCTACCCATCTCGAGGCAAACAAATCACATTCCGGTGTCGATGTCAGAAGAGCACTCAGCATTGCCAGGACGCGAACTAAGGGAGAGTTAGAATGTGAAACTGTGCGTGCAGACGGAACGTCCAGCAATCTGTGTTCACGAGTTCTCAGTTAGAAAGAAAGAAAGAAAAAATGTTTATTTGACGTCAGTCACGCACACACACAATAATAATATTAAAAAAGTTACAGAAAAAAGCAGAATATACATAGTGTTCTGTGTGCCTCACGGCTGCGCCAAAAAGGTCCATTTCAGCATTCATGCCAGACAGGTGATGCTGTCTGACGCTGGTCTTCCAATGAACCTTGAGGGGGTAGGTAACAAACAGAAAACAGTTTCAAACATATTCTATAAATAAATGGTTACAATAAATAGATATCGAGTAAATGTAAGTAATAAGTATTTTATTTTGTGAAAGTAATACTGGTAACAATAAATAAATACAGAGATAAACCAAAACAGAATAAAAGAAGGAGTAGGAGTTGGTATTTGGGCACGGGGGGAACAAAAAGCCTCACAAGCTAAGCTACTAGTTTCGGGCAATCAGATTCACCACGAAGGAAACGACAAGTAAACACCAAAAAATTGTAACATTCTAAGTAAAAATTTGGTGGGGTACAGAAAGCGATAGTCCCCGAACAGTATTTAATAAAAATCCAAGAATTTTCTTTTGGACTTTTTCCAGAAGTAAGTAATGTACTCCCATAGGGGTTGCAAATACATAATTGAAGCTGACTCTAATTTACTTCTGACTAAAGCCATATAAACTAATTTTATTGCCAGAGGTTTGTTAAATACACGCACATTTCGGAGAGTGAACCCTAGTCCTCTGTATAAATCCGCGGCGAGGGATCGCATAATTATGTTCATGGAAAGTTAGTCGCGGATCAAAAGGAACACCAAGATCTTTAACCGAATTAACACGGGCAATCGGTTCTACTCCTAAAAAATAATGACCAAGTCGAGGGTATTGAGCACGAGTATAAGGCATGATACTGCATTTAGCTGTGTTTAATATGAGCTTGTTTTTATTGGAACACTGAGTTAATGTCCTCGGGAAGAGTAACTGTGTCGACCATATCCTCATTCCTCAACACTGTACATTTACTTGAGGTCCTCAGAGTAATGTAAGCACCTGGAGTGTTTGAGAACTTTCTAAATAATTCCGAAAAATAATAGTCCTAGAAAGGATATGTTTGCCTCGAATTTACGCACACAAACAAACAATCAAAAAGTCTTTTGCGGCAAGCTTAGTAAAAGTCTTGAATAAGGCTTACTCTATTAAATCTCTTCGTATAGAATAACAAAGAAAAAAAGAGTTATAGAGCGGCAATTCTCAATATAATCATACAAAAATTTTGATCACGAAAACTTCCTTTTTATTCAAGTTTTTGACAAGCTTCTTTTTATACAAGCTTCAAGCATCTTTTAAGTTCAAAATAAATAGGTATAAACGAAAACCTAAACTAGTAGATGTAACATGTTGAATACATGCCATATTCGCTCGCATTGAGAAACCCTAACCCTACTTTTAAAGATTAATTACAACACTGGATTAATTGTACATCAAACTTTCGCTAGACACAATGTTTTTTTTTGCTGTAATTGAAATCTTCTCCTGCTCTCTAGTCTGAAAAGCTGTACAAGTAAAATAATCTCATCATCACCTGCCTAGCCTTTTCCCAACTATGTTGAGGTTCTATTCCAGTCTAACTGGATGCTGTTGAATACCAGTACTTTGCATGGAGCGACTGCCTATCTGACCTCCACAACCCAATAAGGATATGTCACAATTTGATGATTTTATTCCGTTAGACTCGGTCATCATGTGGGCAGAACATGGGTTTCGTGCTATAAAAACATACACACACGCGGTACACTGCTTTTATCGAACTAACAAATAACTTGAAATTACAATCAACTCAATAACACTAGGCACCACGAATCGGGTTACAAATTCGGGACGTCTTGACTCCGCCGCGGTTAGACACAGACTGTCCTACTCGCAGTGAGCCAGAAACATCACGACTTTGTAGTAAGCGCGCTTAGGTGTGGGTAGACTGGTAGACTGATGGACTAGTAAGTAGGTCGCTTGACCTTTTGCGCGCTTTCGACTCATAGTCCGTACTAATAATCCGACTCCGACATATAATATATGTTTACTTTTTAGTTATTTGTTTTTCTGTTAATTTTAACCATGTGTAAGACTAATAAATACTTTTCTTTTCTTTCTTTCTTTATTGTATTTCATCATAGCCTAGGCTTTTCCCAACTATATTAGGATCGATTTTCAATGGTGAATAAAAGTATTACATGGAGCGACTGCATTCTTAGAAAACGGGAGGAATAAAAGTCTCGGTATATAATACACGGTCACCCATCCACGGATCGACGCGGCAAGCGTTGCTTAAGGGTTGAACTACATCTATCAGCACGGAATCGTCTTTTTCCATGCTATACTTTTCTGTAGCTCAGAACCGTCATTTGCTAGAGCAAGAAACTGAGCAGTATTGACGACACAAGCATTAAGATATCTGAAAAATCTGTACTACTTTAAATCTCTTTGAATAATAACAAAATAACCTATTTATCAAACAAAACTGGGCACGTTTCGAAATGTAGAAACTTAAAACTTCTAAAGTCTAACAAGTTGGGTCATTAGGCTTAAACTTGTTAACGATCATTCAATGCTAATATTATTTTCAGTTTATAATAATTTACAAAATATCCACCGAAATGTTTAGGTAACTTTGTTTGCATTTGGAAATAAGAATCGGAATGAAGCTTCAAAGGTTTTGTAGACCTTTATAAGCATAATTTTTTTTTATTGTATTGATCATCATTGAAAATGATGAAATAGTTTGTTTATGAAGACCAAAGTTACTGCTGCAGTTTCAATAAAAATACCCTTAACTTAAAAACTAAATATCAAATCTGATTCGGACTAATTTTCGTTCAAAGTTATTTTTACCTTCTACAAGCCCATATTTTTAGGATTCCGTACCCAAAGGGTCAAACGGGACCCTATTACTGAGACTTCGCTGTCCGTCCGTCCGTCTGTCACCAGGCTATATCTCATGAACCCTGATAGTTAGCCAGTTGAAATTTGTACAGATTAAGTATTTCTGTTGCCACTATAACAAAAAATACTGAAAACAGAACAAAATAAATATTTAAGGGGGTTCCGATACAAAAAAGTGATTTTTTTGCTAATTTTTTTTTATGAATAATAATGGTATGGAACCCTTCGTGCTCGTCCACCAGTGACTTAAAACTTAAGGAACCTTGATTTTAGTTTTTAAGAGCTGTCTATAGACACTACCCACACAGTTATATTATACATGTAGAAAAAAATAATTCAACCCCTGACACACTTACATGGAGGTCATCCCTTTTTATTTCATAATTTCACATCACTTTAATGTAGCGGTTTATAGAAGGTATACTAAAAAGTCGTGACCTACGGACGGATAGGACACTTGAATCTATACTCTCTATTGAGGGTTCTGTTTTTGCCATCTAAGTAAAACAAAAGGAAAAGTAATTAATCGGTTTAGCAATTATAAAATTTGGTAAATAGGCAGCTAACAATAACATGAGTTTGCATAATAAACATTAAGTCCGCAAAATAACTACTTGATCAGCAAGATTTCATGACTGATCAGCAGAGAAAACATGTCTACCTATAAGCAGTGTATTTGATTGGTATTCATATTTGAAACACGGTGAGCAAAATAATTAATTGGATTGCGTTTTTGTTGACAGACAGAAACGAATCGCTGCAAAACCGACTCCACGTAGTCTTGTCAGCCCTATCCCTAGAGTGTTATTTAAAATCGCGTAGGCGCGGAAGGGCGAGACGGCCCGCGAGCTGAGGAGCAGGTGGTTTCAACACTGCCGCGGCTGAGGCTTGCGGGCTTCGCCGGCCAGCAAGCCGATGCCGCGGTGGTGAGCGTGAAACACATCTGCGACGATAAGCTCGCATGGGACCGCCGCACGGTGGGCTGAAATCGCGAAGTTGGGACTTAAGGATTTTTAAATATATATTTGCATTGTATATACTTATACCATACTTTTATGTTTTGGAACTTTTTTTTAAAGTAGGTTATTACCCTAAAATTTCAGAGATTTAATTTGTATGAATAAAACAAAGAATTCGATGCATGGTGCATATTATTAGGATTATTATTATTAGTTTGTTGTAAATATTTTGTGCAACTGCATTCCACACCACTCTTTCCACAACACCAAAACCGGTTTTCTTATCAGTAGACGAGTCGTCATTAGTGACGTGCGCCAATCAGAGGGCAGTAAATTTGCAGGTAAAAAATATTTGGGGTAGCAAGTTGAAAACAATGATATCAGTTCGTTGTAACCACCCTTTACATACGGACTACCCGCTCGTTACTTGATTTTTGTTAAAAGTTGATTTTCGAGAATTTTGTGAAAATGTTTAGTGATTTAGTTACTAATGTTGATATGTTTGTGAAATTGAAATCAAGTGGTAGTATTAAGGATCATAACTTTTTATACAGTGCTATCAAGTCAAAATTGTGTGATTTAAATCAAGATAATGATAATTTGCTAAAGGAATTCTGCGCAAAGTATTGTTATAATACTTATAAAAAATGGGAAAATGCTAAACGAAAAGAACATACATTTAGAAGTAAATACAGTGATTGGTTGGCATCGGAGATAGTTTGGCCTGAGTTTATGAAAGATTTTGCAAAAAACGACGACGAACCAGTTCCTAGCACATCAACTACATCTCATGAAAAGGTGTCTGTTGGTACATCAACTCAAGTAAGTCCGAGAAAACCATTTACAGAATTAGGTCCTAAACAAAAAAAGAGACGTACGGAACTTACTACGCAAACTATTGCTTCAGAGGAGTTGTCACATGCCCATGTTTTTAACTTAAAAGCAGAAGGAAAGGAAGATGTTGCTGACATATTACAGCATCTGCTCAAGCATCCACAGGACGTGCAAAAAGTAAAAGATTGTCTTTTTGGAAATAAAAAGAAATCAGTATTCTCTCCAGATGAAGCTTTAGGCTTGTTTTTGTCTTTGAAATTGTCAAAATGGCAATATAATACGCTACGAAAAAGTATCGCAGAAGTAACTGGTACCAACGTATATCCCTCTTACTACGCACTGCAAAATGAAAAAATTAAATGTTATCCACCTAAAACTGCTATTGTAGTAACAGATAAAACGGCTATGATAGAATTGCAGGCACTATTGGATATTACTGTGAAGAGAATTATAATGTCAAACGAAATTAGTGAAACTTGTAAAGATTTGACACTGATTAGTAAATGGGGATTTGACGGAGCTTCGAATCAAGCCAATTATAAGCAGAAAGTTGGAAGAGAAAATGAAGAAGATGAGGACTTTGACGATTCTAGCGTATTTATGGGTAGTTTGATTCCTATCAAATTAGTGTCTGGTGACAGAGTTATATGGGAAAATGATTCCCCAAATTCCTCATTATGGTGTCGTCCGCTGTTTTTTAAATTCATGAAGGAAAACAAATTCAGCATTTTGCAAGAAAAAAATGCGATTGAGGCAGAGATTAACAATTTAGTTAAGACAGTGGTTGATGATTTGACCATCTCGCACAACCTAATACTAACCATGATAGATGGTAAAGCGACTGCAGTTCTTTGCGATACATCAACACAAAGATGTGACATATGTAAAGCTACTCCAAAGGAAATGAATGATTTGTCCTTGGTTTTGGCAAAAGAAATTGATGTCGATTTATATAAATATGGTTTATCGTCGTTACACATCTGGATACGATTCATGGAATGCATTCTTCATATAGCGTACAGATTAGATTTGAAGACATGGATGGTGAAAGGTGACAGTAAAGCTATTATGGAGAGCAAAAAGAGAAATATTCAGGAAGCATTTAAATCCGAAACAGGACTTTTAATTGATGTTGTGAAACAGGGTCATGGTACAACAAATGATGGGAATACTGCGAGGAGATTTTTCGAAAACCCCGATATTGCAGCTTCGATCACAGGAGTAAATGAAGAATTAATAAAAAGATTTAAAACTATATTAGAAGCAATTTCGTCGGGTCACCGTATTGATATATTGAAGTTTAAAGATTATACCGAAACCACCATGGAACTATACATTGAATTATATAATTGGTTTTACATGCCTGCAAGTGTTCACAAAGTTTTAGCTCACGGAGCAGCTATTATTGAAAGCTTGGGTATAGTGCCCATTGGAAAATTATCCGAAGAAGCAGCTGAAGCACGCAACAAAGATTTTCGGAGATATCGTGCTCATAATTCGAGGAAATTCTGTAGAAAAGCTACTAATGAAGATATTTTGAACAATTTGTTAATCAGCTCTGATCCACATATTTCAAAGATACGACACAAACTGGTGCGAAAACACAAAGCCTTTTCAGAAGAAGCAACAGCTTTGTTGATCGTTAAGGATACATTTGTTGACGATGATGATCAAGAAAATTTAGGGGTTTTAACTGAAGACCCGTTATTGTCAGAGCATGGTGTTGAGCATGGTGCAGGCCCCTCCTAAAAATATTGGTAAATGATTTGAATTTTGAATTTGTCTTTGTAAGTCTCACACATACAGAACACAGATTTGTAGTCGTGGATTAGGCCTATTGGGGAGACCACTGATAAAAAAAACGCGCCTAGTTCTCTACCTCTGGGGTGGTGTGGAATAGAGAATACAATAATTATCACTGCTAAGTATTCTAAGATTTAGGTGACTTTTAAGATATTTTCGTTCAAAAAAATCTAAAAAAGTCTAACTACCTACTAAGTCACAGTAAACTACAGTAGACGATTAGATGCAAATAAATTGTACTATTAAAATACTTATCCAACAATTGGAAGAAATTTGAGATTTTGTAGACTTAAATGCGATTTTAATAAGAAAAAAAATTAAAAAAAAAATTCTCCTAAATCGCAGCAAAGCGCAGTAGCTGACTAGTTGTAAAAATAAGCTAATAAATAGTACTATTTTAATATATACATCGCAGTTGGAGATGTTTTCAGATTTTTGAGATTCTTTAGATTTTATGATTTTTTCTATACAAAAAAATATTTAAAAAATTGTAGTACTAAAAATAATGCGTAAAATAAAAAGTCATAGAACAATAATTTACTGTATTAGATAGTAGAACAAATTTGCATCATTAATCAGTAAAAATAAGATGACTTTTTTTTTAATGTCCTAAGTCCACTACGTATATAAATCAACCCACCGTGCGCCGGAGCCCCGCAGCGCCGGAGCCGTCTCAGAAACCATGCCTGCTGCATGTTGCACTTTTATATGCAGCTCAAAATGTTTTTTTTGCTTACCCTCTGAGTGCTTACCAAAATTTTATTAGACAGGAGCAGCTCATTGCAGTTTATTTAATTAATATGCTGTACAAAAATAATTACAGCCATCCAGAATGACATAAATTGCTGATTGATTTTGGAATGTTTGCTGGCCATGAGTTGCTGATCAATTAGTTATTCTGTTCACAGATTGTATTTTTCTTCTCACAAAAATATGAATACTATGCTAACCATTTAAATAACACCCAAACAAAAATACTGAAATAAAACTCTGTCGTACTATGAGCAGCGTAGGCGTACGCAGTCTATGCTACGACGTAGCCACTGTCGCCTACGCCGTAGCATTAACTGAATTTGAGATTGAGGACTCAGCGCGTAGGCGTTGCGTAGGCGAACTTCGGTTATAAGTTCAAACACATTTCACTGGGAATATTTACCTGAGGTATTTAGAGTGAACTGGAAACTGGATATTTTTGTTTATGAAGCATTTTTCAATGAACAGAGATTTTATTTAATTATTGAATTATTTACGCTTCAAATGTTATGTTGTTAACTTTAAATGAACATTTTGGGCGGTTTCGAGCTTCTTGTTAGAACTTGAATTTCTTGTGTATAAACAGCGCTAATTATATTTGGAAAAACGGTAATTAAGTATTTTTGTGTTCTTAAACGTGATCCTTATTCCTAAAGAAATAAGATTTATGTACATGGTTCAGTGATTGGATTCATGCGAAAGATATTAGGGACGGGGCAATGGCCGCTATTGTCTTAATAAAACGCAACATCTATTGTAGTTCCAGTGTTAAATCGTCCAACGTTCCAGTGTTAAAGGTGACCAACGTACGGATACTTAAAGGGGACTGTATAATGTGAGGTCGACAAACGGAAGAGCGATTTACGCTTGTGCGACAAAACTGTACTGAGACCCACTATAGTTCGAATGCACGACCCACTATAGTACGACAGACAGAATCTCGACATCACGTTAGTGCGACACGAATCTAGTGTTAACGAAATAAAACTCAGTTTATTTGAGAGAAGGAGTTACTGATACTGATTCTGTGAGCCTGCTTCATCCCACTGCTGGGCAAAGGCCTCTCTCCATAACTTCGTAATGTCTCGATCCGGGGTTAATGTGGACCACGTGTCGCAGGTCTTGCCTAGCTCGGGAGAAAGGGAGAATTTTTAATTTACAATTGAAAATGTGAAGAGGGTCAATTGAACTCACTAGGGTTAGCCCTTCAAATGTTGGGACAAGAAAATGTTTCTTATTGTGTGAAAGAAAGAACGTAGTAAACCTGTAAATAGAACAACAATAGCTTGTTACACGGGATGTCTGCTACAAACCGGTTGCAAATTGACACAGTTCACGCTTGTTAACTACAGTGAGAGCAGAAAGCTGGTCTAAAAATAAGGACACATACTATAGATTCACATGTGAATATCAACCTTATTCATATGACAATAAGAGTTGATTTCAGGATGCTATAAAACTGGTGAAAATATCAAAAATGCAACTTTACTGAACTGAATTAAATTGGCTATTTTTCAAAGCAATTTGTAAAAGGTTGATGTTAAAGGGTTTCATTGTTGGTTGTTTCTACATTTATTAAAACGTCAAAACAATTTTGTTCGTTATGTAACGTTGTTGGCGAAGTAAAAGCTTTTCTTCTTAGTCGTTCACTCTTGACAGAGTCACTCCGCGAGTCCAGAGGTCGTGGCCATGGAGGGTGGCCCACAACCTCGGTCGCTGCCTTCGCGATCTTTTCCACCGGTCTCTATGGCCGCATGGCGCGCACATTCTGCCACAGGGAACTTGGTGACAGATTTGATGGAGTCTGTCCAACGGGTTGGTGATCGACCACGTGGTCTCGTGCCTTCGACTCTGAATCACCAAACGCTCCATGGAATCTTTGTTGCGGGTAAAGTGTCCAAAGGAACTGAAGATCCGTAATTGCACAAGCGACCACAGTCTCTGTTTAATGTTGAGTTCTTTACTTAATACAAACTTGCAATCTTAGCGATTTTAACTTTCGGAATATAACCACTTGCGGGATTGCAGTGCACCTTACATCTTTTGTTGGAGATACTAAAAATAAATAAATACACATATTTTAACAGTAACATGACAAAATAGGATTCAGGTGGTCTGAAAACCATTTTAGTAGTTTTATGTAGGGTTCGATGCACATTTCCGGATGACAGTGATGTGCAGGAGTACTTTGACACCTAAGCTTCCTATTGTTGAAACTTATATTTATTTAGTTGTATCTTTTACATACGGGACCGAAACGTGGTCGCTCACAATGGGCCTCATCAGAAGGCTCAAAGACACCTAAAGGGCAATGGAGAGGGCTATGCTCGGAGTTTCCTTGCGTGATTAAATCAGAAATGAGGACATACGCAAGAAAACTAAGGTTACCGACGCAGCCCGCAAAAATGCCATGCTTGAGTGGCAGTGGGCAGGGCACATTGCTCGCAGAACAGATGGCCGATGGGGCCGAAAAGTTCTGGAATGGCGACCGCGAACCGGGAGACGATGCGTTGGAAGGCCTTCCACTAGTTTGACCGATGACCTGGTGAAGGTTGCGGAGATCCGCTGGATACGAATCGCACGGGACCGGTCAATGTGGTGACACTTGGGGGAGGCCTATGTCCAGCAGTGGACGTCTTTCGGCTGAAATGACGATGATGATGATCATTTTTTATGTAAGACGAGATCGTGGCTAAATAATAACAGACACTCGTGTCCATATTTAGGTGAAGCCGCGCTTGCCTTGTTTGGTCCGTGGTTACATACCGAGTTACGTTCGTGCTTCAGAAAGCACGTTAAGCCGTTGGTCCCGGCTGTCATTTGTAAATCTTTGACAGTCGTTTACAGGTTCTAGTCAGTGGCCCGAAAGTCCGACAAGCAGTCTTACCAATTACCAATTGGTATGGTATTACTCAGTACTAACTTGGTTATTTCGGTCATCATCATGTGTTCGAATTTTACAAAATAATTACATTTAAAATTACAAAAAAAAATATATGTCATCAACCAAAAATCGTTTAGATTTCAAAGCACAAAAACAACCATGTCTATTCCATTTTCTCTCAAATCAACTGAAGATTTCAAATCAATTATCAAAGAGAATTCATATGTCAATTAAATTACTGTTTATATGTCCGGAACCATAAAAAGCTCAAACACAAACCAGAAACGCAGTCCAGGTCAGAAAGGCAGTCCATCCATCTTCCTGCCCTCGTCCCATTTTATTTGGGGTCGGCGCAACACGTCTCTTTCCTCCATTCTCCTCTGTCATTCGTCATGCTATCATTTACTCCTTTTTTTCTTCATAACATTTTTCACACAATCCTTCCATCTTTTCTTTGGTCTTCCTCTTCCTCTCCAACCATCCACATTAATATTTAGGTCAGAAAGGCAGTCGCTCCATGCAAAAGAGATCGGTTAAACTGGAAGCCGGCTTCCCAACTAGGCAGATGATGAGTTTATTTTATAAAAGTTAGTCTTTATTTAGGGTTCCGTACCTCAAAAGGAAAAAACGGAAACCTTATTGGATCACTTTGTTGTCTGTCTGTCTTACTGTCTGTCAAGACCATTTATCTCGACAACGCGTAGAGGTATCGAGTTGAAATTAAAACCAAATGTTCAAATTTACAGTCCTTTGAAACTGTGATAAAATCAAACTTCTATGTTAACGTAATAAAAGATATGGCCGTTAAGTTATGCCGCAAAAACGCATATCAAGACATTCTTATTATTATTATACCTTTATTCATTTTTCCATCTGTTCATTTTTCCATCTATTAATTACATTTTTAAATATTTCTTAAAAAACAAAAAATATAAAAAAACATTTAAAAATATAAAAATAGGTTTTTCCGCCGGTGTCGGGAGCAGGGTCCAAGCTACCGGTGGTTAGGGCTGCAGAGACAGGAACCTTCTCACAATGCGGGCCGTATCGAGGAGTACCGCCTTCTGAATCTGGCTCTTGATCCAACTGCCAAGTGAGAGCTTCGACAGATGTTCGTCGAGGCTCTTGGCCATAAGGCCATTGGCCGTTACGACAATCGGCACAATGATAGCCGAGTCCACATTCCACATGCTGACAACCTCGTGAGCCAAGTCGAGATATTTTATTTGCTTCTCTTTCTCAGCCTTCACGAGGTTCTCGTCATGCGGGATGGTAACATCGACTATCAATACGCGGCGCGCTGATCGGTCTATCACCACTATGTCAGGCTTATTGGCAACAATAGTCCTGTCAGTAATGATAGGCCGATCCCAGTACAGCGTGACATGGTCTTTCTCGAGAACTGGGTCGGGCACATACTTGTAGTACGGTACCTCAGATTCCACAAGTTTATATTTCAAGGCAAGTTGCTGGTAAATAATCCTGGCCACTTGGTTGTGCCTGTGCAAGTACTCGCCGTTAGCCAGACGAGAACAACCAGAAATAATATGTCTGATGGACTCACCCGGACGGTGGCATGCCCGACACACGTCCACCGTCCCGTCCTTCATAATATGTTTCCGGTAGTTGTTCGTCAGCATAACTTCGTCCATAATCGCACAGACAAAACCTTCAGTTTCCCCAAAGAGGTCGCCGAAACGTAACCAGGACACGGACGCTAGAAAATCTACATCGGGCCCATGAAGAGCCTGGTAAAAGCGTCCGTGAAGAACCTTGCCTTGCCATATTTCCTTGCGGTCATCGGTAGTCAGTATTACAGGTTTGCGCCAGTTCTCTTTAGCCATGGACAGCGGGGTGAGTGCCTTGTCCACTGCGACCACATCTCGGTGCATACCCACCTCTGTTTTTAAAAAATATTCTCTGAGGCTGCACACCTCGCGGTTGTGGAGGGTCTTCGCGTTTAAAAAGCCTCGACCCCCGCACTTCCGCGGGATGTACAGTCTCATCACCGATGATCGTGGGTGATGTATCCGGTTTGCGGTCAGCAGTGTACGAACTCTCCTATCCAGGGCGTCCAGTTTGGTCTGAGTCCATTTGAGTATGCCGAAAGAGTACATTAAAACCGGCATGACCCAACCGTTGATGGCGCGCACCTTGTTCCCGCCCGAAAGAAGGCTATTTAGTACCTTCTTCAGGCGACCAAAGAAGCGCTCCCTCAACGATTGCTTCATGTCAGCTACGTTAATGCCTAACGCTTCCGACATACCCAAATACTTATAGTTTAGGGCAAAGGCCTCCCTTCCCTCCTTCCACTTTTCGCGATCTAGTGCGATTGTAGGCCAATCCTTAGAGAACGAGTCCAACTCGTCCCGCCATCTCCTTCTGGGCATGCCGCGTTTTCGTTTCTTGCTCTCTGGAATCCATTGAGTGAAGACATTCTTAAGAGAATCAAAATGAATAGGGTACTTTCCGTTGACCTAGAACTATGAAATGTGGCAAGTATTATCATCTTACAAATACAGCGAAAAATCTGAAAACTATAGGTACATTTGTAATTAAATCATACAAAGTAACGCACATAACAAGTGAATTTGTATGGAACCCTCGATGGGGGAGTCCGATTCGCAAGGACTGTTTTTGTAAATATTTAGTTTCAAACCTAAGTACTGTAAATTAATATTTAAATATATACAATTTGCTGATCCCTACCAACATTAGGCCAAATTAAACTCGTTTGTCTTTGAAATGGTCTCTGCTCCTCCCTACTTACAATCACTAATGCTCTTTTTTTATTAGACCCTATCAGGCTGCGTTACGTCATAGGCCTCAAAGTTGACCTACATTGGTCCCTCTTTCGCTCTGCCAAAGACAACTCGTGATTTTAGGGTTGCCGTAATGTCTTTCCAGCTGCCAAAAGTTTTGTAAGCTAGTCAAAACTTTTTTAACGGCACTTTGATTTTATTAAGGTGATATTTTGGTAGTATTTTATCATTCTCTTGGGTAGGTGCAGCTTGTCTTCCATATGTCTATTAATTGTCTTCTACTGTCTCATTATCGAAATCATTGATTTTCATCAACTTATATCTTACCTAATACTTTCAAATAAAGTGTTTGAAGGTAACTGTGAGTATGACAACATTTTACGTAGTCAACCATCTAGTATCGTATGTTTATAATTAAACAGCATTAAGTTCACGAAATTCTTTTTTATTTTTTTCTCGAAAATATATTTGAAAGTGCTATTACATAACATCAAGCCTGTAATACCCAAAAGATAAGACAGAAGTTTATCTAAATAGTACCTACACCAACATTTCGCCACATAAACATTTATTTAAGTACCTCATGCTTCGAAGTAGCGCTTGAAGAATAGGAACACAATTTGAGAAAAAAACACAGGAACACATACACAATAACGCATTAGACGCCACAACAAGTGGCCCACCATGACGTCTTATAGCTATATTGTTTTACTCCATTTCCAGTGTGGGAAGAGATGGCGCTAGACATACTGTATAGCTCCGTCTCTTTCCCACACTGGAATAAGAGTAAAATAATATTGCTTAAAGACGTCATGGTAGGCCAGAAGATTAGGCCGTAAGTTGTGGGGGCAAAAGTATAAATAAATAAATTGCGAAACATACAACCCAAATGTCATTAATTTGGACAACTAACAATATTACCTTATTTAAGTACGAACGAACGTCTGTTTGACGACATAGTTAAGCTTTTTACGAGTTTCTTTTAATATTCCTTCGGATTGTGATTGTAAGTACGTTACGCAATCAACGGTGCGATCAAAAAGTAGTAGATTGGAGAGCGGACCAGACTTTAGACTTCGTCAGACAAAGTTCTGAATTATCTTACAAAGTCTGACATCCGCAGTCAGTGCGTTCGGTGTAACCGCACATTTACACCGCATGTATAGTCATAAAAAATAAGAATTCTAACTTCTGACAGTTCTAACTTCAAGTAATTACTAAAAAACATTAAAAATCGTATCTTAAATAATGACTTCTACTCAAGTAGTCACTTTGTTAGTTGTTTATAGACACGGGTGTGAGAGTGCTGGATGGAAAACATTTTATTCTTGTACAGTTCGCTGTCAAAAGGGACGGGTGACATCCCTGCCCCAGACAGAGGTCGGAAACATGTGGAGTTGTTTCTAATTGGTGTAGTGTACGCTTTCTGTGGCTTTGCAATATGTTTTAACCACTGACGCAAAAGGGACGCTGTAAGATGTCGTATGGTTTTCTATACCTACCCACAAGTAGGACATTTTTGGGAGGTAGAATTCAGACACGTTATAATAATATCATGACTGATCATGATGATGATCTTTAAGGTTAAGCCGTGCTTGCCGAGGTTGGTCCGTGGATTGGTGAATTACATACCGAATTTCCTCCGTGCCTCAGAAAACACGTTAAACCGTTGGTCCCGGCTGTCATTTTGTAGATCTTTGACAGTCGTTACGAGTAGTCAGAAGCCAAAATTCTGACATCCAGTCTTACCAAGGGTTTTGTATTACCCAGTTACTGGGTTTTGGAGGTCACATAGGCAGTCGATTCATGTAAAATACTGGTACTCAGCTGCATCCGGTTAGACTAGATGATGATTTGGTTGGATGAAGGGTTAACGGGGCGCGCGACTGAAGTTAACGTCAGCTCCGTATATTTTAAATCTGTTTTAATGTAAATAATCAGTATTTCGTGAATAAAATAAGTGTATTATTGACAGGACACACCAATAATTATGTGACAATGTTATCTCGGATAAATATTAACCACAAGTGAAGTTTTTAGACAATACTATTACGGTGGAAAAAGTGTGAACTTGTAATAAATAATAGTCTCCTAATCCCATAAACTGCTGAACTGTGTACATATAACAGTGTGGTGATAAACGTTACGGTAAACTCCATGATTCCAGACCAAATTAAGGTAACAGTGATCATAAATACGACGGAAAAAACCCAAAATTTCAAATCACAACCGTTCAAGTTCCTACGCGCTTCAAAGGACTGGACTTTGGACTTCTGCGACATCGAACAGCTAATGACATCTGAATATAAGACGTAAGCGGTCACCAATTTCAACCGTATTGAGCAAGGCACGTTTGGTGCGTTGGATATCATATGAGCACTTCGGTTACACTCGAAAGGTCTCGAGTTCAAACCCCACATCTAACAGCTTGACTTTTTAACAATTTTCTTAACTAATTTTTCTACTAAAACTTACGAGAATGAGTTCCTTTGAGAATGTTACTCTGCGCACCCGACGAACTTCCGAACCCGCAATAGAAACATTCGAAGAATGTAGTAACTACAGCAATTCGTCAATAGAGGGCGACACAAATAATAGCGTACCCAATATTATTATGGATGACGAGAACGAAGAACTCAAACACAGAATTTGTGAACTTAATGCCCAGTTGCAGGCGGCACATGAGGAGATAAATAATCTTTCTATTGAAAATACAGATTTAAGGAAGACGATTGAAATAATCAATAATAAATATAAAATTGTGGAAAAAGCGACCAAGAAGTTGGCTAGCGAGACAGTAACACCAAATAGGAAAATGAAATTGCACACACCTCTCAAACAGACCATACAAAAACCACACAAATCCGGCAACTCAAGATACGGGACTCCAGAGATATTCACCTCTACTCAAGTCACAACTCAAGTTGCACCTCAGAATAAACCGGGACAACCAATGAGACAAACGAAAACAAGGTCGACCATTGATGAAAAGAGTAAGCTCTGCATTATAAGTAGCAACCGATCGAATAAAATATTACCTATTGCGCAAAATACTTTTCCATGCCACCAAACATGTCATTTTCTTCTACCAAATTGTGGCATAAAAAACTTATTAAGTAATATTAATAATAAACTATCTGGCTATACAAAGAAGGACAATTGTATAATATTTATTGGTGAGGATGACTTCCAAAAAACGAGTAATTACATCGAATTAATAACGATCATACGTGAAAGTTTATCAGTTATAAAGCATACAAACTTAATATTATGTTTACCTACTTGTAAATATGGTTATTATTGCGGAATGTATAATTTTAGAATAGAAATGTTTAACAATTTATTATATCAGGACATACAAATTAATAATTATGCTACATTATTTGACTCTAATTTAGACTTACTATGCGAATATTCGATGTTTCAAAGAAAGAGTGGTCAAATTAACAATTATGCCGTTTCAAAGATCTTTTTTAATCTTAAAGAATATATTTCAACTGATTGTAATTTAAATATTCAGAAACCTGCGAAAAAAGATCAATTGTATTGTGACTCACCTTTTTCCTTTACTTCATGTACTACTGACATCCTTGACCAACATTTTTTTCGTGTATAATGAATTATGTATATTGCATCAGAACATTAATGGATTGTTACCCAAGGCTGATGTTATGATAGAACACTTAGATTCGCTCTCAAGGAATGGGAAATGTGTTAATGTTTTATGTTTTACAGAACACAATATGAAGCAAGGTGACCTTGAACTTCTGAATATACCAAATTTTGTTGTGGCTGCAAGCTTCACTAGACTAAAGCGAAAGGGTGGCTCTTGCATATTAATTAATAACCAAATTCATTTCAAAGAAATAGAATGTGTAAAAAAGTTAAACATTCCCAATGTGTTTGAATGCTGTGCAGTGGAATTAACTGACGATAAGGTTATCATTTTGTGTATTTATCGAGTTCCCAATCCAACTAAGGTACCTCTTTTCTTTGATAATTTAGTGAACATATTGCAACAGTTTTGCTATAAAAATAACCAAAAAATTATAATCTGCGGCGATTTTTGACAAGACAAGACAAGACAAGACAAGACATTTATTTGTGGAAACATGAGTATACATACAAGGCATGCAGGTTGTTCATAAACAAAAAAGATCCATCATGTTCGGCCTTTGTGGCATACAAATATACAGTAAAAGTTATTACAGAAAACAGAGCTTAAAACATTTTAAATTCTCACGCAAACTATAAAAATTAGATTCAAACCATAAATTATAAACTAGAATTAAATTGTAATTATAAATTGCAAAAATTATAAAAATATTAATATTACATTTTGTCATTTAAAAATTCTGAAATACTGTAGTACGCTTTCCCAACTAGATACCCTTTTAGCCGCTTTTTTAGGATGTGTGCGCTTAGTTCCCTCCATCCCTTTGGAAGTTTATTAAATAATAAGGGCGCCATGCAAAATACACTTTTCCGCATTAATGCTGTTTTAGAGACATGTGAGCAAAGCATAGTGTTATCGCGTCTGACGCGAGTGACTTTGTCTGCCATGCGTGGAAATAATTGCCGATTACACTTTACAAACATGACAACTTCGAAGATGTACAAAGACGGTAACGTGAGTATGTTGTACCTAATGAAATATGGTTTACAACTGACCCTCGAATCTAATTTAAACATCGTCCTAATACACCGTTTTTGGGCTTTGAAAGGTATATCCTTGTCAGTCGAATTGCCCCAAAGGATAATTCCATACCTTAGATGCGATGAAACTAGGCCGTGGTAAGCTATTAGCAATGCGTCAATGTTAAGCACAGGAACTAACTTGTGTAGGGCATAGGAAGAGTTACTAATTTTTTTGGTTAAGGTTTCAAGATGTTCTTTCCAATTTAACTTTTTGTCAATAGTCACACCGAGAAATTTAGCAGAATTAACTTCCTCAATTATTTTGTCAATATATTGGACCTTAAGATCAGATAAAGTTGGTAAGCGTTGACTGAAATGCATAATATTAGTTTTATTGAGGTTTATTTTTAAATTATTATTATCCAAATATTTTATTATTGATTTAAGAGAATTATTAATGTCACTTTTATATTTGTCTTTAGTATCGCATTGTATTGTTATCGTACTGTCGTCAGCAAAGAGGGTCACAGGTTGATCAACAGATTTAGGTAGGTCATTAATATACAATATGAATAGTGGAGGGCCCAACACACTACCTTGAGGAACTCCATACTTAATTACAAGTTCATGTGATTGGAATATTTCTTCACGTTTAGTTTTAGTATTTATTGAGGATATTTCTGTGAGTTGCGTTCTATTGTCTAAATATGATTTAAATAGCTTTAGAATGTTGCCTCTTACACCGTATGCCTCCATTTTATTTAAAAGAATGTCATGCCTAACATAATCGAACGCTTGGGTCATATCACAGAATAATGTGCAAACTGGGTTGGTCTTATCCACATTTAACATAACTTTATGTAAAAAATCATAAAGAGCCATACTTATAGTTTGATTTTTTCTGAATCCTTTTTGCTCGTTCACTAGTAGATTATTTTTTTCCAAATATTTACTTAATTCTTTGTATATAAATTTTTCATAAATTTTTGAAATAACACTTATAATTGAGATCGGTCTGTAATTTTCTATGTCATCTTTATTCCCCTTTTTAAACAATGGTTTAACTATAGATTTTTTTAAAGCATCCGGAATTTTAATATTGATGTTCTTCAAAATACCAAAAACTCTACACTGTTTAAGCAACTTTTGAAGGAATTTAATCTAAAACTAGAAATAAATGAACCAACGCGTCCTAGTAGTGGTACATGTCTAGATAATTTTCTACACAACATAAGAGGATGCAAAAGTGAGATTTTAGAGCTAGGTGTGTCTGACCACACTGCCCAACTTATGAAGTTCCCGGTACAACAAAAGTGTATTTTACCATATTATTACATATATAAACGAGATTATTGCAAGAAAAATATAAATCTTTTTAGGAAACATATTGCCAGTCTCAGCTTCTCTGAAGTTTATGAATCTGATGACGTAAACAAAGGTTTTAATTCATTTTTTGAACTATTTAAATATGATCTATGTTTCCCAATTGTCAAACGAAAAATTTACACTGTTACTAAACCAAAGTGGATCACACGCGGAGTCAAGCGTTGTAGTAGAACTAGACGATCTTTATTGTGGAAATATAGACTAACTAAAGACAGTGATTCGAAAATGGCATTCAAAACTTTTTCTAAAAGATATCAAAATGTTATCAAACTAACACAGAAAGCACAGAATACATATTTTATTGGAACAAGCACCAACAAGTCGAAGGCAATTTGGAAAGTTATCAAATCTATAAAACCTAACATTCCTAAAACTAATATAAATGCGATTAATGTAAATGGCAATTATATAACAAAACCCAAAGAGATAGCACAACAATTTAACGACTATTTCGTATCCTCAGTTGAACCGAATACTAACTATCCGAAGTCAAATATTAATACCACACCAGGATCGCATAAATCCATGTTTATGTCACCAACCGTACCGAAAGACATAATTACAATAATAAATACTCTTAAAAACACCAACAGTACAGGCTATGATGATATTAACACCGGCGTAGTCAAATCGGTTGCTCATATTATAGCGCCCATATTAAGTGAAATTATAAACAAAAGTATTCAGAAAGGCACTTTTCCCGATGAGTTAAAGATTTCAATAATAAAGCCTTTACATAAAAAAGACGACAAAACAAAAGTTACCAGTTATAGGCCAGTTGCACTGATACCAATTTTTTCTAAAATTTTTGAGAAGGTTCTTTATAACAGCATTAACAGTTATTTGGAAAAAAATAATATTTTTTGCAAAGAACAGATGGGCTTTAGGAAACATAGGACCATTAATATGGCTATTTATAACTTTCTGAAAAAAATACACCATAACATGGATAACGGTAAACCAGTGATGGCGATGTTTATGGATCTGACCAGGGCATTTGACTATGTAGACCATAAAATACTATTAACTAAGTTGGAAAGATATGGGATCAGAGGAAACGTGCTTAGTCTTATAAAATCTTATTTGGAGAATAGAAGTCAAATTACACAAATTAATAGAGTAAATATAAAGACCAAAACTGAGGAGTTTTACTCCTCTAGCTCTAGAATACTGACATGTGGTGTGCCGCAGGGTTCTGTGTTGGGGCCATTACTTTTTATTTGCTATATTAATGACTTTCCCCAAGTAATTGAACATCAAATGTCACTATTTGCCGACGACAGCACGGTTATTTATGATTCTGGCACTACAAATGAAATAGAAGAGCATGTAAACAATAGCCTTATTAAGATTATTGACTGGTTAAATGCTAATAACCTAAAAATAAATCTAACCAATACTAAAGTAATGAATTTTAAAATTAGACACAAAGAACAATCACAATTTCAAATACAATATAAAGGGAATAATATACTTGAAGCTAGTGAAACAAAATTTCTTGGATTACATATTGACAATGACATGACATGGAGGACTCAAATTGAAAGTGTTTGTGGAAAGCTTAGTAGATTCTCATATGCTCTTTATATGCTGGGTAAAATTGCGAATAAGACCGCCCTACTAGCAGCATATCATGGTTATGTCGCCTCGACTCTGCGGTATGGCCTCATATTCTGGGGTAATGCCCCTAAGATTCAAGAGGTACTTATAGCCCAGAAAAAATGTATCCGCGCTATTTGTAAAATAAAACAAAAAGAATCATGCAAGCCACATTTTCATGAACTTAAAATATTAACTTTACCGTCACTGTATATTTATGAAGCCTGTATTTTTATAAAACACAACTTGAATTTATATAGATTTGTAGAAAGTAAACGGCGCTCAAAAAAGTTGCAGGTGTTAGCAACAAAAACAAAATTTCATAGCAAAAGCTTTTATGCAATGACTCAAAAATTATATAATAAGTTACCAGGTCAAGTTATTTCAAGTACGAACATTAACGAATTTAAAAGAAATCTTTTCAAATTGTTAAATAATAAGGTGTATTATTCTGTTGACGAATATTTAAATGACAAATTTTAATTATTTTGTTATTTAATCGAATCTGTTCTTATTACTTTTTTATGACATACTAATGTTTTTGTTAATTTTGATTATTGAATTAGTGACATTATTATTTTTATTTGTATTTTTGGTTCCTTTTACTTTATTTTACTTGACATCTTATCAATTTTATCTTAATTAGACATAATTTATGCTTATTGTGATTGTACCTAATTTTGTTTATCTAAAATGTGTTTTTTTAAAAAAACCTTGAAATTTTGTATGCTTTTTTGCGGAACACAGCTCGGATCCTATTTATTATAACATCTACTGTATGTACCCTGTGTTCACGAAATAAATGAATTTGAATTTGAATTTGATTCCCCGAAGGGTTAGGCAGAGGTGTTGTGTCCAAGTTCCATGTAAAAAGCGGAGAGTCCTTTGACATCAACTGAGCACAAATCCTCTAAAAGATGGACCGACTTGATAATAATTGGCGCTGATGCAGTCGCATTTGTTCAGTGTCACTTAATAAACAAGTTGCGTTGATGAAGTTCGTACTTATTGAAAATTAAATCTGGCTCTATTTCTGAAACTGTTTTTAAATCTTAAATTAGCATTTTCATTCTGGCGAAATCGAGAAAAGGACCAGAATCATTTATTTAGAATAACATTTATAAAGTCAACTCTATTATTGTGAGCAAAAAGGTTATTATTTCTAAAAGGTCCAAAACAGGGATTAATTTATTTGCTCTATAACTTAAGTAGTACTACATTTACGCCACTTAAAACGAATGTTGGAAAAGGGTCTGCCCTTATCCGTCCGTTTATTCACTCTAAATTGTTTTCTGCCACTTAAAGATGCCTAAAAGGTAAAGGCATTCTATTTGAAATACTTATTTAGTAGTCCTTAGTGTTTATAAGCATAAGATAACTGATATGTTCAACTATTGTTAATACCGCTCATAACAATGGTAAGAGAACTGTGACCTGAAATACAAGCTCAGCCTAGCTCGGGCGCAGTTGCTCATATTTAATATTTGTGTTAATTCTAACTGCATTAAAATTTGTTCAACATGTTATATTTTTAAGGACAAATAAATATGTACGATCGTACAAATTCCCTTAATTTTACCTGCAAAAGTATGCCAAAGGTGATACCTACCCGCAAATAAAGCACCTAAGTTCAGATTATGTCCATCGACCTCGGAGGGTGTAGAACGATCGTTTTCAGGTTATAAACTAATTTTAAATAATAGACGACTCAATCGTACGTACTACTGATAAAATTAATTTAGAATGGTACTCGGTTATTAAAGTTTACAAGAACAAAAATTGTACTATCTCGTCAAAAATGTAGTAAATTAAAAAAGACCCATTAGTTTTATGTTGCATATTTTGCTACTTTGTAGCATATTTCGAGCATACTATATGATGCATACTTCGACGTTTTGAAGTGTATAAATCCGGACTTTAGTTATAAGGCATAGAAATAAAAGAGTCAACGAAATTCAACACAAAAATCAACCAAAAAATTAAGTTCTCTATTTGCACAGGACCGTACTCGATATAATTTTTCATCGACAACTTCTCAGGCCCCTTAGGTTAGGAGTTTCCCAAAATCAATGATAAAACTGACTTTCACTTTATAAACAGAAGCTTAAGTACCAACTTCCACGTTTTTAACTTCAGAAGTGATGGGCTGTCATACTAAGTTTCATCTCTTTACGGCAAGATTTTTTGCAAAAGTTTTGCGTAAGTGCTCACTTTCAGGGAATAAGAATCTCTTGTGAACAATTTCAAGCTTCTAGACCCAGCGGTTCCATGAAACAGTGAAGGGTTGTGCGTTGTTTTATAGCTAATTGTTTTATCAAATTTCGTTTCACAATTTTTTTTTTCTCATATCATCATTTCATTGAATAATCAATACACAGAATACTTACTTTGAAGAAGTTAAGTTATTGATTTTTGTTTCAAATAAAGTTTAATGTTGGAATTTTCCTATCATAGAATAACAAATCAAAATAATATATTCTTTATCCGTATATTGTATATTGAATTCAAAACTTATTACCAAGAATAACATTTTATCGTGACAGTTCCTAAAATGAATACCTTTGGAAAATGCATACCCTCCTATAAAATTACAACACCGTTGTCACAAAGATAATGCGGGTAAATTCTTGTCAAGCAGGAAAACAATCTTGTTATTCTAACTAATAGTGTCCATGCCTGTTGCATGTAACATGCAAGCGAGCATGCATGTTTCTGTCACGGCTCCGGCGCTGCGGGGCTCCATCGATCCCAAGCGAGCTTTTCGTCGCAGATGGTATTAACGCTCACCACCTGCTCCTCAGCTCGCGGGCCACCTCGCCCTCCGTGCCTACGCGGGCCGCCTCGCCCTCCGCGCCTACGCGGGCTCAAATTACACTAGGTCAGACAAGACTTCGTGGAGTCGGTTTGGCAGCGATTCGTATCTGTCACTAACTTTTGTAGCACAACAAATTGGCCTTTGTAGAAAATATTTTAATTTTATTGTAAGCTCCATAATTTCGTTGAAATAAAATACCATGGAATCATACATCGAACAAGCAATATTCGTTAAAAATTATTCTACTGTTTGATAAGTATGTTAAATAAAAAAAAGTGAAAAAGTCATTGAATTGTGTTTATGTAAAATATGGTTCATTCAAGTAAATAGTAGGTGAAACAAAAATATTCGAAATATAAATACAAGGACCAAATATAATGTGATACATTTGCTGGGAAACGAAATTCTATGAAACTTCTGTCTCCGAAACAAGGGGACACCGAATTGAAGATTTGCCCGAACAATTTTAAGTTTTCAATTTGTCTTGAGCGAAGAGCAAAAACGTGGAGTCAGTCAAATAAAATCCGACTTCCCTCGAAGTGCTGGCAAGTCTAATAAATCTTATATCGACAGTTTCCTAGCTATGGCGGCGACGTCCCGGCGAAATAAAAGTTTTCTACCTATTCAAAGTTAAATCTTTAAATATCAAGTCGATATAAAAATATCTCTGACAGAAATATATCCAATGCTAATTTGATACCATGCTTCGCCGGTTCGGAATTATGCAAAAATATTACGCATAATAATTGCAAATTCTATCATTTCGCACTTTTCCACCAAACAAATTTGAGTCAATTTTTATTTTGAATATTAAATGAAAAAAAAAAGTATTGTCTCAAAAAAATCAATATGCTACAAAAGTTAGTGACAGAAACAAATCGCTGCCAACAGTGTAATCTAAGCCCACGTAGGTGCGGAGGGGCGAGGCCGCTCGCGACCTGATGAGCAGGTGGTTTTAAGCCGAAACTGCGGTGGTGAGCGTAAAACACATCTGCGACGATAAGGTCGCATGAGACCAACGGAGCCCCTAGAGCCGGAGACGTGACAAAAATATGCCTGCTGCATGTTGCATGCTTGATTGCATGCTACTGGCTTGCTGCAAGCATTGTATATGCTTGTTTACATGTTTGCATGCGGCATGCTTGCTGCAAGCATGGTGTATGCTTGTTTATATGTTTGTATACTGCATGCTTGCTGATTGCATGCTTATTACAGGGGAAAAAACCCACACATGTTCACAATCAACTATGTTCAAAACAAATATGTTTTATAAAAATAATTTATTCTACCTACAATCAAATAAAATCATTTATTTCTTTGCAAACATGAGTAATAGGTACATAGACATATACAAATTTAAATTTAAAATAATGTCCACTCATACAAACATAGTATGAGTGGACATTCAACTACATAAGTGGCATGTCAATGAATTACATTAAAGCTAATAAAATAAAAAAGTCATTTGAATTAGCATAAAAAAATAAAAATGTCATTGGAATTACAATAAAATAAAAAAATGACATTAGAATTACAATAAAATAAAAAATGTCATTGAAATTACAATAAAAAATGACAACCTGGACAAAGTTACAAAAAAATAAAAATACTATGAATAATGTCAGACGGAATAAAATGATGCCAACTAGAATAACGGTAAGTCAATTTGAGCAACAGTAGGTATATTATAAATCAGCCAAAAACAGAAGGTGTATAGCGTAACAGTAAGTATATCAATCATTGATATTTTATTCGAAAGATATCACGAGTTTAAAAATGTAAGTATTAGAAAAAAGTTGCGTGGTCGCCACTCACCTTGCTCAGCTAGCTAGCTCGGTAGTACCTTATGCGATGTAGGCGTCACTGAGGTACGGGCCGTACGGGAGGGGAATCAATGTCAAGAAATGATTGTGTATTTGTGTCTAATATTTTAGGAGTTAATTATTATTTGTCTTTGTTATGCCTATAACAAATATGTTTTAATATCATTGTGTAAATAAATTTATGCTTTAGAATGTTGTATGCTTCATTATTATAATTATATATATAATGCTTAAATAAATTATGCGTAACCTATTATGCGTAAACAGTGTGTAGTATTTTGTGCGAAAACATAATTAGGAGAAACAAAACTATGCCAAGTTATTTTAGGTCTTAAAATCGTATGCAAATGAATAGGGAACCACGCTACACATTAAAAAATAAGAAAAAAGAAAGATAATATTTTGTGTATCAAGGCTGCACCAAAGTCCAATTCAACTAAATGCCAGATAACTGGTGCCCGTCATTGGTTTTCAACAGGACCTATGTATCCATAAAATGTCTATAGTCCACCTTTGTGCATATTTAAATTGTGCCTAATACATACAAAAATAAATGAATTGCTACAAAAATAGGTGTGCAAAAAAACTGGCCATCCGTCAAAAATCTTAATGAAAGTGCTTAGTAATTTATAACAGACTTTTTCATTGAGATTCGCATCTGGCTGGCATTAATCAGAAAAAACTTGTTCCATTCGCAATCTCTTTTATTTTAAATGTCGAATGCTTTTCTGTTATTATTTAATTCGAATGTACCTATTTCGTTGTTTTGTTTTCGAATGTATTTTTTCAACATGTTTTGAACTTTGTTTTTAAACTGCTATATTATCAAAAAAAATCTACGAAATCTGGTACGATTATTGCTCAACTTTTTGTTAATTTAATACTTCGGCTTAACGTGAGTGACGATTTAAACTGATTTAAATATTAAAAAAAATCCTTGATCTTTTCTACATAGTGTCATGCGAAACAGATACAGAAATATGTTTATTTATTTTCTTTGGCTCTTCAACAATGAGTAGGTACACTAAACATATTAGAAATAAACATTACCAACTTAAATCTAAGAGCCCCATCACTTAAAGATGAGCACTACATGCACTATATTATGCGCCTACAGTTAACAGCTACTTCATCATTCATCATCATTTCAGCCCTTTTAACGTCCACTGCTGGACATAGGCCTCCCCCAAGTGTCGCCACATTGACATAACATGGGGGGTTTTGCCATAATCGCCACGCTTGGCAGGCGGGTTGGCGATCGCAGTACGGTTGTTACAAAAGCACAGAGAACGCTGCTGCCCATTCTCTGGCAAGTCCCTTAGTCGCCTCTTACGACACCCACGGGAAGATATGGGATGGTGCTATTCTTTACGTCCGACACCATACAGAACCGTTCTGTAACAGCTACTTATACAACTTAAAAAAAAAACCGGCCAAGTGCGAGTCGGACTCGCGCACGAAGGGTTCCGTACCATTATTTATAAAAAAAACTTTTTTGTATGGGAAAATAAAATTAAATATTAATATTAATTACTTAAATATTAATTTTATTCTGTTTTTAGTATTTGTTGTTATAGCGGCAACAGAAATACACAATCTGTAGAAATTTCAACTGGCTAACTATCACGGTTCATGAGACAGACGGACGGACGGACGGACAGACGGACAGCGAAGTCTCAGTAATAGGGTCCCGTTTGACCCTTTGGGAATGGAACCCTAAAAAAAAAGAATTAAAATAAACAAACAAAAGCATCCTTAATAAGTTGGGCCATATAGAATCAAACTTTATCGTGTAACCTAAATGTTAGAACTAATAAGACGGTTATCCTTAATCCCCAACTCATTATGATAGTCATCGTTGAACAAACGACATCTTTCTTTCAGACAATTACTTGGATCAAAAGATTTTACTTGAAGAGCCAAATTTTCTTGTCATTTTATCTTATTACCAAAATTAAGAGGAATTACTTCGTCTCGATGAGTGAGGAATGTTTTGGATAAGGGACGTTATTTAATAAGTGTCTTGTTCAATTTGAATTGATTTTGTTGGAGTAACATCACGCCTGCTGTTTCCAAAGGTTTAGGCAGAGTAGTCCCATATTATTGCTATGGCCATACACCGGGCACAAACACTGACTCCGGGCTGCTACTTAAAAAACTGGTGAAAAATCCCAATTACACGTTGCCAGAAATCCAGGACCTCAGACCAATGAGGCACTCATAATATACTTTCTGGGTTTTAAGCTCTGTTAAGTGCTGATAGAGTTAAACAATCCGGTATAGCATTAAAGCTTTTTCATACAAACACATTTTTAGGGTTCCGTACCCAAAGGGTCAAACGGGACCCTATTACTGAGACTTAGCTGTCCGTCCGTCCGTCCGTCCGTCCGTCCGTCCGTCCGTCCGTCCGTCTGTCACCAGGCTGTATCTCATGAACCGTGATAGTTAGCCAGTTGAAATTTCTACAGATTATGTATTTCTGTTGACGCTATAACAACAAATATTAAAAACGGAAAAAAATAAATATTTAATGGGGGCTCCCATACAAAAATGTTTTTTTTTTCGTTTTTATAAATAATTATAAATAATGGTACGGAACCCTTCGTGCGCGAGTCCGACTCGCACTTGGCCGGTTTTTTTATTTTATTTAACACTTCAAGTACAATGTACAGAGGCGGACTTGCCGGCCAAGAGCTAAATACCTCAATGTGAAATCTATTATATTTAGAAGTAGCTCGTGACAGATTCTGAATAATTATTCGAAATAAAATGCCTAGTAGTTTAGCCAACGACTGTCCAGACTTAAAAGGAGTATCGTATAATTGATGGTGTAAAACAGATTTGCAGAATTACAGGGAACTTAATTTTATACGAACACTTCTACCTAACCTTTCACTCTCATGAGAGAAGGCCTGTGTCCCAGCAGTGGGAACATTTTAGGCTGATGATGTTTTAGACTAATGAGATGTTTGTATTGTTTCAGGTGAGCAGTCCGACCCAATACTTCTGGTACCGCACGACACTCCAAATATCTGAAGACATAAACTATCCGGAAACTTTTAACTACAAGATAGCTCTAGCCTTAGTGATCGCCTGGATTCTAGTCTACCTGTGCATGATCAAAGGCATTGCCTCTTCAGGGAAAGTTGTCTACGTAACAGCCACCTTCCCTTATATTGTCCTCGTCATTTTCTTCTTTAGAGGTATTACACTTAAAGGCATGGGTGATGGCCTGATACATTTATTTTCGCCGAAGTGGCACAGGATTTTAGACCCTGTCGTATGGTTGGAAGCAGGCACACAAATATTCTTTTCCCTCGGCTTAGCTTTTGGCGGCTTGATAGCATTCTCATCGTACAACCCGGTTGACAATAACTGTTACAGAGATGCGATAATGGTCTCTATGACGAACTGTTTAACGTCGATGTTTGCTGGCATCGTAGTGTTTTCTATAATTGGGTTCAAGGCTACCATGGTGTATGAGAAGTGTTTGGAAGTGAGGAACGAGACTTTACTGGAGTTGTTCGGATCTGGGTTCAGGTCTATGGTGCTGCCCGAAGCTGGGCAGATGGTGACGGTGGACCTTAACGGGAATCTAACGTCTTTGATGATGCCTCATCTTCCTGAGTGTGACTTGCAAAAGGAGCTGGACAATGTAAGTGATGACAACATATGATCATGCCCAGGCTTCCACCATAGCGGAGACGAGTGTTCGGGAGTCGACCAGTAAAGTTGTTTAAATTCGACATCGCTTTTCTCATATCTCCTGCGATTGGTCGAATTTGCCGCTCCGCTCTTGTCCGCTATAGTGGAAACCACTATCACACAATCACTGTTTTTATCGCGTACTGTGTAAAAAGAATATTCTATCTATCCATCTGCTTTACCTCTATCACACATGACTATCTAAACCCTCACAGCTTTAATTTCTCCTTCCGCAGACAGCCTCCGGCACAGGCTTAGCCTTCATAATCTTCACGGAAGCCATCAACCAGTTCCCTGGCGCCCAGTTCTGGTCCGTCCTTTTCTTCCTGATGCTCTTCACACTAGGCATAGACTCCCAATTCGGAACTCTAGAAGGAGTCGTAACCTCCATCGTGGATATGAAGTTGTTCCCTAACTTGAGAAAGGAGTATTTAACCGGAGGCTTGTGCTTCCTTTGCTGTCTCTTGTCCATGGGATTCGCTCATGGTTCTGGCAGTTATATCTTCTTGCTGTTTGATATGTACAGTGGGAACTTTCCGTTGCTGATTATTGCATTCTTTGAGTGCATTGGGATTGCCTACGTGTATGGTGTTAAAAGGTGAGTTAATATTAATTTTATAGTCAGTCTTATAGTTGCTTTACATTTAGTTATTCTCTGATTGCATCACAGAGATCTTGATTCTTCTTTGCAGAAGGTCGCTTGCAATACTTGTCACTCTTACTCATCCCTGAGTGATCCCTGAGGGTTTCATAAAATTTGAGGTGTCATTTATACGACCAGATACTTTTTGTAATTAATAACGTTGTATAATGTTTTATTACAATTATTTGTTTTTGTATGATTTTCAATACATTACTTAGATATTTAAGAAAGAAAAGAAGAAAGGAAACACATTTATTTGGCACATGCCACAAATGCACACAACAAAAAATAAAAGCTAAAACTAAACAGAAAAAGATAAAAGATAATATTGTGTGTCTCACGGCTGCGCCAAATAGGCCCAGTTCAGGAAACTGCCGAGCAGCTAGTGTCCGACGCTGGTTTTCAACTATTTGTCACAAGCACACCTTTAACAAAACTATGCTCTCTTATGAATGAAATGAAAAACATTTAACTGCTAATACTAGTAGACGAAGAAATTAAATGCAAACATTGACCAATAAACGGCAAGCCTTACTTGACTCCTAACTTAAGGGCGTTTAAGTTATAGGGGCTCGGGCTTGCTTAGCTAAGGCTAAGTTGAGAGAGATCGTGGTCGAACTTTGTTGGTTTAGGTTAAGCAGCTCTCCTCAGGTATTGGTTCGATGCTATAGAGCAAATTTACTGGCAGAGATTTCAGTAGGTTCGCTTTCAAATTAGTTCAGAAAATACCAGACGCAGAAATATAAAATGTATCAAATTATAATCCTACATCATCTGCCTAGCCTTTTCCCAAACTATCTTGGGGTAGGCTTCCAGTTTAACCGGATGCAGCTGAGTACCTGTATTTTGTATGAAGCGACTGCCTATCTGAACTCCTCAACCCAGTAACTGGGTAATACGATACCCCCTGGTAAGACTGGATGTCAGACTTTTGGCTTCTGACTACTCGTAACAACTGTCAAAGATCTACAAATGACAGCCGGGACCAACGGATTAACGTGCTTTCCGAGGCACGGAGGAAACTCGGTATGTAATAATGGTCACCCATCCACGGACCAACCTCGGCAAGCACGGCTTAACCTTAAAGATCGACCCGTGCGGCTGTTACTACTTAGCCACGAGCTCCTCATCAAATTATAATCCTTATTAAGTTTTAATTCAAACGTTAAATTAAATATTTGCTCTCCTTTTTCTTTATCGTGTGGTTATTGGCTGACCTGGTTTCAGAGCTTTTTTGCTGCCCATGGGCCTCTGACTTGGCTTTACATGCCGTCGAGAAATATCTCTCAGGCATGCTGGTTTTCTCACGATGTTTTTCCTTCAACGAAGCAAGTGAAACGCACAAGACGTACATGCATCCGAAAAATCTGACGTGCGTGTCTTGGGTTCAAACTTGAGACCTGTGACTTGGCATGTTCAACGTTCACACCTCTGTGCTATAACTGGTTCACTTTACTGGTTTCTTAATTGAATTAGTAAAAAATTCATCATCCATGAATCAATCTTATCTAGTAATACTATGTTTATCAATGTAGTGCTTCATTTTTTCAGCCGAAAGACGTCCACTGCTGGACATAGGCCTCCCCCAACGCCACATTGACATAAGGAGAGTTTTGCCATAATCGCCACGCTTGGCAGGCGGGTTGGCGATCGCAGTACGGTTATTACAAAAGCACAGAGAACTCTGCTGCCCATTCTCTGACAAGTCTTTTAGTCGCCTCTTACGACATCCACGGGAAGATATGGGATGGTGCTATTATTTACGTCCGACACCATACAGAACAACAATGTAGTGCTTAATAATACCTAATACGCATGAGTGGGATAGGTATCTACACCTTAAAGCGCCTTGTTTCTTACATAGATCGAAGATCCATGTAAAAGCAAATATAAAATGTATTGTAAATAGTTGGTGTTCCTAATAAACAAAAAATATAAACTTCTCTCTGCTTCAACCTAAATGGCAAAAGCAATAAGTTTTAGTAGATTTACGGCACAAGTGCACAAGATGGAATCTTTGCCCGATGGGGTCAGCCAGTCGTCTGAAGGGTCTCCAATCAGTTAAACGGGCCGTGAAGACATACGGCGGACTTAGGACGCCATTTTGTGAATAAGTATGTTCGTTTGCTTTGGGTTAGTGTGGTACCGGTATACCAATACAACATTATTGTTTAATATAATCGTATAGTTAGTTACCGGCTGTCATTTGTAGATCTTTGACAGTCGTTACAAGTAGTCAGTAGCCCGAAAGTCTGACAACTAGTCTTACCAATGGGTATTGTATTACCGAGTTTTAACTGGGTTGTGGAGGTCAAATAGGCAGTCACTCCATGTAAAATACTGGTATTCAGCTGCATCCGGTTAGACTGGAAGCCGACCCCAACATAGCTGGGAAAAGGCTAGGCAGATGATGATTTATTTTTATTTTATTTATTAAGGGACAATAAACAGCTACAACATAAATTTTACAAACGCTTGAATGTCGATACATACTACATTTGTATGAGTGGATGTTCAACTACAATAACAATATTGCAGCCCACTACATTATCCGCTTATTCAGAACCAAATTGTATTGTCCGCATATTAATAATTTTGTTAATATTATATGTATCATTTTATTGAATGGTTTAGGTACATACGTAGATTTTTTCAATTTTGGGTGCAAACTAAAAATAAGAATAGTTGTTGGAAAAAATGGTGGATGTTAAAACTTTCTATATAAAGACGAATGAATTCGTACATTGTTTTTAGTGAGTTTTTGCGTAAGAATTAATCCTGAACTGGGTTTAACTATACTTTTATATAATACTTTGAGAACAGACATTAATTAACTTCGGACTAAATCTAACTTTTCGGAGGAAATAATATTTTTTATAGCAATTTAAGTTTTTTTTAAGTAGTTAAGGTACACTGAAAAAAGATTCAAATTGAGTCTACTGGGCGAGCTTTTCCATCGGGATTTTAGAGGCAAATATTCACAAGTAATTTGACCGATGCTATCACATAAACCGAAGGTGTATTACATTTTTATGAGCGTCTTAAATTTAAGTATCCTTTGCGTAGGTATTCGAATGAAATGTGTAGGTACTTACGAAAATTTTTGCATTTTCAAATGTATTAATGGAACAGAGTATTTGAATGTGACAGAATAATGACTGCTTCGTCGAATGAGGTCCTGGGTAAGATTCCCGGGTCGAGCAAAGTTTTATTGGGTTTTTCCATCAGGAATTTCTCATTTGCAGCCACGGAGTCTGTATCTGTGCCCAGTTGATGGCAATAGGCTCGCCCCCTATTACATGGGACTTAAACATAACTGGTGAAATGTGGGTGTACTTTAGACACATCTCTGCCGTACCCTTCTGGGATTACAGGCGTGATGTTCTGTTTCATGTTATGAATGCAATCAAAACAGATTAAATATTTTAAAGGCCGCGTTACGTCAGCCTCGGTAGAAGATAATCCTAAATTCGTGCGTATTTGAGTACCCAGTGACTTAATTTATTTAATTGGAGTCTTTAATAGTGGTAAACAGACACGATTTTGGGGCAAATTACGGAGCTTACATACATAGTAGTTACTTCGGTGTAGACAGGGCCGTCTTGGGGCTCTCTGGGCACGTGCCCAGGGCCCCACGATCCAAGGGGCCCACAGTTCCTGTAAGTGTCACGGCTGTTAAACGAAACTTAACATATCCCAGGGACACTAAATTATTCGAGATCGTGTCGCTCTCTTTTACATCCTCATTATCTACATTTACAAAATACCAGATCAAAAACACATTTAATCACGTAACATATTATACACAAATGCCTAACATGTAATATTCATACAAATGATTTCCAACAATACCATACTATGTATAAGCACCTGTCCCACTGGGGAGGAAGCCGTGAGAATTATTTCAATTGACTAGCTTTTCAACATAAGTCAAAAGTTACTTAAATATCTGTATTACCTGTCACAAGAAAACCGAACATATACGTATATATATAGGGCCTCTAATTGATTAAAGAAGGCCCAGGGGTAGTACCAACTAAGAACTTCAATATGTATCGAGTAGTTTCGCCAATCTGTCTTAGGTCGGTAGATACTATAAACGAAACTTGCGTAACCAAAAAGGCCCAACCAAAGGGTTTTATAGCTGGGTACTTATAACCTGTTGCCATTGCTAAAAATAGAAAGAGACACTGGAAAAGGTCAAATTTAAAATGACTTAAAAGCGAGTGACTATAAGCCTTACATTTGCTTACCTTCTTAATTGTAGTATTTCAGTTTTAACTTCAAGTAAATCTTTCACCATCTTCTGCCTAGCCTTTCCCCAACTATATTGGGGTTGGCTTTCAGTCTAACCGGACGCAGCTGAATACACGTGTTTTACATGGAGCGTCTGCCTATCTGACCTCCATAACCCAGTTAGTACTGGTTAATACGATAGATACTTCTTGCTAAGACTGATTGTCAGACTTTCGGGCCACTGACCTGTAACGACTCTCAAAGATCTACAAATGCCAGCCGGGACCAACGGCCTAACGTGCTGTCCGAGGCACGGAGGAAACTCGGTATGTTATGGGTGGTCACCCATCCACGGACCAACCACGGCAATCACGGCTTAACCTTAAAAATCGATCCGTGCGACTGTAATTATTTAGCCAAGAGCTCCTAAAGATAAGTAATCATTTACCAAGAGCACTAAAACCACATTTCCTTAGGAAGAGAGCGGATAATCCTAAAATGTAACATTTTCTGAATGACCCAGATATAACGCTCCACCCTCTTAATTCGTATGCTGTATGTAGTATAACATCTACTAACATTCATACATGCTTGGGGCTTGTTTTCGTATAGGTACCTTACGTAATATTTTCCTTTGAGGCCAGACCGGCTCTTACGTCACTGCTTTCCAACGCTGGTTTCGTTTCGCGTTAAATAAACGTACGTACATAATACAAACACTTAGGTTTTTTCTACCTAAGCTTTTCTCGTCTTATTTATCTGGAAGAAGTTCTTTAAAGAACATACTTTTTACTGCCAGCTGGGTATCTAAACGCCATGTTTTTGGTTCGGATTTTCAGAGAGTTTATTTCGAGAAAACCATTTACTTTTGAATTCTCAAAGCGTGGCAGACCAGTCGGATAAAAAAATCTTTATTCTGTTACTTTATTGGTTTTACAAACACTTTATACGTATTTTTTTTAAATCGCCCACTTCAAAGCTTAACAGGTTCTTAATAAATCATTGTTTTACTCAGGCTCCTAAACAGCGAGTATTTTTTTTCAGATCACTTCAGTCTCTTTTTAAAAAGCCATGTCACCGCCCAGAGTTATCTTAATACGCAGTTACTAGTTTGTGAGGGTCAGATAGGCAGCTACTCCATGAAACATATTGGTATTCAACAGCAACCGGTTAGACTGGAAGCTCTCCCCAACATAGCTGGGAAAAGACTAGGCAGAATGATGATATTGGTTGTAGCTATCCATCGCATAACGTGTCTAAAACCCTTTCACAAACGACTTGCGAGACATTTCTTTCTTTTTTCTTTCTCTTTCATGAGTACGAACCCCATAACCAGCCATCCTCTATAATGTATACCTAAGTAATAATTTCAAGTACTTTTATTTGTCTTCTAAGAGACGCATCATCAACATCATCAGTCTATAATGTTCCCACTGCTGGGACACAGGCCTCCTCTCTATGAGAGGGAGTGGGCTGTAATCCACCACGAGGCCCAGTGCGGGTTAGTAGATGTCACATGTCCCCGAAATTTTAGCTTTAGGAGGACATGCCAGTTTCCTCACGATGTTTTCCTTGACGGTTTTTGAGGGCAGTAATGAAAAAAAATTACACAGTGTAATGCGCCTGCGTTCGAACCCACGGCTTACTGTTCGTAAGTCGAGGCTACCACCACTGGGCCACCGCTGCTCTCTACGAGATTACTCTTGACTAATTAACAATGGCGCTGGTCGATTAATCCTTGGGTCTAAGCTACGTTAGCGTTACGTAATTCGGGGCTCAGTCAATGGGTGGCCATTGTTTACACAATGTGACCACTTTGGGGCGTGTAACTAGGGTTGCCAACCGTACTATAATATATAGTATTGTACATGCTAAATTATTGATTTGTTGGTAGACTTTGGTGTTGAAAATATAGTATTTTTGCGTACTTTAAATTTCTTCAACAGTTTACAAAAACACAAAAATACTATATTTTCAACACCAAAGTCTACCAACAAATCAATCATTTTAAAATTTAATAAATACACTTTTACTTTTGGCTGATTCCATAGCATGTATCCGAACTCATCTGTGAAAAGTAAAATAATAATGTAAAATAATAATTATTAATGAGTTTACTGACAAAACTACAGGTCAACAGGGCAGCATATTTAAAAATACTGAAAATAACTTACCATAATATATTTGAATTAATTTGATTCCTGCTCCCTAGTTCCGCCTCGTCGCCATTCACAGAAAGTATATTTTCGATTATGAATTCGAAATGGCAGTAGTACAAAAATGAGCTCTTGATTTATATTAATTTAAAAACTGAATGTTATAATTATAAAGCATAATTATGGCACTTTAATTTTATACAAAAAATAGCTTTATAAGTAAGTAACAAATATTTATTTGATATTGTTTTACTTTTTCCATAAAATACTAAGTATATTTTTTTGAAGTGTACTATATTTTTTATAGTTTATTTCGAAAAATACTTTATTATGAAAAAGAAATGTTGGCAACCCTATGTGTAACTGCACTGTAGCGGGAATTAATATGTAAGGGTGGATATGTCATGAATTGATTATTTTTAGTATGGATGTTCCCATGTCATCCCGTGGGTGTCGTAAGAGGCAACTAAGGGATTTGCCAGAGATTGGGCAGCAGCGTTCTCTGTGCTTTTGTGACAACCGTACTGCGATCACCAACCCGCCTGCCAAGCGTGGCGATTATGGCAAAATCCCCCCAAAATGTCAATGTGGCGACATTTGCGGGAGGCCTATGTCCAGCAGTGGACGACTTTTGGGCTGAAATGATGAATGATAAGTATGGATGTGGATCGTGGCGTAAGAAGCAGAGGAAGACATAAAAAAACGTTGAAGTGTGATTGGGCTAGTAGTTTTGGACATGAAATATAGAAAATCTCATAATAGAAAACCACGCAATGTTTTATAAATTAAACCAAAATATCTAGTATGATTGTTTCACGATACTCTTATACCTAAATGTAACGGCAAAATCCATGCTAAGTAATATTATGCACTCGAAAATAATTCTGTGGCATAGGCTAATTTTTCATCCTAGTAAAATGTTCTCGAGGTATAATTTCCGTGATCAATGTGGGCGAAAGCTAGCTATTAGTAGCTATATCTATCTATGTGCCAGCCTCTCCCACAATTCATAGGAAAATAATGCGGGAAAATGGGTCTTGGTTATTATCTGACATACAAATATATCTTGGTATTGTTTGATATTATTATGTGGGTGGATAATATCCACCCACATAATAATATCAAAGATAGTGGAAAATTATTGGCACTAGAAAAGGGATATTTATCATGCTTTTTATGTGTTTTGTATGGGTTCCTGATATTTCATGTTTTTTTTTTAAATAATCGTTTTCTCGTAGACATGTGTCGGATTAGGTAAAAACGATACCTAATCCACCTAATCCTAGTATTTAAAAATACCTGTCCTGTTACCGATATTATGTATCGTATGCGGATTGGGTAAGAAATATTCGGATTAGGTAAATGGATCGTATGGACATTTCGTTTCTGATATATTATGGAACGGTGGATTTTATTTCGTTTTTTATGGCCAAACGGTACTTTAAGTTAACGTGAATACTTTTAGTTTTTAACGTCTAAAAAAGTTATCAAAATGACGCTTCATACTTAAAGAGTGCGTCTGTACAATGTGTTAATAATGGTGCAGCGTTTCATTACGACATGCATCGCTAGAGCACTAACTAGTCCAGTGGTATTCTACATAGACGGCACTGGCGGCAGTGCCAATTAAACTTGAAACTTGAACCCCACATTTTAAGGTACAGAACTACGGAATATCTCCTGTGTAGACTGTGCACGAATATTTTGTGCCATACCTAATCCTCGACGCTTTAGATTAAGTACGGATTCGCATCGAAAAATACCTAATCCACATACCTAATCCAATATTTATGCCTCACGTCTAGTTTCTCGTTAGAAATAGTAATCATCTGCTTGGCTTTTTCCCAGTTTAATTGAGGTTCGGCTTCCAGTCTTACAGAATGTAGCTGAATATCAGTATTTTACATGGAGCGACTGCCATTTTGACCTCCACAACGCAGTTAGTACTTGGTACTAATATTACGCGATACCCCTTGGTAAGACTGGTTGTCAGACTTTCGGGCCACTAACTGTAACGACTGTCAAAGGTCTACAAATGATAGCCGTGACCAACGGTTTTACGTGCTGTCTGAGGCACGGAGGAAACTCAGTGTGTAATGATGGTCGCCCATCCAGACTGACCTTGGCAAGCTGAAACTTGAAGATCGATCAGTGCGGCTGTTCATTTGTTCATTTAGCCACGAGCTACTCATAACAAGTAGTACCTAGGTAAACAAGAGACCATATCGGTTTAAAAACTCACACTATATCAAGGAAAATTGTGTTACTTAATTTTAGCTCACTTTCAATCGATCGATTGAAACTTAGGGTGATTGCAGCGCTAATGAGTTTCTGAAGTACTTACCTACTAGAACCTAGTAGACGCGAGAGCTTACCCGTTTTCTTTAATTATTATCTTTGTAGGGAGAGTAGGGAGTACTCTAGTGTCTACACATAAGTAAGTATACATATAGTATTTTGATACGGTGCACTATTACTTTGCTCGACACTAGGTACTCGACAGCTTCTGTCTGTCATAATACTTCTGTCATAATACTGCACAGTTATTGAGTATACCAGTAAAAAACAAAGAAACAACTTTGATAGAATATTCAATGTATAAAAGAGACTATAATAAATCTCACATTATTAAATTTAAAGAATGTATGTCCGAACTATCTTTTTCAGAAATATTTAAAGAAACCAATATAAACGAAGCTTACGAAAAGTTTTACGAGCTAATATATCTATTTTATAAATTATGTTTCCCTATCACAAGAGTAAAGATGTCAAACAGGGATCGTCCCCTAAAATGGATATCTAAAGGTATTAGAGCAAGCTGCAAAACCAAAAGATCATTACGAAACCAATACTACGTTAATAAAACTGGTGAAAATAAAACAAAGTTTAAAAACTACTCGAAACTTCTACGGCGTTGCATATACGGATCTATCAAAAGAATGAATCATCTATTTATCAGTAATTTGAAAAACAAATGCAAGGCAGCATGGCAACTGATAAAAAAAGAGTCCATTGGTATTAAGCGCAAACAAATTATAGAAAAAGTAAAGAACAAAGGCACTGTAGTAAATAGCCCTAACAAAATTGCACAAACTTTCAATGACTACTGGATTAATATAACAAACGATACCTATAAAAATGCTCGTATTAGCCTTAAACAATCAGTTAGTGAGAGCATTTTTCTAAAACCATACGGATATGAAGAGATCAACAGAATTATATTATCTTTGAATAACACAAACTCAGTAGGTTATGATGAATTAGCAACAAAAATTCTAAAAAGTTGTTCAGTTGAATTAACACCTGTCATAACATTTTTAGTAAATTTATCTTTTGAATCTGGATGTTTTCCTAGCTTACTTAAACAATCGGTTGTAAAATCGCTCCACAAAAAAGGTGATAAGGAAGATCTAGATAACTACAGACCAATTACTCTCATACCGATCATTTCAAAAATCTTCGAAACTGCCATGCATAAACGCCTTACTCAATTCATCGATAAGCACGCTATACTTAGGGAAGAACAATACGGTTTTCAAAAGGGAAAGTCCACAACATTAGCCTGTTTCAACCTAATTCATACAATCGTTACTAATTTAGATAAGCGAATCCCGACAACAGGCATATTTTTTGACATGTCGAAGGCCTTCGTCTTCGTATCACATAAACTGCTAATAGATAAATTAGAAAAGTATGGGATACGAGGCCCAGCACTTCAATGGATAGAAAGTTATTTAAATAACAGAATGCAGTGTGTAGAAATTGAAAAAATAGATAATAAACAAGTACTAAAGTCTCATAGATCAAATTATAGACATAACAAGGTTGGTGTGCCCCAAGGAGGTGTGATTAGTTCCCTATTGTTTTTACTATATATAAATGATCTTCCTGAAGTTACTAATCACCCTTGTTTTCTGTTCGCTGATGACATATCGTTAATAATGACATCAAATCATACTGACATGAATACATATACAACTGACATCAATAATACAATTGAATCGATAATAACATGGCTTGACGAAAATAATCTGCGTGTAAACCTCACAAAAACTAATTTTATCCAATTTAGTACATATGGACGAGAAAACAAGACCTTAGACATCAATTATAGAGGACTTAAATTAAAAGAAGTAAATGAAACGACATTTCTCGGTATCATGATTGATAAACACTGCAACTGGAAGGCACACGTCAATAAAGTATGCAATAAAATAAATAAATTCGTGTTCGTTCTATACGAACTCTCAAAAACGTCAGCTTTAGAAACTGTATTATCTGCATACTATGGGTACGTTGATTCTGTGTTGAGATATGGTCTTATCACCTGGGGTTACTCAACAGAATGTCAAAGAGTGTTCATCGCACAGAAGAAATGCATCCGTGCCATAGCGGGAATACGCCCATGGGAATCATGCAAACCCTTTTTCAAAAAGTTCAAGATACTAACCCTTCCAAGTCTTTATATCTTTGAATGCGCCAAATTTGTTAAGATACACCCGGAGTTATTTGTAAAAGCGCATGAAGTTTTTGCAAAAAGTAATAGACACAGAAATAGATTAGTTTTACCCATAATTCCTAGGACAGCATTATATAGTAAAAATAGCTATGCAATGTGTGTTCGCATATTTAATGCTATACATGACAGCATTAAAATATTACCGGCAAATAAATTTACAAGGTGTCTTATGGTATGGTTAATGGAAAAGAATTCCTACTCAGTAAACGACATATTTAATAAGAGATTGAAATAAATAACAATGAAATATAATACGAAAATTAATAATCATCTACTCCCTGACATCAATAATATTTTTAATGTATCGAATAATATTGTTACTGAATTTTAATTTTTATTTGAATTATGTAACTATTAATATGACTATATAAAAGCCCAAATGTTTGCATGTCACAGTATTATGACTAAGTGTTCTGGATCTATATTGATTTATGTTAAGACCTAAATTGTACCAACACTTATCGCAAATAAACTGATTTGATTTGATTTGATTTGTCTTTACCCCATAAAATTTCGGTCGACACAATAAATTTTCTAATTCCAATTTAACAATAGATACCTTTACATAGCGTAATTACTAACGTTAACAAAATTATGGAACATTGTGTCTATAATAAATTTATTGCATTGAATAAACCTCAACAATTTTATAAAACTATGAAGCCTTTAAACAAAGAATACAACGAAGTCTTCAATTTTTCATGTCCCAAGCCCCTAATTTCTGTATTCATTAAAAAACTCACAAGTATTTTTGCTTCTTGATTTATGTTTATGAAACTTAACTTTGAGGGGGGAGTAAATCTTTCTTGAGGGATGAAAGTCTCATTCAATAATATCTTCAAACTTTTTTGGCACGTCAGACAAACTGTGAAGTTAAATGTAAAAATGCTTTTAACGAAAATTGGTTTGAATAAGATACCTATTTAGTTTTTGAGCTATGATGCTTTTTATGGTTAAACTGCAGCAGTAAAGAACTATGTTTCCATTACCATACTATGAAAAACAAATTTAGTTTTGCCGTTTAGTGTAAATTGACATATGAATGAACGTTAACACTATCGTTATAATATTGTTTGGTGTTACGGAACCCATGGTGTGCAATACGACTCGCATTTGGCCGGTTTTTTCGCCTGTTATCGTCTCTTATACCCCTGAACCTGATGTACCGTATCTCCATATGCTTGTTCGTGTGAGATGCCCTTTCAAGTCTGCATTTTTAAACCAAACGACCATCGTTTTCAGATTCGCAGACGACATCCAATTGATGACTGGGCAGCGTCCGGGAATATACTGGCTGATCTGCTGGAAATACCTGTCTCCACTCGCCATGCTGTCGATTCTAGTGTCTTCGTTCTGGGAGCTGGCCACCGAAGGCTCGGCGTACGACGCCTGGATCAAGACCATAGGGGACACGGAGAGGAAGCCCTGGCCGGTGTGGGCTATACTGTTGGTACTTGTGCTGGTGCTCGCTTCTGTGCTGTGGATACCTTTACTGGCTATTTGCAGGTAAGTAGTTTTTCATTACTCATACTCTGTAAGTAGGTCTGAAGTAGCCTGAGGAGCGGTTTGAAAGTAATACTTTTCATCCCTAGGGAGAATCACTTTCAACTAACAGATGTCAAATTATAAAAAAAACAACTAGTTCTATTTACACATATTTATTGAACCATGTTCCAACTTTCTATGCAGCCACGATTTAAAATTGAAATAACTTAAAGTTAAGTATCAATTAAAGAATATATATATTTTAAATAACTTTGTTAAATTTATATAATTTAATGAAAAATAATGGCTGGCCAAAAAAAAAAAAAAACAGTCGGGAAAGCGGCAATCTGAAATAAAATTTACTAATTTTTTCTTCAGCTAATTCATGTTTTTATTTTTACTTTCCTTGTATTCGTAATGAAAAGCACAGTGTTTACCTTGGGTTAAAGACTTATTTAGTCCCTCGACCTATTGTCGCCCTCACTTCGTTCAGGCGCCAAACCCCGTCTCGGGACTAAATAAGTTACTTTCACCCCTGGGGTAACAATGTACTATTATAAATCGGTATAATATGGTAGCAGAGTGATTGGTGAAATTAAGAAAATTGAAAATTGTACACTCTTTCTTAATTGTGAAACATTCATTCATTCGTTCTCGTCATCTATTTTGACTATGAATAGCCTAACACTTCAACGTTTTAGAAATATGAAACCTACGCCATGCAGGCTAAGAAATCGCAAGACCATTTCATGTGCCACCACAAAATTAAATTGATCAATGTTACCACGATTGTGTTGCTAAACATTGATGATGCTTTCAGTCATGTATAGATTTGTCCTTCTCTTGCTCATGGAAACCAGCGTCCGTACCATGACGTCTTAAAACATTATTGTTCCATTCCTATTCCAGAGTGAAAAAGAGACGGAGCTATACAGGTCGTCTAGCTCCATCTCATTCCCACTCTGGAATAGGAATGGAACAAAAATGTTGTAAGCGTCACAGTAACCCCCATGTCCTTGACATTTAGTTCAACATCGCAGCTCATCCTCTTCTCAAAGCTAATTGAAACGTTCGTCGCTAATAAAATATTTTCAAAACTTACAGATACTTCGGCATCCCAATCATAGATGACGAGGAACGCGCCTGGTTTCCCGCAGAGGAGTTGCGAGACTTCCACGGGATAGAGCCGAGACCCGTCTCCACGACGGAGACCCTGCTGTTCTGCACCAGGCCTGATGGAACTGAAGGCTGCTGCTGGCCGGGATGCTGTGAAACCGACGATGAGGAGTAGTCTCGAGGATGGTTGAGGGTTCGAAGGTTGGAGTTCTAGTCAGGGGTTACTGCAGCGTGGGTATCTCAGAACTGTTTGCCGCATATTCCGGCTGCATCGGGCGGCAGCGCATTGCTTTGATAGTAAATTTTGCATTAAGGGCGGTAAGTAAGGAATTACGACCGAGGCTCTAGTAGAAGCCCGAAGTCGAAGACTGAGGGCTTTCTGAGTCGAGGTTCGTAATTCCCGAACCGCCCGTGAAACATACAATGTCTTTCATCACATTTGCGAGTAAATAATTATGGAAGTCAGCACAACTATAATTACGATTTACGAAATACGTGAACTTTTTTTTTAAGCGGATTGCGGTCTTCTTGCCCACACCACAGATTATACAAAGAAACGTTAATAAGGGCAAATACTTACGTAGGTATACAGCCATGACGGAATGTAAAAAATCAAATAATTTCAACGTTTTGATACAAAACACTATCGATTATTAAGAACATTAGTCGAGTATTTAAGTAACATGTAGCGAGTTTGCAATGAAATTCCTGTATAAAATTTTAAGACAATTTTTCAATTGCGTGTAAACTCCTTGCTTGAACTTGCATGAATTGTGTGCTGTGCTTTAAATTAAAAAAAGACTTACGGACCTTGGGTTTTATATAGGGCGTTGGAGCCAAGTTAACCTGTATGTGTTTATTACGTGCAAGTGTGATGAAAAATATAAAACGAAGTTAGATCCGCCTGTTATGTGTGATGGTTAATACAAAATGAAGATAGAAAGATTGTCGCAATGAAGCGCAGTCCTCTCAAGTGAGTCAGCAACCTACTTGCAAATCCCAAGCAGGATTCTTAAAATAATAGCCTGTAGATATACGAGTGAGTGCCTAGTTGTGAGTACAATACAAAAAAAAACAAAGAAGATACAATGACTCGGAATACGTGCTGCAGTAATACCCTAAAATGGAAATAGGAACGAAAGCTATCGAAATAATATTATAATTTAGGTTTTAGAACTTGAGAAATAGTAATTCAATTTAAATCCCCGTCATTAGGGTGATCCAGATGTCTTTGAATATATTCTTTGACTAAACAGGACTCATGGTAGATACAAAATGTTTTGAAAACCCCGTGAATGAATATTTATTGTAAACGTAAGGGTTTTCCTACAAGTCTTGTTATTCTGTCTATGAATAAGCTTCATGTGGCTTTTAAAATAAATAATGAAATTGGTACTAAAAGGATATAATCTGTACAGTCAACAACAAAAGTAAATAGATTAGCACTTCTGTTGGTTTCATGCCTATTCGTACAGAGATTATAATTAAAAAAAAAAGAGTAGGTAGATTTCAATGTAGCCTACAAGTTCTTACATGTTTGAAATGCTGCTAAGCAGTTTCATACATTTTTGCGTTTTTTACACAGATGTGGTGTAGAGAAAAAAAATCGCCTTTAGTTGCTGACCATACAGACTGTATTTAAAAAAGAAGCAGGAAAAAATAATAATCTAGAATTCACCATATCCGAAACATAAGGAATTGGAAACATATCCAAATATTATATAACTAGTCCATATCTACATAATCATATCCTGCCGTTTGTATCAATCTACTGTTGAATTTTATATTACGTATTGTAGAATTTAGAAATAGAAAAAAAAATACTCGTCTTCAAAAACAGCCTATATGTAATGGCCAAATAAGTTCTAGAAACTAATTGACAATAATAAAAAAAAATATCTTGACAATAAAACCTTGTAACCTTTTTATCATGAAAATTGTTGCTATTGCTATTATATTTTATTGTTGAAGACTGTATTTTTATAACTTTTATTATTTTAATAATTAAAATATTTAGAAGAAAAACGACAATAATCATAAAAATATGACAATTGTGTCTATGTTATAGTTTTTATTGATTTTACATTCGTTAATGCTTCAAGTTAAACCTTGTTAAAGATTAGAAAAAAAAACATTAGGTGTCTAAAAAAAAAATATTTAATTTAAAAAAAAGTATACAGATGATTTTAAGACAATAATAAAAAATCCTACACTATTAGGTATCTTGTTTTAGCTGCTTCCAAATGTATATAATGTATTAACGATGTCTAAAAAAACCTTATTGCTGTTGTTAGTGTTTAAAGAAAAAGTATACATTTAAGTAACAAAGAGTAATTAACAGACTGTATATTGTGCATGTCAGCAGATTATATACTTATAAAATTCATTATGATGACATACTTAGTAACTTTTTAATGAAAATGTTGTGGACATTTGATTCGGTTGAATAATTAAATTAAAAAAAAAAGATTTTTGGTCTTGCATACTTGACATAAATAAGCGAACCTGCAGCTAGGTGCCTATAGCTTTGCTGACAATGTGCATTGGTGTCTATGTTTCAGACATCTTAGGCAGTAGTCGACATCGTCTGAACGTGGCTTAACGTCCTACGCTAATATTCGATGTGATACGGAATAGAAAGTTGTTTGTTATCATATTTTAGATATTAACAGTTTCTAATATTCGCCCCAATGACAATATTAATTCTGTTCCATCATGGCGCATTATTTTTACCTAGTTTAAGTTAAAAAGTAGGTACTTAATACTACATCGTGCAATGTATATTGTACATAATATCTAGAAATTAGCTATAAGTAAATAATATTTTATAAAACACCTTAGGATTTTCTTGGACATTATGCACAAATAAATAACGCCAATTGATGTTGTTATGCCATTAAATTATAGGTAAGGTTATCTCAATGAAACTATAATTAGTTAAGTATTTATTAATGTGTATAATCATAATAAAATGTAACTATAATCGAATGATCATTATCTTGAAACTGAAAGCAGTTTTAAGAATTGTGTATGCACACTTACTTTATTCAGAGAATACAATATACATACCTACAGCGTTTACCAGAAAGGTGTTGTCATATTCTGACAATCAAACTGTTTTAAAAAAAAAAAACTTTTAAGCTGTTCCATCACTATCAGCCTAGCCTCTTCCCAACAATGTTGCGGTTAGCTTCCAGTCTAACCAAATGTAGATCAATGCCAGTATTTTACATGAAGCGACTGCCTATCATACCTCCAAATCCCAGTTATTACTGGGTAATAAGATACCCCTTGGTAAGACTGGTTGTCAGACTTTCGGGCCACTGACTTCAATTCAGAGATCTACAATTGCCAGCTAGGACCAACGACTTAACGTACTTTCCGAATCTCGGCGGAAACTCGCTATGTAATGGTGGTCACTGGTCACCTTTCCACAGACCAACTAAGGCAAGCAGGGGGGTTTAACCTAAAGATTGATCCGAACGGCAGTTTTTATTTTGGGCACGAACTTATACAAAGCTCATACAAAACTTCATTACTTACTCGATGTAAACGTATAATATGACCACACCTTCCCGGTATACATAATTATACTAATACATAATATGTGTTTTAGGCTGTGTCCCCAGTAGGCAAACTGTTAGCAGCCGACTGAGTCTTAAAACGACTTAGTCTACTAGTGTCGTCTAGTCGTCTGAGTCTTAAAACTAGCAAACTGTGGACACTCCATTTCAAATATATGGAAGGGCGTACTAAACTGATACGCCGCAAACTCAGTCGGCTGCTAACAGTTTGCCTACTGGGGACACAGCCTTACAGTCCTCTCAATTATGTTCCCTCAGATTTAGCGCCATTGAAAATCGGAGTAAGCGTAACGACGTAACAGTAACGTTGCTATCCTGAATAAACTATTGTGAATAAAAAGTATCTACAGAATACACACAAAAAATACTTGGTTAAGATGTGTTAAATCTAAAGTTATTCTAAATTTAGGTATGTCATCTGTCAGAAGAACTGAGAATCTGATACAAATACTTAAATCAAACTGATTAAGCACTTAAGGTTAACGCCGGCCGCGAAATTATGATGTTCTTACGTTTCTTGCAATTTGTAAGTCAGAAAAAAAAAAACAAAAAAAAAACGCAGGCTCCCTGGCGCTTGCTACTTAAGCCCCAGGACATCGAGTTTTCCTGATAGCGTTTTTAACCCAGTTAATCCAATCTTCTTGTTTGATTAACGTTAAGAAGGCACAAAAGCGGCAAAAGTCGAATTATTTTCCAGGTATTTTTTCCTGAAATACTATGTAAATGATTGGAAAATTATCAGTGTAAAGTAAATTCGACTTTTGTGGCTGACTATACCTATGTGTAAAAACTCAATAAACGCCATCTAGCGGTCACCTTACGGGTTTAAATTTATTACTACCTGTTAAGTAGATGTTTGAATGCACTGTGTGAAATTGATTAATAAGAAGGCAGCTATTTAATTGGAGTCAATTAATCAATGTAAACTTTCATCAAATAATAATAATCCATTTTACAAAAAAAAAAAAAATGGAATTGTTGTCAAGTTTTTTCAAAAATATTGCTTGGATTGTATTGAACGACTGTTCTATAACGTACTATGAATAGAATTCATATTAAATCTTGATGGAAGTATAATTTGCTCGGAACGCACAACGAAATTATAAACGTCAATAAGTTTAGTTACTTTTATTTTTCAGTTGATACATGAAGAATAAGATAAAGAAAGATTTCGGGAGAAATTACTTTTTAAGAGGCAGGAATTGAATTTCCGTTTTCACTTGCACTAGGCGATATCTAAATTAATGCCTAAATACATCCAAACGCCCAGTCAGATTTCCAGTGCTAGGCTTTATTTAGGCATACATTACGTGTCGTGTAGCGTTTGTGGAAACAGACATAAGTCTTATGAATGTTTTAGCCTCATTTGATACATATCCATTCAGCATTAAAAAAAAAACTATACAATTTGTATAGCATATTATAATAATAACGTATCACTTGTACCTAGCCGTTTAGCTTGACAATAACTTTTGTATAGTACTATCTACCTAAATGATTTTGTAAAAACTTGAAAAATGAGAAATGAGAAAGAACAATGTTATGAAAAAGTAGAAAAGAATCGCACTGACCTCCATTGAAGCAATTTGACAGGGGAATTTTTCATGTGGATGGCCAAATCCGAAACTATAACAAACAGCGAAAAATAATAATAGTATTTTTAGGGCCTGATTTAAACAAAAAGTTCATCATTCATTCATTCTGAAACATTGGATTTTTGAAAAATCAATATTTCTGGCCAGGAACAAACCCGTACCTTTTGAAAAAAAAAATACACTCTGTATTATTTGTATTACACCATTCGATAGTGTCCAAGATCAAATCTTCAGTAATGACATACGGCATACGGTGGTCATCATAGTTTCCGATTTGGCCATCCACCCTCACTTGAAATATTCATCCTGAAAATAAATTCTTATTAAAAAAATCACTAATAAGTAACATATGAATTGTAAGTAAGTATGTACAATCAGCACCGAAAGGTTAGAAACCTAAATTTTTTAGATAAACTTATGTATGACATATCGTCCTTACCCGACAAAATTTTATAACGTTTAACAAAGAAAAGTAAGGTACCAACTTTCGATTCGAATCGTACTTCGGTAGCAAAAAAAATTAAAACCACATGAAACTATTTATTATCTGTGAATGAATACTGGGCACACTGAAAATTGAGGTTTCGTTTTGCTAGATACAGGCCCCTACATATCAGTAGTACATAGGTGCATACATCTCGCAAAACATTAGTTGACTCCTAGGTTCATTAATTTTGGACAGGCAAGACAATAAGTAAAATGTACGATCGGTGCGAATTTTGTTAGAGAATCGGACAGGTCGTATCATAGTTTTGCGATGAGACTATAAATTCTTATCGCAAATATTGTTGTTTCTGTGTAAGTAAATATGCCTAATAACGTGTTGATGGTAAATAAACGTTCTAAAAATACATCTTGTTTTATTAAAACTTTAAAGATTGGTTTGAAACCGTAGGATACCTTTTTATGCATTCCAGAGTTGCCATTATAAAAAAATCTCATAGATTTTTTCACTCTATGGTTAGGGACAGTCCTTTCATAGTAATTTTACCTCTCACAGCAGACAGTTTTTGGATACGAGAATAAAGACCACTGTGAATTCGGCAGACTTGGCAGAAATCTTACGGAATAGCATTTTTCCATGCTCCTCTCCTTTTCTGTCGCTCAGTACCGCTATTTGCTAAAGCGAGAAACAGAGTGGGATGGCTATCCCACGCGGCAGCATCAATGATGCGCTCGGCAGCACACCTTGTTTCTCGCTCAAGCAAATTCCATGCTGATTGATGAGGTTCAACCCTAAAGATCACTGTTGACATTTGACAGAGATGCAGTCTGTGGTAAATAACCGCGGAAAGGACTGTTGTAAGGATTACTTTGCATAACAGTTAATTTCTAAAGTACAGACGCTAGTGTAGGTCAAGCTACCCGAAACTGTATAATTTTCCCAATCAACCTTGAACCGTATTCTTTTGATCTAAGGTTGAAAATCTATTAAAGAAATTTCACAGATTTTTGCATATTGATGTGCCTAAGTAGGTAGGTACCCACAATTTCCACTTCTATTACCCTTGATTCCTCCCGTACATCCTTTTAGCTGCTCCTGCTAGCTCAGTAGGATCTGCTGTTGCAGGCTGCTCAATCTTTATTCAGGGTAGTTCTACAATTAAATGAGACCGCTAGGAGTTGCAGGCTTGTTTGCAAGGTCCCTGGAATTGCTAGAACAATTTCCACGCTATCCGGCTCGAAGGAATGGTCCTTCGAGCCGGAGGAGGATGTTTTAGCATGAACAGTCTATATTGTATTCACTGCCGAGTGTCCTGTAATCATCATTTGGGCGTCGTGTAGCTTGGTTGGGTGTCACATGTCTTTGTGTTTTATGTTCTAGGACATGCCACTTTCGGGAGAAATCCAGGACCTTCATCATCATCATCCATCATCAGCCTATAATGTTGCCACTGCTGGGACACAGGCCTCCTCTCTATGATGAGGGAGCGGGCTGTAATCCACCACGCGGGGCCAGTGCGTGTTGGTGGATGTCACATGTCTTCGAATTTATTTTAGTTCTAGGACACGCCGCACCTTGTAGGACCTTGGTGAGGGTAAATGCTGGGGTCAAAAGAAAAATAAACAAATATGCACTGAATACATTTTATTACAACTTTAAAAGATACAATTTAATACTATTCAGTAACATTATCAACTAATTATTGCTATCTAATCGAAATCAACCCAGTCTTTTGTTTCTTACTGTGGGTAAAAAAATATTTTTTCTTTGAATCTAATTTGGATACTTATGGTACATTATAGATGAGGTAATATATTTGGATTATTTTTTAACTATACATATAAATATGATAATAATTTCGATGAGAGAATATGGCCAGTATTCAGTCAGAAAGAACTGAAGTCGACTCCGCTCGTCGGCATGGGCACTCTCTAAAGGAAACATGGAAGTATTTTTTTCTGTATATGAGGAACGAAACACTAAAATCACACTTTCATTTAAAGCGTATAGAAAAAATTGTTAGAATGCATAACCTACTCCTTTTTTTGGGAGTCGGTTAGAAAGATAAGGTATTGACAATGTTGAATACCATTCCTGAAAATCAATTAATGTTATAAATGCTTGCCATAACCGGCACTTATATATAAGTAATAACTTTTAATTGATTTTGTTTGTTTTTCGGTTACTGGCAGTTTTATAAGGGATAATCCTTCTTTTCCCAACATATGTTTTTTATTGTTTTCTTTGGCGATTTGAAAGGGTTCGATTATTTTAGAATCTTTATTTCGTAATGAATTTCAATCTTTTCTGCGTCAAACATAATTATATCATTCGGACCGGAACATCAATCAATCAACCGCGACAGAATTTGTTTTTGCTGTCGTAAAAATTCATAAAGATAAGACCAAAAATAGACAAGTGTGCTAAAATAAAGTTATCAATCCCGGCTTGTTCTTTGAGTTTTCAGGTTAACATCATAACTTTTATATCTACCAGTGCCATTTTTATTTTACTAGAAATATTTCGATGATATTTGTACTATCGAATTATCTAAGTATGTCTACCTGAATTACCACAAATGTGTACTGTGTACTTCATTTACTTTTCTCGCAATTATTGCTCTCTAAAGAATTTTTAACAACCCTTGGTCGGACTTATTTTTAGTAGTAGCTAACAAACCAATTTGCTGAATTACAAGCCTACAACTAATCTTTAAGTTACTTTCTCTAAGTTAAGGTGGGATAGAGTTTTCGACTTGCACGTCAAACCTTTATTTCAGTTTTTGGATATTCAATGAATCAATCAAGAGTATGCACTCTGCATAATGATGTATTCAATAACTATTTAACAAAATATTGACTAAATAGTTTAGGAAAAGGAAACATCCGTTATCATTAAATAGTATTACAAAGTTATATTATTCTGTTAACCAGTTGTTTAGGATGCTAGATAATTTAATGAAAGAATTTGCAATCACTTAGTTTTTCACAACCTGACAGGAACACGGCTTACGCAAAGTTTCAATAACCAAGCAGGCAAAGAATTTTGTGGGAAGACACTTATAGTAATGTTTGCTAATCATTCTGTTAAGGTACGAGCTGACTATGACAAGCAAAGACTGACAGATACATACATTACCTGTCAGTCTGGTGTCCAGAGTTGTATCTGCAATTTGCCTGTGCCAGTTTGAATGAACCATCTTAATGATTAATTATTTGCACTAAAATATGAATAACCATAATTTTACATGAGTGGTCAGAGTTAACAAATATTAAGAATCAGACTAAAACCGACTAACTATGTAATTCAATTTAAACAAATACTAAATTTGCTCACTACTATCTGCGTCCCGTTTCTCAGTCTCCGCTTTCTTCAACTTCTTTGCTTTTATGTCAGCCATAGTCTGTTCGATGGACCGCTGATCCTTTTTATTCTCACTTGGAACCTCTCCGTAACTCTTGTTGACGTTTGTCTTGTGAGCTGCATCAATAGCAGCCTCCTGGCCAATCAGATGGGCATACTTCTGCTTATAGAAAGTACCACTTAATTCCTCTTTACCACGTTTACGTTTTCTATTCTTTTCTTCTTCTAAGTCTATAGCTGCTTGTTTCCGCTTTTCAAAGTGTGCTAGGGCCATCTCAGCAGCTCTGTCTTCGTTCCATACACCTCCAGCTCTACGTACTGTAAGTTCATCTTCTGAAGGGCCGTTGTCTTTGTGGTATATGACTGAGTATCGATCTACACCTTCTTGTCCGAATGAAAATACTTGTAATCCAGCAATTTCGGATACGTCCCTGATAATCGATCTGTACATTTGTTCCATGGGTTCAAATTGAATGTGAGGTTTAGTACCATCTTTAATAAAGTCACTTATTTTCTCTTCAACTCGTTTTCTGAATCTGTTTATCATATTTCGTTCCTCCTTCTGTCTGTTTTCCATAGCCTCCTTTTGCTTCCGCATGGCATTTTTCTGTGCCTCACTGGCCGTTGGTGGCTTTTGCATAGAATTGAGGATTGAGTCTAGTAGGTCCATGTTTAAATTTGGTTTTCTGACAAGAATGAAGTGTATGAGAGTATTTCAGGTATGCGGCGCTGCCACTCTTTGGGGAATCGAAAATTGTCTCCTAAGGGCTCTGTATTTAATTCTTTGAAAGATAATACGTCTAGTGATGTATCTATCTGAGCACAGACTTGGCTGCCAAATGTTATTGTATCATCAGCAAACTCTAGCAGCTGGTTGAGTGACGGTTGATGTGGAGTGCCTTTTACAAGAGCGGAGTTCTCTTGAAAGTTAATTTCTCTACAACTATCTCTAAGTGTTTTGTTCTTGTTGCACAGCTTCTCAAATGACTCTTCTAAAGTGCACCTGGAATTAACCAATTTATTATTGTTAGTATAAATTGTGTAATAATTTACACAGTCAGGGTATAAAAATTAGGAAGATAAAGTAAAAATTCTGTTATTTAATCATTACTAACAGCTATCATGTTTGCCAATTGCCACAGATTCTAAATTCTTTTAAAGTCTGTGCTTATATGCATCTCTGAAAGAGTTTGACACTAAAAACCAAAAAAAATGTCTGAAATATACACATATTATTAATTTTATGTAAATAAACAAGAAGTAACATTGCCAATGTCATTGTTTGATCAATACTACAGCTCACAACATGTCTGCTTAAATACTTCAAATTTAGAAGGCTTATCTAATAAATACGATGCACATATATGACAAGTACATAGCACTTACAGTTTACTCCGTATTTCTAGTGCGTCCTCTGAAATTAGGTTATGTATGGCAGCACACAACTTGTTTTGTAAGCCTTCGAATTGCTCCAACGGCGACCCCGTCACGTCAGCCCTACAACGATGAAAACCATTGCACAAAGTCGTAAAATACAAACAATAAACATTTCTATAATTTCACTCACTCCTTTATGCTCTTACAACGCTTTATCTGCGTATTTATAGACGCTGCGCACTTTTGGCAATCATTCAAACTTGTTTTCGCTATGATGTGAAATTCTTCGAAATAAGAAAAGTAGTCAATTATTTGTTTTTGAACCTTCCCTTCCATTATTTGAGAGAAAACCCATATCAATATTTTATTTTCCACAATAATCACAAAACAGTTGCCGTCTATAGCAAAGAAAATTTTGATGAGAGTTGAGACTGGAATGAATGACAAGTTGAAAACAAAAACGTTTACGCGGTAAGCAATAAATGGTTTGTAAAATTAAACATCTGCGCCTGAAGTGGGAGATTTAAAGTACCTAGATTTGTGAATAGAGTATATTATCTGATATTAAATCTTTTTTTTTATTTGATACATCTTACAGAATGTTATACAAGTCATTTGATGAAATAAAAAAATACTGTAGCTATCTTTAAAAAAGTCTACTAAAACTAGATTACAAATTATGACGAACCGTAAATTTGGGAAAACCGATATTATATCGAAATTTTACATCACATTTTAGACAGATAACTATATTGTGTATTTAATTAGAACATTTTTTTTACAATATTGTTTGTTTCTCTCTAAAAATCTGTTTTTGTTCGTTCACGTTCGGTTTCATTCGACGGGTGGTCGATTGTACCTGTCAAAACTTAGCACCAATAGCAGGCCTTCGTGTGTGACCTCGAAAAACAGCAGTCTTGATTTTGATGCGAAGAGAAACGCGTGTTTCAATTTGTCGCGTTTTAATAAATGAAAACACGTCGGAGATTTTTTATATTATTAAGTGCTTGATTATTTTTCACGAATGAAGTGTGCCGTAAAATGAGTGTAAAAGGTGTGATCTAATTTGAGCTTATCTTACGAATATTGTGTTTTTGCTTTCGTGAAAATGAATGGCAAACTGCATAGTGAAACCGGCGCTTTCTCATCTGACGACATGCGCGCCGAAATATTGAACCCTTTCGTTCACAAATTGGAGCTAGATAACACATATGACAAAATAAAGGTACGGAGATGAAGCTAAACGTTTTAAATTGCGTAACGCAATAAAGTGAAAGTATTATTTGCTTAAGTAGTTATGTTTAAAGATTTCAGCTAATGTAACATTCTGCGCATGTCTAAATCCAATAATGACACAGGATAAAGGTGTTTTGTTGCAAAAATGTACTAACAAAAACAATGCGTAATTGCTGCAAAAAATAATGATTGTCATATTACTTAACTATCATTCATAACATAACAGAGACATCCACGCAATGCATTGTGTGTGACTTTATTATTTTAATTAATTTAAAAATATTCTAACATTGAATGAGGAACAATAAAATTAGATGTGATTGCCAAATATGTACTGAAAACGTTTGTCTTCAGAGCCTTGTGCCATGTTTTATTGGCACTAAATTGAATACAAATAAATAGAGACCTTCATCCTGATGTGGTTTTTATTTAAATTGAATACAATTCGTTTTTTAGCGCATTGTGGTTACTTTGAAGAATAATTATATTGGGAGTATAAAGTAAACTTTTAATAGGTTTACTAATATCTTATTGGGCTTGCTCTATTTCTCAGAGGGGGTAGAAGAATTTTTATTATTAGTTGAAAGTGAAAAAAAAATCAAGGAAAATGTAATAGGTATTATTTCAATTCCATGAACCAAAAAAAAAACTGACTCATAAAGTAGGAAGAACGTTTTGGAAATATAATTTCAGGGCAGTGTATAAGTTACTATTTTGATAGATTAAATAACTGTTCCCTAATGAAAATGGGGATACATTCATCTCAACAAAGTAGTTCTTTAAATTATTGTAATTGAATTTTTATTTTTTTCATTTAAATAATCCTTCATCTTTGTCTTATTATTTTTGATTATTAATTAACCTAAACTTCCTTAGCCAACCCACCTAATTATGCAATCATGCATTGACAGTTACTTCCTAATTAGTTGCAAAACCATTGAAGTACTTCTATTTACCATCAACGCATAAAAAATAAATGTCTCTTCATCAATGGAATTACTATTACGAGACTCGAACCTTTGTAATACATCACCATTTAATCATATTCAACAAGCAATGAATCTATATCTACAATTATAAGAATAACAGCAAGAAGTTTTGTGATTGTAACATTTTTTACTAGGACACGAAGAACAAGAGATTTTAATCATGGATTCCGTTGCAGAAAGCCGTTACTCATAAATACTTGTATGTGGGGGAAAGTCACAAGTTTACATGATACACCGCACTGTTGTACCGTTTTGCGCAGATAGACCGATATACTATGTATTCTGTGCCGATAGGCATCGTATAACTCTGGTCATGCAATGGGCTGACGAATGTGATACAATTTTCTTCCGATTTCCGTAGCTCATTGAACTTTCTTACGTAATAAAATAATAAACAAGGTTATGAAAATGAAAGAGTGCCAGCAATGAGTTGTAATAACAAAGAGGCAACGTTTAGAGAAAGTAGTTTGATGATATAATGATTGTTGTGTTGTGTAACTTTAGCTTGCTATGCATCTACCAGCTTCGTAATTTTCATATTCATGTCCAGTGGCAAGAAATGTTATGTACATAAAATCATAACATTAGATAACCCAGTAGGCTTATAGCTATTTTATTTTAGGATAATAACTAATGTAATGTCGCAATTATTTTGCGGGCTAAGGGCCCAGAAGATCATGATGTCTAAAGTCTGGATTAATTATTAGATGAAATAAACAAGTACGTGTTCGTGTGTGCGCCAGCAGAGCAAAATATAACTGTTCAACCGCTGCGTCATTTGAGTGAGAGTAAATTATTTATCAAACCCGTACTAAAGACTCATTTGGCATTGGCATCAACAGGCGACGAAAATCAAACACGTGTGCTTTAAATACGCATCGCATACAACAATATTCATAGCACAAAGGGTTATGGCCCGTAAACATAATCTAAAAAAAACTATCGTACTTTATCGCTAAATATCTCAAACCTAAAGAATTTATTGCATGAAGCAGTATGGGTAGGTTATCCTTTGCACTCTACTTTTTGACTGATCATTAACTCTTGATTTTGGATAAATCGTAATTATTTGGAAACACTTCAATTGTCAAGTTTTATTTTTATGATGGTATTATACGCATTTTAAAAGACAGTTTTGTAGTTAATGCAAAATTTTGTTGGTATGGATGGATGTCTGTCACTCTGTCACGTAAACACTACATAGCGCCTACTAGCCTACGACAATTACCAAACACCTCCCAGGCGAAGTCATGGGCATAACCAAGTGCAATATAAGTACTCTTAGTACTATCAAGTAATGTAAACACAAGACTATCTATCATTCATGATTCAATCGTCATCTGATTATAGAATAGTCCCATTATGGAACGGTGCTTAGTGTTTTAAATTCCCAAACTACAAAACTGAATAGTACCTGTGTGAGTCATATGCGCACATTTCCTGTATAAGCCAATAAACAGTATACCTATGTAAGATTGTATATTTGACTTATATACAAAATCGTATATAAGTCAAATATATTTAATAATCTACCTGTCAGATAATTATTTTCGCTTTAGCCTTAATAGCCACTAAGTTAAAATTACATTATTCCAAAATTACAATAATTATGAAATTATAAATATTATTCCTATGTTAGAATTTCTAACCAATTTATTTTGTAACTGTAGTTTTAAGATATTCAGCCACACGCTCTAACTGAATTTTATTATCTTTTGTTGCAGACGGCGATATTCACTGTGATATTACTGCCTTTCCGCGTCATCGTCATCTGCTACCTAATAGTGACAGCATGGTTCCTCGCATGTATTGGCCTCTATGGCCTCAGTGAAGAAGATCTCAGGCGAGCGCCTATGACAGGATGGAGAAGGTAAATTAATTTCTCATCTTCTGACCAAAATAAGTCAATTAACAAGTCTTGAAATGCCAATTACTCTAGTGGTTCAGCTTTTACTTAGTCAAAAAACCAAAATATTCAGTCAGTTTTGGGGTTCAAAATAAGTGTAGTATTCTAAGTTAGAGAGTCTTTGCTTGCTTTTACCTGACCACGAAGCCAAAACTATTTTTCGTCGGCGTATTTTATTATTTTAACCTTATTGGTCCAAGGTGCCCGTTATCTACTTCCTCTCTCTATTAATATACAAAATTATATCCACAGTCCATTGATGCGGAAAACTTAATCCAATTTGTATTCAATATGATTTGCATTTTTTTGCACTGCTATAATGTTTAATTTACTTTTTTTTATTCCACCGTTAACTACTTGTCTGGTGCTCAACGGAGCGTGTCTTATGTAGGTCAGCTAAGTGTTTGGGAATGTTAGAACACTCTGTCTCACAGAATCGTGTTACGTATCTATGTAGATGCAAAATGGTACAAGGTGAATTTTTAACAATAGTTGGCGACCCAATAAAGGTTTCGTATTTCTGGCCGGTTTGTTTTTCACGGTTTCCTTTTATTTGGCAATCGTCAATGTCAATCAGTTAAACATAAACTTTAGTATCAAAAAGACACTATCAATAGTTTAATAATATTAAAAGATTCATTCATTAAACGCTGGAAATGTCGGTATCTGTGAAATTTACTTTCTTTGGTATGTATGCCAGATACGGTGCTCAGTCAGGTGAAATGATAGCTTTACAATGTTTTTGCTAGTCGTTGTTGACCTTGATGACGTTAATGTTCTCAACCACAGTCTTATAGATTGTGAAGCTGTAAGAGATTAGGAAATTATTCGAAATAAGTAACGACATTGCCACTACAAAAGTGAGCCCTTTATCTAAAATATATGTAAAAAACCATAAATAGCATCACGTACTTTTCTACGTCGACTACGACGTTATGACCCAAACACTAAACCGGTAATTTTTGTAAAACCGGTTTTTTGATGTTCATACAGTCAAACATCTCTACTATTTATTTATTTTAATTTGAATTGTGAACAGTTCTTTTATTTTTGTTTATTTACGCTATGTAGGTCGAAAGTAGTCAAAATTAAATGAATCAGTATAATTCAGCTTGATTAGATATTAATTTTACACTTAGATTCTATCATTTATTGTCAATTAATTGCATAAATCATTAGCCTAGGTATTTATTTGGCTAATACCCGCTAAACCTCGATATTTTGAGTTCAAGGTTAGAGCTGTTATGATGCCTACTTACCTACATTGCTTTACATTTCATGAATTTCATGAACTTGAAGTAGCTAAACCGTACTACCTGGGATTTTTACTTCGGGAACAAGTTAAAATTAGAGATACCGTACCTTATACTATATATTTATTAATATTTATGGGTAGGTACCTACTTAACTGTACAAGGATATATTGGCGCGTGGCTAAAATCGGAATTAACACCGCCATTTTGTCTTTCAATTCACTTTACACGATTATACAATTGGAACTAATGTCTACCAATAACCCTATCAACCCTGTCAACGTTATTCGATCGCAAAATATCCTATTCTTGTATTGAAGAACCAATGAAGTGTCAAAGTATCGTTAGATCATGGCCGCTCGCTAGAAAGCGCGGGAAAGTAGATAAAGTGGTTTTAGATTATTCTTGAGGCAGAATCATCTTGAATCTTGACCTCGTTTGTAGGCAGTCTGGGTTTGATTTGAAATTGGGTTCTATTGACGGTAATTAACGTAAAATGGTTGTGTTAATTTATTATGTGGTTTTACAAAAAATAATGCGAGGTACCTTCCTACAGTCGAACGCACATCAGTACACGAGTAACAATTTCACATTGACATCGCTTTTGTGTTGTGGCAGTAAGCGATATTCCCAGTCGCCCCACATGGATTGCCACTAGGTGGCAATCGAGATTAAAATTCCCAGTTGCCACCAAAAGGGTACATAGCACGGAACAGAAAAATCCGTTTTTTTTTTCTGTAAGCAAGTGTTACCGCTGATGGGTGGTTGAACGTACCTACGATAGATACTATAACTGTCTAAATTGTTCAAAGTAATAGTGTTTTTTAATATGTAAATTCTAGATACTGTCAACATTCTAGATTTATCGTCTCAGCAACAATACTTATTCAAAAGTTAACCTTATGTTAATGAAAACAATAGCTAAATAATGCTAATTATTTGTTTGTCAAGGCTTTCCAAGTGTTGTTTAATAATTAATTGTCAATACCATCAATAGAGTCACGTCACAGGCTTTTACGTTCATTCAATATAAAAATTTGATTATTAATTTTAAAAGTGTCTTAAAACGAATATCATTTTGTTATACGTGTATCTTAGAGAATCTTCTAATACTGACATGCAAATTGCAAAAAAACCTAAGAAAATTTCAGTTCCTCCTTCAGAGCGTCTACGACTCTACGCCGTACGACATTTCATACAAACTTTCAAGTACTTATTTTCCGAAATGACTGAACCGATTTTAATGAAACCTAATACGCATAAGCAGGATACATAGGTCTAAAAGTTACTAAAAACATTTTCGAAAAATAGCGTAACAGCTAAATTAGACCGATTATAAATTATCTATAGAAACTGAAATTTCCAATTAACTTATTTTTAAAAGACATTTCGACAATGTTTTTTAGTAACTTTTTAGACCTACCTAAGTATCCTGCTGCGTAGTAAGTTCCATTGAAATCGGTTCAGTCATTTCGGAAAATACGGACTTGAAAGTTTGTATGAAATGCCGTAAGGTGTAAACGCTCTTAACTAGTAAAAGTGTTGTGGTAGGCTCGTTGTAATCTTGTGAGTAAATAAAATCAGTCATTCACACCACGACACATCAAGCTAACATCTATACCTGACTTCGCTTTGTATGATCTTCCCCTACAATGACCGATCAGCTTTATTTTGTTTTGTATAGCTTTATTCGTCGTGAGTACCTAGATATCAATATGACTGAATTCCCCATAGAGCCGTCTTGCCGATATGTTTGCATTTTTTTGAAAGTATTTTACATACTTCACATACAACTTGTTATAAAAGAGGTTACAACTACACTAACCTCAACAATTTTCGTCAGTTTATAAAAAAAAACAACTCATTTTTTTAGGTTTCATTTGGTTTGGTTTAGGTTTGCCACAATTAAATGGCTTCTAATAACATACAAACCTTTTACACAACCAACTTATCTGTGCAGGCGACAAAAACCAGAACCAAAATAAATGTACAAACTTTGCTAATTTTCTTGACAAGGTCTGCCACCTCGAAGTGCATACTTAAAGTGGTCATATTGTATTGTACTTGTAGGAAGATAAAGTCTTTTCGCAGTTAAATTACCTCTAATAGCTGCAAAAGCTGCTTGCAATAGCAACTTTTTTGCAACCACATCAAAAGTGACTGTGATCTTGAAATTAATGTCAGTGGACGGAACCTAACAACAACCATACATAAAGTTCACTGTTTTGACAATGATGCCAGAGGTAAAATAATTATGAAAAGACTATAGGTACTTTACCTAAGTACCGAGGCAGACGTCTTTCATCATCTTTCACCTTGGTTCACGTTGGTGAACGTCAAAACTTTCATTGTTAAGAATATAGCAATAGTTAATAAGAATTTTGCTACTTACAAGTCAAATTGCTTTGCAATCATTATTTGTGTTTCGTTAGAGAGAACTTACGTGGTTTTGTAGAAGTAGACTGTACAATATTACTTACTTACTAATATGGAGTTTGCAGTGGTTTCTATAAAGATTTTTTTTCTTAACGAAAATTCACTTTAGCAGTGGTAAAGTCTTGCAATGAAAAAATATCAACCAGAGATCCAAAGGCCTCTTGCAATTTTAAATTACTATGATGAAGTTGCTGTTAAAAACCGAGATAAGCCCCCGAATTCACAAACGGTTCGATTCGATTTCGATTCGGAAAGTCGTATGTCTGTAACGGTCGCTTTTGTTATGCCAAAAAAGATAGACATACGACTTGTCGAATCGAAGCGTTTGTTAGAACGGGGAACAGTTTGATCGAAGGAGACAGTGTGTACCTAGTGGTTGTATAACATCAGAGAATGAACATTTTTGCCTTGTGGAAAAAATGTGGAAACAAGCAGAGGTGGCTACCATTCTGAACTAAAATTACATAAAGGATCGTGGCAACATTAGAATAAGTATGTTAGAAACTAAATACTTATTATCAACCGCCTTAATTTAGTAGCTGCTTGACTTGCGACTGACTATGTCAATCTGAGGTTAACAAAATAAGTAAATGCCTATTGATTAATAGTGACAAAACCTTATTTTCATTTCTTTTTGATTTTGACTGTACACCTAGCTTTAAAGGATAGCCTTTGTATGTAGGTAGCTACACAATTTAGGCAGGAATCGATTGAATTTCACCAAAGTAATCAGTGATAGATTAGGTAATGCTGTGGTCAGACTGCCAAGCCGAACCCAAAATACGCACCTCTGAATTTTTGGATTCATGTGCGTATTGTATAATTATCACGTGCATCGGTGAAGGAAAACATCGTGAGGAAACCAGCATGCTTGAGAGATATTTCTAGACGGCATGTAAAGCTGAGTCAGAGGCCCATGGGAGCATATAAATTTTGACACCAGATGTCACCATATGTGATAAAGAAAAAGACCAAACTAATGCTGCAATAAGTCATTATCATTATCGTCAGCCTATAATGTTCCCACTGCTGGAACACAGCCCTCCACTCTATGAGCTCTATGATAGGGAGTGGGCTCTAATCCAACACGCGGGCCCAGTGCGGGTTGGTCTGCAATAAGTGACCTAATTAAATTATGTAAAGGAAGAACACCTACTTAATCCATACATACTCGTACACATGTAAGGCCTTAAAGCCTTCGATAAGGTCGCGCGAAATTGTCATTGCCACAACGTTTTGACCGGATGACCTTTCTGTAACTAACATACGTAATAATATCATTTCCGCATCCGTTACGAAAGATTTGATGATTGATTAAGTAGGTTGTCCACACTAGGGTATGGGTCTGGGAAAAAATTCTTTGGTTATGTAGAGGGATTATTTTATTAATAAGACAGTTTTTTTTGCAATGATGTATTAGTCACCACATTTTTGGCATCGTGAATCATTACCAAAATATCATCTTTAGATAACGAAAGCCGATTAACCAATAGAGTGATAACTAATTAAACACACACTATAACATAAGTAGGTAATGAACTTACTCTGTCATTTACGGGATATCTTCTTCATGGTGCTTGCAACAGCGTACACGTAACACGGAAGTAATCTCGTAAGTCCCTTATCTAACAGTGTAAGTTTAGTTATGAATCATGAGAGCTTAAAACAGTATCTATTTTCATAAGTGAGTGCTATGCAATGTGTGTTCGCATATTTAATATTTTATCTGACAGCATTAAAACATTAACGGCAAATAAATTTACAAGGTGTCTTAAGGTACGGTTAAGGGAAGAGAATTTCTACTTAGTAAGCGACATATTTAATAAGAGATTGAAAGAAATAACAAAGAAATATACTATAATAATAAAATAAACGATCATCTACTCTCTGACATCGTATTTTTTTTATGTATCAAATAATATTGCTACTCAATTTAAATTTTATTCGGATTATAATTATGACTAAGTAGAAACCCAAATGTTAGCATGTCACAATATTATGACTTAAGTGTTCTGGATCTATATTCTTAGACCGAAATTGTACCAAAACACTAATCGCAATAAAACTGATTTGATTTGTGTTTGTGTATGGATGGTTAAGTAGACATTTACTTTCATTGAATCGATCTGTGATTGTATTAATACAGTAGAGTAGATGATCATTTATTTTATTATTATATACCAATTTCTTTCAATCTCTTATTAAATATGTCGCTACATATATGTGCTATATTCCTACTTAGTAAAGTAGGAATTCTTTTCCGTTAACCATTTCTTAAGACACCTTGTAAACTGATTTGCCGTAAATATTTTAATGGGGTTAGGTATAGCATTAAATATTTGCCGTTAATATTTTAATGCTGTCAGATATAGCATTAAATATGCGAACACACGTCATTGCATAGGACGCACATTATCAAGCTATACATTTCCTGTATAAATTGACCTCGTATCGTAATGAAAGAGTAAATTAGGTTACCGGTAATAAGCGACCGATACTTTAACACTTGATTGTACGCGCAACGACCTATCACGCTATCCATAACCAGTATAAGTTAACCTCTCATTTTGCTCAAAGTCCATACAAAACAAGGTCAACTTATACTGGAAATTCTAGTATAAGAATGAGAATAACTCTGAAACCGCGAAAAAACCTAACTACATTTATTTGTAACTGTAAAAATGAACTAAAATATGAGTCAGTTTTTTTTTTCTAAATAGTGTTTCCCTACTCCGTCAACATGTCAATAGAATCAGTATATCGTGGAGCTTAAGAGGGAACAGGGGCTGCGATTCTCAATTTTCTTCCTGACTACTGCCTCTGAAGCAATATTTTTCATAAAATCAAGTTCTGTTGCATAAAATGCCCCATTTTTACCGCCGTGATTAACTAGAGGACTACCAGGCAAATTCTAAAAGTTTTTAACATTACCAGACTGACACCACACATACTTTTTCTTGAAATTTAATGTAAAAATAATTTAATCGGCTCAGTTTTATAAAAGAAAAAGGGGAATACGAATCGTCGATCTCTTCAAAATATTTGTGAAATAACCGGTTCCTATCACTCTCTCCAGCAGGCAATAGCAGTGTGAAGGCAATAGTTTCTTCAAATATCTATTTTTCAAACCTCGCATGCCCTGTTCCTTCTTAATAATGTTGTCGATTTGCCGTGCGACAACCTTAAAAACAATCTGGGTTGTGGAGGTCAGATAGGCAGTCGCTCTATGTAAAATACTACTCAGCTGCATCCGGTTAGACTGGAACCCGACCCCAACATAGTTTGGGAAAAGGCTAGGCAGATGATGAATCTTAAAAACAATTTGGATTATCGCTGTAACAATACTTTCGCTTTTTATTTGGATTCCATCCATGATCCACACGCTATGGCGTGCGTGTGCGCAGTTTTTATATGCTGCGGTCCAATAGGAAGTAAAGCGAGCGAACAGAGAAACATGAGCACAGACGCTAAAGAAAAAAAGTAATTACCTAAAGCAAAAGTTATGGCTTTACAACATTAATGGTCTGCAAATATTATAAAAGTGTAAGTGTCAATTTATGCAGAGTTACATAAGGATCATTTTGCATACTTTATTATTTGCATTAATATAGCGGCTAGTTTAGTCCAAGTAGTGGTTTAAAAGTTCCTTGTTGTCGGTTCTAAAGAGTCATATTGTCGTTGTGAAGAGCCATGTATAGACATCAAAAGGCCTACCTACTTATTCGCTACTTCCCTATTGCAAATCTAAATCAGCTATTAGAAGTATTCACGATTCAGTAGAATAGCCCAGAAGCTTCTTATAAATACTGGAGCTTAATTTAATTAACTAGGTCCACGACTAATTACAAAGGATTGACTTCCAAATCTCGTATTTATTTAAATATACCGTCATTCCTTATCCCAATTCATTTGGGGTGCGCGCAGCATGTCTTCTTATTCCATCCATACTTCTCTATTACTCGCCATCTCATCGGACACGTCCTTTCTTGCCATATCATCCTTCACACAGTCCATCTATCGTTACTTTGGTCTTCCTCTACGCTTATACCCATCCACATTCATACTCAAAATTTTCCTCACGACATTTGTCTTATTCCTCCGCATCACACGCCCCTCTTATTTAAATAGGCAAGACCCTAAATAGCAATTGTAAGTTATGATTTTGGGTAAAGTTGGATCTCTGATTGCTTTCTTTGTGCTTGTGGAAATCCTCATGAATACCCTCAGTTCACGGACGCTGTCTGATTCTTACTGCACTAAACCAACATGATTTTGAAAAAAAGAAAAAAACTTTGCATGTCATGTGTCAAATTAACCAATTATACATTATTCCATTATTTCAATCCGATTTTATCAATTCGATTATAAAATGTATATAGGTTTGTTTAAAATCTTTTACGTCCATGTCCAGACATCGTCTGTTTTCAAATGAAAAAACAACACTTTCTATTTCACTTGAGATAGCTACTGTCTCATACAAACTGATTGTGTTAGCGAGTTATTTCCTTGTTTATTGTGATTTTTGATCACAAACGCATTATGTTTTCATTACTGATTCATATGTACCGTCATAGCTTGCAGAGTAAAACTCGTACTACAAGTCAAATTTATTATTTAAGATACGATTTCTATTCTGTTGTTTAGTAATTGCATTAAGTCAAAAGTTTGAATTCGACGACTTTTACGGTTCTTACTTCGTCTAAATTCTTGTCTATTGCAGTAATTACTTACATTCTAGTAATTACTTTTACTTGACTATGGATACGTGTTCAAGCTATGTCCAGCCGGCCGTGTCTGTCGAATGGCCCCTGTTCTTCGGGGCAAATCGTGTATCGGCAAGCGGTGCCTGCTGCGCCCCTCAGCTAGACGGATTGGACTTTTGGAGGACTGGGTGTTGTCGTGCAATTTGGGAGAGGTCTATGTCGTGGGCTGACTGGCTGAAATAATTGTTTGATAAGCGAGATCCCTTATTGAATCTGCGTTAATACTGATAAAAATGCACCCTTGCAAGTACTATCCAAAAACAGTTTGAACTTCGTTGGAATCTTAAAAAAATACTTTTTTTTTTGCTTATTTATTGTCTATTGGTTTGACTATGGTGCACAACATTTAATAACGTTATTCTGTCTGTCTATTCACAAAATGTATATGAATGAAAAAATGCATGCTATACTGGGGCATTTGGGTAACTTTTATTCCTTTACTACTAACATTTCTATATTTCCGTCTTCGTAACAGTAAGATTTATTCCACAGCAAACTTCGCTTCTCAATCTTGTCACTAATGCGGTTGGTGGTGGTAGCAGCTGGGTTCCATCGTGTGAAGGTGCTTGGGCGCCATCATCTGCCATCTAACCCTCGGGACGCGCCAGTGGTGGTTATCGCGCCTCATTCGACCTTCTTCGACGCCATTGCGATCGTCTGCCTCGGTGCACCTAGCGTGGTTGCCAAAGCGGACACTGCGAGGTTGCCGTTCATAGGACGTAGGTCTATAGACGCATGGTGGTTTGAATAGCTGTTTTTCGTTTGCAGTGTGTAGCATGCTTGCCGCTAGTTTTGCTTTTATTTTTCCTTTTCTTTCTTGCCCCTTTTTGACTGACTTTAAAAAGGAAGTTGTATGTTTGTTTTTATTAATTAATTATTTCAGAGGTATTTTAGTTTTTTTTTATTCTCTTATTTTGACACACTTGCACCGTTCTTTCAGCATAAGTGTTGCCCGTCGAAAATATTCAGAGCATGAATTAATATGCAGAATCATAGTATAGCCTTCACGGTGTTATTGAGCAACGGTCATAGTAAATTAGTGTACTTACATTGTGTTTTTTCCTTACCAAGTATTTAGAGAGCTTGTTTGATCGTAATGAAGAGCGACTGAAGGAGATGTATGCTTTATTGTTATAAATTTCTTCTATGAATTGCCTCTTCTATACCGACGTATACTAAAAATCGAATCGTTTAAGGCTATTTTTAAAAATACTCTGAAACAAGTTCTTTATAAAGGTTGAATCTAAATTCTATATATGCATTTTTGGCGCTAAGTTAAGGTAACATGGGTGTCCAATCCAACTGCAAACGACCACTAGTCCAAAATACCAAGCTACGATAAAACATGGTTGAATTAGATTAGGACTTAGTAAGTGACAAAGAAAGTGAGATTCTTTCAGCAGTAATGTCTATTACTGCTGATAGAACTGTGCCCAGCTCGTTTGGGAAAAGACAGTGACAAAGAAAGTGAGATTCACTTTACAATAGCCTTAAAATTGAAAATTTCAACATCTTGAATTTCGAATGCAGTTTGCCGTACAAGTGCCTACCTACATAGTTCATAAATCTGCTACAGAAAGCAGTAACAGTTACAATTAATTAGTAGGCAGTGGTAATATCACGCAGAAAACGTTTAATGTCCTGCGTGTCCTATAAAACATGCTTTTAGGATACTGCTGTCGCTGCCTCGTTTCTGTAGCGCGTCAGGGATGTTCGCAGCAGCGCGTACAGACGACTTCTTTGCGATCGTTCGTAAAAGATCCGCTTCACTACTGCGTTGGATGAGGGGCAGCGACAACAGTTTTCTAAGCGTTGTTGCTAGTAAGACTGAGGGTCGCCTACCCAGGGCACCTGTGCGCAGTGCATGTACTGTTGCCAGGTGTCTCCGTGAAGTGGCGAAAATAAGTATTATTAGTAATTGTGTTTTATTAACATAGGTTAAGGAATACTAACAAAGAGGTTCTACCTGAATTAAAGATTAATAAATAAATAACTGGAGGACTGTATGGTGTCGGACGTAAAGAATAGCACCATCCCATATCTTCTCGTGGGTGTCGTAAGAGGCGACTAAGGGACTTGCCAGAGAATGGGCAGCAGCGTTCTCTGTGCTTTTGTAACAACCGTACTGCGATCGCCAACGCGCCTGCCAAGCGTGACGATTATGGTAAAACCCCCCTTATGTCAATGTGGCGTTGGGAGAGGCCTATGTCCAGCAGTGGACGTCTTTTGGCTGAAATGATGATGATGAAATAAATAAATATTTTCTTTGGAGTGGGAAAAGCTTCATTCGTTATTCTTATAGTATGTAACGTTAGACATGTAATGCTAAGTAGATGAGTGATAGTGGAACAGGATCCCAAAGCACACCTACAACCTACTCAAACTTGCTTTAAATTAGCATCTTTATACCAGATATTTATATCTTGAATATTTAAATAATGTCAAAGATCTGCCACGGTGACGGAAGTACCTTAAGAGGAGACTCTAGAGGGCCTTTCTCCACACAAACGTATTCCGCTGTTTTCTTCGTGGATAATGCGTCTAGAGCAATGTTTTTTTTTTCCAAAAGATCTAGGTCTTATTAATACATGCCCCTATCATTTCTTTTTTTTTCAAAACATAATCACTAAAAGAATTAATTATGACAATCCAAAAACCCGAAAAAAAGCCCGTTTTTACCGCCATGTTCAGACGACTATCAGACCAATTAGATAAGTTTTTAACAAAAAAGAAAATAATAGAAGCTTAAATATACTTTTCCTCTAAATTTGGTTATAAAAATTATTTAGATCAGTTTAGTTTTGAAAAAGAAAACAGCGGAATACAAAACGTCTTTTGGTCAATTGATTTTTGTAGGTGAAATCAGCCTGAGCTGTAGTTGTCCCTTTCGCACTTTACGGGGGCTTGGTCGGGCACAGCGCGACGGCAATAGTTTCTTCAAATACCTATTCATCAAATTCCTCGGGCGTGGAGTCCCCTCTTAAGGACAGGTGGTTGCTAATTAAAGTCTCAGTGTCATTTCCGCAGTACTTTTGCCACTTCCCACAGACAACATGGTATTGCTAAGTGCTGAGATAGATGTTAATTAATAGGTATTGAATTCAATAATACTTGTCTTTGGACTACTGTTATAACCAGAAGGCGTATCAAAAATGACATTCCATGACGAAAAATTCAAAATTCTGTTGTCTACTGATGACATTGATACCGAAAAGCTTGTGTCAATAACAGTTTGTAATTGGGTGAGCACCAATTACAAACTGTTCATCCACGGACCAACCTAGGCGAGCGCGGCTTAACCTGAAGATCGACCCAAGCGGCTGTTATAATTTAGCCACAAGCCCTTCCTCGTGGAAACACCTTGCAAACGATAATTACCTTAAATAGTTTCCTTGTGACTTAAAAAATTAAAGAATTATGGCTTTTATAGCACTCACAGGCATACACACAAACACACACGCATGCACACACACACATACCATACACACAAGCACACACTCACACACACTATTTTAGGAGATATCTCAAAGTTCTTTTTTTTCTATTCTTTTATTGTATCACAGTTTTTTTTATTCTAGATATTACTTATAATTTCTTGTTTAAATTAAATTTTGTACATTCAACATTTTAATTTGTAGTGTGCTAGGAGGCCCCGCATCTTTTGTAAAATTTATACCTATAAATTTTACTTAAAAGGAGGTCCCTATGTAAGATTTACTGTAAAAGTTGTAAAAGTTTCTGCAATAAACCACTTTTTTTTCTTTTTAATCTTATTAAAAAAAAAAACGTGATAAAAAAAGATACTTATCTCATTTATACCGTAAATATCTCGTGGTTGGTAAAACTGAAGGAAAAAGTTAAATAAAAACCGTTAGTTTCTTGTATTTACGATATTTTTTCTTTAGATGAGTGGTCTTGAGTTTTGGCAACAATATCACTTATTTTGCATGCTTTACTACAGAAACGAAATTTCCCGCAAACGTATGCTTACATCTATTAAAATCTATGTAAATAAATTACGTGTCACGTCGTTTGTCGGGGATGGACTCCTAAACTACTTAAACAATATTAATCAAATTTGCACACCGTGTGCAGTTTGATCCAACTTGAAAGATAGGATAGCTTACATCTCAATTTATAGTCGCAATATTATTTAATTGCAAATTAAGTCACAATTATCTGTTAGGTCCAAACGATTCTAATAGATGGCGGTATATAGGAGCGCAGCAGCAATGAAAAATATTGCGGAAACGGGGAAAATGTGACGTAGACGATCAGTTGCGAGGGACAGCTATTAAATTATAAAGATAAAACATGATTTTGTCAGATAGAAGAGCTGAGAAGCGCAGTGAAAAATGTAAGTTATTTTGTCTGACTTGTCAGTGGCCCAACAAACGAAACCTTATATAATTAATCAACATTAACTGACCCGTAGCTCGCGTGGTTGCGAGCGCGATTTCTGAGCGTAGTGTTTAGGCTCGAATTGATTTTTCCATTAGAAAGTCAGTAAGTAGCCAGGAGTTTGGAAATTGGCTGTATGATACCCCCGCGCTTCGGGAAGCACATACGTTGGTCCGGCGTCTGATCTCTCTCCGGTCGTGTCGGATTGCCGTTTCATCGGAATAATAGAGTAAAGGAACGTGCAAAGGGGAAAGTGCACCTGTGTGCAAAGTGCGCACTGCGCGGGAGATATTATAGTGCTCACTTGTGCATTATAATATCTCCCGCTCCCGCGGCTATGCCTAATCTCCGCTGAGATTGGCTGCCATGACCTAAAAGGAAGATTTTATTTTATTAACTAGCTGACCGGCGCAGAGAGTAGCGGTGGCCCAGTGGTGGCAGCCCCGACTTACGAGCAGTAAGCCGTGGGTTCGGACCCAGGCAGGCGCATTACTTTGTGTAATTAATTTGATCACCTATCCTCAAAAACTGTGAACGAAAACATCGTGAGGAAACCGGCATGTCCTAGAACTAAAAATTTGAAGACATGTGACATCTACCAACCCGCACTGGGCCCGCGTGGTGGATTACAGGCCTGTGTCCCAGCAGTGGGAAACATTATAGGCTGATGATCACCGGCGCAACTTCGTCTGCGTCACTTTTTGCCCGTTTTTGCAACCTTTATTTATTGATGCTTCTCTCCTATTGGCCGTACGTTAGCGTGATGATATATAGCCTTGGATAAATGGACTACCCAACACTAAAATATTTTTTCGAATCGAACCAATAGTTCCCGAGATTAGCGCGTTCAACCAAACAAACAAAACAAGCTGTTCAGCTTCATAATATTAGTATAGATAAACAATACAAAGATCACGATGATTTTGTCAGTGATTCAAAGCGTAATCTTTCAGGGATTGAACATACTGAGGGCAAGTCCATCAAGAAGAAGGCCTAACTGAAACTTCCAGTAGTGGGATAGGTAGATGGTGAAGAGATACTTAGTGGTAGACATTACAAGGGCATAAAAAGATTTCTTAACTAACATTAAGTTCTCATCAAACTCTCCCTTGGCCTTAAATACGTAGCCATTACATGTACAATCGTCAACAACAGTGCTTAAATACTTACGCTCATTCCGAGATTCAATTTGTCCTCAGATATTTTATGATATTGCAAGTGGATCATGATGATATTTCATGCAAACTTGTTTTATAAAACTTAAATTTGATAACTGCTTTGAGAATTTATTAAAAATACAGTTATTTTTTCATTCAATATTCAGAGTTTACTTAATTATAAAAAATATATAATTTATTCTAAGGAGTTTGTTGCACCACTTCCTGCAGCGGAGTACCTAATATGAACACAAAAACATATTAGTAGTAAAAAAATGATAATTGATAAGTGAATAACATTGAACTATGAAAGCAATGAAGTATATCTCGATCATGGCATACTAAACCTCGGACAACACATAGACAAACACATTCATCTGCATTTAAAAAACATAGAAAAACAAGCTTTCATATTTAAAGAATGCCATTAATCATCATATATAGGCCCACAACTTAAGAAACTTAGGCCCAAAACCGCAGCACACACATAAATAACCTATTATTCTTGTAATTAATAACGTTACTGTTTTGTTCGCTATTTATTCATAGTTGTCGGTACATTAATCTCTTTGTTCGTCTGCTTTACAGTTACGAACACGATTGTACTTATACCTTCACTTGTATTATTAAAAAAAATATGTTTTAGTAGTAGGTACACCACTGACTAGTCCCTTTTTTATGTTATGACCTTATTGTCCATCCAAAGGTTGCCTGGAAGAAATCGCTATCAGCGATAAGACCGCCATTGTAACCATAAAATTAGCAGTATTGTAAAACCTTTATGTTAAAATTTTGGGTTACGATAAAGTATAATTATTCTATTCTATTTTTTAATGCACACCTAGCTAGATTTAAAAGTCAATTTCGAGTTTTGTATTGATTGCAACTAGTAGTTCGAACGTACCATTTTGGAAATAGATGTTATTTCAAAGTTCCAATCGTTATTCCGAGAGATTTAACGGTTTTTTTTTTTAATTTGGGTATGTGTGATCACACAGATCAGCACAAAACTTGGTGTCATATTGATAAGTGCGTTAACCGACTTCTGATGCCGACTGTACCTATATGTATAATATTACTGTTAAATCTAGATCTACGGTAAATTGTAAGATTTTGTTTAATTACAAAATCATAGAATTTACTCTAGTGACGGTTACCTAACCTAGTTTGGACTGATACCATTTAATTTTTTTTTTTATCTATTACCAACTCTTAAATGGTAAAAGTCGAAACTATTTTGAGCTCATCGTTCATTTCGAACTTTTACTACCAAGCACTCGGTAAATTTTAGGTTAAACCTAATTGTCAAGGTTAATGTTGTGCGACTACAAATCGGTTATACGGCCTTGAAAATACGCAACCAGTTTGGATGTAGGTCACAGTTCTAATCTAACCCAAACCCATTTTGGTTGTAGTGTCTTTGCTTAGTTACTGCGACTAAGACATGGTTGGTCATGGTGCTGACCTAACTAACCCATCGGTCGTTCAGTTTAGTATTACAGTATGTCGTCAACAGGTGCCCGGTAATTATGCGATACCCATTGCTTTATTCCCAAAACATTAAAAAAAATCAGTTGTCTTTATAAAATCCTTACATTTACCAATTCATCTAGGTACTGGGTTACTGGTAAAACCTAAGCTTTACCCATGTGTGGGCTTTTAACAGTAAACTTTTATCTATACTAATATTATAAAGCTGAAGAGTTTGTTTGTTTGTTGCGTTGAACACGGTAATCTCAGGAAATTCGAATTGTTTTTTTTTTGGATAGCCAATTTATCGAGGAAGGCTATTAGACTATATAAAATCACGCTTTGACCAATAGGAGCGGAACATCAATGAAAAATGTTGCAAAAACGGGGAAAATGTGACGCAGACGAAGTTGTCGGGGTCAGATAACATATTGATGCTCGAGACTGTACATTAATGTTGTACATCTATTCTGTGTATACCAACATCTTAATACCGTTACTTTATGTCGATAGAAGCCATAGTAGCTTGTTTGACGTAAGTTGGTACTCGGTTCTCGACTGCACTGTGCCAAATGTTTTTGTGAGGTTTTTTGTCTCTTGTGACGCAGGTAGGTCAGGTTTTTGATGTACCATACTTGACTACCACTGACTTGCTACGAGTTTGCGTTCTTATATTCATCAAAACAGCGAAGTTTTTGCGATTGTGACCTTGCCAACGTTTGGAAGCAATGCTATCTAATAGAATCTAATACAGGTAGTACAGTGGTAGTGCTCTGTATGGTGTCGGACGTAAAGAATAGCACCATCCCATATCTTCCCGTGGGTGTCGTAAGAGCCGACTAAGGGACTTGCCAGAGAATGGGCAGCAGCGTTCTCTGTGCTTTTTTAACAACCGTACTGCGATCGCCAACCCGCCTGCCAAGCGTGGCGATTATGGCAAAACCCCCCAAAATGTCAATGCGACACTTGTGGGAGGCCTATGTCCAGCAGTGGACGTCTTTTGGGCTGAAATGATGATGATGATGACAGGTAGTACACGAAATTAGCATAGTTTACCGTTATTTTTATTTTATTTTGATCAGCTCTTGCTTCAACTAAAGCATTGAGTAAATCGGTGTTTAAGTATTTGTAAATATTTAGTATCAAACCTCGGAAACGTTGTTGTTGTTCGACGTTATTTATTTTGTGATTGACTGTTCTCGATAACCTCTTCTGATTATTGCATTTTTAAAGATTGCTTTTGATTATCACTCGCACAAAAGGTAGGCAAAATTACTGAAATAAAAGCTAAGTTAGGTATATTGCCTAAACTACATATTAGATTATATTAAGGAGCTCGTGGCTAAATAATAACAGCCGCCCAGTTCGATCTTTAAGGTTAAGCCGTGCTTGCCGAGGTTGGTCCGTGGGTGGGTGACCATAATTACATACGGAGTTTCTTTCGTGCCTCGGAAAGCACGTTAAGCCGTTGGTCCCGGCTGTTATTTGTAGATCTTTGCCAGTCGTTACGAGTAGTCAGAAGCCAAAAGTTTGACATCCAGTCTTACCAAGGGGTATCGTATTACCCAGTTACTGGGTTGTGGAGGTCAGATAGGCAGTCGCTTCATGTAAAATACTATACATCCGGTTAGACTGGGAGCCGACCCAAGATAGTTTGGGAAAATGCTAGGAAGATGATTGCATATGATAGCGTAGGTGGAGGGACTATGGTAGAGATAACAGCACATCAGCCTACAATAATCTAACAAATTTCTTTAATAGACTTTCAACCTTATACTTTAAGAATACGGTTCAAGTTTGATTGGGCAAATTTGACAGTATCGGATAGCTTGATGTGCTTGGCGTCTGTACGTTTATAAATAGTAAAGTTCAATGTCATTGACACAATAGGTATTTAACCGACCGCATCAAGTTACGTTATATTTCTGACACTGACATATTTAATTTTATTTGGGCTTTTGGAATATAAATCGGTTCATAATAAATGAGCATCGAGTGGAAATTATTATTCCGATAAAATTAAATTCTTTACTGTAAAGTGTGTGAAAAACTTTCATTAATTGTTCTATGGCCGGTTGATTCCAATAGGCATAGGAGCTCGTGGCTAAATAATAACAGCCGCACGGGTCGATATTTAAGGTTAAGCAGCGCTTAACCTTAAAGGCCCCGGCTGTCACTTGTAGATCTTTGACAGTCGTTACGAGTAGTCAGAAGCCAAAAAGTCTTACATCCCGATCGTATTACCCAGTTACTGGGTTGTGGAGGTCAGGTAGGCAGTCGCTTCATGTAAAATACTGGTACTCAGCTGCATCCGGTTAGACTGGAAGCCGACCCCAACATAGTTTGGGAAAAAGCAAGACAGATGATGATTCCAATAGGCATAGGCACGCCTCTTTAACGTACTTAAACATAAGTTTTCAACGGTTCTAATTTAATTGCACGTAACACTATTCTTTTTTCAAAAATAAATCTAGCGAAATCAAAGTCATTGATTTCAAGTAGGCCATAGGACCGTGGAGATTGGCACAAGAAGAGGCCTATACCCAGCAGTAGGTGAGATCAGGCTGTGGATGGTGATGGAGCCAGATAAAGGCACTTTTGAATTGTCGAAAACACTAAGTTACTCCTTAAAACATCAGCTCTCTGCTAGTAAAAGTCCCGTCAAAATCGGTCCAGCCATTTCGGTTACTTGGGACAAACAGACAGGCAGACACGAATAAAAAAAAACCTTTTTATAAGTACCGTATATACTTTCATATTATTATGTATTCATTAAAAAGCTGTTATTTTGAAATTACAAACAGACAATTCATTTTTATTTATTTGTATAGATTAATTAATAAACTAAATATAGAGTCTATTTAAACCGGATTTTCTTTAAATACAATGACACCGGTCCCCACAAGTTGTGCTACATTTGTCAAAAGCTCGTTATAATCTTATAACAAGTGAAATTTTGTTTAAAAAAAATCTTCGTTTTTTTGTTAACTCGGAACAAAATTGCGCATACCGTTATTAATGGAGATCCGGCGTAAAGCCATTAAAGTAGGTAAAGATAAGATTTATAGCTTCCTATTTATATATTCATTAGAGTCAATTTTGGTTTATTTCTTTTCTTTATGAATTTCGAGATTTACAATATTGCAAGTCATGATACTGATGTTCAAAATACCGAACGGTTATTTGGAATAACAATTTTTAAATGTCGAAAGTTTAAAATAAAATGTATTATTGCCAAAAGGTTATATTTCGGAACTATGTTCTTTAGAATGTTATGTTAAAATGAGGAGCTCGTGTCTAAATAATGCTAAATAATAACAGCCGCACGGGCACGGGCTTGCCGAAGTTGGTCCGTGGATGGGTGACCATAATTACATACCGAGTTTTCTCCGTGCATCGGAAGGCACGTTAAGCCGTTGGTCCCGGCTGTCATTTGTAGATCTTCGACAGTCGTTACGAGTAGTCAGAAGCCAAAAGTCTGACATCCAGTCTTAGTAAGGTGTATCGTATTACCCAGTTACTGGGTTGTGCAGTCGCTACATGAAAAATACTGGTACTCAGCTGCATCTGGTTAGTCTGGAAGCCGACCCCAATATAGTTTGGGAAAAGGCTAGGCAGATGATAATGTTCTGTAGAATGTAGCTGTCAGCAATCTGGGTTTAGAGAGAAAACCTAAAAAATACCGCTCTCTTTATGCGATGGTCGAGTCTCTTGGCTATTAGGCTATCGGCTGTAATGACTAGGTGCTATTGATTTATTACTATCCTTCCATAATTTATAGCCAGACTGTGAACGTATATTGAAAATTAGTCTACTTTTAGATACCGTTAATAATTAATTTAAGAACAATGAACTTTTACACATGAGCTTCTTAGACAAACATTGATAGTAATGGACGACAAGAAATATTAATTTCAAGTGATCTATGATCATTAGAGATGAATGAAAGACAATTGCATGTGGCTGAGATGAGAATGCTAAGCCCATGTGTGCTGTAACGGGAATAGATAAAATAAGCAATGAGTACATTAGAGGAAGTCTGAAAGCGCCGGTCACTGAAAAGTAGTGTGGTAATCGGTTGTCGTGGTATGGACTTGTGATGCGGAGGAATGAGGAAAATGTACCGATTAAAATGTTGGGTATGAATGTAGATGACTTTAAGAGTAGAGGTGAAAGGCAATTGCATGTGGCTGAGATGAGAATCCTAAGGGGGATGTTTGCTGTAACGGGGATGGATATGATAAGGAATGAGTACATAATAGGAAGTTTGAAAGAACCGCTGAAAAGTTGTGTGATAATCGGTTATCGTGGTATGGACATGTGATGCGGAGGAATGAGGAAGATATACTGATTAAAACGTTGGGTATAAATGTAGATGGCAATAAGAGTAGAGGAAGTTTAAAGAGACGATGGATGCATTGTGTGAAGGATGATATGGGACTCTCCTCCACTCCTCTTCTAGACTATGCTGATGTCTGTTTTCTTGATGCAACTGAAGAACTTCTTGATAAGCTCGAACGTCTGCAAAATTTGTGTATCCGCTTCATTTTCGGGCTTCGAAAGTACGACCACGTGTCGGAATTTCAAAAGCAGCTGAAGTGGTTACCTATTCGGCAGCGTCGAGATTCTCACACTCTTTCTTTTCTTTTCTCTGTTCTTCATAACCCTAAAGCTCCTTCGTAGCTTCGGGAACGCTTCGAATATCTTGTTCCTCGAGGTAAACCCTGTCGCTCATCATCATCTCTTCTCCTTCGCTTCCCTCCCCACTCCTCAAGTCGGTATGATGGATCTTTTACTGTTCGTGCTGTGCGTCTTTGGAATTCACTTCCACACTCCTTGCGGGATAGCCCTTCGTTAGACGTGTTCAAGAGAGGAATTAGAGAACATTTCCTGTCAACATGATTATAGTATATATATAGTATTTTATATGTATGTTGATCTATATATGTATAGTATGTATTACGTTTATTGTATGTATTAGTTTAGTTTATAAAATTAGTTGAATTAAGTTTTAAAAGTACTGTTCATGCACAAAGCTGTATCCTCTTTGGCAAATAGTCCTGTTAAATAAGGTTTGCTGTAAGAAAACCCATTTCTGGGTTAAGCTCGCCGTTGTACATTAGCTATATATTATTTGTGTGTATATCTTTTAATTTTATGTGTGCAATAAAGAATAAGAATAAGAATATGGGAAGAAAGGCTGCTGACTGCTGAGATGAAGAGTAATAGAGAAGAATGGAAGGAGAAGACATGCTGCGCCGACCCCAAATAAATTGGGATAAGGGTTGGAGAGTAATGAAGACATCATTACAAAAAAAAACTTAATACACATGCTGAAGATAACATGGGATGATAGTTAAAAAATGCGCAATTCTGAAGAAATCTTAAACATAAACGTAATTAGAGATTACGTCACAGAGATTGTGGTTACCTTAAAGCTTTTTTCGTCGCTTAGAGTTAGAATTACCACTCGCTTGCACTGTGACGTAGAGTTTACGTGAATTTTGACGGATATCAAAGTAAGTTTTTGGAGATTTGTGCATGTTTAACATGTAGGTACGTGCGAACGATTAATTAATTAATTATTTTCATTAATTGTTTTGTGCTCTTCAATGAATAATTTATTAGAGACTAGTTGTCCGGCGCAACTTCGTTTGCGTCACATTTTCCCCGTTTTCGCAACATTTTTCATTTCTGCTCCACTGCTGTTGGTCTCAGCGTGATGATATGTAACCTATAACCTTATTCGATAAATTTGCTAACTAACACAGAAAGTATATTATTAGTTTAGAAAAATTATATACTTATACACATACGTTAAAGAAAACATGAGTCGATAGTTGAAAAATACGCAATTCTGAAGGAATCTTAAACATATTGGTAAAGAGCTAAGCTTATACACACAGCGGTAATCTCCACGTTCACAGAGATTGTGGTTATCTTAAAGCTTTTTCGTCGCTTAGCGTTAGAATTGCCAATAGCTTGCACTGTGACATAGAGTTTACATGAGTTTTGACAGATTTCTAACACACAAATTTATAACTGTTTTTGGAGATTTGTGCATGTTTAACATGTAGGTAGGTGCGAACGATCTTTGGTAGCTCTTCAATGAATAATTTATTAGAGATAGAGTATGTTTTGCCAAGGCCCGAAAAGGTAAACTGTTCATAATTATAATAAAAGAGAAATTTTACATAGGAATCATCATATTAGTGAGTTCTGTTGGCCCAGTGGAAAAGGACTAACGTCTAGATCGTGGCTTCGAACCCCGAGAGGCACTTTATTTTAACACATTTCTATCGTGTTTTCCACAAGCAATTCTAAGGCAAAAAAGACAGTTTAAGCATGTCTACAACTAAAAAAAACATCAAAGTGCGAGTCGGACTCGCTCACACAGGGTTCCGTAGTACCAAACAATATTTTTAAGCAATTCCCGTTACCTAAACCCACATTTTTTCAGAATGTTCTTTTTTTATAAACAAGAGGGGGGGGGGGTCTCAGTCTTTACGGCTTTAGAAGTAAATATCTCATCAACCATTACCGACTTAAGAAAAAAAACCGGCCAAGTGCGAGTCATACTCGCACACAGGGTTCCATAGCCCCAAACAATAGGTATAATAACAGTATTTTGAACTGTCATTCATTAGTTAGTAGTATTAGTTAGTAAACTTCCACTCAACCGCAAAACTAAATTTGTTTTCCATAGTATGTTTATGAAAAACAAAGTTACTGCTGCAGTTTGATGAAAAAGTCCCATATCTCGAAAACTAAAAACATTTCTTATTGAAACCAATTACCGTTGATAGTTTTTTTTACGTTCTACAATCCTAAATACTTTCAGAATTTTCCTCCTGTTACTTTAGAAATTAGAGGGGGGGGGGGGGACACACATTTTACCACTTTGTTAGTGGCTCTAGCGCAAACTATTCAGTTAGGAAAAAAATGATATTAGAAACCTCAATATCATTTTTGAAGACCTATCCATAGATACCCAACACGAACGGAAATAGTGAAAAAAAAATTTTTGGTTTTCAGTTCTAAGTATGGGGAACCCCAAAATTTATTGTTTTTTTTCTATTTTTGTGTGAAAATCTTAATGCGGTTCACAGAATACATCTACTTACCAAGTTTCAAGAGTATAGTTCTTATAGTTTAGGAAAAAAGTGGCTGTGACATACGGACGGACAGACAGACAGACAGACAGACATGACGAATCTATAAGGGTTCCGTTTTTTGCCATTCGGCTACGGAACCCTAAAAACGGTGTGTAGGACTTCGATACAATTTTTCAAGTTATTAGTTATAACATAAAAAAACCCTCTATGACATGTATGGAGAGCCACCATATAACATTGTTTTCTGTTCTCGTTTCTTGTTATATTAACAAAGTATTTGCGTGCGTATTGGACGTTAAGTTTGCAAGCTCGAACATGGCTGGATCCCATTAAGTGAATAACTTAGGGCTTAGGGCAGGTCGCGCTGCGTAATACACCCTTTGCATTTGCATACGTCAAATAAACTACCTACCTATTTATTTTTATAACTGACAAGAAAATTATTCAACGGTACAGACAGCGTCAATATTTCCTAACCCCTCAAGACTCCGGCCGAGTAGGCCGGGGGGTAACTACTTAATGGAGCTGTGTGTACCTTGCTTTTTGCTTGGTTTATAAAAAAAGTGAATATAAATCGTGCTTTGAAAACTTGAACTCGGCCTTACTTAACAAGGTTTTATGATGTCAAGGTCTCTGCCTATGTTGGCGAATATTTCAAGAGCAAGAACGTCATTTTGGAATATTATAAAACCAGTTTATTTAATTGACATAATATGGGAATATACAAGGTGTTGTTTTGCATGGTCGTCAAAATTCACGAAGGTTATCACAAAAGACATAAATAATCAATTTAAATTACGGTACTTAGTTAATTATTAATAAACGCAGATTATTTTTAGTTGTTTATGTTTGTCAGTAAATCAGAATAACCCCCTTAATGTGGTTTAGGGAATAAGAAATTATCGAATAAACGTTTGCGATTGTTTGTTTGTGTGAAAGCGCGGTTATAGGGCGATAATCAGACGGGCCTCGTTTAAAACACGGGTGTTTCACACTTACCGATTTCAGTAAATGAGAAAAAAAAATTACCTACCCATTTTATTATTGTTTCGGGCCGAAAATCATTAGCATAGCTATATCCTTGAATTTGACGAGGATTCAAAACAACACCTTGTATTAATTATTTTCGTTTAAGTATTCATTCTAAAAATACATCTTTCACATTTTTTTTTAATTCCTGTATAAATTAATAGCTGGTATTTAAAAAATTATCATCATCTACCTAGCTTTTTCCCAACTTATGTTAGGGTCGGCTTCCAGTCTTACCGGATTCAGCTGAATGCCATGATTTTACATGGAGCGACTACCTATCTGACCTCCATAACGCAGTTAGTACTGGCTTATACGATACCCCTTGGTAATACTGGTTGTCAGAATTTCCGGCCACTGACTTCCTGTAACGAATGTCAAAGATCTACAAATGACAGCCGGGACTAACGACTTGACGTGCTTTCCAAGGCTCGGAGGAAACTTGGCCGGCAATCTCCGTTGTCTGGACTTTTGCCCAGACAACAGGGATTACCGGCCAAGTCGAGACTGGGGCCCAAAAAGTCGATATGTCCAAGCAAACTCGGTCTGACACTGAAAATTAAGTATACATACATTAATTTGACTTATTTCCTGCATCTAAATATCTATTATAAGCGGTTGTGAAAGTCTGTTGTCGGCAATGGCTATCTAAAATAGTCTGGCTGCGACATTATGAAGGTTTATTATTTTGCCTGTATTCTATCTCTTATTTTATCTGCTGTTTATTTTATTAAGAGGGGTAGGTACTAGATAAAACAGTCGGTGTTATTGCGTGAGTAGCATGACACTTTCAAAATGATTTATGATGATTTGTAATACAATAATTCATTATTATTTATTGTATAGCTTTCATTTTTTAATTGGCATGTAAAGCTAAGTCAGGGGCTAATGGCGGCATAAAAACTGACATCAGGTTTGGCAGTAATCACAAGATTTTTTTTTTATTAAAAACGAATATTTTCAAAAGCTCTTTAAATCAATGAATATACTACCCAAGGTTGACCAGACAAGATGAATCCCAAGCATAGCGAGCAAGTTACGCAACGTTTGTTCATTGGCTATCGTAAATTCCAGGGGAATATGGCTGTCTCAAGACTTGTAGAACCTCATTTGACTTGCTCTTTTATTTTTATAGGGCCCTGAAGCCGTTAATATGCTTCATCGGGAAAATGTCGTACTTGGCAGGCGGTATGGCGATCACCATTCGTGGGAGGCAAGCTAGCCGAAAGGAAGCACCTATTCTAGTGGTCGCCCCCCATTCATCATTTTTAGACAGCTGTATCGTGTATGCCACCAAGATGTCTTCCGTCATCGTCAGGAAGGAGAGCATGGACAATTACGTTGGAAGTAGGTGCTCATTTTGTCCGGTGATGGGTTAAAAATGGTCTGGTTATGGGTCTAACTATCATATGGTGGTGGTTATTTTAATGTTAGAGTTAGTATTTTTGGGTTTTATGTTCTTATATATCGTTTTATTGTTTTGGAATAAAGAATAGAGCTGGGTCTATACCATAGCGGTAAAGCACTGACCCCTTGAGACCTTCCATTCCGAGGTCTGGGGTGTAAATGATTGAGAAACCAAAGCCTTATCGATGGCATAGCTCTGGCGTATTCCTGATGGTTTAACTGTTCTTTTGCTCTTTACTTTGTGTGCATGTTATCTTTAAGTGGCGAGGTATGGTTTGATAACAAGATTTGTGCATCTTTAGTAAGTAGGTTACAGCATTTATCTATTTAGTTATAACATTCTTTTGTGGTTAAACATTGTCTTCTTTTAACATTTCTAGTTAATCAATCAGGGTTCTTCTTTGCATGTTAATTAGGTTTATATATAATTTGAACAAATACGAACAAGCGTCTCATATGTTCTTTCGAGTACTATACCATTTTTTCCGCGAAACATGAATACCTGCTGTAGACCATACCATAATTTTGACGGTGCACGTAGTAGTAATGAGTTCCTTGTTTTACACAAAATCATACGGGCAAAAAAAAGAAAAAAGCATGTGTTCTTGAAGAAATTTTAAACTTGTAAACGTAATATATACAAAACATGGAAATGTATTCTTAGTGGTATTGTACAGCTAATATTTTACACAGGTTTTTTCAATACATTTCTTAAAACAATTTCATAATTTTTACCAACAGCGCCCGTATTCGACATCACTTGAGCGCCATAAGATCCTTAGGTATATCCACGAAAATGATTTTGAAATACTCGTAAGCTGGAGAACTTATTCTTTTTGCAAAAAAATTGTGTAAAATAACTTTACTTCCGGAAGTCGGTGGCAAAAAAGTCAACGAACAAACATCACCGGCCGTTTTTATTTCATCCTTATTAGTTCTGGTATGATGGTATCGAACACAAATTCTTGTGGAGTAGGTAATCATTTCGAACAGTTAGTAAAAAAAAATTGCAGATCATCCACGTAGACATCTAGGAAAGATATATATTTTAGAAAAAATCTCATAAACTACCCAAACAATATTAATAAAACTTATACGCCTACACCGCCCAAGCTTTTTCTACCAAATGAAAACAGAATCACGTAAATCGAATTAGTAATCACGGAGTTATGAGGCAACAATACAGCCGAATTGACAACCTGAATCCTCCTTTTTAGAAGTCGGTTAATAACTTTTGAATGTAGACCTAAGCATAAGTTGTCTGAGACCCAAAAGAGTTAAGACTCCTTTGCAGTGTTACAAAAGCGCATAACAATTTTGGCAAACACTTTGATTTCTACCATCCATGTTTAAAGTCGAACATACGGCATATATTTCAAGCTATACAACACAAATAGGTTTATTTTGTCATGGTTGTTAATTTTCTCCAAAGCATTGTGTACTCTCACGTTCGGGTCCACAATGGATAGAATGGATTTTTATTCTCCGTTCATGTATACACCTTTTGTTCGAGCTGACCTCTTTCGATACGGATTGATGCTGCATGCTCGTGCGTTTACATTCGAAATTGAGGTTTAAGAGGCTGTTTCAAAAGAATGATTGGTCGTAAATTCATTATACTTTGTTGGACTTTTTGACCTTATTCTTCTGAAGCACTTAGCAGTACTGCTAAAGTCTTGGGTTAAATTTTGAGGTCGAACAAACTGTTAAGTACCTTTTTTTTTTGTGAATGTCATCTCGCATTTCAACCTAGGAGGTTGTCGTCTGCTTAACCGGACTATCCTGTGGGTGCCTCTAAAGTAAGGCCTCCAGCCAGGGCATAAAAACTTACAAACTAAGCGTCTACACGCTAAGGGCACCCCCTGTAGGGTAAGAGCCTCGGCTTAGGGCGTCGCTGGGGGAGGACTGCATGGGGACAGGCTGGATCTGAATGATATCATTATTTAGGGGCTGTTTTAAAACTACTGGCACAGCATCGCGGGCTGGCTCGAACGAGGGTCGGGGAGGGCATGGAACGGGACATCGCGACGGACCTCGACGGCGAGTTCGGAAAGACGGCGGTTTGTGTCTTAAATTTTTTAAGAGTACTAGTCTCTTTACTACTCTCCTGGAGGAGTGTGATGGCATCATCGGGAGTGACAAGGTTATGCCTCGGACGGCGTACTGTACTAATGCGCGAGGGTTCGTAACGGGCGGCCGCTGAGATCAGGGGATTACGGTGCTTAATGGCGTTATCGAAGAAACGCTTCGAAAGACGTTTCATAAACTGAAGGACGGTGGGCATTCTAAGGTCTACGTGTAGACGGTCATTACGGACATAAAATGGGGCTCCAGTGACTCTACGTAAGAACCGGTTCTGTAAAGTTTGCATCCTATGGATGAACCTAGGCTTGGTGTGTGCGTACACGACGCAAGCGTACGTCATAATGGGACGGATCATCGCGGAATAAAGGCGCAACTTGCACTTGAGTGACAACTTGCTTTTTGCCGAAATCATAAAATGAAGCCTACCCATAGCAAAGGCAGCTCGGTCGCGAGCTGCTTTGATGTGCGCCGCGAAAGACAGGTGGTTGTCGAGAAGAACTCCTAAGTATTTGGCTTGCTTCTCCCAAGGGATAGGCTTACGTGAACAGAGTAAAGATAAGGGGAGACACGACGGAGCCTTGAGGGACTCCGGCTCTAATGAGGTGGGGGGAAGACAGTGCCTACCCTATGCGACAGCGGAAGGTGCGATCCGACAAAAAGTCTCGTAAGTTGAGCACGAGCCGGTCTGGCACTCCCAGTTTGTACAGCTTATACAACGTGTAACGTTAAATGCGCAAAACCTCAGACACCCCAAATGATTTTTAATTCAATTGACCTAATTCTGAGAAAAAAAATCATTAAAAAAAAACGTAAAGGTTTTATGTGCTGTTTTAGTTTTACTGGAAATTCTAATCGTTTCTTTCTTTCTTTCTTTTTTTCCCGCGTATGAGAAAATTTAAATTGGACGACAAATATTTGTGTTTGTTTTTACCTATTTTAGCGGGTTTGCGCACGTTATGGCTTGACCTATGAACAAAAAGACAGGGCAACATTATTAAAAAAGATTTTTTGAAAAAATGTGGCCTATATTAAAAAGTGGTTCAATTGATTCTGCTCGTTTTTCTGATCAAACTATTTTCAGCTTTTGCGCATTTAACGTTACACGTTGGATAATAAGCCGTTGTGCCAGACTTTGTCGAAAGCCTTTGCTATGTCGAAGAACAACACACCCGTCGTCGCTCCACGCTGGAAGCCAGCGCTCAAGTGCTCTACGATGCGGTGGGCCTGTTGAATGCAAGAGTGTTCGGTTCTGAAGCCGAACTGCTCGTTGGGGATGAGACTCTTAGCCTCGGCGAAGTCTTTGAGTCGCTTATAAATAAGTCTCTCGTAGATTTTTCCAAGTGCGTTCAGGAGACTGATAGGTCTGTAGCTCGAGGGCTCAGACTTGGGTTTGCCTGGCTTGGTGAAACCGATGACAGTGGCCTCTTTCCATATTTGGGGAAACGCGTTGTGGCTCAGGGCGCCATTGAAGATGGCTGCCATTAACACGACGAGCTGAGAGGGGAGGAGTTTAAACAGCCTATTCGTGATTCCGTCGGAGCCGGGTGCTTTCCGCGGTTGAAGCTTATTAATGATAAGATGAATGATCTTGCACTTCGTCAGCTGTGACCGGAGGCAGAGGATCATCAGGGTCTTCTACGGGGGGGAGGGCGACTCTACGTTCGACGAACGCGTTTACCTCATCGAGATGTCGCTTGTCTACTGGTTGAGAGCTGGGGGAGCACTGGGACTCCAGGCTGTCGGCTAGGCATTCGGCCTTCTCAGAGTCGTCGAATGCGACGCTCTTATCGGGTCGGATGAGGGGAGGCATCGACGCCTCTTCGGTGGAGCGCAACTTGCGTTGCAGCTGCCAGAAGGCTAGGTGGGTAGGCTCGAGTTCGCTAAGCGTCTTGTTCCATTCATCTGACCGATGCTCACTAGTGCGCTTCTTTACAGCACGCTGTAAATAACGCTTGTGAGCTTAGTTCGCGTCGCAGGGAAAGTTGCTGTAGGCACGGATGGCCGCGTTCTCCTCAGTTATCCGTTCACGTAAGTCAGCGGGTAGAACCCAGCGTTGATCATTGCTGGGACTTCCCGTGAGCAATCCTTCAGTACGGATTGCACGTGTTCTGTAAACGAGTTGATGGCAGCCGTCGTGTCTGCGACTGAGACTATGTGGTCGGGGATGGCCTCCAGGTGAGGCGACGTGGTGGATTTCAGCTTTTCGCTGACTTTCCTCCAGTCGGTTATCACTTGGGTCGGCGGGGGCTGGCTGGGGTCAGAAGGACCCGTGCGGGGAACTAAGTGCATGAACACTGGTCGATGGTCTGTGGCTCATGTAAAGTCTCGATGGAATGCAACTTAAGGTTGACATTCTTGAGTAGCGCTATATCGAGTACGTCCGGACGTTGGTCGGGATCGTGGGGATAGTTAGTGTGCTCCATAGGAGCGAAGGGATCGAAGTTGGTTAAGAGCGTTTGTACCCTACGGCATTTCATACAAACTTTCAAGTCGTTATTTTCCGAAATGACTGAACAGATTTTAATGAAACTTGGAAGGTCTAAAAAGTTACTAAAAAACATTTTCGATATGTCTTTTAGAAATGAAGATAATTGGAAATTTCTGTTTCTATAGATAGTTAAAAATCGGTCTTATTTAGCTGTAACATTATTTTTCGAAGATGTTTTTTAGTAACTTTTTACGACTTTTTAAAATAAATTACTTATGTACTAAGTAATTTTAATGTTTGTTAGTGCTTTGCTTGTCTAATTTTCGGAAGAATTTCATCAACCAAACTCGACCGTACCACTTTTATTGATGCAAATAGATTAAATTAAAAATAACAAATCAGCTTTTTTTAAAAAAATGTTGAAAACTTTGAGTAAAGTTTAATTTTAGGAGGGTTCACTTCGGTAACCGGTTCGTTATAATCGGTTAGTCATAATTTAGAGACAAAACGTTTTTTATAATTAATATTAGGAATAAAAAAAAACACATCTGGCAACCTGCTTTAAAATTTTATCATCGCCATCTGAATCAATTTGTTCTAAACGATAAGATAACACCAACTGATATTCTTGTCTATCATGGAAGGCAATTCGTTATCTTAGAGAGAATATCTAAACAAACGTTATTCAATCAAGTATATCACAGAAAATATTCCAGACATAATATCTATTTTTCCATAGAGTTAGAAGTGTCCAATGAAACATTAAAACATGTTTGTAATATCTTATTTTTATGATTATGATATTGATAACTTAACTTATTAATTTAAATGCTTAAAATATTTTTTCAAAATTCGTATAAATGAGAGAGAGAGGAAAAACAAAGAAAAGATGGATGGATTGCGTGAAAAATGATACGAAGTAAAAAGGAGTAAATGATAGCATGACGAATGACAGAGGAGAATGGAGGAAAGAGACGTGTTGCACTGTCCCCAAATAAAATGGGACAAGGGCAGGAAGAGGTTGATGATAGAATATATGTATAAATTGTAGTACAAACTGAACTTCAGCTATGGGCAATAAATTAACTTTTCAAGAATCACATATTTGTTTCTCTGGATGCTTTAAGTACGCGCTTTCCTTAACAATAATTAGCATCATTTACAAAAGTAAAACTTTCACGATGCTAATTATTGGTAGTCAGTCACATAGGTATGTATACAATATAGTGCTAAGTACTAAAAAAACTTGTTAATATCTAAAATGCAATGATAGTTGTGAGACAAGCAAATCTTTATTTGCTTGTCTCACAACTATCATTGCATTTAATTAATAATTTAATCATTATAAATATTTAATTAATAATTTAATCATTATAAAACATAATTAAACACCTTTCATGTGAGATACCATGTCACCTTTCATTTCATTTAAGATAATAAGGGCATAGACAAAATGACATTCTATCAGCTAGAACGACGCTGGCAAATTGAACAAGGTGATATATGCGAGATACCTGAATTCTGGTGATGATTCCCGATGTCCTCCACTTGCTTGTCCCCTATTGGTGGACAGTGGACTGAACTTACAACTCCCAAATAGCAGCAAAAAAAATTGGTTGTTACTGGGAACAATATTCAAAAGTTGGGTTTGCAATTGGTGGACAGTAAGAATTATTTTTAAACATCGTGCCATCGTCCACCAGTGGGAGACATTGGGGATCATCGTATGCTGGTGTCAATAACGTTGTATAATATTAAATAATAAATAAATTGTTGTTGAAAAACTAAATAGAATAGAATATATTTCGGGAAGCGAAGCTCAGATAGGAGTAGTGGTCACATTTAAATAAACTACTTGGAGGCTTTAGCATAATAATGTCCAATAACTGAGACACAGGCCTCCTCTCTATAAAATTGAAGTGCAATCCACCAAGCGGGTCCCGTACATATTGGTAGAGGGTACAATCATGTCTCCGATTTTGTTCGAGGATTTCTAATGTCAAACTGCCCTGAGTGATGTTGCATTGTATTTTGAATCTTATTCACCGTTCACTATACGACCTTAAGGGCCATTTTCCAGTCACTGGATTTTCTTCGATCGGGGATCGTTCACCTGAAATCACCTTGTCTGCCTTAAAATATGTAGGAAAAAATAAAAATATCTGCAGAGATCTTTTTTGAACAGTAAAGAACGTGCAGCAGCGTTATGTGTGCTTTTGCAACAACCGTACTGCGATCGCCAACCCGCCTGCCAAGCGTGGCGATTATGGCAAAACCCCCCATATGAGCGCATGGCGACACTTTGGGGAGGCCTTTGTCCAAAAGTGGACTTCTTTCGGCTGAAATGATGAGGATGATGATCCTTTTTAAATTTTTGGAAGCAGGTTAAATGGAGTAATAATTTAATTGTAATATTTAGGTTGAGGTTGGACTGGTGTATTACACCATTTTTCATTTCATTACGTTATAACAAAATAATTTAATAATAAGTTACAATTCAATAAATTAGTATATTATGGTATCAACAAAAAAAGTTTAGAATTGAATCTTTTAAGATTAATCCCCGTAATTTCTGATTCTAACAAATCTAGTTCAGTTTGCACCCGGCCATCAGTTAAAAAAACCTCTTCTCTCTACTGATTATCAAGTTCATGGTTAATGAATATTCATTAATTAACAAAACACAATTAATCATCAAAACATTACCATAATTTATTTTTTAATTGAGTAGAACATGCAAGTACAAATTATAGGATTTATAAGTTTATAACGGTACTTCTTTAACTTTACGATGCTTTGATGCGATGATTACATTATTTAAAAGCAATAGTGTGAGCCACTGTGAACTTTCACTTACCGTTTGAAAGAAAGAAATAACACAGACAGACAGATGCATGATCTAATGTAAAAAAACTTTTAATGAAGCTGAATTAAGGCACGTCCAATTTTCCCGTCATCGCGATATTTTTTTGTTATGGACAGTACCTGGAAAGCTTCTAGTTACGAAGATATTAGGGGCCAAAATTCCATTATTTTCACAAGTTTTTTTATTAATCCATCTATTTAATGTTATAATTTTACTTAAATCAAACTCAAACCGTTTATTTCAACTAGACCATTACAGGCACTTTTGAATGTCAAAAAAAGCAGAAAAAACGCAAAGTTATAGTCCCAGACACAAAACATGATAACTTGTGAAAGTACCGTAGTTGCCCATTCTGAAGCGTAGATCTCTATGGAGAAGAATGGGCAAGAAACTCCAGGGATACTCTTTTAAATCAAAATATTGTTACAAAATCTTGGTTACATCATTCATGTTGACAATTACAAATATGCGAGAACGATGTAGAAATACGTGCAAGTTAAGAGCGTCCAGAATAAAAGATAAAAAAAAAACCGGCCAAGTGCGAGTCTTACTCGCACACAGGGTTCCATAGCCCCAAACAATATTTTGAACTGTTATTCATTATTTAGTAGTATTAGTTAGTAAACTTCCACTCAACCGCAAAAGACTACTAAATTGGTTTTTCATAGTATGTTAATGAAAAACAAAGTTACTGCTGCAGTTTGATGAAAAATTCCCATATCTCAAAAACTAAACATCATATCTTATTGAAACCAATTTTCGTTGATAGTTTTTTTTACGTTCTACAATTCTAAATATTTTCAGAATTTTCCTCCTCTTACTTTAGAAATTAGAGGGCCCGGGACACACATTTTACCACTTTGGAAGTGGCTCTAGCGCAAACTATTCAGTTTAGAAAAAAAATATTTTAGATACCTCAGTATCATTTTTGAAGACCTATCCATAGATACCCCACACGTATGGGTATGATTAAAAAGTTTTTATATCTATGTATGGGGAACCCCAAAATTTATGTTTTTTTTTTCTATTTTTGTGTGAAAATCTTAATGCGGTTTACAGAATACATCTACTTACCAAGTTTCAACAGTATAGTTCTTATAGTTTCGGAAAAAAGTGGTTGTGACATACGGACGGACGGACAGACAGACAGACAGACAGACATGACGAATCTATAAGGGTTCCGTTTTTTGCCATTTGGCTACGTAACCCTAAAAAAACAAAAATAGAATACTTTCACGATCCCCGTACTACTCAATACATCCATCAGCACGGTGTATTGAATGCGTTACTTTGAGTCCTAACCGTTCCCGTCCCGTCCTAGTCCTGTTTTTTGTCCGGAACTTTACAACCCAAAAAGTCTTTTCCCAGCAAATAATTTTAGCGTAGTTTGATGTACGGAATTGTACCGTTGACTTGACTTGACGTGACGAATCGTTGACGGCTTCGTACCCTTCACAAAGCCGTTTACACTCCGTATACTGGTTACTTATTTGTAGGTTAGTATCAAACATGTCTGGGTCACTTTCATCCGTTTTTTTTTTTTGTTAACCTGACTCGTTAGTCTAGTACCCCAGTTTTAAAGAAAAGAAAAATAGACTCAATGATTATCATAAATGCAGTCAGATGCATTATAAACTGGTTACTCTTAATATGTTAGTAGGTATCAAACACGATATGTCTGGGTTAGATGCATCTATCTTTTGTTTTTTAGTTGTTTTGTTTAAATGTCTCGTTGGTCTAGTCATCTTAGTGTTCGCAAACGTAACTGCTAAACAAGAGAACTAGTTTGAATGAAATAAAGAAAAAAAAACGCAATCGTATGAATAAAATAACTGCAGTCTGTAGACTGCGTTTTTTAGAAGATAGAGATACTTGTAATGTTGGCTGCCGTATGTTGGAGTCGTATGTTAGCGTCAAACATGTCTGGGTCACTTTCCATCATCAATATTCCAACATCCATCTTTTTATTTTAGTTGTTTTGTTGTTGTGACTGACCTATAAATTCATCGATCACTAGTTCTTTATTAGTGATCGATGTATAAATTGCAAAAAAAACGTAAGACAATTTGAATTTCGCGTGCTACCGTGGCACTTCCTCCATAAGCAAAATAGACGCCATTTTATGGCGGGAAAGTAAACTTTATTGTTTATGGTCAAAATATCGTAGTAGAGAAGTGATTTTTATTTTAATGATGCACTTAAATATTATCTTGATGTAAGTACATGTTAACACAAAAACGTTATCCATTTTTTGTTGTTTCCTCATTATTAGCAATACGAAGATGGCGTGCAATTTATACGTATTTTAAATTGTTACTGACGGATCCGAGAAATGTAATCATCGTTTCATTGGAAATACTTTCGGTAAATGCCAGATATATTGTTACGTGATTTTTGGTACATAATTATTATGAACGTGAAATCATGACATAAAGATTGGAGTAATGTCATTTTGTAACTTAGTTGGTATGTTTGTATGGAACAGAAAAACATATCTAGTAATACACAGTCATGCATTTTATTTATATATATTTATATTAATTATTCTTTCGTTCATTAAACCAATACGACAATGTTGTATAAAAAAAAAACGCTGACAGCTCGGCGGTTGCCCTAAATCAGATAGAAAATCTAACCAAACGAATAGGTAGGTACTGTTGTTTATAACAATCAGATATTGAAGCATTTACGCATTACATAACGTTGCGTGTACCTACGAAGTAAATAAAGGTTAATAAACCTCTGAAAAAGAAAGTAAAAAAAAAAGTTACGTAACTGACGCGACGGTGCTTTCACACACGGCTTCACTTCAAATAAAACCATGTTATAACGTTATTATAATATGGTATATATTTAGAAATTACGTGAGGCATGAACGCCGTGACGGGGCTTCCTGACGCCTTTTACCTAGGCTTAGGTATTACCTAAGTCTAGAACCCAAGGTTGATTTGACCCGGCACTGTCTTATCTCTTAATACCTTTTGTAACCGAAGGTCATTTAAGGTCTTTTTGATAACCGAACTAGTTTAAAATCAGGTGCCAGACAGGTTCCTAGCATTTGAGTTGCCATTAAGTTCAAGATTAAAAAACTTTAAAAACGTTTAATAATTGGTCTTGAAATTTTGCCAAGACTGCTCTCATTGATCTTCATGTAACTGCAAAATTGTGGACTTCAGAAAACTTTAAACAGGAAAATCAATTAAATTAACGTGAAAATGAGATATCAACTTTAAGTAGTACCTAGATATCTAGATATCCATACTAGAAACCAAACATTTTAGGTCTATTATTGACAGAACAATTTTTCCTTGATATCTTAAACTAGAATTTTTGACAACTTTGTGTTGTTTAAAAAAACACCAAAGTGCCATCTTTGGTGATTTAACACTTTCGCTGCTAAGTTCAAATAATACGTTTTTAGGGTTCTGTACCCAAAGGGTCTAAAGGAACCTTAATACTGAGACTTCGCTGTTCGTCTGTCACTAGGCTGTATCTCATGAACCATGATAGTTAGCCAGTTGAAATTTCTACATATTATGTATTTCTGAAAATTTCTAGGAATTATGATTGGCCTTAAATTGAACTGGAAGGCACACATTGAATACCTAAGTAAACGGCTGAGCTCTGCTGCGTACGCCTTATATAAACTGGCCCCAGAGCTAAACACAGATGCATAAGTAACAGCTTATCATGGTCTGGTAGCATCGTTATTGCGCTACGGTATTATATTTTGGGGGAATTCCACAGACAAAGCAATAGCGTTTAAGGCCCAAAAGAGATGCATTCGTGCTATGTTTAATTTGAAATCGACCGACAGCTGTATGCCATTATTTAAAATACACAAATTATTACCTTTACCGTCTTTGTATATTTTTGAAATTGCAGCATTTGTTAGGGTAAATCAATCTTTATTTCCACGACTAGCAGACACCTTCCCCCGTAACAGACGTGACAATACTCAACTGTGTTCGCATACGTCAAAGACTGCATTAATGGGAAAACGCGTTTTCTGTATGGCTCCTAAAATTTATAATAAAATACCAAAGTCATATAAAGCATTGCCAGTAAATTTGTTTAAAAAAAAGGTTCGAGATTTATTAACAGATAAGTGTTATATTATAATATAAATGACTTTTTGAATGACACTATTTGACATATTTTTCTTATTTTGACATTTACATCTATTTGACATTTTTGGATTTATTTATTTTATAATTATGACCTATCAATGTATTACTGACTATTATGTACGTTTTGAAGTGCCTTTGTTATTTCGTTTAATTTTGTAATTTTATTTTGTATTTTTTATTTTGTAAATTTTATAAATTTGTACGCCTTGCGGGTGAAACATGTACGTTCTATTAATATTGTGACATCCTGCATGCTTAATTTGCATGTATACGCTTGTTTAGACAAATAAAATGATCTTTATCCTTATCTTTATCTGTTGCCACTATAACAACAAATATTAAAAAAAAAAATTAAGGGGGCGCCCATAAATTAAAGTGTTTTTTTGCTCGTTTTTATATAAGTATAATGATACGGAACCCTTCGTGTGCGAGTCCGACTCGCACTTGGCCGGTTTTTACTGAGCAAGTCATCTATAGCTACGTATAACGACAACTCAGATGCGGGTTGTGGTCACACGAGCGAATTATTTTTCAACTCATATGCTCGGTGCACTCTGGGTGTCGGACGTTAAGAATAGCACCATCCAATATCTTCCCGTGGGTGTCGTAAGAGGCGACTAAGGGATTTGCCAGAGAATGGGCAGCAGTGTTCACTGTGCTTTTGTAACAACCATGCGATCGCCAACCCGCTTGCCAAGCGTGGCGATTATGGCAAAACCCCCCCTTTGGGGCAGGCCTATGTCCAGCAGTGGACGTCTTTCGGCTGAAATGATGAATGATGATGCTCGGTGCTGAGCTCCGAAAGTGGTGAAGCGTTGGTCGATGTCCAAATGACAGTTTTATCTCAGGTAGCACCTCTATTAATTTGCATAGTTATGGGGCGTTACCACCCAAGGAATTTATCTAGAGAGCTTAGAAAAAGTGACAGTGAAAACATAAAAATGAGCGTTACCGATGATTGAACATTAAAAAACGTATTGTAAAGACAACAACACAACAAATGCAACAAATGTATTGTAAGACAACTTAGAGGTAAAGTTAAATGTTGTTGAAAGAAAGAAAGAAGAAAGAAAATTATTTTTATTTGGCATTAATAACACCTTAAAAATAATTCAAAATAAATGAACAAACAAGACTAATAATGCCAAAAGGGCCTCAGCTCAGCATAATGCCAGATGGCAACACAAGGTGACGCTGATTTTCAGCTGCAGCCCACGAGTGCCATACGCTCGAAAACATAAACAAACACATATTTAAAGTATTTTTTTCCCTGCACAAATTCCAATTGAATTATATTGTTATTTAAATACATAAAGAAACAATAAAAAGTAAAAATTAATAAAATTGGTAAAATTAATTAACGTGTAAAATTTATAAAATACTCTGCCCATTATTAAAAATAACAAAAAGAAAATAATAAAAAGCAAAATGATAAAATCGAAAAGCTAAAAAAAAGATAACAATAATAAAATTAAAATTGATGACATACACTGATAAAACTGTTGCTGATGTAGTTAGGGTTGTTGTGTTTTTGTTCAAAATAGAATAGGCTTTAAAAAGCCATTGTCAATAGCCTAGGCTTCAGGTTGTTCCTCACTGCTATATATATGGTATAGTTTGAACTTTGAAACCGTTTAGGGTTAATAACCCCAGATAACTTCGCGTGTTACTCGAAAAATTTCAAGAAAATAGGGGTTCATTGCCTATGGAGACTTTCGTGAGAAATAATGATTTATTTTTATTTAATGTGATGAAGCCTGGTTGCGTGTAGCCTAACCAATCATTAAAAATGTATCGATACTTTACAAATTTTTTTTCCATTACTTTTTTTCTTCCAACTAGAATTATTTACTATTCCGGTTGAATTTGTGTATAGGTAACTGGCTGGTTCAAAGACCCAGCGGATTCAAACTCGTTCTAGAAATTTTATGTAGACTCAAATGGAAAAAAATAAAGTGGAACTAGGTTCTATTTTTGAATTACTTCAAAGTTAAAGTAAAGTTTCTGTGCTCATAATGATGTACAGAAAACGTGGTAACCTTGTATAGCTGTACATAGATCTTTTGGCGCGTGACATTACTAACCTCGCAATGTTGTTGCGTTTTGCTAACTTGAACGTAAGTCATCGTCTGCTTAGCCTTTTCCTAAACTAACTCAGGGTCGGCTTCCAGTCTAACCGGATGCAGCTGAGTGCCAGTATTTTACATGAAGCGACTGCCTATCTGACCTCCACAACCCAGTAACGGAGTAATACGATACCCTTTGGTAAAACTGGATGTCAGACTTTTTGCTTCTGACTACTCGTAACGACAGTCAAAGATTTATAAATGACAGCCGGGCCAACAGCTTAACGTGCTTTCCGAAGCACGGAGGAAACGCGTGTATGTAATTACGGTCATCCATCCACAGACCAACCTCGGCAAGCACGGCTTAACCTTAAATGTAAACTCGTGCGTCTGTTATTATTAAGTCATGAGCTCCTCCTTATTAACTTGAACGTAAGTAGTAATCAGATATCGTTGATGCTGTAATCAAATCACTTCTTGTTCAAAGTCACAGATCACATGTATTCACTTAGTCACATGAGGCTTGAAATAATATTTCCGGTATAAAATGGCCTCGCTTTGTATAGATTTGCCGTACAATGAGAGATCCGAATTAACTGTTTTTTTATGGCTTGATTGCAGGTCCACGTGCGTACACAAAAATATTATCCTACCCTCATAAACTAAAGGAAATAGGCAACAATTACATGCACTAAGTTGATATTACTGTGGTCATTCGTAAAGGCAGCTAAGGTTTTACATTCACCTTCTTTTTTTTTTTTTTTTGTCGGACGTAAAGAATAGCACCATCCCATATCCTGCCGTGGGTGTCGTAAGAGGCGACTAATTCTCTGTGCTTTTGTAACAACCGTACTGCGATCGGCAACCCGCTTTATGATGCCGATTATGGCAAGACTCCCCTCATGTCAATGTGGCGACACTAGGGGGAGGCCTATGTCCAGCAGTGGACGTTTTTGGGCTAAAATGGTGATGATGAATGATTCATCTTCAACTTGTTATAAGCTTTAATTTAACTGACCGTGTAATTAGTTAGTATGAATGCGTCAAATCATGCAAGTGAATTTTAAACCAGTTCCGCCAACCGATTGAGCTGATATTTTGCAAACACCTTTTGTTATGATGACAATAGATTTTCATGGCAGACATGATCTGATTCTGTCGCCAGAATAGTCTCCTCACCAGAGAACTCCTCAACAGTTAATCGAACGGACACGAAATTTTGTGTACGTATTCAATTTTGATAGACAAAAATGATTTTCTTCTTGTAATGCATTTTAATTAAAGCTTGTATTTTTTCAAAGAATTTTAATTCGATTATTATTTCTGAAACCACCACTAGTTGCATAATTTATAACCACATGACTATTTTACTGTTCTATACTCCACTTTTTGTTTAATATCGACCAGTTTTAATGTTGCAGTCATATTGGTATGGGCAATAGCAGAGTAGCTGCAGACTACGGGCAGATTCTTTTTTACATTATCTGTCAAAGTCGGGTGTCGGTATTCCAGTCAACAATCAGTTTGTACCGGTCTGACCACACCTTCAGTGTGTATACTACCTGGATAGGTAGACAAAGTACTTGTACTGTTACTTGCCTACTTACCCAGTGTAAACCAGCTTCAAAAATGTTTGTCCAAATACGAGAATCACTTGCAAGGAGGTCAAATGGCAGTTTCTCGATAAACCGGAAAAGCGTCAAGTCATGGATCATTTGGTATCACCTTCGAGCAGTGCTGACCTTGATTTGAATGCTGTAGGTAAATTGGGAAGAGTCTGAATCCTAAAATCAAGATATTTAGTACTATAAACTGAACGAGATCAGCTAATCGAAACGCGTTCATGAGCTGTCAGTTTATAGATTCCCTTGATGGCTCTTGATCTTAGTTTACATGTGGTGATTGCGTTTAGTTTCAACGGCCAGATAGATTGCAAAACTTTCATTGCCACCTCTAGTTCTATAAAAACACGCTGCGCGGGTAAGGGGCCTCTGAGAATTTAAAAAATAAATAGAGTCACGCTGAGTTGAATTTAAGTTTTAAGTCTGTCATTATCAGGAGGGCAAAAATGGCTGCTGTAGCAGAATCGTAATAAGAAAATAATACGAATTATATAACACTGGACACGGGAAAAATACCGAGATATAATTATGTTTACTATTTCTTTTTCCCGATCGTCGTTTATCCGTGATAATGGCGCTTGCAACAGCGCCGAAATATCGGGAACTCAAAAGGAGTACCAAAACATGGTAAATTTCCCGTTACCATTATTGTTGATAGTATAAGTGACCATGCCAGTTTAAAAACGTATAAATACGTACGTAGTTTAGATACGTATTAGTATCTATGTAATTTATAGACAATTTCGAAATTAATTACATATTTTCAGATATTGTTTTTGTACCTTATCACAATGTTATCCATTTTAACCCAATGGTTGACTGTTAGAGAATGCCTTGTGGCATTAAGTCCGCACATGTACCACTATTGTACATGACGTTTAAATAAATAAGTAAAATAAATAATAATACGAATTATGTTATAATTCCTAAAATGGACACAAACTGACAATTCATAAGTTTAACGGCGTCTGTGACCATTTTAAGAATTAAAACGTGTTTCATATTAGTATCATATTATGATTCCGCTTAAGCAACCATTTTGGGCCCATTGGCGGGTTTCGGCGATCTGTTTTAGTGTGGGAAACAGATGGAGCTAGATATCCTTCACAAGTTTATACGTCCATATTTTTCCCACACCAAAGCGATTCACCGAATACCGTCAATGTGGCCCTAGCAATAGTAATACTTTTAGGATATCAAACTTGAGCTTTGCCTGAACATTCGTTGGTAAGTATTTCAAAATTTATAATTTCGTAACCCAAACGTACAGAGTACATCATCCCGAAAAAAAAACTGCTGTTTCCTACAAAACGTGCAAACCTACACGGTCAAAATGTGAACAGCTGATAAAAAAAAAATCCCGATGAAAAATTTCTATTTGGGGGGGTGCTTCAAAATAATGTACTGAGTACCTACGTAGTAAGCGTTACCGCGACGGTGTACTACACGCTGTATACATAGGCAAGTACCTTCTAGACAATCAAGCGCCTCCAGCGCTTAACATCTGGTAAGGAAACTGTAATTTTCATCTTTGTTTCTGCCTGTATATCCATAATTACAAAACTAAAGCCAAAAACCGTGTAATGTTTCTTAACTGCAACATTGTCTAGACATATTATCTTAGCTGTAAACTGAGCTAAGCCTAGACACCGTGTCCACTAATTGAATCTAGTTCGTAATGAGCGCAATTTTCTAGAACTTTCTCTTACGTTGCTTTTGTTCATTGCCTGCTGCACTGTTGTCAAGTAGCCTATCCGTACTAATCACTAATATTTACCTATTTGAAATGCTTCGTTGGATTAAGTAAGTATTGAGAAAGCTGAGGTTTCATTGTCTGCTTTTGTATAATTTGTAAAACAGTTAGATAAGACTGATAGAGAATTTTGCTTTGGTGTTTAGTATAATGTCTTCACATGATTGTCTAGTGGCAGTTTCCAAGTGAAGTATCTCAGAACCGTCGGGCTATTGAGCGAACTCTTAGACGTTCGGCTCAGTGACTAAATTTGAAAATGCGACACGCTTAGTCCGACACGGTGTAGCAATTTAATGTAAACTTGTACCAAAAACTCGCAATTGAAAACTATAGCTGTCGCGTACTAACTGTCGCTAAATATCATATCACACGCGTACCATAATAGATCCGTTTATTCACATTCAATTGTTTTGTTTAGTTAAAAAGAGGCGAATACCGTCTTTTTCGTTTTTGTTGATTCTGTATCAATAAGTCTGTTCACTCCCTTCGTGCCGATTGCAAAAACAAAATTATTATTGATTTCCACATGCAGGATTGCAGGCCTCTGTATTCTGATAATAAACATTCCCTTATAAATCGAACCATATGATATGACACTAAAGTTGTCATTAATATTTTTTCAGAGCTAATAAACTACACGCAACCTGTCTACGTCTGGCGGGATGACCCTAACTCCAGGCAGAATACCATCAAGGAGATCATTGAAAGGGCTACTTCCAAAGAGGACTGGCCCCAGGTTAGTACATACTGCTCCGATAGTTTAGCATGGTTCTTAATACTAGAATGACGTTGTCAGGAAATAGTATGGGAAGACAAGATGGCGGCATTCGTTCTGATAAAAGCAACGCGCAGCATTACGTAAATTATAAGTAGGTTATGTGCACGGAAACGTTACGCTGAGGCCTGTTTCGTGCGTTGCGTTGCGTCGTCGCAACGGATCAACGCATTGTATGGCACAGGGCTTAAACACATAAACACGTTACGACGACGCAACGTGCCGCGGCACGGCAACGTGACGTGGAAGTCCACATCACGTTGCCGTGACGTGGAAATCGACGTCGAGCGACGTAAATAATCACGTTACGACAACGCAACGTGCCACGTTGCACGGAAAGTCGTCGTGACGTAAAATCTCACGGTGCACTCCTGCAGCTGTGACTCCCGTTCTCGAAGTGACTCCCGTTATTCATGACTGAAAAATATGGATGGATCCAGTATTTTCTTTGTTTCTGTTTCTTCTTTATCTGTTTAATATTAGCAGGACGAGAACACGTGTAGTGTGGTCCACTTCTCTAAATTAACTGCGGCAATTCTACAAGTGCACCACCGTCAATACGACGTCGTTCAACGTGGCACGTTGCGTCGTCGTAACGTGTTTATGTGTTTGAGCCCACACCTGCGTTGCGCCGACGCATCACGTCGTAACGCTATCGCCTCTCTAGCAGTGGAACACTGTCCGTCGTCGCTAAGGAGCTCCGACAAAGCAGCCTATGACCGTCCCCCCGCTTCATCTGTCGTCCTCCATCAATCCGGAGAAACGTTAACGCAGCGACAACGCAACGTACTAATGGACCATCAGCCCTAAACATTCGCACATAGCGTGGTCATAGCTCACAGTAGACAAACGCCGACATTCCCATGCAAAGTCAAGCTAAGCACACGTGACCTCATTGCTCCACGTGGTCAACTCATTGTTACAGCTTAGCTGTGGGGCTGCTATGTAGCGGGGCTTTTGAGCACTCAAACCACTGCTGAAAGAAGGGCTTAGGCCAGATAGATGATGGTCTACTAAAACCACTAGACAAGTTTTGATTTCTCTCCTCCGGGGGAATGAAGAGAAGAATATCCTTTCCTTAACATGCCAGTTCCATGGAACAACTGGGAGGAAAAAAACAAAAAAAAACCCAGTAGTCTCATAATGGAACTAGAGAATGGAACTACTGGGATACGGCGGATACAATTTGTATTCATAATCCAGAAATATTCAGTCGTACGTAGTTAGTCATAGCTCGTTGTTCCCCAAATAGACACCTTCGGGCGTTTGGTTATAACTAAGCGCTCGAGTAAGGAAGTATGTCTGGAACGGGTTTTATATACCTACATATATAACGCCTATAATCCCTTATGAGATAGGCAGAGTTGTATCTGGTAGTATAACCACAATTCGCCAGTTATCTTGCAAGTCCTGTGTAATGGAGGCGAGGCTACTGCCATCAACCGCGCATGAAGCAAAGACTCCGTGGTTGCTACTGAGAAATTGAAGTCAGAACCTCAGCAGTCGTGGTTGCGACCACCAGATCAACATAACTTACTTGAACTCAACATCATCATCATCATTTCAGGCGAAAGACGTCCACTGCTGGACGTAGGCCGCAGGACGTTTTGCCAAAAACCGCCACGCTTGGCAGGCGGGTAGGCGATCGCAGTACGGTTGTCACAAAAGCACAGATAACGCTGCTGCCCATTCTCTGGCCAGTCCCTTAGTCGCCTCTTACGACACCCACGGGAAGATATGGTATGGTGCTATTCTGTGTTGTTACTTGAACTACTATGGTATTATTCGAAGTAACGTATTTACAGCACCCGGTGGTTTATTCGGCGAACTTTATGTAAGCCACGGATGTTTCCAGAAATGCTCCGGACTATCCTTATACTCGCTCTGCGCTTCAATAATTTACAAACGGTTTAAATAGTGGTATGTCGATTGTCTGTTGTCTGATTGTCTGTTTGATAAATGTATATTTTGGATGTCAAATCAAGAGACACTAATTTTATTGTAGGTTTTCATTTGAGAATTTGAAGTTAAGAACAAATGTGAAACTCTACATTAGCAGTATTCCTTCAGAATTCAAAGCCAAAATGGAGTGTGACAGGTTCTCAAATTCTCAACTTCAAAATTCTCAATTCAGAAACCGGATCTCAGACCACTGACAATTAGTGGTTCGAGCTTGGGTCCTGGTCTACCAGCGCAGGTTCTTCTGCACAGGTAGACCTCAAGTCCACCTGAGATCTACTAGAGTCCTGAGGACATTCTACACGATACAGTCCACCGTATCGTGTAGTATGTCCACCATTAAAATAAGACACACAGGCATTGCTGACAGAGATGACACTCAACAAAGCCGAACGTTTACCGTACCGAGCCATTGCGTGCATTCTAAGCATGATCAGCTTATAACTGACTGAGGGTTAAAGCTGGCCCCTGTAGCTCCAATCTGCCTAGACAGCGTATTTGATCCATCTCGAACACAATGTGAGTGTAGAGCCCTACACAGGATATGCCACACCTTCTTTCTTTTGCCCGTCGTACACAACTCACTGACACTTCAGGAATTGAGTGAGGTCTGTATGGTGTCGGACCTTAAGAATAGTACCATCCCATATCTTCCCGTGGGTGTCGTAAGAGGCGACTAAGAGACTTGCCAGAGAATGGGCAGCAGGGTTCTCTGTGCATTTTGCAACAACCGTACTGCGATCGTCAACCCGCCTGCCAAGCGTGGCGATTATGGCAAAACTCCCCTTTGGGGGAGGCCTATGTCCAGCAGTGGACCTGGTCTTTCGGCTGAAATGAAAAATTATGAATGATGGATCGACAGTGTTGTCCAGTGTCCGTACCATGACGTCTTAAAACATTATTTTTCCATTCCTATTTCAGAGTGGGAAAGAGATAGACCTAGATAGATCTAGACGACCTGTATAGCTCCGTCTCTTTTTCACTCTGGAATAGGAATGGAACAATAATGTTTTAAGACGTCATGGTACGGACGCAGGTCACCACTTACTAGAATCGAGAAGAAGAAGCCTTATGTCTTTTCCGTTTTATCCATTTAAAAATTACGGGTTTTTAAAATTGTATTATATTTAATTTAAAAAATCATTAAATCTCAAATATTTTCATAAAGAATGTGCGCAATATGTAGTATAATGCCGAGCGATGTAGGAGGGGTGACCTGACGCTGCGTGAGCGAGCGTGATCCACCGCCGCTGCCGCCTGTTCGAATGATGATGGAAGATCAGCAGCTGAATATGATTAGTTATTCTTGTGCTCCATTGGTGTTATTGCTAAGTGTGGCGTTCTAGTGTAACATATAAATAAATAAAGTTCCCACTGCTAAAACATGCGCCTCATTTTTGTGAAAGAAAGTTGGCTAAGTGAGCCATAATCAACCAATTCTCCTCTTAAAAATATTTTTGTTTCAACCGTTGATCGTGTCTACTTTCCAGGTCCTCATATTTCCCGAAGGAACTTGCACGAACCGTTCGTGCCTGATCACGTTCAAGCCGGGAGGGTTCTACCCTGGGGTGCCGGTGCAGCCTGTCACCATCCGGTACCCAAACGCGAGGGATACCGTCACTTGGACTTGGGAAGGACCGGGCGCGTGAGTACTTGCTTTCTACAACAGCATTATTTGCTCCTCCTTCTCCTCCTCCTCCTCCTCCTCCTCCTACTCCTCCTCCTCCTCCTCCTCCTCCTGCCTCCTTTTGCCACGTTCATACATTACAATGTATGATCGTGGCCGTAGTAAAAGGAGTGTTTGAGCGATACAATACTTTGTATTGTATAACGGAGCGGTGTCCGTAACTCCACGTCCAAAGCGCGTATTTTGCGTAAGGGAAAATTATTCGATCCACCCTAGTTCGTCGAGAAAAGCCAGCAGCTTCTTGCTGTTGCTGAAGATCTCATGGAGAGAACCTGGGTTACTGAAGTACTTTGCCCCACTTTTCTCTCATTTGTCTCTACCGATCCCGAGATCGGATTGGATTGGAACCTGATCCCGTCGAGTTACATCCACTGATATCGGGATCCGTGGCTACAAGAAAAAGTAAATGTTATTTTTCAAAACTGTTCAGGGTTAACAGAGACAAGAAATAAAGTGTAATAGTTTTCGAAACTGGTTTATTTCTATCTGAAAGAAGTTATAATTCAAAAATCATTACCCCTCAAGTTCATACATTTAATGTATTTTTCCTTTAAACAATAAATTTCAGTCTCAAACTGCTGTGGCTGACGCTGACTCAGGTACACAGTTCGTGTGAAATCGAGTTCCTACCGGTGTACTACCCTAGCGAGGAGGAGAAGAGGGACCCCAAGCTTTATGCCAGGAACGTTCGCGATGTCATGGCTAAGTAAGTTCTCAATATAATCAATTTATCAAATCAGAAATGAGGACATCCGCAAGAGAACCAAGGTTACCGACGTAGCCCGAAGTCTTGCCAAAGAGTGGCAGTGGGCAGAGCACATTGCTCGCAAAACGGATGGGCGATGGGGCCGAAAAGTTCTGGAATGGCGACCGCGAACCGGAAGACGATGCGTTGGAAGGCCTCCCACTAGGTGGTCCGATGACCTGGTGAAGGTTGCGGGGTCCGCTGGATGCGAGTCGCACGGGACCGGTCAATGTGGCGACACTTGGGGGAGGCCCATGTCCAGCAGTGGACATGGACAGTAGCTGAAATGATGATGATGATGATGATAATCTTTTTCGTGTGCGTTATATTGACTCCTACCGAAAGAACAAAAAAAAACATTTCCAAGCAATAATTTTGGGATAGAGTTCCTTAGTTTGATTTACAGAATGCTTCGTTAAAATGAATGATCCCATCCCATGGTCCCAGTTCGAGGTATGATCAATATAACCCATCATAGTGAGTACTCTTCAAAACTCCATGATCTTTAGACACAGCACTAAAATAGGCTTGCTTTAAATCCATGATGGGCGGGGAAGGAGGAAGGTCATGTCCTCCAAAGAGGTTGCACATTGGGTCTGTGTTAGGGATGCATCGAGGATGTCTCATTTGGCCCTATCGATATCCACAGCGGCCAACCTGGGCCCGAAATCGGTTAAGAGGTTTCCAGATTGGTCCCTCAAACTAAATGGCCAAATTCGAACCTATCAGTAATAATGATGAATGATTAAAAAATGGTGAAACGATTTCTCAGCAGCAGAGCTACGGAGTCTGGATAGAGCGCATCATCATCATCATATCAGCCCAAAAGACGTCCACTGCTGGACATAGGCCTCCCCCAAGTGTCGCCACATTGACATTTTGGGGGGTTTTGCCATAATCGCCACGCTTGGCAGGCGGGTTGGCGATCGCAGTACGGTTGTTAAAAAAGCACAGAGAACGCTGCTGCTCGTTCTCTGGCAAGTCCCTTAGTCGCCTCTTACGACACCCACGGGAAGATATGGGGAGATTTGAGCGCGATTGATGGCAATAGGTTCGCCTCCTACTTAAAACATAAATGGCGAAATGTGGGTGTACAACTAGGTACACCTCTGCCTAGTCCTTCGGGGATTTCAGGCGTGATGTTATGTTATCTGCTTTGTGTGATTAAAAAATGATTGATTTTTGTGTACTTTTAGAGCTCTTGGCATTCCTGTCCTCGACTATACTTATGACGACTGTCGGTTGATCGCCCGCGCTAAACAGCTGGGCATTCCTTGCGCAGCCTCCACGAGGGAAGTCAGCGAAATCCGAGCTCAACTAGGGTAAATTTTATAAGAATATCGTGTGTTCTTTAACCGACTTCAAAAGGCAGATGGATTTGTATTCTCTTCTTTATCTTTTAGGGTTCCGTATTCTGTACATCAAAAGGAAAAAACGGAACTCTTTTAGGATCACTTTGTTGTCCGTCGTATCTGACCTGTCGACGAATCTAACGACGTATAATTATGGAAATCGGTTCATCCGTTTAGTGTTTTTTATTATTATATGTTGGCAACACCAACAGAGTTTTTTATACTTGCAACATTGCTTTGGTTGTGTCAGGATCGTAAAAATACACGCGAGTTGTTTGTCCTACATAAAATACGTTAAAAAAACCCTGTCCGATCCGCCCCATCGGTGAGGGTGTTATTAGGTATCCAGATTAGATTCTATTTAAGTAGTCCTTTTTGTTTAACAAATAAAAAAAATAAAAAAAATGTAGTAAAATGAGGAAATTGACATGGCAACACAGGATAACACTCCAATCACTTCTGAGGTAGTGACGTCATATATGTAGAAACAACTGACGATCGAACATACTAATGCCAAAGATGGTGTTATCACGTTTTAAAAGTTTGTTAGATTATTTAATGGCGGTGGAAATGGCGGTAATTTGGGCATAAAAAAGTTTTTCATAAATATTTTACGTTTTTTTATTTTATTTTGGTAATGTCATTGGTATACCTATACGCCCCTTTCGGATCGGAAGGTTTTTTTTTGCATATTGTATATTAATGTATTATTTTGAAAAGAAATAAGAGTTTGCATTGCCAGTTGCCACACACCCTGCAATAATATACAGTCCTACTCATTAAGAAAATCGATACTAAAAGAAGAAATTATGTCCCTTTCAGGTTTTCAATCGTTTCATTGTTTTGCCTGTATTTTAATTATTGTTCCTAAGTTGGAAGAATAACCTGAATGTTATATAACCCAACCATTATCCTCCAGCTTGGAGCGGTCTCAGCTGGAACTGCACCTAGCAGCTGCGGGCCTGCAGGAGCGCGCGCGCTGGCTGAGCGGCGAGGAGCTCGCGCGGCGCCTGGGCGTGCCCCTGGAGCCGCGCACGCAGAGGCTCGTCGACATATTCATGCAGGTTGGTAGCTCTTGTGCCTAGCTGTGACGTCACGAGGGCGGGGGGGAGGGAAGCAGCTGCCCCCTCTGGCCCCCTCCTAAGCCCCTTAGCAAAGCGGCACCACTGACGATGCCGCAAAAGTGGCAAAGTAGTGGAATCGGATTCCAATTAAAAGCCAAACCAAAACTGATGCTTTTTAAAACGGTTTTATTTAGCTTCCCCTGTTTGTTGTTATATTTCTACAAGTGTAAAATTTCGTTACATCCCGCTAAAAAGACACCCTGACTCCATACATGTTTGTCAATGGCCTTTAATTGAACCATCCACATGAAGAAGTCTAAAGGAGATTTTTTATTCGCTCACCAAGAGGTGGGTATCCCGGACCCTCATTGCATTGGATGTTTTGATCTATAGCTACGCCTTAAGGGATATCAACAATATATAGTCCTCCTTACCGTTTTAGGTCACGGCGGCCAATCTTGGTGGAGATTAGCTATCGGCCACTCTTAATATTCTGATGGGACGGTAATCCGATACGACCCGAGAGAGATCAAGATTTGACGGCACGGTTGGCGCAGTGGTTGAGCAATCGACTGCTGCGCTGAGGGTCCAGGGTTCAATCCCCGCACGGAAAAAATATTTGTATTTTAGTTGTTTCGGGTCTAGCTGTTTGTGTATGTGAGTTTAAATGTTTGTAAACGCAACCACGATACTGCCCTGTTGGTCTCGTACAACGGGGCAGTCTTTAGCATCTACAATAACGTTGATGCAAAAGTCAAGAATATCTGATCAAGAGATATCATAATGCTGTTAGCAAGCTAATGTCAATTCTGTTGAAAGTGGATGCAAGAACACGAAGAGTTTTGAGAGCGATGGTCACTTGTCCAGGACCTCTGGTATGAACCGCGAGACATAAGAATAAAGATAAACTTTGAACTAGAATGAAAATTGTATTTACAGCGGTCGAGTGGTTTGGTGTACTTCCCTGACTATCTGCTGCATGCAGCGTTCCTGTCGCTGCAACACGCGCCCTTAACGCAACTTCTGTCCGTCGCATTCAAGGTATAAATAGCTGTCATTTTATATGTATTTCTGTTTAATTAGCTAGCGTTGGAGAGAGATAAAAGTGGACTTTATATACAGCATGATTTTTTAGTCACCGTCCAAATTTAGACATTTTAATTTTTGGCGAAAACCATTGAATACGTGTTTTTTCTTTTAATATCACTCAATACAAAAATATTGAGATATCATGGACACCGCCGCGCCGTGCGTAGGTACACGCTGGGTAACCTGGCCGCCCCCGCCACATTGAATGTTTGCGCGGCAAGTGTAGTATTTTTAACGTTTAACTTAGTGACTAGGCCGAGCGGATAATTTTTTCGAGAAAATGATTTCATATGAAAATTTCACATATCGATTTTTTTTTCAAAAATGGAGTTAGTGAATGATACATAATGCCTAGAAAAAATTTGGACGGTGGCTAAATAATCTTGCTGTATAGGCTTGGTATATTGCCGATTAAATTTACAATATAGCAACCGTCCCGGACAAACATTAAAATGCGGTCGTCCGTCGCGGTGGTGTCCGAGGAAGCGCGTGTCCGCAGGCGCCGCGCGCAGCTCCCCCCGCTCGCCGATGCCGATGACGCGTAGGTCGGTCACGTCGCGTGCGCGTGCCGCTGTGTTTGTTGGGTGCGATTCCCAACACACACTGTCCCCTCTAGTGGCCGGTGCCTTGTCACTGCAATGCACCGATAAGAGTGAAAGACGACGTAGACGGCGGCAAACAGCAAACGAATTCGACTAACATTGTCGAACCAGTGTTTGGACCTCTTCACGCGAAATTTACAGTTTTGCGTCGAGTCAGCCCTTTGATGATACCTGGATTCAGAGACCAAGCGGCAATCGAAACAATATAGTCATCATCTGCATAGACTTTTTACAACTATGCTGGAGGTGATTACTACACGAAGAGATAACGTAACTTAACTCCGCAAACCAGACTAGTGTTACCAGTGCTAAAAATAAATTGTCAGTCGATCATGCCGATCCGGAAGGAGCATATAGGTATACCAATGACACTACCAAATAAAATGAGAAACATAAAATATTCATGAAAGTGAACATATTTATGAATTTAAAAAACCCGATTTTTGGGAAATGATGGTAACTATTTCCCTAAAATCTAACAAACTTTTTCGTGAGAGCACCATTTTCGGTATTAGTACGTTCGATGGTCAGTTGGTCTTTTTTATGACGTCACTACCTCAGAAGCGACCGGAGAGTTGTCCTGTGTTGCCATGTCAGTTTCCTCATATTACCTACTACAGCTTATTTTTTGTCGTGTTGTTTTCTTACTTGTTATCCAAAAAGAACCACATAAATAGAATCCAATTTCGACACCTACACACCCTCACGGAATGGAAAGTTTAAAAAAAAAAAATATTAGGTAAATTTGTGTGGTATAGTAATTCAGTAATAATAATAAATTCTTCGTCAGTCATTGTTACAAACATCATAAAGTAAAACATACAGACATCGTGTAATTATTATTGTACAATCGAGCTCTTGCAAATAGATTACGATTTTGTTAGTGTTGTACCGTCTGTACTAACTACATTAAAATATCATTGGTTTTGTGTACGTAACTTATGTATGTAACGTTTGCAGCTATACGACAGCAGCCGCACTGGTCGGTTGAGCCTGGCCAACTTCGAGGAGTTGGCGACACGGTGCCTCGGCCTGTGCCAAGAGGATGCACACAACACCTTCCAGCAGGCTGATCTGGATGAGAAGGGATACTTGACCTACGGTAAGCAAAGTTGTTCTGTATGGTGTCGGACGTAAAGAATAGCACCATCCCATATCTCCCCGTGGGTGTCGTAAGAGGCGACTAAGGGACTTTCCAGAGAATGGGCAGCAGCATTCTCTGTGCTTTTGTAACAATCGTACTGCGATCGCCAACCCGCCTGCCAAGCGTGGCGATTATGGCAAAACCCCCCATGTTATGTCAATGTGGCTACACTTGGGGGAGGCCTATGTTCAGCAGTGGACGTCTTTCGGCTGAAATGATGAAGCCAAAGTTCTTGAAGTATATCAACTTTAAAAGTCTACTGGGTCCATACCATAGTCATGTACAGCAACAACAACACTACCAACAGATGCAAAGACGTCATCCGAACGCCAAAAAGAGCGAAAGAGCCAAAATATTTCTTTTTTTGCACAGCGTTGAATGCGTCCCATCTGGATAGACAGATGATCTTAAAAAAGATGACTGGGCCAGACTAGATGTGATGGAGATGGAGAACAGACTGTCATGGCTTGGAAGAGGCCTATGCAATGGACTGTTATATTATGAGATATGCTGTAGAGCTTATGTTCTGTATGGTGTCAGACGTAAAGAATAGCACCATCCCATATCTTCCCGTGGGTGTCGTAAGAGGCGACTAAGGGACTTGCCAGAGAATGGGCAGCAGCGTTCTCTGTGCTTTTGTAACAACCGTACTGCGATCGCCTGCCAAGCGTGGCGATTATGGCAAAACCCCCCCTTATAATGTGGCGTTGTCAGGCCTATGTCTAGCAGTGGACGTTTTTCGGCTGAAATGATGATGATGCTGTAGAGCAGCACCTTATTATTACGACAAAACGACTAAAGTTCAACAAAATTCTCAATATTTTTCAGACGAATTCATATCATACGCGCAGAAGAAGGCTGAGTTTGCGTTTGTATTTGCTTGCGACGCCACACATCAGAAGCCGAAGACTCAGTGAGGGTCACCAGTTCACATTCCAACAGTCTGCAGTCACGTGCCCTAGTGACAGGAACCGCCCCCACCAGGGCAGGGTGGAGAGAAACCGAGAAATGTCGAGAATGTGATTTTTCTACAATCGATTTTGTATATTCCGTTGATGTATTTTGGAGATACCATTCTCCAGCGTGTTGTATTATACTGTTAGGCAAAATCGATTACGTCTGAATACGGACATGGGAATCAGGCTGTGTAGTCTCATTGTTGAACTGGATATTACTCCCCCCCCCCTCTGTTAAAGAAGAAACTAAAAGTAACCAAGCAAAAAAAAAAAATAGAAAATTTCTTCCGGAAAAAAATGTACACGTGCCCTATTTCGTGCCCTATTTGAGGCTTGGCTGGTGTAAAACTTAAAGTTGAAAATCGACAGGTTTATTTTATGACACATTTATTATGAATCGTTGCCAATGTACTCGTAAAATCACCGTTTTATTGGCGTTGTTGAGCTTTATCATAGTACCTAATATTCGGTAATAGACCTACACATGTGCGGACAACTGGCCTACCATGACGTCTTAAAGCAGTATTGTTTTACTCTTACTCCAGTGTGGGAAAGAGACGGAGCTATACAGGATGTCTAGCGCTATCTCTTTCTCACACTGGAAAAGTAGTAAAACAATAATGTTTTAAGACGTCATGGTAGCCCAGCAGGAGGATCTAAAACTAAATAAAAATGAAACTTGGCCCAAAAAGACGTAAATACACCACAACGATGCAAGTTGATGACTAAAGCGCATAAGTGTGGGGATAATGAACTTACCACAGCTAAACAGTCTCACATAGTCTTGCAAATGCAAATCAAATGATCTGCTGGTCCACCATGACGTCTTAAAACATTATTATTTTACTACTCCAGTTTGGGATCCAGTGTGGGAAAGAGATGGCTCTACACATCCTGTATAACTGGAAGCTCCTGTATAGCTCTTTCCCACATTCGAATAAGTAAAACAATACTGCTTTAAGACGTCATGGTAGGCCAGCTAATTGGTTGAATGAATTTTAGCCAATCAGATTATTTGACTTATGTTTAGTTAACACGCGTGGATAGTAAATTATCGTCGTTCCAGAAACCGGGTGTTAACACGGTGACATTCCCAGTTAACATGGCATCGCTTTGCACAGATTTCCTGTACAATGAGAGATCCGCATAAACTGGTTTTGTATAGCTTGATAGGTCGCCCAGCATACCTGCGTGCGTGTTTTTTAATGTATTAACATAATATTTTATGCATTGACATAATATTTGCTCACAATGACGATTTACTCGACTCGAGCTCATATAGAGTAGCCGTTCGTATGTAGATTTGCCTTCAAATGTTCATATTAAGAAAACATCGCTATCAGTAGAATGATCGAGAATATTAAACATCGATCTTCTACACACACACCTCCTCCCACCGTCTCCTTCTTAAACAATGAGAATTAAATACGTTGGAGCGTTGTATAAATCGGGAACTGGAAACTGCAGACAACTGGCTTGTGAATAAAATAAGAATAACTTGTGTGGGGCGAATAACTACTATAAAAAGCTTAAAAAATAAAACACTGCATTTTAAATGTATTTAAATAAGTTTAAAAGTATTTGAACACGCGTAGTGCTAATGCTTCCAATCTAAAGTGTAGTTATTCATCCTTCACAAATGTCTAGTGATATAATAATTTATTTGTGAATAGATTTAGTCTTACGCCTTATTCCATATAGTTATACAACGTGTAACGTTAAATGCGCAAAACCTGAAAATAGTTTGATCAGAATAACGAGCAGAACCACTTTTTAATCTAAGTCACATTTTTTCAAAAAATCTACATTAAAAATGTTGCCCTGTCTATTTGTTCATAGGTCAAGCCATAACGTGTGTGAACCCGCCAAAATAGGTAAACAAACACAAATGTTTGTCGTCCAATTAAAATTTTCTCATACGCGGGAAAAAAAGGAAGAAAGAAAGAAACGATCAGAAACTCCAGTAAAACTAAAATAGCACATAAAACCTTTACGTTTTTTTAAATGATTTTTTTTCTCTCAGAATTAGGTCAATTGAATTAAAAATCATTTGGGGTGTCTGAGGTTTTGCGCATTTAACGTTACACGTTGTATAATGATGTAAGTCAATTATTGGCCGCATGTGTTATTTCTTTAAGTAGTTTTTAGTTTAGAGCCTATTTCACCTAAGAAACCGAACACCATCAGTAGATTGTAGTCCTGTGGTTCTTTCGGCGCGTGGTCAAAGATAAAACTAACTTATTTTTGGCGTTTACCTAAGAATCGTTTCATACAAATAACGCACGGTGGGAAAAATATATGGTTTGACAGAAAGTGAAGCTGTTATGCCTTCCTCTGCGCGACATACGAAACGTGTTTTTTTTTGGAATGAAAATAGTAGCCATTTTGTGCGCCAGATTTTTGTATTTCTGTAGGTATGCCCAGTCCTTAAGCTTTTAAGTCAGTGATGAAGACAGAGACACAGACAGTTCTTGAACGCGATTTAAATGTGCTGATCGTGTTCAGTTTAATTGGTGAAATTTGCCCTTATTGGTCGCGTTTCGTGAAGCCACTACTGTCGGAAAAATCGATAAGTTTAGAGGCAGTTACTTTGTAGCAACATTTTAGTTCAAAAACGTTCATGAACAAGGGAATAGTTTTAAAACGTAAACTTTTTATATTAAAAAAAAATGGCTGACTGCGGCAGTAAAATTCAATTAGCTTAAAATACTTCACGGACAGAGAGCAGCGGTAGCCAAGTGGCGACAGCCCCGACTTACGAGCAGTAAGCTGTAGGTTCTAACTCAGGCAGGCGCATTACTTTGTGTAATTTATTCTAATTACTCTCAAAAGCGGTGAACGAAAACATCGTGAGGAAACCGGCATGTCCTAGAACTAAAAAATTGAAGACATGTGTTCCCAACATTATAGGCTGATGATTAAGTATGATGATGACTTCACGGACAGTATTTAATGACAACAAATAAAATATTTTCAGTAGTAACAAGTGACAAAACATATTACGGGGTCATCGGTCACTGGTAGTGTTTGTAAAGTGTCACTAGCTAATTTAACTTTACCTTATATTAAACAAACAGCCTCGTAGTACCCGCGATCATAATACATTGACATGGTGAACGTGTGTCGAGCCGTGGGACAGAGAACACTTACTATGGAAAAGTATTGTAAGTAGCTCATGTTGTCTCGCTCCCACGTTTTATGACCGCGCCTGCCTCGACCATTAGCGTTCAAAGACATCAGCCTGTGTCAAAACGTGTGGTCATTGTAAGGACGTGGTAAGGACTGTCTAAGTTCTGTATGAGCATTGAGCATCTGATTATTCTTTCGTGATTACAATGTTTGTCCCATGGAGATAGTTGCGCAGTTTGGTGGTCTGTCCTTAAATATGATCACACAAGAAGATCAAAATATTTGTATATAGCGTTATTGTAAGGCATATTGCATTTTATTCTAAAAACATTGTAAATGTAGGTACGCTTAAACTTAGGGTAGGTTAAATACGAATAGTGTGCTTATTTTACTCACAAATATTAAGTAAGCCCATGGTTATTCCGGTTTAAGTAAAAGGGGCGTATCTAGGAGAGGGTACGAGGAAAATAGCCCTTGTTTGTGCCTTTTTTGTTCACTTAGGCAAAAAAATGTTACGATCCCGACTCGCAGTGCAGTGCATCCAACTCAATATAATATATCTATGTATTTGCGGAACTCATCTACCAGCTCCTTGTCTCATGTTACTTGGGGTGGCGCACTCTTCTTTTCTTCCATTCTCCTCTGTCAACCGCCAGGCTATCATTTACTTACTTTCTTTCATATCTTTCCTCACGTACTTATATCAAAACTAGCTGTCCTGCGCAACTTCGTCTGCGTCACATTTTCCCCGTTTTCCCAACATTTTTCATTGCTGCTCCGCTCCTATTAGTCGTAGCGTGATGATATATAGCTTATGTCCTTCCCCAGGTTGAAATCTATCTTCTTGCCAATTTCATTAAGACCCGATCAGCCGTTTAGTCGTGAAAGGGTTACAAACAAACAGAGTGACTTTCGCATTTATAATATTAGTAGAGATTTTCGTTAACAACATTTTATTCTAATAGATTTCGGCATAGTAACGCCTGATTCCATTGAGTTTTCTTTGGCCGGTAAGGCTTATTTCTCTTAATAGTTTTCTCGGATACGCCCCTTTCTCTTACATCGGCATAATCGGTCTCTTCAAGAAATAAAAATGAAGGCCATTTGTAATATGTAATAATTTTAAGAGCGTAGTTCTATCAGTACAAGCTTAAACGACGCTATTGTTAGCGCAATTGAGATTATTTCCGAATATTCTATGTGCAATTTGAATTTATCCGGACCTTATAGTTCTTCCTTTAGATTAGTTAATTATTCCATATTAATAAGTGTAAGTGTATTGCGAATAAAAGGAATTGTTTTTTAATAGTTATGAAGTCAAGGATTTTTTCCTAGTTTTTTTTTTGTTAATAAAACAACTTAGTTTAATATTGAATGAGTTTTTTATTCTGCCATCATCCTGAATTTTCCTGTGTTGGTTAATAAGAGGTCAAGAAGTTACCAACCCGCGCTATTCCCGCGTGCTGGATTATGGTCGACCCCCTTTCATACAGATGAGGCCTGTGCCCCAACAGCTGGAGCTTTTTAGGTTGAAACTATACCCCCTTTGTAGACTACAAAGGGGGTATCGTATTAACGCTAATACTAACTGGGTTGTGGAGGTCAGATAGGCAGTCGCTCTATGTAAAATACTGGTATTCAGCTGCATTCGGTTAGACTGGAAGCCGACCCCAATAAAAATAGGAAGAAGCTTGGTAAATGTGTACAAAATATTAACACATTTTTAAATTTATAACTTTGATATAGTTGTCGTGGCTCTAAAGTCGGGCAGTCTTAAGAGACGAGCTGACATGTGACTAGACACAAATGTCTGCCACATGCCGGACAAACTGTGTCGATCAAAAGTGAAGCCAAAGACGGAGGAGTAAATGACAACGAAAAAGGTTTTTATAAACTTGCGTATAGTTTTTTTTTTGCTTTGAATAATCACGCGACCAGCTTTTATGAAAACTATAGTTGTTTTCGTTTTCATTTGTTCAACGGCTTATTTCCAGTGCATTTCAATAAAAAAAATTGAAATAATAAGGAAAATCAGTCAAGGAAACTTTCCAGGAAAATTAGTGAGAGAAATATACTATCGAGCTTACAAAATACCGCCCGGCATTTGGTATGATCTATAATATCTTTCGGCCCTAATGCCTGAGAACCCGCTTTTCAACCATTGTGCCCTAAAAACAATGCCAAACGATGCCGAGACATTGACGCTCGCAAAAACAATTGTTCCAGGAATTCGATTAACCAAAGGCATGCATAACCAACCGAGTCTACTAGACCGGGTATGAAACACCGAAATCGGACGAAAGTCTACGAGGTCGGGGACACGGTGGTAGGTACGCTGTAAGTAGAGTTGGGCAGGCCATATGGCGACACGCAGAGATGGCCGATGGAGTAAAGTTCTGACCTAATGATGGCCAAGGTTGGCCCAAAGAAACCAAGACCATCCAATAGCGCGGTGTGTTGACGATTTCGTCGAAGTCGCAGGAAACATGAATGAGGCACGCATTTATATAGAACCGAGAAGGATGGCAGAAGATAAGGGAAGCCTATGAGTAGTGGCTGATTCCAGGCTAACATGATGATCATTCACACATAGTTATAAATAGCGGGTGCTACTAATTATAAAATTTCGATCGTGTGAAAGAAACTTCAGTTGGGAAGAAAGATCAATTATCATGTTGATGCTGGAAGATATCTTCGTCCGTTAGGTCATTGTCATGCTTATACTTCTCCAAGGCAACAGGATCTTCCAATAATACCCTGAGTTGGGCTGCTGTTAAATTTACTTTCGAACTACTCTTCGATCTCTTACCCCCCCCTTCGCGCTCTTCGACTTCCTGTACCGCGAATAATTTCTCGATGATGTCGCCAATATCAATATTGCACGCCAATATCTTCTCATACAGTATAAGATACCAAATAAAATGTGTTTTATAAGGGAAACCTTTCTGTTGAGCTAATAGACTTTCCATTTTGCTTAACAATGCTGCTGCCGCACCGTACAGCAATGCGACTTTGTAAGCAGCGACTTTGGCATATTTTTGTCTATAACGTCTAGTAGAGTTAACCTTTTCTTGTGTCATGTAAATGGTTTGCTTCATTAAGTCGATTGATTTGTCGATGATGTACGGATGCCATGTATAGTGTTCATCTCTAGGGTGTATTTTGTAGCGTCGAGTGTTGGCGATTTGCATTTCCATCTCGTGCTTCCTTTTGGCAAAGCTAATAATTCTCCTGACGCTATCTACGTCAAGTATGCTGATGTCAAGGTTGTCTCCTGCAGAACCAGTGGTTTTTGCGTCTTTGTTTTCGTTTGGTTCTCCCAGGATGAAGTCGAAGAGGGCGTTGTTGCTGTAGCTATCGCCGAGGAACTTGGACAGCAGATCGTCGAGAATGTCGGCGTGTGGGATTGGATGCCCGGGGGTAGCCCTCACGCATAGTGATGTTCTTATGTCTGAAATACAATTTAGTTCATAATTTTAGCTACCAGCAGTGGTCATATCTTAACAAAACCAGTAACCAGTAGAAATAATAATGTACTTATGCACATCATCACACTAACTTTTTTCTACAATCCATATTATATGCTTTTATTTTTGTTTAATAAGATACTTAAAGCCTCGTATTCACTAAGCAACATTTGGCGCGCGACATGCTGCACAACATCTTGCTCAATATGTTGAAAGTTAGCGCGGAACTTTTGTTTGGCAACGTTGTCTGTCTATACATGATCAGTCGTCGACAACATGTCGGCAGAGAAAATAGTGTTAATTTCAGCGGCGGTGTTTATAATTTCATCGAAAAATCATCAAAAAGTAAAAAAAAAAAAAAATTTGAAGTTACTAATTTAATTGATGATGTCGTCACGTCCTGTCAAACGTTGCTTAGTTCTAATCGTGCTCCCCTGTTTTCAACTACATGTTGCACGGAAACAAACAACAAGCGGCGCGTCATATTGCGCGACCGTTGGCAATGTCACTCGTATTGTGCAACGCTTCCGATCATGTGTTGTGCGTCAATGGTTGCCTAGTGGATACGAGGCTTTATGTTTTACTATAGTACACCATTGAACTATTAGTATATCATTCATTATGTTGCAGTAAGTTTATATTTTATTTCATTTTCATATTTTGTTTTAACAATATACAGTAATTTCTAAAATAAACATTATTACTAAAAAAGAAGAAACATATGCATAAAAAAAACGTATAGTTAAATATGGAGTCCCGCAAGGGAGCGTATTGAGTCCTTTGTTATTCATTATCTCTTTAAATGACCTGACCATTAGTAGCTAATTATCCAGAATCCCTTTTTGCCGATGACAGTACAGACACTATTCATTCTATAAATAAAGATAGGTATGAACATGAAATTAATAGTACAACCAATTCAATAATTAACTGGTTAGATAGCAATAATTTAAAAATCAATCTTGAAAAAACAAAAATTATGTTTTTCAGTCAACGTTTGGAAGCACTAAATATTAATGCTCAACACAAATTAACCGTTATGAAAAAGGTAGACACGGCTAAATTTTTAGGTATAACCATTGACAAACGTCTGAACTGGAAAGCTCACACAGAAGAATTAAATAAAAAGTATGTTCTTCTGCCTATGCTCTCTATTAATTAAAACCTATTATAAGTACCAATGCGCTTATAACTGCCTACCATGGTATTGTCGGCTCCTTGTTGAGGTTTGGAGTTATATTTTGGGGAAACTCTACTAATAAAGAAATAATTTTTAAGTCACAAAAATGGTGTATTAAACCAAACATTTGGTGTTTGGTTTGAAAATAACTGATAGTTGCAAACAGTATTTTCTAAACTAATATTATAAAGAGGAAAGATTTGATTGTTTGTTTGTTTGTATGTTTGTTTGTTTGCATTGAATAGGCTCCGAAACTACTGGTCCGATTTGAAAAATTCTTTCAGTGTTAGATAGCCCATTTATCGAGGAAGGCTATAGACTATATATCATCATGCTACGACCAATAGGAGTGGAGCAGCAATGAAAAATGTTGCCAAAACGGGGAAAATGTGACGCAAACGAAGTTGCGCCGGACAGCTAGTATTAAATATAACATTTTGAGTCTGCCTTCCTTATTTATTTATGAAATAGCTATTTTTATACAAACCAATCCTAACTTATTTAAGAAACTGTCAGACGTTTGTATTCGTAATCGACGGGATATTAATAAACTATGCGTACCAAGATCAACCACGGCATTGATGCGTAAAAGTATTTTTTGTATAGCACCAATCATTTATAATAAAATCCCAAAACTTATTAGGCAAATGCCGACGGCTCTGTTTAAAATACATTTAAAAAAATACCTTTTATCCAAGTGCTATTATACCATATCAGATTTTTTAAATGAACGCAATTAATTAAATAGATTTCTATAATTACGACATTCTTCACAATTTGAGTCTCAAATCTGTAAAAATAATACTTTATTTTATTTTTAATTAGCATTAGTAATATCTTTTTTTTTAAATTTCATAGTTTGCTGTGTAGACTCAAGTTTTTTTATTTCTTATTTGTTTTTTGGTTGGAAACCAAAAAATATGTTATTTTGTACGCCTTACATGGCAAAACATGCAGATCTTCCTGTTTATTTTAAGACCTTGCACATATTATTTGATGTATACTCATATTTTACAATAAAAATACAATACAATACAATATGTTTAAATGCCCAACTAATTAATTTAAAAGGTACTTGTACCAACTTTAGTATTTCGACTTATTTTTGCTATAATTTTATGAAATGTTATATCTAAATAATACTCAGTTATGTTATATCTAACAAGGCTCTGTATGGTATGGGACGTAAAGAATAGCACCATCCCATATTTTCCCGTGGGTGTCGTAAGAGACGATTAAGGGATTTGCCAGAGAATGGGCAGCAGCGTTCTCTGTCTTTTTGTAACAACCGTACTGAGATCGCAACCCGCCTGCCAAGCGTGGCAATTATGGCAAATCCCCCCAAAATGTCAATGTGGCGACACTTGGGGGAAGCCTATGTTCAGCAGTGGACGTCTTTGGGGCTGAAATGATGATGATAATGATGTTATATCTAAGCCGGAGAGGTGGCTGTACGTCAGGAGCTTCCTACTTCAGACACCTTTTTCTATATAAGATTGTGCATATGTGAACCAGCGCTTGTTATACCTGATGTCGAAATAAATAAAGATTTATAATTAGTATAAGTTGGTCTATTTTTCTAATGAAACTCGAAACTTACAACCAATAAAACAACTCAATAACTTGATGATCTTTTCGCCGTTCCCAGAGAATAAAATGATAACCGCCACTATCATAGTTTTAGTGTTGTCATTTTGGGGATCTGTGGGTGGTATGATAATACATCTGCTCAGGTTTTTTGGTAATTTTTATACTGTTATTTACGAAGTTACGAAATTGTTCAGGCTCCGATAAAGGGGCGCTTTATAGCAGAATTATTTTTATTTTACTTAATCATCTGTCTAACCTTTTCCCGAACTATCTTGGGGTCGGCTTCCAGTCTAACCGGATGCAGCTAAGTACCAGTTTTTTACATGAAGCGACTGCCTATCTGACCTCAACAACCCAGTAACATCCAGTCTTACCAAGGGGTATCGTATTACACGATACCCCTTGGTAAGACTGGATGTCAGACTTTTAGCTTCTGACTACTCGTAACGACCGTCAAAGATCTACAAATGACAGCCGGGACCAACGGCTTAACGTGTTTTTAGTGGCACGGAGGAAACTCGGTATGTAATAATGGTCACCCATCTACAGACCAACCTCGGCACGGCTTAACTTTTAAGATCGACCTGGGCGGCTGTTATTATTTAGCCACGAGCTCTTCCTTTTATTTTACTTCATGAACATTAATAATTGTATGGCCTATTTTTATAAAAGGGACCAGTATTTTTAATGAAAAGTAAAGTTGAACTTATAACGCGTAGTTGTTACGCTTAGTTAGTGAAAACCCTTATTCTGGGTAAGCTCGTTTCATCGTCGAGTTTGTCTCTGTCATCTCTGACCTAGACTAGAGACAAGACAAGAGCAAACCCATCTTAAATAATAGGTAATAAAAGACTTACGTGTTATTGTAATTATTATAAGCAACAGCATTTTAATCGTCAGAAATCATTGGAAAATTAAATAAAGTGTTTCTAGACTAGCTAGTACTTTTATAATATTTTTAAAAGGCAACCGCCTGTTAACAACCGCAACCCGCAAAAAATTTAATGTTTGTTCTTACCGTATAGGTACCTATTGTTAATTGCAATTATTAATAACCGGTAATAACGAGTTGTAACTAGTTAAAAATGTGTTATAAAGATTATTTTTACCGCTAATAACAAGTTGGAACTAGTTAATACTGCGCTATAAACATTATTTTCAAAAACGGAGGAGGTCCTCAATTGGGTTGTATGTTTTTTTGTATGTTTGTTACCTCATATCTCCGTCATTTATGAACCGATTTGAAATCTTTTTATATGTGAAAGGATTTAATTGAACCGATTTTGATCAAATTTCTATGGACGTCCCATTGAAATTTTATCAAAATCGGTTCAATTATTTTTTTTTTTTTTAAATCAAAGTTGCTAAGACGCCATGGCGACGTCGCCAGCGGCGCAGGCCTGGCTAATTCTGGCGTCCGAAGGTCGCCATTTCGAGTGGCCATGGCGTTTTCACAGTCAGTTCGTTTACGTCTTCAGGAATGGACGTAGAAGAAATCGCACTTCTTTGTTATGTAGGTACGTAGCAGAAAAATGGAAAAAGAAAAGAAGAAAAAGGGAATCTATGGGTTTATCCTTTTGTTATTAGATCGAAGCCGAAGTGGTGTTTTCGTTTTTCACCGTCCAAATGGCTGCTGATGGCTAATAAGTGAGCGAGGTGCAGTTTACACGTGTACAGTTTTCAAAGGAGTTAAGTAACCAGATTCTCATACTACTACTATGAGAAACTGGTTACTGATCTCCTTTAGAGACTGTACATTATAGTGGCACCGTCGCCCGGCCTCCAGAGTATACAGAAGCCACGGTTTGGCGACGACGCCAATTTGCAAGCGTGGCCACGAGCTACAGTTCCCTAGTTGGCTTCTGGATACTCTTCTTCTAGTCCTTGTTTATGGGATAGTTATTCAAATGATTACATACATATACATATACAGATACATGCAGTAAGTCATTTCATTTTGCGTGCCTGTCTATCCCGGAAATTCCGCTTGACTCCGAAGCTTATTGTAAATGGAAGTGTTCGGGTTGTATGAGTACCAATACGGATGACTCTAAAAATGAGAGTACTCCAAATCGAGTCTCCAATACAAGAGGAAACAAGAGACTCGCCTTGAACTCTCCCCCCCAATCGATACCTGTAACCACGGAGGACGTACGTACCATCGTCCAAGAAGTTATAAAGGCGGAGTTTGCTTCCATGCTTCAGCAAATCAATATAACCATACTCAACGTCGTCAACAAGGAACTTGAACCTATAAAACAAGATATTAGAGAGCTGTCAACTTCATTGAATTTTCATACACAGGAGTTTGAAGAGTACCAATCGGATCATAAGGCATTAAAAAATGCTATGAAAAACTTAACGGAAGAAAATAATTATTTAAAAAATTCAATGGCGGACTTAAACGTCCGCATAAATTACTTGGAACAACAAACTCGTTCAAATAACCTAGAACTGCAATGTCTACCCGAAAATAAACAGGAGAACCTTCATACCGTCGTTAAGCAGCTGGCATCTGTTGTCGGATGCGTGCTAGGCGACAACGAAATTCTTCACTGCACCCGCGTAGCTAAACTCCAAACTTCTAATACCCGCCCGCGATCCATCGTTGTCCAGTTGGCTTCTCCAAGAATTCGCGACAACCTCCTGGCCTCGGTTATCAATTACAATAAAAATAAGAAGAATATCGTCGAAAAACTCAACAGTGCAGATCTTGGTATAGCTGGCGACAGAAAGCCTGTGTACGTGCTTGAACATTTGTCTCCCTCTAATAAAGCGCTCCATGCTGCCACCAGACTCAAGGCGAAGGATAAAGGGTACAAATTTGTTTGGGTAAGAAACGGCAGGATTTTTGTCAGGAAAACTGCGGAAGATGACCACATACTGATAAAGAACCTTGACTCTTTAAGTAAGTTGTAATAGGTTATTATGCTTTTAATATTTATTTGTAAACTAAAGGTACATGTAATTGTAAAACTTCTATTTTTTTCATTCGATAATTTGCACATATTGTATCAAAACTGCAGAGGTTTGCGAACAAAAACACATATCGTATATCGGAATGTATGTTGTAATAACTACGATGTTATAATTCTTTCAGAGACTTGGCTTAACAGTTCCGTCCTAAGCAGTGAGCTATTCGACGATAGATACGTGGTCTACAGAAGGGATAGAGAAAGCACTTTTCAACCTAGTGGCAAAGAGGGCGGGGGTGTATTGATAGCTGTTAGAAACAAAATCAATTCTAAACGCGCTGTGTATCTTGAGAGTAGTTGTGAGGACCTTTGGGTCATCCTGGAACTTCCTGTGGCCAAATCTTTTCGACGAATGGCTCTTTGTGCGGTATACCTGCCTCCACCCGTGCGCATGACTCTTTTAGAAAATTTCTTGGACAATTGTAATGCTGCCTTTGAAAAACTTGACGATTCATGCGTATGTGTCATTGGCGATTTCAATTTAGGCAATATTGACTGGAAAATAGTCAATAATTCTAATAATAGCCTCAAGCTACCCAATACTTGCGAAGCATTATTAGATTTTGCGCATGTTAATAAGCTCGATCAATTTAACTACGTAAATAACACCTCAGGTCGCATACTTGATCTTGTACTGTGTAATAATCATCTGTGTAATGTGAGCCAAAGTGTTGGTTCGCTATGTAATATCGACCAACACCATCCACCCTTAGACATAAGCATTTATTTAAATGAGAAACCGAAACTACTTTATAATATTGTCAGTGGAATGCCTAATTTCCGTAAATCAAATTACATACCACTTCGCGAATACTTGAAGGAACTCAACTGGGAGGAATTATTTGAGGGACAGCATGACGTCAATGGGATGGTGCATGTGTTTTACGATATTATTAATACAGCAATACAAAGATTTATATCTAAAAAAGTACCCAAGAACAACAAATTTCCACCATGGTTTAACCGGAATCTAATTAAATTGCTAAATTAAAAAAATAGGATCAGAAAACGTTACAACATTTACAAAAACCCATTAGATAAAATTGAGATAAAAATAATCAATAAACGCTGTAACGACCTTGAAACTGTTTGCTATAACAACTACATAAAGAACTTAGAAGACGAAATCACCAATAACCCCAAATTATTTTGGACTTATATAAAAACCAAACGTGGAGGGTCAGGCACGTATCCTATGTCTATGACTGATGGTATTTCTACGTCATCTGATGGAACCGAAATATGCGAGATTTTTGCATCTTACTTTTCTTCTATTTATGGCCCTGCTGGGGATGATTGCGTAACTCATAGTAATTCAAACTTGTTTAACATTCAAAATAATAGTTTATGCTTATCAAATCCAGTTATTAATAGTGAGGCCTTGTTTATGAAGTTAAAAAACTTAGACTGCAACAAAGGCGCCGGTCCTGATGGAATACCACCTATATTTCTTCGAGAGTGTGCTGCCGAGCTTGTTTCACCACTTCTAATAATCTTTAATAAGTCTTTGGCTAGTGGAGTTTTTCCTTCGAAGTGGAAGATAGCTAAGGTTGTTTCCATCCATAAGTCAAACAATGATGACGTTGTCTCCAACTATAGGCCCATCTCAATTTTGTCAACACTAGCTAAAACTTTTGAGTCTCTGATCTATCCCCATATTCAGAATCACCTTAAGCTGTACTTACGTGAAGAGCAGCATGGTTTCGTAGAGTCTAGATCCACAAGTAGTAACCTCATACTGTTCACTGAATTGTTAACTAAAGCAATCGACTCGGGTTACCAAGCTAATGTAATTTATACAGATTTTAGTAAAGCTTTCGATAAAGTCTCACATGGTATACTAATTAGCAAATTAAAAGCATATGGTATCACCGGATCATTGCTCTCATGGTTGAGCTCGTATCTTGAGGGTAGATCATTCTATGTAGTTGTCAACGGTTTTCAATCAACCTTGCGTCTTATCTCGTCTGGCGTGCCACAGGGATCTCATTTGGGGCCTGTTTTGTTTAATTTTTTCATTAACGATATCCCTGATTGTTTTCGTAGCTGTCATATATTTATGTATGCTGATGACTTAAAGTTTGTCAAAATCGTAAAATCAGAAGAGGATGCCTCTGACTTACAGAATGATCTAGACAGACTTGTGCAATGGTGTCAAACCAATCAGATGCAACTGAATCCTAGTAAATGTCATCACATAGTATTCACGCGAAAACATCACCTAATAGAACACGATTATTACATTGATGGAGTTAAAATTGCGGAACTGGACACAATGAGGGACCTCGGTGTAATGTTTGATCGGAAGTTAACTTTTATTCCTCACATAAATAACATTGTAAAAAAGTCCTCTAAGATGCTGGGCTTTGTTATGAGAAATTGTAAGCAATTCAGGTGTATTAAAACCAAAATGATGCTTTATAATAGTTTAGTTCGAAGCATTTTGGAATATTGTAGCGTTATCTGGCGCCCACATTACTCTGTACACTCGCTGCGTCTTGAACGTATACAAAAGCGTTTTCTTTGGCATCTGGCTTTTTCTAGCGGAATTTCTAAAAAAGTACGTTCTTATAGTAATAGACTGAAACACTTTAGAATGATTTCGCTGGATAAGCGCCGATGCATTAGTGACGCAATGTTTGTGTGCAAAGTGGTGTCCCATAAAATTGACTGTGCGCAAATATTGCACTCTATTAATTTTCGTGCCCCCTCAAGAATTCCTCGCAGTTCAATAACACCTCTGTACCCACCGCAGAGAAGAACGGTTCTAGGCGCCAATTCCCCTATCGCGAGGTTCTGCAAAGTTATTAATAGCTGCAGTGATAAGATCGATTTGCACTTTGACAGTTTGGGCAAATTGAAAGCCAATTTTCATAAATATCTCCCTTAAAAACATTTCATTATACCGCTTGAAATGAAATTTGTATTTTTTGTATTTTTCTTTAATGTTTCTTTTTTAATATTTTTATTTTTATTAGCAATCCTTTATTTTAAGTTTTTAGATACTAGTTACTTAAAACTAGACTAGTTTAATTAAAATTGTATTTTCTTGTACAACTTCATATTGCATGCGGTGTTTACCTTTAAGTGATTGTTGCACTGATGTATATTAATGTTTGCATGTTACTTTAAGCATAAACCAGTGTGAACAATTGTTGGTAGACCAATAAATAAATAAAATAAAATAAAATTATTCCGACTGTATTATAAAAATGGGGTTTAAAAAGGTTGGGACCAAATAGTAAACACATTCAAAGAAAAATTACGAAATGACTGGTTTTTCATTTCGTCTTTTGGCCACGAACAAGAACACTTACTTAGTTCTTTTCTTTCTTGGTCAAGAAAGAAAAGAACTAGGAAAGCAAGTGTTCATATTCGTGTCCCATTCCTGAAGACGTAAACGAACTGACTGTCGAGACACCATGGCCACTCGACATGGCGACCTTCGGATGCCAGAAGTAGCCAGGCCTACGCCACTGGCTACATCGCGATGGCGTCTTTATGGGGCAGAGCTATGGGGCTCATCTGACATAATTACCTAGAATAACTCGTAGAGAAATATTTGATGTCATGAAGACTCCAAAGATCTGGATTTTAACGGGAAATTAGAATATGCCTAAATAATTTAATTTCGTTGGATTTGTATGGTGTGGACGATATCAAGGAAATAAAATTTTAAACAATTCAATTGTGAATTCGTTTTTAGTTTAACCATTTATCATTTAAATTAATTGTTTTCGATGGAATTATGAACAAAATTAAAAGTTTATGCCCCATAAACACCTTATATCACACTTACGGCGGCTCAGAAGTTAGCTGTGAGCATCTCGTTCCGTGTAGGTTCTACAATGATTAGGTTACAATTCAATGTTTAATTCCTAAAATGTATATTGAAATGTGTATTGTATTTAATGAATTAACAATTATTTTTTTAATGAATTTTATTTAAGAAACAAAATATCCATAGACTGTTAGTAACTTAATTTTAAGATAACTTACTATCTAAAGTTAATACCAACTACCCTATGCACAAAATGTTTTACAATCGGAAAGCTAAAGCCCTCTGCTTCTGTTTTCAGGAAGCATTTGCTACTGTCTCGCACTCCTCTGAGTAGCAAAGCAGTTTTCTTGTGAACACCCGCATGAAACCCGTCGGTCAGTTCTCACACATAACAGCCTCTAATTAAATTCCCGAATGGCTAAGCAGAGGTGTATCTAATCGTATACCCACATTTCGCCAGTTATGTAGCGAGTCCCATGTAATACGGGGCGAGCCTATTGCCATCAACCGGGCACAAAATTGAATCCAAACTCCGTGGTTGCTATTGAGAAATTGCTGATGGAATAACCCCATAACAATTTGCACGATCCGAAAATCGTACGACTGTTACGACCACCCGACCAACGAGGAAGACTCACACATACAAATTAACATGTCCACGCGGACAATGTCGCGGGCAACAGCTAGTAATGCATATTTTGAAGCATCCTTTAATATGTAAACCCTGTTTATTATACAGGGTTTACACTGTAGGTACTACGGCTGTGAGAAATCGCGTGTTACATCAACGATGTGTTGCTTACTTTACGTTTTCCGTCATATTTTCTGACCCGTAGTTCAGAGACGAGTTCTTGTCTGGCTGGCGCCCTTAGTGACCACGGCTGGGTTGGCCCCGGTTCTCGGAAACCGGGCCACGGCTGCGTTGGCCCCGGCCACCGTCGGCCGGCAGCCCCCGCCGTTGTCGGCCGGCGGGCTCTAGCATTTGTCGGCCAGCGGGCCCCAGCCATTGTTGGCCGGCGAATCCTCTCCTTATTCTTCGGTCATTATCGTCTGGTGGGTCGGTTGTAGGCGGCCCATCTATGCCCGTCGACGACGCTTGCTTTTCCTTTGCTGCTTTTCGCTTCTCTTTTTGCTCTTCTATAATTTTTTTAAATCTCTTTTTCTGGGTCCGTTGATTGGTTGCAATTCTGTGTGCACCATCCACTTTTATCAGAACCCACCATAAGTAACAAAAGTCTACGTGAAGCCTGGTCACTTTACCGTGAATTATAATTTGAACAGTTGGATGCGAGACGTCTATCGTATCACGACGGCGTGCGTGAGAATAGTATCGCATCATTCTCCTAAAGATCCTGACTATCAGTCGAAAAGCGTATGCAATACGGAAACCAGAATCTGTAGTGCTGTAGTATTTACCTCCTTGCAGTTTCTTTATTTTGTGTCTTGCCATATATAACACCTGAAGCATGAGGTCAAGACATTTCCTCCTTAACCTTTGATGAACAGCTTGCCAATAATTTTTTTTATAATAACTTTCATATCTGATTGATGCTTGTCTTCTCGACGCGTTCACTTTTAGTTCGTCTTTTGCCATAACACCTGCGATTGCATCCATTTTTTTTCTAAACTTGTTTATATTTAGTTTATCGATGTCAACTGATGATATATTAGTGACTATTGCACCAGGTATGTTATCATAATCCAACGATGTTTTTTTAACAAGTGTCGGCAAAACATCACTGAGCTTGGGGAATTCGTCGATAGGAAAATCTATTTCGTCTATCGGTTCATAAAATGGAGAACTATTATGTGCTTTTATTGATTTGTTTAGGTTTTGAACAAAAGGTAAAGAGACTGAAAAAAAACAATATTTTATTTAGAAACAGGAGTTTTCGGATAGATCTGGATGGTGAAACTGTGTGCCCATTTCCATTCTTGGACTCCCCATGGGGACAAATGCTGATTATTGAATATTTAAACTATTAATATGTAGAAATGAAAGGGTGGCGTGATCAAGTTAGACATTTGCTGATTTGTTACTGACAAATTCGTTAGCCTTTACATAATCATAAACTGCCTAGCCTTTTACCAAGTATGTTTTTCGGCTTCCAGTTTAGCTGGATAATGCTGAATACCAGTATTTTATTTATTTTAGTTACTGGGTTAATATGACACAACTTGGTAACACTACTTGTCACTTTCAGGCTTCTGGATACTTCTATACTACTTTTATACGGCTTTTGCCTTACTTAAATTGTATAATAAAAAACTTTAACTTACAAATCAGCACAATAAGTTTCATAATTATGGTACACGGTTGATATTTTATATTTGTTATTCTTTCATTATTTTTTTATAAAACAAATACTGTGGTTAATTTGTAATTGTGTACAGACCGCTTTTGAATAGAAAAGGCGTAACTACGTTTTTAGAAACTATAATCAATAATAGCCTAAAGTGGTAGGTGCGATATGAGATGATCAATTATTTTTTATTGATCATCATTAATATTTACTGCAAATTAATGCGTTATCGATGTATTGTGTTAGTAATAACTAAGGTATTGGTTTCGTTTCCGGGTGGCGACAGCAGCGCCCCCTTGCGTATAGTTAGGCTTTATTACCCTAGGTACCATACAATCATCAAATCAATATACCTACGTTTTCAACACTTTTGTTCGATAACTAGCATTTAGGTTCTTATTACCCCACATTTAGGTTCAAATTTATACATGCAGTACTGCATGTAATACATGCATGCATGCATGCAGTATATAAGGGAAACGGCTATTTTGTTGGTGTGAAAGAGAACGTGGATGCGTTGAATGGTACCAACAAACAGAGACGCAACAATCTAACTTGTATGAACTTTGAACTATTATAAGTTGAACGCTGGGAATCGTCATAGGACCCAAAGAGGTCATAGAACAACATAAAGATATATGTTGTCGTTATTTCGTCTCTCTCACGCGCAGACCGTATGGTATAAGCGCCGCATTCTATCCATATCATAACTTTCATATAAATAATTTTTCATAATATTATTTTGTAGGCAAGTGGAGTTCGACGCATAATTATAGATAAGGGTGAAATGTTTATCAATTTGCGCTGCACTTGAACACTAAGGCATCGTCCTAATAGAACGCGAATGCACGATCATCGCGCGAGTAAGCGATGCGACTGGGCAAAAACTGTGTATACTGGGTATCATCGCGCGAATTGACGACGCGAGCGCGAGCAAGCGAGCGACCGTGGACTAGCGCAGTGGCACGTTCGATACCAACAACCATGGACGTCAGAGACGCTCAATTTTTGCAGTCGGGAAGTATTTGGATGACTTATTGTGCGGGTAGAGATGGAAATGAAAAAAAATAAAAACAAAGTGGGACCCAAAGTGCTTTGTTAAAAATGAGACCAATTCGTGTTGAATTTCACAGTCAATATTTTGACGTACAAGAAGATGAGTCTGCATTTTACTTCTTCTTTGTTTTTATTTTCTGGCCGGTGTGGCAAAGCAAGAGGGGCGCGGGCACAGTGGCCCGCCGACGCAATTATCGCGCGAATTTCAAATAGGACGCCTATTCGTATTCAATATGTTTGATCGCGCGTTCGTATGAACTAAGTTCGTGCGAATAGATTTACAAACATTTGAGTCGCGCGGCCGCGTCGTGCGATTGTCAGTTAGGACACCTATGCGAGTTCAATATGTTTAATCGCGCGGTCGTACGAGTAAAATTCGCGCGTACCTTCGATGATCGCGCATTCGCGTTCTATTAAGACGATGCCTGGTACATGTTATTTTTTATTAGTGTTTGCAACAACGCTAACTAGCTATTGTGGAAACCCGCGATACGCAGCGCAGCAGTCGATCGGTCAACCACTGCGCAAATCTTGTCGTCGAAATGAAAAATTTAAACCTTGGTAATTTTTCAATAAAAAATAAATAAGCCATAAATGTTTTCTTTTATTTCACTGGCATATATTGTGTTCACTGAGTAATCTATACCAATATCTATACCAATATTATAAAGCTGAAGAGTTTGTTTGTTTGCTTGAACGCGCTAATCTCAGGAACTACTGGTCCTCGGTCCGAACTATGGAGCACTCGTGTTTTTTTTATAAGAATCGGCCTGTACCACCACTTCTCACAATAAGTTTGGCTTATAATAGTCTCAATCACGAGTGTCACGGTGCACAAAAGTCAAAAGTAAAAACGTATTCCAAACCAACTACCTTTTAAATTCAAATTAACTTATATACCAAGACACAAATAAGTTTGTATATCCAATACCGGTTTGCTCACGATGTTTTCCTTCACCGTTTTTGAGAGCAGCGGTGATGAAATAAATTACACAAAGTAATGTTAGTACCCTGCCTGGGTTCGAATCCACGGCTTACTGCTCGTAGAACGGAGCTGCCACTACTGGGCCACCGCTGCTCTCTATCTCTATCTATTACATTCAGCAGCATTTTATTTAATAATCTGTTTACTTCGGTGGCAAATGATCTAAAATCGCCGTTGTTTTCTATTGTATGTCATAACAGTTGTCAGTTCTAAAACAGTGGACATAATGCAATATTGCTCATTCTCGATAGTAATTAGCGTAATATTATATAGCCGATGTCCTTCCCCAAGATAAAGCCTTGCCAAATTTAATTATGACCCGATCAGTAGTTTAGTCGCGAAAAGGTAGCAAACAAACAAACACAGACACTTTCACATTTATAATATACTATACATAGTAATGTAGTATAGTATGGAAGTATCGATAAATAAATATTTTATTATCACAAAGTTCAAATAAATTCACTGTATACAGATTGGAATTTTTAATTTATTATTACATAGACAAGTACAATAAGGTATAAGTTTGTTTTTTTATTATGATAGTTCCTAAATTAAGTGATAAAATACTCGCTGCAATATTATTAAGTTATTTATAAGTTAGTTTTAAGTTATTTTGCTGCGCCCTAACAGGGTGATGAACTGTCTAGTTTTAAGCCCAGCTTGTAACTACGATTGTGTACATTTTGCATCAAATAAATAAATAAATAAATAAACAATAGGTTTTAAGTTTTCTTTTTTTTGAGTTCGATTTTATCGTAAGGCGCATCGACGTTAAAGATTCTGCGGATAAGCGCAGCAGTATCGCGCATGTCTACGTCAAAGTGAACAGCGCGCTCATACAGCCGCATCATGGTGTACATGTGCCGGTAATCGCTCCACATATTTTGCCACCCCGCTCCCACCATCTTCAACAGTTCAGTTTTCAACCTTCGCATTCTATTAAACAAGTAACCTATCTTGTATCTCTTATCACCCCTAATTAAATCTCGTTGTAGCAGAGCTTTTCCAACCTCGTAACGACAGTGCAATGCAAATTGCACCATAACCATTGTCAGTTGTTTTCTCTTTACATGCTCTACGTTCTCGTAGTAGTACTCATCATCGGGGTCAGCATAACTAAGCCTTCTCGTGCGGTTCGGCATACTTTTAAATTTTTCCTTATATTCTTTGGTAATGTTTGAATACTTTTCATTGATGACCAAGAAGTCGAGTATGTCGAAGGTATGGTTCGATATGTTGGTTCGGTTGAGCTTGAATGCATCGGGGAAGTCCAGGTCTAGGCCATCGAAGTCGTCTTCGTTGTCGTCAGGTGCCGGAGTGGTGCTGGGTTTCGGCGTCGGCGCCGGCGTCTTGCCACCCTCCGGTTCTTTAAGGAACAGATCCTCCATGGACGCTATATTTCCGAATAGCGTATGATAGACGTCCGGCTCTGCGCCCAACTCCCCATTGCTGTTCGTGATATCTGATAAAAATAATTTCGTCGTTAGCCACGCTAAACTTTGTTATTTTTTTTATAAATAGAGTATGATTTTATATTTTGTTTTTGGGTCACATTCAAAATAATAGTAACTAAGGATAGGAAACGTATATAAATATTATTTGATTGTAACAGAAATGAATCTTCCATGCTGATCTGGGAGCAATAGAAAAACATAGAATGTGTCAGCTGCTTATCATCCCGCGCAAGTCGTAAAAGTCGGCTAAGGGAAACGTTTACTTTACCATCTTTAAGTAAACAGCCAATTTAGGGCATGCGAACTGCCTCAGTATGCAAATGGCCTAAGTTGGACTATTGGCGTTAGAACAGGACGTCAATTAGGGTGGTGAAAGAAAACAATAATGTTATTGTAATCTGCAGCACCCATGAACCGAGTTAGCAGGTTCACTGTTCACCCATCAACCCGCATTGGACAAGCGTGATGGGTTATGTGTCCATTCCCCTCCATAAACATGATGACGAAGAGGAACGATAGGCCCCAAGTGCCCGGCGCCTCCAGCGGCGAGGATGCTGATGACGGTGGGCAGGCTCGCCCTGGAGCATGGGGTGCTAAGAATCCCCGGGTGAGATCGACTTTCCGTTACACGACCCAGGCAAAACATAAACCGGACAATGATAAAACGCTTCACATTCTAACTTATAATACTCGAACTTTACAAACAGAAGATCGCCTACTTGAGCTCGACAATGCATTAAAAGAGATAAATTGGGATATAGTGGGGCTGGCAGAAGTAAGAAGAAACGGAGAAGAAACAATAGAAAGAGAAACCAGCATATTTTATTACTATGGACAGACCGGAGGACTATACGGAGTGGGTTTTTTAGTAGCAAAAAGATGGAAAAACAACATTTTAGAATTTATTTCATATTCAGACCGAATTGCAGTTTTAAAGTTTCAAATTTTAGGTTCGAAAACATTAACCATAGTCCAAGTATACGCCCCTACGTCATCCCACCCTGACGCTGAAATAGAAGAGTTCTACGACCTATTAAATAAAGCGTGCGATGAACAGCGAAGCACCTGGAATATTGTTCTAGGTGACTTCAACGCCAAAATAGGACAAAAGGAAGACATGGACAATGGGCTTATTGTAGGTCCGCATGGCTCAGGAAGACGAAACGAACGTGGATCTCGACTGATCCAATTCGCTTTCGGTCAAAATCTGTGCATAAGCAACTCCTTCTACTATAAGAAAGAACAAAGACGGTGGACATGGATCTCACCAAATAGCGTAACAAAAAATGAAATCGATTATATTCTGTCATCAAATAAACAAATTATACGCAATGTCCAAGTTATAAACCAATTTAAATTTAGTTCAGATCATAGACCCGTACGCGCAGTAATAAAATTAAACATTAAAAGGCAACGCAAAATTTTATTCAAAAATAAAATCAGAAAATTAAGTAAAGAATCCCTTATAACCTGCAAAAAAGAATTTAATCTAGAGTTAAGAAACAGTTTTGATCTATTAAATTTAGAAAATGAAGAAAAAAGTGTGGATTTGCAGTATCAAGAAATTATAAACAGTATAACAAAAGCCAGTAAAGTAGTAAAACAAAATAAACATAGAACTAATAAACTATCCGGTGAAACTAAAAAACTAATAGAGGAGAGGCAGGCTCTAAGTACATTTAACAGAGATTTACAATATAGGTTAAAAGACAAAGAAGTCAAGCGCAACATCAGAAAGGATATACGAGAAAATAATAAAAAACTAGTACAAAATGCATTAGAAAAGAACCGATCACTGAAAATAGCTAAACAAGGAATTGCCAACCAAAAATCGTGGATCACTTGTCTAACAGACAACAGAGGCGTTAAACAATTTAACAGAGATAAGGTTCTAGAAATTTGCACAACATTCTATAAGAATCTTTATTCCGATCCATCAAAAACACAACCCATTTCTAACTATTCATGTTCCGAAAATATACCACCCATATCAGAAGTAGAGGTCCGAGATGCATTAAGCAAACTAAAATATAACCGATCCTGCGGCGAAGATGGTGTCAGCACCGAAGCCCTAAGAATGGGTGAACCATCACTCCTCTTTTACCTAACAAAACTGTTTAACGACATTCTTCGTACCGGTAATCTTCCATCAAATTTTTGCCATTCTAATGTTATACTTCTCCATAAGAAAGGTGATAAATCCGACATCAATAATTATAGGCCAATTAGTTTAATTTCTCATGTTTATAAAACCTTCATCAAAGTCATTGAAAAACGCATAGCTGGCCAGTTAGATCTTAAACAACCTCCAGAACAAGCAGGCTTTCGTCGAGGACTTTCCACCACCGACCACTTACACACCGTTAATCAAATAGTCGAAAAATACCAGGAATATCAAAACTCCTTTGTATCTTGCATTTGTCGACTATTCTAAAGCCTTTGATAGCATCACACATTCTTCAATATTTAATGGCCTTACAAAACAACAGATAGAACCTACCTACATACATCTTTTGCATAATATATACACCCATAGTACAGCTGCCATTAAGTTAGAGAGTTTAGGTCCAAAGTTTGACATTCTCAAGGGAGTCAAACAGGGCGACCCGCTGTCTCCAAAACTGTTCACCAGTACCCTAGAAGAAGTCTTTCAGACGCTGGCAGTCAAATGGGAAGATAAGGGGCTCGTTGTCGGTGAAACAAGGTTGAATAATCTGCGTTTCGCTGATGACATTGTCCTTTTCTCCCATTCAGCCACAGACATAGAGCAAATGCTACAAGATCTTAGCAATGCAAGCCTTGAGGTTGGACTGAAGATGAACATGTCGAAGACCAAGGTCATGACCAACAGCTCCAAGAGGAGCATACACGTAGGTGGGGAGAACATACAATATGTCCAAGAATATATCTACTTGGGCCAAGTAATCTCTTTCCAGGCAAGGCAGGATAAGGAAATTGCAAGACGCACAGAAAATGCCTGGAAGAGTTACTGGTCCATGAAGGAGTATTTCAAGGGCACTCTACCCATGTCTCTGAAGCGAAAGCTAATGGACATGTGTATTCTCCCCATCTTGACCTACGGTGCACAAACTTGGTCTTTGACTAACATCTAAAAGTCCAAACTCAAGGTTTGCCAACGTGCTATGGAGCGCAGTATCTTAGGTGTTAAATTAATAGATCGTGTTCGAAACACTACATTGCGCTCCAAAACACAAATCATTGACGTGGCTCAAAAGGCTGCCCAACTTAAATGGGACTGGGCAGGACATGTCTGTCGCATGCCGAACGAGCTGTGGGCCCGTAAAGCTCAGGATTGGTGCCCTGAAACAGTGACACGGGGTCGCGGCAGACCACGAAGGAGATGGCGGGACGAACTGGGTGTCTTCCTTGATAATTGGAAGGAAGCGGCTCAGAATCGTAACCGTTAGAAGGAATGGAGGGAGGCCTTTGCCCAGCAGTGGGACAATACAGGCTAGCTATAATAATAATAACAGAAATGAATTCCTAGGGCAACTTAGGCACACGTTTTTTTTTTTAAATAAATCATTAAGGATGAGCTTAAAAAAACAAATACAATTTATTCTGCATATATATATACACTATTCCTCCCAACTTATTATAATAAATTAGTGAAACTTCTAGTACAGTAAGGATCTAATTAAAATATCTGAAAGAATAGGATACCATCAAAACTCAAAACATTTATTTTAATTAGACCATTGCAGGCAATTTTGAAAGTCAAAAAAATACCTACATTGCAGTTTACAAGTTAAATAGAAGCTTTTAAAAAACGCGAAGCTACAGTCGCAGTTACAAGGCCTAATAACCTGGGAAAGTACTGTGGTAACACATTCCGAAGCAAAATCTGGGTTACATCATACATGTTGAGAATTACAATATGTGAGAATGATGTAAAAATACGTGCAAGTTAAGAGCATCCAGAGTAAAAGATTAATTAATTAAAATATACCGTGGCAGCTAAGAAGATTATCAGTCACAACTGACAGCGCCCGTTCACGAACATGACGCATGTATCAGCCAGCATTCAACTCAACCATATTGCAGGGAACTAAATGACTCGACACACCCGCCACCATCAGCGAGACATTTGAGTGAGCATGACATTCGCTCAACCGCCAGGGCAAATTCGCGTCAATGAAAGATGTAGGTACTCAGTAAATGGTGGCTTTACAGTACACAGTACTCACACATGCAATGGAATTGTGCTAAGAGTTCCTGAAACAGTTCTCTTAGATAATCGCGCCTACGTAGATTATACATGGCTCTGATGGCTCTTTTCTGCAGAATAAAATATAGACTCGATGTCTGCAGCTCGTGTGAAAATAACTAAAATAAACGAGCTACGCGGTATCTACAGCTGCGGTACCACAGTAAATTGACGGATTTTTCAGCATATGCTGCAGCACTCAGCTATCCTGCAAGAGATGTTAAATGAGGAATTCATTGTAGCCCTGAGTCGAGCCTGATCCCCAACAAAACAGTTTCATTGACAAATTCAAGTTTCTCTTGATTCAGTACTATGTCACAATCACTACATTTGACATTTGGTAGAGTAAATCTAATGCACTTGTTTTTTTCCATTTAATACTAAATTATTAGCGGTAAACCTGTTATGGATCTGCATTAGAGCCTTATTTGCGTCGTCGAGATTTGTGGCACGTGTGTTTATTCTAAATATGAAAGTAGTTGATACTTCAGCAAACAACACCATTGGCGGTTGGTTTTTAAATAAATGGGGACGGTCGTTAATATATACTAAAAAGAGGAAAGGACCCAATACAGAACCTTGTTGTACACCCATTTTTACTTTTAAACACACTGAATTTACACCATTTACTTGTACTTGCTTGCTTGTGTCCATCATTCAAAAAACGATTTTACTAAACTGAGCGCAAGTTTACCTAAACCGTAATGCTCAAGTTTCAAGAGCAAGGTTTCGTGATTTACGCAATCAAATGCCTTTGAGAGGTCACAGAAGATTCCTATGGCGTCTTGTGCCTTTTCCCACGCAGTATATATATATGTTTTAATAAAGTGACAACGGCGTCAGTCGTACAACGTCCTTTGGTGAAGCCATACTGTTTCTCATATAAGATTGTATTGGTGTTAAAGTGGGTGAGCATTTGAATTAAGCATCACCTTTCCAAACACCTTACTGAAAATCGGCAACACCTATACGGGTCTATAGTTATTGGTATCTCTTCTGTCCCCGGATTAGAAATGTGGTATTACTTTGCTGTATTTCATAAGGTCCGGGAAGACTCCTTGGCCAAAACACAATTAAAAATATAGGCTAAGTACGGTGTTATAGTGTCAATAATAACTTGAGAAACTTTAATAGACATTCCCCATAAATATTCGGTTAATTTGATTTAAATTTCCTTAAAAGATTTAATGACTGCTATGGGGTTTATACGCTTAAATTGAAAGTCAAGCGAACTCGGACAAGCTGAAATGTTCGCTTTTAATAAATCAATAGAAAGCAAGGGTGAGAGTTTCAGTAGTTTTAAGTGGGATATTATTAAAGAAATCTACAAATTCTTGCACTACTTCGTTTTTAGACCTTAGAAGACCACGTGAAATCTCTAGTCTGATATTATCACTACCTCTCCATACCGATTCCAGTTCACCTATTTTTAGGTAGGACAATGCTACCACCGCGGAGCCGGGTCAGGTCGCTACGTAAGTACATAATGAATATCCCAAGATCTCGGATTTGTCGGGTTCATGTGCGTAGTAGTAAATTAGTAAATTATTTTTTTAGTTTTTCGTTGTTGTTGTTTAATCGTCAAAGACGTGAGCATTGAATACTTGTATGAAACGGATCCTACGATTGCGTTGTGGTTCCGTTTCATACAATCTGGTCTGATTTGTTTTTTTTTTTAGCCTATAAAATGTTTTTATTAAGCTTAAGTAATCATTTAATCTGTTTGTTTACGAAATTCAAGTCAGTTGTATCTTAACATCATAATAATTTGGTTGGTCATTAAGACAGTAGTATTTATTTATTTAATGAAAAGTAGCTTGTATCACCATTTCAGCCCAAAGGTGGCCACTGCTAGACATAGGCCTCATCAAGTGTCGCCACATTGACATTTTGGAGGGTTTTGCCATAATCGCCACGCTTGGCAGGTGGGTTGCCGATCGCATTACGGTTGTTACAAAAGCACATAGAACGTTGCTGCCCATTCTCTGGCAAGTCCCTTAGTCGCTCCTTACGACACCCACGGGAACATATGGGATGGTGCTATTCTTTACGTCCGACACCATACAGAATAACTTATTGAATGAATAAATATTATTATACTCACAGAGCAATGTAAAAAAAATGTGAAATACAAACATTTCCTGCTGAGTTTAGAGACCAGATGATAATAAAATTCAAATTATTAGTAACCCATTAAAATAAATTGGTATAATTTACGATGTGTCGGTATTAAATAGGTACCTATATAATATTGATAAGAATACTGCGTATACTATATCAAGAGTCTGTAAGAAAAGAAGCGTTTAAAGAATGGCAGGGAAAGGAGAATATAACTAGATTCAATTCTTCCTTGTTTATATAAATGATTTGAATGACCTTCGGTAACAAAATATCATGACAATACACTATTTTCTGATGATAGCACATTAATGATTATTAAATTGATCTAGAATATGACATTAACCAAACAATTTAATAATACACTGGTTTAAACTGAATAATTTAATGATTAACGTTGACAAACCTAAAATAGCGAATTTTACAATACGAACTCGACGTACGGGTACTTTAACGGGAACCTCTCAATTGAAATTGTGTTATAGAACCATGTTTTATAAAATGTGATATGTAATATATTACATCGTGTGGACTAACCATTAGGTTCACTAAAAACACTTATAAACTAGGAAACTAGAGCTAAAGAAAGAAAGGCGCAGGATGATTGTCAGGTAAATGTGTAAAGACGTAGCTGGAATGGTTATTTCGGATGATAAGAAAATTAAGGATAAGTGTAAGGGTACTTTGAAATACTGCAGTGAATGAGGGACTATTGAGAATGGTTAATGAAGTGAGGATTGCAGTAAAGAAATGAAGAATGGTAAGGCATTAGGACCAGACGGAATACCGGTTGAAATGTGGAAGTCATTGTGGATGAACGGTTGGACGTGGTTAGCTTTATTCTTCAATAAACTGTTGCTGGAAGAAGCCGTACCTAACAAATGGTGTAACAGTTCGCTGCTGCCCATTTTTAAAAACAAACGTGGTGAGCTGGATTGCAAAATTTATCTAAACTTCTAAACTAATATTATAAAGAGGAAAGATTTGATTGTTTGTTTGCATTGAATAGGCTCCGAAACTACTGGTCCGATATAAAAAAATCTTTCAGTGTTATATAGCCCATTTATCGAGGAAGGCTATAGGCTACATATCATCACGCTACGACCAATAGGAGTGGAGCAGCAATGAAAAATGTTGCGAAAACGGGGAAAATGTGACGCAAGCGAAGTTGCGCCGGACAGCTAGTAGAGGAATAAAGCTAATGTCACATACTATGAAAGTTTGGGAGAAAGTTTTTGAAAGGCTACTGAGAGAAGAGAGTGAAATATCACGGAACAAATTCGGTTTTATGCCTGGTCGGGGAAGGACGGATGCTATTTTTGCCATCGGCCAGTCGTACGAGGAATACAGAGGTGCACATAAAAACTTGCACATGGTGTTCGTCGACCTCGAAAAGGCATACGACCGGGTACCCCGTCAGGTTCTGTGGTGGGCTCTTAAGGAGAAAGGTGTGCCTGGGAAGTAACTGCAGTTGATCCGTGCGATGTAAGTCCCGTCAAAAAGATAACATGTATAAAAATGCCAAGTCTCAAGTGCAAAACAATTCTTCTACAGTAAAATGTTGTGTTGAGATTTATCGCACGGAAACATAATCATATAATAATAATATAAGTACTATTTTAAATAGACTCAATTTTTTAATTGAAAAGCGCTAACGATATGGTCCAAAAACGATTTTGTTGTGTGTAGAATCTATTGCCGTTTGCGATTGCAAAGTCATCCTATTTATTTACAGAAATTACATTGGTTCTCACAATTTTTTACAGTAGAAGAACTGCTTTGCGAGACTTGGCATTTTTGTACATGTTATGTTTTTGATGGGATCTCATTTATTTTTATTAAACTAACCTATATCCACTTACTTCATATCTATCTATTTAGGTACTATATCCATTCAAACAACTCAATCTGTCTGTTACCTTTTCACGCAGAAACGGCTGAACAGATGAGAACGAGCCACACGGATAGATCTTTAGAACACAGGATTACGATAACACGTTCCAGTAACATAAGTCCGACCAAAGCGCGGATGAAGTAACCACGAAATTACCTTTTCGGTTAATACAATTTTTGGTAACTTTTATACTAAGGTAGGAAGGTATAGACGAAACTATTAAAACTACTTTAATACGAAGGCAATGATTCTCTGTGGTTTGGAATAAAATAGAAATTATTTGTCGTGTTGATCTGACCCACATTTTAATTCGTCGCTACTAAAATTGCCCTTTCGCATAGATCGGAATAAACGGAGTAATTCAGATTAAGATTTCGGGGTTATGTAGATATTGAAGCCGCACAGGTTATTTAATTCGCTTGAAAGTAGACTGAAATAGCCGTTCTAATACAAACATGATCATGACAGTGATGTCAAACAGTCGAAGAATATTGACATTGTGCTATTGCTCATCCTCCTTAGCGATTAGCGTTATAATTGTTTCACCCCCATTGTTTAATTGTTTAAGTGCCCCTGTAGGCCTATGTAAAATAAAAATATTTTGATTTATTTTTTTGAACCTTGTTTGCACTGTGTCGACTAAGTTATAAATACAGTCGTCATTGTATAATGTTTTATATTACAAATTCGTTAGATAGCTTTTCAATAACAAGTTACGTTGTTGCGGTCTAATATAATACAATTATTCGGTCTCAATTTGCTCGTTTTTCAATGAAAACATTTCTTCACGCGGTACAGATAAAAAAAAATAACTTGTCATGGCCCACTGACATGCACTGACTGTAATGGTTAGTAAACTGACATGCACTGACTGTAATAGATGGTAAACTCTGAATTTTCCAGCACGCTTTGTTCATTTTTCAATTAAAACTTCTGTTGTCGTGGTCCAAAATGGGACAATAGCAAAATATTTTTTAGGTTGTACTTCATCTGTCTTTGGCAGATCAAGAACCCCTCGTTAGAATTTGCTACGGGCCCCGCGCTTGCTTAATCCGGTACTGGATTAACCCACCAACAAGTACTAGGCTAGCATAAATTCAAAGGGTGTGTAATATATGCCATAATAACAGATAATATATCATCACTTGAAATAATGTTCACATGATATAATTTTCATATGCTATAAAAACAAATAACCTAATTTCATGTGATCTAATATTACATTTCATATAAACTTCTTTTGCTCTAATAACATCTAGTAAAACGTTCAGTTGACCTAATTTTCATTTGACTTAATTTTCATATTTACTCATTTTCTGCCCAAATTCTGTAGTGAATAAGTCAGAAAACATCATACTGTTATAACCTCATCTAACCCAAATGATTCACCAAAAATAGAAGGGATCTGGCGCTCGGCGGCCGCTACCGCGGCAGCTCGCTTCGCTCGCTCGCTTTCGCGCGTTAATGGTCATGGTTCTAACCTAACCTAACTCAGATGGTTCACCCACAATAAGAGGGAACTGGCACTCGGCGGCCGCTGCCGCAGCACGCGTGCTATGCTGGCTCGCCTTCGTGCGCTAATAATGGTCATGGTTCTAACCTAACCTAACCCACATGATTCACCAACCATAGAGGAGATTTGACGCAGGTATATATGAGGTGAATATGAAAGAACAAAAAAACATATTTGAATATTATACTAACTAAATAATAGACTAACTGAATATTAGTTCAAATGTGCATTATAGAAAATGTTTATTAAACCATATAAAATAAGGTATACTAAAACTATATCAATAATTCATTATATCATTTCATCGTTATAATAATCAAAAATTATATCAAATGAAAATAGGTCAAATAATCATTAGAACTTTTGTTATTATATCAAAAGGTATGCACCTAAAACACTGGTCCACGCAGAATAGTTTTGAGCTATACGTATCGCTACAATTCAGTGTAGTCATCCTCTTAGGGTTTTATTCTCATGGGCAAGCAAAAAAACAAGTGTGTAATGTTAATAAAGAGTTTAATGTCGTTTTAAAGAAAAAAATGGCTGGGAATCAACAGATTAGCCCGAATCCATAGTGCGTTTTAAGATAAGCTCACATTTCTGCACCGAGTATCCACCAGCAGGCACTTTGCTACACAAAATTTTATTCTTATTCCTTAAAGTGTTTGTCCAAAAGAGCCATACGATTGTCGTAAGAGCGTTTGATAATTTCTTTTGCAATCATATCGTTTTCTATGATAAGATCCGCCAAAAGCTCCACGTTAAACCAAAGATGCAACTGCCTCTCATTGGCAGCCATGTATTCGTAAATAAACATTCTAATGACGACTTTTTCTCTTGCTAATATGCAGTTTCTATATGCTTTGAAAGAGAATTTGCCGAATGTCTTGGCAGCATTGTCTGCTTTATTAAACAGGAAGCCCATTTTGTAAATAGAAGAGTTTCTGTATTTTTCTCTATACGTTTGCATGACCACCATTTTGTTTCGCGTCGTGAAAATTGCTTGCTTCATAAGTTCGTGCAGCCGGGGCCGGATATTAAACCGATCAAAAGAATAACCTAGTTGACTTTTCGAGGGTCTCCAAACTGCGTTATATTTCCGGCGTCCATTCTGATCGAGGACTAATTTGGGGTCCCCGTTCTCAACTTTTAGTGCCATGAGTTCGTCAGTGGGGTCTATAGCACGGATCATCATTTCTGATTGTTCCTTATCAGATAATATGAGGCCGTTGTACTTCTTTTGTTTGTCAATTTGTTCCCAAATAATAGCGGGCTCGAATTTTTTCAAATAGTCCTCGAATTTCCATTTCTTTTTAGTGCTTTTGCTACTATTGTTGCTTTCTTGTCTTCTATTCATAGGGACAGTACTTGCGCCATCCGGAGTTCGTATAGTAGTGGGGTTTGGCTCCTTGACTGTTTGCGTTTGACTCGTAATTATTGCTACAACTAGTATAAGTCCTGTAAAGGGAAGAATTAGCAAATTCAACGTATGTACTGTTTTTTTTACGTACTAATCAATCTTGTATATATCATGAAGTAGTTTAAGCATTACTTGAACAAATAACATAAGGCAAAGAATGACACAAATGCCCCCGTTGGAATTAATGAAGAAACTATTGGGATTTTTAACTTGACTGGTAAATAATGCCTTGTAGCATTAAGTCCACTCTGTATGGTGTCGGACGTAAAGAATAGCACCATCCCATATCTTTCCGTGGGTGGCTTAAGAGGCGACAGAGAATGGGCAGCAGCGTTCTCTGTGCTTTTGTAACAACTGTACTGCGATCGCCAACCCGCCTGCAAAGCGTGGGGATTATGGCAAAACCCCCCTTATGTCAGTGTGTCACTTCGGGGAGGCCTATGTCCGCCTATGTGCCTATGTCCGCCTATGCACATGAAGTTTAAAATGAATAAATAAAGAAAAAAATAATGCACCTACTGAGAAATAAACGTTTACTGCATTGACTCTAATGTTCGTCATCATTGTGTCTGGGATTTCACCACAACATTGGGGTCAGCTTTTCGCCTTACCACATGGAATTCAGTATTTTACATTGAACGACTGCCTATCTGAACTCCACAACCAAGAAATAAAAAGGAAAACTTACCCCCGATTTTAATAAACATGACTGTTTACCAAAATGTTTATCTCTACAATACAAAATAGGTACACAGTATAAAATGTCACATAGAAACTTTGATATGGTAATTTAGTACTAATTACCGTTGCGAATACTTTTATGTTTTGCAACTAATTAATCACAGGCACTTAAAACAATGAGTTTCCCGCAGTTTTTTTTTTAATTATCATCATCGTCATTTCGGCCCAAAAGACGTCTACTGCTGGACATAGGCCTCCCCCAAGTGTCGCTACATTGACATTTTCGGGGGTTTTGCCATAATGCGGGTTGGCGATCGCAGTACGGTTGTTACAAAAACACAGAGAACGCTGCTGACCATTCTCTGGCAAGTCCCTTAGTCGCCTCTTACGACACCCACGGGAAGATATGAGATGGCGGTGTTTTTTTTTAATATGTTAATTTAAACATTCATTAGGAAAAAAAATGCGGTTATTGGCATAAAACCACCGGCAAAGTATAAAATTCAGCCATTCTATTATAACACAGAGCTCCAGCTCATCATTAATAAAATATTTTATCTGTCGTTTATCATTACGTATTCCTATTCAATGCTCTATGCATTGAATAGGAATACGTAATGCCCTTAACAAAACCGAAAGGTACTTGTCGGTCACTGCGAAAATTTTTTGTGGAACGATGTTGGAGGCGAAAATTCCAATTTTTTAATTCTTGTGTTTAAGGTTATAACTTTACTTTAATGATACCTTCATGACCCGTTTATTATTCAATGCATCCGTCAGCACAATGTTGTGAGTAGGGTACATTGAGTTTTAAAAACGTGAACAAACTCGTATAATGTATTTTTCACCCAAAAATACGAAGACGTTTCCTAGCAATAATTTCTGCACACAATATTTTTTTTTTGTGTTTGTGTTTCAAGGAGCTCGTGGCTCTTTCAAAGAGCTTGCCCACCTCGTCGAGCAACACAATGGGCCGGTATGCGGACGGAGAGTCCACAGGGCGCCCCGGCTTCCGGATGTGGACCAGCTTCCCCGTCTTCCAACGAAGCGGGAACTGGCCTCTCTCCAAGCATGCGCTTAAGAGCCCTTCCAGTCGGGGCCCGAGAGCCTCCGAGGCTAAGACCCAGGCTTTGCCAGGCAAGCCATCGGGTCCCGGGGCGGTATTTTTGGCTTTAAGTCTGCCTACCGCCGCTCTCAGGTCTACCCCGGTCACTTCCGGAATGTCATCATCGTCATCGATGTGGTCCGCTTCCGGCACCGCAAGCGGCGGAGCCATAGGCGGGGGAGGATGTTCCCCTCGAAGAGGGAACAGAGCGCTCACCACGTCCTCCACGAGCTGAGGGTGGAGACTCTGCGTCAGCGGTGGGGCCCAGGTGCGGAGTTTGTCCCGCACCATCTTGTAAGGGCGCCCCCACGGTCCAGCATCTCCTCGCGGCCCAGGTCTCTGGCCCGCTGGACAGCCTCCTGGAGGGCGGTCTTCGCTGCTTTGTATCCCTCGTACAGCTCCGCCTCAATGGCTGCCGCATCCGGAGGGCGGATGCGGCAGCCATTGAGGCGGAGCTGAGGCGGAGCCAAACTAGGCTAAACTAGGACTTATAACAGGATCATATAGAGCACCCCATCTAAACGGGTTAGGTTAGGTTTGAACTGTGACCATAAACGCGCGAGCCGAGCGAGCGTAGCGAGCGATGCCACATCTAAATTGGGCGCATTGTAATTGTTTTGTTTGGGTCAGTGATAAACCAGTAAACTGGTTTGGCCTAGGACAAACTAGTTTGGCCTGAAATCGGGTTTGGCCGGTAACATATGCATATCATCGACAACAATGAACAAAATAAACAGACGTTGGCGTTTAATGGATGAACACCGGTCACACTATAACGTCACGATATAAATTCGTATTTCAAACTTTTTTTTTTAAAGTCGCGATATGTGATTTTTTGTTTTGCTTTCTTCTTCACCTCTAGGAACTCTATAGAAATACCCCCAAAATCCGACCACTATAAACTTCGTTCCATCTTTTAAGTATTTTTTTGGCTAATTGCAATCGGCTTCTGTCCTGGCTTTTTTCCGCCACAATAAAAAGACGGCGTGAATAAAAAAATAAAATTCACTTTCACTCATTTATGAATAACTAGCACTTGAAAGAAAAAATTAAGTGTTCCAAAAATGTTTTCTTCAAAAAATAATCATAAAATAATTACTTTGTATAATTATAATACCGACAACATTTATAAAATAATATAAAATGATACAAAATGTCTTCAGCATCATATCATGATCATACACCTGACGCCGATAATAGTTATTACAAGTTAGTTAGGGTTGTTGTTGTTTGTTTGTTTTTGCTTTTTAACCGCGTGTTCAATTTTGATGACCGAGTAAGCGAAGGATTCTAAAATTGAATCACGAGCGCAGCGAGTGATTCAAAATTAGAATCCTGAGCGTTAGCGAGGGAATCAAAAGAGGACGAGGTGAAAAATCTTTGCACTCGAGTGCAACACGTAACTTTTCATTCCACCTCAGCGAGGAAATGACTAAATGCAAAAAAAAACGTTTACAATCACAAGATAGGTACACTTTTATTTCAGTTTAGGTATTAATTACTACATTATGACAGGTAAGTATTACAGAATAATCTTTAAATTATAACAAAATAATATTACGGTATAATTAACAATGACGTGAAAAAATGCCGCGTAAAGAACCGCGTACAAAGCAAATTGAAAAAAGAACACCAAGAAGGTTCCGAGTCTGAGTTTTTAACAAATTAAAAAAAAGTTGTATGATATATTCGGCACCATAGAGGTAGCAGTAAATAGGTTTAATGTTTTTTTTTAAATTCATAAACTTAGTGCACACGATGTTCTAAATTCAATTTACTTTATCCTCTAGAGAATAAAAACGGCTTTGCCACTCAGATATTGAAGATTAAAAATACTCTTTCCGAGATGGTGGGATGAAAAATAATGTTGTGATACTTTTAGCCTTTAGTATAATTCGACTGCTTCGTCCACAAGGAGAGACCTTTGCCCAGCACTAAGATGCCCAGGAACACCCATGAATGTCAGTGCTTTGAATCCAAGGGCAAATGCTAAGCTGACGGCTGACGGGTCGACGGTTTTGTCCAGCTCATCCTACCATCTTCTACGAAATCTGCCGCGACGATTTCTGGCGGTGTCAAGACTCCAAATTATAAACGCATCGATACTACAAATAATTATTATTATTGCTCTAAAATGCCCTGCGTCCGCAGTAAGCGGAACCACATACATTATTTTAATAGAAAGAAAACTTGGTCAAACATGGTCTAAGCCCGTCGATATGCCCTGTCTCTATCGAAACAACAGGCTTTTTACTATGCGCTGTCTCAGTCTGGCACGCCCGGAAAATGTCAAAGATTAAGGACGGCGCGTTTTATGCCTACGCTACGCTTGAATTATCTGAAATAGGGTAATACTGACAGGGCCGTGGCCTGTATGGTTCGGAGGGGGTTTAGCTTGAATAAAAAGCAGATGGGGGATAACCAATTAGCAAAAATTTTTGAGAAAGTTATACCTACGTAACAACGTTAGTACCCGACGCCAATAAATCTCTGGATAACTGTCTGGATTTGACATTTTAATCTTCAGCAAAACAACAAACACGCGAAGATGCACCCCATCTTGAATAGGTTATGTTATCGTGATGTCAAGGAATAACTTTGTCGACTTCCAAAAAATCAATTCAATAATTGAGAAAATGTAAGATTGCTGAGCGAGCGGTGTGAGCTCGCAAATAGCACCCACTGTTTTTTTCTGATATCAGTGGCTGCCATCAATATACAGAATGCTTGGTCGACGGCTTCGTGAAGGGTTGCTTAGACCATGCATAGATATAGGACTGATTCTATCAATTTAAAAAGTCTTATGAATTATGATTTGGCGAGCGAAGCGAGCTCGAAAAGGAATCTGAAGATATTTGAAAGAAGCGTGGCCATCCTAATTAACACCTTTTTTTTCAAATTAGCAGCCACTCCAGAACAGATGGCGCGGATTGTAACTTTGATGGCTTTATCTCGAAAACGATTGACGAGCTTTAGAAGATTTTCTTACCAAACTTCCGAATAAATTTGAAGCCCTTTTGGCACTCCAGCTAGGGTCGATAGGTAGGTAGGTAGGTAGATTCGATTTTTTTCAGACCATTAATACAGAAAAAGTAGTTATCTTAGCTTAGGAAAATGCTCCTTCTGCATAAATAATGTTTATAATCTGTGGCCCGTAGTATCGGAGCGTAGGGGTTTCCTACCCCTCTAGCCAGTGTAACAAGGCGCGATCGAATGACGCAACGTGTCGCTTCGTCCACAAAAATAAACACGAAAAAAAATGTAGACGAAATATATTAAAGTATCATAATCAAGCGACGCGGCCTCTCGCACGCGAAGAACGGTTTTAAACGACATTTAGTGATTTTTGTTTTTTTTTCATTCTGGCAAACATTAATTAAAGTTTTTTTTTGTGGCCGTGTTGTGACCTGTGTAATATAATTGCATAAAATTACTCGGCGTAATTTGTGAATGGCTTAGAAATTGTTGTACAGGTAAGTGGGACTACAATAATTGTATGTATTGCGCTCCTGTAACGCTGCTGATTAAATTCCCTTACTGCTGGGATAAATATCTTTAGGTTTGTCAATTTATTTTGAACACTGCGGAATTACTGCGAGTAGCGGATAGGTACCTATTTCACAAAAAATAACTCTTTTCCATATTTTTTTTGCATACCTATGGTCTTATCTTTAGGAAATAGTTTGCATAAACTAAAACAATGCATTTTAACGTAAATAATATTATACATTTCGATGAATTTTAAGAAAACGACAATTGTTTTCTGTAAAACATCATTAATTGTTTACTCTAGTACATTTTTTTTATTTACTAATTAATTATTTTTTATTTAAACATATAGTCTTCGCACAGAGTTTATGTTTGTTTTGTACCAGTAAACCAGACATGGTTTGTATTGGTACTCATATTCGCTAAAACAACACCGCTTAATCACTGCTAAACAAATATAAGTAAAAATGTAGGTACATGAAAAATATTTTAGCCGTACAAAATGTTCATACATTACAGGTACACTTACAAAATAGGTGATTTTCCTTACAAATTTGCAACATTTTATAGTTGTAAAAAAAATAGTTTCATTAATAACTTATAACAACAATATGTAAGTATCTAGGGCTTAAAATAATTTAAGTCTGAAATCTCCAACCCGTCTGGAGCATCTGTGTTGAATGGTAATCAATGCCATCTCTGTTTGACAAGAGGCCTTTTCCCTGCAGTGGGCAGTAATAGACAAGTATTATTTATATTTGTAAATAATTATTTATTGTATCGAGTGAGTAAATGTAGGTAAAAATGTAGGGCTTAAAAATCACGTTCTGATTGTTGAAACGGCGGGCCATATAATTTAACCATGATATCGTAACTGATATCGATCTATTTTTTTTTGTAGTCAGTATTGTATAAATATGTTTTTTTCAATCAATTGATCAAAATGACTAGTTAAGACGCGACAAATTTATGAATAACACTTGTAATGAGATAACTCAAAACAAATAATAAACATGGTAAATATCCCGTTACAAGTGTTATTGATAGTGTCAGTGTCCATGTCAGTTTAAAACATATACGACTAATTTAGTCATAACTAATTTAATTATGATTGAGACGTTAGTCAAAATTTTCCTATTAGTCATCAATTATGACTTGATGATTTATGATTCTGATGAATTGATGAAAGACCCGAGGCACGGGATCCCATGTAGAAAAAACATTTGCAAAATGCAGGCGTCGCCACAAACGTACCCAAATAATAACAATAAAGACTAAAATTGATTTGTAAATCTAAATTGTATATAGTTGGGCTTGTAAACCGTTAACTCGTTTAAATCGCTATAGAAGATTTTAAGATAACATATTACTTTGTTTAATTTAGCAGAATAAAAGACGACTGACGTGTACTTAATGTTTTATTCAGCTGTTAGTATAAAAAATTCCAATCATAAATAATTTCAATTATGACTATTTAAATAACACTGACTTCTCAATCATTAGTCACAATTACTGATTATAGGTAACTAATTAGTCATCAATCACGATTGATGTATTCAATTATTAGTTATTTGTCATTAATTAAATAAATTTTGTCCAACACTGGTTGTAGTTAGCCAAGCAAATAGATTTAACAGTTGACTTGTGGATTCATGGGAAGCTTTCGTGTTCTGTATTTGATCGCGTCCAGGGGTATAGAAACTTAACCGTGGTACACCTAGGTAATCCAGAGGTACAGAAAGTTAACCGTGGAATACCTATGTGAACCAAGGGTACAGAAAGTTAACCGTGGAACACCTAGGTAAACCACTTTGGTGTTCCATGGGTCAGAAAGGGAATTATCGATGGTCGAATTTATATATTTATTTTAATAATCCAAGTCGATACTAATAGTCATGTTAACGCAAAAAACGTTAAGCATGAAGAGTTGTTTAGGATCCCATATAGTGTCTTTGGACTGTGAGAGTTAGAAGAATAAACAAAAAAAAGTATGTGTTGGTCGTAGAGACACAAAGATTCTTCAAAGATCTGTGTTTGCGCACACACTCGTGAACTTATTTAATGGCCCTAATATTTAAACCCTGAGAAAATTTAAATCTTACATGTGTTCTTTTTCCAAAATTATCTTTAATTCAAAATCCTTTGAGAGTCCGATGTAGCCAAGCCTATAAAATAGATAGCCTGCATAATTTAAGGTCGGTAAGGTTTAAAACCTTTTTTTTATTTGCGATGGGTTTGTTCTTGACTCTAGTTTAAGTCAGAGATAACAGAGACAAAATCGACGATGGTACGAGCTTACCCAGGCCGAGCCAACCTTACAGTACACTTAAAAATAATGCTAATAATCAGTAGCTCCTGTTTTTTCGCTATGTATCTAATTTTTACCTGTCTAATATTTACCTATGCCCGAAAATATATTTCAGATCCTCATCATCATCATCATTTCAGCCCAAAAGACGGCCACTGCTGGACATAGGCCTCCCCCAAATGTCACCACATTGATATTTTGGGGGGTTTTGTCATAATCGCCACGCTTGGCAGGCGGGATGGCGATCGCAGTACGGTTGTTACAAAAGCACAGAAACGCTGCTGCCCATTCTCTGGATTTCAGATCCTACTAATATTATAAATGCAAAAATTTGTGAGGTTTATAGATGTTTGTTACTCTTTTACGCAAAAACCACTGAACGGATTTCAATGAAATTTGGCACACGGGTGATTGAAAATCTGGATTAACACATAGGATACTTTTTATCCCGGTAGTACGATCCCGTGGGATAATTAACGAACTCCACGCCTGCGAAGTGGCAGGAATAGGCTAGTTGATTATAAAACAATCTTCACGGCAGCTATAGTTGATACTTCATCACTGAGTCGACATTTTGATAGATGGGACTCTAAGGCACATTTCAGTAGACCCTTTCTTTATTTCCTTTTGCCCAGCATCACTTTTCCTGCACCTTTCCTGCGTCATCTATCATGTGCTAACTTATTTACACTAACTGTTGATTAAGTTTCGCGCGCTTAAGGGAGGGGGGGGACCATGTAGGCAATATCTCAACCATCCGTCGCATTGACAATAGGGATGATGCCTGGGTAAAAAAAAACGAAATTTAATTTTGTCCGTCAGACAGGTAGAACAGAAATATTGGACACGTATATTTTGTGTTATCAAATTTAAAAACTTACTGAAAACGCATTAAAGTTGGAGAGTAGGGACTCACTGCGTCACAACTAGGTATAAACTTTACTAAACCGTGACATCATGCGCCATTTCAAGTCAATAAATCTCCGTAAATTTTTGATTATTACTTAATTATTCTACCAGACAGGCAAAGAAAAACAAAATAGTCATCATACCTTTTCGATGAAGGAGGTTTAGCATACCTCTAGAGAACAGATCCAACCTCTTTTGACGTTCAAAAAGAGCTGATTATCAGCCTAATTTGAGTAAATGACTTTTGATTTTGATTTCTTTTCGACTTCCTCATGCTACCTAGCTAACTAGCTTATGCTTATAGGAATGTGAAATCATCATGAGGATTGATTAATGAAAGAAGGAAACAGGATTAAATGATACCGTGACGATTGACACGGGAAGATAGAAATAAAATCATGTTGGGCCTACCCCAAGTAACATAGGGCAAGGGTAGGAAGATGATGATGATGCAATTTGTGTAAAAAATTTGTTATAAAGAGAAATCATTGAAACCTCAGATTAGTCAACTTATTATGAAAGAATTCGCACGGAAATATTGAGGCTTTAGAAAACAGGAAGCAAATACTATAATGCATCAGTATCTTGAACGTGAAAGATGAGGAAACATCAATAATAAAATATAATAGATTCCTCATGTGTTGATAAATTAAAAGGATTTGAGTGTAGGTCTAGTAGAAGGATTATTTTTACTTTTACCTATTGTTTTAAGATTACCTTAGCTGTGCTACCCCAGCATTAGCCGAACAAGAAAGCCGTTCCAAAGCTACACAAATACAGCCCGTGCCGATTGGCAAACTCTATTTGGCTCTCTAGTCTTTTTAATTGACGCGAATTTATCCTGGCGGTTGAGTGAATGTCATGCTCACTCAAATGTCACGACGATGATGGAGGGTGTGTCGGGTCATTTAGTTCCCTTCAATATGGTTGAGTTGAATGATGGCTGATACATGCGTCATGTTCGTGAACGGGCGCTGTCAGTTGTGACTGGTCATCTCTTAGCTGTTACGGTTTATTTTAATTACTTTATTTTTGATTTAATCTTTGATTCTGGACGCTCTTAACTTACACTATTTCTACATCGTTCTCACATATTTATTATTCTCAACATGAATGATGTAACCAATATTTTGTAACAAGATTCTGATTTAAAGAGTGTCCTCTTGCCCATTCTTCTCTATAGATATCTACGCTTTCGAATGGGCTACTACAGTACTTTCACAAGTTATTATGCCTTGTGACTGGGACTGTAACTTCGCATTTTTAACATCCAAAAGTGCCTGTAATGGTTTAATTGAAATAAATGCTTTGAGTTTGAGTTTGGCATAAGTTTTGGTGGCCATGGGGTACCTAGACCCAGTAACCTTTGAACTTAGGGCTTCTAATACTACTTATCTCCATATGGTTACAATGATACAAATAATGTACACATGCAGTCAATTGTCATTGTGCCAATTGTTTAATTAATTGTTCTTAGTTTCATTTTAACTTTTGTATAGATTCTTTTTCATTCATATTTTTTGTGAATGTGTGGACATTGTAGGCTTTGTAATGTTTTTTTTTTGCACTATTATCTTTTTCTACCTTTTGTAGTAAGCGATGACTTATTGTCGGGCCTACGCTGTCCTCTCATACTTAGGTACTAACGCTGTAAAATCCAAATATTGTAGAACCAAATGATTTTAAAAGAGTAACCATGGAGTTTCTTGCCGGTTCTTCTCTATAGGAAACGGCCAACCCGTACCGTGCCTCTTCTGTCGACGTTTTATAAGTGCCCATGTAGGCCTATGTAAAATAAAATATTTTGATTTTGAGTCCAGATAAATAGTAAACTTTTTGCATGTACATACAAATTGCCTCGTGTAGTACGTACTACACGGGGCATGTCATGTTCATGTGTTAGGAGTCAAAACTACTTCAGACCGGTGAAGACTATTTTAACAATACTTAACTAACATTAACTTAGAAACTTACTAATAGTTCCTTAAGGTTACCGAGTAAACGCAGGAAAAGTTTGAAATTTAAAGTGAAACGGTCTTTTTAAGGGTTGAAAACCCGGAAGACTTAATCCTTTTTCCAATCAGGGCAGACACAAACTATTGCCAAATTCACCCCTTTAATTTTATCTAAATATTGTAATAATATTACCGTTCAAATTTATTTATTTCCGCAAAAAAGTTTCAACAGACAAAAAAAAACTGTTCAAAAGAATACTTGTTTTCTTATCACGGAACCCTAAAAAGGAAATGCGCAAGCGTAACAGCCGAAATATGCCGATTCATGCCGAATTGCCCCGAACTCAAATACAGGGTGGTGAAAGCGTCCATTAACTTTTTGCGGCCACCATTATGCCGGCGAATGTTTTCCGGCCCCTGTATAAGTATTAATGTTAACACCACCCTGTATAATGGGTAATCTTTTTTGAATACTTATTTTTAAGAACCGGAACACCATGGCTAAGTATGTTTTTGTTTAAAATATGTTTATTTTGGATGAATTCTAGGGAAGTCTCGTTTTTTATTTTTTCTTCTTCTTTTGTTTCAATATGGCTGAAAGGTAAATAATGTTGCAATGGAAGTGTCAGATGAGTAATTTTAGGAAACTTATGTTATAATGGAATGTTTTCTGACAGTTTCATATTTTTTTGCCGCATTTTTTCAGAACTTTTAAGATTAATGATGGAGACCAGCGGTGGCTCAGTGGTGGCAGCTCCGACTTAAGAGCAATAAGTCGTAGGTTCGAACCCAGGCAGGCGCATTACTTTGTGTAATTTATTTCATCACCGCTGCTCTAGAAACGGTGGAAGAAAACATCATGAGGAAACCGGCATGTCCTAGAACTAAAAATTCGAAGACATGTGACATCTACCAACCCGACTGGGCCCGCGTAGTGGATTACAGCCCACTCCCTCACGTTGAGAGGAGGCCAGTGTCCCCGCAGTGGGAACATTATAGGCCGATGATGGTGATAATGGTAGGATTAATATCTGCTGCTTTGTTTTTCAAACATTTAACGGAGAGAACGGCAGAATATAATACAAATATACAGTCAAGCCTTATTCCCATTGGGAAAGGCAAAACGACAGAACGCCATCTTACGTATTACATACCTGACTTTTATGAACTAGGGTTCGAAGTGACAGTTATAAATTATCACTGATAATTATTATACCTTGATAATAACCTACCTTCATAATTTTTTCTCTTCCTTCTCTCACACACTATCGTCTACATTTCTTTTTCATTTCTCCTTTCGCAGTTCTGCTGGCAGAATTTTCATATAAAATAAGCAGTAACTTTGAAATATTTTATGTCTTTTTCCTGTGTTGTCTACTGTGTGTACATAAATAGTAAAATAAATAAATAACAAAGATCATAAAACAATAATGAATAAAACAATCGTCAACGTTGTCAATGTCACTTCATGTATGTACCCAAACGAGTCAAGACTTCCGTTAAAAACAAAACGGTCACAAACATTGTATTTAAGACACACAATTTTTGTTACTATGTGTTTGTAACCGTAACGTAAACCTGTTAGGACTGAATTCGAGTGCAATAAAAGAAATAAAAACAACCTGCCCGATAATTTTCAAAGATAATAAGTATCTTGACAATTTTGAACCCGGTTTTAAACTAATTATTTAATACCTTCGTTGCTAATCCTTTCTTTAGATCTGTGAGTAAAGAGATATCGTTACTCTTCCAGCAGGATAAGGTGTTTTCATTTGTTTGTGGTATTTAATTACAAATATTAAATTTCGGAATAACTTTGCATATTTCTTTTGCGCGAAACAGGCTGTATCCAAAATAATAAAAGATAATATATTGCAAACGTCTAGTCTTCACAATAAGCGAAGAGAAAATGATAAATAGCGCGTCATTTATAAAGAAAAAATGTCCAATTTGTTTGAAACCTAAATAATCGTGATGCCATTACTTTAACTTGCGATTCATAATATTGTAATAACGTATTTATTTGAGGAGCGGCTCGTGGCTAAATAATAACACAACAGCCGCACGGGTCGATCTTTAAGTTAAGACGCGCTTGCCTAGGTTGGTTTGTGGATGGGTGACCACCCATTACATATTAAGTTTCCTTCATGCCTCGCTAAACCGTTGGTCCCGGCTGTTATTTGTAGAACTTTGACAGTCATTGCAGGTAGTCAGTGGTCTGATAGTCTGACAACCAGTCTTACCAAGTGGTATCGTATTACCCAGTATTAACTGGGGTGTGGAGGTCAGATAGGCAGTCGCTCCATTCGCGTCGCTCCATGTAAATGTCCGCTTGACCTATCTTGATGAAATATGTATAGTTATGGGTTACCTAATGGCTCTTACAAGGTAGAAGTCGATATCCAAATAGTATTGGGACAGGATAACATCGGTCGGGTCAGCTAGATATAGATCGTTTGGCTAACATATAGGGTATTAGCTGTTTTGCGCAACTTCGTCTGCGTCACATTTTCCCCGATTTTGAATCATTATTCATTGCTGCTCCGCTCCTATTGATCGTAGCGTGATGAAATATTGTGAGTCAACCTTAAAAGATAGATATTTGCTGTCGCGGACTTCTTTTAAGAACTTTTAAATGGAAACAGTTCTTTGATACATGATTTTTGCGAAACTTTAACCGTTTACGCAGCGCACGCAGCGGAAGCTCTCAAAAGGAAAATAAAACCCCCGTTTTTGAAACATTTTTCATTGCTTCTCCGCTCCTATTTCTCGTAGCGTAATGATATATAGCCTATAGCCTTCCTCGATAAATGGGCTATCTAACACTGTATGATATGTATTTTTCAAGTCGGATCAGTAGTTCCTGAGATTAGCGCGTTCAAGCAAACAAACAAACAAACTCTTCAGCTTTATAATATTAGTATAGATAGGGTATTTCAGTCAGGTGGCCTACCATGACGTCTTAAAACGTTATTGTTTTTTTTACTCCTTTTCCAGTGTGGGAAAGAGATGGCGCTTGACATCCTACATAACTCCGTCTCTCTCCCACCCTGGAAAAAGAGTAAAACAATACTGCTTGAAGAGGTCATGGTAGGCCAGCAGTTTATTTCATAAAGCAACATGTGCACTCTACCTAAGCCATGAATGATTACTGGCCATTAACAGATAAATGGCCCAACATCTACCATACTGTCAACTTGGTTAATTATTCCGATGTGTGTGTTGGTGATACGGGCCAATGTTGGTGGCCACCAACAAGTTTTAAGTGATGAATGTGTGGTTTAAGTTTGTATATCGGTTTCTGAATTTTGTCCTGTATATGTTCCGACACTGACAGGGTTGGACTGTTTTAATTTCGAAACATAGGCATCTGTTAAGGTTTTTTTCGTGTGGTAAACCGTCTAACAAACCGTGTGAAGTTAGCTCTGACGTGAATTTTCATCCGATTCGACATAAATAATATCGTCCTCTATGGATAATCTGCCCACTATGTCCTTCCTAGTTTGTGCACTTTTATTTTAATGAAAGATTTTCTACCTTTGACTTCTCTAGCGGGTGAAATATAGTCTTTTATCAGTGAAATAACTATTAACTCTGATGAGAAGGGAGATGAGCTGATGGAGGATGTTTTAGAGAAGGGAGGAGCTCGTGGCTAAATAATACCAGCCGCTCTGGTCGATGTTCTGGTAAAACCGCGCTTGCCTAGGTTGGTACGTGGATGGGTGACCAACCATTACATACAGAGTTTCCTCCGTGCCCCGAAAAGTACGTTAAGCAGTTGGTCCCGGCTATTTGTACATTTTGACAGTCGTTACAAGTAGTGGAATTGATGAATGTCTGACATCCAGGCAAATGATGATGTTGAGTATTTTTAGAGATTACCTTCTAAATTCAAAGGAGACGGGCGAGGCTACATGTATTTTGGGACCCACTCTTAGAGGTAGCGTTTACTATAGCAACTTGTACGTAGTTGTAGAACGACTAAAGACTAACAGAAAAGTAAATGGAAAGTAAGACGGAAAAGTTGGGACAAAAGAGATATACGTCTTTAAACAAGATAACCTAAAAATCTTACGATTAAGGTTTTTAATTGTGGAATGTCTGTGTAATTAAGATGAATCAAAGAATAATAATATTTAAGATGAATCATAAAGGAAGATTCGAATAAACTATGTATTTCCCTCGTTCTGACGATACGTGTGTTGCTTCTTGTCTTAAGCCAAACCCCGAATTTTTACTTCATTGCCTGTACCTAATTGATGAATCATAAAACTGCCAGACTGCGGCTAGAAACTACACTGATTACTGACCTAGTAATTAGTTCAATGACTATTAAAACTATATCGTTACTATTGTTAGCGTTTAGAGAAAGAAGCTTTTATTTTTAATCATTTTAATAATTTTCAAACATGAGAAAGAATAATTGGTAAATTAACGGATTTAGAGGTGGCAACCCGAAACGGGCATTTGGCAGTGGATGGTGAGAAATAATGACAGCTACCAAAACTTTTATTGTTGAAATAGCTTTTTCTTATTTATTTTCAGATTAAAAACTTGCTTGTTAAAGTAATCTGAGTAATTATTTCAATAATTCAGAAGTGACATGAATCCAGAGGTATTTATAGTGCTGATATCGGTATGTATTCTTTGTTTACTTCATACTCAATCGGGCATGGAACTTATATCTGCTAAGAAGGCATGGCTGGCACATCATTAATCAGGAATTTAGGATTGATTAGTCTTAATTTTATCTTTATTATTTTTATCGTGATGTTGTTCAATTTTATTTTGGTTTGCCCTTTTCTTGTTTGAAAATCATAATTTACCATTGTTTTGTATAGAGTCATACAAATCACCCGAATGGCCGAGTCGGAATAGGGTCATTCCGTTTAAAGGACGGCCGACTGTTAGCGTTTAGAGAAAGAAGCTTTTATTTTTAATCATTTTAATAATTTTCAAACATGAGAAAGAATAATTGGTAAATTAACGGATTTAGAGGTGGCAACCCGAAACGGGCATTTGGCAGTGGATGGTGAAAAATAATGACAGCTACCAAAACTTTTATTGTTGAAATAGCTTTTTCTTATTTATTTTCAGATTAAAAACTTGCTTGTTAAAATAATCTGAGTAATTATTTCAATACTATTTATAAGCGAATTATGGTGAAGTAAAACGATTCTTACATTACCTTACCTTCTCTACTGCACTGAGAGAAGATATAGTATCACATAAATTATAACAGCCAGAGTTCACTAGCTATGTACAGCTAATAAAAGGCAGGTATCTTCTATATATATAAAAATGAAACCCGTTTTCCTTGGTCACGGCATCACGCGTGAATGGCTGGACCGATTTCACTAATTCTTTTTTTGTTGTATTTGTTATTATTAGGAGAAGGTTCTTACGGAAAAAAATATTAAGAAAATCTCTCAAAAATATTGAAAAATATACATTTAATTTTGCATATTTAAAAAAACGCGCGTAACGAATGTCAATGTCATTCACAGCCATAGACTATATTGAAAGAGCATTGTTTGTTCGGAAACGTGGTTACTTAATTAAATTCGAGCATCATTTGTTCGGAAACGTGGTTACTCCTCGGCTCCGTGAGGTTTATAGCATAGAAAATTCAGGAAAGGTAGGGTAGGGTAGGTAGGTAGGGTAGGGTAGGTAGGTAGGTAGGGTAGGTAGGTAGGGTAGGTAGGGTAGGTAGGTAGGGTATGTAGGGTAGGTAGGTAGGGTATGGTAAGTAGGTAGGTAGGGTAGGGTAGGGTAGGGTAGGTAGGTAGGTAGGTAGGTAGGGTATGGTAGGTAGGTAGGGTATGGTAGGTAGGTAGGGTATGGTAGGTAGGTAGGCAGGTAGGGTATGGTAAGTAGGTAGAGTAGGGTAGGGTAGGGTATGGTAGGTAGGTAGATATGGTAGGTAAAAAGTGCATTGCAACGCATGCCGGGGACAGCTAGTAGTTAAATAAAAAAAGTGTAAGTAATAAATCTCGTTTATTAGTATGTTTAAATAGACTTTATTTTATATTTTTCAGTATTGTTATACAAATAAATGTTATAAAATTAAAAGACTATCGCGATATTGCTCTGGTGTCTGGCATAGCCCATATACCATAATATGCTCATGATATGAGAGCAACAAACCACTGTCCGTGTCCCAACAGGACAAGTGACAATAATAGCCTAATACACCACTTCGCCCCTGCAGCCTTCTATCTACTGGGATATATGTATAATATGACTTGCTACCAATGTGCCTTGATTTAATTCTGGCATGTAAAATAAATCGGTGGTTGCCATGAAATAATCCTTGTAGAGGTGTGTCAACCCTGCATACTTCTATTGCATATATTCCGGCAGCTATAGTTTCATTTTTATTAAATGATTTGGCGTTGTTAATTGGAATTTATCAAGTTAACATGTTGTTTAAATTAATATTTGAGATTATAGAATGTACAAAAACAAAGAGAAAGAGCTGTTTGTAGTTAGAATACCCTTGAGCAAAAACACATGTCATTGTATTGGAACGTAATCGGAAAAGGTTGCGTTTTGTGATTGCACGATTAATTAATTTGAGTAAATTGAAAACATTTATAACTTTTAATTCCCGTGTCCCAAAAATTCAATATTTTTAAAATAAATATCTCATAAAATTTTATTTATAATTATTTTATATTTACACTTGCACGCAGTTTCGTTAATTTTTAGATTCTTTGGGTCCATTTACGCCAGCCTCCTTTACAAACTTCACCTTTTCATGATATTAGCAGTATCCAGATGTCCTACCAAAATGTAAAAATTATCGTATTTTCCTGCACATTAAGTTTCAAATTGGAATTCAATTATATAACTTGATTGGGCATTATTTACTTCAACGACTTTAGCTTCTAAAAACCTTAATACATTAAATTGACTTTCATATTTTGGCATTATTATACATTTGGAGGATCTCTTCCTGGTGTATTTATGCTTCGGCTTTCGATAGGTACTCTTCGTTGGGCAAATTGGAAAAAAAGGAATGAATTTGAATGTTGGTATATCATATTATTAGTATCGAGTTTCTACCCAACGTTAGTACTTTTCTTTTTTTGTTTTTTTTTTTTACGGATTGGAAGTCATCATATTACCCCTCCCGCTCTGGGCGGAACAGAAGGGAGTGTCAGACTTGTACTGACTAAAACCCATCCATGTTCCTCCTTAGCCCTTTGTGTTCCAGGAACACGGTATCTCTTTCGAACAGTCCAGCAGCCCTGGCAGGCAACGTTAGTACATGAGTTCAGGAAAAAAGTGTGACTATTTTTAATATTTGCTTTTATGTACATCTTATTTTAAAATCAACAAAACTATAAAAAATAAACCATCGTTCTTAATACTTACACTAAATTATAAATGCTACTACTTACAATTTCCATAAACTTTCCTAGATAAATACGTACAATATGGATAGTTTAGTTTTAATCCCATTCTGTAACAAAAACTTCCACGTAAACAAACTCACGGGGCACACTCTAGTTTACGTTAAAATAAGGTTCACATTAGCATGTAAAGGGCAGCAAATACTACTTGTGGCCTACTTAAAGTTCGACACTTCGGCACGCGCCATAGTAAAAATCTTAGGTACAGTCAGTGTCAGTATGTGCTATCCCCTCACCACTCCGGCCGAGTAGGCCGGGGAGGGTAACAACTTAATGAAGCTGTGTGTACCACTGAACTAGCAAATTGATACTAGTTACCATAAATACATAAACTCCTTTCCTTTACCACGAGCATGAGGGTATGCTGAAACGACAGAATGTAATGTGCTATGATTTTTACAGGAATATCTTTTGTACTCTAAAATCCATCATATCAACGCACTAGTTGTTCCACGCAGCTTCGTCTCCGCGGAATTACCCTCGTAGTTACAACGTTTTTGATGCGTAGCGTAGCGTAAAGTTATATTACCTATAGCCTTCCTCAATAGATGGACTATCCAACACTGAACAAAAAAACAATTAGAACTTAGTTCCTGAGATTAGCGCTTTAATATAAAGTACAGTTGCATGTCAACATGCAATATGTATGCATGCAACTACATAACACGTTCGTTTTGGTCAGGCTATATCCATGCCCAAAAAACGCGCAAGCCGAGCGAGCGAAGCGAAAGATGCCGCGGCAACGTTCGGTGAGCGCTGCTTCTATGTTGGATAAGTTGGTCGCGTAACTGCGACCGAGCCGAAGACCCGTAAAACGTAGAGCAAATGTTTAATAAGTATTTCAGGTTTTGGCCAATCGGGCCTAATATTTTTATTTTTTAAACGTTTTCCAACACTAAGATTTTCTCCTGTTTTGTGGGTGCGTTTACAAACATGAATACTCACATGCTCAAACCGCCAGACCCAGAAAAACTACCTATAAACGACTATCATTAATGCTGCAAACGGGATAAGTATTAACATTTACCGTTTGCAGTGTTAGTGACCATGTCGGTTTAAAAACGTATACCTGAACTCCATACACATATGTGTTCCGTGCAGGAATTGAACCCGCGACACACATTGCAGCAGCCAATCGCTCAGGCACTGCGCCAACCGTGCGACCTTCACACGTCAAAGAAACGTACGGACATCAAACGAAATAACGAAACAACCCGACAGTTCCCGATCCGTCGGTAGGTACTGCCTAAAGCACCTTTTAGCATATTTAACAAGGAGAGAAGTCACACTACGAAAGGGCAGAGGGTCAACTGGCTGATACGTGAGAAAAATATGCTATGCGTTCAGGACCTGCGCTAGTACATACGAGAAGTGGAAGTGGCAAATGGCGACGTTTTTAACAGAAGGTACAGTTAATTACACCAAGTCATTTTGTACCGGCTGAAAATCATATCAAATAGTTTAACCATAGCACAGCAGGGAGCGTTACTTTGTTCCCGATTCGACACCAAACTAACATATTGATAGGTGCTCAAATGGGAATAAAATGTGCTATAAACATTGGGACTTTCCAGAGAATGGGCAGCAGCGTTCTCTGTGTTTTTACAACAACCGTACTGCGATCGCCAACCCGCCTGCCAAGCGTGGCGATTATGGCAAAAACCCCCTTATGTACACTTGGGGGAGGCCTGTCCAGCAGTGGACGTCTTTCGGCTGTAATGATGATGATGATAATGATGATAAACATTGGTGCCCAAATGGGAATTCTTCCAATTTTAAACAAGTTCCCCACAACCGATTGACATGAAATGTTGCACACAACTTTGCTGATTTCAATAATTTTGTATGACGGACACGACTTCCGACGGTCCTGCAGCCAGGATTGTCTCCTCACGAAGGAACTCCTCAACGGTTAGTAGCATGAAACTTTGCATACGCGTTCAATTTTGATAGATATAACCTAATTTCATTTCATACATTTTGTAGAGAAGTGTGTTTTTTGTTACAAAAAAGATTTAATTTAATCCATCATTGTCTCAGCTGATAGAATTATTCTGTGTATGCCTCTGGCTCTAAGATGGAAATGAAATAATTATTGATATAAGTCTTAAAGTCATGTTTAATGTGTCCAGAAGTTTATATTATCTGCCTAATACAACGTAGATGTAATTAAAACAAAAACTATCAAGATAACTAAACCGGAACTAATATGGAGGTGGGTTAATCATTGATAAATATAATTATTGATAGCATGTAAATACTGCCATCGATAATGTGGGGTCACTTTGATCGAGTCTTGACATGGCATTAATAAAAGAAACTTTAAAAGCTAGGTGCTGAAAACCTTTTTTCTCTTTATTTTCCATACATTTAATGTGTTCGCGAGCGCACTACGCGCCCACTGCGCGCATAAAATATTGCATTGCATGTTACCTTACATAACAACATAACATTCAATTATTCATTCATTTATTTCATACATGTTGTGTTGCTTATAATATGTACCCAGCTTTATAAAACGCCAAAGATAACTTTAACTTGACAAAACCATTTAGACACAAGCCACATCCAGGTTAACAACATCTTGAATAAAAGGCACGGAAAGAAAAGACAGTCACGGAAATCCATTAAACGTAACAGTGGAGTGGCACTCCACTCCGGTCCGTTATCGTGCCGGATACTTGTCGTGATGCGCCCGTGCCGGTCCCGTGACGGGTAAACGGTTTCGTCCTAATTATGAGTGATCCATTTTTAATGCATTTCAATCGTTTCGAGAGAGAGAGAGCGAGAGAGTTATGAAGTGGTGTTGCGGTTGTGCGATGGGCAGAGTTTTGAGGGTAAGTTAAATACTGAAAATGAATAGGAAACTGGCCAGGTTTTTCAAAAATAGGTACCGATATCATTAATGAAAAAGCTGTTGCCGCAAGGAGTGGTGGAATGCCGTACTGTAAAATATGCACAAGTATCAAAAGTGGTAAAGAATTACAGGGCGTTGAAAAATTCGTCTGCATCGCTGTCAACACGAAAAGTGACCAGAAGGTTGAAGCAGAAACAGAATCTGGTGTCACGTTGGATGGCAATGCTGATTCTTTGGCCAGAAAAAGCCGACCACAGACACACACACACACACCGGCCACAGTAAGGGTCGGCCAACCGCATGCTTTTAATCAAATAAAATAATAATATTTACTCGCTCATCTATTAAATCACCCATTATATTAAAACTCTTTACGTTGGTAGGCCAGCTCAAAGTGTTTCCACAAACGTGCGATTAACTAAAAACCACAACACAATGTGACAATAAAGCTTATATACAAAAGCTCACGTTTATATTCTAATAAATAAATGTTAGACAAATTAATAACTCCTACATCTTCTGTTTGTTATAAAGAAACGATTTAAATTCTATTTTCTAGTATAATTAGTTAGATAATTGGACTGTCGAAGGAGCGCAGTTAGATACTCTCTCAGAGGCGCCTTCATTAGATCTGTTTAGAATTCTGTTCATGTACTATTATTGGGAGCAATCATTGAGTTCTTGAACGTGGTGTAATATAAGGTACAAAAACAGTTTATATTGTTTACCTTGATTATCAAAATACAATCTATACTAATATTATAAACTGAAGACAAAAAAACTAACTACAAGGCAAGTTAAAATAAAAGCTTGTAAAATAGGAAACCAAAGGAAATCTTCTTATATTATTAATTAAAGGTGTGAAATGATTAAGGTCTAGTTGTTCATGTACGCTTAAAAAACACAGTTTCAAAAGCACAACGAAAATATAACCTTTGAAAAAATATGCACAAACACTGTTATCTTTACATAGTATGTGTATTGTTTTATACTGTAGCCACAATATTGAAGTACCTAAATCCTTATTTCAACGAGAAGCAACAATGAAAATTGTGCTTATCTACATTTCAATTTAACTGCCTCGCAAAACAATACAGAATTGATAAACAACACAGAAAATCCAATTGATAACTCTAATCCAATCCAAAATGTATTATTTCTATTTGACGATCGTATGTCATCGACCACCGTCGGCTTCATTCGGAAAGCGCAAAAAATAATGGAAGAAAAACATCCCGGTGTTTGCGGGAGAGGATGACAGTGATCCCGTTGCGCGGGAAATCGAATCCCCGGCTTAATGTAACCGGGATGCTACGTCAGTTGACGTCTGTGTTTAAATCGTTTAATACCTGTGACTGAGTTAGGTTTTTAATATTTGTTTTTTCTTTAAAAAAACGTTGCCCCACTCTAGGATTTTCTCCTGTACCGTGGGTGAGTTAACAAACATTTAAACTCACATACAAAAACAGCCAGACCCGGAACAAATATCTGTAGGCCATACAAAGATTTGTTCCGTGCGAGGATCGAACCTGCGACACGTAGCGCAGCCGTCAATCACTCATCCACTGCGCCAACCATGCCGTCAAAATGTATTTGGAAATCGAAAAGTGTTATTAGGAACGTGGGCTCTCATTTGAACTGGTGATTCGTCCAAAATAGATTCTCTTTAGACCAACCCTGCCTACATGTTAAGGAAGTCTACGTATCTATAGGGATTCCCAAGATTGGGAGCTTAGGATTGTCAAAGAGAGGGCCATTACACAGCAGTGAGTGAATTCATGTGGTGGATGATGGTGATGAAATCCCTTTCTGACCCGTGGAACACCAAAGTGGTTTACCTAGGTGTTCCACGGTTAACTTTCTGTACCCTTGGTTCACCTAGGTGTTCCACGGTTGCACGGTTGCTTTTCTGTACCCCTGGTTCATCTAGGTGTTCTACGGTTAACTTTTTGTATCCCGTACTTCTGAATATTACAGTCTATTGGATTACTCATAAGTAGCCCTGGCTGTACAATTTATTTGTAACGATCTTTCAGTAAGTAATGGCCAGTCGGAAAATTTATTTCCTCATTATGTCAGTTTTTGCGTTATCAAGTTTACATTATCATCTTTGCCTAACGGTGATCATGATTATGAATACGTTACGCTTTTACGAATACAATTAAAGCCTACAGGACCGATTTCAAACATTCTTTCACCAGTAGAAAGCTGCATTGGTCCTGAGTGATGCAGGCTATAAGTATAATAAGAAGGGGGGGGGGGAATGAGCGGGCGAAGCCATTGGCAAAAGCGAGTCATATATTTGGCAGTAATAATTTCCACGAAAATGTTTAATTTAGAATTAAATTGAAACATTAGTATAGCACTTTTTATGGTTCCGTACCCAAAGGGTCAAACGGGACCCTATTACTGAGACTTCGCTGTCCGTCCGTCCGTCCGTCCGTCCGTCTGTCACCAGGCTGTATCTCATGAACCGTGGTATTTAGCCAGTTGAAATTTCTACAGATTATGTATGACGCTATAACAACAAATAATAAAAACAGAAAAAAAAATATATTTAAGGGGGGCTCCCATACAAAAAAGTTTTTTTTTTTTATAAATAATGGTACGGAACCCTTCGTGCGCGAGTCCGACTCGCACTTAGCCGGTTTTTTTTCTTTCTTGTCTTGCCCCGAAGAACTTTTATTTCATCAATTTCAACTTTTAGTTTTTGAAAGTATAATATTTAACATAATTGGAGGAGTTTTCCCAGTTAGGTGAACCATCCATGGGTACATTATTTTATATAATCATTCTTAGTTTACCAATTAGGTGAACTACGGGTACATTATTTTGCAAAAATACCTATGATTCACTCATTAGGTGAACCAAGGGTACAGAAAGTAAACCGTGGAACACCTAGGTGAACCACTTTGGTGTTCCACGGGTCATCATTCATCATTCATCATTTCAGCCCAAAAGACGTCCACTGCTGGACATAGGCCTCCCACAAGTGTTACATTGACATTTTGAGGGGTTTTGCCATAATCGCCACGCTTGGTAGGCGGGTTGGCGATCGCAGTACGGTTGTTACAAAATCACAGAGAACGCTGCTGCCCATTCTCTGGCAAGTCCCTTAGTCGCCTCTTATGACACCCACGGGAAGATATGGGATGGTGCTATTCTTTACGTCCGACATCATACAGAGTTCCACGGGTCAGAAAGGATGAAATCGACTCGCATTAACCATCATCATCTGCCTAGTCTTATCCCAACTATGTTGGGGTCAGCTTACAGTCTAACCGGATACAGCTGAACACCTGTATTTGAGATGGAGCGACTGCCTATATGACTTCCACAATGCAGTTAGTACTGGGGAATACGATCCATCACACGAGTACGCTGCTGAAAGTGTTAAACTCGTCGCCACATTTTGAACTAATTTAATTTAATTTGTCATCGACACGCTAAGAAGAATACGATATCCCTTGGTAACACTGGTTGTCGACTAGCATATTATTGACTAGCGTTAACAGGTACGTGTTTATTTCAGGTTTATCAAAAATAAGGGAAAAGAGCAAGGAGTGAAATGATCCTGTTGACTCAAGTATAAGGTGAAACTTAACATTAATTATTCAAACCACATTATAGTGATAGTATCATTAAATACGATAATTGCGAGCGCATTACGCGTAATTAGTGGAAGCATTACAACTAATTACAACACTGGATTGACGCCGCCATTTCATGCAATTATAGACATTAACGTAATGGTTGTTCACTACAGCATGTCATTTTAAGTGTCGATAGAATTTATATTATTTTAGTGAGGTGATGTGAGGAGCTCGTGAAATAATAATAGCCGCTAGGGTCTATCTCTAGGTCTCGGATCGTGCTTACCCAGGTTCCGTGGATGGGTGACCACCCATTACACACTGAGTTTCCTTCCTGCCTCTGAAAACATGATAAGCTGTTGGTCCAGACTGTCATTTGTAGATCTTTGGCAGTTGTTACGAGTAGTCAGAAGCCAAAATTTCTGACATCCAGTCTTACCAACGGGTATCGTATTACCCAGTTACTGGTTTGTGGAGGTCACAGGTAGTCGCTTCATGTAAAATATTGGTACTCAGCTGCATCCGGTTCGACTGGAAACTGACCCCAACATAGTGAACAGGCTAGGCAGAAGATGATAGTGAGGTGATGTAAATAGTGGAACCATAAATAATTTAGTTGCTCGGTTTTCGACTTAAAACCGACCAGCATGTTGTTGGCAAAAGGCTAGTCAGATGATCAAGAGTAAATATTACTAATTTGTGAGTAGTAGTGAACTAAACTCGGAACCATATACCGACTTTCAGACGTACTTCTAATAATAGGTCTTTACCTATGAAATTGCCGTATTGCAGTACAGACTTTTTCAAACAAAAAAAAGTTTTGATTGGCTATGAGTTTTAAATTCAAATTAATTTTGTTTTAAAAATATGACATTCTATTTACAAAATCAGTCTTTTGTTTATTGATTAGCGTTGTATTTTCATTACATTTCAACATTTTTCCTCATAATGGATACTTTGAAATTTCGTGTAATTATGGTATATGAGTTCCGTCGTGGCACCAACGCGGCACAAACGACCCGTAACATCAACGACGTTTACGGAGAGAACTGTACAAACGAACGCACAACCCGTTATTGGTTTGCTCGGTTTCGTTCTGGGAATTTTGACTTGAAAAATGAACCTCGTGGTCGTCCGGAAACTTTGGTCAACAATGATGAATTAAAGGTGATTGTTGAAGCTGATGAAACTCAATCTACAGCTGAGCTGGCAGCAGCTTTTGATGTTAGCATTAAAACAATATTGGTCCATTTGCGACAGATTGGCAAGATAAAAAAGCTTGATAGATGGGTGCCCCACGAACTTAACGATCGCCAGCGCAACGTACGCGTCGAGACTTGCCTTGCGCTGCTTAACAGGCACAGAAATGAAGGAATTTTGAACCGAATTGTTACGTGCGACGAAAAATGTATTCTTTTTGACAATCGAAAGCGCTCAGCAAGTTGGTTAGATCCTGGTTCGGTACCAAAGCAATGTGCAAAACGAAAAATGACCCCTAGAAAGGTGATGGTCACAGTTTGGTGGTCTAGTGCTGGTGTGATTCATCATAGCTTTTTACAAAACGGCGAGAGCATTACTGCAGATGTGTACATTGAAGAACTGACCACAATGATGGCGAAACTTGCACGTCTGCAACCAGCTTTGGTCAATCGGTCGTCTCCACTGCTACTTCACGACAACGCGCGGCCCCATACTGCACAACAGACCGTCTCTAAGCTGCATGAGTTGGGTTTGGAAGCTCTCCCTCATCCGCCATACTCACCAGATCTTGCGCCTTCCGACTATTACTTTTTCCAAAATTTGGACAACTTTTTAGCGGGAAAAAAATTCAATTCCCGAGAGGCAGTACAAAACGCCTTTGAAGAGTTTGTTGTCTCCCGTCCAGCTGATTTTTTCAAGAAGGGCATCCATAAACTGCCACAGCGTTGGCAAAGATGCATTGATTGCAGGGGTGATTACTTTGAATAAAAGAAATAAATAAGTTCGAAAAAAAAAATACTTTAACTTTTTTCAAACAAAACGGCAATTTCATAGGTAAAGACCTAATATTATTTCTATCGCTACAGTTACTTATATTTGAAATAGCAGACTTTACAGTGACTGGAAAAGTTGCGTTTGAGATTTTTACCCTATATTAAGTTAAAATGGCGCAATTCATCACAATGCTGTAAATATTGTAAATCAATTTGAAGAATTAAGTTGATTATCACCTCTGAAAGGAGCTTTAATCAATTTCACCTGTCTACTCGATTTATAAACATGTTATTAATATTTTCTTGCCCTTATCCCAATTCATTTGGGGTTGGCGTAGCATGTCTTCTTCTTCCATCACATTCATACTCAAAACTTTTCTCACGGCATTCTCCTCATATGTTATTATACTACCTCTAAACACCGTTAATGACCCCCCTAAGTCCAATTAACTAGATTACAGACTTCAAATCTAGGTAAAGCCTTATCTATTAAAATGTCCGGCTACGCTCCGTAGCACTCTCGTAGCCGTTCGTAGACCCGCTACGAGAATCGAAGTTAATCGAGGCCACGTTACAAAGTAAATGCCGATTTAATTATTTTTTAATAGGATTGTCTTTCCTTTCCTTTTTCCCATCGGGATAATGTTTCTCAGTTGGTTTTTAAAGGTATACTTTATTCTTAGTATTTTACTATCTTTAAGAATATTTTTGTAATCTTCGATTTCTTGCAATTGTTGTTGGATTGAAGAGGAAAGAAAAAAATTATGGATAGATTGTGTGAGGAGTGATATGAAGGAAAAAGAAGTAAATGGTAGCGTGACGATTAACAGGGGAGAGTAGAAGAAAACATCTTTTGGCAAAGAGCGACCCCACGGACTAGGATACAGACACGGCTTATCCGTGTCCGTGTCCGTGGGGTCAGGTAGATGATGATGACTTTTACCCAACTGACCCAGAAGTAGGGAAATGTTTTTCTCGCCCTTGTATGTATGTACCTATATAAGCCTGTTTATTACATTGTAACCTCGTAACTTCTAAACAGATGAAGCGATTTGGATAAATTGTCCGTCTTTGTTAGATACGGCTTGATGGCGCAAATGTCACTGGCTTCATAAAAAAAACAAAGAAAAATGGCTGATTCCTGATTTCCATTCGATTGCATGAAAGACTGTTAAATCTGGGGACATTTTTTTCATACACGTAAGAAACTGTTATTGATCACCAAAAACTATTCATTCTGTGTCAATAATATCCACTAACTTGTTCTTATTCTCCCTATTCTCATTTACAAAAATCACCATGCTAATGATTCTCAACCCGAATCGATAATAAAATGGGTAGGTAATTTTTTTGTGTTATTTTCGGAAATCGTTAAGTGTGGACCTTGCTTTAAACGCGACCCGTCTAATTCTCGCCCTATAACCGCGCTTTAACACATACAAATCGTTGTTTATTAGATCATTTCTTATTCCCTAAACCACGTTAATGGGGTAATTCTGAAATACTGACAAAAATAAACAACGAAAAAGAGCAAAGTTTTTTTTAATAATTAGTTAATTATTAAAAAAAACACTGCTTTTTTTCGTTATTTAAATTTGGCATTTACCTAGTTAGGCATCGTAATTTTAATTGATTATTTATGTCTTTTCGGACAACCTCCTGAATTTTGACGAGGTTGCAAAACAACACCTTCTATAAAGCGTTCGTTTTTAATATCGATACAATCTATTTCATATCTCTATAAATTGGTCTGAGACTTCAAATCACTGTTTTGCATGTAAAAGACGATGTCATGCAATGCGCTCGTGAAAATGCAATCTTGGACGGTGCTCGAGAAATATGGTTTTCTGGGGTTCAGTAGTTCTTGATGTCTTCGTGTCTACAATATTACAAGCTTCTGCCCAAGAATTCGTGGATTTACGAAATTATCAAACTGGGACGTATTACCGGGATGACAAGTCCCAACCCAGGTCTAGGTCTATCCGGATGCTAAATTTCATCCAAATCCGTTTAGGTTTCAAATGTTTATTTTACAGTCCATAATATCTCGTTTAAATACATATTCGCAGTTACATGTGTGTGTGGAGAGCCACCACTATTTTATTGTTTTTCATAATTTCGGATCACTTTTGTGTAGCGTTTTATTGGAGGCACCTACTCTGCAAATTTTAACTGTGTGGTCAACAGTCTTAGACTAAAATAGCTTTGACATACAGTAGAACAGACAGAGCAGTTTAGGCATTCATTTGGCTACGGGATCCTAAAAAAGCAAAACACGAAGTACAAAAAAGGACCTGCGGAACCCCCTATCGTTGACTCTCCAAGATTTGTACTCTTCGTTCTTTTTCATTCATTCATTCATTCTTTACTGAACACCGCCGTTGTCGTTCACATCGCAACATCGTGGGATCCTTTTGACTGTTTTGTTATCGTAAAAAAAGCTTTTGTCCGTAATTTTTTACAACTTTTCTCTCTTGTTAAGAAATATTCAAAAAGAATTTTCTGGTATTCGAAGCAAAAGGGTCAAAATACTTTTTTTAAAAATGTTTTTGTTGTTAGTGTTAAGGAATGTTCTGCTTTGTGGCTTCTTCGTTTAACATTTTTTTTTTAAAGGCTTTATTTATTTAAGCAATGATGATAAAAAGAGTTCAATGCTTTCGCTTATCGATACATTCGTTAAGGGTACACAAGACGGTCATTCTTCCATACAAACGTAGTATGGTGATTACTCGTCTGTTTGACGGTGTAGGTTCAAAACTAAACAATCTATCAACTGGTTTTGTCATTATCTAGCCTTGTATTGAAGCAGAATGGCAATAAAATTATTGTTTTGGAAGTTATGAGCGTTGAAACTTCCATATTTTAACACTAATTTTAACTCATCTTTGGGCGTAAATAAATAACTTATGTAGTATAAAAATCGAAAGAGTGAAACCTTAGAGGGATAGATAATTTGTTCAAAAGTTCAAATAATTTATTTTGAGTAGATACATCCAGTAGTTTTCCCATAATATCTTTACGGCCAAAAATCAATTTGACAAATTTTACGCGCTCATTTTAGTTATAAATTGTCGTATGTTTCACTAGATGTATAAATAAATATATAAATAAGTAATTAAAAACAAGATAAATGAATACTAAATATATTAAACTAAATACATTAAAAACTTTACTAAATACTTGTGCAGCGAGTGGACTGTATACATACGTAGCAGCTAGCAGGTCACTGGGAACTCCCAAGAGAGGGGTTCTTTTTAGGAATAAGTACTTTAATAAAACAAGTCTTTAATTACTGTAAGCGATTGAGACTGAATTAAAATACCTTAATTTTTACGGAGCCAAACGGACATAGTGATCTTCTAGACTTTACAATTATTACTGGTTACTTAGTGATTGGCGCGTCCTCTTTTATAACTTATTGTTTCTGGAACATTCGGTGGCCGACCGTTGCGGACCGTGCGCTCACACACACTTAGAAAAGTGCAGGCTCAATATCGGGTATTTTGACTCACACTCCTTCAAATCCTTTATTAAGATTACATTTTTGCTGGCCAGCGGACCCTAATTACCCACACATATAAAGGGCAAACTCGCGTCCAAGCTCACGATTGGTTGTAAACATTTTGGTAGGCATAACAAACCTCATTATTATTCTTTTGTTAAATTAATTTTGCTACTCAGTAACAGGTGGCGTTGTGCCATGACGTCACATTTCTGAATCGCGGTGTTAAGATTTTCCTGCATCGAATGACATCTGCGATTTATTTTAAAGAGAAAGATATTTTTGAGACTTTATACAATTTCAAAGTTCTTAGAACTAACTCTAAACAAATATAACTATAGTATCTAAATTAACTAAATATAAGCATTTTAAGCAGGCTAGTTACTGTCGTGCACAATACTTTTTAAATACTGGTACTCAGCTGCATCCGGTTAGACTGGAAGCCGACCCCAAGCTAATTTGGGAAGAGGCTAGGCAGCTGATGACATTAAATTTGGGAAGAGGCTAGGCAGCTGATGACATTAAATTTGGGAAGAGGCTAGGCACCTGATGACATTAAAAACTTTACTAAATGGCATGCGTATTAGCCACGGCCGCCAACGAGTTCGAGCCATCTACTTATGCAACCTTAAGGTGTGCTTTTTCCTTTTTAGGGTTCCGTAGCCGAATGGCAAAAAACGGAACCCTTATAGATTCGTCATGTCTGTCTGTCTGTCCGTCCGTCCGTATGTCACAGCCACTTTTTTCCGAAACTATAAGAACTATACTGTTGAAACTTGGTAAGTAGATGTATTCTGTGAACCGCATTAAGATTTTCACACAAAAATAGAAAAAAAACCATAAATTTTGGGGTTCCCCATACATAGAACTGAAAACCAAAATTTTTTTTTTCATCATACCCATACGTGTGGGGTATCTATGGATAGGTCTTCAAAAATGATATTTAGTTTTCTAAAATCATTTTTTTCTAAACTGAATAGTTTGCGCAAGAGCCACTTCCAAAGTGGTAAAATGTGTGTCCCCCCCCTCTAATTTCTAAAGTAAGAGGAAGAAAATTCTGAAAATATTCAGTATTGTAGAACGTAAAAAAAAACTATCAACGAAAATTGGTTTCAATAAAATATGATGTTTAGTTTTTGAGATATGGGACTTTTTCATCAAACTGCAGCAGTAACTTTGTTTTTGATTAACATACTATGAAAAACCAATTTAGTTTTGCGGTTGAGTGGAAGTTTACTAACTAATACTACTAACTAATGAATGACAGTTCAAAATATTGTTTGGGGCTATGGAACCCTGTGTGCGAGTAAGACTCGCACTTGGCCGGTTTTTTCTTCTTTGCAATGATTAGGCTGCTTTTAAAAAAAAGTTTTTTCCCAGCAATTAATTTTGCCTAGGGTTACTCAGTTTTTGTATACAATGTCCTTGGTTAACGACTTCGTGAAAGGTCCGTTTCCACCTTGTATGTCCAATCAGAAGGAGTTTTGAGAGCGCACACTCAAAGACATCCCAACGATAGTTAGGACCCATACGGTTAAAGGTAAATCGAACTGTCAGTCACAAAAAAACTAGTTAGATAGTTACTTTGTATACTGATTAATCAGTCTATGGCTGTAGTACTGTCTGGTTCTGCGATTTCTTTGGAGAAAGAATTAGTATTGCCATTCAACGCGGCAATGCTGCCAGTCTTCTGGGCACGTTTCCGGGTGACAGCGATGGGGAGGAGTGTTTTGACGCCTAAATGTCCTTTTTTAAGTTAGTTTATATTTAGTTAGTTAGTTTATGTAAATATTTAGTTTTATTTGTTTGTTATAACAATACGTCTTAGATTTGCAATTAGAATAGCATAAGTAATTTGTGTCGTTTTCTTAGATAATGTTATCTAATTGAAGTCAGGAAGAAATGTTTTGAGTTTTCGAGTGATATTTAAGTCGAAGTTTTGATCTAGAAATATCTTAACTAATATTAAAAAGAGGAAAGATTTGATTGTTTGTTTGTTTGCATTGAATAGGCTTCGAAACTACTGGTCCGATTAGAAAAATTCTTTCAGTGGTATATAGCCCATTCATCGAGGAAGGCTATAGGCTATATATCATCACGCTACAACCAATAAGAGAGGAGCAGCAATGAAAAATTTTGCAAAAACGGGGAAAATATGACGCAAACGAAGTTGCGCCGGACAGCTAGTATCTTCTAAACTGTTTATAACGTTTTGGTTTTAAAGTTTATCACGGGAGAACATGATTAACAAATCAGTTTTTAAACTGACATGGGCACTAATACTAATTAATACTAAAAACGGGATGTTTACCATGTTAACAATTTATTGTGTTTTACCAATATTGCGGCGCTGTTGCAAGGACCATGATCACGGATAAACTGAAGTTTGTATTAGTTGGTTAGAATGGTAAACATTTTTAGTTCTTTCCTTGCAGACGTAAATTCAAATCTATCCGAACTTATTGATTACGTACCCACTGGTAATTTGAAAAAAACCTTTTTAAGCCCACATATTTATTTCCCTTCTTTTATTACTATATACGGGTAAATTTCGATTCTAATCAAATGCCACTGAATAGGTAGGTTTTGAATTATTATACTAGTATGTAACTGAAATACGGTTTCTCATTTTTCTGAGAATAGAAAAGGCTTGGATCAATATTGTGACCGGGCCTTAATCCTGTAATCCAGCTCGAAGGACCGGGATGTAACGAGATGTGAGGGATTTACATTAGCAGTTAATATATTATCGTATGGTAATCAATTATTATGTTATTAAACAAGATGGGCCGAGGCACTCGTTCAAAATTAGGGTTATTTTTTATTTTACATTTTTAATAATATTAATTAAGACAATAGCATATATTAGAATAGAATAAAAAAAATATTGTACACCAAAAATGAAACATAACGGTTTTACAAAACTGCTTATTTTATGGTTACCGTGGCGGTCTTATCGCTGATAGCGATGTCTTCCAGACAACCTTGGGATTATAGATATAAAATAAAAAGGGGGTAGTCAGCTCTACACATTTTTTTTAAATAACACAAGTAAAGTTATTTACTGCATAATAGGTATAAGAGAATAGAAAGCTTTCACAAGTTTTATTTTTTAAATTAAAATTTTAATGTTATAACTTTATTTTAAATAGGGTCATGCCAATACTATTTAATTAAAGCATCCATGAGCTCAATGTTTTGAGTCCTAACGTAAAACATGTTTTTTCACCCCACCAAAAATCGTTTCTCAACAATAATTTTTGCGTAGAGAGTTACTTAGTCTGATGCACAGTTTTCTTTGTTGACGGCAGGGTCTTTCGTGATGGTTGCGTCCGTTTACACCTTTTAGGTAGGTACGTACGCACAACTACCAGCCAAGCTATGTAAAACTAAATTAAGCTGATCTCTCATTGTGAACATAACATTCATTTATTCTCGGGTAACTTTGGCCCATAGATAAATACCTTACAGACTAACATATATATCGTAAAAATACAACTCTATTGTAAAGGAAGCTCATACAAAGCGTGGTAAGGTACTGGGGAGTACTTTTTTTTGTTTTTCGTTTGTGAAATCATCTAATGACTCCTCCCGCTCTGGGAAGGGAGTGTCAGACTTGACTGACTAAAACCCATCCATGTTCCTTCTGAGCCCTTTGTGTTTCAGGGCCACTGGGTACTGGATAGTCCTTCGGGGATTATTAAACAGATGTGACGTTATTTCATAAATGTTTTTTTCAATTGAGTAATGTTCGTCCTGTCAAAATAGACATTTCAATTAAATTATTAAATCGCGATATCTTAAATGGAGATTCTTAGAATAAAGGTATAAGACCATTTTTGTAGATAATTTAATGATCTACAAGTTTGTTTGTTCTATAATTTTGATAAAATTTACTGTTTTCGAGAAAAATCCAAAAAACCGTAAATGTTGACCTTTGACCTCGAATAACTTTTTTAACACACACGGGATCAATGGGGACTTTTGGCACTTTATTTCAACTAGTTCAAGGTATCTACCAAAATTCAGTTCGATCCGAGTTTTTGTTTTATTTGATCACAATTTTTTGTCTAATTTGACCGGGCTATGTTATCATTAAGTTAATTATTAAACAAAAGAGAGCCGGTGTCGCTCCGTGCCAAGCAGTAGTTTATTGATCATAGAGTCGGTACGAACGGTACTGTTTATTGGTGCTGTTACGGTACCATCGGCGTATTGCCACCATTGCCTTACGGTGGCAATTACTGTTTGTTGCTACTACATGGCTTTGGTTTAGTGTTGCTTGTAAAATAATAATTATTGAGCAAATAATAAGTGATTGGTAGCACAGCAGGAATTTCTCTTGTGTTGTGGGTGCATTTACAAACATTTAAACTCACATACACAAACAGCCAGACCCGGAACAACTATCTGTAGGCCATACAAATATTTTTTCCGTGCGGGGATCGAACTCGCAATACGCAGCGCAGCAGCCAATCACTTAGCCATTGTGCCATGACCTGCCGTCAAAGAAAGAAGTTGAATGAAGTAGAACTGAGATTATGTTTAGTTGACATCTAAAACTTTATCAACTAAATCGCAATACACTTTACGACGTATCAGAACCGAGGGATAGATCCCCACTAAATGACAGTAGCCTTACTGCGAAACCAATAATCTGTGGGTCCTCCAACATCCTCCTCCAGGAGACTTTGTTAAGCCTGCCCTGCAGAAAAGCTCCCAGAGGTCCACCGACTGCCAATGTCTAGAAAATCTGTAAACTGACTATGAAGCCAGGTGGGCCGCGGCAGGTATATCTTAGTCGGATAGGGGTACTCTGATGACATACAGTGTGATTACGGAACCACATCGCGAAGTATACCCAGCTCCTCTACGGCTCCTTGAGCAACTCCACCTGAACCTCGAAGGACCTGTCTGAACTTATTTAACTTTAAAGGAATTATTGTCACGATGTAGCCGAAGATCCTCTAAAGAATTTGAGCAATTGAAAACTTTTCATTCATCAAAAACATAATAGGTCAAAGTTTATTTTTAAACTTAAACATCTCAATTATTACATAAAACTTAAGTAATAAGGATACACCTACGCAAAAGATACATATTGTCTTAAAAGATTGGAATATTAACCGCACAAAAGTTAGGGAATTCTTCCAGCCTGTTCTTGGGGCAGGTCCAATTAAATTTCGAATTGGTTTTTGTTTGGGGTCGCTGTGTGTTCAGCAATTTTATCAGAACTCTTTCAAAAGGCTTGCTGTTTGATTTGGAACGTAAAGACTGAAAAAACTCTGCTCTGTATGGTGTCGGACGTAAAGAATAGCACCATCCCATATCTTCCCGCGGGTGTCGTAAGAGACGACTAAGGGACTTGCCAGAGAATGGGCAGCAGCGTTCTCTGTGCTTTTTGTAACAACCGTACTGCGATCGCCAACCAAAATCAAAAAATCAAAATCAAAATATTTTATTTTACATAGGCCTACATGGGCACTTATAAAACGTCAACAGAAGAGGCACGGTTCGGGTTGGTCGTTTCCTATGGAGAAGAACCGGCAAGAAACTCCATGGTTACTCTTTTAAAATCATTTGGTTCTACAATATTTGGATGTTACAGCGCTAGTACTTAAGTATGAGAGGACAGCGTAGGCCCGACAATAAGTCATCGCTTACTACAAAAGGTAGAAAAAGACGAAGCTGAAAAAAAAAATAAAAAAAAAAAAATTACAAAGCCTACAATGTCCACACATTCACAAAAAAATATGAATGAAAAAGAATCTATACAAAAGTAAAAATAAAACTAAGAACAATTAAATAAACAATTGACACAAATGTAGTCATCAGTACTGTAACTATTCTGCACAATGAATAAACGGTGCAATGATTTGAAAACTATTGTAAAACATCTGAAAAAAAAAATGAATAGAATAAATAAAATTCGGAATAGTTAGAGACATCCACATATTTGTGTCGTTTTTGAGCTACCAGGGAAGCCGCATGAGCAGAGGGAACTACAGCCAAACTTCTTTATCTTCAACATAGTCCTTAATTTTGTAATATGCTTTTTTAGTAAGGACACGTTTGATGCAATTTTTAAACTTTCCATCGGTCAGTTCAATAACTGACTTTGGCAACTTATTATAAAAGCGTATACTGTTTATAAGAAATGACTTGCTAGTTTTTGTTAATCTAAATTTGGGTATTACAATTTCGTGTTTACTGCGTGTGTTTATATTATGGAAGTCGCTTCTAATTTTGAAAAGCCCTCGGTTTTTGCGGACGTATAAAATACATTCTAAGATATAAAGTGAAGGCAGAGTCAGTATATCGATCTCTTTAAATTTTTCTCTAAGGGACTCTCGAGTACCCATTTTATAGATCGCGCGAACTGCCCTCTTTTGCAATATAAAAATTGAATCAACGTCTGCTGCCGATCCCCACAGCAGAATTCCATAAGACATAATACTGTGGAAATACGCGTAGTATACTAACCTAGCTGTGGCTACATCAGTCAACTGCCTTATTTTCCTAACTGCATAGGCGGCTGAGCTTAACCTCCCCGAAAGAGTTCCAATGTGCGCGCCCCACTGCAGTTTTGAATCGATAGTAATTCCTAAGAATACAGTTTCCGCGATAACATCAAGTTTTTTGCCGTCAAGATTTAAATTAAGGTCACGTTGAGTTACATTTGGTAAAGAGAACTTTAGACATTTAGTTTTGTTCGTATTCAGTAAAAGATTGTTAGCTGCGAACCATTTCGAGAGAACAGTTAGACTTTCGTTGACATGTATGACATCCTTATCTTTCCTATGAATTTTAAAAATTAGCGAAGTGTTATCAGCAAACAGAATTATATCCGATAATTTGGCCATCATATATGGGAGATCATTAATATAAACCCGCCTGCCAAGCGTGGCGATTATGGCAAAACCCCCCAAAATGTCAATGTGACTTGGGGGAGGCCTATGTCCAGCAGTGGACGTCTTTTGGGCTGAAATGTTGATGATGAATGATGACTGAAAAAACTGGATTTTTGAAAAATATTATTTATGTTAATTGATTACTTACTCACTTATGTTAAAAAAATATTGAAACGCAAAGCTAGGACGCCTATCTTTTCGGTGATTATGTGATAGCAGCTCGCCAGTGCCAAAAACAAAAACGTTATTTAAATCTTGTTACAAGTTATATAGGATTAACTTAAAATTTTCGCGAGTTTATGTCAATACAATGCATTTTTAAGATTTCCGTCATTCTTAACGCTCATAAAATGTTACTTTGTATAGGTCTCCAATAGTGATAGTTGGTATAGCGACTGCAATTAAACTGCCAAAATTGCCGATTTTATTGCACTACTGAATGCATTACAGAAGTCACAAGACGAACGAAAACGTCTGGAAGCGCTACTGGTCCATGAAGGAACGATTCAAGATTGAGTTGTCTATGGCAACGAAACGCAAACTCCGGTGTGTACTCTCTTCGGCTTAACCTACGGTACACAGACTTGGTATTTGACTGACATCCAGAAGTCCAAACTCTGTGTTTGCCAACGAGCAATGGAGCGCTACTGCGCTAGGTGTTAAATTAACGAGTCATGTTTGAAAAACTACACATACTCCACTTCAAAACATATAGCTGATGTGGCTCAAAGGGCTTCCCAACTGAAATTTCGGAAAAAACTGTCAGCCAAAATAGAAGGAAACTGGTGCACTGAGACAGTGAGGCAGAGCCGCTAACGCCACGAAGGAGATAGAAGGATTAACTGGACAGGTTCCATTAGAATTAGAAGGAGGAAACGAGGGTTGGTGAGATATGGAAGGAGTGGAGGGAGGCCTTTCCTAAGAAATGGGATATAGCAAGCTAAAAAAACAACTGATTGCGAAAATCATGTAGGTAAACACGACGACCAATCTAGCTTTACAAAACCAGTTTTTGCGGATCTCCCATTGTATGGAAATCCTATACAAAATCAGACCCACAAAGATTTCCTTTGTCGCCTTGTAAAAAAAATGTCAAGTAAATAAGGTAGAGAAACTCTGTTCAATTTACTCTAGTATTTATTGAATTACTCAGCTTTCGGACATAACTATAGGGTACCCCTATAAATTCGCGCTTAAATAGGACAGATTGGTGTACGGACGCCCTTGGAGAAAGGTTAAGGTGTTCCAAGAACTTTTATTGAAATTTCAAAGGAACTAAAAGGATTTTTTGCCAATGAAAAAGGAATAGTTATGAGTGAGTTGCCCTTTAAGTAAAATGAAACTTAAATACCATGTCAATTAACTAGCATTTTGGTTGACGAGAGTCAGATCAAGTGATTTTTTGTTTTGAAATAATTGTGTTCTTTTCCTGGGACTCATAACTTCAAATGCAATTAGTTTACCTAATTTTTTCGTGTGGTAAAAGATCTGACGGCCGTCATGCTGGTTGTTGTCCGGCGTCAGTGGATATTTACAATGCTTTATTAAAATACTGATAATGGATGGGCACGTGATGCGGAGAAATGAAGAAAATGTCGTGAGGAAAGTTTTTAAACTGACATGGTCACTAACACTATCAACAACACTTGTAACGGGATATTTACCATGTTTTTTATTTGTTATGAGTTCCCGATATTTCGGCGCTGTTGCAAACGCCATGATCACGGATAAACCGTTTATCCGTGATCATGGCGTTTGCAACAGCGCCGAAATATCGGGAACTCATAACAAATAAAAAACATGGTAAATATCCCGTTACAAGTGTTGTTGATAGTGTCGTGAGGAAGACCAAAGAAACGATGGATGGACTGTGTAAAGCATGATATGGCAAGAAAGGAGGTATCTCATGAGATGACAAGTAATAGAGAAGTAGGAAGAAGAAGACATGCTGCGCCGACCCCAAATAAATTGGGACAAGGGCAGGAGAATGATGATGATGATGGATTGGCACCAACCCGCATTGGCCCAGCGTGGTCGATTACGGCCCACTCACTCTCATAAAGCTTTTGCCCCAGCAGTGGGAAGATTATAGGCTGATGATGATGATCACGGTGATGATGAATAATAGATGTGCCGAAAGAATCAATAAAGGAAATAATAATTTCACGCGGTGAAGTTTGCGGGCATCGTCACTAGAAGATCCACAATTTTTTAGAGGATAAATAATCAAAGTCAGTGTCAAGGACATCTCAAGTTCATATTCCTCGCATAATTTATTAATTTACATAATTCAGGGGAACGAAGGTGACACAAATTAGCTCCCTCGACACCTCATGGACGTAATTTAAGCAAATATACAGCTCTCTCAGGGCAACCGCCGAGGAAAGTTTCATATAATTTCGTCTTTTGATTATGACAAGTTTAGGATATAGGTACCTGTTATTAATAATTTTGTTGGAGTAATTAGTTCTAAAATAATTCTGTATGATGTCGGACGTAAAGATTAGCACCATCCCATATCTTCCCGTGGGTGTCGTAAGAGGCGACTAAGGGACTTTCCAGAGAATGGGCAGCAGCGTTCCCTGTGCTTTTGTGACAACCGTACTGCGATCGCCAACCCGCCTGCAAAGCGTGGCGATTATGTCAAAACCCCCCTTATGTACACTTGGCCTATGTCCAGCAGTGGACGTCTTTCGGCTGAAATGATGATGATGAATTAGTAAAATAAACTTATAGAGAAAAGGATACTGCATCAGTGAATGGGCAACTAGGAGCAAATCAATTTTTGCTATCGCCAGACATCACGCCTGCAATCCTCGAAGAGTTAGGTAGGCAGAGATGTACCTACACCCACATTTCACCAGTTATGTTTTACGTCCCATGTAATAGGGGACGAGATTATTGGCGTCGACCGGGCACAAGTCCAGACTCCGTGGCTGCTAGTGAAAAACCCAATAACACCAAGAATTAAACCCGGGACCTCATACTAGATGTAATGAAGTATCAGCCAGCGTCCGATATCCACAGCCGGTTCTACCGACTTTTCAATGCCTTTTCTTGTAATTAGACTTTGAATACGAGTATGTGTTTGTTTATTTTTTCGAGCGTATGGCACTCGTGGAAAGGTAGCAGGTGGTACCTTGTGTTGTCATCTGGCCTTATGCTGAACTCAGGCCCTTTTGGCATTAATAATCTTGTTTGTTTATTTATCTTTATATATATAATTCTACTGTACGTGTGTATGTCACTGAACTCCTCCTAAACGGCTGGACCGATTTGAATGAATTTTTTTGTAGCGTTTGGGTGGCTCCCTGGATGGTCCAAATTTACAAATCAGCACCGACCAATAGGAGCGGAGAAGCAATGAAAGTGTTGCGAAAACGTTGTAGTTGCGCGGATCAGCTAGATTATATAATTTTTAAGGTGTTATTAATGTTAATAAAAACAATTTTCTTTCTTTCTTTCTTTCTTGTTCAGTAGTTTCTGACTACCCCCACGAGTAAAACGCGTGAGTTTATTTACTCCTCTGTAAGTTAGTATTAGAGTCAGCAAACCCCTCACCACATAACGTAGGTATTACATATTTGATCAGGCAGGTACCCCTGATCGTATACCTTACGTAGCTGTGTGTTAACCTCAGGGTACCTTTTCCTCGTTCGAAGGTACTCCCGGGAGACCAACTCTTTGGAACTACAGTTTACAGAAACGTGTTCGGATAATTAATACAATTTCATTTTACATGTTCACAGACGTTTTCGCCGTGGATATTTGTGGCGGAGCATGTATTTTTACTTTTATTAATTTTACACAAAACGAGGTGTTTTTTGGTGTTTTTTTGTGCGGTTACTGTACTACATATTTTATACTTCCAGTTTTTTTGCAAGGAAACTTGCTGACCTGTGCAATTTCGACTGCGGCTCATTTTCCCCGTTTTTGTAACATTGTCATTGATGCTCCTTTTTTTGGTCGTGACGTGATGGTATAAAGCCTATAGCTTCCTTGATAAATAGGCTCATCATCTGCCTAGCCTTTTCCCAAACTATCTTGGGGTCGGCTTCCAGTCTAACCGGATGCAGCTGAGTACAAGTATTTTACATGAAGCGACTGCCTATCTGACCTACACAACCCAGTAACTGGGTAATACGATACCCCTTGGCAAGACTGGATGTCAGACTTTTGGCTTCTGACTACTCGTAACGACTGTCAAAGATTTACAAATGACAGCCGGGACCAACGGCTTAACGTGCTTTCCGAGGCACGGAGGAAACTCGGTATGTAATTATGGTCTCCCATCTACGGACCAACCTCGGCAAGCACGGCTTAAGCTTAAAGATCGACCCGTTCGGCTGTTATTAATTAGCCTCGAGCTCTTCCTCGATAAATTGGCAATCTAACACTAAAAGAATTTAACAATACGAACCAGAAATTTCATGGCAGAAACTACCAAACACCACCGGTACGTTACGTTATCGTTACATACTCCTTTTACTTCGACTGCGTACTTTTTACACGACTGCCCAAAAAAAAAGTGTTATGTTTTCAGGGTTTAACATATGTATAGGTCAGCTGTATGTTTGATTTATTTTTATTTTCTGTCGGAAATATGATAGAGAAAGGAGTACCTACATGATGGAGAATGGGAGAAGAAAACGTGTTGCACCGACCTCAAATAGAATAAATAAACAAATAAAACCATTTTATTTCGGACAACTATGAGATCCATAAATTGTTAAAGCAGGTTTGCACTTAAACACAATTTTTAGTAACTTAACTAAAGACAAATTAATGAGAGAACCATCAGCTATATACACGAAATACTAGGGTCTTCTGACCAATTGCCTTACTATGGTGGAGGAAGTATCGGCCGAAGAATGGGACAAGGACAGTAAGATGATGAAATATGTTCATTCATTCATCATTTGAATGAATGAACGTGAATGAAACACGAAATACTAAGTTATAAGTCTCCTCACCAATTGCCTTACTATGGTGGAGGAAGTATCGGCCGAAGAATGGGACAAGCCAGTAAGATGATGAAATATGTTCATTGACGAATATTCGGGTCGAGGCCTTTCTTTCAAAAAAATGTTGTAATTAAATGCAGCGTACAATACAATGCATACTTCAAAAGTCACAACATAATGGCAATGCTGCCATCTCTTGGGAACATTACCAGCTGACAGCATTGAGGAGAAGTTTTTTGACGCCCTTTTATGTTTTTTTTTTTGTTATTTTAGTTATTTAATTTATAGTTTGTCATTAAAATAATTAAGATTAAAAGCTTGAAAAAATCTACACCGGGGTGTGTAGATATCATGTGCTGTATTTATGGTAAGAGTTTGCGACTCGATGATGCATGTGGCTGAGATAAGAATGCTAAGGGGGATGTGTGGTGTTACGCGAATGGATAAAATAAGAAATGAGTACATAAGACGAAGTCTGAAAGTGGCGCCGGTGACTGAAAAGGTGTGTGGTAATCGGTTGCCGTGGTATGGGCATGTGATGCGGAGGAATGAGGAAAATGTCGTGAGGAAAGTTTTGAGTATGAATGTGGATGGTCATAAGAGTAGAGGAAGACCAAAGAAACGATGGATGCTAAGAACTGTGCTATGATGCTATGAACTGTGTGAAGGATGATATGGCAAGAAAGGAGGTGTTTCATGAGATGACAAGTAATAAGGAAGTATGGAAGAAAAAGACATGCTGCGCCGACCCCAAATAAATTGGGATAAGGGCTATTGATGATGAGTTTGCGACTCGATGTCCCTTACCCAGCTATCGGTTGTAAAACTTGTTTTATACTAGGTACCCATGCAAATAGGTAATCCAATTTTCCTTAACATGTTGACCCAATAAAGGTCCTTTACAAATGTCGACTTGATAAAGTTCAGAGAAGGCCGTTGTATAAATTATTCACTACGAGGTCTACGGTAAAAAATCCCACTGAATTGGCTCATGTTCACGCGGTGACACATCAAGCTAAGCCTGTCCAGTTTAGCATGGCCTCGTTTCGTATAGATTTCCCTTACAATGAGTGATCCGCATAAACTGGTTTTGTATAGCTTGAATAGTCGTTGTGCGTATGTGATTGTAAAGGGTGGAAAATACCCTAACGAAGCCGAGAGGTACTTGTTCTTCCCGTCATTGTGATATTTTGTTTTGACTGAGCGTTAAAAATATTGGGGGTATATTTGTTTGGTCCTGCGGAACCCTGTGTGAGTGAGTATGACTCGGACTTGGGCAGTTTTTTAAAGCTAGGTTAGAAAACCTAGAAAATCATACCTCTCAAACGTCAATTTTATTCCAGAAATAAAATATTTTTAACATGCTTTTATCGTCACAATAATGCCAATGAATTACTAGAAACATCGTATTTTAATTCCCTAATCTGCTATCTATGGTTGGAAAAACCGGCCAAGTGCGAGTCGGGCTCATACAAAAAAAAACTTTTTTGTATGGGAACCCTCCTTTTATATTTATTTTTTTCAGATTTTATTATTTGTTGTTATAGCGTCAACAGAAATACATAATCTGTAGAAATTTCAACTCGCTAACTATCACGGTTCATGAGATACAGCCTGGTGACAGACGGACGGACGGACCGACGGACGGACGGACGGACGGACGGACGGACGGACAGCGAAGTCTCAGTAATAGGGTCCCGTTTGACCCTTTGGGTACGGAACCCTAAAAAACAGCCCCAAAACTGTGTAAATACACAGACTGAAGTGCCAAGTCTGGCTCGTTGGTCGAGTGTTCGCAAGCGTGACTACTGAGCTGGAGGTCATGGGGTCGGGCAAAATGTTATTGTGATCTTCCATCAGGATTTTTTCAGTAGCAGCCACGGAGTCCGGATTTCTGCCCGATTGATGACAATGGGCTCGCCCCCTATCACATGAGACTTTAACATACCTGGCGAAACGTGTTTACTATTTGGTACAAAATCAAAATCTAAATATTTTATTTTACATATACGTATAAATGTCGACAAAAAGGTGCTCGGTTCGGGTTGGTCGTTTCCTATGGAGAAGAGCCGGCAAGAAACTCCATGGTTACTCTTTTAAAATCATTTAGTTTTACAACACCTCTGCCAAACCCATGGAATATTACAAGCGTGATGTTATGTTTGTATGATTGTGTGAAGCGTCAAACTGTCCGTGAGCCCATCCCTTTAACACCGACCGATCGGCTAGCCTTGGCACAATCGACCTGGCACGCAATACCCTTCTGAACTACTTCCCTACCTACCTACCTGTTGGCTCTTTGTGTGGGGTTGTAGATTTTTTGCGCGACCTTAGTCTGGTTACTAAGTCTATACATGTTTGGTGATTGAGAGAGCTAGTATTGTTATGCTTTCAACGATTCCATATTTCTACAACGGCTTTCAAGAAGATTGACTTAAGTTTTTAAACTGACATGGTTACTAACACTATCAATAACACTTGTAACAACGCCATGATCACGGATAAAATATGAGAGTTATCCGGAGTTTATCCGTGCTCATGGCCTTTGCAACAGCGCCGAAATATTGGGAACTCGAAACAAATAATAAACTTGGTAAATATCCCGTTACAAGTGTTATTGATAGATTGAAATAAGTTTAAATTTCCATCAATAATATCAATGAATGAGAAAAAAAAGTGATTCTAGGGATGATAAAATTAGAATTTCAAACACGCGATAATTTCTTCAATGCGGTGGTATTTATACGACTTATCTGTAGATATTTTTTTTGGAAATATATACTTAATAGTCTTTACATAACAAATTAACTGAAAAAAATTAGCTCCTATATCATTTTACGATACCGAATACTACTTTATATGTTCTTTTTTTTCAATAAAGTTTTAAACAAATATAAATCATTATCTTGTAACCTGAAAATAAATTGATTATTATTATTATCACTAAACTCACAAACTTCTCTTAAAATTTTACCAAGCCTTTGAAGTAACTGTAAACACAAACTGTACCCCTCCCCTGGGTCTTGCCAAGACATCCCTTTTAATATTTCACCTGCCTCAGCCAGTAGTGACATAATTTAGGTGTGGGGCTCCACCAGCTATGTGCTGTGACCTTGTACCGTCGGTCGATCGAGACGCACCTACAAACTAACTACATATCTATGTACAAAATGTTTACAATCCCAGTAATGTAGGTACGGTTTTTGCGCCGTTACACGTTAATGTCGTGTGGTTTTTGGTGAAGAGTTCGCTATAATATTCGTAAATAATTATGTTTTTGTTTTAAGTAAAGAAGTTTTCAACTGTTAAAATAAATATATGGACTACACGAACATAATTATTGCAGGCCACAACAACATTGGGGTTACAAAATACCCCGTTCCAATTTCTGTAAATGTTTAGGTAGTTTGATACAACTAAGTTATCATCATCATCAGCCTATAATGTTTCCACTGCTGGGACACAGGCCTCGCCTCTATGAGAGGGAGTGGGCTGTAACCCACCACGCGGGCCCAGTGCGAGTTGGTAGATGTCACATGTCGTCGAATTATTAGTTCTAGGACATGCCGGTTTACTCACGATGATTTCCTTCACCGTTTTTGAGGCAAGCGGTGATGAAATAAATTACACAAAGTAATGCGCCTGCCTGGGTTCGAATCCAAGGCTTACTGCTCGTAAGTCGGAGCTGCCACCACTTGGGCCACCGCTGCTCTATAATACAACGTTATAAATTTAAAAAAAATATTTTACATTCATTCAGTGGGATTTTATTTAACACTTGACAACTAACTACATACATTAAAATCGACCGTAAAAAAATTCGACAAATTGGTTTCAATAACAATAATTTATGAACTTAGTCAAGAGCTATTGAGAGGTTACCTAAGGATCCCCCAAACTAAGGAGATGTCAGCAAATCGGAAGGGGTCCGAGAGGGCCGATGCCTGCCAGGGCTGCGGGTTGTTCGAAAGAGATACCGTGCCCCTGGAACGCAAAGGGCTAAGAAGGAACATGGATGGGTTTTAGTCAGTCAAGTCTGACACTCCCTTCCGCTCCGCCCAGAGCGGAAGAAGTCATTTGATGATTTCCAATCCGAAAAAAAAAAAAAAAGGATCCCCCAAACTAGGCATTTAGTAGTAATTTTATTCCTGACTTTTAGGCACACTATACACACCCACATGCCCTGCCCATTAGTGCAAATTACTAAGTCTAAAATTAACAGAAATCGATGAGTCACTCTAATACGTACATATATTATTCATAATTACAGATATGTGCTGGTATTACTCAACAATTATACCTAGGTATTATTTTATCACAATGGAAAAATATTGCCTACTCTGTCATCATAGTTTTAAGGTTATTTCAATGTCTTAGTAGTAGACAAGTTATGAAGATTATCGATTAATTTAAATGATTAAGTGATTTTAGATTTATAAATAAATTAAATAGTAATCGCAAGCTTACAATGCGGTTACTTTATAAAAAAGTTTGTTCGTTTATTCATTTATTTATGTACACACAAAAATATAATTATACAGGAAATAATAATTATACCAACAGACAAAAGAGCGCAAAAGTACCGCTTAATTAATAATGAAATCTCTTCCAGCAGGCTTGCGTGTAAATTACTAAATAAGATACTGTATTGTCACCGACTAACGACCGACACTTTTTAGTGTTTTTTTTGGCTGGTGGGTGTGGTATCTCACACAAATCCTTATCAAGTATCAATTTTACATTATAACTAGAAAACTGGCCTAGTGCGAGTCGGACTCCGATATACCGGATACCGAGGGTTCCGTACAAAATTTAAAAAAAATATTTTTATTAAATGATGTAATTAAAAATGTTTCCTTTATCTGTGCTATAAGACGTTGCTTCATGCCAAATTTCAAGATTCTGAGTTGACGGGAAGTACCTTGTAGGTTTTGATTCCCTTGAGTGTCGAAAATTTGTGGCATAAACGGCTGTATCTTTTGATCGCGTCGGCTTAGAAGTTTAATTTTTTCACAGCTCCAAGGGGCAGTAGACTTGAGTATTTGATATAAATTCCAGCTTTATACCTCCACGCGTTCCTGAGAAAAAGGGTCTTGACACACACAGACGGACAGACGGACAGCCGGACAGACGGACAGACGGACGGACAAGAAAGTGATCCTATAAGGGTTCCGTTTTTTCCTTTCGAGGTACGGAATCCTAAAATTATCCAAATCGCTTTTAGTGTGCCTAAACAATTTAAAGTGTTCCCTCTATTTCTCCGCGTTTCCATTATCAGATCCTGACCTGATGAGCATGGGACCACCTGGGAAGTTTAATACCCTATCAAATAAAAAAATAATTTTCCAAATCGGTTCAGGCGTCTTCACTAATCAGGGAACATATATTAATAATAAAAGATTCCTATAAATTGTGAATGATCTCCTTTTTTGAAGTCGGTTAAAAATTCAAAATAAACCTTGATTTTTTCCATAGTTCCCAATATATAATAAAACTAGCAGCCTGCGCCGGCTTCGTACAGGTATTTAACAAAAAATTCAAAATTAAAAATTAAAATACACACACATAAACAAACCCTTCTATTTGCGTCAGGTTCATCATCATTCATTCATCATTTCAGCCCAAAAGACGTCCATTGCTGGACATAGGCCTCTCCCAAGTGTCGCCACATTGACATTTTGGGGGGTTTTGCCATAATCGCAACGCTTGGCAGGCGGGTTGGCGATCGCAGTAGGGTTGTCACAAAAACACAGAGAACGCTGCTGCCCATTCTCTGGCAAATCCCCTAGTCGCCTCTTACGACACCCACGGGAAGATATGGGGAAGATTTTTTTTCAAATACTTACATTTTTATACTCGTGATATCTTTAGTATCGAATGTCGGAATTGAATAATTCAAAAGTTATATAAAGGTATTGAAGCAGTCTTGAATATGAAGTTATTTATTTTGATAAGGATTAAGATACAAATAAAAATACCTTTTCTAGCGGCGGCATTAAAATTATTTAAAAAAAATAAAAGAACACTTATTGTGACATAACTACAATAGTTAGAAATATGCTGTCGCGACACTTTTTGTAAATAATGTTGTGTTCTGCAAAGTTGTAGTACATTATTTTATTCTATCATCAATAGTTTTCGCAGCGCACGTGATGTAAAGAATATTTTAGGTAATTTTTGTACACCTTGGGTTACATTATTGGAGTTTTAGTAAGGATCCCTAATTTTTTTGAAAATATAATATAAGCTATATTTTACTTTCAAAAAAATAATGTCACCCGCGGATAGTGTAGCATCCCAACAGTGAAAGAATTTTTCAAATCAGTTCAGTAGAAAAGCCAACTCAATACAAACAAACAAACAATCAAATCTCCCCTAAAATATTAGTTTAGAAAAATTCTACAATAACACACAATACTAAGCGCCCTCTAAACACACGAAAGGTATATAATTATTTGCCATTTTAATCTTATCAAAACACTGTGCCACTGTTGAAATAGAAGAACATTTATATAATTTAGTTAATACAACGTTTTTGATTGACGCACAATGCATCCAATGATTATGTTATCATCGTTTGTTCTCGGGACATAATAGTTAATTCCTTGTTGGGGAAATATTCTGCAAGTTATCGTATAGTGCAATTTACACTAAAGGTTTCGTCAGACTGGTACATCCGGACAGACTTCAGATACCAAACACCGAACTTCGTCATACTAAATAGCTCACGTGGAATGACACTGACCTTAAAAATGTCGTCATGAGTCTGGCCTTAACCCTGCTATGTTAGTGTCTGCTGCCAGTCCAACCGGATGCAGCTGAATACCAGTATTTTTCATGAAGTTGTGGCTCGATACTACCAGTGGTACACTAGGTAATACGATACCCCTTGGTAAGACAGGTTGTCAGACTTACGGGCCATTGACTATATGTAACGACTGTCAAATATCTACAAATGATAGCCGGGACCAACGGCTTAAAGTACTTTCAGGGCGTGTGTAATGGGTGCTCGCTCACTCATCCACATACCAACCTAGGCAAGCGCGGTTTAACCTGAATATTGATCCGAGTGACTTATTATTTAGCAACGAGCTCCTCCAGACATATTGACAAATAGTAGAAAGATTGATATGGCGAGAAGTCAAAAATATAATGAAGAAAAGAAATTACACAGTGATCGTTGAATAGAGATAGGAGAAAGTAGCTATAATATGCCTGCAGGCTTCTAGTAAGATAACTTTTTCTTGATGCTTACGGAATATAGTCTGAATTTCTCTCTGTGGTCATCACCTTTTTGTTTCTTAACTAATAAATATTTAATAACAATAAAAATCTTGGTACGTAGAAAAAGAAATCAGAAGTGGCCTTTGGAAACGGTTGTCCCAACCATCAGCGATTATATGGCCACATTTTTTTTGTAAAAAGCCTAAAGCCAATGTAAAAAGACCCTAACGTTTGTTGTGTTGTTATAAATGTGTGACTGTGTTACTGAAACAAGATATTACTTTATTCGTTTCCATTCGGTTGTGTCCGGTCGATATGCAAGTGGAAATGGACCTTGAAAACCATAAACTCAAAAACAAGTACATTTGTCCAAAGGATATATCGAACAAACTAGATCACGCTATCGACAACATTGTAAAAAAAACTGGATTTACAAAATGGATCGTTGAAAAGAAATCTCTATGCACAAACGGTGGTAACTATCTTGGGTTATTGTACGAAATTGATATAAAAGGAACAACAAATGAAGGCGATAAAGAAATAAACCTTTTCGTCAAAAGTGTTATCACAGGTGAGAGCAATTTGCAATTTTTATCCATAGATGACGTTTACAAAACTGAGCTGTTTGCTTACAAAGAACTTTTCAAAATATTCAAAGAACTGCAGGAAGAAGCAAACGTACCCATCGATGAAAGATTCAAAATGGTCAAATACTATGAGGAAAGTGTTAAAGAAGTAATAATCATGGAAAACGTATCGAAAAAAGGATTCACCACAGCCCACAGAATGGACGTGCCGTCTTTGAAGTTTACTGAAATGGCGATTCAAGAGCTTGCTAAATTCCATGCTTTTGCGTTCGTGGTAAAACAGAAACGTCCTGATTTTTTTGAGAAACAGGTTAAAACTAGAAAACCTCCTTACAAGTTTGGTAAACAGTGGCGTGAATTTGTGCACAGTATTACTAAAATAGCAATAAATAATATCGATGAAGGTGTCAAGGAAAAAGTTGAGATATTTTCTGAAGGCATTGCGGATAGATTTGGGAGATATTATGATGACGAGAAAGCAAAGAGATGCTTGTGTCACGGTGACTATAGGCCTAACAATATACTGATAAAGACAATCGTAAGTGGTTCTTATAATTACTTTATTACTAACTTCGAAAAAAGGCAGTATGATGATGATTTTCGTACTAATTCAGTTTTGCATTTTTTATGCCCTTGCCACCGTCGTAATCTTCATTTTAAGTGCAATCTTATTAAAAGTTATATTTATTGACTCATGTCATGATTATTCTCATTGAACATGACTTTACTTAAGACTTAGTAATTTGTACTTTTATGATTATAATCAAAATGTTCTTATTGTTCCTTAGGATGGAGAAGTATCAGAAATATTACCAGTGGACTATCAACTGGTGTACTACGGATGTCCAGTCCTAGACTTTCTTTACTTCATCTTCAGCTGTACCGATCGGGAATTCCGAAAGGGACATCTAGCACATCTCAAGGATTTGTATCACGAGACGATGACGAAATTCTTAAAATATTTCAACATTGATGTGAACTCCTTTTATCCTAAAAATCAGTTTGAATCGGAGTACAAGAATAAGTTGGATTATGGTCTGATGTATTCACTATTATTTCTTGGCTTCATGTTCGCTAAGGAAGACGATGTTCCTGATCTGACAAAGAAGGACATGAGCAACTTAAGTTTTAAAGTAGATGACAAGTATAAGGATAGAATCCAAGGAATTGTTGATGATTATATTGAATGGGGTATTATTTAAACAATATTTTAAGTTATTTGTTAAAATACTAATTGGTGGATTTAATAAAAACAAGTTCTCTGTCTTACCGATTTATTTAATTTGTAATATAACCGAAATAGGACCGAAAGAAGAAGGTTTCCAAATGTAGATATTGCTAATAAGTTCTAGATTCGTGGTACTAAAATCTGAAAGGATTGAGGAGGTCGAAGCTAAACAATAACAGCCGCACGAGAGACTTAATCATAACTGGCGAAATGTAAGAGTGCTTTTGTACACATCTGCATAACCATTTTGAGATTACAAACGAAGTGATGAAATGTTTGTTTAACTTAAGAAATGTCATAAAAATCGAACAAAAGTTAAGAGTATCTCCGATTCTGTCACATAGAAAAATAAAACGTCGAAGAAACAATAATTGTTCACGTCGACGTAAGGCAGTCGATATAATAGAAACAAAAACCGGTCAAGTGCGTGTCGGGCCACGCGCAGTGTAGGGTTCCGTAGTTTTTATAACAGCCAAGTGCGCGTCGTATTCGCTGACTGATAGTTTTGTACCATGCTCTAACTAAAAGCCAAACATGACTACCTACGTAATTGGACTTCCTATCCAAACAACAACAACTGGATTTTTTTTATAAAACTTATTTAGGAATGAAACAGCGTGATACAACTGACGCTTAGCGCTATCTATCGACATTTCTATGGAGTTATTCGAAATTTTCGAGTCAAATACAATTGGTCGACTATTACTCGTAAACTTGTAAAGCCCACTTTAGTGTGATAGTTTTCCTTTAAACTTCGTTATATATAGGTACTACTGCCGTGACATTTGTATTTCTAACTACAACCGTTTAGTCTGTAGAGGGGGGGGGGGGGCACTTGACCCTAACGAAAATTGGTACTTTAAAGCTTGATAAGTCACGAAAGGTTTACTTAATAAAAAAACGGTTTTCACAAACCCTTAATATTTTTGAAAGACCTATCTAACAATATCCCACAAAACGGGAAGGACAAAAAAAAAATCATCCCCACTTTACATGTAGGTGACGTACCCTAAATAATTGTTTTTTTCCAAATTTTATTTTACCACTTTTTTGGCGTCATTAACGTGTATACTCATGCCAAATTACAACTTTCTAGTACCAATATTTTTTGAGCTAAACCGCGGACAGACAGACAGACGGACATGGCGAAACTATAAGGGTTCCTTGTTTTTAGCATTTGTTGTTATAGCGGCAACAGAAATCCACAATTTGTAGAAATTTCAACTGTTTAACTATCACAGTTCATGAGATACAGCCTGGTGACAGACGGACGGACGGACGGACAGCGAAGTCTCAGTAATATGGTCCCGTTTGACGCTTTGGGTACGGGACCCTAAAAACGAACTAAAATGTGTAATAAAACATGAGGTCGCACTATCAAGGCATCGATTTATAGTCATCCTTGTTACAATTTTCGCAGAACAGTATTTCGGTAGGGAATCTATCCTAAAAATTAACCTCCAAATTGTCCGTTATCAAAACCCAATATACATTTTAGAATAACACCACTAAGTACTCGCTAAATATTTGCTGGCCTGCATTTTATTACCATTTTTTTATCTTTATCTTAGCAGGATGTCATTGTTCAAATAGATTATGTTCATCTTTTGTTTGAGGTACATAATTGATAATTCCCTGCTGGAAAAACGTTCTAAAAGTGTAAGGTGCAATTTACACTAAAGGTTCGATTAAACCAGACTCGTGGCGAGGTATTCTACATTGGGCACCCGCTTAACTGACACCTGAGTGAATGGGACCTGAGTCCGTACCATGACGCTTAAAACATTATTGTTCCATTCCTATTCCAGATTGGGAAAGAGATGGAGCTAGTCGACTTGTATTGCTCTGTCTCTTTTTCACTCTGGAATAGGAATGGAACAATAATGTTTTATGACGTCATGGCACGGACGCTGAGGTATTCCACATACTTACGGCATTTATCAATATTTTTCGCAGGTTTTTTGTGAAATAATGTATTATCTAAGATTTTATTCCACGAATGGCACCTACGGATCAGTAGGTACCAGTGTTGGGCCGTTTATTTTTTAGGATGTAATTTTCAAATGTTCGTGTTACTACCACAGTTGAAAGTAGTAACACGGGAATTGATTAATTTCCTGTTATATGTTTCTACTATTGGTCGCAAACAGAAAAAGAAAGAAAAGAATGCTTTTTAAATAACCCAGCAAAAGTACTAGGCTAGCATAAGTATAAGGTAGTATGTAGAGTTCATGGGTAGGGTACCGAGGTGTAGTGTGTTATACAAGAGCTCGTCGGATGATGTCGTTTAAGTTCTACTTACTTACCCAGAACTCTAAATAGACAGATATGGGTATAAAGATACAAACATAAATGCACGACATTTTTCCCATGGGGCTAGACGGAAACTACAGGACGCCAAAAATTACGTATTCTTACACACCCATTTCGCCTCTTCCAATAAAAACACAATCATCTAGTCATACACACACACCGCAAGTTCTACGCACCTGACCTTCATAGGAGAGTTCATAGAGATCACTTTCTGCCAAGCCTTTTCCCAAGTTTGTTGGGATCAGCCTTAAACTTAAGGGGAAGATTTATAAAACAATGGTTAGACCTGCTGTCTTGTATGGATCAGAATGTTGGGCCACAAAAGGGATGAATGAAAGGCATTTGCATGTGGCTGAGATGAGAATGCTAAGGGGGATGTGTGGTGTTACGCGAATGGATAGAATAAGGAATGAGTACATTAGAGGAAGTCTGAAAGTGAAGCCGGTGACTGAAAAGATGCGTGGTAATCGGTGGTCGTGGTATGGGTATGTGATGCAGAGGAATGAGGATAATGTCGTGAGGAAAGTTTTGAGTATGAATGTGGGTGGGTTTAAGGGTAGAGGAAGACCAAAGAAACGATTGATGGACTGTGTGAAGGATGATATGGCAAGAAAGGAGGTATCTCATGAGATGGCAAGTAATAGAGAAGTATGGAAGAATAAGACATGCTGCGCCGACCCCAAATAAATTGGGATAAGGGCAAGAGAATGATGATGATATGCTCAATAGTCATCAGCTTTCTCGTTAAAACTTTAAACAGAACTAGAAGTCCGGCCTCTAACCATAGAAAATTACAAAGACAAATTATATTATTTGCATATATTCAATCTGTGTTTGAGTTGACTTGGGTTGGCTATGACGTACTTATACTACTACTACTACTATGTGATGAACGGCAATGCGTTACTCTCTAAGATACTCTCTAAGAGAGTAACACATTGGCTGTTAAATGAAAACGTACATTTTAATTATTGAATTCCAAATTAGTTAAAATTTTATGGTTCGTATAAATATTGCGTTCTAAGCAATATCATTATTAATTTTCACCTTTCATCATCTGCCTAGCCTTTTCCCAAACTATGTTGGGGTCGGCTTCCAGTCTAACCGGTTGCAGCTGAGTACCAGTATTTTACATGAAGCGACTGCTTATCTGACCTCCACAACCCAGTAACTGGGTAATACCCTTGGTAAGACTGGATGTCAGACTTTCGGCTTCGGACTACTCGTAACGACTGTCAAAGATCTACAAATGACAGCCGGGACCAACCCCTTAACGTGCTTTCCGAGGCACGGAGGAAACTCGGTATGTAATTATGGTCACCCATCAACGAACCAACCTCGGCAAGCACAGCTAATTGTAATCGAAACGGTTAATGAAAGGCTTGTGCGCCGTTCGTTAGTACGCATGCGCGTCGACATCATGCGATTTATCGACTCGCCGCGCCGCGACAAAGTAATGGATATCGACATGTTAAATCATAACCGTATGGTGCGCAGCACTAGTGTGTGAATTTGGCGAATATTATTTCAAAGTTTTTATTTTTAATGTGATAATTATATTGATGAATCTTCTATAATTTATGAATTGTGTGTTGGAAATTAATTGAGTGCTGGTCAGAGGTTAATATTGTATGTACGTTGTTTTGTTGTTATTTTCATGTGAACGTTTGCATTTGTTAATGTATAGTGAAGTATAAAGATGATGCTAATAAATAAGAAGCTACCTATGTGTCGCAAAATGTCTTAGGGTTAATTTTTCACAACTTCAAAGTGATGGGACTAGGTAAGTAGACTTTTTTTATATCGTAAATTATAGATAAAGTGAAATTGTGTCAGCGATAATTATTAAGTATTATAAAAATACCAAAACTGTTTTGAAAGTCTTTGCAGATGAAATATGATGGTGATTTCATTCAGGCTCTTAGTTTCTCAGTAAGTTCCTATTAATTTATTGACAATACCTTTTTTTTTCTTTTCGAAATTAATTTAATTAAAATTTCCCAAATGACCTTAAAGGTCGACCCGTGCGGCTGTTATTATTTAGCCACGAGCTCCTCCTCCTCTATTAATTTTTACCTTTATCGTGTTTAAAAAAAGTTTTGTTTCATGTTTTTCGTTACATCATAATGGTCCGGTGTATTTTATAATCACACATAATTTTGATTACTGGTGTAGTGTAAATGTGCTCTACAGCTTAAATAAAAAAAGACATTCATTTGAAACCAAAAAAGCAACAAATCTAACACCAATGTAAAAATACCTTAACGTTTATAACGTAGTATAAATGAGTGATTTTGTTTCTGCAGCATGATTATAACGTTCCTCGCATCCATTTGATTGAGTCCGGTCAAAATGCAAGTGGAAATATGTACAGAAAACGATCAATTCGAAAACAAATACATTTGTCCGAAAGAAATATCAAACAAACTTGATAAATCTATCGACAAAATTATTGAAAATACAGGATTTACAAAATACAACGTTGAAAAGAAATCTGTGTGCACAAACGGTGGTAATTATGCCGGATTATTGTACGAAATTGACATAAAAGGGACAACTAAGGAAGGCGATAAAGAACTAAATATTTTCGTCAAAACTGTCATCCCAGGTGAGAGCAATTTGCAAGTATTATCCATAAAAGATATTTTTATAACTGAGTTATTCTCTTACCAAGAACTTTCCAAGATATTCAAAGAACTGCAGGAAAAAGCAAACGTACCCATTGATGAAAGATTCAAAATGGTCAAATGCTATGAGGAAAGTGTCAAAGAAATGATTATGATGGAAAACGTATCAAAAAAAGGATTCATCGCAGCCCACAAAATTGACGTGGTGACGTTGAAGTTTGCTGAAATGGCCATTCAAGAGCTCGCTAAATTCCATGCGTTCGCGTTTGTGTTGAAAGAGAAGTGTCCTGATTTTTTTGAGAAACAAGTTAAAACTAAAAAAGCTGCTTACAATTTTGGTGACCAATGGCGTGCATTTGTTCAGAACTTGACGAAAATACCGATGAATAATATTGATGAAGATGTCAAAGAAATTGTTGAAGAGTTTTCTGAAGGCATTGCGGATAGATTTCGGAGTTATTATGTTGATGAGACTACTAATCGTTGTTTGTGTCATGGTGATTACAAACCTAGCAATATACTGATGAAGACGATCGTAAGAGCTTTTCTTATTATTAAGTGTTCACATTTCTCATTATTTGCCTATAAAGTTCCCATTGCTCACACACAAACCTCGTCTTGGTGAAAGGAGACCCATTCCATGTTTTAATTACTTATATTAATTTTAAAGCGAGTCAAAATTTTAAGAATTATGTTACAAAGTGACCAAACGAAACAACGTAGAACCAATATTCTACAGTCCTTAATTCTTACCTAAAGTTATTTGTAGTTTTATGATCACAAAACTCTTTTTCGGTTCTCTAACCCTTTCTTTGTTCCTTAGGATGGAGAAGTATCCGAAATAATACCAGTGGACTATCAACTAGTGTTCTACGGATGTCCGATCCTAGATTTTCTTCATTTCATCTTTACCTCTACTGATCGTGGATTCCGAAGGGCACATCTGACGCATCTCAAAGATTTGTACTACAGAACGATGACGAAATTCATGAAATATTTTGACATTGACGTGAACTCCTTTTATACTAGAAATCAGTTTGAAAATGACTACAAAAATAAGTTGGATTATGGTCTGACTTTCTCTCTAACGTTTCTCGCATTTATGTTCACTAAAGCAGACGATGTTCCTGATTTGTCAAAGTATGTCAGCAATTTAACTTTTAAAGTCGATGACAAATATAAGGATAGAATCCAAGGGATTGTCGACGATTACATTGAGTGGGGTGTTATTTAAATTATTGCGTATGAAGTTTTCTTTTTGAAATATTTATTTGTTAGAATGGGTTAAATAAAAAGTGCTTTCCGTTGATTACTTTCTTTTAAGAATTCTAACACAAAAATGTATTAAATTATACCAATTAATAAAATACAGATTCATTGTAACAATATTACAAGGTCAACGTATGTACAAAAAACCGGTCAAGTGCGTATCGGGCCACGCGCAGTGTAGGGTTCCGTAGTTTTTATAACAGCCAAGTGCGGGTCCAAGTATCATCATCATCATCATCATTTCAGTCGAAAGAGGTCCACTGCTGGACATAGGCCTCCCACAACGCCGCATTGGCATAAGGGGGGTTTTGCCATAATCGCCACGCTTGGCAGGCGCGTTGGCGATCGCAGTATAGTTGTTACAAAAGCACAAAGAACTCTGCTGCCCATTCTCTGCCAAGTTTCTTTTCTTTTCTGTTAAGGGTTCGTACCATGCTCTAACTAAAAGCCAAACATGACTACCTACCTAATTTGACTTCCTATACAAACAACAACACCAACAACTGTTTTTCTGTTATAAAATTTATTTAGGAATGAAACATTAGTGCGATACAACTGACACTTAGCGCCATCTATCGACATTTCTATGGAGTTGTTCGAAATTTTCGAGTCAAATACAATTGGTCGACTATTACTCGTAAACTTGTAAAGCCCACTTAAGTGTGATAGTTTTCCTTTAAACTTCGTTATATAAAGGTACTACTGCCGTGACATTTGTATTTGTAACTTCAACCGTTTAGTTGGTAGAGGGGGGACACACTTGACTGTAACGAAAATTGGTACTTTAAAGCTTGATAAGTCACGAACGGTTTACTAAATCAAAAAACGGTATTTCTAACCCCTAATATTTTTGAAAGAACTATCCAACGATATACCATACTATGGGAAGGACGAAATAAAAAATTATCATCCCCACTTTACATGTAGGGGAGGTACCTTAAATAATTGTTTTTTTCAAAATTTTATTTTACCACTTTTTCGGCGTCATTAACGTGTATACTCATGCCAAATTACAACTTACTAGTACCAATAGTTTTTGATCTAAACCGCGGACAGACAGACAGACAGACGGACATGGCGAAACTATAAGGGTTCCTTGTTGACTACGGAACCCTAAAAAGTATCCTGACCACTAAAAGTATTTAGTAGGTTACATAAACTGGTCCATAATTCGCAAATGCGTTGACCTTTGGCGCTGCTAAATCACACCATACTGACACAGACGGCGTTGCGATTGCTTCCGAAGCCGAGAGTTGCCGGAGATAACCGAATGATTCCGAAATTCAATACTTCTCGCAGGCGTCCTTTTTGCTCATTCCAGTTTCATTGATACGTGAGTCACGTTGTATTGTATCAGTCGTCTTTGTCTCTTAAAAACTGTTCTCATATGTTATGTGTGTGTGTTTATATTGTGATACGAGTATTTTTCAAGTGAATTTCTTTCTATACATTGTTATTTTTATCAATAGTTAATCTTGTTACTTTATCTGATAAAGATTTGATAAAAAATACTACAGATTTTAAACAACGTTGAAACCTAGAGTTTTATCTAATTTTACAATAACATGGAAGTAATGGAAAATCCAAGTGAAGAGAATATTGTTGGTGATACTTTACCTTTAAAGTTAAAAGAATGGATAGAGAGTATAGCGAAGAGCGATGGATTTATAACCTATGAAATTATAAGTAAAAAATTGACGCCATCTGGTGGCGGTTTTATGGGAATTCTATATGAAATAGACGTTAAAGGAAAAACTGCTGATGAGGCTAAAGAAATAAATATATTTGTGAAGAATATACCCGAAAACGAGGAAATGAAAATTTACTCAGTATCAGGCGTTTTCGAAAGAGAAGCTTTTGTCTACACAGATGTTTTTAAAATTTTTGCAGAATTGCAAGATGAAGCTAACATTCCAATTGATAAAAGATTTCAAATCGTCAAGACTTATAAAGAATGCAATCCAAAATCTATAATTCTAGAACACTTAGGGAAGAGAGGTTTTACAGTGTATAATAGAATGGAGACAGTTACTTTTGATTATGCCAAACTTTGTGTACAACAGCTAGGCAAGTTTCATGCACTTTCGATGGTCATACAAGAGAAAAGACCTCAGTATTTCAAAGAGAAAATCGCAACGATGAAACAACCTTTTCATTTTGAAGAAGACTGGTACGGATTTGTGAAAAACATGTATGATTATTCCATTGGTTGTCTGGAAACTGATGTTAGAGAGAAAGTAGGACAGAAGATTTTGGAGAAAGTAGATGATTACCCTAAGTATATGAATAATACATCGGGTGTCTGCACTCTCTGTCATGGCGATTATAAACTTAATAATGTAATGGCCAAAGAAATTGTAAGTTAAAACGTAATTATCCATTTATTTAGAAATAAGTTGGATTCAAATTTATGTAATAATATTCCTGTACCTGTCCTCCATGTTACATGAAGTGGGCACAACACTTTGTCTGCTTCCACTTGCCCCTGTTAACCGTCACGCTACATTTGCACTCTTTTATTTCGTATCATTCCTCACACAATCAATCCATCTTTACTTTGGCCTTCCTCTCCCGTTCCATCCCATGTCATTTGTATTCGTCAGGTTTTTAGAAACATGCGTTTCATTCCTCCTCATCACTTTCCCAAACGAAGTTAAATAATGGTTTAACAATTAAGCCTGCTCTTATTAATTGGGTATACTATGTTTTTTTATTAATTTAGGTACTTACTCATCGGATTGCGTTATTGCTTAGTACTAAGCACAAATCAAAGTTATTTGTTTCTTATTATTTTTCAAATTACAATTTTTGCAGGATGGAGAATTAACAGAAGTAATAACAATAGACTTCCAAATATGTCACTACGGATGTCCAATTTTGGATTTCCTATACTTCATTTTCAACGGAACTGATCAAGAATTTAGAAAGAATAATTTGTCAAACCTTAAAGACATATACTATAAAGCTATGGAAACGTTTCTGGAATATTTTGGAATGGATATTGAGAAGATTTTTCTACGAGAAGAATTTGAGAGGGTTTTTAAGGAGAAGTTGGATTTTGGTTTGATGATAAACGTTTTCTATGTTCCCTTTTTATTTGTGGCTGAAGATGATGTGCCCGATGTAGCGAATGAAGAGCTGTCTAGTTTATCTTTCAACGTTGATAACAGATTCACTGATAGATTTCGTGGTGTTGTCGACGATTTTGTACAGTGGGGTTACCTTTGATGGATAGGTCTTTGATAAATAAACATATTGCATTTGATAAAGTTTGTTTTATTCAACTCGACTGGAACATAGTGTTTGTATGTATTCATTAAAATCTTAGAGTAAATCCTTTACCATTTAATTTTGTGGATGTAGATGGCATTCGACACCTTCATCAGTCTTCAACAGTCCACGGCTGGTCATAGGCCTCTCTGTAAACAAGCCACTCTGCTCGATTCTCGAAAACTGCTACCCAGCTGTTACCAGCCCCTTGCGGAAATCATCAATCCACCTAGCCTTATGCCTTGATAACGTTGAAGAGAGGTAATCTTATATTTCTAAATACTTAGTTTTTTCGTCACAAGTGACAAAAAGTAACTTTAGCATGAAACTTAAACATTTTGATTTTATATCTACTTCAACTCTTTACAAGAAGTAAAATAATATTGATCTTTACTTTCTTGAATTTCTAGACATCATTAATTGAATAGTAAGAGACGGTTAACTTTTGAGAATCTGTAGGTTCGTTCCGTTCGTAATTATAAGGATTTTAAGAAAGAAATTCACGTCTTTATTTTTATATTATTTAATAAGTTCAGGTATTTTCCTAGAGCCTTTAACGTTATTTTCTTCCAAAAACGTTATTTTGTAGACAATAGGATAATGTTAACTGAATTATTTTAATGAACTTGTGTTCGTTGAGATGTTTTCTATTACGTTTCGTCCCCTTAGGGAAAAAGTATAGTTCAAAGACTTCGTTCTTCGCTTTCCCCTTACGAGGCAATGGGAGCAAATCTGCGAACAACGTGATTGCTATTTGTTTTATAATATTGGTTGATATTATTACTTTCCTGATTGGTTTTCAAATATAGGGTAGGTACATACTAAACAAAAGGCGAGCCTAGGCCTAGGCGTTAATACGGTCGGTACCCACTTTGAATTTTAGAGAATTATTTTAGTGTCAGAGACAACTCCACAAGGCTGTTTTTTTATAACTCTATGTTCATTTGTAGATATTTGACAGTCGTTACGAGTAGTCAGAAGCCAAAAGTCTGACATCCAGTCTTCCTAAGGGATATCGTGTTAGTGGGTTATGGAGGTCAGATAGGCAGTCGCTTCATGTAAAATACTGGTACTCAGCAGCATCCAGTTAGACTGGAAGCCGACCCCAAGATAGTTTGGGAAAAGGCTAGGCAGATGATGTGCATAATGATACATACAGTGCTATATGTCATAGTTGGGGGTATTGATGGCAAAAGTTTGGCGAAAGTGTTTATACAAATTGTATTGAAAAATGAAACAAGATGATCGATATAGTTCTGATTTTATCATAATATAATTTGTGTTATAAATTATAATATAATTTGTTAGCATGGTTGGTGCAGTAGCTGAGCGATTGAGTGCTGCGCTGCATCGCGGGTGCGATTTTCGTACGGAACAAATATTTGTATGGCCTACAGGTAGTTTTTCCAAGTCTCGCTGTTTGTGTATGTGAGTTTAAATGTTTGTAAGTGCAACCACGATACATGAGAAATTACGAGTGCGGGGCAACGTTAAAAAAATACACTGAGAACTCTATTTCATTTTCGAATAACGCGGAACGTTGATGTCACAATCCATTAAAATTTGTGTTGTTTGTTGTGCATTTAATTTCATTTAAGTAGAATTTAGTTTTCTAGCAATTGCATGAAATGGCTTAAATGGTGTACATTTTTACTGAAGTATTTACATCCATAATTAGAAAAGGGATTTTGTGTGTGCGTTCAAACTAATAATATTATTATTAAATTACGTGTTCCTGGATAATCTAAACATTAATATTTTAGACATCATAATTATTTAACTCTTATAAGTTTTTAAACTGACATGGTCACTAACACTATCAACAACACTTGTAACGGGATATTTACCATGTTTATTATTTGTTATGAGTTCCCGATATTTCGGCGCTGTTGCAAACGCCATGATCACGGATAAACTGAAGTTATTGCGGGTGGATGTTTATGAGCAGACAAAACGGTCTACCCTCTTTCTTGTTCGTTTTTTGCGCGCCGTACCACTACCACTGTCACTCACAACTCGATTCTGTTCCCGACACACGAAACTCACTGTGTCCACTCGCGAACTTTTTGCGGCACTCTTTCGGTTTTTACACAGTTTAACCACTGGATTCCAGGCTCTTGACAGTTGAAACCCATCCTCCCGATTGAAGTTCCTATATTTAGTAATTTCAATAGCTTCTCTAACCAGTCTGGGTATATAGTGGCGTTCTGTCGAGATGACCTGAGGGTTATGTAACTCAATCTAGTGGTTCGATCCTGATTCAAGCAGATGTTGAGCTATGGCCGATTTTTGGGTGTCGTTATTTTTCACCGCCCTGATGTGTTCCGCTATTCGACAAGCTACCGTACGTTTCGTCTGACCGATATACGACTTACCGCAACTGCAATCTACTTTATAAACACCGGGCTTTTCTAACGGAAAGTTGTCCTTCGGCGAACGCAGCATCTGAGACACTTTCTTGAAAGGAGTGAAGACAGTCTTTATGGCGGAATCGAGTTGTGAGTGACAGTGGTAGTGGTACGGCGCGCAAAAAACGAACAAGAAAGAGGGTAGACCGTTTTGTCTGCTCATAAACATCCACCCGCAATAACTTCAGTTTATCCGTGATCATGGCGTTTGCAACAGCGCCGAAATATCGGGAACTCATAACAAATAATAAACATGGTAAATATCCCGTTATAAGTGTTGTTGATATTTAACTCTTATTACAATATTATATTCATAGGTATAAAAATTCATTTTTTGTGCTTATATAAATGTGTTTAAAAAGTAATTTTATAAAGCCAGCATGCTAAAGATCCAAGGTCAAGGAACAACAAAAAAGAAAACATTGTCAGAGCATCTTCTTAAATACATAGCGCACCCTGAGAACAAAAGTAACCTAACACGAAATTGCGGCGAATTGCGTTACATACCTAAAACTACTCCTAATAACATGGACCATCGTCTAATGAAACAAAAAGTGACGAAATGATGCTATAAAAGGACATAAAAAATATTGCAACACATATTTGATTGGAAACTCCCTACAACACAAAACACAATTTTGTTTTTTCCCACAGAACACATTTTCGTGTTAGGTCACTTTTGCTCTCAGGGCGCTATAGTTTACATGTAACATGTTGGTGTGAAATAACACCCTTCCTATCAGAAATCTTACACGATATTAGCACATTATTCTAAATTGGTATGTTTTGGTAAAACAATAACAATTCTTGATCTTTTTATCAAAATTCATTAAAAAAATCTAAATATGTATCTTAATCTGCCTATAATATTCCCACTACTGGGACACAGGCCTCCTCTCTATGAGAGGGAATGGCTGGAATCCACCATGCGAACCCAGTGAGGGTTGGTAGATGTCGCATGTCTTCGAGTTTTTAGGTATAGGACTTGCCGGTTTCCTCACGATGTTTTCCTTATAATTAAACATATTTTTCAATAAACAACTTACAAATACCCCCATTCAATAAAATCCTGCACAATCCCTACCAACCTCTCTTGACACTGGTCATTCACGCCAAAACTGAGCCCAGCCAACGGCTCCCTAGTGACGTCAACATTGCTGTCACAAGCCATCAGTAAAGGTATCAATAGAAGAGAAATCATTAGGCCATAGTCCAGCATAGATTTATAATCTCTTTCAAAGTCATTCCTCGGGTAAACGCTGCTGACATCCAAGGAAAAAATCTTTAAGAATCCTCTTAGACTGTCATAGTACAAATCCTTAAGGTATCGCAGATGGGAGAGTCTGAAGTTCTGGTCTGTTGATGAAAAGATGAAGTAGATGAAGTCCAGGATAGGGCAGCCGTAGCAGATGAGCTGGTAGTCAATCGGGATCATTTCGGAGACGAAGCCGTTCTGGAAGAAAACGAGGAATTATGACAAAGATTAAAGGATGAAGTAAGAATACTTATTACAGGAGTAGTGGGTAATGGTGTTGTTAATAACTGGATGGCAATAAGTAGATCTTGATTTAGATAGCAAGTTTAGATTTGCTGCACAGAGGTGCAAAGGCGTCAGATAGGCAGTCGCTTCATGTAAAATACTGGTACTCAGCTGCATCCAGTTAAACTGGAAGCCGACCCCAAGATAGTTTGGGAAGAGGCTAGGCAGATGATGATGAGGTGCAAAGGCGCCTTGTCACAGCAGGAACAAGCAACTCAATGCTTTTCAATTTCATCTTTACCATTATATAATTTACTGTTTGATTGACTTTAGAAGACATAATTGCTCCTCACACTTCACAATCCGTCATACTGCCGATGGGTATAGGCACAGGAGTACCTAATAGTACACCCACATTGCGCCAGTTATGTTCCCAAGCCCCACGTATTAGGGAGCGAGTAGGTGAGCCTATTGCCATCAACTGCCCACAAATTCAGACTCCATGGCTGCTACTGAGAAATTCATAATGGATTAACCCAGTAACGTAACGTTTTACGACCCTGGAATCGTATCCAGTCGCGCTTAAGACCACTCGTATAAAAACATACAACCAAAAAAGTTTGCATTCGTAGGTTAGTGTTATATAAATAAAACAATTATTTTAGTGGACATTGGCCTTCAAGTAGATAAGGTATCAACAATAGTTGACCTATGACCATTGGAGATAGCGTATCAACAAGAAAAAAAACCGGCCAAGTGCGAATCGGACTCGCGCACGAAGGGTTATTATTATAAAAATTAAATTTTAAAAACCCCCGACACAGTAAACCTCTAACAAACCAAAAATAAATTAATCCCCTAGCCCTAAGTAACAAGATTTCAAATTTCAAATCGACCAGACCTTTGGAAGTTGTTTATTTCCCTTCAACTAGAAAAGTGGCGAACCTTCAAACGGCTGAGCAGATTTTCTCAAAACATAGCTAAGAACACTCTCGATTAAAACACCTTTCAAACGTAACCAATTTTATCAAAATCGGTTTATCCGTTTAGGAGCTACGATGCCACAGACAGACACACAGATACACACGTCTAACTTATAACACCCCTCTTTTTTGGTCAGGGGTTAAAAACTTTTTTTTGTATGGGAGCCCCCTTAACATTTTATTTTATTGTTTTTAGTATTTGTTGTTATAGCGGCAACAGAAATACATAATCTGTAGAAATTTCAACTGGCTTACTATCACGGTTCATGAGAAACAGCCTGGATACAGATGGACGGACGGACGGACGGACAGCGAAGTCTCAGTAATATGGTCCCGTTTGACACTTTGGATACGGAACCCTAAAACCGTAGGAATATACAGAAAAACTCACAGATACATAAGGAAACTTTTTGTACGATTTTTCTAAGGCTGTCAAAACTAATCTAATAAAGCATTAAATATAACGAAACTAAAAATACTTACAGTTTCTTTCACCAAAATATTGTTCGGCCGGTAATCACCATGACGCAAGCAAAGTCTCGCAGTCTTGCCTTCCAAATATTTGCGATATTTCTCATTGAAACTAGGAATAAAATCTTCTAACTTCCTCCGACTATCATTGTCCAAATAATTTAATGTAATTTGGCACATATTTTGTACAAAAGCGTCCCAATCGTCGTCGAAACTAAATGTAGCTTTGATCGTTTTTATTTTTCGTTCATAATACTCCGGTCGCTTTGATTCTAGTACGAAGGACAACGCGTGGAACTTAGCCAATTCAGTTACAGCCATTTCGGCGTATTGTAATGTGATTATGTCCATCCGAAAATTAGTTTTGAAGTCTTTTTTGTTCATATTTTCTAGAATAATCACATTTAGATTGCTTTCGTCGTAGCTTTTGACAAATTGGTATCGCTTTGCCATAGGTATGTGCATTTCGTTTTGCAGTTCCGTGAATATTCCTAAGAGTTCTTTATAAACAAATAGTTCACTTTTATAAGCTTCAGGTAGAGATATGATAGTCATTTGTACGTCTGGAGTGATGATCTTCATAAATATGTTGGTTTCTTTCGTAGCTTCAGCCGTGTCTCCTTCGATGTCAACCTCGCAAAGGATCCCAAGAAAACTTCCACCATCTGGAGTGAAGACATTTTTCTTCACACTATAAGATACATATCCTTCTTTTCTTATAATATCTTTAACACATTGCTGGAGTTCTAAATAGTTGTTATCAGCGATTTTCTCAAAAGTTTCGAATCGAGAGTCCGTTTGGACTTCCATGACGCACGTTTGAAGTATGAAGTCTGAATGAGCATGAAATGGATGCATTGGGTTTTTATGTTGTGTTGGAGATATAGAGATTGTGTTTTCTACGTCAAAGATCTGTTATTTTAATTCATAATCTGTGAGGAGTACTGACTGCAGAATAAACCGAAAAAATGTTAAAATGTTATTTTGTTTCATGATATTATGTAGGTAAAATTACAAAAAGATACTACTAGCACTTTACATAGGTACTTTAAAATAATATCTCTCTTACTTATGTTTTCTGCTAACTGTAAGTACCTACTTTACGCTGTGTGTAAACAATTACTAATTAAGAATTTGATAATTATTGGTATACGTGTGTACCATCAAAAATGCTTGTTATGTCATAATCCCGAATAAAATGTTATTAAAGATGAGTGTATCATACTGTTACAAAAACAAATTTATTGTCTTGATAAAAATCTCATATTTATTCACTGTGGAATGAATATGAAAAAATTAACCGATTCATTCTTTCATATCTTTTTATATAGTTGTTCATCACCATCAGCCTATAATGTTCCCACTGCTGGGACACAGGCCTCCTCTCCATGAGAGGGAGTGGGCTGCAATCCACCACGCAGGCCCAGTGCGGGTTGGTAATGTCACATGTCTTCGATTTTTTAGTTTTAGAACATGCCGGTTTCCTCACGGTGTTTTCCATCACTGTTTATGAGGGCAGCGGTGATGAAATAAATTACACAAAGTAATGCGCCTGCCTGGGTTCGAACCCACGGCTTACTGCTCGTAAGTCAGGGTTGTCACCTCTGGGCCACCGCTGCTCTCATGCTATAGAAGTTCAATTAATTCAAAATGTTTGAAAAAACGTTCGCTTGCCGCAGTCGGGTAAAATCGATATCAAGATACTCGTTTTTGCTCGCAGCTTCGCTCCCGGTTTATACGAAAAGTAGAGCATGGGCCTTTTATCTCTTTATAATATGTATTACTAAACAAGATGGAAGAGACATCGACGCGAAAACAGTTACCACTACTCAATAGATCATTCTAAATCCACGTAGAAATTTTATTTATTATTATTTATTTATTTAAACTTCATGTACTTCATGTATGTGGTACATAGGCGGACTTAATGCCACAAGGCATTCTCTACCAGTCAACCATTGGGTTAAAAAGGACAACATTGTGGTAAGGTACAAAATCTAACAATATGTAATTAATTTCGAAATTGTCTATAAGTTACATAGATACTAATACACAAATACACATAAAATAGACTAATAAATATTTTAACAAATACCAAAATAAAAAACGAGAATACTAATAATAATTACTGTGACTAGACTTCTAACTGCGAGCTACTTCGAGCGAGCGAGCTAATTTTGTATCGGTTATTAAAAAGAAACTGCTGTCTTACACAACACACATTCACACACACTGTGTGTCACACTGTGTGAGACAGTTGTTTTTAGGGTTCCGTACCCAAAGGGTCAAACGGGACCCTATTACTGAGACTTCGCTGTCCGTCCGTCTGTCACCAGGCTGTATCTCATGAACCGTGATAGTTAGCGAGTTGAAATTTCTACAGATTATGTATTTCTGTTGCCGATATAACAACAAATACTAAAAACAGAATAAAATTAATATTTAAGGGAAATTAATTTTTACAAAAAAGTGATTTTTTTGCTCGTTTTTGTGATAATGTTACGAAACGCTTCGTGCGGGAGTCTGACTCGCACTTGGCCGTTTTTTTTGTGACCGTGTCCTTTTTTATGGTACAGTATGGTAAACCAGTTTTTTTTTATTTCTACGTTCGTTTTAACTGTTTTCACGTCGGTGTCTCTTCCAAACTATACAGGGTGTAACGGAAAGGGTATATACATACTTAAGGTTGTGCTACAGACCATAAAACTGAACATGTTTCTCCATCGGACAAATATCGTAATAGCGAAAAAATATCAGCTGCCCCATACGTTTGGGTCGAATAGGTATTGAAATTTTGTACGGGGTAGCAGATTTTTTTTTGCTATTTTGATATTTGTCCGATGGAGAAACATGTTCAGTTTGATGGTCTGTAGCACACCATTAAGTATGTATATACCCTTTCCGTTACACCATGTATATAATAATAGATAAAACTAGAACTAAGTAGTAAGTATCAAAGAACTACGTGACCACAGGCAGCTAGTGCGATGGGCTGTGCCTATAATTAACTCAAGTCTATTATTATCCTTCGTTATCGTCAGACTCCACAGTTGGAGTCTATCCGGGACAGTAATTGTTCGGGAAAAACTACAATATACGGCGGTGGTTACTCGCTAAGTAATGATATTATTGGCTTTTACTGGAGAAGCCGTTAGTAACTTGAAATAAAGAAAAATAAGTATTTATTAGACTCACACAAAACAAAAAAGGTATTTAGTCTGAACGGCCCAAACCGAATGGCCTACGGGCCATTCGACCGTAAACAAAAATCGTCTACGTTTCTACGTTTCGTTTACGTTTCGTTCGTACGAAAGGACTGGTAATATAAAAATAAACATATCAAATACATTCGAGTGCATAATTAAAAAGTTGATTTAAAAGATATTTTTTTCTTAGATTTGAAATAAGACATATTAAACTGATCCTTTACGAGGCCAAAATGCTCCTATCTCAGAATGGTGGTGTAAAATTTGTAAAACAGTCACCACGCTGGTATTTTGATTAATTTTTAAATTATGATTACTAACAAGCTATAAACAGACCCTTCAGGAAGCCGTCAACCAAGCATTCTGTTCATCAAACTAAGTAACTCCACGCAATAAATCATTGATAGGAATTAACTTTTTTATGGTGACAAAATCACGGTTTACGGTAGTACCCAAAGTAATGCACTCAAAACAATATCCTGATAGTTGCGTTATATACAGGTTATGTACAGGGGTCATGGAGATATTTGACGTAAAGTTATAACATTAAAAACGTACGTATTTAAGTTTATTTATACCACGATGTCTCTTACTACTTTTTAAATATTTTACCATTTCTTCTTAGTATTTTGCCACCTGTCGGAAAAATATAAATTGGTCTGCGAAATGTTCTGTATGGTGTCGGACGTAAAGAATAGCACCATCCCATATCTTCTCGTGGGTGTCGTAAGAGCCGAATAAGGGACTTGCCAGAGTATCGGCTGCAGCGTTTTCTGTGCTTTTGCAACAACCGTACTGCGATCGCCAACCCGCCTGCCAAGCGTGGCGATTATGGCAAAACCCCCCAAAATGTCAATTAGGCGACATTTGGGGGAGGCCAATGTCCAGCAGTGGACGTCTTTTGGGCTGAAATGATGATGTTGATGATGAGAATATAATAGGCGAAATGTGGGTGGACTATTGGGTACTTCTCTGTCTAACCCTTCAGGGATTACAGGCTTGATGTTATGTTATTCACTTGCGGCCGCTGCACTCCATCTAGATAACCCATGAAGTGAAAGTACTTAAGCTTTCGAAGCATTTCAATTCAATCCGATTCTAGATCTTTCAATGCCGTTACTACGTGACGACAGTCAGCTACGACGTAGTATGTGAACACAGCTGGATGATTGTCCTGTGTTCTGTGCTATTCTAGGCTATCTATCTAGCTATTATAGGTCAATTATTGTATGGCAAGGTTGATTTATCTAGTTCTAGTAGTATCTTCAACCTAAACTATCACATTTATATTTACACTGCAATCCTAAAAAGATTTTTGGTATTTTTACCTACAGTGCCACATGAATATTTTAGCGATCAATTGACATTGACAGGTTTGACAGGTAATGGTGAAGTTTCCTTTATTTTTTTTGGAATTAATTTAATATTATTTTAATGTAAGCGACCTAAAAATGTTAAAAAATCATTAAAATAGATTAGAAATGAGAAACTAATGAGACTTTAAAGGTGTTGCTTGCAATGAAAAAAAGTGACGTAAACCCAAGAGAACGTAGATAAGTAGGTACTTACTTAATTACCGTTTTATTTCAGCACTAACGTAACGGGTTTCAAGAAGAATCGTCCAAAAATTGACTTATGCACAGGGGTATAAGCCAATTTTTATTTCACTTATTTCATCATTATCATCATTTCACCCCAAAAGACGTCCACTGCTGGACATAGGCCTCCCCCAAGTGTCGCCACATTGACATTTTGGGAGGTTTTGCCATAATCGCCACGCTTGGCAGGCATTTTGGTGATCGCAGTACGGTTGTTACAAAAGCACAGAGAACGCTGCTGCCCATTCTCTGGAAAGTCCCTTAGTCGCCTCTTACGACACCCACGGGAAGATATGGGATGGTGCTATTCTTTACGTCCGACACCATACAGATCTTATTTAGTTAGACTTTAGTCATCTATTTATCAGTTTATTAGTGACCTAATTTAATTTTTCCCCGATTTTCTTGTTTCGATATGTATTTTAATTCTACTTAGTTAAACATAGTATTACCGACATCATGATTATTATTGTATTGAAAAACCAAGATGGTCGATTTAGTTCATGTTTTGGTCAAAAATCAAAGGGTTCTTGTAGACTAATGTAGAACTATATTAATATGTTACGTTCGAAGTTAATGTGCCCTTAAACTTCGTGGGAAATTCTAAAATACCGGTAAATACTTGAATAACTGTCACACTTCACCAAACCCTATTGCAATAAGAATGGTTCCATCATCATCATACTAGTCTTTTCCCAACTATGTTGGGATCGGCTTCTAGTCTAACCGGATACCAGTATTTTACATGGAGCGACTGCATATTGGACCTCTATAACCCAGTTAGTACTGGTTCCAAAATATGCCATATTTTTCTTGAATTTTTTGTTCTCTACTTCTTCAAGCATTTTACTATTCCAAGTTGCTCTCCCTAAAGTAATCAAAAGACCTACACCACAACGCTCCTTTAGTTCGTACTAAAACGTGGAAAACCAACCTGGTAACAAAGCCGAATGTGTTGGATCCATTAGGTACCTACTAAATGTCCGTCAAGGCCGCTAGCTAATTACTTAAGTGTGCAACTTTACACTTAGTTTTATTGGTGTGTGGTTCTGTTAACGGTGACCAGAGGGCGTTGTTGTGCGAGTTCTAAGTTTAATGACCCCTGGGAAGCTTAGGGAAGGTGGCAGTGAGTGGCTTGTTAGTGGTCACGTCCTTACAAACAATGCATTGCTGTTGAGCTAAAAGGGTCTGTTACTCATGAGACGTGGCAAGGCAGAAGAGGAGCACTACACATAAAATAACATCATGCTTGTAATCCCCGAGGGTTTATACAGTTGTACTTAACAGTATACCCAGATTTTGTATAATTCCAATTTGATAGGGGGTAAGGGGACGGACCGGTATTATCAAAGTCACTGGAAACACCTCGACAAGGGACGCACAGAACCAAGAAGTGTGGCAGAAAAGGGGAAGCCTATTCCCAGCAGTGGGTGGTCCCGGGATGATGATGATGATGAAGGGGACGGAGCACTAAATGGAACATAAGCACGTTTGCATGATCAGCCTAATACTTTAGCATTGTTGAGACAAAGGCCTCGTCTCCTTGATGAGAAGTGGGCAATTAGCCACCTCTCGGGCCCTGTGCGGTTAGGTGGATGTGTCATCCATTTGTTGCACGTTGTTTTCCTTAAAAAAAATCATATACTGACCTACAATGATGTAATGAATTACACAAATAATTTTATTGTACCTGCTTGGGTTTAAACCTGCGACCCAACAAGTTGGAGTCAAAACCTTTAAGGCACCTGCACTACTCATTTATCATTGTCTAAGGCGATAAAATTAAAGGTTACTTCTTACTTACAATAGGGATCATAAAAATTACCTCGTTAATAATATTTCAGCTACACAAAGAGTAACATTGAAATATAATACCCTAATCAAAGTCACCGAAAAATATTTCCCTATTATCCCCTCAATAGCTTTCATTGTCCCGCGTCCTTTACAATACCTGATAAATAGGTTTCTAGGGCGAATCCGGCTTGGCACAAAGCATGCCAAGAGTAATCTATTAGTCTCTTATTATAGTATTTTTTCGGAGTCTACCCTCAAAAACATGTTTGTGGAAAAAATAATATTGATGAAGGCTATTGTTATTCGAAAATATGAAGATTAAAGTAGACTAAGCTGAGTTGAATTATTAATGAATAACGTCAGATCGAAGATAAGTACTTTGTTGTTAGCAGAGCGAGTAATCAGCGGTACCTAATCAATTTGCCTGTCGGTGATTTGTGAGTGGCGCCTGTCAAAGATTTGTTTTCTTTTAAATGTGAATTTTATGGCTATACAATAAAATTGGCTTTTATCCGAAGCTGTACTCGTGGTATGATCGGAAATTATCACACGGAAATGTTTTCATAAAGGCCATAACACTTAGGGTAATATAGGTATGTTGGACTTAAGTGTATACCATCCTAATAGTGAAAGATTTTTTGGAATCGGATCAACAGTCGATTAAACGCTACCTCCAAAATTACAAACATGAAAACTTTACGTCTTTTTATATTGGTATAGAAGTATAGATAAGGATACATTGTTTGTTAGGCTTTCGTAAAAACAAAAGTGTCCTGTAAACACTACTCAGAGTTGTCTAATAAAAAAATATTTTCTTTCGCAGGTAATCCACAAAAGAAATCATGATCGAAACAGATCCAACCACAAAACTACAGACAACAAGGCACAGAATCAACTCCAAATAAAAATGTCATCAAGAAACCTTCTCATGACCAGATACCGAAAACCAATGCAATGTCAGACGGTGAAGACCAACATGATAAAGCCGACCAAATTCAAAATGAACAGGATTGCAATAAATTTCCTAATGACGATGGTCATCTTAGCTTTGTTGCCTTATAGTTCATCATTGAGTCTGCCTAACGGTGATCCAGCTCCAGGCAGATCACCAGGGCCACCTCAACTTGATGAAAGAGAAGTATCAACAGATGACAAAGTTCTAGAAATACCAGAGGTTTACGATGAGACAACGACCAGTGAGGAAGTGGTGGAGGTGACGACAGTGAGTGAGGTAGTGAGTGAAAGGACAGTGGATATCAGTGATGCTTGTGCCTTCGCGAGGATCCCTAGTGACAGTGAGGATATTGTCACGCTCAGTGACGAGGATAGTGACGTGAACTTGACGCTAAGCCATCCGGTGTTTGAAGCTGATGAGCTGGTTCGAGGAGTCGTGTATGATGGTAAGTGGACTTGATATTTTGGAGTAGAGCATTACATGGGTCTTTTTGAGCTTGTGAGACATCGACCGGGGACGGTGGATTTTTGTAAGAATTATGAAATCACTCTGAAACAAGATGGTGAAGTTGGTTTCAATTTATGCCAAGCTCTTAAAGATCCATGTGCATTTTTTTTAACTGTAAACTGTCTCCCTGCTAGAATAGATGCGGTCAGTATGTCTGAAAATTCTGAAAATTTATTGACAAAAAATGGTACTTATGTAGGATTTTCTGCCTCCTGCGATATTGAAAATGTGTTGCAGGACCCCCAGTGTATACCCTAACAAAATTAAACAATTTTTTGATAAAAAAGCGAACGAACGAGAATGTCTACTTTGAATAAAAATAAATGCAAAACGAGACATAATACAACACCAAAGTCTAACAGTTTAGGTACCTATCTTCATGCTGGAATACTCCATCAGTTACTCTTTGAAATTAATTTCTAGTTGAATATGATACGAATATTCTATAGAAATAACCTGTTGCAGCGTATTGAATGCTATTCAATTCCCTGTATGCATGAAATTGGATTTGACTTTGAATTTCCATCTCAAACTCTAACAGTATTCTATCTACCAAGGGAATACATCCCAATATTCTCGGAGAAAACGTGACGCTTAGACAATGAATACGTAATCTATGTAAAAAGAAAATGAATAACATATAACACCATACATTTCAGCAACAAAGGGTTTTTTTTTATGATTGGCATCTCGCAGTTCAACCTAGGAGGTTGTCGTCTGCTTAACCGGACTATCCTGTGGGTGCCTTAAGAGTAAGGCCTCCAACCAGGGCATAAAAACTTACAAACTAAGCGACTATACGCTGAGGGCACTTCCTGTGGGGTACGAGCCTCGGCTCAGGGCGTCGCTGGGGGAGGACTGCATGGGGACAGGCTGGATCTGAATGATATCATTATTTAGGGGCTGATTTAGAACTACTGGCACAGCATCGCGGGCTGGCTCGAGCGAGGGTCGGGGAGGGCATGGACCGGGACGTCGCGACGGACCTCGACGGCGAGGTCGGAAAGACGGCGGTTTGTGTCTGAACTTTTTAAGAGTGCTAGTCTCTTTGCTGCTCTCCTGGAGGAGGGTGATAGCATCATCGGGAGTGACGAGGGTATGCCGAGGACGGCGTACTGTACTAATGCGCGAGGGTTCGTAACGGGCGGCCGCTGCGATCAGGGGATTACGGTGTTTACTGGCGTTATCGAAGAAACGCTTCGAAAGACGTTTCATAAACTGAAGGACGGTGGGCATTCTAAGGTCTACGTGTAGACGGTCGTTACGGACATAAAAAGGGGCTCCCGTGACTCTACGTAAGAACCGGTTCTGCAAGGTTTGCATCCTATGGATGTATTTAGGCTTGGTGTGAGCGTACACGACGCAAGCGTACGTCATAATGGGGCGGATCACCGCGGTATAAAGGCGCAACTTGCACTTGAGTGACAATTTGCTTTTTGCCGAGATCATGAAATGAAGCCTACCCATAGCAAAGGCAGCTCGGTCACGAGCTGCTTTGATGTGCGCCGCGAAAGATAGGTGGTTGTCAAGTAAGACTCCTAAGTACTTGGCTTGCTTCTCCCAAGGGATAGGCTTACCGTACATAGTGATCGGGCTGAGCGCGAGTGGCTTATTTTTACGCGGTTTAGAGAAAATAACTGCCTGGCTCTTGTCGGGGTTCACCTCGATTCTCCATTTCCGGAACCAAGCGCCTAAGACGTTGGCTGAGGTTTGGAGGGGGCTGTAAATAGCGTCGTGACTACGGCCAGTGTAATAGATGGCCGTGTCGTCCGCAAACAGGGCTAACTGTGCCTTCTTGCTCTTGGGGATGTCACTGGTGAACAGAGTAAAGATAAGGGGAGAGAGCGGGGAGCCCTGTGGGACTCCGGCTCTAATGGGGTGAGGGGAAGACAGTGCCTTCCCGATGCGATAGCGGAAGGTGCGATCCGACAAAAAGTCTCGTAAGATGAGCACGAGACGGTCCGGCACTCCCAGTTTGTACAGCTTATATAATAAGCCGTTGTGCCAGACTTTGTCGAATGCCTTTGTTATGTCGAAAAACAACACACCCGTCATCGCTCCACGCTGGAAGCCAGCGCTCAAGTGTTCTACGATGCGGTGGGCCTGTTGAATGCAAGAGTGTCCGGTCCTGAAGCCGAACTGTTCGTTAGGGATGAGACTCTTAGCCTCGGCGAAGTCTTTGAGTCGCTTATACATAAGTCTCTCGTAGATTTTACCGAGAGCATTCAGGAGACTGATAGGTCTGTAGCTCGAAGGCTCAGACTTGGGTTTGCCTGGCTTGGCGAAACCGATGACAGTGGCCTCTTTCCATATTTGGGGAAACGCGTTGTTGCTCAGGGCACCATTGAAGATGGCCGCCATTAACACGACGAGCTGAGCGGGGAGGAGTTTGAACACCCTATTGGTGATTCCGTCGGAGCCGGGTGCTTTCCGCGGTTGAAGTTTGCTAATGATGTCTTGCACTTCTTCAGCTGTGACCGGAGGCAGAGGATCATCAGGATCTTCTTCGGGGGGCAGGGCGGTTCTACGTTCGACGAATGCGTTCACCTCATCGCGATGTCGCTTGTCTACTGGTTGCAAGCTGGGGGAGCACTGGGACTCCAGGCTGTCGGCTAGGCATTCGGCCTTCTCAGAGTCGTCGAATGCGACGCTCTTATCGGGTTGGGTGAGGGGAGGCATCGAAGCCTCTTCGGTGGAGCGCATCTTGCGTTGCAGCTGCCAGAAGGCTAGGTGGGTAGGCTCGAGTTCGCTTAGCGTTTTGTCCCATTGATTATTACGAAACTCACTGGTGCGATCCTTTACAGCACGCTGTAAATTACGCAATACATTTCAGCAACAAAGGGTGACGCAGAGTTGCACCTAATAGTACATCCACATTTCGCCAGAAATGTTTAAGTGCATTGTATTAGGAGCGAACTTATTACCATCAACCGGGCACAAGCCCAGACTCTGTGAATTCCAGATGGACAACCTAGTAACACTTTGCCCCACCTGGAAATCGAGCCCAAGAGTAGGACCGGTTGCTTAGCAGTAGCAAGATAATCACGCTCGTTTAGTGAATACATAAGCCATGTAAAGTAGAAATTAATTATACATGATTATGTAAAGTATATAGTCTATGGATGCTGGAGGATTATGATTCGTTGAGAACGTAAGCGGGTTCGTTCAACCAATCAGACAAGTCATTTAATATTCACAAAGTGGAGCCTTTGTTGGAGTGAGGTATTGATGGATTTTTCGTTTTGTTGTTTTCTTATTTTAATCACCGTAAAGAGCTTTAATATGGTTTTATAAATAACTAGCTGGTGCCCGCAAAATGGAAATTTTGAGGTGTTTTTCAGGGATAAATTATACATATAAACCTTCCTTTTGAATAATTCTGTCTATTGATGAAAACCGCATTAAAATCCGGTGCGTTGTTTAAAGATCTAAGCTTTAAGCCAGCAGGAAGTGACTTAAGTTTATACTCATCAGCATTTCCGCCGAAAGTCGTCCACTGCTGGACATAGGCCTGCCCCAAAAGGGGGATTTTGCCATCATTGCCACGCTTGGCAGCCGGGTTGGCGATCGCAGTACGGTTGTTGCAAAATGCACAGAGAACGCTGCTGTCCATTCTCTGGCAAGTCTCTTAGTCGCCTCTTACGACACCCACGGGGAGATATGGGATGGTGCTATTCTTTACGTCCGACACCATACAGAGCAAGTTTATACTACACTATATACTTTACATAGTACCTATATAAGTTTATACTATGTAAAGATAAAGAAACATTTATTTCTGCAAGTTTTTCTTACTGAACCATCTGAGAAGAAACACTGGAACAAATTGAGACGTCACAATCTTTTTTAATGTCCAGACATAGTCTTTGTCGGATCATGTGAGGACCATGTAGATTAGCGTTTAAGATAGCATAACAATGTTTAACTCAATTCTGTTTAGTTTTGAGGTTAAAATTTTTCATGTTATTACCACATTGTACTGTAGGTACAGTCACGACTAATAACATAGAAACGCCTTTAAAGTTCAAATTCATGTCGCAACATTAAATCGCAAATAAAAAGTATGCTAACTGTGTCCAATAATTATGTAAACGTTAAGTTGTGTCAAAATTAACTACACATTTTTATCAAAATTTCGTCAACAATAGAGTACCATAAATATATATTAACTTATAATTAGATAATTATGTTCCCAAGGAAATTTCAAAAAACATGTTTACAGTATTAAGAGAGAAGAAATTATGTTAGCAATTACAAAGCAGCAGTTTAAAAACTTAAGGTATGTTTAACCGCAATACATTAGTAAAACTTTTAATATTAAGGCATTTACTGCCACGTTGGTCTGGTGGTGGCAATCGCGACTGCAGACCATGAGGTCTTGGCTTCGATTCCCGGCTCGGGCAAAAAGTTATTGGCTTTATCTATCGAGAGTTTCTCAGTAGCAGCCACGAAGCCTGGATTTTTGCCCAGTTGATGACAATAGGCTCACCCCCACTAGATGGGACTTAGACAAAACAGGCGCAATGTGGTTGTACTGTTAGGTACACCTCTACCCGACAATTCTGGAATTATTGAAGTGATGCTATGTTCTGTAATATTAAGGCTTGCCCACTTCTACATAAACAACAGTAATACCTCATCAGACCAAATATCCTAGTGGCTTACCCCAGCCCTTGTCCTTGGGGTTGTTACTTGGGGTTGTTAATGTTACTTGGGGTCAGCAATGTTTGCTTCTTCCATTCTTGCCCATCAAATGTCAAGCTAAATTGCATGCCTTGCTTTATCTAAACTAATATTATAAAGAGGAATGATTTGATTGTTTGTTTGTTTGTTTGCATTGAATAGGCTCCGAAACTACTGGTCTGATTTCAGAAATTATTTCAATTTTTTTTTTTTTTATTTCAGTGTTAGATAGCCCATTTATCGAGGAAGGCTATAGGCTATATATCATCACGCTACGACCTTAGGAGCGGAGCAGCAATGAAAAAAATGTTGCGAAAACGGGGAAAATGTGACGCAGAGGAAGTTGCGCGGGACAGCCAGTGTATTTATAAAGTTAACTAGTTGTCCCGCGCAACTTCGTCTGCGTCACATTTTCCCCGTTTTCCCAACATTTTTTTCATTGCTGCTCCTATTGGTCGTAACGTGATGATATATAGCCTATAGCGTTCCTCGATAGATGGGCTATGAAAGAATTGAAATCACTGAAATAATTTTTCAAATGGACCAGTAGTTTCTGAGATTAGCGCGTTCAAGCAAACAAACAAACAAACAAACTCTACAGCTTTATTATTAGTGTAGATATCGTTTAGCCATGTCTGGCGCCGAGAGATTTCGCAAACAAAAGAAGTACTTACAATATTGTAGTAGGTACCGACAATGACGTCATTTCATGAATCTAGGCTCGCTCCCAGGAATAGCGATTAATGATGCCGGCATGAAATAATCAGAGAATAAATGGATGCTTCAGCCCACGCCATACAAATGAATATTAGGATCACTTTTGTGCCTCCCACGGATAGGAAAGGGGAACAACTATTCTGGATTGTAGAAGTCGTGAATAGGGGCAATCAAGATGCCTTTTGTTCTTCTTGTAAAATGTTTTTTGCATGTATGTATGTTTACTATGATAGATCTTGATACGGGAATGAGAATGGCATCTCTGGGCCTTCTTTTTTCGGATGGGAAATCAAATGACTTCTCCCGCTCTGGGCGGAGTGGAAGGGAGTGTCAGACTTGACTGACTAAAACCCATCCATGTTCCTTCTTAGCCCTTTGTGTTCCAGGGCCACGGTATCTCTTTCGAACAACCCGCAGCCCTGCATCTGTGGGCCTAACTGTAACTAGTTGAAATATGTACATTCACGAGCGCCAATAAATAAACACTTAGCAACCATAAAAAAGATAGTCTTCTACTGTTCTCATTAAAATTTAATGTTGTGAACATAGTACTTTGGAACTTATATTATTATGAAATGGATCCTATATCAAAGCAACAATCGTTATTTCTCGCGAAGTAAATTTAAATTTGGTAAAGTGTAGTGTTTGTTACAAAATCCGTTATTTTTTCTCGAGGAAATCACAAATGCAGCAATATTGTACAAGCTAGGAAGCGAGAAAAGTTTTAAACAAAAGTAATCGATTAAATACAATACTTACCGAGAATTAATATGTAAATCGGTGGAATCTAAGAATATGTATGGTAATCGATTGAAAATTGCAAATGGAGCTTGTTTTAATTGTTTCTTAGTATCTTGATTATTTAACAGTTCAGAAGTCCGGTCATCGAATGCCAAATCACTTTCTCCTTTCCGAGGAAAGCTGTTGTTAAAAATAGCCTAATTTCGGTAAGAAAAGATGATAGAAAACAATTATTAGGAAAGATGTGTATGGATGGAATAAGGACGGTGAGGGATTCAATATTTTTGCAACTGCGCCATAATATTGTGGTTTATGAATGAATTTGACTTCAATGATTTACAAATAAATTAAAGCTACAGAAATAGAATACCTACAAAAGACAAGTTTACAGGACAAAAAAAACTAACTTAATAAACAACAGGACGCGTAGTGGTTCTCATCCTGAATGATTTAGTTTCGCGAACAAACATATGAGAATAGCATTGAGATGTCCTGGTTTCTAGGAAGTAGCTCATCATCCGCTACCTTTGCCCACATAATGGAGTCGGCTACCACAGCTAATTGAATACAGCTGTCAACGAATTTTCTTTATTTCTTTAGAAGCAGTGCAACTGCATCATTGGTCAAATGGCCGCAAGCACGCTGCTGAGAATGAGGCCCTGGGTTCGATTCCCGTGTCGGGCAAAGTATAATTGGGTTTTACCATCAGGAATTTCTCAGTAGCAACCACGGAGTCGTAAAGCACGTAAAGGATAGCGCCATCCCATATCTTCCCGTGGGTGTCGTGAGAGGCGACTAAGGGATTTGCCAGAGAATGGGCAGCAGCGTTCTCTGTGCTTTTGTGACAACCGTACAGCGATCGCCAACCCGCCTGCCAAGCGTGGCGATTATGGCAAAACTCCCCTTATGTCAATGTGGCGACACTTGGTGGAGGCCTATGTCCAGCAGTGGACGTCTTTATGCTGAAATGGTGATGATGATGATGAACCACGGAGTCTGGATTTGTGTCCGATTGATGGCAATAGGCTCGCCCCCTATTACATGAGACTTAGATATAACTGGTGAAATGTGGGTGTACTATTAGGTACACTTCTGACAAACCCATCGGAAATTAGAGGCGTGATGTTATTTGTGTAGTTACAATCTATCTTCTATATCTATATACTAATAATAATAATAGAGCTGAAGAGTTTGTTTGTTTGAACGCGCTAATCTCAGAAATTGCTGGTCCGATTTGAAAACTTCTTTCAGTGTTAGATAGACCATTTATCGAGGAAGGCTAGAGGCTATAAATCATCACGCTAAGACCAACAGGAGCGGAGCAGCAATGAAAAATGTTGCGAAAACGGAGAAAATGTGACGCAGACGAAGATGCGCGGGACAGCTACTTATCATAATAAAATTCATCCATTCTTTCTTATGGGTAGTTCTATGATAATAAATACAGGTTTATTTTCTCTCCTTTGATCTTCAAGCTTCTTTAACAGCGTTGAGACAGAATAGCGGTCTAAGGAGTGTCCAAACAGTCAACACTTAGGGAGTGATTGCTTTTTGGTGTAGACAAAACCTAACACTTGTGTCAGACGCTGGAGTTTCGAAAACGATTCTCGAGATAGTGAATCCAAGATATTGGCTGCGTATAGACCCATATGGTGTAGTGTTAGGTATCGTGATACTACGTTTTACTGTGGATATCATCATTTCAGCCGAAAGGCGTCCACCCAAGTGTACATAAGGAGGGTTTTGCCATAATCGCCACGCTTGGCAGGCGGGTTGGCGATCGCAGTACGGTTGATACAAAGCACAGAGAACGCTGCTGCCCATTCTCTGGAAAATCCCTTAGTCGCCTCTTACGACATCCACGTGAAGATATGGGACTGTGGATATAGTCAGTACATACATGATGCGCCACAAGTGGAATATCAGCTGGACTTGTTAATACGCGATGGCAACAACATGTACGAAAAAGCTATTTTTTTTCGAAGTATTAGGCAGAATCCTGTGCTATAACTTTAACACGTTACGTCGTAATAATAGGCAAGCACAAGCATGAAAACTTTTTAAATACGTACATTCAATTCATACATAAATCAAACCTCCAGAAAAAAAGTCAAGCTTCTCTTATTTATCTGCTTCTTCCTAGGATAGTACTTTTTAGAACTACACCCCAATCGTGGTTTTACAATTTTCATGCAAACATATTATTGAAAAATATTAGAAAGCTATTTACAGTAACTGTCTGAAACCATGCATAAAAGCTACGAAACAGTACTTACGTAAGTAGTTTTCCAATATTCTGGTCACACGAGACCTTTTCGCACGGCGAAATATTCTGTTTGAAGTACGAATACATGTAATTTAAAAAATATAAAATATTTTTATTAGGCCCTAGATGGCTTTGGCATAAATTTGGATAACCTTTGAGTGCAAAGTTTAAACATGTTCAGCGCAATTCGTGCGTTTTACAGGGTGTAACGGAAAGGGTATATACATACTTAAGGGTGTTCTACAGACCATCAAACAGTACATGTTCTTCCATCGGACAAACATCGTAATAGCGAAAAAATTATCAGCTGCCCCATACAAAATTTCAATACCTAATCGACCCAAACGTTTGGGGCAGCTGATATTTCTTTCGCTATTACTAACTGAACATGTTTGTCCATCAGACAAACATGTTCAGTTAGTAACCCCGTCTTGAATGTGATGACCCGATACAAATTCACGATTAAAATTTTAATAAAGTAGAATAACGTAAGTACATTTTAGTAAAATGAGCGCCATTTTAAAGAACTTCAGTTTCATTTTACTTTATTACAAATAGAAATATGATCTTCTCAAGTGACAGAGTGTGTTTTTACTGAAATGTTGTTTTGTTACATGTATTTGTTTGTTGTTGTGTTATTTTTCGTGAGTGGCCCAGAGTTTAGATTACTGCCCTGTTCATAGCAATAAACGTCTTTTATCATGTGTAGGTGACCTATAATCACACCTCTGCCTATCCTTTCGGGGATATGCAGTCGTGGTGTTATATTATCATAATCTGCATAGCCTTATACCAACAATTTTAGGATCGGCACGAATGACAGCCGGGACCTACGGCTTAACGTGCTTTCGTACACGGGAAGAAACTCGGTATGTAATGCGTGGTCACCCATCCATTGACCAACCTTGGCATGGGGTGGCTTAACCTGAAAATAAACCCGAGTGGCTGTTATTATTTAGCCACGAGCTGACTATGTGTGATGTTAAATACCCCAAAATGTTGTTAAAAGTTACCTAATGTGAACTTCCCACTTTTCAAGGTCACCGGTATACAACCAACCCCCCCAATCCCCTTGTTTGTAACTGAAGACCCAGTGTAAAGTTGGTTTCAGACGGTGAATCATTAATTTAGACTCCAAGCCTGTTATTATCCGTCAGACATGTCCCGACTTGTTTGACAACGACAATAAATGGTTTTGGATTAAATTTTCAAAGTATAACACAAAGTTTTGGAGTTTCATCAAGGTAAATATGTTTTATTTATGAAATGGTTTCATATAAAGATAATATAGGTAGCTTACCTACCATGAAACTGATGAAGATAGTGGTTTTCTATTCATAAAATATGATGAACTATCTTATAGGTCTGTCTGTTCGATTCCTTGGTCTGGCAATTAATATGGGGTTTATCCACCAAGAATACCTCAATGGAGCTCGATTGTTGGCAATTGGCTCGTCCCTTACTACATAGGACTTAAACATCCGGGTGGACTGTAGGGTACACCTCTGTGAGGTTGTGCTGTGATTGATACGTATTATCAATAGATTACTAGATTTTTTTTGTTTTTTCTTTTTTTATTAAATCTGTCTTCCACACATATTTTTATCTCTTCTGCTATCAAAATCCTACTGCCATTCCAGTTTCGACTTCATAAAACCAAATTTAAATTCTCCGACTTCATACATGTTACATAATGAAGATAGAAATAAAAAACATCCAGGTTTATGTCCCCGCATGAGTGTCTATCCGCTATTTAACCACAATTGATGAACGTGCCATCTGAGGGATGACAGTGCAAATATGTATTCCAAAAATCAAAAATCGCTGTCGATAGCCAGAAGAGACCAGCGACATCTATTGGCTTAACTACTACTTAGTTATCAATAAGTTAGACACGTTTGCCTCTCAAAGTGAGTTTTACCTTTTTAAAGTTTTCCTAATTTAGGAATCATCCGTTTGTATGCTGACTGTGCCTCTATACAGGGTGTAACGGAAACGGTATATACATACTTAAGGGTGTGCCAAAGACCATCAAACTGAACATGTTTCTCCATCGGACAAACATCGTAATAGCGAAAAAAATATCTGCTGCCCCATACAAAATTACAATACCTATTCGACCTAATGTACGGGGCAACTGATATTTTTTCGCTATTACGATGTTTGTCCGATGGAGAAACATGTTTAGTTTGATGGTCTGTAGCACACCCTGAAGTATGTATATACCCTTTCCGTTACACCCTGTATATTGTACATTATAAATTATGTATTTATAATGTACAATATATACATGTCCATCCATCTATTTCAAAGGAACCAACAATAACAAGCAGCATACATTAAATATGAACTACATAAAGCAAGCTGAATTGAGCGTTATAAATGTATGAATAAGGTGTAATAGGGTGTATCAGAGCTTTAATAATTAATTGTTACCTCCGTCGGAGTAAATACTTGTAAATGATTAGAGGATCAGAAGGATGAAACAGTTCTCGGTAACGCTTTGGAGTAATCGCACCACATTTCTGGCTTTCAGTTAATACTGAGTTAATTTTAGAACACAGAGAATGGAAGAATAAGGCCCGGTTGATACAAAGGAGTTTTCTGTGTGCACTAGATTCAAGATTGGTCCCCTGTAAACACACGGACATAATAAGTAACACTGGTCACAACAAGAAAAAGTTTATTCAATAAAATTACCGCGGAAACAAGAAATTAGAAGATTTCGGATTTTCTCAGTTATTGCCACGAAGCCTGGATTCAAGCCCGGTTGCTGGCAATAGGGTCACCCTCTTATTACATGGAACTAAAAACATAACTGGTAAAATGTGGGTTTTACCATAATGTACACCTCTGCTAAACACTTTGGGAATTAAAAGCATGATGTTATATTATTTAAACAGGTAATCCATCAAATTATTATTAAGCCGCATTATGACTACCCTTTGAACAACAATACACTATGAAAAACAACACAAAATCCAGTGGCGTAGCGTGCCTTGGCGGGGCCCCGTATAAAAAATTGTTTGCGGGCCCATAGGAAGTGTAAAGATTTCTCACAAAAGAAAAAAAATGTTTGCATAAGATGAAAATAAATATTTATTCATCATAATTAGGTAATCTAGGATTATTTAATATCTAACATTATCAAATATCTTAAATAATCTATCTGTCACTTTTTCCAAAATTTTTACAAACATTTCAAATTAAATATTAGGCACACTCTCCTTGCCTTTTTTTCGGCAAACCGATTTATTTAATCATTTATAGCCGATGATGACTTTACTTTTTCTAAAGTTTTTATTAATTTTTGCTTACGCATGTCGAGGACCCCTCGTAGCCCGGGGGCCCCGTATAATTGACACGGCAGAAACGGCGGTCGCTACGCCCCTGACAAAATCTACAATTTAAGTTAAACTTAATTTACGAAGAATGGACAAAACCATCACCAAGTTGTATCATCAATCCAATGAATTTTAAACCCTCAAAACATCATAAATTTTCCCGCTCGTTTGCAACCGACGAATGGTAATCGCAAACAAGTCCAAACATGTTCAACAAAGCATAGTAAGCGTGTCTAACATGTCGCGACATGCCTGCCCATCAAAGGACATGTTTCTATGAATAAACATGGACTATTTATCATAATGTTATCCCTGCTAGCTACCTTTTGTTTCATATGTTATGGTGAAGCATCGAGTTATCCTGTTAAGCTGGGTATTCACTGGTGAACTGAGGATCTGTGGACCTATTTGTAAATCGACGTATTACATTTTCTTGTGGTTTATTTAATATTTATAAGGTTCAGAAATTCTTATGTAAATTTTTGAAAGTCTCATAAATTGTGACCAATAATAATTTGTCCAGATAATTACAAATCCTAGGCGAATCGCTTTGACAACATTTATTCGAAGATCCGTTCTCTATAGTCAAGATTCGATTGACGATATGAGACTGGGTTCATTACTTAGGTAATATAATATCATTCAAAAACGAATTCTGATTTTAGTATAAATAAGTTCAGGGGATGTTACATAATGTACACACGGCGACACATCTCGCTATACATTTCCAATATGACCTCGCTTTGTATGGATTTCCAATACAATGAGAGATCCGCATTTAAGAGCGTTTACGCCTTACGACATTTCATACAAACTTTCAAGTCCTCATTTTCCGAATTGTACATGAGTATCTAGATTATAAATTGTAAGTTTTGTTAAAAGCATTTTTCTAATAAAAACCGCGTCAAATTACTTTTAAATCTCGAAAATGGCAGCGTTTTTATAGAATTTGGTATTTTGTTATACAATTTTTATGCACATAATAAAGATGTTGTTACCTGTAAATGTCACAGTTGAACAGTCAACAGCTCGCTAGTGAGTACTCATCTTTACAATAAGCAATGGAGGGTTACTTCCGCGTACAAATGGGTACATTGTACCCTTGACATAAGACATCGTAGTGACAAAAAGGGTATGGAATTTTCGGTGATAGTACCTACATTACTTAAGGGTACACAAGTCGGTCATTCTTCCATACAAACGTAGTATGGTGATTACTCGTCTGTTTGACGGTGTAGGTTCCAAACTAAAAATTTTATCAACTGGTCTTGTCATTATCTAGCCCTGTATGGAAGCAGAATTGGAAAAAAAAATTGGTTTGGAAGTTATGAGCGTCGAAACTTCTGCATTTCTACACTAGTTTTAACTCATCTTTGGGCGTAAATAAATAACAAATGTAGTATAAAAATGGAAAAAGTGAAACCGTACAGGGATAGATAATTTATTCAAAAGTCCAAATAATTTATTTTTAGTAGATACATCCTGTAGTTTTCCTATAATATCTATACGGCCAAAACTCAATTTATGAAATTAGACGCGCTCATTTTCGCTATAAATCGTCGTATATTTCACTAAACAAGTATATAAATATTTAAATAAGTAAATAAAAACTAGATAAATGAATACTAAATAAATTAAACTAAATAAATTAAAAACTTACTAAATAAGATGCATATTAGCCACGTCCGCCAACGAGTTCGAGCCGTCGACTTGTGCAACCTTAAAGATGAAAAGGGTACAGTTATTGGCCCACGTGACCTCAATCGTTAGTTACCGTCAGTGTATCAGCATGATAATAATTTGTATTAGATCTGCCAAATGTGATGTTTTTTAAATAATTTTGAGAAAAGTGTTGGCAGTTTTGGTTGCGGCGCTTTGATCTCTTATGTCTTGTGTTTCAACACCTTAACCACTTTTTAGCTTTGTACCTAGTAGCATAGTACAAGATCCCAGGGCTGCTAGATATAAATTTAAATTTATTTTCTGATTATCAAAATGTGTGTAGTAAGTATTAGTATGGTGTGCTTTGAACGTATCTGCTAATTTGGGCCGACATGATGACCAAGTTTCGTAAATATAATACTCAGTTCTCTGAGTGCTGATTTTGTTCTATAGAATATTGTTAAAAAAATGCGTTTGAGGTAATTGCAGCCAAACGCTTAAAAACTCTAAAAATTAAGTGATGTTCCTATATCCAAGGCCATGGGATCTTGCTAAAACAGCATGGCGAAAATTGTAGTGTTATCGTATAACAAAGATGAATCAATTTGCGATATTGCTCTAGTTTTAGTAGTTGGTACTCGCGCACAGGCAGGTCAAAATACATCTAGAATTTCTACTAAACGGTAGACAATTATTCTCTTCTACCGTTTAATATCAATAGAAATTAATAATTTAATTATACTACCACTGCGTTCAATCGCAAGATTACATTGTGGAGTTCAAATATTTGAATAGCTTTCGTAAACCAATTTCAAGCCAAACTCAAATTGAAATGTCTGTAGAATCGGCATTTGCAGGAGATCTAATTTAACTATTGTGAGCACAATGAAAGTAATTGTCTATTGTATTTACAGTTTACAGGACCAAATCTCACTGTGATTAATTTTAAGGTCTCATTGCCTATCAATAGACTTCTATATATATCATTTGGCTGTCTTGGCTTGTTCGTTAGAATCGCCTGAGTGAAGACTAGTTATTGTACTTGTTTATTTGAATTGACTCGTAGTATCTCTCCGTTTTTTTTCTATGGCTGTTTGTTTATACACGTTTTTGAGATAATGCCAAGGGATTTAGCATGTAAGCAAACTGTGCAGAAGGCACAGTTTGGCAAAATTTGTGGAAGGTAGCTGATAGTTGCACTAAATATTAGATTTTTATTAGAAAGCCTAATAAATAAAGTACGAAATTTGGTAATATCGTAGAAAAAATAACCTCTTTTTTACATTCGCCGATCTAAGAGCCTTGTTTTCGAAAGATATTGTATGTATTTCAGTAATCTGTTAGATACCTATTCTTTTAACACAAACAATACAGTCACGCTGTTCGAATAACGTATCACAATCTATGAGCTATGACACATATAATTCTAAACTTATGAAGTATTAGTAGTTAGGGGAGGCCCCGAAGGGGTCACAGATCTAAAATTAAACAGACCACGGGAAGGGTGTGCCTAAACAGATTAGCGTGCTAGTTTGCGACTTGTACCGACAGGAGGGTATTTTAGGTCATTGTTTACCTTTATACCCAATTTCTGTATTTACAACGGATTTTCTACTTACGGAATGTAATGTGGACCCTGACATTTCAAAATATACTTGATTGAAGAGAGCGTGATGTCGAATACTGAGCATGACAAATTATAAGTCTGCTGGCTTTCATAACCATAGGTATCTTTATTTGCATCCCATAATGTGTGTAGATCTTACAGTGGACTTAAAGCTCAGGTATAATTACGGACCCTGTAGGGCACAGTAATAAGTATAAAGTTAAAGTTTGAAATAAAAATTAATATATAATAAACTAACAATTTCGAAACCTTTACTTAATTATAACGTTTAATTAGGGATCAATTGTTTGAGAGCAGTTATAAATTTATAATTTAACAAAAAAAAATAAGTATTTTGATTCTATTCCAAACTCTAAAGCTCAAATTCCATTGCTACGTAGGATGTGTACAATGACGTCTACCATGTTAGCTGTTCATTGGTTTTCTACGTATCTATTGCTCCACGGTCGCAGTGGACAACCTCAACTTCACTTTCGGACAAAACAGAGCTAAGTCTACAAGCGTAGCATAGCCATGGGCTGCTGTAGAACGGCGACCCTAATTCTAAAAAGTAGTTTAGAATCTAGATTATTGCCCAGTTCATTGTAGCATAAAATATTGATCCTTGAACTTAACTGGCAAGGTGTTCTATCTACTCTGTTATCCTTGAGGGAATACAGACGCCATCTTTTGTTATATCCGAACCTTGACATTAATAAAACTCCGGAATTTCCTTATTCCGGAATTACCCAAGGTATTCGAATCATTACCCTTAAAAACCGGGCCTGATTTATCATTATTGTAGTGCACAATATGATCCGCCAGGGAGGGGGAGCGTTGTAACAACAATGGCGTCGATTGATTCTTTTGTGCTAGTCCCAATTGATTTCAGACGCTTTTAATATTAATTGTGTTTCCAGTCTTTGTTGTCATCGAGAGAGTCTGATTTTTTTTTTTAAATTTTCGTTGAAGAACTGGCTTTGAAAATGGATTCTGAAAGATTTCTTTGTCTATTGTATATTCTAGATAGTTGGGTTTGTATTAGACAGTAAGCAGAATTGAGTTGAGACAGACTTAGCATTGCAGACTCATAGATATTTCGATTTATTAACCTTTTTTAGGTTTGCTTACCCAAAGGGTCAAACGGGACCCTATTACTGAGACTTCGCTGTCCGTCCGTCTGTCACCAAGCTGTATCTCATGAACCGTGATAGTTAGCCAGTTGAAATTTCTACAGATTATGTATTTCTGTTGTCGCTATAACAAAAAATACTAAAAACAGAATAAAATAAACATTTAAGGGGGGCTCCCATACAAAAAAGTGAATTTTTTGCTCGTTTTTATTAATAATGGTACGGAACCCTTCGTGCGCGAGTCCAACTCGCACTTGGCCGGTTTCTATCTTGTTTACCAGTTATGTTAGTTAGGTCCTTGTTGTCACGAGTATCTGTTCTCTCATTTACTCTGTTTTAACACTGTATAATATGACAATATCAACCATGAAGAGTAACCAGGTTTATTGCGTGTTGTTCTCCATTGGCAACAACCAAATCAAACTGCAATGTAGGTCTATGTGAATGAAAATATTTCCAATTTGTTCAAGGGGTCACAATAGCAACATCTGAGCATGAGGTCGGTCAGGGTTCGATTCGCAGGTCTAGTTTTTCCATCAGGAACTGTCACCCTGGAAACTTTCTTACAGGAGTGAAGTTATACAAGGTGTTGTTTTGCATCCTCGTCAAAATTCAGGATGTTGTCACAAAAGACATAAATATTCAATATCAATTACGATACCTAGTAAATTATTAAAAAACACTGCATTTTTTTGTTGTTTAAATTTGTCAATATTTCAGAATAACCCCCATAGCGTGGTTTAGGGATTATAAAATTATCGAAAACACGTTTGAGGTTTTTTGTTTGTGTGTAAGCGACGTTATAAAGCAGAGATCAGACGGCCCGTGTTTAAAACACGGGTGGTTCACAGTTACCGATTTCAGTAAATAAATAAAAAAAAGAAAATTACCTACTCATTTTATTATTGATTCGGGTCGAGAATCATTAGCATAGTTACCTCCTAGAATTTGACGAGGTTGCAAAACAACGCCTTGTATTATGTTATATACTAGTTGACCAACGCAACTTCGTCTGCGTCACATTTTTCATTGCTGCTCCGCTCCTATTGGTCGTAGCGTGATGATAAATAGCCTATAGCCTTTCTCAATAAATGGGCTATCTAACAATGAAAGATTTTTTCAAATCGCACAGAAGTTCCTGAGATTAGCGCGCAAATAAACAAACTCTTTATTTTAGTAAATAGATATACATATAGATTATCTGTCTAGAGGTGGCTGTCATACCATCTCTTTCAGTGCAAACAGAGCACTGACAAGTGCACAAGGCATCGAGTGAGATAATCGGCTAATCCCTTATATAGCTACACACGCTTAAGTACATAATCTTCACATAACTGTATCGACTAGTGTCGTGGATAAGTTGAAATGAAACACGTGCTTCTTAAGAATAAGATATTGAGTTCTTGACCCAAACGAATATTAACTACGTTTTAAAAACATTGGCTCATTTTGAACCAAACGTTGACGTTGCTTATTCTTCTTTTTTTTAGCGTGTCGATGGCAATCTAAATTGTGTCGGCCCAGAACTGAGCCACTAGTTTGGCGCCCTCTGTAGCGACCATTAGTTCCTGTAATGAGCAAACAGCAGGACACACAGGACACGATATTAAGTGCCGCATCGTTTGTGGAACGGCACCACATTTACACTCCAGGGCAGAGTCATTAATGCTTGCTGCAACCAACGTGGGTCCGAAGTCTATTTAAAGACTTCCAGGTCAGCCATGGCAATTCATGTCCAGGTGGAAGATTTTCAGCAGGTGGAACAAATGGGTTAGGTAAGGATGCACTACCTCGCCACAGCGTTAGAGAGATAGTTGCATATTAGAGAGATCACATGTCATAGACCATTAATTGATTACAACTGCCTATACAGCATGCCCAATAAGTTTTCGGCCCATAAATTATTTCTACGTAAATTCATACAACACATCAGAACTTTCTTTTCTTTTTCGAGTGGTTAGTGATGCCTACCCTTGTGGCAGAGTTTTATGCCGCCAACTTGGCTTTACATGCTGTCAGGAAATATCTCTCAGGCATGCCGGTTTTGGCTTCCTCAAGATGTTGTTCTTCGCCGAAGGACACAGAGGCACATGAACCCGAAAAATCAGAGGTGCATATCTTGGGTTCGAACTCGAGACCTATGACTTTGCAGATATACCTTCATTATATGGCATAACATCATGTCTGTAATTTTAAAAGGTTGGGCAGAGACGTAACGTGGCTATAGTTCCCCCCCATTTCGCTAGTTATAGTTAAGTCCTATCTGATCGACTGGGGGCGAGCCTTTGGCCACCAGCCGAGAAAAATACATGCCAATATTCTAAGGACTGAATAAATACAGCTCTTAGGTATTCAGTACCTTGCTTACTACTTGTTAGTCTATATTGTTCAGAAATAACTTATTAACCTAGTTCTATAAATAGCTCGCAATATTCTCACAATACCACTTGATTGTTCTTTAAATAGCAGTTAACGTCCATCGTCAGTTGTTGTGTTGGTAAAGGTCCACTCACTGAAGGGTGAGGTTTTTAGTCATTAAGTCTAACTGCCGTAGCCGTTACTGCATGCATGGTCAATATAAACCTTTTAACTGAAAACTTGAAAGATCTATGTTAACGCATAGTTGCGAGCAGCGGGGGAGCAGCGGAGGCCCAGCGGTGGCAGCCCCGACTTACGAGCAGTAAGTCGAAGGTTCGAACCCAGACAGGCGGATTACTATGTGTAATTTATTTCATCACTGCTGCTCTCAAAACGGTGAAAGAAAACATGGTAAGGAAACCGGCATGTCCTAGAACTAAAAATTCGAAGACATGTGACAGCTACCAAACCGCACTGGGCCCGCGTGGTGGATTACAGCCCACTCCCTCTCATTGAGAGGAGGCCTGTGTCCCATCTGTGCGAACATTATAGGCTGATGATGATAGTTGCGGGCAAACTTTAATCGGACTTTCAGGGAATTCCATTTAAGTTAATACAAGCAAACATTGAATTGAAAGAAATAGAAAGCACAACACAACTCACAATATCATGTCCACAAAAGCTTCTTTCCAAAACTATAAATTCAAGGCAGTCAATGCAAAGATTTGCCTAGCTATCAGACCTATTTCGATCCACTTTTTATTTGAGGACCGTGTCGACGTCTGGATTCGTTGCGCATATCCCACAGAGTATGGAAATGGAAGTGCATTTATGCACTTACACAGCAGTACTTTTCTATATAGTCGGTGTTGAAGAAGTGCGTTGAGCATACAATTTCTGTCATCACTGACAACTGACTGACGGACTGAAACAAATGACGAATGAATACCGATGACCACGAATGCGAATCGTTCGTCATTTGTTTAGTAATACGAGCAGACAAAACGTGTGACAAAAAATGTGAAGAATATTAATGTTGATAGATAGAGAGGAAGAGGAAGACCAAGGAAACGATGGATAGATTGTGGAAGAAATGATATGAAAGAAAAAGGAGTAAATGATAGTGTCACGGATGACAGAGGAGAATAGAAGAAAAAAACATGTTGTGCCCTTGTACCATGCGATCCCAAGTACCATGGTATGGTCAGCAACGAAAGTCGCTATACATATCCAAAATTATAAGACGTTTACATAACGTGTAGTTTTAGAACGATCCATATTAACAGACTGGAGTTAAAGACATAACAATATTTTCATCATGGTTACACAAATTTGTAAAACAGTATTACATCAGATCACACTGATCAGCACAAAACTTGGTGTAATATTGATAAGTGTTAACCTACTTCTGATGCCGACTGTACAAGGGCAGGAAAATGAGAATTACGAGTAGACATTAACATGCTTAGTTTCTGGGGAAATTGAAGACAGTGCCGCCTCCAGCAGTAGTCGCCGAGACGACTCCAAGCTCTGTGGCACAGACAGTAAATTTACTGAACACACAAAGAAAAGGAGACCTGTCACTACAAGCGATTTATTGTAAATATCTATCAAACTATAGAGTGATCGATTGGTACGATGAAATTGAATTGAACAAAAATAACAATATTTCAGGTATATGAAGTACACTCTTCGGTAGTATGTTTAGGGATATTAAAAAACAGGCAGCGATCTGTCATGCGTTTGTCACTTTTGTTACTTGTTTTTGAGGTGGTAAAGAAAATATTTCTTTCACAAATGTATATAGATGGTAATACTGTGGTGCATTCATCAGTTGTCAACCAATTTAACACATCCATCATGATTCTCTTGCTATTATTCCAATTTATTTGTGGACGGCGCAGCATCTCTTCTTCTTCCATAATTCTCTATCACTTGTCATCTCATCAGAGACCTCCTTTCTTGCCATATCATCCTTCACACAGTCCATCCATAGTTTTCTTTACAACAACTAATTAACAACAAAACTAGACATGCATATCCTATCGTTTATTACCGGCTTAAAAGCGAAAACTCAATGGTACACAACTGAGGCTAGAAAAAGGAGGAGCTCGTGGCTAAATAATACCAGCCGCACGGGTCGATCTACAAGGTTAAGCCGTGCTTGCCACGGTTGATCCGTGGATGGGTGACCATAGTTACATACCGAGTTTCCTCCGTGCCTCGGAAAGCACGTTAAGCCGTTGGTCTCGGCAGTCATTTGTAGATCTTTGACAGTCGTTACGAGTGGTCAGAAGCCGAAAGTCTGACATCCAGTCTTACCAAGGGGTATCGTATTTCCCAGTTACTGGGTTGTGGAGGTCATATAGGCAGTTGCTTTATGTAAAATACTGATACTTAAGCTGCATCCGGTTAGACTGGAAGCCAACCCCAACAAAGTTTGGGAAAAGGCTAGGCAGATGATAAACTGAACGCACAATTTAGCCCTCTAAAAAATTCTGGGCCTAACCTTGCCTACCCAAGCACATACATAATGAACATGTCTTAATACAACAGCGAAAGAAAAATAGCCCCAAGCTACCCGTTAGCCAGCAAGCCATTTCCCCCAATTATACTTGTACACCCCTACAACACACACAAGAGGTTTGAAACACTGTTTTCGTTTAATTCCAAGATGTTTAGAAAGATTCTGGGAAGGTAAACCTTTGCCATTATTATAATAATACCCTTAGGTTACTTTCGAATTAAATGCCTATAGCTTTCTTATTAGCGTTTGTTTTCCAAGAACGGGCTGGCTTCAATTTTTCAGTGGTCGCCTGAGGGGTTATGACAAAAGGTAATTGCTGTGAATATCGATTTGGTTATAGTGATCTTGATCAAATATTAATATAACATCACGACTGTGATCCCCAAAGGGATAGACAGATGTGTCGTGAAGGGGGCCTATTGTCATCAATTGGACACAAATTCAGGTTCCGTGGACCGAAATAATTATGATAGAAAAATCCAATAACACCTAGCCCGACCAGCGAATCGCGATCTGTTGGCCTACCATGACGTCTTATAACATTATTGTTTTACTTCTTTACCAGTGTGGGAAAGAGATGGCGCTAGACATCCTGTATAGCTCCGTCTCTTTCCCACACTGGAATAAGAGTAAAACAAAACTGCTTTATGACGTCATGGTAGGCCAGTAGTAGTGGAGTTCATAAAAATATTTAAATCAAATTATCATATTGTTTCCTTCCAATTGTTTTGTGTTAAAAACTTAAATTAGTGAATGTTATTGTTGTAACTGGCTGTTATAAAGACGAACTTTGACCGTCTTATAAAATTAAGTTTTATAATTATTTGGTAAAGACGTAAAATTACTTAGAAACCATTACACTTCATCATCTGCCTAGCCTTATCCCAACTTTATTAGGGTTGGCTTCCAGTCTAACCGGATGCTGCTGAATACCAGTATTAGACATGGAGCGATTGCTTATCTGACCTACACAACCCAATTACTACCTACTGGGTAATACGATGTCCCTTGGTAAGACTGGTTGTCAGACTTTCGGGCCACGGACTACCTGTAACGACTATCAAAATTCTTCAAATGACAGCCGGGACCAACGGCTTAACGTGCTTTCCGAGGCACCGTAATGAGTGGTCACCCATCCACAGACCAACCTAGGCAAGTCCGGCTTAACCTGACCTAGCGGCTGTTATTATTTAGCCACGAGCTCCTCCATGACATTTGCGAACACCAAAGAGCACTCAAGTCTACCCCAAGTTCAGAATTATCTACCTCCATAAAGAAACCAGAACTCCAAAAATACTTCACCAACTTGAAAACCGCTTTGTTTTGCCAACAGAACATTAATTTACTCTCCAAGTCACCTCTCATATAAATCATGTGACGTCACAAACTATTTAAGGGTACCTAGAAGTTTGGAGGACGCTAGAAAGACGACTCAGGGTAGTAAATAATCACAGAAGGCACATTTCAACGCTTATAACCCTAATCTCTTCAAAGTTAGAGCGAACAGGCTTCTTCTGGGTAAGCTCGTCCCATCGTCGACTTTGTCTCTGTCATCTCTGAACTTGACTGGAGTCAAGAGGAAACCCACAGCATATAAAAAAATTGCATTTTCAAGAGCGTTTTTAGGGTTCCGTAGCCTAAAGGGTCAAACGGGACCCTATTACTAAGACTTCGCTGTCCGTCCGTCCGTCCGTCCGTCCGTCAGTCCGTCCGTCCGTCCGTCTGTCCGTCCGTTTGTCACCAGGCTGTATCTCATGAACCGTGATAGTTAGCGAGTTGAAATTTCTAAAGATTATGTATTTCTGTTGATGCTATAACAACAAATACTAAAAACAGAATAATTTTTTGTTTAAGAAGGTTTTTTTGCTCGTTTTTATAAACAATGATACGGAACCCTTCGTGCGTGAGTCCGACTCGCACACGCACTTGGCCGGTTTTTTTAAACTTTGCCTCAAGTCAAGTCCTCTGGCGAAAGGACTATTAGTAATTTCTTCTGTATCGCGGCTTCATTTACAAACAACCAGTACGTCGATTCTGTAAAATTCATACAACAACTCGCATTTCACATAGCTATTCATTCTCATTTCGCATAAGGTTCAAAATGACCTTGATTTGGCATTCTGAAAGCATCACCTAGTCAGTAGCCACTTCTTACGTCATCTCATACTTTATCTGTCAAAATCTCCCTGTTAATTTAGTTCAACCCGCTGACACGCTCGCAAGGGTTGCGCTAATGTTAATTCGAATTACAAACCGAGTTTTTAGAATGCCAATCTAGAAACTCACAGCGGATTCAGATTCGAAATTCTAAATGAGTTCTAACAGAATCACACTGTACAGACCACGAACAACTACCTACCCGATACAAATATTTGTTCCGTGCAGCAATCAATCCCGCGAAACGCGGCGCAGCAGCCAGGCGCTCAGCCAATGCGCCAACCTTGCCGTCTTGAACATGGCTGCTGAAATGGACTGTCATCATCATTTCAGCCCAAAATACGTCCACTGCTGGACATAGGCCTCCCTCAAGTGTCGCCACATTGACATTTTGGGGGGTTTTGCCATAATCGCCACGCTTGGCAGGCGGGTTGGCGATCGCAGTACGGTTGTTACAAAAGCACAAAGAACGCTGCTGCCCATTCTCTGGCAAATCCCTTAGTCGCCTCTTACGACACCCACGGGAAGATATGGGATGGTGCTATTCTTCACGTCCGACACCATACAGGACTACTACTAAATGGACTGTACCTACGGTGATTATAAGAGTGATGTATGCGTAGTAAGTTCAGCTTATAACAAGGAGATTTCAACTGATATTGAGAGGCTGTCAGAATTAATGTCATAGAAAAGCTATGATTCTATGGCTCGTTACGTCGTCGCCTGAAGCCGTCCGGTGCCAAAATGTGCGTGCGCCTGCTTCCGCTCGTTGTATGGAGCCGAAGTTCTGGAATATTCTTTACCAAAGGGTTATAAGTTGTTATTCTTGTGGCCTGTTGGTTTTAATACAGCTAATGGATTAGTTTAACAAACTGTTGTTGACTAGGTAAACTTAGATTGGATTCTGTTGTCTGTTGTAAACTTAAGCCTGATAGAAAGTTACGAGAAATCGGTTTGTTTTTAGGTAATGGTTTAAGTAACTTGTTTATTGTGGATTGGGAAAATACGGTTTTGTTATTGTATCGGCGTATACTGTCTTCCAAATAAATCTGGACCAAATGAACAAATCTAACGTCTAATAAATAATGAAATTAGAATCTGACACGGTTTATTATTTTGGAAAATTCGTATTAATTACAAAGGAGTATTTTTAACACATTACATCACGCTTGTTATGTTTCAAGTCCCAGGTAATAGGGGGCGAGCCTATTGCCAACAACAGGGCACAAATCCAGACTCCATGGCTACTGAGAAATTTCTAATGAATAAAGGCTCCCGCCCGTCCTGTGAATCGAAACCAGAAATTCATGTTCAGATGCAGTCACTCGATCAACAAGGCGGCCCTTATAGTATTGGTTTACTACAGACACTTTATACTCACACTTATCATCCATATTCATACTTTTATTGGTTTTACATTAGCGTTTTACCAATCGATTAAATTTTTATAAATATTTTCTTTGTTGTGACATTTTTTACATCAAACTTGTCAGCTGTCATTTACTTTTAATTTTAATTGTTACCAGCTAAATTCTCTAAGAAGGTTTCATTTAGATTATTATTTATATTACTAAAATGATTATCATCAATACGTGAGCTCAATTGTTGTATTTTATAAATAATTACGAATATTTGCTGTGTAAAGATATTCTAAGTTATACAAGGTGTTGTTTTGCAACCTCGTCAAATTCTAGGAGGTAACTATGCTAATGATTCTCGACCCGAATCAATAATAAAATGAGTAGGTAATTTTATTTTTTTTATTTATTTGCTGAAATCGGTAACTGTGAACCACCCGTGTTTTAAACACGGGCCGTCTGATCCCCGCCTTATAACGTCGCTTACACACAAATAAAAAACCTCAAACGTTTTTTCGATAATTTCATAATCCCTAAACCACGTTAAGGGGGTTATTCTGAAATATTGACAAATTTAAACAACAAAAAAACGCAGTGTTTTTTAATAATTTACTAGATACCGTAATTTATATTGATTATTTATGCCTTTTGTGACAACATCCTGAATTTTGACGAGGATGCAAAACAACACCTTGTATTTATAAAAATATTATGAGCAAGGTTTTAGACCGATTGTTGCTGGCTGTTTTGAATAGCGCAACAATTTGAATCTGAAAAGAAATAAATTGGAGAAAATATTGACAAGAAACGGAGGATCAGGGTGGACAGAGGAGTGTCTTTTCGGACGGCACTGGAGGGAGTAAAAAGGACAGTCAAGCTTGAGTCAAGGAGAGTCTGGAACTGAATCTGACGTACTTTATCACTGCCCAGGAGATCTCACTACAGTCTCCTGGGACCTCTAAAACTAAAACTTCTGAAGCTGTCCTGCATTCCTGTCTGTAACGCCAGGGACCTCTAATACTAAAACGACGGAAGCTGTCCTGCATTGCTGTCTGTAACTATGGATCATCGGAAACTGTCCTGCGTTCCTGAATAGTCATCTCGCCTCTTCTATTGAGTTTGCCTTTAAAGACGTTAAGTGTGAATGTTAAGTAGGTTTTTTTTTAATAATTAATTGTATTTACATCTCATCATAATAATATATTCATTTTCTCTTTTTAACTTTTTTAATGTACAAATTAGCTTCTTTCCTCTTCATCATCAAGGAATAAGCAAGTTTTTTACACCCTGACCTGGCCCATACCTATAATATAACTATTCCTTGATTATCACGAAAGTGAACACTAGCAAATAATTCTTGAGAATATATCAAAATGGGGCTAAATAAGGTAAGGAAGTTTGATTCTTTTACCGATGGGTAATCCTATCACGCCCTAACGTTGGACGCAAGCTTTAATAAACACCCATTTGGCCATCCGGTTGGCGCAGTGGGTAAGCGATCGACTGCTGCACTGCGTGTCGCGGGTTCGATCCCCGCACGGAACAAATATTTGTAAGGGCTACAGGTAGTTGTTCCGGGTCTGGCAGTTTGTGTATACGAGTTTAAATGTTTGTATACGCACCCACGAAACAGGAAAAATTCCCAGTGCGGGGCAACGTTTAAAAAAAAACAAGCACTTTCATTCCGCGAAGAGTTCAACCGACATAGAATGATGTTTGCCAGAAACCACACAAGTAAGCTTTAACTGCACTTTATATAAACTTCAAACGCGACTGCACGGGCTTGGAAAACAGTAACTTGGATGAACTTCAGTTTTGTAACTTTATCGTTTAGCACCTCTTATGTAGGATGTTGGTCTTTCGTGCGAGCGTCTTTTCGCGGAAATGGTTTCTCTCACACTGTAGGGATCGGCATTTCTCTGAATATTACCATTTAGTTCCCTTCAATATGGTTCAGTTGAATGATGGCTGATACATGCGTCATGTTCGTGAACGAGCGCTGTCAGTTGTGACTGATGATCTCTTAGCTGCCATGGTTTATTTTAATTAGGTACTTTGTTTTTGAATCACTGATTCAATCTTTTACTCTGGACGCACTTAACTTGCCCGTATTTCTACATCGTTCTCACGTATTAATTCGTTATTCTTAACATGAATTATGTAACCAATGTATTATGTAACCAATGTATGATATATCCAAGATTTTGTAACATATTTTAATTTAAAAGAGTGTCAAATGATCCGGCAGAAGTCAAAACTTGAATATTAACGTTGTGCATTTTTGATATTTTGGAATGGTTAGGTAATAATTTTGCACGAATTGCTTTAATTATCAGTATAAAAGTACCATCATTTATGTGGTAAAATACAATGTTCATTTATTGCGCTATCGTACACAAACATGACTTTACATTACATTAAAAATTTAACACTTCAGAACTATTACAATTCGTCTTACGTATTTTACCTCTTTGGAGAAACCGAAAGTTTTGTGTGTGTGACAGATGTCATAAAGTTCAAATTCCTTCATAACCTTACGTCAATGGCAAAATACGCTGACGCGTGATGCCACACTGAAGAAAAAAAAAAAAAAAAACCTTACGTCAGTAAAATCTGACGGTCACGTGTCCTGACGCGAGTTTAACATTTTTTACCCATCATTCACTTTAACAACTATTTCTCAGTAACGGTTAACCCAAGTCCATTAGTTTTACACTCATAGGTGGGTTCTATTTGTTGAAAGCTGAACCTTTCTGTTTTGTGTCGAGTTACAAAACAATCAAACTATGACCGCTATTTAGTTTCACTACAGCATGATATTGTAGCTTCTTGAATGAATATTCGACATCATTTTAAGACACAATAGTCTGGAAATTGTATTTAGTTTACCAAAATGTTGCTGTTCTTTTGTGTTTGTTTGTGCATCAACTGTCGTTCTTGATGGATCTTTCTCTATTATTCGAGCTCTTTTATTTTTAGCTCTTTTATTCGATTTTTTATATGTAGATAGGTATAATTTTATGAAACTACACATATCAAAGAAATACCGATGGTTTGTAAAGTCGTAAAGACAGTGGACATTTGTATTTTGTACATTCGCGCACAACACGGCTGCGACCACGGCTTATCGTATGACATATAATAAATGGTTGGACGTCTGGTCGTGCGACCAAACTGTCTTCCACGTCGAAGTTTCTGGGGCCAAAAGTCGTGGTTGTGGCCTTTTAGTACGCGAGGTGCCTTAGACTAAATATTGCTTAAATCTGTAAAAAACTCCTTCACTTTTACAAAAGGCGAGTCACAACTTTACATTCAAAAGAAAGACCAACCTAGTGGCGGGTACATTAAGTCACAGCCTTTAATACTTCTAGAAAGTTTTGTGACGTAACGACCTTGAGCCGTCCAATTTTGAGGAAGCATTCCCCGTGAGTAAGTTTTGTAGCAAATAACTTTGGATTGGGTTGATTTCGTGCTCCCATAGCGTGACGGTGTGAGCAAGTCGGCAGGTACCTATATTAAGAAGGTTATAAGTAACGTCATATGGACGGACAGAAGGTCTATTGATAAAGGAGAATGCGTATTTGAGATTTAACGTTAAAACATTCTAGAACTAATTAGAACACAAGTAGTAGGGAAAGTTAAATGTTTTGGGTCGATTTTGTTCTCTGAACAAATTGCCCAAGGAGCGCAGAAAGGAACTGTTATCGTCCTTTGGTACAGAAGCGAACAATTTTTATACCTAACTAGCAACCTTCCCACTCACATTAACCTTCCTCATGAATCGCTCCGTCCTTTTGGTAAAAACTCTATGAAAATCCGTTCGGTAGTTTTTGAGTTTACCGCGTTTAAACAGACAAACACAGGACTTGGTTTTATAATACTTCCTGATAATGTCATGTGCACTTCGCGGTAAAGTAACCTTCACTAATGGAATACTAAATGTCTGTCACGTTAATTTGGGGTCGGCTTCCAGTCAAACCGGATGCAGCTGAATACCAGCATTTTACATGGAGCGACTGCCTATCTGACCTCCACAACCCAGTTAGTACTGGACCCCGACGGGCCCAAAAGTTTGACGAGGTCACGGCCTCACAGCGGTCAAAGCTCTACAAATGACAACTGGTAACTACCAACGGCTTAACGTGCTTTCCGAGGCACGGAGGAAACTCAGTATGAAACATATGATCACCCATCCATGGACCGACTTTGGCATGCGCCGCTTAACCTTGAAGATCAATCCGTGTAGCTGTTTTTTTTTAGTCACGAGCTCTTAGTTCCCCGAATATGTATATGTATAAATAGACCTAGAATATATACTGCTAGGATAGAATTCCTTCCGCGTAGACTTCACCTTTTGCATTGATTTATATGCTTCGATATTTCCGTAATTTTAAGTAATTTAAGTTTTAGGAAATTTTAAGGCTTTGATTTTGGCACGCCATGGTTTGTTACAAATGTTGGCTTCAATGTCACCAAGTTGACGGTAATCACTTTAGTGAGTTTACAATGATTGGAAGTTTTGTTTTGTTGATGTTGATTTCTATTGGCTGATGATTTGGAAGGGTCGTGAAACAATGAGTAGGTAACTATGTTTGTTGTTAGTTACTTTTTTGTGAGTATTGGTAACTAAGTAATACCACATCTAATGGAACTTTTTCTGAAATTATTTTTATTTATTATTATAAAATACTTGCCTTGTAATGTTTAATCACAATAAGCATAACTCTGATTTAGGATTCGCTATGTCAACAACAGCTGAATTATTTAAATTTTAAGCGTGCTATAATATATCGCATTGGGTTTTACCTGTAAGGATATTTGTATGTTTGGAATAGATAAATAAAGGGCATTGGGTAAGTTTGTATGGACCAGTGGCATGATTTTAGCAGCCACAAAGGAAATTGTTACTAACGTATAGTGGGATAAATGTTAATAATGACTCCTAAAAGAATTTTGTCGAAAATTATATCGGAGCTGAAATATTATGTGAAGTCAAAGTAGTGTTGTTTCTACTAACAGTTTGCGTACTGTTATGTATTTTATCAAAAAATAACTCTTTCCTATCGTTTGCCGTATGTCATATTATATATTATATTTCCCAGAATTTGATCCTTATCAGCGACACTATCGGATGGTGATAATACAGGGTGTTTTTTTTTCAAAATTAACGGGTTCGATTCCTGACTAGGAATATTGATTTTTCAAAAAACAAATGATGCAGTTTTAGTTTTTATCAAAATCAGGCTCGTGAGTTCTTTCAGTGTTTTTCGCTATTCCTCGTAGTTTCGGATTTGGCCTTCCACCCACTTGAAAAGTTCAACCTGTATATCTCGGCTCCGATGCATTTTGGAAATAATTGTTCTTAGAAGAAAATTAATGTCTTATTTGTGTTCTTACTAATGTAATATTTTTCATTAGTGGCCGCAGACTTAAAAAACCGGCCAAGTGCGAGTCTTACTCGCACACAGGGTTCCATAGCCCCAAACAATATTTTGAACTGTCATTCATTAGTTAGTAGTATTAGTTAGTAAACTTCCACTCAACCGCAAAACTAAATTGGTTTTTCATAGTATGTTAATCAAAAACAAGTTACTGCTGCAGTTTGATGAAAAAGTCCCATATCTCAAAAACTAAACATCATATCTTATTGAAACCAATTTTCGTTGATAGTTTTTTTTACGTTCTACAATCCTGAATATTTTCAGAATTTTCCTCCTCTTACTTTAGAAATTAGAGGGGGGGGGGGACACATTTTACCACTTTGGAAGTGGCTCTTGCGCAAACTATTCAGTTTAGAAAAAAATGATATTAGAAACCTAAATATCATTTTTGAAGACCTATCCATAGATACCCCACACGTATGGTTATGATGAAAAAAAAATTTTTGGTTTTGAGTTCTATGTATGGGGAACCCCAAAATTAATGGTTTTTTTTCTATTTTTGTGTGAAAATCTTAATGCGGTTCACAGAATACATCTACTTACCAAGTTTGAACAGTATAGTTCTTATAGTTTCGGGAAAAAGTGGCTGTGACATACGGACGGACAGACAGACAGACAGACAGACATGACGAATCTTTAAGGGTTCCGTTTTTTGCCATTCGGCTACGGAACCCTAAAAATCATGCCACTTTTACCCAAACCCCTTTGGAAGGCCTACAGATGTGTGACCTTGTTTGTAAACGCACCCACGATACAGGAGGAACTCCGAATGTTATAGTGTGGAGTAAGTATTATTAAAAAATCTTTTTACCATGGGGGTAGTCAGAGACGACAGAACGGCACCTGTTACGATTCTTACACCAAATACCTAAGATTTTTATTAAGAGCGCACCGAGCTTCTGGCGGTAGGTATCTATGCGCTCCGTGGATGTGTGCGTAAGATAGACGCGCGCGACGCTCCGGGAAGAGTGGCGGCTCTAGTTGTAATGGGCTGAACGCGCGCTAATTTAAGTATTTCCTTCATAATATTAAAACCAAAACACATTTTGAAAATCTAAAATTTATACGTTATAGAAAACATGTAGTTTTGTTATTATTTAAAAGCTTATAACCTTCTGTGAAGGTTTTACGCCGTACTGAGGATTTATTTTCTTTTTTAGAGATTACATTGGCATTATTTTCTATCGAGAAAACGACAAGTAATCGTGTTTCGAAAGTGTATGATTTATAGAGTGAATCTTTGAATATCTTACAAATTAATTTCATGACTAAAGGTTAAGTAATAACGATGCAGCAAGGGATCATACGAACGGAATTATTTCGAAATTACGTATCGTTCCCTCGGTGCGCTCTTAACAAAAATCAGTTTCGTTTTCTTTTAATTTCTCGCATCAAAGCCCACATACCTTTGTGACCTACCTCCATATTGAAAATAGATAAACCTCAAAGCTATCAAAGTATAATTACAGCGGTTACAAGTCCCTTATTATTCAAACATGAGAGCTAAACAATAGAAAATTGCGTACGACGCAACAACCGGTAAACATGACCTCTAATATTTTAGTACAAGTAGCATGTTAGAGGCCTGGGTAAATTGGTCGTTGTTGTTTGGTTTAAAGCTTCTTTGCAAGAAGATTAAATTGATATCAGAATGTTTTGAGCTTTTCTCTTGTTGTAGATATCTCCTTGTAACGTATGATGTTTGCTGTATATAAGTTATAAGTGAAGGTGGTACTTGAAGGACTTCGAAAAGGATGAAAGGATTAAGGGACTTTCCAGAGAATGAGCAGCAGTGTTCTCTGTGTTTTTGTAACAACCGTACTGCGATCGCCAACCCACCGCTTAGCGTGGCGATTATGGCAAAACTCCCCCTTATGTCAATGTGGCGACACTTGGAGGAGGCCTATGTCCAGCAGTGGACGTCTTTCGGCTGAAATGATGATGATGAAAAGGAGGAAGGTCGTGTATTCTCTACATTTTTGTGTTTTAACATGGATTTTTGGTTCTTTTTATAACATACCATCACGACTGTAATCTCCAAACGGTTGGGCAGAGGTGTACCTAATAATACACCCACATTTCGCCAGTTATGTTTAAGTTCCATATAATAGGGGGCGAGTCTATTGCCATCAACCGGGCCCAGATCCAGACTTCATAGATGCTACTAAGAAATAACTGATGGAAAAAAAATTGTGCGTGGATTCCGCGTTCCGCGCGGAAGCAGTTTAATTTCGGGCCTACGCCACACTTGACGGAAATTCCGACGACGATCTTCCGCGGCGGTCAATCCGTTCTATACGGTACCAGCCACACTGAATATTCAGTGGCAGATCATCAGTCGGCTGCCTGCGCTTATACGGTGTGGTCGTGAATTCGTGATGGATCCGATAGAAGTGATAGCTATTTATGAGGCATTAGAAGAAGAAAGAAGAAGAAAGCGTAAATATTGGGTTCATCCCTTAAATACTCTTCGACTAGAAATTGGGCAATTTCATACCCTGTATATGCAACTAAGACTTAATCCAGATAAAGCATTCGAATATTATCGTATGTCCATACAATCATTTGATGTATTGCTGAATTTAACTAAGGACTATATTACTAAGCAAAATACAAAACTTAGAACAGCTATACCTCCCGAAGAAAGGCTGACCGTTACATTAAGGTAAGATAAATATTAAGTAAGTATATGAAATGAAACAAATTATTGATTAATTACTTAAGTATATTAACTTTTTATTGAATTAAATTGCTGCAACATTTCCTCTATATCTCAATTAAGTGGACCTATTTTGAAATATTTCGTCTATTTCCTCAATTGAGTGTGCTGTTTCAGTTTCAGGTGATTGAATTGAACGTACTTGAGTTTCAATAGATTCGGGTGACTGTATGGTCGAATAGGAGTTTGCACTGTTTGTATTCGTAGTATATCCTTGGTACACCGGCGGTGACACATCTCCTGTAGGTATACTATATGCTGTAGGTGATTGTTCGTATGTACTATAGCCAGGATGGTTGTAAGAATACGTTTGATTATGTGACATGTTAAATGAGTTACGATATTTGATTTTATAAATCAAATTCATCACTTCCATTCTGAACTCACAATTTTGTCTTTCATTTAGGCTCTTAATTTGAGGAAGTAAAGAAAGTAAAAATTTCGTGTCGGCATCTTCTTCGGCTGCTTTAGGTGATTGTTGCTTTTTATTCATTGCTGTAATTAAACTCTGTTGAAAGGCTGTCATTTTTTTTTTCATTTGGGAGGTCCCTGAAACTTCTTCAGTTTGAGGTGGAATAAAATTCTCAGTTACAGTTTCTTGTGCGTTTGCATTTCTTGGTTGAGTGTTTGTATTAGTTGATATTTCATTACAAGAATTTTCATTTTGGTCGTTATCACCTGCCAGAGCGCTTATGTTCCCCGATGAGACCCGAGACTCTTTCACCACATCCAAGAATCGAAGCAATTCAATGTATGAGTTTTTACGTTTCTTAGGTGCAGCACTTCCACTTCTTGTATTATCTTGTTTTTTTTCTTTTACGTAATAATCTCTTAAGTGCTTCCATTTCTTTTGAAGTTCATCCACTGTAAAATTAAATAATATAGGTATCAACAAAATGTCGAAATAACTTAGCTTAGGGTGATATAGCTCCGATAGTGGCGCCCCCAATAAAAAATAATTAATTATAAGTACAATTACTATAATTTATCTATACCACATATGGAAAATCCGCTTCGTTGACCCTCTCAAGACTACATTTAACTATGTGTTCACATAGTGTATTAGCGATGCGAACTTTTAACTTCGAATTTTGAAGGCAAAGGTGCCACTTTTCTGTTTATACGCCGAAGGTGAGAGTTGGCATCACTAGTAAATTATGTGAATCGATGCGAAACATTGTTAAATGTAGTCTTGAGGGATTGACCGAAGCAGATTTTTCATAAGTTCGTTTATAAATGTTTAATTAATTATTTTAGATTGGGGGAGCCACTGGCGGGAAAACGTGATGATGCTGAACGTTTTTTTTGTTTCAGGTATTTGTCTACCGGAATGCATTTTAAAAGTTTATCTCACGATTTTTTGATGGGACGATCGACTGTTGCAGAAATAATAAAAGAAACTTGTGAAGTAATTTGGAAAGTACTGCAACCACTTGAAATGCCCGAGCCAAATAAGGAATCGTTTTTAAAAGTGGCAGAAGAATTCGATAAATACGCAAATTTTCCAAACTGTTTAGGAGCTGTGGATGGTAAACATATAAGAATAATTAATCCTGACAACAGCGGATCTAACTACTTTAACTATAAAAAGTTTTTTTCAATTGTTCTTATGGCAGCCGCAGATTCTAATTATTGCTTCATTACTATCGATGTTGGATCTTTTGGAAAAGAAGCTGATAGTAATGTATTTAGAAGTTCAAATTTCGGACAGAAACTTTACCACGACATGTTAGACCTACCCGAGGATAAAATACTCCCCGGAACTACCGGCCCAGCACTACCATTTGTACTGGTAGCTGACGAGGCTTTCGCTTTACATAAACATGTTATGCGACCCTACCCCAATAAAACATTAGACATAGAAAAACGTACGTTTAACTACCGCCTATCTCGTGCAAGGCGTTATGTGGAATGTACTTTCGGCATATTGAGCAACAAGTGGAGAGTTCTTCATACGGGCATACTTGTTAACCCGGATTTTGCTACAGAGATAGTAAAAACAACATGTGTTCTTCATAACTTTGTACGGAGACGAGACGGTTTGAACTACAACGACGAATTGTTAACTTCTGATCTACCTACATTATCAAACTGTAATACATCTAGACCCTCTAATGCCATAAATACGAGAGATTTATTTAAAAAATATTTTATGGAAGAAGGTAAACTAGAATGGCAACACAACTTCATTTAGGTAAGGTGACTGATATAATCGTTGTTAAGTAGGTTTATATGAATGATAGTTTCAATTAGTACCTACATGCATACGAGTACTTATAATTAGATATACCTAGGTATAGAAAATTAATAAAGTGATAAACTCACCAAGTTCTCGCTGTTTTGTTTCTATTTCACTATCCCAATTGTCGTACAATATTTTCGCAATCTCTTCCCATGCTCGTTTCTTTGCAGTTCTATCCGGCTTTTCTCTAGAGTCCCAAAGGCAAACTCTATTTTGCACTTCGATAATAAATCGTTCAGTGTCAAACATCCTGTGCGTGCGTCGTCACTGCGAGTTATCCGCTGAATGTGGCGCGATGCATACAAATACCTGTAATTGCGACGTTGCCGATCTTACGCTGACGGAAGATCGGTGCGCGGACGACCGAGCAGACGCGAGCGAGTGACGGTCCGCTCCGTGCGCGGGATCGTCCGCGACGGAACGACCGATCTTCCGCGTAGTGTGCCCGTTATTTGTATTTTATATGCAATAACATGTATTGGCGTTCCGCCGCGGAAGTTCGGCGACGGAATTTCCGTCTAGTGTGTCTAAGGCCTAATTTGGAAATGAGTGCTTTCATACCCCCTCCATGGTAGCGTTAAACGTTTAACGCAACCTTCTTAGAAGGCGCATATGAAGTTTCACTTCCGAAAGCCACTGACTTCCGAAAGTATAGTTATTTTCGAATTTGAATTTTTAGCGCGTTGTTTGGAAATCGGTTATTTTTTTTTTGGAAAATATTTTTATTTTACGCTTTCAAGTTGACCTCACATAAATCCTATTCAAGTATAAATTTCACACTGTAACTAGACACCAGCAATCAACGCATCGTCCAAACATACGAAACAAAAAGTGTTCATCAAACTAAAGAAGAATCACGTAAATCGGAGCATAAAACTCAGCGGGATTAGTGTACATACATAAAAAAATATATATATCAAACGAATTGAGAACCTCTTCCTTTTTGAAGTCGGTTAAAAAGAGAGTTATCCTGCGTGGACCCCAAAGATATTATGGGCGAACGAATGATAATTCACTCTGATCCGTGTACAGACAGCGCCAGTATGTGCTAACCCCTCTACATTCCGGCCGAGTACGCCAGGGGGGTTACTACTTAATGACGCTGTCTGTACTACTTTCTCTACATCATCATCCTGCCCTTGGCCCATATTATTTGGGGTCGGAGCAACACGTTTTTTTCTTCCTTTCTCTTCTGTCATTACTTCACGCTATCATTAACTCTCTCTAGTCTACGTCATTTTTAAAACACTCGACAAATATTGTGTCGATGTCCTGAAAATCCTTCCTAAAAGTTATCTGATTGGCTTCAAAAGAACGAAAAGGCATGAAAACATACCGACTTCTCACGAAAACAGATCGTTATAATTAGATTTACTTATCAAAAAAAACTTTGAGAAAGTTACGCGAAGTTTGAAGATCGATGACGAAGGCAATCTGATTTACGAGCCAACTAACAAGTTACAACGTAATTTAAAGTATTGTTTGTTCACGATTCTCGATCATTGCGAAGTTATCTTAATTGGTGAATGAGTTTGTACTGTTTTAGATTGTTTTTTAGAGTTTTGAACCCGAAGGGTCAAACGGGACCCTATTACTGAGATTTCGCTACCCATCCGTCCGTCCGTCTGTCACCAGGGTGTATCTCATGAACCGTGATAGTTAACCAGTTGAAATTTCTACAGATTAAGTGTTGTGCCACTATAACAACAAATACTAGAAACAGAATAAAATAACCTTATACAAAAACTATTCTTTTTTTGCTCGTTTTTATAAATAATGGTAGAAAACACTTCGTGCGCGAGTCTGACTTGCACTTGGCTGGTTTTTTGCAGATCTGAAGAACATCACCAATAAGCTGAGATGGGATTTTCCTTTTTATTAAGTTATAGCGATGACAACAGTTTGTCGTCATGGAATGATGCGTACAAGATGTGAACAGGCTCTTCACGAAGCCCTCAGCCACGCATTCTGTACATCAAACTAAGCAACTCTACGATTTTGTTTTTGATTGGAATCGAATTAGGGGGGAGGGGGGAGATCACGTTTTTTTTTTCAATGCTACACATCCCCAACATTGTGCATTGAATTGTAAACGGGCCATGGAGGTATTTAAATTACAGTTATAACATTAAAAACTAGTATTTTTTTTTTATTTGTTCAAGAGTTGTAACTTTGACGTCCAATTTATCAGTAACTATATTGATGGTTCCCAGGCATGGTCTAGACCAAAATATGATCGCAATGCTGGGGAGAACAAGTGCTTTTCGGCTTCGCCAAGGGTCGGGTCTTCTAACGAATCCATAAATGCTTATTTTGTGTCCCGTCATGTTCAGTGTGAATACATGTTTTTTTTTTCTAATGCCGTTATGTGCAAACGATAAAATCGAGGCTCTCATCTGATGAATTTTGATGAGTCAATTAATTATCCTTGCCCAATAGTTGATTCAAGATTAACTTTTTTAGGGCATCAAATTGTTACTTAAGAGTTACTCGACGGTCGATTCACAATAACGAGGTGTGAGAGAGGTGCAGGGACACTTAAAGCAAAAACGTATAAATTATTATTATCAATAATAGAATAGTTTTCAGGGTATCAAAGCAGCTTCATTCAATAACAAACCCTAAAACAAACAAAACACAGACAGTAATGACAAAATCAGCATTTCTGTAAACTGGAAGCTCGGAAAGCAATTAGGTTAAGAGCTCATCGGCGTCAGATGAAACCGAACTCAATAGTAATGATAAAGTTTATTTACATCAGACTCCTTGACTTATAGACCCTTTCAGATTCCCTTTTTTTCTTTTAAAGAGTTTAAGTGTGTTGTGAAAGTTATAATTTATTGGGCTTTTATCGTGTGCCCTTGGGTTTTGGTTTACTTTTTCTTGTACAAAAAAATGTGTGTTAGTTGGCCAATGTCTACCCTCTGTTGAGTGTTAGTCTGCTTTAATAAATTTGACTAGAAGTTAAATACTTATTAGTACTTATTAGGTACGTATAGTATTGAGTTAGTTCAGAGTTAAGTAGTTTTTCTTTTTCAAGTTAAAGTTTTTTGATAATGTTCTCGTAAAAAGGCAATTAGACAAAATAATAATTTGCATTAATGATAAAGCTATATTTGCAAGCAACACATTGCCTCGTTAGTCCAGCCCAAGCGGTCTAGGTAAGTCAATGTTAGTTGATTTTTTCATTTCGAAATTCTAGTCGCCGTCCGAAGTCTGGAATTGAGTCTGGTGGATAACCAATAGGTCAGTCGCGTTTTTAATGGGATTGAACCAAAACTGGCAAAATGTGGGTGTATTGTGGTTACACCACGATATAATCATTATCATTTGCCTAGCTTTTTCCCAAGTTTTTTTAAAGTTAAAACTTTTTATGGGAGGGTAAACCGGTTCGTTACGTAACGCGTTACGGCGCCACTCTGTCTGGCTTCCCTTTCTCTCACGCATACGGCAACAGTAGGCAGGCTCTTTCAAAATTAAATACTTCAACTTAGATTAGTTGTAAGTTATCACTTCTGTCGAGCGTCCCGAGACGCACACATCGTCTATCATCATCATCATTTCAGCCGAAAGACGTTCTGGACACTGCTGGACATAGGCCGTCACCAAAAGGGGGGGTTTTGCCATAATCTACACGCTTGGCAGGCGGGTTGGCGATCAGCACAGAGAACGCTGCTGCCCATTCTCTGGCAAGTCCCTTAGTCGCCTTTTACGACACCCACGGGAAGATATGGGATAGTGCTATTCTTTACCTCCGACACCATACAGAACATAGATGGAATCAGCAATATCTGTAGTAAATTTATGGAAAAGGATTGGTTCATCTTAAGTCACCCGCACCACTCTACGGCAAAAGGACTATATACTGAGGCAAAGTTTAAAAAAAGGCCCTTGAAATTGCCATGTTCTTTTTATTTTATTTTTATTTGCGATGTGTTTGTCATGATATTTCAGAAAAACCCTCTTAACGTAGTTTAGGGACTAAGAAGTTATCGAATAAACGTTTGTGATTGTTTGTATGTGTGAAAGCGTGGTTAAAGGGCGAGGATCAGACGGGCCGCGTTTAAAATACGGGCGGTTCACCCGTTTTATCGATTTCCATAAAAAACATACCTACCCATTTTATTATTGATTTGGGTCGAGAATCATTACCATAGTTACCTCCTTGAATTTGACGAGGATGCAAAACAACAGCTTTTATAGAAACTGAAGCTAGAACGGACTGTAGTATACTTTTATCTCAGACTAGCTGTCCGGTGCAACTTCGTTTGCTTCACATTTTCCCCGTTTTCGCAACATTTTTCATTGCTGCTCCACTCCTATTGGTTGTAGCGTGATGATGTAGCGCCTTCCTCGATAAATGGGCTATCTAACACTGAAAGAATTTTTCAAATCGGACCAGTAGTTTCGGAGCCTATTTAATGCAAACAAACAAACAATCAAATCTTTCCTCTTTATAATATTAGTTTAGATTATTTAGCTGGCTGCTTATCTTGAGTTGTCTATCGGTAATGCGTTCTTTCTTCCATTTATATTTATCACGGTTCTCTAGAGGCCGAGGAGGAGCTTAGTTTTTGTCTTGGTGTAATGCTGGTCGATGGTGTAAAAATAAAGGGATTCAAGCACGCTGTGATAGCTAAGTTCGGTAAATATTAGAATAGGACCTAAGGTAATTGCATTGAAAAGTGGTTTTAGTGATTCCTTTGCATAACATACGAATGTGATGTTGTGGTTTGGGGAAAGTGTCGTGAGGAGAGTTTTGATTATGAATGTATTTAAGGTGGAAAGGATACCGACGCGAAAGACGTCCACTGCTGGACACAGGCCTCCCCCAAGAAGGGGGGGGTTTGCCATAATCGACACGCATGGCAGGCGGGTTTGCGATCGCAGTACGGTTGTTACAAACGAACGATGAACTGTGAGTGATCCACCCTGAATAAGAGTAGCAGAAGACCAAAGAAACGATGGATGCACTGTGTGAAAGATGAAATGTCTAGAAAGGGAGTGAGTCATGAGATAACGAATAATACTGAAATATGGAAGAACAAGACTTGCTGTGCCGACCCCAAAAAAATATGGCGATTGCTACATAAGATCAACAATCGATTTTGAATCGTATAGCTTATGGTGTTGATATTTTAAATGTTGATATTTTGAACCTTATGTCTTATATATTCAATTCCAAATTTAAACAAAGACCCGTGTAGCGACTATTTCGAAAATACGCACTATTTATTGAGTCTCAGATAAAATATATTCCCAAAACGCCAATAAAATTGTAACACATTTTCCATGAAAAATATTTCGGCCAATAATTCTGCTCATTTTGTGAAAACCTTATCTCACTATCGAAAACGATTTAAATTATTGACGTCATTTCGTTTGAGCTTTATACCTATCACAGATATTAAAGTACATCTGAAAACGGTTTGCGATAAATTCAGTAGATTTGTGAGTGCGAGTAAGAGCTACATTTAGGTTTAAAAGCACTGATAAAAATTATTGACGTGCAATAAAATGGAGGTTAAACAACATGTTTTGTGTGTTCTCGGCTTTATTTTATTTGGAAATGTTATTTTTACTGTTGGTTAACAGACTTTACTTAATATAAAATGACTTGAAAATTATTAACGTAAACATACGTCGTTGTTCCCACCTGTCATTAAGATTTTTGTATTGAAAGTTCGTGATACTAACACATAACCGCCAAAAGTGGGGAGATTTGGAAGAGAGTCTCTTGCAAATCTCCCCGCACACGCAGCATGGGTGGCCAAGGGTTGAAGAAGAAGAAGAAGAGATACTAACACCCGTATAGTCAAGTTAAAGTAATTATTTGAGTTTAATTATGCAATAGACAGGAATGTTAACGAAGTAAGAACCGTCAAAAACAGCTAAGAATTCTAATTTTGAACAGTTCTAACTTCAAGCAAAAATAAACTTCAGAATAAAAATCGTATCTTAAATAATGACTTTTACTCAAATAGGGGTCATCTGGAGTATATAATGCAGCCGTCTGGAGCCCGAGTGAAAAATACAAAAATATGCTCGAACGGATACAGAACAAATTATGCAGATTTATTTATCTAAAGGTGTATCGAAGATACCCGTTACTGTTTCCTACCCTATTCTGTCTCGGTATGGTGGGCTACTACAAATTAGAAGTTAGGTGTGAAGTGACACTAGCACCGTAAGTTTTCAAACTTTTTTTTTTTAACCTGATGTACCATATTGCAAGTATGTGCCCGACCCAGTTCTCGAGAAAGGCCATGTCACGCTGTACTGGGATCAGTCTATCATTACTGACAGGACTATTGTCGCCAATAAGCCTGAGTGGTGATAGACCGATCAGCACGCCGCGTAATGATAGACGATGTTACCATCTCGCATGACGAGAACCTCGTGAAGTCTGAGAAAGAGAAACAAATAAAATATCTCGACTTGGCACACGAGGTTGTCAGCATGTGGAATGTGAACTCGGCTGTCATTGTGCCGATTTTCGTAACGGCCAATGGCCGGTACCGCCGGTAGCTTGGACCCTGCTCCCGATACCGACGGAAACCTGTTTTATATTTTTTTAATGTTTATTTTTACCTTTCTTGTTTTTTTTATGAAATATGTAAAAATATATTAAATAAGATGTAAAATGAATAAAGAAAATAATATAAAATGACACGTGTAATGTAAAATGGAATTTAAATTAATAACATACTAGGTCAATGGGTACCAACTAAGGTCGAAAACAGTCATTACATTTTGTCTGTTCAATATTGGTATTGAACTGAATCTGGATATACTGGAAACCCACCCAGAGCTAATTAGGTTAGGCTATGCAGATGACATTGTAATTCATCAGAAATGCATAAGGTTCTTATAAAATGCATTTCTTATCATTCAGTAATCACTCTTTGGTTGTTAGGTTTCGCTTAGAAAGAAAATGGTTTTCTGTCAATCATGATTAGCATGTTTGAGTCTATTTATTGAAGCATGTTAATTTATTTAGATAAGACCTAACTTTTCTGTTAGATCAATTTATTTCAATCAATCAATCAATACCTGTGGCTCATAGGTAGGTACATAGTACATTTCATCATTCATCATTCTTATACTCATCATCATCATCATCATCATTATTTCAGCTGAAAGACATTCATTGCTAGACATAGGCCTCCCCCAACGCCACATAGACATAAGGGGGGTTCTGCCATAATCGCCACGCTTGCCAGGCGGGTTGGCAATCGCAGTAGGGTTGTTACAAAAGCACAGAGAACGCTGCTGCCCATTCTCTGGCAAGTCCTGTAATCACCTCTTACGACACCCACTGGATTCTTATACTGGCAGAATATATTGTAATATTTAGTAACGTTATAAAGAGTTTGTATGTTTGTAAATAACTAAATTTGGCTGTAGCGAAGCCGAGAACGAAAGCTAGTGACTTCGACAAGTGCAGTAACGACGATAGTAGAACAGTAAAAGAAAAAGAACTGACACAAATGACATCACTTAGTTATAAGTGGGTCACAAAACAAATGAAATATATTATATCAATGCTAATAAAATAAAGTCGAATCTCTTTTAACGCAGTAAAGCATAAAATATCTGTCTCCGAAGGCTAAGAGATGTGGGCCAGACGTTTTTCTTAAAGAAAATAAAAAAGAATTAAGTTAAATCTCGTCCTGAGTGACAGACAGAAAGGACGACCCAAAAATATATAATTTTTTACGTTCGCTTACAAATTCGCGGAGTAAATTATCTTTTGTTAATTTATCTATGGTTTATGTGCCTTGAAATTAAATAGATTTGTTGTAATGAATGTTGCTGTTTTAGTTTAAAAGCTAAATATGAATTGTCCTGTAAAAGTGGCAATAACTAAAATTTGCGGAATTTTCTTATTGTAGTTTATTTCAATCATAAACTCACGGTTTACTCAAAGACAGGAAAGTATTTCTGTTGTTTTATATTTCCACAAAGACTTTCAACTGGGCTTTTCTTGCTTATGTCAATTTAAACTTCAACCTACTTAGCATGCAGGCGGAAAACACAGAACTAATATAAAAGTACCAAGTTTGGTACATATTTTCTTGACAGGCAACGCCATTTTGAACTGCACACTTTAATCGGTCATACTATATCAGCCACAGTAAAATGTTTGACATTTTACTGGCGCTGATAGAATAAAATGTCACTTTGTCTATGCCCTCCGAACCTACTGGCACAATAAAACAGAATTGCCAAACGGGGAAAAAAAAAAACAGAAATAAAACGTAAAATGAGAGAAAGACACCTCATAACAGATACTACTCACAGTCGAAAAGTGAAGGTCTATTTAAACCGTCTACAATTTTCCGAATTCGATGTAAACGCGTAACCTCTAAGCTCTTCAAAATCCGATCACAAATCAGTAGAAGCTCTTCATAAATCACGTGCAACCTGTTCTTGAGTTAATGAGTCATTAACCTGAGAGGCTCTCCGTAAAGGCCCTTGGTAAAAGCTCTAGATAATTATACTTGAATTAACTGAATGATCATAAACGTTTAATGAACTGTATGGCTCTTTGGGAGAAGAGGAATGTTCGAAGATTTTTTTTTTTTTTTATTGTTTTTTTTTGTTGAATGATTTTCTGTTTTAAACAGCCTGTAAAGTTTTCACTGCTGGGATACAGGCATCCTTTCTATGAGAGGCTGTAATCCATCACGCTGCCGCGCCGTCCCAATGTAGGTTGGTACATGTAGTTATCACATGTCTTTAACTTATTTTATTTTATGTCTTCAAATATATGATTTTAGGACATGCTGGTTTCCTCAAGATGATTTCCTTCATGATGTTTTGAGAGCAGCGGTGAATAAATACTACCCAAAGAAGTGCGCCTGTCTGGATTCAAAGGTTTTATTTGAAGGCATGGAATTTGAAAGATCAAGCTGGTAAGGATAATTCGCAAGCGAGCCTGCACACACCGATCTATCATAGATAAACAATAATTATAGTGATATACCTATCTGCGTAAAGAATAGCACATTCCCATATCTTCCCGTGGGTGTCGTAAGGGATTTGCCAGAGAATGGACAGCAGCGTTCTCTGTGCTTTTGTAACAACCGTACTGCGATCGCCAACCCGCCTGCAAAGCGTGGCGATTATGGCAAAACCCCCTTATGTCAATGTGGCGTTGGGGGAGGGCTATGTCCAGCAGTGGATGTCTTTCGGCTGAAATGATGATGATGATGATTATACCTATCTGCCACTTCTGCCAGTATCCGGTGTAAACCGGTTTACAGTCTATCCGAATTAAATGGGATAAGCAGACGTGTAACGTTATAGTAGGCCGTATATTAAAAGCCTCAAAGTATGTTTTAAGAGGCAAGTTTATTGCATCAAAACTTCAAGCTACCTGTTGAGAATTAACATAACATAACATCACCCCTGCAATTCCTGAAGGGTTAAGCAGAGGTGCACCTAATTATAGTACCTACATCCACAGTTTGCCAGTTATGAAATTTAGCTTGACATTTGTAGGTAATAAGAATGGAAGAAGCAAACATTGCTGGCCCCAAGTAACATTGGAGCAGGGCTGGGCAAAGCCACTAACATATTTGGTCTGATGGAGTTACTGTTGTTTATATAGAAGAAGAAAAGCCTTAATATTACAGAACATAGCATCACTTCAATAATTCCAGAAGTGTCAGGTAAAAGTGTACCTCATAGTCACCTCACCCACATTTCGCCAGTTATGTTTAAGTCCCATGTAATAGAGGGCGAGCCTATTGCCATCAACCGGGCACAAATCCAGACTCCGTTGCTATCGAAAAAATTACTGAGAATTTCTTAATCGAAAAACCAAATCCTATATTACACGATCCCCACTCAAGTTCTTCTTCGATGTCTGCAATTTTTCCACAATCTGCATCTACCCACTAAATCCAATAATTGCAAACATTACCAGTGCGCGTGCACTCAACGAAGCCTATATGCCACTAAATCGTTTTTCAAACTAATTTCCTTGAGCTGTAACTTTGTCTGGATAGCACTAAGCTTATTGACGCCTAGAGCAGTTTACAAAGACTTGCTGGTGAAACCGGGTCTTCCGTAATATAGTTTAACTATCTGTCCCGCGCAACTTCGTCTGCGTCACATTTTCCCCGTTTTCGTAACATTTTTCATTGGTGCTCCGCTCCTTTTGGTAGTAGCGTTCTCTGTGCTTTTGTTACATACTGCGATCGCAAACCCGCCTGTCAAGCGTGGCGATTATGGCAAAACCCCCCAAAATGTCAATGTGGCGACACTTGGGGGAGGCCTATGTCCAGCAGTGGACGTCTTTTAGGCTGAAATGATGATGAATGATGATGAATGTGTGTTTTCAAATTGGACCAGTAGTTCCTGAGATTAGCGCGTTCAAGCAAACCAACGAACAAACTCTTCAGCTTTATTCTTAGTATAGATATAGTTTTTAGGCTAGTTTATATTTAGTTCAGTAGTTCGTTTAAATTTTTAGAAATAGAAAAGGTTTCCATTGTTAATTTTCAAAGGCTAGGAACAGTTTTTGGCAAAAGTAAATTAATTACATCATGCTTATTTTAAGACCTTTATACGTATAAAATTGAAGTCTATTTTAGAATAAAATGTTTGGCTTAGAGTCTATATTTGAAGCTAGTGTTCGTGGCCGCGTAGTGCGCCAGGTTGTGTGTGCCTTCTATTGATTAGTTGATTCAGACCTTCACCTTTTTGTGCCAAGTCAGTTTTTACTAACTACACGATTATATCACTTTAGGATCGCCGAAATACTTACAATATCAACGAATTCAATGTTTATGTAGATGCAGTGTTCGTCAGACAGGCGTTACACTCCCAAAGTCCTCAACACACCCCCCTTCCCCCCATCCTTACGTACGTTAGACAATAAAAGGCCGCGCCAAACTTGGCCGCACTTTTTATTGCGGCCAGGCCGTAAACCGCACTCCACTGTCTTGTTTGTAGCCCGTGCGGTTCGCTTTACGTTTCATTTTTAATTTTGTGCGAAAAATGCGGTTTTTTTCTATTATTAGATTTAGGTGATGTATTATGTAGTTAGGGTTTATTTTGGTATATGTTTAGACGACGTTATCGAATCGGTCCAACCGGTTTTGTTTGTAACGAAATGTTGCGTTTTCTTTGTATAGCCGTTTGTTTTTATTACGTGTAGGAATCAAACCTTTACCGTGTTACATACTGAAAAAACTTCAGATAAACTAAATATCCGAATGTAATAACAGATTTTTATTTCCGTTAGATCTTGGGTTCGATTCCCGGGTCGGGCAAAGTGCTATTGGGTTTTTCCATCCGGAATTTTTCAGTAGCAGCAACAGAGTCTGGATTTGTTCTCGGTTGATGCCAATAGGCTAGCTTCGCAATTTCTTTAAAAAAAAAGAGAAATTGGTAATTTCTATATATAATTAAATTTATATGTTTCTATATATAATTTAAAATCGGTCAAATTTAGCTGTAACTCTATTTATCGAAACTGTTTTTAGTAACTTCTAAGACCTATGGTATATATGAAAATAAGGACATGAAAGTTTGTATGAAATGTCGTAAGGCGTAAACGCTCTTTCTTTCAACACACGCACAATCGAACCAGAAATTACTGTTCAATTTAATAACTCACACAAATAAACAAGCCGAAACGACCATTATAAATTATTAAAATGTAATCAACAAACACCACTACCAATTCCAAGTAATCGATCAAATAAGCCCGGACATTGACCCCAGTAACATCAAGAGAAAACCACTTGAATTCATCATGGCTGCCCCAAATGATGGACGCAGAGCCATTCTTCAGCCACTTCATGAATAAGAGATGGCCATTTCACGAACCATTGGTTTAGACAAGCACTTGAGGTAGTTGATGCGCAAAAAACTTCGATCGTAAGAAGCTAAATAACTTATTTCTTGAAATAATAAATCAGGAGGATTAAGGATTTTGGTTTGAAATTTATTTTTGTACTTCTTTCCTTCCTTGTAAGTAAAAGTTTTAATGATTTTGGATTAAGCATTATTTGGATTAGTGTTTTACGTTGTTTTTCTAACTACTTTTTGGTATTTGCATATTTTTTTTAGCTGACCTTTTAAAATGTTTCTTTACTCGTATGTGTTACATTTGGTACTATATGCAGGGGTAAATTGGCGTAAATATAGTAACCTTTGCGGTAACTATATTTTTGAGCCATTTGGGGTTGAAACTCTGGGGCCGTGGGGTCCGAGTGCTCAGAGCCTTTTTAAGGAAATTTCGAAATACCTAGTTGACCCTTCCCGTGCCTCAAAGGCTGGCTTTTACTTTGGCCAGAGGCTAAGTATTGTCATACAATGTGGTAATGCTGCCAGTCTCTTTAGCACATTACCAGCTAACAGCTAACCTGCTAACCAGCAGTTGAGGAGGAGTTTTTTGACGACCTTTTATAGTTTTATTTTAGTTATTTAATTTATTAGTTTGTTGTAATGTATATAGTTAGTTCCCATTAAAAATTATTTTATTTTAATTAAAGTTAAAATGTAATATGTATATGAAAACTTACGCCAAATCTTCAGACCACAATCTCATCAACTTAGTTCAAAAGTAATTAAAATTAAATGTATGATTTATTTAATACTTAACTTTGTATATTACATATGTACATTATTTACAAACTACAAATAAATATAAAATTAAATTAAATTAAATTGGTTTATTCTAAGTTCCATACAATACCTTTACACATGTAAGATGGTTCAGGTTTAAGATAGGCAGTAGCCTTGCAAATGTCGATTTTCTGGAGATCAATCCATAATGGCTTTATAATGTTATAGGCCCATAGGTAAAGTAAAAACAGTTTTGGTGAAAGGTCCCGAGTTTTACCAACTTGTTTTTTGTGACACATTATTTGTGAAGTGACACTTTTCTCCAAACCATGTTGGGGAAGGCATCCAGGCTTTCTGGATGCGGGCGAATCGCAGTATTTGACATGGAACAACCTTACCTTTCCGATCACCATAACCCAGCTTTACTGAGTGGCTTGTCGTAGATTGAGCCGCACTTAGTCCGTACGTTTTAACCGAAAATTTACTCACATAAAAACGCTTGCGAACGAATGTTCGTTTCTATAAATAAACGTTCGTCACGCAACAAATGCCTACTAAACAAATTCGTGAAGCGAATGCTCGCTTTGAATATCCTCATAACAGACAACAAACCTAAAAGATGACAAATAAAAATTAAATGTTTCAGAAACTTACGAACAGCACTCGTTACTCAAACAGAAACCTAATGAAATATCTCACTGAAACACTGTGTCAATTTACTTTAAAATATACTATCCTGAAACTTAAATATTTTCTCACAATTCTTGGCAGGATCTCCGGGTTTCATTGCCGAATACTTCCGAAGTAGATCGTTCGTACCCCGATCACGTAGACTTTGGATTTTAAATATAAATTGTCCTAAATTCAGCTGAGAAATTACGAGGAAACTTTCAGTTATTCAGAGGACTGCTCAGACAGGGTCTGACCGATCTATTATTATGTGAAGATGATTTGTAAAATCTTTCGTGTTCGAACTCCTATGTCTGTGTTTATAATCGAAGTTTTTCGGCACCTGATTTTTTGTAAGGCTACCCCTTACAAAAAAAAAACAGTAGTCGAAGAACTTCGATTTTTTATCTTGAAGAAATAAATCAGGAGGAGAAGAGTTATTCGGTTTGACAACCGGTTTCGGTTTTGAATGTCTCCCGGAAACTTTAAAAATGTTTTAACACTTAACTGATGACCAGACCAGAACCAATATTTATGATTCTTACATAAGTGCTTACAGCACAACGTACATACGGTCAAAAAACCTAGACATAAAACACAAACTGCTTTCATATTTTGATGCTAGCTTATGTCCGCGGCTTCGCCCCTCTGGTGTTCGCTAATTGTCCCTCGGGATAAAAGGTATACTATATGTTAATCTAGGTTGTAAACTATTTGTGTACCAGATCTATTCCAAATCCGTTGCTTGAAAGAGTAACGTAACTTAACAGTAAACATCCATACATAAAGCCATACATAAATATCAAGTTAAAATAGCCAGCATTACCCAACTTTTCGACTTTCTCATATATTAATATTCCCCGTTCTAGCTAGCACTAGCAGTTAGGGTTTGTACACAAAACTGCGTACCACGAATTCGCAATGCAGAAAACTGTGAAACAAATTGCAACGATGCGATTTCGTGCGGCAAAGCAAGACGCCTTGCACGATTCGGGTGACCATACCTTCGACTACCGTCAACCGTATTGAACGTAAGTATTTTGTAAACTAGGTGTGTGATATGGATCGTGAATGCGCGATGCGAATCAATTCGCAAGTTCGTGCGATGCGGCGTGGGAGCTCGTAGATTTTTACGATGCGAGGTCGCATCGCAGTTTTGTAAACAAGCCCTTACATCACATTACTTGGAATCGTAGTAACATGTTTTAGATTTGCAACATTTTCGAGTTGAAAGCCTTTTCGAGCCGCTCGGATTACCCTATGCAGATATGCGTGACCCGGATAAACGGGTGGCCGGGTGTAGCCGAGTGGTCGGGTATAGCCGGGTACCCGGGTATTCAGCGAGTGCGACTTCGGAATCACTTTACGATTTATTCAGACGAAGGATGTTTTATATTTTTACGCTTTTATTCACAGAAGAGATAGGCAGTATAAGAAACAGATATTGTATTCTTTGCTGAAACTACTTGTGAGTAAAGAACCAGACTGGTTTTCATTATATTTTTTTCATGCCTTTAATTTTTAGTGTCCGTCGTTTGCTTTGTTCAGTACATCATTTTAACACTCCCCCCCTACATTTAATTTTGAAATTTATAATTGGTAATTTAAAAAAAAAACACAAGATTCTTAGAAGAACAAAAAACAATCTTTCTTCTCTTCATAATTTCAGACTTGTATGAATTATAATTCTAGATTCACCATATGATTATCATCATCATCATTGTCCTGCCCGTATCCCAATTTATTTGGAGCCGACGCTGCATGTCTGCTTCTTCCATACTTCTCTATTACTCACCGATCTAAGAGATCATCATCATCAGCCTATAATGTTCCCATTGTTGGGACGCAGGCCTCCTCTCTATGAGAGGGACTGGAACGAAAATTGTCATCCTTCGACAAGTGTAAGAAATGGCTATACCTAACACTGCTTATTGACGTAGAGTGTTTGCTTTACACAGGGTTTATCCCTGACTAACTGACCCACGCCACTTCATCTGCGTCACATTTTCCTCGTTTTTACAACATTTCATTGATGCTTCGCTCCTATTGGTCGTAGCATGATGTTATATAGCTCATAGACTTTCTCGATAAATGAGCTATCCAACACTATATTTTTTCAATTCGAACCAGTTGTTCCTGAGATAAGCGCGTTCAAACAAACTCTATAACATCATCATCATCATCAGCTTATAATGTTCCCACTGCTGGGACACAGGTCTCCTCTCTATGAGAGGGAGTGGGCTGTAATCCACCACGCGGGCCCAGTGCGAGTTCGTAGATGTCACGTGTCTTCGATTTTTTTATTCTAGGACATGCCGGTTTCCTCACGATGTTTTTCTTCACCGTTTTTTGATGGCAGCGGTGATGAAATAATTTACACAAAGTAATGCGCCTGCCTGGGTTCGAACCCACGGCTTACTGTTCGTAAGTCGGGGCTGCCACCACTGGGCCACCACTACTGTCCTGATATATGTAAGAGATATCCAAGATAAACATAAACCAGTACGAAATAAAACATCACTTAATTTTTCTCAAACATAAAAATCTTAAGACGCATCACTACGAGATATGACTGTTAAGAATCAATGTTGCCCTCTTTGTCTGCTACGCTGGCAATACTGGCACACTTCCAAACTTTATTGATCTCACATAACATGCCATCTTATGTAACGTTTTATTTAGACCACCGTGTCTGTGGGCGGATCTAATGGGTTTATAGAACTCGATTCTTCGAATCATTCTGCTTTGACCACGTTCATACATGCACGCTGGTTGCAAGTAATGCAAGTACTACGCTTTTAACCTTTCGGAAGAACATCTTCTTAGCATTTTTACTAGGTTTGATGCAGTTAATACATTTATATTTTCTGTCAATCTATACAAGGTGTAACGGAAAGGGTATATACATACTTAAGGGTGTGCTAAAGACCATCAAACTGAACATGTTTCTCCATCGAACAAACATCGAAATTGCAAAAAAAATATCAGCTGCATTGGGTCGAATAGGTATTGAAATGTTGCATGGGGTAGCAGATAATTTTTTCGCTGCTACGATGTTTGTCCGATGGAGAAACATGTTGAAACATGTTCAGTTTAATGGTCTGTAGCACACCTTTAAGTATGTATATACCCTTTTCGTTACACCCTGTATACTAGTAGTAACAATCTCGAAAGTAAGTCTGTCTGAATCATCATCTGCCTAGCCTTTACCAAACTAAATATTATGTTGGGGTCGGCTTCCAGTCTAACCTGATGCAGCTGAATACCAGTATTTTACATGGAGCGTCTGCCTATCTGCCCTCCGGAACTCAGTAAGTACTGAGTGCTATGATGCCCCTTGGTAAGACTGGATTTCAGACTTTCGGGCCACTGAATACCTATCAAAGATCTACAAATGAGCCAGGAAAAACTGCTTAATGTGCTTACCACGGCACGGAGGAAACTCGGTATGGAATGGGCCGTCACCCATCCACGGACCAACCTTGGTAAGCATTTAGAAATATAATGTTATGTAATTAAGAAGTCTTCTTTATCATAAGTCTACAATTAACGATCACGAAACGCCCTGCCATTATCCAATTATCATGAATATTTGAACGGCAGTGGATTTGCTGTAATAAAGTAATAAGGTTATTAACCATACAAGTCTAGACAATTACAAAATAAGGGTGAACGACCTGTAACAAGTCAGTGACCTAATTTGCCAAGTTGGCTTTCACATCACGCTCATAATTTTACATGAGACCGAGCAGTAGGGTCAGTTAGTTTAGAGTGGTTTTAGTTTAGGTTTAGGGTATCGTTTTAAAGCAATTATATTAATTACTAGCTGTCCGGCGTAACTTCGTTTGCGTCACATTTTCCCGTTTGTGCAACATTTTTCATTGCTGCTCCACTCCTTTTGGTCGTAGCGTGATGATATATAGCCCATAGCCTTCCTCGATAAATGGGCTATCTGACACTGAAGAATTTTTCAAATCGGAGCAGTAGTTTCGGAGCCTATTCAATGCAAACAAACAGACAATCAAATCTTTCCTCTTTATAATATTAGTTTAGACTAGCTGCTTCCCGCGACTTCGTTCACTTGGAAATTTTGATGGGATTTAGGGGTATGCAAAATAGATGTTGGCCGATTCTCAGACCTACCTGATCATCATCATCTGCCTAGCCTTTTTCCAAACTACCTTGGGGTTGGCTTCCAGTCTAACCGGATGCAGCTGAGTAGCAGTATTTTACATGAAGCGACTGCCTATCTGACCTCCACAACCCAATAACTGGGCAATACGATCCCCTAGGTAAGACTGGATGTCAGACTTACCCGATTTGCACACAAAATTTTATTTAAATCGGTTCAGCCGTTTCGGAGGAGTATGGTAAATAACATTGTGACACGAGAATTTTATTTATAAGTTGTTGCTCACATACGATTGTTAGGTTCCGATGTGTAAAACAACAATTTTTGTAATAGATTATTTATTGTCATCGACTAAATGTGCTGGCAGCACCGAAAACGGTTGAATTTGTGCGATCTATGGAAAAGCGCGCGCGGGAAACGGGCGATGGTTTAAAAAAAAAAAAAAAAAGGCGGCTTGGTAATTTTTGGCGCGTCGAAGTTGGAGGGCACGCACATTTGGTCTTTTGATTTAGATAGCAATATTCATAAGTACCTAAGCTATAATATAATTATACGAATTGTATTGTCTAAACCCTAACCTTTATAGCATCGAATTAAACACATATAATACCGGAGTGCAGCAGTTTTATTACATTTCAGAAGTGGTAAGTACACGCCTATGTATATATAATGTGATTGGTTTTTCCTACACGTGCTTTAACCCAGTATTAATAGATAACGAATTCATTAGATTTTAAACAGTCAAATACCGATAGACTAACATGATTTGACAATAATTAAATATGAGGGGAGTCCAGAACAAGAAAATTTTCATAAATGTTTTGCCGATTTGCGATTCTTGTCCTTTCTGTGGGGTGTCTGAAAGAGGAGTTTTTTTTGTTTTGTTATTTTGACCTCAAACACACCGTTTTCGAGATATTTTATAATTACCCTACAAAACGTAGTTAATTTGGTGTACTCGTTCTAAAACCAGTTTTATTTCTGTTTTATGGATTCTAAACCATGCCGCGCGACCGAGCGACTACCTCCCGGCGCTTATCAACGCCAATAAGGGGTCCATCGCACCACGCAGCCGATGTAAGACTGACAACGCATCGCAACGGCAGTGCTGGGCGAAGCAGACACGGGTCGGGCCCTCGAAGTCGAAGTCGCCATGCAGCTGAAGCCAGATCAAGAGCGGGTAGCATAAACAGTGCGAGGCGTCTCCGAAGTCGAAGTCGCGGTCGCAGTCGCAGTCTTCACCGGAGCCGTACTTCGTTGAATCTACGTGAAAAGGAGCTGGAACAAGAACTGGTGCGCCTCAACGCTTTGGAAAACGAGGTACGCAGAGCATGTAATCGTTTATCATCAAAGCGCCGGTATAGTTCATGTTCTCGTGAATCTTCCGTTCATCGCGATAACCGTGATAAGTCAACTCGTCACCGTACGAATAATCGCAACAACCATGATAATGTTTGTAATAATGCGGAACAACCTGTGAGATCAAGTAGCGTTTCTTTTAGTGTGAAAGACATAGCTCAATTGTTAAGTTCTATCAAACAATTCGCCTCCCAGCCATCAAGCACTCCACCGATGACCCGTAATGGTGATTCTAAAAATATTTTAGCAGAATTTAACCCTTTCATTAAAAAATTAACGCATTGACGTATGGCTTAACAAAGTAAACGAGTGTGCTTCTGTTTATGGATGGGAGGAGAGAACAACGATTCATCACGCGATGCAGAAACTTCAGGGATTGGTCAAAATCTGGTACGAAAGTTTAAATTCTATTTTGTTTACGTGGCAAGAAAAATTACTGAGTGCATTCCCATTCGAACAAAATTATGGCCAAGCCCTAGAAGAAATGTTGAAGCGAAAAAGTAGATATAATGAACCCATTGAAAACTATTTTTATGATAAAGTAGCTCTCTTAAATCAATGTGATATTTTCGATAAACGAACAGTTGACTGTAGTAGCCGCTAGTCGAATGTTACCATGGGTTCATGTAGCTGCTTTAGAGCTTCATGAAATAGTACTGATGATGATGAACTTGATAATTGTAAAGAAAATTCTAGTGATTAATTATGTAAAAGTAAAATATTTTTTCTAAAGGAATCCTATTACATTAACATGATTTTGGTAAAATATAGTCAAATTATTTAAAATGTAAATGCAAGAGCTGTTTGGAAAAAAATAATTGAGAAATGGTGATATGGTTTAGATCCATAAAATTTGATTTTTAGAGTGAGTTATTTTTGAGAATTGGTTTAAATTAATTATTAGTGTTATTGAAATTAATATACCGCTAATTAGTCTACTTAATATTTTAATGTGTACCTATTGTGTTGAGAAACCTAGAGAACTCCAACACTGGAGTAGATTAGTAAACTCCAAAAGTTGGAGACTTAAGAGAATTCCAAAACTTGGAAATCGTTAGTAACTCCAAAAGTTGGAGACTTAAGAGAATTCCAAAAGTTGGAAATCGTTAGTAACTCCAAAAGTTGGAGACTTAAGAGAATTCCAAAAGTTGGAAATCGTTAGTAACTCCAAAAGTTGGAGACTTAAGAGGATTCCAAAAGTTGGAAATCGTTAGGGAACTCCAAAAGTTGGAGAACTCCAAAAGGTTGGAGACTTATGAGAATTCCAAAAGTTGGAAATCGTTAGGGACTCCAAAAGTTGGAGAACTCCAAAAGTTGGAGACGTTAGAGAATTCCAAAAGTTGGAAATCGTTAGGGAACTCCAAAAGTTGGAGAACTCCAAAAGTTGGAGACGTAAGAGAATTCCAAAAGTTGGAAATCGTTAGGAACTCCAAAAGTTGGAGACGTAAGAGAATTCCAAAAGTTGGAAATCGTTAGGGAACTCCAAAAGTTGGAGGACTCCAAAAGTTGGAGACATAAGGGGAATTTCCAAAAGTTGGAAAGGATTAGGGAACTCCAAAAGTTGGAGACATAAGGGGAATTTCCAAAAGTTGGAAGACTGGGAAGTATGGGGTCTTCAAAATGTTAGTTATTTTTAATTATATATTTTTTTTACTTGTTTGATTTAAATATGTTTTTTTTTTTGTTCATTATAATTATTGTACTTAGCTGAGTGTTAGGTTCGGTCTTTACCTGAGAGCGTGTATGAGGCCATACACGTTGTCAGGATGGACGAGTGTTAGGTTCCGATGTGTAAAACAACAATTTTTGTAATAGATTATTTATTGTCATCGACTAAATGTGCTGGCAGCACCGAAAACGGTTGAATTTGTGCGATCTATGGAAAAGCGCGCGCGGGAAACGGGCGATGGTTTAAAAAAAAAAAAAAAAGGCGGCTTGGTAATTTTTGGCGCGTCGAAGTTGGAGGGCACGCACATTTGGTCTTTTGATTTAGATAGCAATATTCATAAGTACGCTATAATATAATTATACGAATTGTATTGTCTAAACCCTAACCTTTATAGCATCGAATTAAACACATATAATACCGGAGTGCAGCAGTTTTATTACACGATTATTACTGTAAAGCTCGAGACGTATCGTATGTGCTGTAGCTTCAATGTTTTCACATCAGCTACATCCCTTTTGGTAACTTTCCCGAATCGCTAACTAAACAAAAGACGTCCAAACCAAAACAAATGAAAAATATTGGCCTTTCGTAATTATTTTAATCTTCTTAAATGGAGTCCCGGTTCGCCAACCATTCATCATTTCAGTCGAAAGACGTCCACTGCTGGACATAGGCCTCCTCCAAGTGTCGCCACATAAGGGGGTCATAAGGAAGGTTTTGCCAAAATAGCCACGCTTGGCAGGCGTGTTGGCGATCGCAGTACGGTTGTTGCAAAAGCACACAGAACGCTGCTGCCCATTCTCTGGCAAGTCCCTTAGTCGCCTCTTAAGACATCCACGGGAAGATATGGGATGGTGGTATTCTTTACGTCCGACACCATACAGAACAACCATTAATTTAATTAATTTCAACTGTTTTTTGTATGGTACAGTCACCTCCCAAATTAACAAGGAAACATCTTGCTGTTGATGTTGCTATTTTTTGTCTCTCTCTGGCACACTGAGGTTTGTAACGAGAGAATTCAATTTAGAATTTGAAAAGAAAGCACTAGGAGAGCAGTATAACATGTCTCCATTAGACTGAGTTGTACCTGTTACTTCCAAGTTATATATGTAGCTACATACCTTCAATTCCTTTAAACAACTCATCGTAGGATAGACAGACAGAAATTTTGTATGTATGGTGGTCTTGTTGATTACCCACACATTAAACTGTATTTATTTTCCTATGTTTCCCATAAAAACAGTTTTTTCCTACCCAGAGAAGCTAAGCTTTTGACCCGATTCCAATTGCATTTCCGTTTTTTCCATTCCGAATTTACGAAGCAAGAAATCACCATACTTTCGAATTGGCAACTTTTTCACTCCCCCCCAATAACAAACAAAGAAAACAGGAAAAAACACTCCATCAGAGAATTTTCCGCAAACAAATCTGAATCGAGTAAAAACTGCTACTTTTAACAAACACAGACAATATATCTGGCGTGCTTAAATGGATACTAAAAAGTTAGTCGAAAGCGGAGTTTGCGGAAAAGCCGAACTATCTAGGTTTTGCGTCACAGGTGAGGTTAACGCCCTGAGTGGCCATCGATACGGGGTTAACGACCTGACTAGCGTCAGTAGGTGAATGTGACTGTCGCAGTCCAAGACTTGTTTTATGCTGCGTTGAGGACTAGATAAGCTAGTTATGTTTGTAAGTCGTTAGGTTAGGCTTCAAAGTTGAAGGAAAATTGTGAAATCTTGGTTCTCTCGTATTCAATGTTTCACGAAGTTCTTGCAATATTTAGACACATGAATTTAATATTAGAAGAAGCAATCGTGAAATTTTAACGATGGAATGTATCTAAGTAGTTGTTTATTATTTTCGACTTTTATTTCTTGACTTGATTAATTCAAATAAGTACGTCGACTTAAATCCCTTTTTCATCTATGTTTTATACTCGCAAGTTATGTTGTTCAGTCATAAACTAAACCTGTCATTGTTCACGGCTGGATATTTTTTTAGTTCTGTTTTTTGTCGTGTGGTTGCCCTCGACAGCCCAAAAACAGCCCTCCATTTTTCTCTCTTTGGCCTTTTGGGCCCAATCCTCCGCAGGTGTCTCAAAATGTCGATGAATATCTTTTGATACTTGACTTTTATGTCACAAAACTTCAATATTCAACATAATTTTCGATATATTCACAGCTGAATAACACTTAAATATCATCCAACAAATCGTTCGAAATGTGTCTAGCTAGGCACCACCGTGGGAACATCGTCAGTATTCGCCACCTGGCGGGCTGAATGCGAACTATCTTCGAATATCTGAAACGTACAATGTCAAGTATTTACCACAGCCACCGACAGTCTATTAACCCTTTTCTCGCCGAGGTTTAAATAAAACATGTAGAATATTTTTGCTTTATTAGACGTTTTACTTTTATAGCGTACGAAATATGATTTTTGGTAAGTTTCTACTTACCAAAAATCATATTTCGTACGCTATAAAAGTAAAACGTTTAAGTAAGTAACGTAAAAGCAAATGTTTTTACTTTGCAAAACAAAAACACTTGCTGAAACATTTGCTTTCAATAATGTAAGTTTAGAATGTATTTCGTTGTCGGTTTCAGTATCATTTCTTACCTTCTTCCAAAGGAATGATTTTGGAATGTTAACAAAAAAACAATACGTCTCTGGAGTCAAAATTATGCCTTCAAAAATATAATTCAGAAATAGCATCCAAACCAAATTTAGAGTGGAAAGTAGCATCCTGATAGGTATTCTGAGAACTTATGACCACTTTTTTTTGTTTAACCCAACGTGCTTCTTGTCCTCTTTATATTACGCGTTTTTAGCTGAATAATCCAAAAACAGCAATTCCAGAACTTTCCATAGTTACGGTAACCATAATGCTTTCAAAGTATATATTCATTTTTCTATTCCACAACATTAATCACGTCACAAAAAAAAACTTCACCTGTCGAAAAATTACAAATTCACTGCTAAAATTAGAAATTACCCACGTTCAGTTAAATTGTCGTCCATTACCTGGCCGGTGCTATTTTCGCTTGGGGTCGTCGCACTTGTGGCCGTTCACGGGAAATGCAGCAAACGAGCACTGTCTCACGCGATCGCTGGCACTACAGGGTTGATATATGCAGGTCGCTAGAGGTTTTTATTGTTTTTAGCGGAGTGAACAATTGCTTGTAGTTGCTTATGTTGCGTTGGGTTGCATAGGTCAGATAGGCAGTAGCTCCATGTAAAATACTGGTATGCAGCTGCATCCGGTTAGACTGGAAACCGACCCCAACATATAGGTAGGAAAACGCCAGGCAGATGATGAGTTGCTTATTTAGGTTGCAATTGACAGAACTTAAGAGAAGTGGTGTTAATGCGTTTTTCATCTTTGATTTTATTTCCGGAAATGACTTTTACCCAATTATGGCCAAAGTCTTAGGTGGTCACATAAACACAGGATATTCAAGTATTGGAACCCTTATCATACTGTTCGTGTTTTCTTCTCCTCGGTAGATCTTTGGCCAAAAATTACGGAGTCGTTAATAAACTATTTAATGGACACTATTTCAAAACCCCGGTTGCAAATTAAAAATTAAAGTAAATACCGACGAAGAGATGCATAATGTAACTTCAGATGAAAAAATATATTGCTGTAAACACGATAATGGGGGAAAATGTGCGTCACCTCGACGCAAATTGGCCATTAGTCATCTTAATGTCTCATTTATTTTCTACCTTTATTTTGTGTAAAAATCCAAACTATATACTCGTATAAAACCAGGTACACAAATCTCTTTAGGGAGAACACATCGCCCCTGGTTCCTGCCTAGAATCTAATAGCTCCTGAGATAAGAAGCTTACAAAATATTCCCATCCTGTATATTTTGCATTTACGTATAAATTCTTGGGAGTGTTGCAGTTTTGCAGATCAGTTTTACTTCGAAGTTTTAAGTTGAAGAATCCCGTGTTATCCTCGGCGAAGAATTTTGCGATGGGTTTTTGAAACTGTTTTGTTTATCTATTTTTGGAAATGATAAATAGGAAGAGGCTTGCAAATGCTTCTTATTCTATTACTGCTAAGGGTGTTACCACACCAATCGATCGATCGATGGCAGAATGGATCAGACGACAATCGACGACGACTAATCGATCAATCGATCGATAATTTGCTGTGGTAACACCTTAAACCAAAGCGAACGTAAAACCAGATGACCCGTCGAATCGACGGAGGACGTTTTCTGGTTCTCTGAACAGATAGTGTGTCTAACGAACTTGAATTGCTTTTAGGACCGCAAAACGGCTAGTTTGTATCTTATTCTAGGAGCATAGCACCCGCGAGGAGATAAGGTATTGTCGGCTAACACTGCTTCGATGAACTAACATTTGTAAAACCAACCTGAGACGAAAGATACTACTATGTTTGTGAAATTTTCTTATGTTCACACGATAAATTATAATTCTATATAGAAGAATTCTCCAAAAATAATAAATATATTTATACGTAGGTTGGTGCTATAGGTTGGTATTATAGGGTTTGGGTTGTCGTCCGTTTCATGAAGTTTTCTATTTTATCGTTAAATTAAAATCTTGACATTTTGCAAAGTTTCAGGAGACGAGGTCGTCGCCTGCTCAATGTCTCTTTTCAAGCGTTTCTTAAATAAATGTGACTGGCGTTTTATTTGTTTCGTCTTTCCACTTTAGTCTGAAAATATTAGGATTATTTTATTTATGTACATACATAAAATGGACAAGCACAAAGGTACTGATTATTTTATTGAACATTACTTCTAGTAGACCTGCGCATTTAATATTGCGCTGTAAGTACATTTTGAATTTGCTTTATTATCATCATCATCATTATTTCAGCCGAAAGACGTCCACTGCTGTTTATAGGCCTCCCCCAACGCCACATTGACGTAAGGGGGGGTTTTGCCATAATCGCCACGCTTGGCAGGCGGGTTGGCGATCGCAGTACAGTTGTTACAAAAGCACAGAGAACGCTGCTGCCCAGTCTCTGGCAAGTCCCTTAGTCGCCTCTTACGACACCCACAGGAAGAAATGGGATGGTGCTATTCTTTACGTCCGACACCATACAGAATTGCTTTATTAAATAAATTAAAAATAACATTAAGTTTGACCTGCGGTCACACCAATCGATGTTACCATAGGTCAAACTTAATTTTATTTTTAATTTTAACGTTTGGTCACCAAAAGAAAGGCAAAAGCTACAGTAGTAAGGGGCGCAGCCATTTGCTACGAAATTCGCTACGCCGTAGGCAGAGTCGTGCTACGGCGTAGCGAAGACCAGTCAGTTAGACAGTCAGAAGACAGTCTTTTTTTCGGCTTTCGAATAAACTGTCGTTATAGTGAGTGTTTGATTAAACGCAGAACAAACCTAATTTTAACTATGGGACCAATCATGAAATCGCAAAAACAATATCAACTCGAAAAAATGAAGGGAAAAGCCTCTTTTCATATTTCATACTTAATCCCTCGTATAAGTTGTTAATATTTTATGAGTTCCCCCTTCAAATATTTACTCCTCTTTCAACAAATACTCAGTACTGGTAAAACAATTAATTTGTCACAAGATATATTACTTTCCCTAGTGCATATTAATTTCTCTATTTGTGTCCGGCTGCAGTGTCCACTGAGTATTAATTATTTATTCCTCTTAAACTCAGAGAAATGTCTCCCTTGACTATTGGATAATTGCATTTACTTTGAATCGTGCTATTGCTTGATCAATTATAATATGAAAATACTCAACATGTTTTTTTAACGAAAATCGGAAGAATAACATTTTACTTTGTAAGTTGCTTAAAAAGGTTACTTTTCTAAGGATTTAACTTGATAATTTTATTTTCATTGTTAATGCGAAGTTAAATACTTAAGCACCGAACTAGAATTCTGTTAAAAGTACTTGGATTATTATTAGGTTATTAGCATAAGCGTATTCAAACTTTTAAAATGTTTAACGTACAAGCTTTTAAATTTATTTTCCTATTTATAAGCTGCTGTTATTAGGAGTAGCTTTCTTTGTTGTAGGATTCCTACCCAATACCATCAGTCAATCCAGCTGAAAGATGTGTAACAATTTAATTTGCGGCTTTACGAGTACAAGGACCCGGGACTAATATAGTAGACCAAATGTCAACACGCTGTATGTTCGGTTCTAAGATCCAATCTCACACACACAAACACTACACACTCACTAGAATAGCCCTAACGCGTTTATTTGCGACCCGACCCTACTTCACATCATCAATCTGCCTGCCTTTCCCCTAACTATATTGGGGTCGGCTGCCAGTCTAACCAGCTGCAACTAAATACCAGTATTTTACATGGAGCGACTGCCTATCTGACCTCCATAACCTAGTTAGTGATGGGTAATACGTTACCACTTGGTAAGACTGGATGTCTGACTTTTGGCCCAGTAACTACCTGTAAGGACTGTCAAAGATCGACAGTCGGGACCAACGGCTTTACGTGCTTTCCGAGGCACGGAGGGAACTCTGTATGCAATGGGTGGTCACCCATCCACGGACCAGCCTAGGCAAATGTGGCTTAACCTTAAGACCGACCTGAGCGGCTGTTATTTAGCCACAAGCTCGTCGAAAGCATATTTTCATGAGACACAATTCTTTCATACATATATTTGCAGACAAAGGTACCAGTTTGTAACAAATTCAAACGAACGTGTATTTACCTTATACCTTTATCACAGGTTTTGTTCCGAAAGTTTATTTTGGATTATTTGACGCACCGCCCGCGGCAAACTGGCGATCCTTCATGTATTCCAAAAAGTTGTTACACATACACGTATATATATTAATTGCGTTTGTGTGTGTTTTTTTTATTTGTAGCTGTGTGTTCACGTTATTCCGTTCAGTTTTGAGCAATGATTTCTAATTTGTACTGATTAAAACCATAATGTCTTCCTACTCATCTTCATGTAGTAAGGTAATTTCTCAAAGAAATTTGAAGAAACTAAATAAATACGATTCGTGTGAAAAAAATACAAATTCCGATATAGCTAAGTGTCGACAGAAAGTCTAGAAATTATAAAAATGAAGCCGTTCATACGAAAAGCTTCTCTTTCCGACCTCGCCGTCGAGGTCCGTCGCGACGTCCCGGTCCATGCCCTCCCCGACCCTCGCTCGAGCCAGCCCGCGATGCTGTGCCAGTAGTTCTCAATCAGCCCCTAAATAATGATATCATTCAGATCCAGCCTGTCCCCATGCAGTCTTCCCCCAGCGACGCCATGAGCCGAGGCTCGTACCCCACAGGGGGTGCCCTCAGCGTATAGTCGCTTAGTTTGTAAGTTTTTATGCCCTGGTTGGAGGCCTTACTCTTAAGGCACCCACAGGATAGTCCGGTTAAGCAGACGACAACCTCCTAGGTTGAACTGCGAGATGCCAATCATAAAAAAAAAACGAAAAGCTTCATTTTTTATCATGAATCGTATTTAAGTTTCTTTGGGAGAGCTATTTACGGGGGAAACGCCTGGGTTTATTACAATTTGAAAGTCAGGTGCTATTTCATGAAGAAGTTTTTTTTTTAATAGGATTGAATAAACTTAGAAGGTTGTATGTGTAATTTTCATTGCTCACGATTTCAGGCCATTGAATCATGGCCTGATATTATGAACAATTAAAATTATATCTTTATGTCATAAAATAAAGATTTCTTTGTAATTAATAACTTTTGCTCGAGACTTCGCTCCAGTTATGTACGGAAATTAACCCACGGGAACGTTATACACGTGACCTAAAACACTCGGCGATAAAGTAGCTTTCCGTGTGTACCTATGTAGTGAAAGAATTTTCGGAATCGGATCAGTAGTTCTGAAGATTACCCATGCATACAAACCCACAAACAAATACATCTCCTGCCTTGCCCCTTCCCAAACTATCTTGGGGTCGGCTTCCAGTCTAAGAAAAAAAATGATATTAGAAACCTCAATATAATTTTTGAAGAGCTATCCTTAGTTACCAACACGAATGGGTTTGATGAAAAAAAAAAAATAAGTTTCAGTTCTAAGTATGGGTACCCCCAAAATTTATTGTTTTTTCTATTTTTGTGTGATAATCTTAATACGGTTCACAGAATACATCTACTTACCAAGTTTCAACAGTATAGGTCTTATAGTTCCGGAAAAAAGTGGCTGTGACATACGGATGGACAGAAAGATAGACATGACGAAGGCAAACATAAGGGTTCCATTTTTTGCCATTTGGCTACGGAACCCTAAAAATAATGTCCACAGTACATTTACACATATACTGTCAACACTCCTGTCTTTCTTTCGCTCGAGGCGGACCAACGATGACATGTTTATGTCTCCGTCAAAACTTTTCTTTGTTTGTCTTTCTTCCTTGTTGGCGGTTTTATCTATTTCGTTAATTGGCTTTTAGTGTTATTTGTCAGTATACATTATTGTTTTCCTGTAATCGGACAGAAATATAGGCTGACAAATAGTGAAGAAATGTTGTGACCCAAAAATTATTATTGGTAAAACCAAGACGAAAAGAAAAATACAGAACCTTTTAGAGCCTGGCACAAAGTTGATCTTGTCTTGCATTTTTTTGTAAACTACGTATCAAATATTTCAGTTATTGGAACTGTTACTATTCGCCTATTCTCAGCTTATGCAAAATAATCGTAAATTAAATTGGCAAAAATAATTCAACCATTTTATTAAACGATATCAACCCCAAAAAAAAAACCCAATTAATTTCTTTAAAAAACATCGCATAAAAATAGTTTCAATACTGTTAACATTCACTATAATAAAAATATGCCGACGAAAATATTCTAATTGATCAATATATTCGCTTCGTGCCTCGAAACTTTTTCAATGAAATGCGGACGATTACAAATTCCTTGAATGAAGCATTCTGTTAATAAACTCGGATTGTTTTGCTGTTTTTTTAATTATACTTTCGGTGATTGGTATATTATGTACGTTTGCACAGTTCTATTTTAATCCAACGCTAGGTAGGGCTGGTTTTAATTTCCGGGATTGTCTAATTTAAATTTACAAATAAGTGATTAATTATGATGTGAAACATTTGTAAAGAGAAGCATTTGCAAAATAAATGTTTGTAAAGTGAGTATTTAAAAAATAAAACATTTAACATTTGCGGAATAAGTTGTTTGTGAACGAAATAGTATGAAACGTTGGTTGTAAACTAAAAAAAATGTAAAAGGAGTTTTTGGTGAAACATTATTGAGTATTTTTTTTTTAGGAAATTGCGTAATGATGCAATATTTAGACCTATTTTATTTCTAACGTTGTCTTACGAGATGACATGAATATTATTTCCTTTATTTATCTATCATCTTATCTTTTATATTTTTACATATTTCTTCCAAAAAAATAAACAAAAAACATTTAAAAATATAAAAAACAGGTTTCCGCCGGTAACGAGAGCAGGGTCCAAGCTACCGGTGGTTAGGGCTGCAGAGACAGGAACCTCCTCACAGTATCGAGGAGTACTGCCTTCTGAATCTGGCTCTATCCAACTGCCAAGTGAGAGCTTCGACAGATGTTTGTCGAGGCTCTTGGCCATAAGGCCATTGGCCGTTACGACAATCGGCACAATGATAGCCGAGTCCACATTCCACATATCGACAACCTCGTGAGCCAAGTCGAGATATTGTATCTGTTTCTCTTTCTCAGCTTTCACGAGATTTTCGTCATGCGGGATGGTAACATCGACTATCATTGCGCGGCGCGCTGATCGGTCTATCACCACTACGTCAGGCTTTGAATATTATTATTATTATTCATTTTATTCTCAGAATTAAAAAGTAATATTCCATACATTGTTAGTAAATCATACTTATAACTATGTTAGTATATTCATAATATTCAATGTCAACATTATAAAATGATTAATTAATTACATTACTCTATTTTACATTGAAAAGGACCCCTCCAGATCCGTGAACAGTATTCCAATGCTTCACAACCGGACAATCAACCCTTCCCAATATGGTATTCAGAAGGTTGTTGGAACTGCCCCGCACGCGGCACATCAAGGCTCTAAAGCAGCAAAACAAGAAAAAAATGAAGAAATATAAAATGTTTGTCAAACAATAAGTCATGAAATAAAAGTTTATCGGGTAAATACTTTATTATTAAGTGAATTATTTGCCAAACTTCTTTTTGTAAAATAATGAAGGGACTTAACATGTTTTTGCCAATCAATGTTTGTCAAATGAAAATTTGTAAATTAAGTTTAGGTGAAAAGGCAGAATATGGGGTAACTATGAAACTTCAGTTCTCTTCAGTGCCCTTTTTCACTACCAACTTAAACCACCCGTGTATTCAAATTACAACTCTCATTTCTATTACCATAGGGTGTCAATTTGCTCCTAACGCTACATAGAACAACACTTTGTTTACTTAAAACTCCCAAGGACCCTCAAAGTAGAAACGAAACTTTGCGCCCCAGAGATCTAGTTGCTACTTGAAAAAGTTAGCACCTCCCTTTAAATAAGGACACACTGGCCATAAGCCAAGGTATCTGGAGAATTACTTTTACACCCAACTTACCCACATACCTGCTTACATTTTCAAGGAACCTGTATAAAGCTTCGGTCCCACCGTTGACGAGGAAGCTGTCACATATTCTTTCGCTCAAAACACGTACAGCGACCATTCAAGATATACAAAACTAGGTGGCCTACCATGACGTTTTAAAAAACATTATTCTTTTACATGTTTCTAGTGTGGGAAAGAGATGGCACTAGATATCCTGTATAGCTCCGTCTCTTTCCCACAATGGAATTAAAGTAGAGGAATATTGCTTTTAGAGGTCATGGTAGGCCAGCAGTTCATATCTAAATGGTGTTCTGTTTGGTTTACAGTGTTATGCTATTTAGATTGTTTTTTGTTTATGTTCGGTTTTAATAAGTATTTTAAAAATATTCCTATGAATTACTATTGCCAGTGACTTCATTTAATCTCATATCGTCGTCTCTATCTTGTAAAGGAGTGCTCGTCTAGGCTCGGTGTTCCTTGCTTTGCTGTACGCACAGCGACCAATCAAGCTAAGTTTAGCTAGATTGCTAGAGATACGCATGAACTGGACGACACGGATGGCGCAGGGGCTGAGCGACCGACTGCTGCGCTGCGTGTCGCGAGTTCGATCCCCGCACGGAACAAATATTTGTATGGCCTACAAATAGTTGTCCCAGGTCTGGCTGTTTGAATATGTGAGTTTATTTGTTTGTAAACGCACCCACGATACAGGAGAAATTACTAATGAGGGGCAAAGTTTTAAAAAAAATATGCGAGGCCATGTTATACTGGAAATGTATGGCTTGATGTGTGTCCGTGCACTCTCGCACTCGCCCTGCCCGGGAGTGTCTCGGCAACATCCACCATTATAGTTACTAGGTCTTCTCGCTTATCGCTAATCGTCAGCGATGTGGCAGGCGCCTAATGTTGCCAAGCTACTCGTGTAAGAGGAGCAAACATGTGTGTGTAACCGCTCTCTCTTTAACATTTAAAGCCCAGCCTCTCGAACTTTTCAGCGGCGTTCGGTACGGAATCGATAAAGCGCTTTAAAAATGCAAGTCCCGTATTTTTATATCCCGGTCCCGTTAAATATTAAACTGGCCAGTACTATAGGAGTGGTATGACCGTAGGAACCAATTTTGTGAATAAAATACAGTAGTATCTATTGTGTTCGTTATTATCACATTTCTGAACGTGTTTTTTTTTTAAACATTTCCCCACACTAGGAATTTCTGCTGTACCGTGGGTGCGTTGCGTCACATACACAAACAGCCAGATTGTTTCGAATTCGCTTGTTTTTTTTTCGAGTAGGTTTTTGTTATTTGTGTCGTGTTTTGATTTCATTTACAAACGAGAAAAAAATAGAATCACAAATTCGTTGGGAAACGACTTTATTTACTTTAATTAAAACTATTTATTACGTCTGTAACAGTGTATTTTGATTATTACTGATAAACTGCAGTTGCGGCTCCTGTAAACACACAAATACATACTACCGAAATATCTGCCGCCGTTTAGTGTCTGCAGTCTGTCCGTACGCTTTGAACAAAACCTTCAATGGTTGCTAAAACAAATGAATCGTATAATCCCATACGCCAAAACTCCCAACATGGCCGCGAACATGACGTCACTACCACAGGTGTACTCACCGAACTGAAGATAGCTTTTATTTTGCATGCAAATTGACCCCTCATTAAATATCTACGTCATTCCAGTCTGATAGTGGCAATAAAACAAGGAGATTGCCTGGGCAGCGTTGCTCACTGTTAAAGGAAGATATGTTTTGATGGAGAAGAATTGAAGTTTGAGTTTTTAATTCTCGTATGTGGTGTTAGTTTTTTAGGGTTCCGTACCCAAAGGGTCAAACGGGACCCTGAGACTTCGCTGTCCGTCCGTCCGTCCGTCCGTCTGTCTGTCACCAGGCTGTATCTCATGAACCGTGATAGTTAGCGAGTTGAAATTTCTGCAGATTATGTATTTCTGTTGACGCTATAACAACAAATATTCAAACAAGGAAAAAATAAATATTAAAGGGCTCCCGTACAAAAAAGTTTTTTTTTTCGTTTTTATAAATAAAGGTACGGAACCCTTCGTGCGCGAGTCCGACTCGCACTTGGCCGGTTTTTATTTTTTTATCTCTGTATGCCTACATATAAAAAAAAACCTGTCGGATCTGAACGGGTCATATAGGAATCCCGAACAGCACCAAATAAAATATGAAACATAAAATATTTATGAAAATAAATTTACCCTAAAATCTAACATTTTTTTTAAACTTTACCTACGAGTTGAGTCGGGACATTTAACCTCTGAGCAACTGCTCTATACTATATGTGATACAGTGTGAAAAATCTACTTAAAAAAGAAGATTTTGTGACAAACACTAAGAACTTTCGTCACGAACACTTCAAAAAGAGACTTTAATTGCGATAAAGACACAAAACATTTGAAACAAAAATAAAAAAATACATCTGAAACAGCTGCTAATTTAAATCCTTTACATTTAAATGTATCTTCAATCTCTAAACCGAGTGAAAACTAATTTTATTTTACGTTTTTATGTGCGTTATTGAAAACTAATTTAAGTTTAACTAAAATTTTCCAAAGGCTTTTGATAGGATCTCTTTTAATTGTAAGTACCTTAAAATATATTTTATTAATTAAATTTCGAGCTTTTATTAATACTTATTTAAATACGCAATTGATTAAAAGCAATAAGGTATTCGATTGGTAAATTTAATCAATTTACCATTGTTTTTGTTTTTACTCATTGAAGATCAATACTGTGGCAATATTTGTCTATCTACGTATTTCTTCTTCTGCTTGGTATATTACCTAAATATAGGTATGGCAAACTAATTTGACATTGATTGTGCCCGAGATGACACTGGTATTGACTTTGAGGGCTTGACACAATCTGATTAATAAGATTAAATAGGTACTACCATAATATTTGGTACAGCCCTTCTTCTCTTAGTTTAAAACCAATAATATTATTTCTAAACCTGTATAGTCTGTATAGTCTCAAAATATGTTTTGATCATCATCATATCTTATCCCAATTTATTTGCGGTCGGCGCAGCATGTCTTCTTTTTCCATACTTCTCTATTACTTTTCATCTCATTAGACACCTTATTTCTTGCTTTAGCATCCTTGACACAGTACATCTATCGTTTCTTTGGTCTTCCTGTACACTGATACGCATCCATAGTATACCAGCACAAATCCCCCTGCCACCAAGTTAAAGTCTCTTTTCTGTCCTACTCCTAGCTTAAATAGTATGAAATGAAATGATAAACTGAAACGATCTTAAACTTAGTGTACTACCTAAACACGGAAACATAAAACAGGCTCTCAACACAAACAGGCCGGGAAGTGAACATCGGGTAATTAATTAAAAGTAAACAGCACAGCTAATGCTAAACTGATACAGACAGACCTCTTTGCATTTGTTAAGTAGGATAGCTGTTTTTAATATGAAAAAAAAGAACGTTTAAAACTAGCAGGCCGTTTTCACCTTGAACAGAAAGTTTAGAGCTCGATTCCCGGGTCGGGCAAAGTGTTATTGAGTTTTTCATCATAAATTTCTTAGAAGCTGCCACGGAGTTTTAATTTGTGACAATTGATGGCAATAGACTCGCCTTCTATTACATGGGACTTAAACATCATCATCACCCGTCTAGACTTTTCCCAACTAAGTTGGGGCTTCCAGTTTACTCGGATGCAGCTGAATACCAGTATTTTACATGGGACTTTTTCAGTACAGGACAGTTCAGTATGGTGTCGGACGTAAAGAATAGCACCATTCCATATCTTCCCGTGGGTGTCGTAAGAGGGGACTAAAGGACTTGCCAGAGAATGGGTAGCAGCGTTCTCTGTGCTTTTGTGACAACCGTACTGCGATCGCCAACCTGCCTGCTTAACGTGGCGATTTTGGCTAAACCCCCCTTATGTACACGTGGGGGAGGCCTAAGTGCAGCAGTGAACGTCTTTCGGCTGAAATGATGATGATGACATGGGACTTAAACATACTGGCGCAATAAAACTGTACTATTAAGTACACCTGTGCCTTACCTTGCGAGGATAACAAGCGTGATATTATGTTATAAAAACATAAAACAGGCTCACAAGCACAACACAAACAGAGCGGGAAGTGAACATCGGCTAATTAAAAGTAAACAGAGCACTGCTAATGCTAAACTGATACAGACTTGGTACTCTTTGCATTTTTAAAGTAGGATAGCTGTTTCTATTGTGAAAAAAACCACCACCCCGGCTTCAGGGAGAACATAGTATGTTCAGAGGGAACGGCTGCTACTTGCGAGCTATAAGGTCATGGGTTCGAACTTTAAGCCTAAGCGGGTTCGTGCTTTGAATAATTTATTTCTCTCAAAACGGTGAAGGAAATCTTTCTGATGAGGCGTGCGTGATATATTTAAAAAAAATCATTGTCTGTTCGTTTTTTTGTTCATTACGTACCCTATAGACTCCTAAACTACTGAACCAATTTTGATGAATTTACACAAAGTGGCGACAAACGCCATTAAAATATAGTTGAAAAAACAAAATACTTAGAAGCCCATACCGGGCACCACTAGACTAAAAAGTATTCTGTGCCACTAGGTACACTAAATTATTTAACTGCGAAACTTGTAAATGACCTTCTATTCGAAGGTTGTTTTTATTAGCTGTAAGTTTCCCGAACAACATAAAATTAAAATAAAATACCTACTTTTCACTCCTTAAAATGTTGGAATGGAATCAAAAATTCAATTGACCTGATTACCGAGATATGCCAAAGTAAAAAATAATTAAAAAATCGGCTTGCACTCCGGGAGTGCCGGCAGAAGTGAAAACTTGAATATTAACGTTGTGCATTTTTGATATTTTGGAATGGTTAGGGAATAATTTTGCACGAATTTCTTTAATTATCAGTATAAAAGTACTATCATTACTGTTAGCTGCTCCGGCACTTTGGCAACTAAAAGGGACTAAAACTTATTTCGGTTAACCCCCTTGGCAACATTTGTTACCTCGTAGAATTGGACCCCCACCCAAGACGCCGGCAGTTCAGTCCGCGCGAGCGCTGCGAGCGTGTGCGCTTTTTTGTATTTCAAATAATTTGTATCGTGTTTTTTTCCACAATATATGTTTCCTAAGCTACAAAATTGTTTAACTTCACCGATTACCACCTACAACATCTACAAATACAATTTTATTTTTTGCGCTAACATACACAAACATGACAATTTATATTACATTAAAAATTTAACACTGAAGTGTTAAATTTAACACTGAAGTGTTAAATTTTTGTGTGTGTTTCAAATTTTACCTCTTTGGACAAACCGAAGGTTTTGTTTGTGCATAAGATAATTATCCAGTTCTGGAAACCGACACTCAATGACAGATGTCATAAAGTTCAAAAACCTTCGCAACCTACGTGACCTGACGGTCACGTGTCCTGACGCGAGACCTGACGCTTCTTTAACATTTTTTACCCATCACAAAAGTGCACAACGCCGCTAAAGAAGTTTTCACTTCAAATAAAATCTACGTCATGCAATCATTTTATGAATTTTAATCATTCATAATTTATCGCCAGTTTAGTTAATTTTTTGCAAACATAATTTAACGCCGCTCGGTTTAGTATCTCATTAACAGTCGTCCATATTATTATTTATACGCTCGGTTTATTGTTTCCTAAATCATAATAACAGTTACACAGTGTTGATACGAGTATTGTTATTTAATTATCGATACCGAATAAAAGTGTAAGAGCTAAAACAAACCAAAAACTAAATAACATTCACAATGCTGTGAACTGTGAACCAACACTAATTGGAACACGGCAAATACATAACTGGAAATGACTTCCGCGTTTCCGAACCATGTTTGGTGACGAATCAATCAACTACGCGTTCTAGTTAGCATTAGATCCGTGGGAATATTTGGTAATCAGCGCAGAGTAAATCCTTTAACGAGCTCGCTAGGGTTGGGCTCATTAGTTAGCTCCCTTTTCAACGTGAAGCCGACGTAAGCGTAAAGGGTGGTTTTAGGTATTTTGATACAGGGAGGCTTATAACTTGGCAACAGTAGGTAGGAACATATGTATGTAATTTACATTTTAGAACTATATCCGGAAAATACAAGAATGCGGCGTTCATTCACATTCTGAAGATTTTCTTTATGTGGGTCCATGAAGAAAATCTAATCTAAATCTAATGGCAATATTAATAAGTTCCCCTTTTTCAAAGATAAATTCGTGAGTGTTTTCAAATAAATATGTCAGACAAAATTTTTAATTTTAATTATAACTACCATTTACTGAAAAACTCATTAGTTTGTTAGGCTTTTTTTGTGACCCTTTGTAAAACATCGTGTTGTAGAAATTCTAGGTAATTATAGCTGAGGTGGTATCAACAAAAATTTTAATAAAGAAAACGGCAGTTAACTTAATACAGTTATTACAGTTATTTATTAAAATTTTGAATGACATCGGTCAAAAGTGGTACATAACATCACCTGTCTTGCCTATCCCAAGTTTATTGGGGTCGGCTTCCAATCTTCCCGAATGCAGCTGAAAACCAGTATTTTACAAGGAGCGACTGGCTATCTGACCTCTACAACCCAATTAGTAGGTACTGAGTAATAAGATACCCAGGTACGGTATACGTTTGTACATAATTATAAAAGGTGTTGTTTTGCATCCTCGTCAAAATTCAGGAGGTTGTCACACACATAAATAATAAATTTAAATTACGGTACCTAGTTAATTATTAGCAAACACTGATTTTTTTGGTTGTTTAAGTTTGTCAGTATATCAGAATAACCCCCTTAACGTGGTTTAGAGAACAAGAAATTATCGAAAAACGTTTGAGATTGTTTGTATGTGTGAAAGCGCGGTTATAGGGCGAGAATCAGACGGGCCGCGATTAAAAAACGGGTGGTTTACACTTAACGATTTCTGTATAAAAGATAAAAAAAACCTACCCATTTTATTATTGATTCGAGACGAGAATCATTAGCACAGTTATCTCCTTGAATTAGACGAGGATGCAAAACAACATCTTGTATATGTCTCGCAAATAATTTACTAATCACCGCACAGCAAGCTCTTTGACTAGTTTCCTGAAGACTCGTTAGTCTGTTTCTAAGTTTGTATCAAGTCTCCTTGGCAGTACTGTGGTTCACTTAGTTACATGACTTCTGAGTTAGTTTTAGATTTAGCTTTCTTATTCGTTTGTTTGTAGACTCCCAATAGTGTTTTGATTCTTTTGTTCGTTGACTAGCGACCCTTCACAGCTTCGCACGGTTTTGAGTTCCAAAAAAATCCTGTACCTATGTCTAATAATTCAACATAATATCTACCTTTTGGAATAATCTATAATAATCCTCCAGGACCCAGAATTTGTACCCGATTCATGGAAATTTCCCTTAATTCTATTCAAGCTTTAACATAACATACAAAATGAGGGGTACTATTTTCCTCCTACCTTTTCGGGGAATTCATCATGTGTGATGGTGTATACAAGGTGTTGTTTTGCATCCTCGTCAAAATTCAGGAGTTTGTCACAAAAGACATAAATAATCAATAAAAATTACGATACCTAGTTAATTATTAAAAAACACTGCTTTTTTTTGTTGTTTAAATTTGTCAGTATTTCAGAATAACCCCCTTAACGTGGTTTAGGGAATAAGAAATTATCGAATAAACGTTTGAGATTTTTTAAATGTGTGTAAGCGAGGTTATAAGGCGTGGAACAGATAGGTCGCGTTTAAAACAAGGGTGGTTCACACTTACCTAATTCAGTCAAAAATTAAAAAAAAATTACGACCGAGAATCATTAGCATATGTTACCTACCTCCTTGAATTTGACGAGGTTGCAAAACAACCGTTACGTTATATACATATATGTACAATGTCTATGTGGAGGAGCTCGTGGCTAAATAATTACAGCCGCACAGGTCGATCTTCAAGGTTAAGCCGTGCTTGCCGAGGTTGGTCCGTGGATGGGTGACCATCTTTATATTCCGAGTTTCCTCCGTGTCTCTGAAAGCACGTTAAGCCGTTGGTCCCGACTGTCATTCGTAGATCTTTGGCGGTCGTTACGAGTAGTCAAAAGCTGAATGTCTGACATCCAGTCTTACCAAGGGGTATCGTATTACCCAGTTACTGGGTTGTGGAGTTCAGAAAGGCAGTCGCTTCATGTAAAATACTGATATTCAGCTGCATCCGGTTAGACTGGAAGCCGACCCCAACAATGTTTGAGAAAAGGCGAGGCAGATGATGATACATATAAATGTACAAGTATTATGGATATTGGATATTTGCAAAATCAGGAAAGGTCAATTGCTAAGCAAACTGGCCACCAACTGTAATAGTCCGTATAGTCGAATGAAAACTGCCATCTTCGACAGTTGTAAAGAATGGCTATACCTAACACTGCATATTGACGTAGAGTGTTTGCTTTACACAGGGTTTATCCCTGACTAGCTGACCCACGCCACTTTATCTGCGTCACATTTGATGCTCCGCTCCTATTGGTCGTAGCATGATGTTATATAGCTCATAGCCTTTCTCGATAAATGAGCTTCAATTCGAACCAGCAGTTCCTGAGATTAGCGCGTTCGACTTATCAAACAAACTCTTCAGCTTTATAATATTAGTGAAGATGGTACATACGTACTCGTACCTTTCAACTTTACCCAATCGAGTAAAACACAGATATTTAATTAGAACTCTCTTATAATGTAAAACATACAAATTACAAGTAAAAAAAACGGAATTTTAAAGATCGTTTGTTAAAATATATCCAAAGAACAACATGGTTATTAAAACCATTATTAATTGCTATAAAGGATGCTACAGCGTTATTATTAAAATAAGACTTGATTAGCTCTCTCGGCATCTCAGGTAGTTATCAAGTTACATGCTCAGATGTTTTCAGAAATGAGATAGCGTTACGTTACGAGAGGATAATTAAGGCTTCGTAGTAATATGAATTTAAGGATCCATTTCTAAGTATCTGGCTAAGTACAAAGTTCAAAACCGGATAGCTACTAATGCAGCTTTTGATATCCCATAGTACTGTAGCGACCTACAAAAAGCAACTTATAACAAAAAGTACTACAGCGCTATCTATGAACAAACTGAAGAACTAATATGGTTGGAATCTCGCAAGCAAAGTTTACATCAACTTAAGATTATATAGGAAAACCCGAAAACAACTATCGATAACTGATAACCCACCAGTCTGGTCGGAGGATCTTCCTTTTCTATAGGGGATGAGAAACTTTACACCCTGTTGCTCATACCCCAAAAGTACAAAAGAATAAGTGTTTTTGTCTGTTACACAATCATGGCAAAGATTGTAACATAATGTTCGCCTGTAATTTAGCAATCCAAGATTCGATTTAAAAAAAAAAAAAAAAACAAACTGAAATAAATCAAACAGAAATTACATAAATGTTGCTTCAATTTTGAATTAGATTTCGTGTCTCTCAGTCTTTCTTTTTCGTGTTCTTAGTGCCAAACTTCGTGTCAGAGTTTTATGCCAACCATGGACATCTGACTTGGCTTTACATGTTGTCGAGAAATATCTCTCAGGCATGCTGGTTTCCTTACGATGTTTTCCTTCACAGAAACAAGTCATAACTAAACAGATACTTATAGAACTCAAGGTGAGTGCCTTGGGTTCGAACACGAGACCTATTATTATCACTATCACTGCTAAAAATCACTGCAAAAATTCACTGCTTAAAATACTGCATCTGTCAGAAAGGGGTTGCATTTTATTTTTGAGCTAATTATGAATATTGTCGATAAAATGAAAAAAATAATAAAAATATTATTATTTTTTTATGATCGCGAAAAGTGGAAGGAGGGAAGGGAGGCCTTTGCCATGCAGTGGGACAATATAGGCTTATAATAATAATATTTTTTTACAAATATAAGCAATGTTAGTTTCCTCAGAGTTTTCTCTTAATAATTCATATTCGTCATCCCAAGGCTCGCAGATGATGAACGATTTGAGAAGGACGCAACGTGATGGATGGCAACAACGGCATAAATAGAAGCTACCCAAATAATAATAAATTATTATGAAGCCTCGTCCGAACATGTTAGTATTGTTTTTTGTTAACACAACAAAAATATAACATAAACATGTTAGAAATTATGCTGCCCAATGAGGATGCTGGTTTCTTGTTAATGTTAAAACATAGAAAATTAAAAAAGAAAGTTTTGTTATTGAAGTGAAAACGTCTCTAGCGGCATTGTGCACTTTTGTGATGGGTAAAAATGTAAAACTCGCGACAGGTTCAGGATCGAACGGTTTGTCATTAAGTTACGATGGAATTTGAATTTTATGACATCTGTCATTGAGTTTGGGTTTCCAAAACTGGAAAATTCGCAGGTATCACGTGTCCTGATCGAACGGATTGACGTTAGGTTACGAAGGAATTTGAACTTTAAGTCATTTAGTTTGGGTTTCCAAAACTAGAAAATTCGTAAGACTGATTGACATTTACATTGACGGTTACGAAGGAATTTGAACTTTATGATGTACTATCGGGAAAGTGGGAAAAGGCACACTTTTCAAACAAAATCCCGTGCACACGATGACCACATCTGCTTAATACCCTTACTCCTATTGGTCCGCACAAATAGTCGGACCAATAGAAGTAAAACTAAAAAAAAAAAACTAAAAATACGTGACCCTTTGATAAAATATGTTTTGTTAAAAAAAATCTCAGGCTCTGTTAATTGTCCCAGATGTTTGACTACCGTTTTTCGACCAATTGGAATAAGACAAAAAAACCGGCCAAGTGCGAGTCTTACTCGCACACAGGGTTCCGTAGCCCCCAACAAAGTAATAACAATATTTTGAACGGTCTTTCATAGGTAAATTGACACTCAACAGCAAAACTAAATTTGTGTTTCATAGTATGTTAATGAAAAACAAAGTTACGGCTGCATTTTGGTCAAAAAGTCCCATATCTCAAAAACTAAATATCAAAACTTATTCAAACCAATTTTCGTTGAATTTTTTTTTACGTTCTACAAACCTAATTTTTTCAATATTTTCCTCCACTTACTTTAGAAATTAGAGGGGGGGGGGACACATTTTACCACTTTGGAAGTGTCTCTCGCGCAAACCATTCAGTTTAGAAAAATGATATTAGAAACTTCAGTATCTTTTTTGAAGAGCTCTCCATAGATACCCCACAAGTATGGTTTGATAAAAAAAAATTGAGTTTCAATTCTATGTTTGGGGAACCCCCATTTTTTTTTGCTTTTTTCTATTTTTGTGTGAAAATCTTAATTCGGTTCACAGAATACATCTACTTACCAAGTTTCAACAGTATAGTTCTTATAGTTTCGGAAAAAGTGGCTGTGACATACGGACGGACAGACAGACATGACGAATCTATAAGGGTTCCGTTTTTTACCATTTAGCTACGGAACCCTTAAAAGGACCAAGGAATAGAAAGTTTTTAACTGTTTTAACGCTGCAAGCAAGGATATTCCATACCGTGGTCCGATACACAGTTAGTTGATAGTACTTTATGACATCTATCAATGAGTTTGGGTATGCACAAACAAAACCTTCGGATTCTCCAAAGATGTAAAATTCGTAAGACGGATTGTAATAGTTCTCATGTGTTAAATTTTTAATTTAATATAAACTGTCATGTTTATGAACGATAGCGCAATAACTGAATTCTGTATTTTACCACATAAATGATAGTACTACATATACTATGTAGTAAATGATATTTTATACTGATAACTAAAGCAATTCGTGCAAAATTATTCCCTAACCATTCAAAAATATCAAAAATGCACAACGTTCATTCAAGTTTTTACTTCTGCCGGCACTCCTAGGGTGCAAACAGTTTTTTTTAAATTTATTATGTTTTTTTTTTGTTTTTTTGTCGAAATTACGCACCACCATAACAAAACAAAGAACGAACAACAACCTAATTTATTATTACAATAAGCAAGAAACCCAACAGAAACGATAAAAATACAACACCTGTAATAATAAAACAATTTAATTTTACTAGAAAACCGTAACATTTCTTAGTAGACAGCTGCTGTCATCTCAATTGCTGATTACTTGCCAGCTCATTGCATACCTTCACGAGAAAAAAGATTCTTGAAAATTAAGTGAACCAATTGAATAAATTTTAAGAAAAAGATAATATTTTCTTTTCTAAACAAGAGCTAGGCTTGGAATGAGACAGTCCAGACACTGTTTTCACGCCGAGGCAGTGAGTGCGAGGGTGCAGCCGAGCTACATCGAGCCTAGTCGAGCGCTCGTGTCCAGCTTTGGCTCGTGGAGAGTATCCGTCAGGTAGTGTACAGACCAGCTGGCACATCAACCAACAAAAATCTATCAAACTCGTTTTCAACTTTATTGTTAAAGAATTAGGTTCAAGGTTGATTGGGAATTGCCAGTTTCGGGTAGCTTGACTTGCTGGTGTCCGTACTCAAAGGTAATTCAAACTCTAAACCGCTGGGCCTAAAAGCGTAAGCGTTTTTTGTGTATCGATGTTGAGCCCTAATTAAAAAGATTATTGAACATTCATCTTATAAAATGGGGACAATTTATGCCAGTAAGAAATATATTTTTTCCGGTGAAAAATCCCACCAGGATACACGACTTGAATTATTATAAAACGCATGTAGGTATTTCGGTTATCACGCAAATGCGTTATATTCGAGCACAAAGTGTAAACTCAAGCATTTTTAATTTAACCGATTCGGTTTTGAAATTGGAACGAATGAATGTGAAAGAGCGTGAAATGCAAGCAATCACCGCCATCTTTGTGCGATTTGCCACAGAATCACGCATTCGACAACAATTTGTACACCCCACAAAATGTACCGTTTGCTCGTCATTACTGCTGCTCTTATTATCAAAAACTGTAACACGGCAGTCATTAATTTAACCGACGTGAAAGTAAATGTGAACGGTGCCCCCAGTGTGACACAAAGAAATTATAATTTCAGTGAAACTTCCCCTGGAATGGTAAAAGTATATATTTTAGAGGATAAACAAAATAATACTAAAAATAAAGAGACGAAATCTGGCAGAAACGTTACTGCTGCTACTAATAGTCCTATCGTCATCGAAGTACAAAAAACTGTCCCTGGTGCAGCAAAACCAGCAGATGTAGAAACCAAAAAACTACATCAAAATTCAGTAAAAAAAGTGATTTCACAAAACAAAAACGTCAAATCCCCACATCCACAATTGGTTTATATCACAAACAATGAAGGACTTGTTACATCGAAGAATAAGGAACTTGCACCAAACGCAATAAAAACTAGAAGATTATCAAAGTTCAATGTGTATGTGCCTATTAGTGAAGATATACATCCACGATATGATGAAGATCTAATGGGTAAGGGAGTGGGTCGACGAGGACTGTCCCTTGTAGACTTACAAGGAAATGTTTTACGTATTCCTGTGTATTAAAAGATTTTATGGAGATTATAATTTTTATTGTTGTATTAAAGAACCTATCTAATTTGACGAATTCAATTTATAAAATATCTGCACCACAATACATATAGTTTCATCATGATACGAAGTATTTTGGACGAAATTTACACTCGTTTGAAAAAAATTACAAAATATTTGCAATAATTGACAAAATAGAAGGTTGTGAGATTGTAAGTCCGCAGTGAATTTGTATACTGGATAAATTTATTTGAAATAATATGTACGTTTTGATTTTATATCATCAATATAAAATCAAAACGTACATGTTATTTCAAATATTGTCATGTAATAAAAAAAAAACAAATATTGTTATGTTGTGTTGTTATTTTCCATTAACCAAATTATTCTTTATTAGAGTTATTTCATAAGTTCACTTGGAATCAGCTGAAGCGCAAAATGAAACATGGCCAATGCAATAGTTATAACATCAAACGATCGTGATTGGCTGGAACTGTGTCGAATATGGTAATATCACGCCGTGATTAATCATTTATGTGGTTTGTTCGATCACGTATACATAGTGTATATTAGCGTATGTCAACATAGCACCTTCTGTCATACTCACAGATCAAAAATCACAATTCAATTTCAATTTGTCGCTGTCACTGTCAAAACTTTTAATAGTCAAACTACTTTTGACACTGGTTTGGCGCTGATAGTCGAAATACAGGCACTGCCTAGACTACAGATGACGATACAACTTGTACTAACCTAAATTAGCCTGTTATTATTACTATCTTGTAACTTATGTCTAAGTTTAAAAAAAAGTATTATTATTATTATTATATTATTACTTTTGACCGGTGAAAACAATTTTAACAATTACTTAGAAACTCACGAAGTTGTTAGGTTTTTAATTGTGACCCTTTGGAAAACACCGTGTTGTGGTAATTCTACTAAGGCGTTTTCAAACAAAATATTTTTAGTAGAGAAAACGCCATTTAACTTACACATTTTATATGAACTACTTTCAATTATTGTTTTTCACACGAAATTGTCGAACTCAAAGTCAAAACACCTATTTCAAGTAAACCAGTTACAGGCACTTTTGCAGGGTCGAGGAATCAATAACCGTACGTATCGTATGGAAAATTAGTGAAAAGTTCAAAATTTTTCGGAAATTTAAAAAAAAGGGTGAATATGGCAAACTCGGTGCCATAATGCCAGCCATTATTTTACTATAAATTTCAATTCTTTCCCACTTTAAAACCAAGCTCCAGACCCCATTATGCAATTGCCTCTTATTTATAAATCGCCAAACAGTACTGTGGCTCCAGCATATCGAATGCTAGCATGAACCACAATTCTCCAGCCGAAACTGTAGTAACAAAACGAAGCTTTTGGACATATTCCAATATCGGAATGTATCTCACCGGCTTAGTTTTGTTTAACTCGAGCCAATATGGAATACATATAGAGCATCGAATCGTAGCGAGTCGATTGTGGCAGTAGTAGTAAAAAATACGGTTGTCACGGGCTGCCATTTTTATTACCACACGTTTCGAAGTGAGAAATGAAAAAAAAATAAAGTAACAACACAACATAACGTCGGTAATCCCCGTCTAGACTCCACAGCTGCTACTGAGAAAATCCTCACAGAAAAACACAATAACGCTTAGCCCAACCTGGGTATCGAACCAGGACCTAATGCTCTGCAGAAGCGCTTGTGACCCTAAACCAACGAGACAGTTAGGGGAAAGTATTTAGTGGGATTCTCACACACAAAGCAACGAGGTACAGTACCTGGCGATAAATATTGCACATCGACCTTTTACACAATCGGCTAATTTCGGCTTCGTAGAGCGATAACTCTGTCGCACGAAATACAAACAGTCCGGTATCTATTAGCAGCTGTTAAAACAATTATGATTTGCTTCTTTTGATAATTCTTTTTATTCTTTGGATAAAATACACAATCCAAAGGTCGAAGTGCAATATTTATCGCCGGGTACTGTATTTTGGTGTTTGATTAAATTAAAAGCGTTAACTAACAGAATTCTATCGTATCATCATCATCTGCCTAGCCTTTTCCCAAACTATCTTGGGGTCGGCTTCCAGTTTAACCGGATGCAGCTGAGTACCAGTATTTTACATGAAGCGACTGCCTATCTGACCTCCACAATCCAGTAACTGGGTAATACGATACCCCTTAGTAAGACTGGATGTCAGACTTTTAGCTTCTGACTACTCGTAACGACTGTCAAAGATTTACAAATGACAGCCGGGACCAACGGCTTAACGTGCTTTCCGAGGCACGGAGGAAACTCGGTATGTAATTATGGTCACCCATCTACGGACCAACCTCGGTAAGCACGGCTTAACCTTAAAGATCGACCCGTGTGGCTGTTATTATTTAGCCACGAGCTCCTTATCTCAGACTTCTTTCGTGTCATGTCGCAGATAAGTTAGTTTGATTTAGGTGGAAAGTGCAGACAATGCCATCTCTAGCATCGGCCGCCGAGGCATCTCCAAGCTCTGTAACATTGCTCAAGTGAACCACTGCATGAAATTCGGCTGTCTTGCCACTGACGTGAAATAAATGTTTGAAGATTTTACACCGAGTTGCCAGTGTGAAAAATACGGAATGGGTGTTTGATTTAGATTCTGCTGGTGTAGCATTTTGGATAAGGTCCAAAATCTGTGATTTTTTGGTTGCTTTTTAGATTGGAGTTCTTTTTTTTTGGTATTGGAGCGACCTGGAATTATGATCTATAACATAACAGTTATTTTGGACAGCCATAGGCGTTGGTTAATATTTTCAATACCTATTTTTCTGGATTGTATAACATTTTTCTCGTGGGCCAGTTTTATGGTGCCCATAGTAAAAAAAAATCCTACATTCATGAATTGCTAAACGAACAAGGTTTCATCAGTCGACGCCATTTGGACTTCTTCCGTTCCCATTCTCCATTCGTGTTAACTAACAAAAGTTACACCTAAATAATGGCTTAATATTATTGCATTTTTGTAATTTTAACTCCAACCGTTGAACATCCAACAATGCGCTCATAAGCATTGCTTTAGTTCTTGACTTCTGTTAGTTAAACGGGCATTGGTGTGTGCAATTTTCATTTAATTTAAGTAGTACTGCATTTTCTGTTAATTCAAACTTATTAGTTTTGTAACATCATGTCTTTTACGTTTCCAGCGCAATAGTAGCGCTTTAATAGCTGTAAACGTAAGAACCGTCTGTTAAGTGAATTAGTTACATTCCATTGAAAAAATAATTACTTATACCTGAGTCTACCGATTATTCTGCATGAGTAGAATCGACGACGACTCGGACTTAATGCTTAGGAGAGAAACGATTGCGATTTTTCTCTGTTTGTGCCAATTTACCTTTGCCAAAACCCATTAGAATCGCTTTTGTCGTTAAGTCGATGACATTCAGCAAACAAGGCAGCTGCCAGCCGCAAACAGCTTTTTTTTATACATTACTCCTGTTGTTCGATTCTGTTCCGACTTTGTGTATCTCGGTTCACTCGTGAAAAGCGATGACGAAATAGATCCAACGGAGTGATCGGAGTGTTAAGCACAGACGGATTAACACTGGATGGTTTTTACGCAGTCTTACATGCATAATTTGATGAACATAATGTTTAGTTTGGCGGCTTTGTGATCCTGTATATAATACAAATATATACATACAGATAAAATATTATACGAAAAATACAAAAAGTCCGAAATACGAAAAACTTAACAATAATTCTTGTTAATAATTCAAATGAGAAAGATAAGCAATTCAAATGAGAAAGATAAGCAATTCAAATATCTAGATCTGGCTAGCGAGATTGTCGACATGTGGGATGTGAATACAGCAGTCATTGTGCCGATAGTCGTGTCGGCCAATGGCTTAATTGCCAAAAGCCTCGACCAACGTCTTAGTAGGCTTTCGCTTGACAGCTGGATCAAGGGCTTGATTCAGAAAGCAGTACTTCTGGACACGGCGCGTATTGTCAGGAGGTTCCTCTCTCAAGAGCCCTGACCACCGGTAGCTCGGAGCCTGTTCCCAATGCTGGTGGGCTACTATTTTTTATATTTTTAAATGTTTTTTTATATCACTTTGTAAAAATATTTAAAAATGTAATTAGTATGTAAGTAAATAAATAAAGGAAATTCTTTTTAAATGCCAATGGCTTAATTGCCAAGAGCCTGAAGGCTCTCGTTAGGGAGCTAGATAAAGTGCTTTATTCAAAAAGCAGTACTCCTGGACACGGCTCGTATTGTTAGGAGGTTCCTTTCCCTGGAGTTCTGACTGCTGGTAGCTTGGAAACTGTTCCCGATATCGGTGGGCAACCATTTTTTCTTTTTTTTTAATATTGTTTAGAAATATATAAAAATATAAGAAAAATGTGTATATAAATTAAAAAACAAAATAACTATTCCTGTATAAGCAGTACTCCTGGACACGGCTCGCATAGTGAGGAGGATCCTCTTTCTGGAGACCTGACCCTGGACCTTGTCCTGATGCCAATGGGCTACCATTTTAGATATTTTTATAAAAATATTAAATAATGTGTACAAAAATAAATTTATGACGATACTTACTAACTCTTGTCAGACTTCATAAATACGTAAGTAAATGACAAATTTTGCGTTCTAAACAGAAATTACTCCACCTTCAAAGGCAATCTACCCTTCAACACTACAGATATTACTACCCTTAACATCATAATAACAAGACACAAGCCGTACTATTTAGGGCGTTTAGGGAATTAGAGCTTTCAGCGCCAAGTCCCTTGGGGACACTAAGTTTCAAAGAAAAGTAAAAGTGCCGTAAATCATGAAGTAATTTTTGTATCCTTTTGCAACGCGACGGTGGGGAAATAGGTAAATGGCTTGTATTGTTAACTTGTTATTTAATAAATGTTGGAAAGATTTGTTTTACTGGACCTAAAGCGAAGGAAAATTAATAAATAGTAGTCATCATCATCATTTCAGCCCAAAAGATGTCCACTGTTGAACATAGGCCTCCCCCAAGTGTCACCCTTTGACATATTGGAGGGTTTTGCCATAATCGCCACGCTTGGCAGGCGGGTTGACGATCGCAGTACGGTTGCCACAAAAGCACAGAGAACGCTGCTGCCCATTCTCCGGCAAATCTTTAAGTCGCCTCTTACGACACCCACGGGAAGATATGGGATGGTGCTATTCTTTACGTCCGATACCATACAGAACTAACATTAACCAGAATTTGTTTGGATATAAACCCTTAATTTTATAGCTGAAGCCGGAACTATTTGGACCTTACCATTACTTTAATCTTTGGTATAGTCGAGCCTTTTCCAAGAACTTTTCAAACGTATAGGTAAAGTTGGACCAATCATTAGCTACTGAAGTTAATAAACTTAGTTCAAATATGTGCCAAGAACTACTCATAGCGCAAACTAGCGAAGTTCAAAGCGTTTTCCATTGAACTTATTGGAATATGCTAATACGGCCTAGATGAGGTGAGTTGGCCAACTTTCTCTATGTCACGCTGCGTTGGCCGAGACTGGCGTTATTGGCCTCTCACCTTCATATTGATGACTTTGATTATTGACTTTAAAAGTAGTTAAGTGCAGCGGTGGTTGGTGGTTTTGAGAGGAAATCGCTTTTGCAGTAAGTAACTATAGCTAGCTGGTTTGATCCGGTTCCGTTCGATGTAAAAATACTGAAGGCATTCCTAATTTAAAACATTAGTTTCATGTAGTTTTGTTTTTCTTGTGGAAAGGAAATGATATTTATTTTTTTAAAGAGGTTATTCAAAACAGTTTTACTTGTCACTTTTTTACTAACTAGATGAGGTCGGAGTTTTGTTTCTGACGGGTTTGAATTGTCATGTTTTATAATTACAGGATTTTAGAAGAGGTATTATTAACTCTTATGTTACTTCCTTCCTCGAACTTTAGGTAAATTAGCTGTACCTATTCCGATCAGTCATCATAATTCATCATCATCATTTCAGCCGAAAGACGTCCACTGCTGGACGTAGGCCTCCCCCAACGCCACATTGACATAAGGGTGGTTTTGCTGATCCGATCAGTAGTCATTAGTAATGTAATCTCAATGTAAGTGTTATGATTAAAAAAATCGTCGCCTTTTTTTAGTGAACCAGCTTCTTGTGAGAGGGCTAAGCAAATGATGACGACTTTTAACACATTATTTCTGCTGGCAAAATTAATTAAAGAAAGTCTTGTGTTAAAATTCTTAGCATAAAATATCAAATAATTTCTACATCTACTATTCATATTAAATTAAGAAGCGTATCTCATGCCAGTACAAACTGACTCCTAGTTATTTAATTAACAGAATAAGGAGCCACGGAATAGATAGCATACAGAAGAGCAAAAATAATGAGTGAAATCGCATGCACGCATACACATGCTGCACGTACAGCGATTGCAAGCGCACTCTATCTTTCAATTCTGTATTCGCTTGCTTTCACTCTATCTGCTTTCATTCGTAGAGGCTGCGATGCGCAACCTGTTTTTACTATTTTATTACATGATTCTGGGACACGTAGAAAGTTTTCTTCAGATATTAAATTAATCAAACTAGCAAAAATCTTCAAATTCCGAACCACACTTTTAGTATTTATAAAAAGGCCAACCACTAATGGTGTCATAATATCCAATAATCCATAATGACAAATCAAGCTCTAAAAAACCAGTTAACGCGGATCACTCTCAGGCCATGCGTCGATGTTTAGACCCTGTAAATCTGGCCTTCTGTACATCTATTTATTCTGTGAAATTATTCGCACGGCTTGTGGCAACCACAACTAACAGCTCCGGGTTTAACTTGAGACAGTTCCAAGTGTCCTAAGGATCTAAGTTGAGAAAGACTTCGACTATGATCTATATCAGCAACTAAGCCCGCTCGAGTTCAGTACTTAACAAAGGTTACGAACATTTGATTGACTTACTGGAAATAGACATATCTCACCCACGTTTTCAAATATATTGGATAGGATAATTTCGATGACTTTACCAGGCAAGAAGATACTTTTGATCTCCTTGAAAACTACGATAAACTGAGTTGAATGTTTCATGAAATTCACAGGATACACACATCATGAGTGATGCCAAATTTTAGAACGACAGTCAAATATTGGTTACTTATATCATGACACTTATATCGCGAGAAATTAAATCATGACATCATAGGATCAATTTCTTCCAACCACATAAAGAGTTCCCCAAACCCGATTTCACAGTCAAAGTTACGGCTTCTTAAACCGAAGTCAAAGTGCCAGTAATATCATCGTTTTACATAACTTTACATTCATAAAAGACTGCCCCAGTAGGGGTAGCTGAAAATAGGCTATCCGAATGAATTTCGATTATTGCGATGCAATTTGGCTAGTCTAGCAGGTCTACATACCAGCTTTTTTGGCATCCGCTTTTAGTTTTAAAATGTATAGTGTTTTCCTCTAAAAATCATTTTGAAATTCCACTTTCGAAAATAACGGAGTTCACTTTGTACTTTATTCTGGGCGCTGCAGTGCCAAAGATAGATAGCAGAGACGAAGAGGAATTTAAAGTGGCGCTGGTGACTGAAAAGTTGTGTGGTATTTGGTTTTCATGGTATGGACATGTGATGCAGTGGAATGAGGAAAATGTTTTGAGGAAAGATTTGAGTATGAGTGTGGCAATCAGAGTAGCTCTGTATGTATGGTGTCGGACGTAAAGAATAGCACCATCCCATATCTTCCCGTGGGTGTCGTAAGAGGCGACTAAGGGACTTCCCAGAGAATGGGCAGCAGCGTTCTCTGTGCTTTTGTAACAACCGTACTGCTATCGCCAACCCGCCTGTCAAGCGTGGCGATTATGGCAAAAGCCCCATGTTATGTCAATATGGCGAAACTTAGGGGAGGCCTATATGCAGCAGTGAACGTCTTTCGGCTGGAATGATGATCAGAGTAGGCGAAGATCAAGAAAACGATGGATGGACTGCGTGGCGGATAATTTGGGAAGGAAGGAGGTGACTGCGTAGATGAGGAGTAATAGGTAAGAATGTAAGAACAATCCTGTTGCGCCGACCCCATTAAATTGAGACAAGATTAGGAGAATGATGATGATCACTGCAGTGCCAAAATCTCACTTGGTTCAAAGTAGCAAATAGCTCTAATGGTCTGAAATCGCAAATAAGTTATTTCGAGGCAAATGCGCACCGTGATCGACCAAATCGTTATTTCCTATGGATAGAATAACATTCGATAGAATGGATTGGACGGCACGGTTGGCGCAGTGGTTGAGTGATCGACTGGTGTGCTGCGTGTCGCGGTTTCGATCCCCGCACGGAACAAATATTTGTATGGCCTATAAATAGTTGATCCGGATCTGGTTGTTTGTGATGTTAGTTTAAATGTTTGTAAACGCACCCACGATACAGGAGAAAATCCTAGTGTGGGGGCAACGTCTTAAAAAAAAATGGTGAATCAATCCGAGGTCCCTTTTCGTATAAATCAAAGATTACTCTTTACAGTGAAGTAATTTACAGGCTAATATTATTTATTAACAGGCGTTGACGACACCCATAACTTAGCATCTTCTCTCTCTTTTTTAAGTACCGATAAAACGGCTCATTAAATCATCAAAAGTGGTTCAGTAGGTCTAATTACCGGAACTAGGAGACTGATAACGTACTTAACGTCTGCGGGACGTAGCTGGGGCATCATTACGCCAGGCATTTGGGAGTTTGCCAGACGTACTCGCAACTGTTGCCAAATGGGACGATACGTATGGCTATGGGATGTTGTTTTGCTTTGAGCCTTTATCTTTGTAATTGATGTGGTTGGTTTGTGCCTTTTCGTTTTTGTGCCGTTGCTAGTTTTTCTTTTTTTTTGTATTTTAGTGTTATGCGTTCTCTGGTGGCCATTTTGAAGTGTGGCTTTAGGAACTGTGTCAATTCATGCAAATTTCCTGAGCCTTGAAATTCGTATTTAGCCTAGCCTAGCCTTTTCCCAAATTATCTTGGGGTCGGCTTCCAGTCTAACTGGATGCAGCTGAGTACCAGTATTTAATATAAAGCGACTGCCTATCTGACCTCCACAACCCAGTTATTGGGTAATACTATACCCCTTGGTAAGACTGGATGTCAGACTTTTTGCTTCTGAGGACTCGTAACGACTGTCAAAGATCTATAAATGACAGCCGGCACCAACGGCTTAATGTGCTTTCCGAAGCACGGACGTAACTCGGTATGTAATTATGGTCACCCATCCAAGGACCAACCTCAACCTCCTGAAAGTACATCGTTGTAAAATAAAATTATATCATTAAAAACTCTACCTTTCCATCCGCAGTTATATTTCTTCAAGATATCCATGGGGGTAAGATAGGTTATAATTTTCTATAGATCTGCAATCTCGTATATGGTACGTTTCTAACGATGGATATTTATCGTCCACAAAAGAACATTATTATAGACCAGCAACAGATTTATGCATCAACATCTTCAATGTTTCATGTGTAACATATTCATGGGCCTATTCCCAGAGGAACTAACTTCGATGGTCGGCCAATAGGAGTCGTAACATAATTTATTAACTTACCGTGGTCTGCTGGCCTACCATGACGACTTAACACGTTCGCTGCGGCAGTGATTTTTCTATACTTTCCATTCCTGCGGTACAAGGTCTATACACCTGGTAATAAAACTTCCATTCTGGCGGCACAAGGGTTATAGACCCTGTAACATTTAAGAAACTTAAATAATATTTTATTTCTTCCGTGCGGTCCCAGGTTTATAAGCCCGATATAAGGTGTAGGTACACCATTGGGTTCTATTTAATAATACATCTTAGATAAATATTCATCTCTTTCCTACACCGAACTAATTTGAAGTTATGCCTGCCGCACGACAAGGAAGTCTACACTTTTCTTAGCCGCACTGTAAGCGAGGCGTATACAAGGTGTTTAGACCTGGTATCGCACTCAACGTGTTAAAGCAGTATTGTTTTACTCTTATTCCAGTGTGGGAAATAGACGAAGCTATACAGGATATCTAGCGCCACCTCTTTCCCAAACTGGAAAAAGAGTGAAACAATAATGTTTTAAGACGTCATGGTATGCCAGCTGTTAACAAAACATCACGTCTGTAATCACCGTAGGTAAGGCAGAGTATACACTCTGCCTCTGGTATGTACCTATAGCATTATGTAATACAGGGCAAGCCTAACGCCATCAAACGGGTACAAATCCAGGGCCTGCTCTGCTACTGAAAAATTCCTTGAACTGTTAATATCAGAAAAAGAAATATAATATATTTTTTATGTTCGACTTATAGATTCGATTCGTTTCCTATTACATCTCGATTCCGGATTGAGAGGAAATTAGGTTGTGTTGTAATACATTCTTGTTTTTTGTGATTTTTGACTAAACGGCAAGTTGTATAAAAAATACCAACACTGACATAGATTATGTCTATTTTTCTATCGACGGTCTGTACGTGTAAAAAGAGGAATGGCTACATTTGGTGCAGCATCAGAGCCGTTTTATTATTTTCTATTATAAAGTCCGAGCCGAGTAAAGAAGAGCAGCAGTAGCCCAGTGGTGGTAGCCCCGACTTATGAGCAGTAAGCCGTGGGTTCTAACCCAGGCAGGAGCGTTACTTTGTGTAATTTATTTCATCACTGCTGCTCTCAAAAACGGTGAAGAAAAACATCGTGCGGAAACCGGCATGTCCTAGAGCTAAAAATTCGAAGACATGTGACATCTACCAACCCGTACTGGGCCCGCGTGGTGGATTACAGCCCACTCCCTGACATAGAGAGGAGGCCTGTGTACCAGCATTGGGAACATTATAGGCTGATGATGATGATGATGATGAAAGTCCTGTTTAAAATTGTATTTCTCAAGGTGCTGTTACCTTTAATATAGGTACGCTCAACATGGCTGCTTAACGAACATTATGTCTTTTACCCGACTGCCCAAGAAGGAGAATAACAATTTACGGAATTGATCCATCGAGTATTTACAACGAGTTTCAAAGTGATATGAAGAACTGAATTAAAACTTGATCTTTTAACGCAGCAGTGGGCATCAAAATAAGTTCTAGGAGGAACTCGTGGCTAAATAATAACAGCCGCCCAGGTCGATCTTTAAGGTTAAGCCGTGCTTGCCGAGGTTGGTCTGTGGATGGGTGACCATAATTACATATTGAGTTTCCTCCGTGCCTCGGAAAGTACGTTAAGCCGTTGGTCCCGGCTGTCATTTGTAGATCTTTGACAGTCGTTACGAGTAGTCAGAAGCTAAAAGTCTGACATCCAGTCTTACCAAGGGGTATCGTATTACCCAGTTAATGGATTGTGGAGGTCAGGTAAAATACTGGTACTCAGCTGCATCTGGTTAGACTGGAAGCCGACCCCAAGATAGTTTGGGAAAAGGCTAGGCAGATGATGACATAGTATAAAACAAAGTTGCTTCCCGTCTGTCTGTCCCTATGCATGCTAAGATCTTTAAAACATCGCAACAAATTTTGATGCAGTTTTTTTTTAATAGATAGAGTGAATCAAGAGGAAGGTTTATATGTATGATAAATGCAAAATATAGTAGAGAAACATTGATAATTTTAGAGGTTTCCAATGTGATGTCGTAAATAAACGCATTTTTTGCGCTTACATTACTAACGCTGGCTGAACCCTACGAGAAAGATCAAAATAATGTACCACAGCATTGTAACCTTAAAAAGGTCTACAAAAATTCCGCGATGTTATATGTCTGTCTCTTAGGGCTAACCCACAATAACCATTTTTTATCCTTTACTTTAATACGATAAATAATGGCTTATTTACGAAGCGATCTTAAGCAATACAGCATTAATCCTTATCCAATTAGGTACCTTAAATACATTAAGCATTTAATATAGATCAATATGGCCCTTTACAGCATGTAATTTAAATGAATATTTTCGAAGATATTACAGATTTAAAATGCAGGGACATATCGGTCGCGGCGGTGAACGCGGACAAAAAAGCTGTGAACGTTGTATAAAAAGACATTCTGTAGTATATTTAGTATCAGCATTGCACCCGTGCGAAGCCGGGGCGTGTTGCTAGTTAATCACTAAATTAAAGCATGTTATCTTCTTCAAACAAAGTTTCAAAACCGTTATGATTTTGCAATCTTTTTATAATAATCTTGTCAGAATGCTGAAGTTTTGATATCCATCTAAACTAATGTTATAAGTGTAAAGTAAGTTGGTCTATTTGTCTTGAAACTTTCCACGGTTTAACGGACTGGCACAGGTAGACAACTCGATCAAAATCAATAGATATGTGACGAATTTACTCCATGAAAATAGAGGTGTTGCAAATTTCCTCATACTTTTTCCGTGGCGAATTACTTTGTGACGAATGTACAATAATCTACTACGAGGGTCAGGGCTAATATTACTTTTGTTCATTATTTTTGATACCTCTCTCCTCATCCACTTGATATTGAAAAGACAACTTTTAGTCATCATATATTGAGCAATATTATAACGAAAAGTGGTCTTTTCAAGACCACCTTGAGTCACTTATAATTTGTATGGTGTACGGTCTGCAAAGGAAATAAGTTACCAAGTTCTCATACTACTTTTATGAGAACTTGGTTACTTATCTCCTTTGCATACTGTACATACATAATAAAGATGGTGTACAATGTATTTATCATCCTTTTTTTGTTACGAAGTATAATTTCCACCACGTGCACGAAGCCGGGGATAAAAGCTAGTCTCATCCTAAAGCTAAAGTTTCGAAATAAAGATAATAGATAAGATGTGTACTCATTCGAGAATATTCTCTTTTGGACATGAAATATTCATAATGGCGCCGAATAACAGATTAGTCCTAAATAAACTGATGCCGATCCGAATGAATAACGTTGTTTTTTCTGATATCTTGAAAGGTTAACTTAGACAAGTTTAAGTGAGAAATAGTGTAAGAACAGCTTAGTTACAATTTCAGTTTAATTGCGAAGTGTTTTTTGATCTTGGAATGTTTTTGCGAATGGAAATGAAGTATGGGAGAATATTAGTTTTTATAGCTTTACATCCATGGAAAAAAGATGCCGCAAGTTTTGTTTGCTTGGTTAAATACGGTGTAATTCGTAATCTGCCTAGTCATTTCCTAACTATGTCGTGGTCGGCTTTCAGTCTGACCAGACGCAGAAAAAGTCTAATATTTTACTCACATAAGACACAAATTGAAAAAAAAACCGGCCAAGTGCGAGTCGGACTCGCGCATCGAGGGTTCCGTACAAAAATTATTAAAAATATTTTTATTACATGATGTAACAAAATTTACGGTTATTGCAATTTTTCCTTTATCTGTGCTATATGTGTGTTTGTTTTGTGTGTGTGTGTTTTGTGTGTGTGTATTTTGTGTGTGTGTTTTGTGTGTGTGTATTTTGTGTGTGTGTAGACGTTTCTTCGTACCAAATTTCAAGATTCTGAGTTCACGGGAAGTACCCTGTAGGTTTTGATCCCGTTGCGAGTGTCCATGCGGAAATTTGTGACATAAACGACTGTATCATTTGAATGCGTTGGCTTAGAAGTTAGATTTTTTCACAGCTCTAAGGGTCAGTTGTTTTCTAAAGGAAGGCGGGAGGGCGCTGGTGTGCTCATGTTTACATCGGCTCCGCTATTTTTACCAAATTAAAATTAGAAACATACACTGTTTCTCCGAAAAAGTGCATCGATCGTGTGAAATTAGTTGTGAAACGCCCGGATTATCGTTATAAACCAGAAAAGTGTCACTATAAAACGGAAAACATCAACCAAAAGAATTGCAACGGATTTCTCCAACATTTCGAGTTTCATCAAAATTTACTGAAGAGGAAAGATACATGACGCTAAACAAAAGGTCAGTTAAACAAAGGAGTGTAAAGTAAAACTAGAAAGTGTTAACTGATGATAATCTTCACAATATAACCTCAATGTAAACAAAAATTGAAAGTCATCACTGGATCATTGGTTAAAACAACGCCATCTACCGCCGAGTAGCGGTAGCGGTACGTTCCGCAGCTTCACAGTGAAACAACACGAATTCCACTTAACACAAACACTACTTAGTTCCAACGATCACCAACAGAGGTCAGCTCTTGTACCAAAATAAATCGACAACTATGGACGAAGTAATGTCCGCACTTAGAAATATTCAAAATGAGTTAGATGAACAGAAGAAAATGATTCTTAAAAACGGAGACGATGTGACGACAAATGTAACAAAGAATATAAACATAATTTTAGAAGAAAAATTCAAAACATGGGAAGAAAAACATGACTATCTCAAAGAAAAAGTTGAAAACCAGGAGAAAAGACTTTATTTTCTGGAAAAGCAAGCAAGACAGAGAAACATAGTATTTTTTGGTATAGAAGAAAAAGAATCGTCCTATTCAGAGTTGGAAAATATTATTATTCACTTCATAGAAAAGCACTTCTGCACTAAGCTTGACAAAAGAGACCTCCAAGCGATTACGAGGATAGGCAAAAAAGGTGAAAGGCCTCGGCCAATAACAATAACTTTCTCAACACTTGGTCAGAAAATCGAAATATTCAAGCAAAAAGGAGTGCTAAAGAATACTGAGTATTATATAAAAGAAGACTATCCAAAATACGTCTTAGAAAAAAGGAAAGAACTACAGGAAAGGGTAAAAATTGAAAAAGAAAAAGGTAATAAAGCTATTATCAAATATGATAAACTCGTTATCCTCGAAAATAAATCAGAAATATCCGGCAGCAAAAAGAGAACGCTTTCCGTTTCCCCCGAGGCTAACCAATATAACCCCCACAAATTAACAGATAGAAGACCACAAGAAAAAAGAAAAAACAAACCTAAATCTACCCAATCACCACTGCAAAGGTCATCTAGCATAACCGAAGGAGTTCTTAAGCCTAGTATGCTAAACTTTTTAGTAAACAAGAATGCAAACAACCCGTCAAACCAGCAAGATAATCATGATCAAAATGTATAGCAATCAACGCCCCCTCCTCCAGCAATTAGAACAAGTAATAAAAAAACAAATAGAACAAACCAACTATGTCCCCAAGAACGGCTGGTCACCGAGGGGATTTACGACTCTAACCCTCCAGAGAACAATGAATATAAAAGAAAAATACATATATGCACTTACAACGTCAGATCACTACGTACCCATGAAAAATTAATAGAATTGAAAGAAGCGCTCAAAAACATGAATTACGATATAATAGGCTTGGCAGAAGTGAGGAGACAAGGCACAACAATCTCAGAAGATAACGACCATATCATGTGCTCCACAGGACAAACCATTGGTCAGTATGGCGTCGGTTTCTTAATAAAAAAGGAGTTGAAATACAACATTGAAAGTTACATCGGATTATCAGAGAGAGTATGCCTTTTGGAATTGAAATTCGAATGTTACAACCTGTCCCTCATACAAGTGTATGCCCCAACAGAGAGTGCTACGGACGAAGAGGTTGAAATTTTTTATCAAGACGTGCAGCAGGCTCACGAATTAGCAGGAAAAAACGTAATATGTATGGGCGATTTTAACTCGAAAATTGGAATGCCTAAAAAAGAAGAATCAATGATCACCGGAAAATATGGTTTCGGTTCCAGAAATAAGCGTGGCGAAAGACTTCTCCAATATGCTTTCGAACATAAGATGATGATAGTAAATACACTATTTAAGAAGAGAAAAAACAAGAAGTGGACTTGGCTTTCACCAGACAGAAAAACAAAAAATGAAATAGATTTTATTTTGACAAATTTACCACAAATATTTACAAACTACGACACCGTTTATACTGCTTTCCCAACGGATCATAAAATGTTAAGGAGCACTATTGAAGTAAAATCGATTAAAAAAAGTAGAAGAAACTTTACAAAAATTAAAAACCAACTGAAAACACCTGAGGAACGTTCTCAATATATATCTATGATAAAAATTTGTGAGTCTGACCTGTATGTTGATAGTTGCTCGAATGTGGCCACACACTACGAGCAACTAGAAAAAACAATCAAATCGTGTCTACAAAGCAACATGGAAAATAAACAATACCGGAAACATACAATACTATCAGATAAAACACGAAACCTCATGAAACAAAGAAGCCAACTACTACACAAACCTGGATTAAGCCAATGCGAAAAGGCAGAACTAGCGAAATTATTTAAAATAACGAACAAAGAAATAAGGAAAGACTACAAAGAACATAAAGAAACAACATTTACAAAACATTTGAAATCTTCGGGCAGCTTGAAAAAAGCCATAAAAGAACTTAGCACCGAAAAGCAATGGATTCCTTCATTAAACTCTAAATCTTCAAAACATCAGACCCGCTCAGACGTCATTAACGCAGCCACAGATTTTTACAAACATCTTTACAGCGCCTCAGATGCCCCTTATAAAGAGGACATCATAGCGATAAATGACCAACATCAAGACATCGAAATTCCACAATTCCTGGAGATCGAGGTTCTAAACAACCTGGAAAAACTAAAGAACGACAAAAGCCCAGGCACAGACGGAATTTCAAATGAAGCTATTAAATTGGCCAAATCGGTAATACTCACACCAATAACTCAGTTGTTCAACAAAATTCTAGAAGAAGAAAAGGTACCCCAGAGCTGGACCGAGTCAGAAATAATACTTCTATATAAAAAAGGTGACCCAACTGATGTGGGTAATTACCGCCCCATAAGTTTAATGCCATGCATGTATAAACTTTTTGCTACGTGCTTACTGTTAAGAATTAATAATAACCTAGAAGACCATCAACCAATGGAACAGGCTGGTTTTAGAAAAGCGTTTAGTACGACTGATCACATACAGGTACTTGAACAAGTCATCGAAAAATACTATGAATTTAAAAGACCTCTATATCTAGCTTTTGTTGATTACAAAAAAGCTTTCGACTCAATATCCCACAAAAGTATTTGGAGCGCGCTACAAAACCAAAATGTTAACAATAAATATATAAATATAATCAAAGACATCTACAAAAACAGCACAAGCAAAATCAAACTCGAAAGCTCTGGCGAGAGAATAAACATCAATAGAGGAGTCAGACAAGGAGACCCTTTATCACCTAAGCTATTCATATCAGTACTTCAAGACATCATGAAAGACCTCCCATGGAATAACAAAGGCCTAAAAATTGGTACTAAACGACTTCATCATCTCAGGTTCGCGGACGACATCGTGCTTTTTGCAGAGGGCCCCGTGGAGCTCCAGACGATGATTGAAGAGCTAAATATAGTGAGCACAAATATCGGCTTGGAAATGAACACTGCAAAAACTAAAGTAATGACTAATCACACTAAACAGCCAATTTACATACAGGGTTCAAACGTGGAATATGTTGATGAATATATTTACTTAGGGAAACAAGTGTCCTTCCGGAAGGAAAACAATAAAGAAGAGATAGCCAGACGCATTTCAACGACTTGGAAGAAATTCTGGGCCTACAAAGAGGTTATGAAATCTAACATGCCCATTACACTAAAAAAGAAAGTAATGGACTCTTGCCTTCTACCATGCCTAACATATGGTTGCCAAACGTGGATATTTGACTCGACATCCAATAGAAAACTCAATACATGTCAAAGAGCAATGGAGCGCAGTTCACTAAATATCAAACTCAAAGACAGGGTAAGAAACAATTTAATAAGGAAGCGAACTAAGGTTATAGATGCTGTATCTTTCGCCAGAAGTTTGAAATGGAGATGGGCAGGACATGTGGCTCGTTACAATGATGACAGGTGGACTAAAACTGTAACAGTTTGGCGAGGCCCTCACGGATACAGAGGCAGAGGCAGACCTAAGGCAAGGTGGAAGGACGAAGTAGAAGGTATCGCAGGCAAAAAATGGACAGATGTTGCTCAAAAGCGTGAAATCTGGCATTCCCTGGAGGAGGCCTTTACCCGAAAGGGGGCCATGTAGCTTATTGTATTATTTTATCATTGTCATACATTTTATTTTATTTTTAATTTTTGTAGTAATTATAGATTACATGTAATCATGCGGATACATTTATTAAGAATTATGGGGATTTAATTATTATTTTATGACTTCTCACCTTAATTATTATATTTAAAATTATGAACAGTATATTGTAATAAAGTAAATTATATTTGTAATGACGACGTTATGTGGAATTTTGCTGATTATTATTAAAAAATATTTATTTTTGGTTCCGTTAAATATAAGGTTAAGAGATTATTTTGCATGTTCACAAAATCAATCAAATAGTTATAATGATTGTATAATATATTACCAATTATTTCACTAATTCAATTTACTTATTTTATTTTTCTCAATATTTTTTATTTTCATTTTATTTTACTTCTTGCATGTAATCATTTCAATTGTATTCTTAATGTAATCATTAGCTCTTCAGTTACTGGCATTAAAAGGCTTTTTTATTTTTTATTTTTTTTATTTTTATTTTTATTTTTTTTATTTTATTTATTTTATTTAAGGGTCAGTAGATTTGAGTATTTGATAAAAAATCCAGCTTGATACCTCCATGCGTTCCTGAGAAACAGGTTCTTGACAGACAGGCAGACGGACAGATGGACAACAAAGTGATCCTATAATGGTTCCGTTTTTTCATTTCGAGGTACGGAACCCTAAAAAGAGATATTCCTGATAGAAAAAGTCAATAACAGTTTGGCCAACCCAGGAATCGAATCAGAGACCTCATGCTCAGCAGTTTCTATAACAACCACGAGAACAACGAGGCAATCTAAACTAATATTATAAAGAGGAATTGATTGTTTGTTTGTTTGCATTGAATAGGCTCCGAAACTACAGGTCCGATTGGAAAAATTCTTTCAGTGGTAGATAGCCCATTTATCGAGGAAAGCTATAGGCTATATATCATCACGCTACGACCAATAGGAGTGGAGCAGCAATAAAAAATGTTGGGAAAACGGGGAAAATGTGACGCAAACGAAGTTGCGCCGGACAGCTAGTCGTTTAATATATTATGATGAAGCAGTTTTGGTTTAATAAAAGTTACCCATCAGACCCTAACTCGAGACTCATGAAAAGTTATGACAAGCTTATTACAAAATGTATGTTTAAACTGACGTTTCCTGTCGCAAGTTTATTCGGAGTTTACTAATAAGAAAGCCACGTGTATATAATGGTTATAGAGTAGGTAGATAAGGTACGTATAGGTAATTGCTTACCTAAGGTGGTTTATTACCTAAGGTTTGATCAAACTGCTCCGGATAAATTGTGGAGCAGCGGAAAGCCGGCACTGACTGCTACTTCTGTTCCGTACGTCATTGTCCGGTTTTCAAAGACGGTTCGTGATATGTCTTTACCTACCGATTCGACTGAGCTTTACCTGAAAAGGTGGTCCACCACCCTTTCAGGTACAGCTCAGTCGAATCGGTCCGGTGACCTCCAGGTCATCAGCGCCTAAAAGACTGAACCTCATGATACGTGATCCCCCCGCTCTTGCACCCCCACTTAACTCAGGCAAGGTCTACCAACTTAAAAACTTGTCAATGAGCTGTCAGAACAAACTTGATCTTTTCTGCTGCGAACTATGAGAGTGAGATGGAAGAGACAGAGTGTACCTGCGTGTACGCCAAAATTTAGCCAGAAACATAATTATTATTCTACACAGTGAAAGTAAAGAATACTCAATAGCTTGAAGTAGAAAGATTATAAACAAACACAAACTGTGGCACAAACACACAGTGACATTATGGAAAACACGTTGAGCCATGTCAAGTGATCCCTCTGGAATAGACCCAAATAATTTACCCTCTAATGGACAAATTGAATTAAAAGGGGCTCCGACCCACAATTATTAATATAGGCATTGTGGAAGTTATCTTGCCATCGTTCTTTTATTTTAAACATTACATAACCATGAGCGATTTGGTCGCTGTCCGTTTGTGGTCGTTGCACGCTTAAACGGTTGGACTCTAAAAGAGAATGAACCTTTATAATCTCACTTTTTTGTTCGTCTGTCACAAAGGATTTTCTCGAGATCTATGCTACGTAGAAGTTTGACATAATTAATATTATGTCAAATAATAATCGCTCACAGTGATCGCCGGACAAATACGTTGTAATACAATATTTATGGCACACCAGCAAACGTTTCAGAAACTCAAACGCAAAGCATTTATTTCAATTAGACCATTACAGGGACTTTTGAAAGGCAAAAAACAAAAAAAAAAACGCGAAGCTACAGTGCCAGTCACAAGGCATAATAACTTGTGAAAGTACTGTAGTTGCCCATGCCAAAGCGTAGAAGAATGGGCAAGAAACTCTATGGACTCCAACAACTGTTAGTAGTGTAGATGGCGTCGGGTCCTTAATTAAGTGATCATCTCTTGGCCACTTTTTTAATTCGATGTACTCTTTTTGTTTATCCTATGGTTAGTACCTAACTTGGTGTCAGAATTTGTATGCCGTCCTTGGTCCTCTGACTTGTCTTTAATTGCCATCGAGAAATATCTCTCAGACATGCTGGTTTGCGGGCCTGTGGACGGTGAGTAATGGGCTAGCTCACCGTCCGTCCGTCTTATGAGGACAGGCCGTGTGGACGGCGCGTTCGTGTTCCGCGCGCGCCTCAAGTAGATGTCAGCAAATTGGAAGCGTTCCGAGAAAGCCGATGCCTGCCAGGGCTGCGGGACTGTTCGAAAGAGATGCCGTGGCCCTGGAACACAAAGGGCTAAGAAGAAACATGGATAGGTTTTAGTCAGTACAAGTCTGACACTCCCTTCCGCTCCGCACATAGCAGGATGAGTCATTTAATGATTTCCAATCCGAAAAAAGTTCCCTCACGATGTTTTCCTTGCCCTTATCCCATTTTATTTGGGGTCGGCGCAGCATGTATTGTCAACTTCTTTTAGACTTCTCTATTACTCGTCATCTCATCAGACACCTCCTTTTCTTGCTATATCATCCTTTACACAGTCTATCCGTCGTTTCTTTGGTCTTCCTCTACTCTTATACCCATCCACATTCATACTCAAAACTTTCCTCCCGATATTGTCCTCATTCCTCCACATCACATGCCCACGACAACAAATTTCTACATATTTTTTTTTCACCACACAATGACCACAACATATGATTGGACTAAAACATTAATGCGTGATCTGAATTGACAATCAGCTTGAAAGCTTTATTAATAAACGGGATGTTATCGATACGTCATGCATACATAATAAACTCAAATACGATCGAGCTTTCATTAAAGCCTTTTGAATGTTGCATGACGCAGCGCCGACTTACGAGCAGTAAGCTGTGGGTTCAAACAAACGCAGGCGCAGTACCTTGTGTAATTTATTTCATCACCGCTGCTCTCGAAAACGGTAAAGGAAAATATCGTGAGATAACCGGCATGTCCTAGAACTAAAAAAACGAAGACATGTGACATCTACCAACCTGCACTGGGCCCGCGTAGTGGATTAAAGCCCACTCCCTCTCGTTAAGAGGAGGCCAGTGTCCCCGCAGTGGGAACATTATAGGCTGATGATGATCATGATGAATGTCTCATGGCTAACCTGGATAGTGAATCATCACAAAACACGTCAAGGAAAAAAAAAGAAAAGGCGCACGGAATCCTGCACTGCGGATGCAGAGTTTTTTAAAGGACCTGACCGATAGTGTTGCTGATAACGATGAAATACTGCAAAGGGTTTTTAACTGTTATATCAAAAAAGTGGGTACCTGTATACCCGTACTTTTATTTAAGACTAACTGTGCCCCGCGATCATCGTCCGCCTGAAATTATTATAAAAATATTACTTCTTTATATGAATCTAATTTTGTTAACAATTTCAAGGGTTTTGCACGGGACTCTTTTTTCTAAAATAAAACTAGACTAGAGTTATTCCTACTATCATCAGCTATCTGCCAGTAAAATTGCCGTCAAAATCGGTCCAGCCGTTTCGGAGATTAACCGGAACCGACAGACATCGCTTCCACGAGTACCTATACTTTTTATGTCAGTCTGGCGCACCCTGAACGGTCAGTCCCACTTTGTTAACTGGCTAGTCTGGTTTTCACGGTGTAAACCGTTATTGTATGCATACGCGAGGAAAAAAGAAGAATGAATTGAACAGTTAGTTAGTTCAGCAGACTGGCGTCTGGTAGTGAGTTCAAAATCCGCTTTACTAACCACAAACGCGTATACCTGTATCTACCCGAAGAGGATATAGGTTTATATACCTTTATCCTTTTTATAATAAAGGCTAGGCAGATGATGATGATGATGATGATACCTTTATCCTCTTCGGGTAGATAGGTACAGGTATAGGCGTACATAGATAACTCTGGAACAAAAAAAATAAATAATAACAACCAAACGGGTCGATCTTCAATGTTAAGCCGCGTTTACCAAGGTCGGTCTGTGGATAGGTGACCATTATAACATGCCGAGTTTCCTCCGTGACTCGGAAAGCACGTTAAGCCGTGGGACCCGGCTGTCATTTGTATTATAGATCTTTGACAGTCGTTACAGTTAGTAGCCCGAAAGTCTGAGAACCAGTCTTACCAAGGAGTATCGTATTACCCAATACTAACTAGGTTATGGAGGTCAATTAGACAGTCGCTCCATGTAAAATACTGGCATGCAGCTGCATCCGGTGAGACTGGAAGCCGACCCCAATAAAGTTGTGTAAAAAGCTAGGCAGATGCCTCCGGGCTTGAGTACACTGTATTTAATAATTACTTCAGGCTGTAAACAAGAGATTCATGAGAAATTATTAGCAGGAACAGCGTTTTTATAAAGGGAAAATAATTATGAGTACTAGGGGATGATCACTATTTTTTTTCTTTGTCTGTCGGGTAGATTATTGAAAAGTATTGGAAACGTATTTTTTTTCTTTTTTCACATGGTCATAAAATTACGGAGATATATTGAGTTGAAATGGCGCATGACGTCACTTGTAAGTAATTTTTATGCCTACTTGGGACGTAGTGAGCCCTCTCCAACTTTAATGAGTATTAACTAAGTAATTTATTGATATTTTTATAAAACAAAAAATACGTGTCTAATATTTTTGTATTACCTGTCTGACGGACAAAAAAGAATTTCGTTTTCTTTACCCAGTATTATACCCTATTTTGACTAACGTCAAGGAACTACAGTGAGTTACTTATACCACAACATCAGTGACATTCAGACTACAACATTACACTGTCCACCAGAAAAAACTGTTCTCATCCACAAAAATGACCTTCACGACAACACTACCCAAAAATCAACACGAGAACCTTCAACTGTACAAACAGAAACTGTAGCTTGACAAACACCGCCTTTTTAGCGGGCCCCTAAAACGCGCCGCTCCGCGCTTGTGCAAAGGGCACCTAACTGCCTGAAATGCCAAGGTGAATTGTGGGCGGGCTCACTTACGCTCAGTCGGAATTGTATAGCGGCTCTGTTGTTAAAGTCGTAGGCAGGTGACGGTTCTTAGGAACGTAGGAACTGAGCATTGGTTGTTTAAAATGAGAGAAAAAAAATTTTTCCCTATAACCTAACATCACGCTTGTAATCCCCGGATTAGACAGTACCTACTTAATACACCCACATTTCGCCAGTTATGTTTTAAGTTCGATGTAATAGGGCGGAAGCCTTTTGCCATCAATCGGGCACGAATCCAGACTCCGTCGACAGGCAATCTTATAACTCGATTTTGACGCGTTTATGATTGTCGTCCCACAAATTTAATGTCAATCGATTTCAGTATATATTAGCAGAGTCAGTTGAAGAACCAAGAACATTAAAAAAAAATACGTGTGGCACTCGGGGACTGCCGCGGTAAAGCTATTGCATAGCATTTTTAATCAACTTATGCAATTATAATATAATATTTTTGCATTTTTTTTTCTTTGATTTTAAGTCAAGTTACACTTTTTGAGCGTGGTGACCGATAAAAAAACAATTTTTTTGCCATGAAATTTTATCACCATTTTTTTCAAATTCGGGGTGTTAGGTTTATTTCGTTACGGAATTTCTTGATTCGGTCGCCGCACTCAAAACCCGCGATAAAAGCTATTGGTATAAGCACAACAAATTGGTATAAGTAAACAAAAAAACTGTATACCGGTAACTGTATATCGTTTATATGCATATTAAAGAAAGAGATAGAAAGTCTTAAAACTAAACTACAAAGCGCGCATGAAGAAATAGATTTATTATCTTTGGAAAACATTAACCTAAAGCAAAGTTATACAGAATTATTAGAAAAAAATAAAACCTATAAAGTCATTTATAATAGTCCAGCAAGGCACAAAGGTAAAACTCCAAAGAAGAATACAAATAATCATTTAAAAGAAAAACAGACGCAGACTTCGGGAAACATGAGTAATACACAGAGCACACCTCAAATAGATACTGATATTGGAAGCTCCGGAGGTACTCCAGACATCACGACACATAATCGTGTTGACAAAAAGAGTCCTTCAAAATCGTCCCCACCTATAAAACATAACATATGTGTCATAAGCAGTGAAACTTCTAATAGAATATATGCAATGAGTGAAGGCACTCATCTGCTTAACTATAATATGTGTCATTATCGTTTGCCTAGGTGTGGAATTGAGCATATTTTAAAGAATATTGAAGACAAAGTTCGAAATTTTACGCATTCAGATTATTGTATTGTTTTTATTGGTGAGGAGGATTTCAAAACAACGAATAAGTATATAGAACTAGTGACATTAATCCGTTTGAAATTGTTACCGTTGAATCACACTAATTTTATTATATGTCTACCCACTTTTAAATACATGGATAATTCTAATATTATGTTTAATAGTCGTATAGATACCTTTAATAACTTAATTTATATGGATGTTCAGACGTATAACTATGCGTTTATCTTAGACTCGAATCTTAATCTCCCATACACACATGATACTTATAACCAGTGGTATGGTAGTCTTAATAACAAAGGCTTCAATATCGTCATATCTGACTTGCAAGACCTTATCCTAGACCTAGCTAACTTAAACACCATGCAACAAAAGGTTGATTGCTCTCAGAAAAATCAAATTGAAATGTCACAAAAAACATCTCAGTTTTTTCTATAATAATTACCTCAACATTCTTCATCAGAACATTGCAGGACTCATGAATAAAGCGGATTTGTTGATTGTTAAATTAGAAGAGCTTCATAGTAAGGGAAATAGCATAGATGTTATCTGTATAACGGAGCACTTTATTGAGACAGGCTGCGAGAATATATTACATATACCTAATTTCTGTCCAGCTGCTTTCTTCACCAGAAATGTAAAACGTGGTGGCACATGCATTTTTGTTAGAGCAGGACTTCATTATCGAGAATTATCGGATGTTGCCAAACAATCAGTGTCAGGCGTTTTTGAGTGTTGCGGTATAGAACTGGTTTCTTCAAATATTATTATAATATGTATATATAGAATACCTAAATACAACTATAAAATATTTTATGAAAAACTTGATAATATTTTACGAAAAATTTGCTCATTCGGACGAAAAAATATTGTCTTAGCCGGAGACTTTAATATAGATGTGTTAAAAAGAAATAAAATAACACTAGAATTTGAACACTTTCTATTGCAATATAACCTACAATTAGAACTTTATAAACCGACGAGATTAAGTTCCAACTCCTGCATAGATAATTTTGCTCACTCTTACCGTAAAGATTGTAAAGCTGAAATAATTGATCTAGTTGTTTCAGACCATACATCTCAATTACTCAAAGTTCCTATTAAGAAAACCTGTACACTAAAATTTTGGAAAACCAGAAACCAGGATATATCAGAATACAACTTAGAAACATTCAAAAATCATCTTAAATGCTTATCTTTCTCGCAAGTATACAAAGCTAAAGATGCGAATGAATCCTTTGAAAATTTTATGGATGATTTCTCATTGTTATACAAATTATGCTTTCCTAATAAAATTGTGACAAAATATACTAGTAAAAAAACTAAATGGATATCTCGTGGAGTAAAAATCTGTAGTCGAAAGCAAAGACAGTTACTTTGGGCGTATAGATTCAATCCTGATACAAAAAATAAACTTGCTTTTAAAAAATACTCATCACTTTATAGAAAAATAATAAAATTAACTCAAAAAGCCCAAAATAACTACTACATTGAAACTTCAAAAAACAAGTCAAAAGCTGCTTGGCAAGTCATTAACAAATCCAAATTCAATTTGCCACTAGAACCAGTACTATCGATAAACAAAGATAATTTAAGTCTTACAGATCCTATGGATATTGCAAACGAATTCAATAACTATTTTATAGAAGCCATCGAAAACAATATTAAAACTCAAGGTACGTCAACCAATAATTACGTTGTTGACAATTTTAATTCCCAATCATTATTTATGCTACCCGTTTCAGATTCCGATATAATAAAAATAATTAGCGGTCTTAAAAATACGAATACTGTAGGATATGATGGCATATCAACGAAGGTATTAAAATATGTAAAGGAACTTATAGCGCCACTACTATCACATATAATTAATCTTTGTATTTCTAATGGCGTTTTCCCAACTAGCCTAAAGAAAGTCATCATCAGACCACTTTTTAAAAAAAAAAAAATGATAAATCTAATGTTCAAAATTACCGACCCATTGCAAAAATATCAGTACTCTCAAAAATTTTTGAAAAAGTTATTTATAATTCAATCTATTCATATTTTGAAAAATTCAAACTTTTTTGCAATGAACAGAAGGGGTTTAGAAAAAATACTAATATTAACATGGCTCTATTTGATTTGTTATCCAGTGTAATGACATCTGTAGATAAAGGTAATCCTGTGTGTGCTATACTGACAGACATGACAAAAGCATTTGATTTTGTGGATCACCAGATATTACTACAAAAATTATATGGGTACGGCATTAGAGGAAACATCCTCAAACTCCTGGAATCGTATTTGAGTGATAGAATCCAGTGCACAGAAATCACTAGAATCTGTCATATCAGTAAAATGGAAACTAAATATTTATCAGAACCAAGGCACATAAAATATGGCGTACCTCAAGGTAGTGTACTGGGGCCACCACTTTTCTTGATATATATTAATGATCTCCCAAAAACCATACATCATAAAATGGTACTGTTTGCAGATGACAGCACGGCTATTGTGGAAGACACTAATCCTAATAATTATGAAAATGATATAAATAATACTCTTAGTGACATTATAAATTGGCTTGATAAAAATAATCTTGTAATTAATTTAAATAAAACAAAAGTTATCCATTTCCACCAGCGACGTAAGAATCCACCTGTTAATATTGCCTATAATAACTGTATAGTAGAAGAAGTTACAAATGCAAAATTCTTAGGAATAAATATAGACAGTAAACTGACGTGGAAACCTCACTTAGAGGAACTTGCTAAGCGTCTGAGCAAATCGGCATATCTACTATTCCAGTTATCAAAGAGAGTGAATACTGAGACACTATTAACAGCCTATCATGGACTGGTTGCATCGACTTTAAGATATGGTGTGGTTTTTTGGGGACAGTCAACTAATAGGGAACTTATATTCAGGATGCAGAAAAGATGCATAAGATCAATGTGTAGTCTAAGATCAACGGATAGTTGCATTCCTCATTTTAAAAAATTAAAAATATTAACCTTGCCATCTTTGTACATATTGGAAACTGCATTATTTGTAAAATCAAATCTACATTTGTTTAAAAAATATTCATCGGTTAAAAGAACTCCAATTCGTGCCCAATATGAGAATTTGTTGTGTCCGATCAAGTGCAAAACTGCACTTATGACGAAGAGCTTATTTGGTATTGCTCCCAAAATTTATAATAAACTACCAGACGGAATTAAATGTATGCCTTTAAATAGATTTAAAAAGTCCCTTCAGGAGATACTACTAGACAAATGTTATTACAGTGTAGATGAATATTTAAATGATAAATTTTTTGTATGAATTATTCTGGTTTGTGATTTTAAGATTTTTAATTTGCATTTTATATTGGATTTTTTTTTTAATATCGGTTTTCTTTTAATGATTTTTAATTTTATTGGCATTTTATTATTTGTAATATTCTATTGACATTTTATTTGTGAATTATCTTTAAATTTTATTTTATTTTTTAATGACATTTAGTTTTATGATTTTATTTTTAACTGACATTTTATATTTGTAATCTTTTATTTAAGTTGAAATTTTATTTTTAATCTCAATTCATTTCTTTTTTCTGTGTTTAAATTTGTATGTCTGTAATGACAAAACATAGCAAGAGCTTTTTTAATATATAAGATCCTTAATGTTTACACCTATGTTTAACAAATAAATGATTCTGATTCTGATTCTGATTCTGAACTAAAATTAAAAGCGCACGAACGTTTGTGGCGAAAACCACTCCCCTGATGGCTGTTGTGCAAAAATAGGTAGGTACGTAGTACGCTCAAACAAACTAAATATACATATAGAAATGAAAATATGAAGTGCTTGCATTTAAAACTAAAAGCCACTTGAACAGGTGTCCGTGAAGTGGGTTCATTTGAAACGTTTCCAAATAAATTGGGTGAGAGGCTGTGGACTGTGGTGGTCTGTTCACTACTTTAGAGGGTAGAGAACACTGTTGTTGGAAACTATGTTTTGTTTTAAATAGTATCTATTGAGATTTTGGTTAATCTCCTCAATATTATCAATAATACTAGTAACGGGATATTTACCATGTTTATAATTTGTTTGTAGTGAGTGACAGTGGTAGTGGTCCGGCGCGCAAAAAACGAACAAGAAAGAGGGTAGACCGATTTGTCTGCACATAAACACCCACCCGCAATAACTTCAGTTTATTCGTGATTATGGCGTTTGCAACAGCGCCGAAATATCGGGAACTCAAAACAAATAATAAACATGGTAAATATCCCGTTACTAGTGTTATTGACAGTGTTAGTGACCATGTCAGTTTGAAAACTTATATCCTCAATATTGTCTTTGAAGTTTCTTGTCTTATATTTTCCAAAGAGGTTTACGTTTTGAAATGGGCAAGTATCTTCAATTCTTTGTCTTTTACCGACTTCTTGACAGTTCTAAAGTGGGTGTGACTGGTTTATTTGAAATAAACGCACTGAATTCGAGAATAGCTGTGTACCTAAAAAGTATAGTTCTTTTGATTTTTTTGGCCTAAAACAGTGGATAATCTTTGAATGGCCTGTGGAAAATTCAATCAAATATCCCTAACCTAAGTGAAGTCTAGTGCGCAATAGGGAATCAGCACTGGTTTAGCATTTCTTGGTCAGTGGATACGAAACGGGGCACTATGAAAAAAAGACTACTTCTGGGTGGTTAAAAAAAAATCACGAAGCGGATGGCGGAGTCTTCCAGACCCCGCCATCTCCTTCTAACCTAACCTATCTGAGTCGGGATGCCCTGGAATCCCTTCGACATCGTTTTCACGACAAACGGTTGGTCGGAGACAAAAATCACCCAGATGCTTTTCGCCTTATTTTTAGGTGTTCTATACGATAGAATCGAGAAAATAAACAATTTACCAAAAAATAAAAAAAATGCAAAAAAAAGACTCTTTTTTCCTGAGTGCCCCGTAACGTATACTCCAACCCATTTCTTTCTTATCTTATCAGTTTTCAACATTTCAATGTAATACAGGATTGAATTCGCCAAAATACATGCAGATTATCAAAACATGGCTATAAAAGTAATGGAACATGCCAATGCCAGCGTAGGTATAATTGGTATGTTATTTCGAAAAGAATATATTATAAACTTGTGTAATCTTATCTTATGTTATTTTATATACTACTAAATATGAATGTAAATGCGAATGTTTGGATGGATGTTTGTTGCTCAATCACGCCAAAACTGCTGAACAGATTTGGATGCAATTTGGCAAAAAGATAGATTATAGTCTGGAACAGCACATACGCTAGTTATGTTGATGTCCTATATAATAAGGGCGAGCCTATTGGCAACCGGGCCCGACATTAAATCTGAGAAATTCCTGATGGAATAACCCAATAAAACTTTGCCCGACCCGAGAATCGAACCCAGAACGTCAAGCGCAGCAGTCGCGACCAACGACGCAGTCACACAAATAGCCTAAAGTTTCCGCGCGAACGAAGTCGCGGGCAATAGCTAGTTTAATTTATACATACAAGATAACCTCGCGAAGGAATTTATTTCAACGAGTTTTTAGTTTTGTTATTTTTTTCTATTATGGTTTAAAACAATTTATTCTCTATGATCGCTCTTCTCTATGAGCGGTGAAGCGAAACATCGTGAGGAATCCGGTATGTCGTAGCACTAATAATTCGAAGACATGTGACATCTACCAACCCGCACTAGGCCCGCGCGGTGGATTACAGTCCACTCCCTCTCATTGATAGGAGGCCTGTGACCCAGCAGTGGGAGCATTATAGGCTGATGATGATGATACTTAACCCTAAACGAGGCTGTAAATAACGTACTACAAAGCTATGTCAAATCGATTTACAAGAAAATGGTAATATAATAATGAAAACATTAAATTTTTCATTCACTGTCCTTGAAGCGAAGGCTGAAGAAACATCAACGAAACGTTAAGTACAAAATAATTATAGCAATCAGTATGTGGAGACTGTGTAACTGGTGCTTCCACCCTCCGGTATACAATTAAAACGCGATACGTTAAAACAAAAACGATTTTTGTGGTAACGATTGGATTTCCAACCCGGGTTTTCTTTTTACTTATGTGCGATTTTTTTATTTATTTACCTTTATTTATCCCTTACATACCCGCCTGCCAAGCGTGGCGATTATGGCAAAACCCCCCAAAATGTCAATGTGGCAACACCTGGGGGAGGCCTATGTCCAGCAGTGAACGTCTTTTGGGCTGAAATGATGATGATGATCCCTTACATTTAGTTTGTATCAAATATATAATGTGTTGTGAAGTTATTTATTGATTTGTTAGTGATGTTAGTGTTTGTTCTTAAGATAAGATTAGTATTGAAAGGTGTTAGGGCCGCCTTTTGCGATGAAAGCCTCCTCCAAACTGTTCCAGCTGACTCTGTCTTTTGCCAGTCTGGGCCATAAGTTTCCAGCTATTTCTACGATGTCGTCACTCCATCTTTTACATGGTCTACCCTTCCTTCTTTTTTGCTCATTGGATACCAGTTTGTATAATAATTTGTGACCATCTTTCATCCGTAACTCTCTGAACATGCCCTGACTATTTCCATTTCAGTGTCAGGACCTGTTTGACCACATCTCTTACCTTTGTTATTTTACTTATGTGCGATAGTAACTGAATAATAAAATCCGCTTGGTTAAACCGCGCTTGCCTAGGCCGGTCTGTGGATGGACCACCCAATACATACCGAGTTATTGCTATTATTACATGTATCAGGTACTTAGCTGCATCCGGTTAAACTGGAAACCGAAAAACTGGGAAAAGGCTAGGCAGATGATGATGCGATAGAAACTATGTACATATGTATAGATAGCTATTTTATACAGCAAGTAGATATTAATTAGTGCATTATGATTATCTATTTCAATTAGGTAATAACCCAAGGGCTGGGTTTTACCTTCATGATCATCTTCATCATCAGCCTATAATGTTCTCACTGCTGGGACTCAGGCCTCCTCTCTATGAGAGGGAGTGGGCTGTAAACCACCACGCGGGCCCAGTGCGAGTTGCAGGTAGATGTCACGTATCTTCGATTTTTTAGTTCTGGAACATGCTGGTTTCCTCACGATGTTTTCCTTCACCATTTTTGAGGGCAGCGGTGACGAAATCAATTAAACAAAGTAATGCGCCTGCCTGGGTTCGAACCCACGGCTTACTGCTCGTAAGTCGGGGCTGCCACCCGCTGCTCCCTCCCTACTATAGAGGTCTAGTATTTTCTAAAAGAATACCAGCTTTATATCAGTAATTACTATAATACATTATCAGAAAATCATCCATTAGTGCTTTCCAAATACTCGTTGAATAATACCTCGTACATTACCAGACATCGCCGGTAGCACAGACTACATGACTATACATCTGTAACGGTCGGCATAGAGCCGGTGTGCCCGCGGCAATGCGGGGCTCGGAAAGGCCATCAACAAAATGGAAGCACCGTATTATTGCGTAGTTATTTCACGTATTTGACATTTTGTTTTTAAAATATTGAGATTTATTTAGGATGTATTTGTTTTGCTATATTTAGTGATGACTAGGTCTTGCAGAACCGGTTCATGCATGCATGCCATAGTGAAGATCTTATAAGTTTTGCAAGAGCTATGTATCCCATTTGATTATTCTTTAGTGATCATCATCTTCCTGCTCTGTATGGTGTCGGACGTAAAGAATAGCACCATCCCATATCTTCCTGTGGGTGTCGTAAGAGGCGACTAAGGGACTTGCCAGAGAATGGGCAGCAGCGTTCTCTGTGCATTTTGCAACAACCGTACTGCGATCGCCAACCCGCCTGCCAAGCGTGGCGATAATGGCAAAATCCCCCCTTTGGGGGAGGCCTATGTCCAGCAGTGGACGTCATTCGGCTGAAATGATGATGATGATCTTCCCCTGCTCTTCTTACTGGGCGTCGGCGCAACATGTTTTTTTATTCCTTTTTTTCTTGATTGATTGATTCCATTCTCCTCTGTCATTCGTCAAGCTATAATTTACTCCTTTTGTAATTACAATGATATTGGTAAATCTTAAGTCGTATCTAGAAACATCTGAGCAATCTCAGAAATTTACCTACACGATTAAAAAGAAGAATATCTTACGAGAGAAAAGCTTTTATTGATTTTTTTCAGGGACGTAACTTATCATTTTGAATTTGTGACATTGTACAGGGTTTTATTTTGAGTCTGTGGCACTGTATGATGTATTAATTTGAATTTTTATTATTTTATAAGTTGAAACCCTATAAAAAATTAAACTTAAAAAAATATTGAATTTATGTCATTGTTTAAAGTATTAATTTGAATTGATTAAATTGTGTAGGATAAATTTTGAATGCCTGAATTGGTACAACACAGTGGACTGCGCAGTCACTTGACATCTGGAAGTGTATTATTATGTACTGTGTTGAGCAATAAACTTTTGAATTTGAATTTGACGTTTTGTTGAACCGAGGATGTAGATTTACTGGAGTTTGAGGACAAAGTAGACAGCGTCCACAAAAAGAATACTTGAAAATATCCTATATTATTATTAACCCAGACTAAGGGTTGGTTGATAAATATAACTTTTATGTATTATACAAATGCTATAAGTGTGTGTGTACGTGTTGGTACCTTCAAGTGTATGAAATGTTGACCGTGTAGTCTGGTTTAAAACCGGAATTATCAAAAAAAACATGCTATAAAACGGTGTTAAATAAAATTACTTAATAATTCAAACATGCTTAGCTGAGATAAAACAATGCATGCAAAATTTTAGAGTTTATCAAAGTGTTACAGCATCAACATTTCTTATACATAAATTCTTTTAAACTATAAAAATCGGCTTGCACCTTGTATAAGTTCATACATGTGGTCATACATTTCTAGGAAGCACGTAACGTATCGAACCGCTCCATTCACGTCGTCTCGATGTTGGTTGAAGTATCGTCCATTGTGCGGTAATTCCACGTAATAGTCTTAACTAACCACTGAACGGATGACAAAGCTCTGTTTCTGTAATAGAAGGTCATCTAAACTATTATTATAAAGAGGAAAGATTTGATTGTTTGTTTGTATTGAATAGGCTCCGAAACTACTGGTCCGATTTGAAAAATTCTTTCAGTGTTAGATAGCCCATTTATCGAGAAAGGCTATAAGCTATATATCATCACGCTACGACCAATAGGAGTGGAGCAGCTTTGAAAAATGTTGCGAAAACGGGGAAAATGTGACGCAAACGAAGTTGCGCCGGCCAGCTAGTTTATCAGATACATTTACCAGAATGTGTGGTAATTTGTCGATATTTTTTTTTGTTTTTACTATTATACTCTTATAATGTCTTAAAACTCTTTAAAAAAGGTGGAAGTGACACCGACGCCAAAATGGTTTGACTAATTATTGTATTCTGGTTTATTTTACGTCACGACGACTGGCTTCATCTGTTTAGGGGTATGAAGAATGGGGTGTAAAGTTCCTCGATACTCCTTAGAAAATGGAGGATCCTCCGGCCAGGTGTTCTGTCTGGTGGGCTTCTGCCCGACAGTAACAGTTGCTATCTGGTATGTCTTTTCCTATATAGTCTTATGTAAATTTTGCTTGAGACTTGTAGGAAATTAATGTTAATTCTTCCGTCGTGTCATACATGTCGCTGTAGTACTTTTATTGTAAGTTGCTTTTTTGTAGATGTAGCGACCTAAGTTAAGTTTCCCATTTATCAACTAAACATGAGACGTGCAATTGAAACAATTGAACAATTAAAACTAATACAACAATTGAAAAACAGTGCTATTTCGTAACTATTTTAGTTCATACATTGAGTCCCACTTCACCAACCATAATTTTCAACTGTTTTTTGTACGGTACAGTGAGCTCCCAAAGTTACAACTAAACTTTTTCTTGGGGTTGTTATTTGTTGTCTCTCTCTGGCATACTAAGGTTTGTTACGAGAGATTTTGGTGCCGCTAAAATCGTATTTTTAGTTAATATCGTCCAAAAAGTACTAAGCCGGCATGACGAATTCAATGAGGTATTTATTCTAACAGTTCCGTCTGCATACTTATACTTATGATCAAAGTACTAGGCTTGCATACACTTAACGTGGCTATTCAAAAATTAGCCCTCAGTAAACATGCATATGTGCTGGAACGTTCTACTTATATTTCCTTATGAACTTATCACAAGATATTTTAACCTGTCAAAGTCGGGGTGCAAAAAGTTTGAGCTCGCTTCGCTCGCTCTTGCATCGTACATGGAGTCCGTTTTTCTAAAGTGCCCAGGGTATCCAATTAAAGACGGCAGTGCATATTTCGTGTGGTATTTTTGTGTAGTAGTTCTCCCGAGTTCTAACTGGACTTGCCAAATAAAAAGGTAACCAAACGAGAATGAATACACGCATACTCAAGAGGTTACAAAACGAGACTTAATGTGTGAAGATCAAAATAGATACGAATCGGCACTTTTGTGATGGTATTTTGTTTAGTTGTCGAAATGGGAAAGTTACCAAATGGGATGCACTCGTTTTTAAAAGCAATGAATTTTTGTCCTTTCGCTAACAATGTTTTGATGTATCGATACTAGTATTTCACGAATATTGCCAACATTTTACCTACAAAGACGAAATAACACAGGATACTCCAAATAAATTCAACACTCAAAACTGGAGCACAATTTCTATTCCAGTATTGTCGATTCCACGAGTACACGTAACGTATTGTTCGATTCGATTTCACGTCGCCCCGCGTTCACGGTGAGATATTGTGTAGACCTGCTATCAAATAGCCTGGAGTTGCCATTAAATAGCCTGGACTATTGGTACATTCACTGTGTGTTCGGTATGTAGTCAAAATCATACCTAAACCTTATTAACTAGCTATGTTTAGATGTCAATCATCACCTGTTCATGTGGAAATTCATAGATAACTCTGCTCTGGAGTGTTAATGTGGTGTTGCCCCACAAACTATGGTGCATTTGATATCGTGTCCCACCTGTTCTGTTCATTGCACATCACAAGAGCTGATGGACGCTACTGAAAGTGCCAAACTCGTCGCCAAATTTTGGGCTGACTCAATTTAAATTGTCATCGACACGCTAAAAAGAAAAAGAACTAGCTACGTTTAATTTAAGAATAACTGAAGTTCTACTTGTATTGTTCAAATAATGTTAAATTTATTTTATAAATAGAAAAATATACCTAGGTAAGTAATAACAAACAAATAAAACTAAAACAAAATATTTACAATAACTAACTTACTAAATATAAACTAATTTAAAAACAACAGGACGTTTAGGCTTTAAAATACTCCTCCCCATCGCTGTCATCCGGAAACGTGCCCAGAAGACTGGCAGCATTGCCACGTTGAATGGAAATACTAATTCTTTGTCCAAAGAAAAAACTCGCCCTTTGGTCTCGCGAAGTGTCAACCAGTCGACGAGATTTAAATTACTATATAAAAAAAAAATGTAAATTACTATAGCTATATAATAAATATTTAGATTAATTAAAACTAGATATTTACAACAAAAGAACTACATATATTATAAAAGCATAGCTTTCTACTTACATATGTAGCTGCCAACTTATTGATTCACCACAAAGATCAAAATAAGGCGTGTCGTAGCTCTTTGGTACGGCGCGAAGCAATCGTAGCAAGGTCAGCTACGCCGTAGGTCCTGCATAGACCTTGCTACTCTGGATTTTAGACAGAATTATTGAGTTTTCAGTATTTTAGGTTTCATCTGCATAAAACATCTTTCATAACATTTTGTTTAAAGAAAAATGTTCCGTAACACTATTATAACACACGTTTTGTTTTTCTTTAAGGAAAAGACTGGCATGGCCAAAGCTTCCCGATCCGCCGCTTGAGTGGACTCATCTATTGAAGAGCTTCAATTGTTATTTCACGCTGACCACTTTCCAGTGCCTTCGTTTCTTTTATACCACGTTGTAGCAAGTTAAGTTCTTTCTAACGTTTTGTTTTTTTAACTGTGCGGACAGAGTGTTTGATACGTACGATACTGCAGTTTCACTACGTAAGGTCTTTGTTAAACTTCTTTTCTTTTCTATATTTATTTATATTTCTATTACTAGTATGTCTGCATCGTGGACTGTGAACTGAATTTAAATCGACTATTTTTAAGTCAGGAAATACGAAGTATTTTTATTGCTCATCATCATCTGCCTAGCCTTTTTCCCAAACTATCTTGGGGTCGGCTTCCAGAGTAACATTCCAAAGTATTTTACATGTAATGTAACTATTGTATGCCCTAAGGGCGGGACGTATCCGATCACAATTTAATTATTTAAGACCTGTATTATGTACCTACCTATTATCCACAGTAAAGATATTGATTGATTGATTGATGAAGCGACTGCCTATCTGACCTCCACAAGCCAGTAACTGGGTTTTACAATACCCATTGGTAAAACTGAAAGTCAGACTTTTGGCTTCTGACTACTCGTAACGACTGTCAAAGATTTACATATGACAGCCGGGACCAACAGCTTAACGTGCTTTCCGAGGCACGGAGAAAACTCGGTATGTAATTGTGGTCACCCATCCACGGACCAACCTCGGCAAGCACGGCTTAACCTTAAAGATCGACCCGTGCGGCTGTTATTATTTAGATACGAGCTCCACTCGTCCACAAAAATCAACCGCGACTACGTTAAAAACTTAAGTTATTACACGGAGAACATTTTTATTAATTTCTTTTCCAACAAAGTTTCGCATCATTAATCAAAAACGCTGTCGTTGTGGTTTTAATTGGATTTATGAGAAAAGGTATCTTCTTACTTGAATAGATCCCAAAAGCCTTTAAACATTTTTTTTTTGTTTCATTTACCATTTCTTTCACAAACAACTTATTCCGCAAATGTTTTATTTTATAAACACTCACTTCACAAGCATTTATTTGTTAAATGCTTCTCTTTACAAATTTCACATAATAATTAATCACTTATACATTTTTAATTTCATATTTTGATGCTTTTGGCAAACACCTAAAAGAACCAGTTACAAAGTAATCATGAGGGTACCTCCGTATTAGAACATCTCAAATTAAAAGTTTAACATACCTGCAGGCTGTAAAATAAGATCCGTCATGGTCGGCCCGCAAAAAATAAAGGCAGGTATTTTTAAAACAAAATACCATCTTCCCACTCACAACAAAACAATATTATCTGTAAAACATAAAAACAAGTAAAAGTTTCAAACGCGGGGGGCGTTTGAAACTTTTACTTGTTTTTATGTCCCCCAACCTCGTTCTTTCTACCCTTTCACATCCGCTTCTACCTATCAATAAATATTGTTTTCATTTCAAGTTGTTCCGTATCGGTGTATCGACGTTGCCTACTCCACTCAATTTCCTCTAAGCCTTTAAATTGAAAGGGGAGGTTCGGCGAGTAAACGCGGGGATATTGGAACACTTATGGCTGGTAATGGCTGGTGTTGCAATTTTAAAGCTATGCAGCGGTTGTAGGTGTACGCGATATCGCTGGGGTTATTTTTCCGAGGTATGCAATTTCGCATATTTTTACTGAGTCAATAAAGTAGTTTATTAAAACAATTTTTCCATTGAAAGCCGCGGTAATTTTTGTGATTTATGATTAAAAATGTTTTGGCAATATTTAGGAGGCTTAATATTACCTGTCTTTGGTCTTTTTGCTGACATTAGGATGATGATGAAGTTATAGTAGACAAATGCGTCAAAAAATTCCAATTATCTTTTTTTTTAAAGACCTTTCGAAAATGTTTTAGTAACTTTTTTGAATTAAGTATCCCGTTTATGTGTATGAAGTTTCATTAAAATCGGTTCAGTAATTTCGGAAAATAAGGACTTGAAAGTTTTTATGAAATGCCGTAAGGTGTAAACGCTCTTAATAGCCAACATGTATTCTACCTCAAGTGCCACAATACCTCCCCACATAAAACGGTTATAAAAAGAATGTCAATTTATATCACAGACAGCATAATGCTAACTTTTTAAAGTCAACTGCATAAATTGGCAAACGTTCTCTCCCAGGTATATTTCTGGGACATGTCTCAGAAGAGTTGGGTGAAAGAAAAATGGGTAAATGCAAAACAGGTGCTGCTGCTTATTTTAAAGTTTGTTTGTTTTCGTTTAGAAAGTTCAGCAATATTTGGTCTCGGATTTTCTTTGGGAAAATTATGTAATAACGAAAATGATAATGGGTGTTCTTGGCAAAGGTGCTACAAAGTTTTCGACTGATATTTGAAACTAGATTACTAGAACTAGACTAGGTTAAATTATAGTATTTTTCTAGCTCAATGGTCCTCTGTTGGTTTTGTTACCTTTGCACTTATTTTTTATTTTTAGGGTTCCGTACCCAAAGGGTCAAACGGGACTTCGCTGTCCGTCCGTCCGTCTGTCACCAGGCTGTATCTCAAGAACCGTGATAGTTAACCAATTGAAATTTCTACAGATTATGTATTTCTGTTGCTGCTATAACAACAAATACTAAAACAAAATAAATATTTAAGGGGTGCCCCATACAAAAAAGAATGGTACGGAACCCTTCGTGCGCGAGTCCGACTCGCACTTGGTCAGTTTTTTTTTTATTAAGGCTGATAAAAAAAATGACAGAGGCATCGCACTGCACTAAGTTGTTCAACATTAGTCAACGTACCAGTCAATTGGCATTTTCTGACTCGCCGGTAATGTAGCCTAATTTACTAGAAAGATTTAGATTTTTCTTAAAAATCCTTGCTTAATAACACATTCTCCCTTCATGCTCCCGTCGTGTTCCTCATTAGTGAGGGTCGTTATTCCTCCGACATGAAGTCATCTTCTTTTCGCCATCTGTACCTATCCTTGGCGTTGTGAAACACATCGTAGAGTTTTCTGTCCATCAACTAGCATATTTGATCCGTCCATCGAACTGGACTGCGACTGCTGGGATGCTTGCTATCGACATTACCAGTAACTATCAGCTGCTCTTCGTTAAGTCCGTCATTCAGTAAAGACCCCGCCCCGTCCGTGTTTTAAAAACATACCCCTTCCCCGGCACTCCCCAAAATTAGCTCAACATGACTCCAAACGTCCCAAAAACATCTGGACATGTTCCAACATGAATAAAATAATCATGTCTGCAATAAAGTGGAATACGCTTCCGTTAAAGACAAGGCGACATTGGCTTATTGGCCCCAATGTTTGTCTTAGTGGAAACCGGCTCGTTGTTCCATTTAGTTAGTGTCGTAATATATACCAATATTGGTGATATTGGGTGCGGAGGACATAACCGTTTCCTGATATTGTTGGGCTGATGTTTGTCGAGATTGTATCGATATAATTATGTCGTCTTGTGCTGAAGCGTGCATTCGCACATTGAGTGTCTCATGCATGCAGCCTTTTATCACAGTGCTTAGAGTTCTGTTTTCGTTGTATCGCAAAGAAAAATAATACAAATATCCGAAAGTACTTCAAAGGAATGTAGAAAGGGGTAGATTTAATACGAGGCTATACCCCTATTTTTCTTATTGCGATCCAAACAATCGTCTTCTGCTCGACTTGATCATTACAAAATTCAAATAGAATATTATTACCTAAATACATATGATAGCGTATCCACTGGTATTGAGGTGCATCCGATTATACTGAAAGCCGACCCCAACATATATGGGAAAAGACTAGGCAGATGATGACAACATAGTATCCACATTGATGCCATTGCGTTGAATCTCGACAAACCCGTAACAATCACGTTTATCAGCCTGTGAAACTATATCAGGCTATGGTTAATTGTTTATGATTTAGTTAGTATGTCTATGCCAGTTTTGTTTTTGATTGGACGTCACTTGGAGCTTCCGTATATCTTGTGTGAAGGTCTTACAATCTATTATAGTTTCTTAATAAAAGATGGAGTCCAACAACAATGTCGTGGTTTTAATTGAAAGCCCTAGTCGCCGCCTCCTGCCAAGACCAATAAATAAACTTGGTCAAGATGGATGGAACATGGGCAAGAAAACTTATATGAAAACTAGCCTTATTGATACATCAGTCTTCAAAAACATTTTTAACAATTTTGTTTGAAAACTTCCAAACAGTAGCAAAATAGGTTGAGAACAAATACCTTCAGTTCTTACAAATATTTGTCTCTGTGTTGAGACGGAACGAAAACGTTTGACATGTTGAATAGACATATTGACTTCTCTCATCGGTATGCTCAGAACTTTATGTGATCGGCACTGGGGGTTTTTGGCATCTATCTTTAAACTGTATCGTACTATTTAAAATACAAGGTGTTGTTTTGCATCCTCGTCAAATTCAATGAGGTAACTCTGCTAATGATTCTCGTCCCGAATCAATAATAAAATGGGTAGGTAATTTTTATATTTTTCCTCATTTACGGAAATCGGTAAGTGTGAACCACCCGTGTTTTGAACGCGGCCCGTCTGATTCTCGCCCTATAACCGGGCTTCCACACATACAAACATTCTCAAACGTTTATTCGAAAATTTCTTAATCCCTAAACCACGTTAAGAGGGTTTTTCTGAAATACTGACAAACTTAAACAACCAAAAAAATTAGCGTTTATTAATAATTACTTTGTACCGTAATTTTAATTGATTATTTATGTATTTTGTCACACCTTCCTGAATTTTGACGAGGATGCAAAACAACACCTTGTATATACTTTATTTGAATGTGCAAGTTCTGGGATAAAAATTAAGGAAATGTGAAATTTGTCTTCATCATCTTCCTGTCCTTGTCCCACTCTACTTAGGGTCGGCACAACACGTTTTCTTCTTCCATTCTCCCCTTTCAGATGTCACGGCATCATTTACTCATTTCTCTTTCTTATCATTCCTCACACGATCCATCCATTTTTTCTTTGGCTTCCTCGACTTCTTCATCCGTCAAAATTTACCAGAGTAAAGTCAAGTTTCTCATAACAGTTTTATTGCTGAATAAATGACAATTTATCTAGTCTAGGCCCTAAGTTTCTACCATCATAATAAAGGCACTGCTCCACAACAGCTCACGTGAACTTAGCTCCATTACGAATGAAAATATAGGCATCATAGCGTCACATTAGGCGAGTCTCTTCTGAAAATAGGCAAATTTTATAAAAGTATTTTTACTGAAGCACAAGTAACATTCACCACACGCTTATTTAAATCAATATTAAACCTATTAACATAATTATGAAACCGAATTAAAACTAATTACTGCACTTGCACGCGATTCAACACCTAAACAGTTAATAACAAAGCGTAAATTCCCGTAATACCGCCACTTCCGGGTCAAACGATAGTGGCGCTCTACAATGGCGTTACTTATCATGTGATTTTACTTTTTATTGATCCTTAGCTTTTAACAAGCTTATGTTGTGAGAGGGAGCGGAGCATTAAATATGAACTTAACTTTACCACATTCACTGCTCAAAGTTACATTGTACGCTACGTCCCCACGACCAAGCAACCCGGCCGACGCCTAACGCAAACTGTGACCAAATACCTGTCCCCCTCCTACTCAGTACATTACCATCTAGTGAGAATCTTCCTGCAGGGGCCAACCTTAAGTGGCCCACAGAGACGTTAGCCTCGGAAACCAAGTGGGAATATGTAACCTCGTGAAGTGGGGCTACCTCGACGGATCAGCGTTGTGGGTTACCCACCCTACGCCGCTGATCCGTAAAGCTGTGTTGCAAACTACCCTCCACCTCCTATCCTGCCCACAGAGCCCTAAACATGCAATCGGGGTGTCTTATTTGCTGCCACCAACGAGGCGAGCTGGTCTTCTTTTCGTCCAAGAAGACCAGCTCGTCTCTTTTAACTCACACCAACAGTCCTGTACCAGTGCCCTATTTCTCCCCGGGAGCAATTCTAAAATGCGTGCAGGAAAGTATTAAAGAGCCAACACAATATCGTGAATTCGTGACAACCCAGCTATAGCACGATTACTTGAAGACTCGTTTGGAAGTATTTGGTTCACCACGCGATGTTAAGCCTGATACCATCACTATTTTTTTTTTACTAAACTGTATTTTGATCCAATGTTACAGTTTTATTTGTAGTTAAGTTTAACATACATGGATGTATGACCGGTGATCCCCAAAGTAGAGGTTAGTCTGTATCTTGGGGATCACAGTTGTACATTGTTGTATATTCTTTATATCCAAAAGGTCGTACACGGTGATTATTAACAAAATCAAACTAAAAGAACGCTGATGCGAAGAGTCTGCTTAGGTTCATGGCCCAGATATGAGGAATGTGTATTTAGGGTACGATGGGACTGATATACGCATTGCGATTATAAATATCCTTAGACAAATAAAGAAGAAATAAAAGTAAAGTTAATGAATTAAAATTAAAACAACTAAAATTAAATTAAAGAGTGAATAAAAAATAAAAACAGACAGAGAGAAAAAAAGTGGTAACAAAAACAATACTCATTTTGGTGATGAAGATGGCATGGTTGATAAATGTCGGGCATGCCTCCGTCCGGGCCAATCGATCCGTCACATTTTCTCCGGGTGTTCTCGTCTAGCTAACGGATAATACTTGCATAGACACAGCCTTGTAGCCAGGATTATCCATCAGCAACTTGCTCTGAAATACAGCCTTCTGGAATCGGAAGTGCCGTACTATATATAGTATGTGCCCGACCCAGTTCTCGAAAATGGCAATATCACACTCTATTGGGATCAATCCATCATCACTGACAGGACTATTGCAGCCAATAAGCCTGATATAGTGGTGGTGGATCGATCAGAGCGGCGCGCAATGATTGTTGACATAACGGTTCCACATGTCGAGAACCTCTTGAAAGCCGAGAACGATAAGCAAATCAAGTATCTTGACTTGACTTGCGTGGTTGTCGACATGTGGGATGTTGCCTCAGCGATCATTGGTCTGTATCAGCTAATGGCGAAATTGCCAAGAGCCTCGACCAATTTCTGATGAGGCTCTCATTAGGCAGCTGGATCAAGGGCTTGATTCAGAAAGCGGTACTCCTGGACAAGGCTCGTATTGTTAGGAGGTTCCTTTCTCTGGAGCCTTGACTGCCGGTAGCTGGGACTTTGTTCCCGATACCGGTGGGTTACTATTTTTATATTTAAAAAAATATTATTTTATACATAAATATTAAAAAATGTACATGTTTAACATGTACATTTAATGTTTAACATGTACATTTAATGTTTTACATGTACAGAAATAACTAAATGAGAAAACAATACTCATACGAGTGGTGTCGGTTAATGTAGTCTTACTTCTATGTAGCTATTTGTAGATAATCCTTTCTGTTTCGTCGTACGAGAGTGTTAGGAGCCAGTTCTTTATGACTTTTTTACCCAGGGATATTTTAAGTTATATTATGTCATATTTTATGTTACAGTTCTTTACAGCTTCGTTGTATATGCGTGGATATAAATAGTTTGAGGAACGACTTGCCATATGAGAGTTGGCTTAGGGAATGGCTATCCTATATGTACGCTTTGAAATTAGCTGATGATAATGAATGTAACTGATGTATGGTGTCGGACTTAAAGAATAGCACCATCCCGTATCTTCCCGTGGGTGTCATAAGAAGCGACTTAGGGAGTGCCAGAGAATGGGCAGCAGCGTTCTCTGTACTTTTGTAACAACCGTACTGCGATCGCCAACCCGCCTGCCAGGCGTGGCGATTACGGCAAAACCCCCCAAAAGGCCAATGTGGCGACACTTGGGGGAGGCCTATGTCCAGCAGTGGACGTCTTTTGGGCTGAAATGATGATGATGATTGAATGTATAGGAAAGCTGAAGAAAGTCACGTGATTTGCGTTATGTTATGTTATCATTCTTGAAGTTTGAATAGCATCATTATTATCTGCCTTTTCCCAACTATGTTGCGATCGGCTTCCAGTCTAACAAGTAGGAGCTGAATACCAGTATTTTAGGCTAGGTAGGGTAGGTAGGGTACGATAAAATTGCAATTACAGTATTTTGCTGTATTTCACGTGCTCATTTAATGTATAAAACAGTTTTTAGCCAGAACTAGCAGACTCATTCTTTAGATCCAAAAAGTAGCCGGAAACGATAACAATAAGAATGTGTAAAAAATATACAACTGAAGGAAGCTGGTTGTACAATTTTTATTGTTTGTTTTGGCTCAGTTTAAATATAAGAATGTTGTGAAAAAACTGTATAATGTGTATCTAAACCCACAAATAATCTGCATACATAACAGAAAAAGTATAGAAGAAAACCCATAACAATATTTCTCTAAATCAACATGAAAGATAGCCATCCAACATCAGGAAGAAGAAGAAATATAACATAAGAAATATATATATGTAACAAGCACCGAAAAGAATAACATTACCACATAAAATATCGGAAGACTTTCCTACTGAGGTAGTGGGCAAATTGCCAGAGAAACTAATAAGAAGGCCACAATGGTAATATTGGAGTGTAGTGGTAATATCACCAGGACGTTCGATTGAGTGGCTAATATCGCCTGGACGATCAATTGAGTGGCTAATATCGCCTGGACGTTTGATTGAGTGGCTAATATCACGTGATGTGGGCATAATTTCAAACTCAAAGCGTTTATTTCAATTAGACCATTACAGGCACTTTTAAAAGTCAAAGAACAAAAAAGAAGAAAGCGAAGCTACAGTCCCAGTCACAAGACATAATAACTTGTGAAAGTAGTGTAGTTGCCCATTCCAAAGCGTAGATCTCTATGGAGAAGAATGGGCAAGAAACTCCATGGACACTCTTTTAAATCAAAATATGTTACAAAATCTTGGTTACATCAATCGTGTTGAGAATTACTAGTATGTGAGAACGATGTAGAAATACGGGCAAGTTAAGAGCGTCCAGAGTAAAAGACGAAATAAATAATTCGAAAAAAAATTAAAAATAAAATAATTAAAATAAACCGTGGCAGCTAAGAGATGACCAGGCACAACTGACAGCGCCCGTTCACGAACATGACGCATGTATCAGCCATCATTCAACTCAACCATATTGAAGGGAACTAAATGACCCGACACACCCGCCGCCATCAGCGTGACATTTAAGTGAGCATGACATTTACTCAACCGCCAGGGTAAATTCGCGTCAGTGTAAGATGTAGGTACTCAGTAAATGGTGGCTTTACAGTACATAGTTTTCACACATGTGCTATGCAATTATATAATACTAAGAGATTGAATCTATACAAAGCAAATATATTTATACAATCTTCTGCAGCTTCCACAGTAACTTCAAATGGTAATTTGATAGCCCCTATGGTTGTGGAGCAGGACCAGCATTGAGCCAAGCATTTTTATCATCAATGTAATCCCCTAACTTATAATATGCTTGCCTACATAATGTGCGCTTTATGCAAGATTTAAATTTCGTTTCATTCAGTTGTAGAATGGGGGGAGGTATTTTATTGTAACATTTTAAACAGTACCCCATGAAAGATGAGTCTACTTTAGCTAGCCTGAAACCTGGCTGAACCAGTTGGTCCCTGTTTCTAGTATTATAGTGGTGCCGGTCACTTCTTTTACTAAATAAATGCAGATTTTTCCTAACGTACATGATATTTTCATAGATGTATTGACAAGGTACCGTCATGATGTTAATTTCCTTAAACAGTTCTCTTAGAGAATCGCGCCTACGTAGATTATATATGGCTCTGATAGCTCTTTTCTGCAGAATAAATATAGACTCGATGTCTGCAGCCCGTCCCCATAGTAAAATACCGTATGACATAATGCTATGAAAATAACTAAAATACACTAGCCTCGCGTTATCTACATCAGTAAATTGACGGATTTTTCTGACAGCATATGCTGCTGAACTCAGCCGTCCTGCAAGAGATGTTAAATGAGAACCCCATTGTAGCCTTGAGTCGAGCGTGATCCCCAAGAAAACAGTTTCATCGACAAATTCAAGTTTCTCTTGATTTAATACTATGTCACAATCATTACATTTGACATTTGGTAGAGTAAATCTTATGCACTTAGTTTTTTTCCCATTTAATACTAAATTATTAGCAGTAAACCAGTTATGGACCTGCATTAGAGCGTTATTTACGTCGTTGAGGTTTGTGGCACGTCTGTTTATTCTAAATATTAAAGAAGTGTCGTCAGCAAACAACACCATTTGTGGTTGGATTTTAAACAAATGGGGTAGGTCATTAATATATACTAAAAAGAGGAAAGGACCCAATATTGAACCTTGTGGTACACCCATTTTTACTTTTAAACCCATTGAATTTACACCATTTACTTGTACTTGCTGCTGTCTATCATTCAAATACGATTTTACTAAACTGAGCGCAAGTTTACCTAAACCGTAATGCTCAAGTTTCAAGAGCAGGGTTTCGTGATTTACGCAATCAAATGCCTTCGAGAGGTCACAGAAGATTCTTATGGCATCATGTGCCTCTTCCCACGCAGTATATATACGTTTTAATAAAGTGACACCGGCGTCAGTCGTACAACGTCCTTTGGTGAAACCATACTGTTTGTCATGTAAGATTTTATTGGTGTTAAAGTGGGTGAGCATTTGATTAAGCATTACCTTTTCAAACACCTTGCTGAAAACCGGCAACACGGAAACGGGTCTATACTTATTGGTCTCTTTACTGTCCCCAGATTTGAAAAGTGGTATTACCTTGCTGTATTTCATAAGGTCTGGGAAGACTCCCTGGTCCACACACAAATTGAAAATTAAGGCTAAGTACGGTGCTATAGTGTCGATAATGGCTTGACAAACTTTAACAGACATTCCCCATAGATCTTCGGTTAATTTGATTTTGATTTCCTTAAAAGCTTTAATGATTGTTATGGATGGGGTTTATATGCTTAAATTGAAACTCAATCGGACAGGCTGAAACATTCTCTTTTAATAAGTCAATGGAAAGCAAGGGTGAGGAATTTAATATTTCGGTAGTTTTAAGCGGGATATTGGTAAAAAAATCTACAAATTCTTGAGCTACTTCGTTTTTAGAACTTAGAAGACCATGTGAAGTCTCTAGTCTGATATCATTATTATATTTTTTATTTCTATTGGTTTCACTATTAATAATTTTCCAAACCGTCTTTATTTTGTTATCGGCAGACTTAATCTTGTTGCTAATAAATAAGGCTTTAGCTACCTTGCAAGTGTTTTTAAAGATTTTTGAATAAGTTGCAAGATATTTATTGAAAGTTTCCGAGTTGATGTAAGGCTTAAGGCCGTACAACTCAAACAATCGCTCCCTACTTATCCTAATAGCCTTAGTTGCCCAGTCACTGAACATAAATTTAGGGTAAATAGATTTAGTTTTCATTTTTAATGTATTATTGAACTCTACGTTATTATAGGTATATATATATATATACCTATTATAGGTAGCCTTATTAATTAGATGTTTGTTTCAAAAATATACAACTGTTCGGCAGTCAAAGTTATAGTTATTACTATGAATGTACTGTATTATTAATTAATTAATAAGGCTACCTATTCCGATCTCTGGCAATAATTAACGTCTATCTTAGAAGTACCTAGTTAAACTGCATGTGTCAATGAAACTTAAAACAAGAAGCTAGCAACCGTCAAATGATAACTCACTCTTCTCCATAGAGATCTACGCTTTGGAATGGGCAACTACAGTACTTTCACAAGTTATTATGTCTTGTGACTGGGACTGTAGCTTCGCGTTCTTCTTTTTTGTTCTTTGACTTTCATAGGTGCCTGTAATGGTCTAATTGAAATAAATGCTTTGAGTTTGAGTTTGAGTTTTCACGTCGCCACTGATTACGTAACTACACTTGGAACTAAACCAAAACTTCAAAGAGTTACAGCACAACATTTCTAACAGATAGTTGGTAGGGTACATGTGGGGAAAGTAGTTATAGTATAGGTATCTATCCTTTGGAAAAAGCATCTCAGGAAGGATTTCTGCACGGTTTCGAGTTGGGTTCACTTTGTAAGGGTGGACGACACAGGCACGACACTCAAGTTTGCTTCGAGCCAGAGTAGTGTACAGTAATCTGATAACAAAAAATTGTATAACATACATAATTTGGAGAAAATGTTCTCAAGTTTAATTTTATGCTCAATGTTTGCTCAAAAAAGGACGGAGAGGTTTAAATGAGTAGGAAAGATATTAGGAGATATTGTCTAAAAACTGCTGTTAGGCACCATGGCGCGATCGGCAAAGATAAGAGGTGGCAAAGTTGAAATTCAGAAAGAACACGTCAAAATCTATAACATTACAATTTTTAAAACTCCCGCAAAACTTGCCAGGTAAAAATACCAAATGACTGTACTATTAAGCTGAATGCAACTTATTAATCGTAATTATGAAACCCGGGTTTTCAGTCAGCACTAAAGAAGTGGTATGTTGCAACATAGTTATTTATTAGTCATATTTGTCAAGACTTTCATTGCGTTTTATTTTCATGAAGACCGCACTACAAGAAATACTATGACTTCGGAATACGATTCGGACCGCTTTGAGTTTAAATTCCTAGTTGTTTCTCCCATGCTCCAAGGTTCCATAGGGAATAGAAAATCTTATGAGACGTTAGTTTTGTCCCGCACTAAGCAGGAGTAAAACACAATTTTGTTTTGGCGAAAAGTCATATTATTAAAAGCTTGAAATAAATGCTCTTGCAACAAGATTGTTTTGTCAATTGTCTGGCTCAGCGTCGTATTTTTCCAGGCTGTAGTCATAATACTTGGGATTGGACTCCATGTTCCCTCTATACTCCCACTTTTGTAACAATAAGACCACATCTTTTATATCAATGTCTAGTCTTTGTAACTTCTCGATAAGCTTTAAGTTGTGGAATATTGTTCCAACAACGTGTTCACCACTAATACCTCTCGTATTAAGCGCCCAATACAACCATTTTTGCATATTCTTGAGATGTCTCAATAAACCAAACAGGAATCCAATTTTGTACACAGGACTACTATAGTACTTTTGTCTTAACAATTGTGCGAACGAAAGCTTGTAACGCGTCACGTAAATGAAGTGCGTCATTAAATCCCTTAAACGCTTTTTATTTTGTTTTTTTTGTTTCTTTTCGTAGTATGTGTCATCCGTATAAAGTTCTCGCCGGGTCTTAGTAGGAAATTCGGTTTGGTTGTTTTCAATGAGTTGGTCAAATTTTCGAGTCAATGTGTCTACATCTGAGTCGGCTATGTAATCTGCTACAGATCTGTGGGAGTTAAGCACAGTTTCGAGTCGCAGTCTAATACGTCTCAATTTTATTTCCCTTGCTGATAAGTTCAAATGCTTTACTGATAACTCTGGTGGTATTGAAGCTATACGTATTCTTTCTGTTGTTGATATGCCTGGTGCTTTGGTTGTGGTATTTGTATGTACATGCGTGGTTTTTTCCTCGTTAAACGGTGTGAAATCCATTAAATTTTTCGGGTCATCAGTAATGCTTTTTAACCTTTTTCGCGCTTCATAAAAATCTAGTCCAATTTCCGAAGCAAAGGTTTCGTCGGCATCTAAACTAAAGATATCTTCAATACGTTTCTTAACAATTGAACTTGAACACAGTGCTGTAAAATTTAACTGATTAAAAAACCTCTTTGGATAAATACTTATACGGCGTATATCGGTAATAGTGGTTCTGGTTATGTTAAAAGATATGGTACAAACCATCATACTGCACAACTGCCTTCATGATAGGATCAAAAATCTTGCGTATCCCCAAAAAAAAACAGCATCAGGTGTCCCACACATTTAGATCGAATCGAATCGTTATTGAAATTGGGTGTGGCAAATTATATTTTTTCCCGATGATGTTGGACCCAGGAAAAACATGAACAGTTTGATGTCCACATCCTTAAATATGACCATGTCTGTTCTGATAATATCAGAAAAGTGTTTGAAAAAAAACTTAAATGGCTTAAAAGTGAATTTTTGAATAATTTTAAAATATAAGTAGTTTTCAAAGGTTACTTACTCAACATTAATAATAATATACACTCTTTAATCATATTTATTCCGTATTGTCGTAATTTAAAGAAAAAATATTGTTACTACAATAATATCAGTAATCAGTATGCTTGAAAATCATTTTGCGTGTAATAACACGCAAAATGATTTTCAATTATGTTTAATGGATAGTTTATTATAATTACCAACATAACAATTTTATTTTAATTGTGTGTTAAATTGTTGTGAATAGTTAATTAATAAAACGTGACGCATTTTTGTAAGACTTACGTCCGTCTATAAGTCCAAACTCAATGATCAAATGCCAACGAGCGATGGAGCGCAGCTTACTGAATGTTAAATTGACTATCCAAATCAGAAACAATACACTGCGCTCCTGAATCCAAATAAATGAAAACTGAAATGGGACTTGTCAAATCAAATCAAAATATTTTTATTTCACATAGCCCTACATATAAGTGCCCGTGTAAAACGTCGACAAAAAGGTGCTCTTGCCCGGCCATGTTTGCTGGATGTCGTCACAGCTGTGGGCGCGTATGTCGCAGGATTGGAGCCCTGACACAGCTAGACGGGTTGGCGGAGAAAATGGTGGGCTGCCGAGACAAGGGGGAGGAATAGGGGAAGTCTTTGGCCAGAAGAGGGATCAGGCCAACTACAGAAAAAAACTAACCTCAGGTTATCCAATAGCGAATTATGTGTTCTGTTGTTGTTGTTAGCTGTTGTTAAGTACCATTTAATAGGTTCCGAGCCTATTGCCACAAACCGAACACGAATCTAGACTCCGTGGCTGCTACAAGGTCACGATTGCAACCACTGGATCAACGAGGAAGTTGGTTCAATAAATCGAAATCAGTGGTTCAGTATCATGTATCTGTATTAGCACAAGTTTTAGCCTCGATTTAAACTGTGAATGAGCAAAATATGCATTCAGTTCAAATTGAAACTGTTTGCATTCAATTTATATCGAAAGCTTAATTCTTTAATTTCGTTCTTGCTTTCTTTCGTGTAAAGCAGTCAGTCCCTGTTTTAATTTTATAAAAACCACAAGCTGTCCCGCGCAACTTCGTCTGCGTCACATTTTCCGTTTTCGCAACATTTTTCATTGCTGCTCCGCTCCTATTGGTCGTAGCGTGATGATATAATATATATTTTAAAATCGGACCAGTAGTTCCTGAGATTAGCGCGTTCATGCAAACAAACTCATCAGCTTTATTATTAATAGTATAGATTTAGCTTGAAAAACCTAATAATATCAGTATCGGTTTTACTCAAAATCAAAAGTATTTTTGCTTTTATTTTGTTATTCATTTTTTGTGGATACATATCAGTTTATTACTGAATATATTTTGCGATACTTAAAATGTTACCAAATAAAGGTTATAATAGTAATTCAACAGAAACATCATCGAATATTCATAACAGATAAAACAATTTTTAATAAAATTGTTAGTACGTATTAAAATATTACGTTCACAGTCACACACAACCCACAATTCAAACAAAAAATATTCAACGCTGAAAAAAAATGTTGCCAACACAAAAATCCAAAAAGCCCGTTTTTTCATCAGAGTTGATGCACCATTCCATTCGTGAAATGTTTTCGCAGAAAGCGGCGGCCCCAAGAGTGTGTCTCGAGAAATATCATAAAAATTATTAACATACATGTTTGCGCCATTGTTGGGACCAAGGATGAATGTTGGACAAACTTTCAGTAGTTTGGGAGTGCATTTAAATAGACTTGGTCAGACGTGATAATTTTTGTTTGCGTCTTATTTATGTACTTATTTACATAAGACTAATCGCCCGCTTATAGTATGTATACGGACAAAATAAATACACCCACAAGCTCTAATATGTTTACACGTAGCAAGATACAAAATAATTTTTTTACATAAAATATTGATTGAAACTTTGAGATCAGACCTATTTCTTAATAGTGGTTTCCCAAAATACTATATTTTGTAACAACATAAAATTACAATCAATACAATTAGAGAGAGATTTACATATTTTTTTTATTGCTTCGTCAATACATATCAGTGCTCAAACATAATTATGTATGGTAGGAGTTTCATAAAATCTACCTTTCTGCAGTTTAATAATTATAGGACCAATATCTCTGTAACATAACTTATTTTTTTACATAACTACTTACAACCAAGTTAGAAAAAGTTTAAGTGATTGGCGGTGCCATCAAAGTTTGCGACAAATGTTGGCTTCAGTAGATATGATTAAAAGTGATTTTGGTTAAAAAAAAAACAACGAAGATGGCATTACTGGGCCCAGCTGTTAACTAGTTGAAATTGGTTCCAATATTTTTTTGAAATAGATACCGAAAAACGTTTGTATTATTTATTTATATATATATGAAAACCAAGTTCACATTTCAATTTTTTTCGAAATTATACGTGTTTTGATTTTCCCATTTGGCTATAAAACCTTAAAAAGCGACTGTTCTCAATTTTACTATGTTTCATATAACTCGATTCCTGGATTAACAAATATCACTGAGTTTTTAGTGAGGACATATACAAATAGTCCTCGTTAAGCGTACTTTGATTTAGTTAATATCTGGCCCAGGCTTGGCTCCATTGTTTCCTGGGTTTCCTTTGACTTTTTCAAACTTTATCAAAACACAGCAACACAATAAAAAAAAACTATTAAATTTAAAATAAATCACAATTCCCCAACTTCTGGGTAAAACCCCCTTACAATAAATCACTTCCTCAAACATTCTGGGTTGCCCATAATTCATTAGTGTTGCCAACTTAACCGCATTTTTTACACGCGAGTTCCGATATCTGGCACAAAACTCTACGTTCTACTTTCAAATATGTTCTCATTTTAATGACGATACACCATTTATTTTACGCACTCATGAGAGTAACATAAAAAATGCCAGGTGTGCCTTTCTCAAGGTTGTTTTTTGAGACCAAAAGAAAAAAAAATGGGGTAAAACTGTTTACATTTTGGATGTGATGACTCCGTGTGAGGTGAAAAATGGATGCTTTTGATTCTGGCAGCAAATGGATTGCATAGCTGTGACCAAATTTCTTCTTTGTGCTTTTTTAGGGTTCCGTAGCCGAATGGCAAAAAACGGAACCCTTATAGATTCGTCATGTCTGTCTGTCTGTCTGTCTGTCTGTCTGTCTGTCTGTCTGTCTGTCCGTCTGTATGTCACAGCCACTTATTTCCGAAACTATAAGAACTATACTGTTGAAACTTGGTAAGTAGATGTATTCTGTAAACCGCATTAGGATTTTCACACAAAAATAGAAAAAAATACAATAAATTAAGGGGGTCCCCATACTTAGAACTGAAAACCAAAAAAAAATTTTTCATCAAACCCATACGTGTGGGGTATCTATGGATAGGTCTTCAAAAATGATATTGATGTTTCTAATATCATTTTTTTGTAAACTGAATAGTTTGCGCTAGGGCTACTTCCAAAGTGGTAAAATGTGTGTCCCCCCCCCTCTAATTTCTAAAGTAAGAGGAGGAAAATTCTGAAAATATTTAGGATTGTAGAACGTAAAAAAAACTATCAACGAAAATTAGTTTCAGTAAGATATGATGTTTAGTTTTTGAGATATGGGACTTTTTCATCAAACTGCAGCAGTAACTTTGTTTTTCATAAACATACTATGAAAAACAAATTTAGTTTTGCGGTTGTGTGGAAGTTTACTAACTAATACTACTAACTAATGAATGACAGTTCAAAATATTGTTATTATATTGTTTGGAGCTATGGAACCCTGTGTGCGAGTAAGACTCGCACTTGGCCGGTTTTTTTTCTTTGTACTAGGTTTTTGTTCAGTTTATTTTAGGAAAAAAAGGTGCTGGAAGAAACCGGTTCTTCATCTAGTGGTTGTGCTCGCAGTTAGGTTTTTAATGGCAAACAAGTTGTATTAAGACACAAATAACAAAGGTATAGGACTAACTAAGTTTAATATAGGTACGTCTTATTTTTTTTTAGAAATTTATTTTTATTACATTTTGTTTTATTGTTTTGTCCTATGCGATTCAAATAAATAAAATTGTATCTTTCAAAACAGAAATATTAAAAGTTGATGAATAACTTCCTGTAACTTTCTGGTTACGGAGATTTTGAAGAAAAAAAATCCAACTTTTTCGCGGGTGTTTTTTTAACTATAAACCCTAAATGTTATTAACTATAAGCTTCAAATACCTCCATGACCCCTGTACTGTTCAATGCTTCCATGCTTTTAGAGACCATGATTTTTCGGACCAAAACAAAGTACCACAATAGTGATTGCGCAGGCACACTCATCATCATCAGCCCGCATTCACCCACTAATGGGAATAGGTCTCTCGTTGCTTGCGCCTTGTGCTCTCAAAACGGTAAAGGCAAATATCTCGAGAAAACCTGTAGGTCTGTACCGGTCTGCCGGAGCAGTAGGAAAGTTACAGGCAGAAGTGATTATGCCAGACATAATTTCAGTCAACCATTCCTGCTTAGTCTATCTATCTATATCTATAAATATAATAAACCTGTTGAAAAGTCGTTTTTGTTCATCGAAAATATTTCCAAAAAAAATAGCCAGGGTGTTAAAGGAACAGAACCCATTTCCTGCATTTTTCGAGTTTTTGTCTGTTTATTTGTTTGTGCATCACGTAAAATTTACGAAAGCAATGTTGAAAACTTTTAAACAAAACAATTGTGCGTAACTTGAAGTATCATTTATTTTTTGCAATTGGTTCACTCTATCAAAACATATTTGAATTTACATTGTTAAGTTCCGTCATCCACGCGAACGAAGTCGCGGGCACAGCTAGTTTACAAATAACTTTCTTAAAAATCATTGGCTACAATTCACTACCAAGTTTAGTTCTACTTTCCTCGCGCTACCATTTCTCCATAACAGACTTGCTACAAGCGAGCAACCCAAAAACAAAGGTTCGCCGGTCAGCACAAAACTACTCATCGATTAGGTGACCTACAAACCGAACAGTCGAACCTGAACTAACGGACTGTCCGCCATAAAACATTGATTTATGGACAGGGACCGTGACGGTGCAAGTACCTAATGGGGTTTGGATCAGCTGTTTGCTGTTCGGAGGCTTGTTGTGACTGTGAAGTTTTTTTCATGTATAGGTAGGTTACTATACAGGGTGTAAACGACCTCATCACGAAGCCGTCAACCAAGCATTCTGTACATCAAACTAAGTAACACTGCGCAAAAATAATTGCTGGGAAACGAAATTTTTTTTTTGGCCTAAAAATAATCTTATTTTTGTAGCGCGCAATGGTTTGCGCGCAACGGGCTGCTTAAAGATGTGTGCGTTGTGCCTACATGCCACATGGACACGGCACACTGCACACAGCCAGGCGGCGAGGCTCCGCCCACCGCGCTCCAACGCGACGTAGAAAGTCACGTTAAGCGGTTAAGTACCAAACTAACAACGCTAATCAGCGTACTTACCTAGCAAAAAGTATTAATAAAATTAAATTTGATTCAACTAGGTACAACGAAAAGACACTTATTTGAAAGTAGGTACATGTGAATCGCATTGTTATCTGCCTAGCTGATCTAGCATCGGTGGTCACTGCACGTGAAAACAGACGAACGCTCTACTCATAAGCATGGGGCTTCGATTGTCCATTGGCCATACCTCAACAGTTAAACATGTACTTACGTGTTTCTGCGAAGATTACTGATAACCGGCATCGTTCGAGAACGAGGCCTGTCAGCTAAAACACACTTGCTCACAAACACAATGTACCTACGGGTCACAGTTTAGCAACACTAGTTTACCTATCACCTCTTCGTAATCATCACTATCACACAACACGAAACACGCACGATTATGGTACCTACTCACTTACATGCGAATTGCGAAAAGTCCTTTTTCCTCAGTCCATTTATTTCAATAAGTAAAGAAAATAAAAGCTTAAAGAAGAAACACGAACAATAAAAAAGTTGCACAATAAAAATACACAATCATACACACTCGATGGCGCCAGAAACGGAACTAACAAACAAGAAACAATTCCTACTATTTTAAATTTATTTGTGAGTTTAGGTAGGCTAGCGGGCGCGGTGGCGGCAGCGGCGGCGCGGCTTTGATGTACTCAGTACTCCGATAATGATACCACTTTTCAATCTTAACGCTAAAGGCATAAGGGTTAAAAGTGGTCAAACGCCATCATTGTCGAGTGTTTGTAGATGGGATAAAATGTGAGTGTCGTTAGAGTTTGATTTATCATTGCAATTTTGTTAATAAGACGGTGGCGCGAGTTCAATCGTTACCGCGGCAAGTGAAAGGGCCGCCGCGCCACGTGCCACCTCGCAGCGAGAACGTACGTAGGTGTTGCAGTTCTACACACATGCGTAAAAAAGTATTGGTTTAAACCTACATACACAACGTTAGGTACAGCGTCCGCGGCGGCTTCTTTGGTCAAATTTTCTCATTCGATTTTGAACTTAACAATCAACATTTTATGGTTTAAAATCATTTACAGATATTTGAAAATTTTGCCAGTCAACCTTGAACCTAATGCTGTAGCGATAAAATTGAAAATTATTAAAGAAATTCATTTAGAGAAATTTGAAAATTTTGCCTGTCAACCTTGAACCTAATGCTGTAGCGATAAAGTTGAAACTTATTAAAGAAAGTCCCACTCCCTGGCACCGGCGCCCGCGCCTCGCAACCTAGTCTTCTGGCAGTCATCATCGTTATCATGATTGCACCGTGGTCTTCGGAGGATTAGCACTGTACTATTTTAACTACGAAGTCAATTCACGTGCTATCTACAAACATGTTGGTAGGTCTGTTAATTTGGTGTTAATTTTATGATTGACGCAAAATGCCAAGGGCAATCAATACCTAAGTGAATTGTCTTTGAGTTTGTAGCTTTCTTATTGAAGTAGTTAGTTAGTAAAAGTACTTGTGAAGGTTTTTAGGATGCAGGCACAATAAAAAAAAAGTCGTTCTTTCTCATACTTTCCGAGTATTAAATTGCTAAACATTTTCAATAGGGCGTTAATTTTTTGGTAAAATAAAGTTCATTTTATTTCAAAACCTGCTTTAAAAATGATTTAATTTGAAGTAAACTAAAAAGCATGAGTGTTTTTGGTAAGACCTGATTAAGGAAAAGATACTTAAATTGCAAACAAACTGTTTAGTTAGATCGAATGAGACATTCCTGTTTAATAAGCGCCTCTGAAAAGACAGTAAGTACGCAACAGATTACTTCCACATTTTAAAGGAATTTCAAGACTGGGTTGGGAACTTGGGAATAACTTTTTCAATTATTCTTTTGCAGGATTCAAAGATAACATAACATCACGCCTGTTATCCCCTTAGGCTTAGGTACCGAATAGTAAACCCACATTTCTTATGTTAAGTCCACATTATAACAAAAATAATTTTCAAACATTTTTACTTGAATCTGTAAAATGTTACCTGCTTATTTTAGTTTTAAAATTATTTGTTGTGTTACTTAACAACAATTCGCAAACCTAGTAACAAACTTGCGGTATCACAACAATTCGCAGACTTAACTTTAAACTTATGTGTGTAATTATCGCAGAGCAAATAACCCATCAACGTTTTTAAAAAACATCTGAAATCAAAAACTGTGCAAACAAATAAAAATGTCCTTCAATCGATCAGCTGAGTACGCGGGAAGGTACCTACCACGGCCGGCCGGCCGCTCACACTCACGCGTTGAACTCAAATGACTCTACGAGCCAGCTGATACCGCGCGCTTGTATGCGTGAGACGACCGCGGCGTTGTCAATGTGTGTGCGCTTGGATATGATGCATTGCATTTCGTAACTTCAAATGCATAATTTGTTAGGAAAACTTTAAAATTTTGATAATGTTTGTTTGGAAATAAAATTTGTGATGACGCTTAGAATTCGATAATGCAAAAAAATAGAAAAATAAATTGACACTTTGACCTTCAATATCTCCAGAACCTGTGGTTTCCCAGGTATTGTCTAGAAGTAAATAATGATCCCAATGATGGGCAGAATATGAGGTTTTCGTTTTCGTTAAGATGTCTTTTACACCGTATATAGGTAATAAGATGTACTTTAACGGCCATAATCTTGCTGAAAAATGCGTCACATTGTTATGCTATTTCACCGATATTAAATACATTTTTATCGGGAGTTCAGGGATTTATTTTAGTAAAAGTTACAGACAAAAAATAATCAAATTCCGAGAATGTTTTACTTAATCTGAAATTCACTAATTACTTAAAACGGAAAGTGCTCTGAATTGATGGCAGAAATCATTCTGAATGAGTAGGGACTTAGCCAACCATGGTTCTAGTGAACATTCGTAGGTATGTTTTTCGAATTATGAGTTATTAAGCTGAGACTTATTATGCCTGCTTCGTTGATCTAGTGGTTGCCGTGCCGACTGCTGAGCTTGAGGTTCTGGGTTCGATTCCCGGGTCGGTCAAATTGTTACTGGATTTTTCCATCAGGAATTTCTCAGTAATAGCCATGGAGCCTGAATTTTGTATAACTTATCGATAGCGTTGATATTCCTTTACAGAAAAGAATTTACCCCCTAAGAGGCTAGTTATGGGTTGAAAGTTTATATACGGAATCCGTCAGTTTTGAAGTAAGAATAATGAAATTAAATATTGACGTTTCTGAGGAAAAATAAATGAATGCTTATTTCGTCGTTTTTGGAAATTTAACCCCAAACGGGAGTAAAGGGGTGGAAACATTAGAAAAATGGTCTGATTTGCTTGAAATTTACTATTTGTGTTTCTTGATTGAATTGATAAACACGTATTTCAATGTTTTTGGAAATTCCACCCCTCAGACGACAAAAGGATTGGCAATTTTGCTTAATTTTGTTTTGAAGTGTTAGCACGTTTGTATGGACAAATACGCTAAAAGTAGTGAGTATCAACCTCAAACTCAAAGCATTTATTTCAATTAGACCATTACAGGCACTTTTGAAACTCAAAGAACAAAAAAGAAGAACGCGAAGCTACAGTCCCAGTCACAAGACAAAATAACTTGTGAAAGTACTGTAGTTGCCCATTCCAAAGCGTAGATCTCTATGGAGAAGAATGGGCAAGAAACTCCATGGACACTCTTATCACTAACATCGTATGGATCAAGGTCTAAAATAAAGTATTTTTATTTTATTTTATTAAAAAAACTTCATAAATATACTTCTAGAGACACCTGCGCGAATGGACTTTTGCGCGAACAGACATTTGCGCGACTCAATGGCTCCACGGGTGTCGTTTTCGTGGTTTTCCGGGTCGCTGATAACAAAATGAGACTTTTGTTCGACTCCATATTGGATTTTTATTTTGACCTTATTTTCTATGTGTTAAAAATGATATTTAAAATACACAATGTCTTAATATCCTCCCCTAGGATAGCCTAGGCTAGCCATAGGGCTCGCATTGATTTAAATGAGAACTGTTTCGAAAACGTCATTTACAAAGAGGTGCTAGGATAATTCATTATTAATATAGTTTTCCAGGACTTAATCGGAGTATTTTTTCATTTATAATAAATATCTGAGCTAGCTCATTTACACTTTTATCTAAATCGAAAGGCGCGGAAGGACGACCGGGGTATTTGAGCTACGGAATCGTAGCTTGGAAGACATGTATAAAATAAATTCTGGTTCAATCCATTCACGTAACTAAAAATCTAAAGAAAAAAGAAAAACGGCGTAATACTCTTTATTCTTACCAGAATTAATTCTCTGGGTTCTTAGTTTGAAAATCACAGACTTTTACACAACTTTTTATGCTATACTTCTACTTACGCGCGAGCGAAGCTTGTAACAACTATTAAGAAAGTATAAAATTTAAATGACTATTTTCGACATTATTTTGCGGGGGTAAAGCATATGTGGGTAATGGGGATGGAAACTGAGGAACTAATGGCGCTACCATAGCTGGTTCCAAGCATCGTCATTGGTTGAAAATCTGGTAATGTCATTTTATATTTCATAATAGCTCGACCTCATTGGTCAGATTGAGAACCAGCTATAGTCGTGCCATCTACAATTAGCTTTTAACGGCCTTCCCCATTGCCGAACTCCACGCGAGCGAAGGCACGATTAGGAGTTAGTTAATAACATAACATCATGCCTGTTATTCTCGTACTGGGTAGCAGGAAATAAGTTCTGTTTAATTAGATTTCTCACCAAACAAAGTCAGTACAACATGTGGTATGTTGTACTGTTGTACTATGTGTGGGATGTTGTGTCTCTAATCGTAATAAATTCAAATTCAAAATATTTATTTCAGATAAAAATCCATATAGTATTAGTAAGTAGTAGTGGTAGTAGTGTGTTAGTGGGTGTGTAGTGTGTCTATAGTCAACAAAATCGAGTAAAGTTTGACAAGAAAAGGTCCAATATTAATTAATTAAAGTCATCTTCGGTGACCCTTTATTGGTTTAATTTAACGCAACGTTTTTGTGTAGAACCTCTGTTTACGTTTCAGTAATTACGCCGCAGTTTTATTATCCTTGAATGGGTTAATGATTTTCCGTTTGTAGATAAACTGGGGACTGTTTATTAGGGAATTTGTGTACTTGATAAATTATTGGGAAACATGATTTTGGGTATGTATTAGACCCACAGAGAACGAAGTCGGCAGTGCCTAGAGACAATAATAATTTAATGATCCTATTACTTGGGACTTAAAACGTAACTGGCGAAAGCGGGTGTACCATGGAGTTTCTTGAAGGTTCTTCTCCATAGGAAAAGACCAACCCGAACCGAGCACCTTTTGTCGACGTTTTATAAGTGCCCATGTAGGCCTATTTAAAATAAAATATATTGATTTTGTACTATTACAAAAAAGGCAACGGTTTACTACAAAAATATCTACATGGTCGAAATGCATGGAAAAGCTGTTTTAAAACAAAATTACTGATGAAAAAATCAGTTTTGGGAATTCAATTCAAAAAAAGGTGTGTCTGATGATCCTTTATGACTGATATTAAAGTTGTAATTGCGGTTTCTGCCTCACATTTGCATATCCACTAAGTATACATAGGCTGAATTTGTGCTGTGTTAAATCCCTAGACACATTTTCTGTTTTATTTATGGAACTTCAACATTACTGATGAATTAAGACTGTAAGCTTCACCTCTGCTTATCCCTATGATAATGTAGCCGTGGAGCTTACCTATGCATAATTTCCTGAAAACACGAAGTTTATTTTAGTATAACTTGATGATTTCCGTCTCAAAGTTTTTACTAAAGAGAATTTGTGAGACCATTAATAAAGACTTGCAATCAATTAAAGGGGTACAGCTTTCGACGCAGCGCGCTAAACAATTTGTTGCGAACCGGAACGTTACGACAAAACTTTTTCGCCGGTTGTACGCGTCCAGTTACTGAACAAAAAATAAATTGTGCTGTGGACAAATTACGTTATATTTTTAGGTTTTAAGGCCATTTTATACATTTTTAAATTTAAATCTTCATTGAATATTATCTTACACTGTTTTATCCTTACAAGGTTAATTATTAAACTTATACTATCACTTACGAGATATCTTCCGTGATTATTGTTTATTGTTTGACGGCATGGTTGGTGCAGTGGCTGAGCGATTGGCTGCTGCGCTGCGTGTCGCGGGTTCGATCCCCGCACGGAACAAATATTTGAATGACTACAGGTAGTTGTTCCGGGTCTGGCTGTTTGTGTATGTGAGTTTAAATGTTCGTAAACGTTCCCACGATACAGGCCAAATTCGTGGGGTGGGAAAACGTTTCATTTAAAACAAAAATTGTGAGCTCCCGATATTTGGACGCTGTTGCAAGCGCCATCCATGATCTCAGGTTGACTGGAGAATGCGGGTGGATGAAAAATAAATATAATTCGAAGCAGACAAACCTGTCTACCGTCACAACAATAATCAAAAAGAGACCGCAAAGTGATGGCGTAGGTTAAATATTATCTTGTAATCTGGTTATTCGGAGATTTTATTTCATAGCTGACTTGGAAGTCTTTAAATAGACTTCGGACCCAGGTTGGTTGCAGCAAAGGAAAACCTGCTCAGAAGGAGATTCATGAATGACTCTGCCCTGCAGTGTAAATGTGGTGCTGTTCCACAAACGATGCGGCACTTAATATCGTGTCCTGCGTGTCCTGCTGTTTGTTCATTACTGTAACTGATGGACGCTACAGAGGGCGCCAAACTAGTGGCTCAGTTCTGGGCTGACACAATTTAGATTGCCATCGACACGCTAAGAAGAAGAAGAATATTCAGCGAATAATACCCGTAACAGCACTGAGCTTTTACAACTATAATACTTTTCTCCCTTTCTTTAACAAGTATCTCGCTATACCAAAACTACAAAACAATTTAAAACTTCGCAGTACGAACATAACATAGTATTTGAGAATAACTTTTTACTGCAAATAAGATGCTACAAATACTTTCAAACAAAATTACAATGCATGTCATTTGTTTATTCATAAGCACTTGAAATAAAACTTTCAGGTTAACGTTCGCGAATAAGAATGAGAGTTATGAATTCAAAGTTTAATAAAAAAACTTTTTTAGATAACTATCCCAATAACAACTCGAGTTCATGACTTTAAAATAATCGAATGGTTTCATGAAACTACTGAAATGGCGTATTTTCTTTTCAAGAAAATTACATTTTATTTTGTTTGACTTTGACTAACAAGAAACTGGACTGACAAGGTTTAACAGTCAAAACATAATCTTGTATTCAACTTTTCCATGAACTTGAGAAATAATAAATACGACGTATAAGTGGCTCAGCATTTTGCAACCTGCATTATCCCCAAGGATTAGCCAGAGGCGTACCTGATAGCGCACATCCAATGTCATAGGGAGCGAGCTTATTGCCATCAACCGGGAATAGATCCAGACTCTGTGACTGCAACACTTAGAAATCCTTGTTGGTAAAACCTAATTACACTTTGTCTGACGTAGGAATTGAACGCAAAACCAACAAGGCAGTCTAGTACTTAATTGTATATTTTGCAACATGTTACCCAAAAACTAAACTTAAACTGGTCGACCGCTCAGACGCGAACGATGAGTTAATGTCTCCTAAGTATACCTGATTCCATGGCTAGAAATCTTTGTTTGCTTTTAAATGACTCTTGTCATTATTCCTCGCCATCCTATGGACAGCCACTGTTTCATAAAGATATCTCCTCATCATCATCATTCTGCTCAATGTCAGCGCAACACGTTTTCTTCTTCCATTCTCCTATGTCAGCTATCACGTCATCATTTACTCCTTTCTCTTCTCATCTTTTTGGTCTTCCTCTCCTTCTCCACCCATCAACATTTATATACATCACTATTTTATTGACATGTGTTTAATCCCTCCTCATCACATGCCCATACTAAGACAGATAATTCCCTTTCAAGTTCTTTGTAACAGGCGCCACTTTTAATCTTCCTCTAATAACTTATTCCATACTTGATGCATTCTTGTCACTCCACATATCCATTTCAAAATTCTCATCTGCTTCATGCGATCGTTTTTCGTGCATCTTCTTCATAGCCCAGTATTTTGATCCATCCTGTACATCAGCTGCCTAGCCTTTTCCCAAACTATCTTGGGGTCGGCTTCCAGTCTGACGGGGTGCAGCTGAGTGCCAGTATTTTACATAAATCGACTGCGCTATCTGACCTCCACAACTCAGTAGCTGGGTAATGCGATAACTTTTGGTAAGACTGGATGTCACATCTTTGGCTTTTGACTACTCGTAACGACTCTCAAAGATCTAAAAACGACAGCCGGGACCAACGGTTTAACGTGCTTTCCGAGGCACGGAGAAAACTCGGTATGTAATAATGGTCACACATGCACGGACTAACCTCGGCAAGCACGGCTTAACCTTAAAGATCGACCCGTGCGGCTGTTGTTATTTAGCCACGAGCTCCTCGAGCATCCATACAGTATGACAGATCTAATCAAGGACTTATATATTTTCACCTTTAGCTCGATGGGCATCCGTTGGTCACTGGTGGACAGAAATCGCCTCTTTTTTTTTTAATACAATTAATTTCCAATAAGTAGGTACCTCTTGCCGCGAACAAAATCAACTTCCTCATAATAACTGCTTCCACTTCCAGTTCAAAAGGCCTACATCATACAAAATTAATATAAACGACAGTACAAACGTAACAGATTGCACAGTGTTGCTACATGTAAATATTTCGCCGGCGCCAATAATGTTACCATAAATCAAAATTGTATTACGAGGAGATCTTGTGAATGCGAAAGGTCACAAGTGAAATGTTAGGTTGTGGTTTTAGTTATAGGAGGTAGCGTTCTATTGAGCGGAAAGGATGCTAAATTGAAAATGTGAGTTTTTTATCGCTCAACTGATTTCGGCATCAGCAGAATATTCTATAAAATATCCTACTCTTGCCGAGAAGGATAGGTAGGCAAAAGCTGGATGTGGATAACTCTCGCTATTATTTGATTATCTAGCTGAGTTGGTAAACGTTAAACAATAAAATTGGTGATCAAAAAAACCACTCCTAACTCTTAAGCGCTGACGTTTTCTTAATAAAATATTTGATTTAAGCTTCAACATCATAAAGCTATATATAAAGCTTAAAGATCAACATCATATAAACAATTATAAAAATCTAGAAATCGTATTAAGGTTCTTGAGCATAAAGGAAAATCTCCGGTCCAACAGCGGACCGAAATCGAGAACCCTCAAGAAATGTAGACAAATAAGACCTTCCGCCACAATGCTACCCTCACAAATATCAGACGAGTAACAAATTCCCACGGATCTCTAAAAGATAACACGTCGGCTATCCGTCTCGCCCAGCCGCCCGGAAATTGGGCCCTTCGCTGGCCGGGTTTGGGGCCGACCCGTTCCGTCGTCAATGAACGGCCCCGAATAGTCACGAGCCATTCCCGAGCCTAGACGAAAGGTGACACACTTTTTTTGATTGGTTGGCTGCGCTGAGTCATTTGAAAGATTGGTTCCATTTTGGATTATGACATTTAGAATGTGTATTAGACTATTGTTATATTGATGCAATCGCGGGTAGACCCTAGATAATGGCTGCCACAGAAACGTAGAGAAAAGCACAAACAAAGAGCCCTATAGCAGTGTCTGACAAATATAGGTTCGTAATTATTATGATAATAATAGGATAATTATTGGAACTTGAACTTTATAATTTTTAACTCAAGCCACTTTTTTTGGTTTAACGTACTCGAAATCAAACTATCACTCGAGTACTATAATAGTTATAGTCAAGTACTAACAAACAAAACTAAAAACAAATGTATGAAAACAGCTGTTTTGAAGCAATGTTTGAGACATTTTTTTATGTTGGCCCTTATCGCCTTTGGAAACGCGCGGAAGAAACAAATTGCGTTCGGGTACACGTGAAGTGACATTTATAATGATTTTTATACTTCGAACAGGCCCCGACTTCTACCCGTAAGATCAAAATAAACTTTTGATCAACTTAATAATAGAAATACTGACCGAACTTTAAAGCAATCTTATGAAATGAAAAATGTATATGTATTCAACTCCAGCAAGTGTAAACCTTGCTATTTTATTTTGATTTGAACGTTCTAGATCCGCTAATCATAAAATAGCAAGGTTTATAACTTATACCTTGATACCATGTCACCACAACGCCGTTCCTTTTTTGATTGAAAAGCATCAAATATAACATAATTTTCTCTCTTTGCAGTTCACCTTCAGTTCGAAGACCTCACACTTCGCGACTACGTCCTCCACTCCATCGTAGACAACATCATCCGAGGGAACTTCACACCGACCTCCTTCACAGAGAGGCCTTGCAGAGACGAGTCCCTCCCGTACTTCCTCCCAAAGCACATGCGTTCCGAGCGCTCAAAACACATGAAAAAAACAAAAAAATACGGTGATACCTACAGGACATTTGAAGACTATAGTTTAAAAAGTGTTGATAGTCTTAGTGATGGGTATTACTTCAGACCAAAGTACCGTAGTTTTAGAGATGAGAGGTCGGTGTATAGGAGGATCGCGAAGAGTTTGAGAATGAGGAGGAGGTATCTGCCAGCGAAGGTGGTTAGTGGACCTCTGGGAGGGAGGACGGCTGTCCTGCTGCAGTGGTCGCTGAATGATGCCGTGCATCTAGATAGTGAGGGGACTAGTGTTGTTTTTAGGTAAGTGAATTTCTTTGTTTTTTTTTTGGATGGTGTAGCGAGTGAATGGAATGCTAAGGAAAAGTCGAACAAGTTCAAAAATTAAACTGTTTGTTACTGCACAAATAGTCTTGCCTGTAGCAAATATCTTGCGCGTTCTGAATACAAAATAATTCCGTTCTGCAAAGTTTATATGCGTGTTAGCGTTCCATTTGTTAATTACTCCGTATTTTTATAATTAGTGTATCAATAATAAAGTATTATTATTGTTAAAAACACCATCTACTAATGAATTGGACTCGTGTGATGTCACTCACGATTAATAGTATTAACATTTCTTCAAAGTGACACTGACACGTCATGTAACGTGTTTTTATGATGTCACACATACCCGTGTAAGCTTGACATTTGACACGCATGTCACAGCCCACGCACTTAGGGCCAAGAGTGACGTCACGTGCTAAGACTTACACCTTTAATTCAAAAGGCCTTCCCAAATCCATTTTTGAACAAATTCGACTTTTGTTGCCATCACAAGTTGAAAACACCCAGCAAATCGTATTCCTAGAATTTCTTGGCCGCAATTGGCGGATCTTTGGATAAGGTGCCTCCTCTAGCTAGCTAACTTTGTCAAACCCATAGTTGCATTCTGCTTTAATCAATGTTAACGATGTATATGTTACCGGTCAAACCCGATTTCAGGCCAAACCGGTTTACTGGTTTATCGTGTCAGGATATACTGACCCAAAAAAACATTTATAATGTGCCTAACTTGGATGTGGCACCGCTCGCTACGCTTGCTCGGCTCGCACGTTTATGTTTACAGTTCTAACCTAACCTAACCCATTTAGAGTTTGGCCTAGGACAATCTACTTTAGCCGGAAATCGGGTTTGGCCGGTAACATATATAATTAATCGTTTTCCGGTACTACAAATTTTACGGATGAAAAGTAGGCGTTTATATGTCAATTTATAAACAAACAGGGCAGAATGTAGGCAATTCGGACTTTCGTTCAGTTCATGACTCAGAATACTAGTGTTAGTCCTGCTCCCGTCCCTGTCTTGAATTTATAGTTTGAAAGATATGTGAAAGTGATAGAAATACTGCTAAGGAAATACTAAGTGAGGTTTATAGATCTCTTACTCAAGCAGTTAATCTGGGCTTTCTCTCTGACGAGTATTTGGAAGTAAGCCTTAGGCCTTTACCTATGTTTATTCCAGTTTATCCTCGGGCTCAACTACCCTGGCGTTCAGATGGCCAGATGGTCTACCATGCCGTCCTAAAACATTATTGTTTTATTCCTTTTGCAGTGTGGGAAAGAGATGGCGCTAGACATCCTGTATAGCTCCGTCTCTTTCCCACACTGGAGAAGAGAAAGAGTAAAACAATACAGCTTTAAGACGCCATGATAGGTCAGCTGGTCGCAGGATAAACTGATATACCTGGCTTCGATTCTCAGTTCGGCCAAAGTGTTGTTGGATTTTTCCTTCTTAGCAACCCGAAGTCTACAGTTCTCTTCAGTTAATGACAAATAGACTCGGGCACAATTTATTTTCTGTCAATCCTCTAGGTTGCATATCAAATGTAGAAAACATACCTAACTGGTAAGATGTATAGGCGTACTACACCTGCCTACACTTTCAATGATTACAGGCGTCATGATATAGTAACAAGGAAGTAACTTTGTCACAACAAAGTCTCGTGTTAATGCCATTCCTCATTCCTCTCCTTACCACTTTTGTATCATATTCAATTTCCTGTCGTTTCGGCTTTGTTTACCCACGAACATATTTTCCGCAAATAGTTAATACAAGAGACTAGCGCTTATATCTTTTAACAATTAAGGGCATAAATACTCGGCGTGTTTTTACGCGCCTTTACTCGCTACAAACCGAGTGAAAGCAAAGTGATGCCACTTTTTCATGGCAAAAAATGCGCCTTCAACAAGCAGACGAAAACCGAAGGCATTGAAGGGCGATGCAACTTGCTACCCAACTCGTATCAGTGACATGCTGCACCTGTCAAACAAGTCAAAGTGATTACGTACGATTTTTGTTGTGTAGTAAATTGCTTAAAGTTTATGACGAGATTCATTCTGTACTGTCAAAAGCTAGAGTTTCTTTAACGATTCTTACTTCGTTTAAATTCTTTTCAGTTGCATAAAAATGGTTGCATAAGTCATTACTTAAAGTCAACTTTACTGATGACTTCAACTTGACTATAGATACCAGGGTTTTTTCCTTTGCGTGAGTAACATACCGTTGGTGACTCGCAGCATCTTCTAAACGACTTCTTTCATTGATATTTCTGCAGTTCTCGTCGCAAGACGCGTGTTGCTCAAGCGTTTCGATAGTGACGAAGAGTTGGTTTCTTGAGGCGCAACCTCACCACCAGCATTCGCCTCTAATGACATGTAATGTATTATTCAGAGTCACTTGTTTCTGTACAAAATATCTGTGTGTGAGAGAGCACCTTTACACAGACCTTATTTTCCCAAACTCTTTTATTCCAATTTTCTCCTAAATGTGATCCCAAGAGTACACAGGGCAGACGCCACATTTTCTTACTAACCCAATTTTCTTAATACTTTGTACCCTTACGCGTGATAAGACTGACCGCACCCCTATCGGGCCGTAATCCGAAGCCCCGGAGCCCTACCATCATAATTTACAAGGATTCATCACCCTTTACGATCCTCCCTCTGCTGAGCCTTATTTCTACAAATCTTCATCCTATGAACATTTTCGTCGCTACAGGCTACAATTTTTGTTGATGACAATGATGTTATTTTATTCGTCACTGCTTAAAATTGTGACTTTTGTTATTATGGACCTTATTTATTACGTTAGCATGACAAAACATAGACAAAACGATTTTCTATCAGCATTACCGTTGGTAGAAAAGCCCATAAAGATACTCGACGAAAACAATAACCTTCTACTTGTTTTAGGCCAATTAAAATCTATGGGTAGAACTGACATAATATCTTCTGGAAAGCTTCAATACTGTTGTTTGTCGTAAAATTGAGAAGCGGTCTAATAGCGATTCCCACTTCTTCAGACCCTTAGCAGTGTCTTATTATCACTAAAATCGTTATCGTATTTTATTGATAGATTGGATATGGTTCTTGTACGTACAGTTGTGATTTCTTTCCTTTAAAACAGTCGTGTAACGATACAAAACACCACAAATAAGTTTCTCAATACATTTATTTTTCTAAATGTTCACTGACCACAGTTATAAGTAGTCGAGCAAAACAACCTTCTACAATAAGCCGCAAAGAACAAAACGATACCGCATTTTACAAAATTATCGTAGCAAATGGGTATCCAAAGTTTCCCAGCCGAGTCCAACAATCTCAGAACCGACTTTAGAATAGAAACATTTAAAATATCAGCAAACAAAATAAAAATGAATACTAACGCTCAAAACTAAACTCTATTTCTTACAGTTAAGATTTGTTTTAGTATAGCAAAATTGCATTAGTACTTTTTAAATGCTGCATCCGTACACTATGTGAGTTTCAAAACATTTTATTTGAATTGTGGCCGCGAACGGTTTCAGCCCTTTGTGGCATTACATTCATTGTTCCTTGGCCTGTTTACGATGTCGAATTAAAAAATAATGGCCGACAAACTTTCCCGCTCACTGTCCGCCATATTTGATGACATCATTCGAAAATGTAAGTTAAACATTGTGTTCTGTTGGTATATTTAGAGCGGAACTTAATCGTCGAAATTTTAGGTCGGTTATTGTTGTGAGTGACGGCATAAAAGTTTTATTAAACGTAATTTGTTTCAATTAAAAACACGTCTATTCGTTGTGATAATAACGGTAATTTTTATAAAACTTCGTCTTCGTGAAAATGCCTAAGAAAGAAAATATTCTTTCATTAATAAACATTAAGTTTACTATTCAGTTACATTTTTTTGTCGTTAAATTACGCTTCCATTTTTCTTCTTGATATTAATATGGAAAAGAATAATTAATAGGCTTTTTCCATTAATAAAAATACATTATTCTTACATCGCAACCTTTCAAACAAAAGCTGATGCTTTTAAAAGCCTTCTTTATTTGGAAATAAGCGCTTATACTTAAAATTACTTAGCGTTACATACAAAATGGTGTATACTTGGAATTCTAAATATGAAATTAATATCACATAAAATTATAGATTTTTGGTTTGTGGTATTGGATTCAATTCCTAGGTCTATTAAAAATATTTTGTTCGAGATCGCCTAAGTTATAATTAACTAGAATTACTAAAACACGATGTTTTACACAAAAAAACCTAACAGCCTAATGAGTTTCCAAGTAAATGTTATTTATAGTTAAAAAAGTTTTAACCGGTCAAAAGTAGTTTTGACTAATTAACTGTTTCGACTGTGACATATTGGCATTGAAATTTCCCGATGAAGTTAAACCTCCATTGCATGATGAGCTTGTGAACTCAATAGAATCAAGCCAAATTGGTGTAACCAACACTACAATTATTACAATAGCTACAAGGTCCTTCAAATTAGAAACTCTCGCTAACCTCCACTTACCGGCTGTGAGGAACCCTGAACCAAGAGCAGTTATTTCACACTCCTACGTCAGGCAGAACGGGTCGATGGATGACTCTTGTAGTGGAGGACCATCTGCCTTAATGATGAAGATGTGGTCTACTTACAATGTTCCTAACGGTCGATGTAAAAGGTAGTCTGATGGGTTGTTGGTACAGCTGTTGTACTTTCCATGGAATTTCTTGCCCATTCTTCTCCATAGAGATCTACGCTTTGGAATGGGCAACTACAGTAATTTCACAGTTATTATGTCTTGTGATTGGGACTGTGGCTTAATTTTTATTGTTGTTCGACAGTTCAAAAGTGCCCGTAACTGGCGTTATTGAAATAAATGATTTTGATTTGATGACTGAGAAATTACTGATGGAAAAACTAAATAACACTTTGAACAATTTAACCCCCAGAAAATCGAACTCGGGACCATTCAGCATTTATGGGGCGACCAACGGAACATCCAGGCAAATTTTTGAAATTTGCTTTGTGAATGTCGAAATTTCGGACTTCGCTTGTTTATTGTTGATTCCTTTGTTTATTGTTAATTCCTTTATTTTATTTTATACACTGTGATATTTTTTATTTTATTTTTACCTTATTTTTTATTATTTTAGGTGACATTTACCGATTTGACATGAATACTTATCTCAGTATTTGATTATTTTTTTACTTTTTATTATTTTATGTGACATTTACTGATTTTACATTTATTGACTTGACATACATATTTACTTTTTTATTATTATTATTGTGACATTTATTAATATTTGTGATTTTTTTTTAATTAATTTCGTTAATTATTATTAATTACATTTGATTATTGTGAATGTGAGGACCATGTAGGTCACATTTTATTTTTTCTTAATTTATTGATCTTCTCCCACCACTATCTGGCAGTTTGAGTACTTTAAGCGACCTACCCAAATGTCCTTTCTTTGGTATTGTTCGTCGTTTCGTTGAGCTCCTTGAGTTATAAGTCGAGCTACACGATAACTGACAAATGCTTGCACTGACTGGACAGGTCCACTCAAATCTGTGTGGTTCTTTCTTCAAAAGACCATTTCAGACACGTATCTGCATAGTCCTCATGTGAGTTTGCCAAGATTTTGTCTGGACCTTAAAAGAGACTGTGACCTCTGAGTTTGTTTCGGCTGTTTCTTCTCAGAGTAGTCAGGTACGAAACACCGGCCTCATCTAGTTTTAAAAAAATTGACGTGTGAAAGTGTTTGTAAAAACCTACTTGAAAAATAAACATCATTTATCAAATGTGGCAATGTCTATTAATCGATTTGTAAACCTGGTCATTAACAACTCCACTACCAATGTATTTACACCGTAAAACAATTCTAAATCCTGAGTCACTTTCTTATCGTCGAATATTTGTAAATTCTACGAGACCTCAACAGTATCAGTATAAAATGCCTCTGTTTCAGCGATATTAATAAGTGCCTTGAAAGCTACACAAACTGCAGCTACTCTAGGGTGTTATAAAAAATCATGTGTGTATGTAGCATAACTGTTATTTTTATGGCAATAATATCCAGATATAAAAACTTTTTGCAAAATAAACCGACTTCCAAAAAAACATTAAAATAACTTTACTTTCGGAAGTCGGTGACTTTGTTTGTTTCTTTCATTGACTGTTATGCCACCGATATCCGTAAAAAAGTTATTTTGGTGTTTTTTTGGAAGTCAGTTTTTTTCTTGCGTTTTTTTTTTATTTTAACCTTTTTAGTGGTAGTATACCACACAAAATCTCATGAATCAATTTTACATTGTAACTAGAAGTAAGTGGTCGTATTTTCGAAAAATAGTGTTACACCTAAATTAGACCCCATTTTAAATTATCTATAGAAACAGAAATTTCTAGAGTAAATTTTTAGACCTATGTATCCTGCATATGAAGTTTCACTAAAGTCGGTTCTGTGATTTCCGAAAATAAGGACTTGAAAGTTTGTTTATAATGCCGTAAGGTGTAAAACGCTTTTAAGAATCGTATCAGGTGACGTTCTGTCGTGGCTACCTACTCTTGTGGGAAAAACACGAGACTTAATACTGACATAAAGTCGCACCTTTTGGTGTTGTTGAAGACAAAAAAAAGTGTTTTTGTTCCCAGCTTCTCCGTCATATTGTTTTCATTTGTGTAACGCATCCTAATCCAAGGCATTATCTTCGTCCATAACGGGCCTGTTTGCTCGCAGCCACGGTATTATTTCCCCAGAGACAAACACACAGTTTATGGTCTTGTCACACGATCGTAAACCCTCGACATTATAATCTGCAAGTTTGCATGTTTTAACAGCTGTTTTACTTGTAATTTGTTTTGTTTTTCTTGTGTTTCATCGGCGTTTATGTTTAGCTATGGTATTGTAAAAATCTCTTAATGATTGATGATGAGCTTTTTAAAGAAAAAAAACATATCTATTTGCGTTAAACGTGAAACGAAAGTACTTCTGGGAGTATGTAATATCATGATTTTTAAATTATACACATAAACTCACATCTTTTTTCAAACTCAAAGCATTTATTTCAATTAGACCATAACAGGCTCTTACGGAGAGCAGCGGTGGCCCAGTGGTGGCAGCCCCGACTTACTAGCAGTAAGCCGTGGGCTCGAACCCAGGCAGGCGCATTATTTATTTATTTAACACTTCAAGCACATAGTACATAGGCGGACTTAAAGCCATAGGCATTTTCTACAAGTCAACCGTTGGGTGATGCAGAGACAAGCAGTGGTAGGTGTATATCTATAAAATATTATTCAAATAATACTAAAACAATCTACAAGGATATATAAATTACATTACTTTGTGTAATTTATTTCATCACCACTGCTCTCAAAACCGGTGAAGGAAAACATCGTGAGGAAACCGGCATGTACAAGAACTAAAAAATTGTGACATCTACCAATCCGCACTGGCCCGCGTGGTAGATTACAGCCCACTCCCTCTCATAGAGAGGAGGCCTGTGTCCCAGCAGTGGGAACATTATAGGCTGATGATGATGATGATGAGGCTCTTACGAATAATAAAAAAAAAAAGAACTGCGAACTACTGGACTGTGAAAACACTGTAGTTGCCCACTCCAAAACTTAGATCTCTATGGAGAAAAATGGACAAGAAACTCCATGGACACTCTTTTAAATCAAATTATTTTTACAAGATTACATCATTTATGTTAAGGTTATACCTACATAAGAGCGTTTAGATAATGCAACGCCGACCTGTAGATCCAAACCAGCTGTGGCTCTGGGTAGAGATTGGTGAAATGTAACATGAAATATTATAATATAACACATTGAATCAATTTCGGCTAGTGCATCATCATATGCCTAGCCTCAGTCATTCATGGACTGCCGGTCCGAGCTCGTAAATCTTGAGGATCGATCCACGTGGCTGTAACTATTCAGCCCCGAGCTCCTAATTTCATCTAGTAGTGGTATACACGGCGACACATCACGTATACATTTCCAGTACAACATGGCCTTTCTTACAGATTTCCTGTATGATGAGAGATCCATAAAAACTAGATTTGTCAAGCTTGATTGTTCGCCGTAATATTTCATATTACATTCCAAACAAACTATTCATTTGGGATTGAACATTGATGTTACGTGTACCAATCTGTGCTCAGCATTAGTGAGCTTTTATTGACGGCACAAACAGCTAATTTGGCAGTCCACTTAACCCAAACTCTCGAAGAATAACAGATGTAATAGTTAATGGTATTCCAAACAGACGCCATGTTTATGACCGTGTCAGAATCACTAGTAAAGTCGTAAATATCGGGTCAATCTGTTGAGCGGTATCCTGGAACATTTGATGATGTCCTGGTGTTACTAGGTACCTTTGATTGCAGTTGTAATGGTTATTATTCCATTTATTCATTAACGTATACAGGGTATAACGGAAAAGGTATATACATACTTAAGGGTGTGCCACAGACCATCAAACTGAACATGTTTCTCAACCGGACAACCATCGTAATAGCGAAAAAAATATCACCTGCCCCATAAATTGGGGTCGAATAGATATTGAAATATTGTATGGGGCAGCAGATAATTTTTTCGCTATTACGATGTTTGTCCGATGGAGAAACATGTTCAGGTTGATGGTCTGTAGCACATCTTTAAGTATGTATATACCCTTTCGGTTACACCCTGTATATTGTAAATTTTTAAATACTTTTGGAGGAGCTCGTGGCTAAATAATAACAGCCGCCCAGGTCGATCTTTAAGGCTAAGCCGTGCTTGCCGAGGTTGGTTTGTGGATGGGTGACCATAATTACATATCGAGTTTCCTCCGTGCCTCGGAAAGCACGTTAAGCCGTTGGTCCCGGCTGTCATTTGTAGATCTTTGACAGTCGTTACGAATAGTCAGAAGCTAAAAGCTGACATCCAGTATTACCAAGGGGTACCGTATTACCCAGTTACTGGGTTGTGGAGGTCAGATAGGCAGTCGCTTCATGTAAAATACTGGTACTCAGCTGCATCCGGTTAGACTGGAAGCCGACCCCAAGATAGTTTGGGAAAAAGGCTAGGCAGATGACGACATTTTTAAATGGGTCCATATTGGCTCACCTAAAGTTCTTTACCCGAAATTGTTCTTCCTAACGATTTGTAATCCGAATGATCATTCTTCCTAAAATTTTTAATCCTAAAGTTTTCATTTATACTATTTGTAGTGCTACCGACGATGTTCATAACACTCATGTTTCCGAAAATTTTAATTAATAATATCATTAATGTAAAAAAATTAAACTACCTACTGTTTTTTATCATAACTCTTTTATCCCTAAACTTAATTACCATAATATTTTCACTGATACTCAGATAGAAACATTTATCAAGTGTAATAAAAATATATGTGGGTAGAAGATGATATTTATAGTTTTAATTTGGGTGGGGATTAGGTCAGAGTGTGGTCTTGGGGGCACTATGGAAAAAATACTTAGAAAAATTTTGCGACCAATTACGAGGTAGCGCTCGCCGGCCGCTGCCGCGGCACCGCTCGCTTCGCTCGCTCGGCTCGCGCGTAGTTAGTCACAGTTCTAACCTAACCTAACCTATGGATATCTTTCCAGGTACACACCGCAAAAAATTTTTTTTGCAAAATAAAAACCGACTTCAAAAAACCCTAAACGCACTAAAAAGTCAAAAATAATACTATAACCTACCTATATTAATAAACCTAACCTAACCGACGATTAACCTATAATAAAATTTAATAATTCTTTGGAGTCGGTGCCAAGCAATATAATTTGAATTAATTAAAGAATTAATATTTAGAAACTGTAAGATGTTTTGTTTTTCTGGCCTTAGTCTGTCTATATAGTCATTCAGGTATCGTATATTGCTTGGCACCGACTCCAAAGAATTATTAAATTTTATTATAGGTTAATCGTCGGTTAGGTTAGGTTTATTAATATAGGTAGGTTATAGTATTATTTTTGACTTATTAGTGCGTTTAGGGTTTTTTGAAGTCGGTTTTTTTTTTTGCAAAAAAAATTTTTATTTGTTAATTTTTAGTGACATGTTTTAAATCTAATAATAAAATATGGGTAGGCCTAGTAAAGATGCTTCTCGTATGAGAAAACGGCGTCGAACTGAAACTGAGAAAAAGGAAAAAGGACAACGATTAAAAGAAATTAGGGAAAAAAATTATCAACGCATTTTGAATTAGAACCCTGATCATCGCGAAAACAGACTGTCAAAGCAGAGGACCTACATGTTACGTAGGTTGAATAAGGAAAGTCAAGTCTGTGGTACACCTGGAAAATGCATACCGTTACAATTCCAACAAGCCAACAAGTCAACAAGAGTTACGGTGCCTGTCTCTTGGCTTCATCATCAGATCTGATGGTAGAATGGTTCTCATTGAACGCAAATATTTCACTTGTTGTAAAAAATACTAAAATCGCTGTACGTTTTCCTGTGAGTTCCCTCGATTTCGCCAAGATTCCATCATCAGATCCCGACTTGGTGACTATGGGACCAAATGGAAAGCATAGGCTTTGAAATAAAAAAAATATTTTCCAAATCGGTTCGTACATGACTGAGTTATGCGCGAACAAAAAACGCAATTCAGAGTAAACGAAAAGTTCGAATATTTAGATTTTTGTTGATTTTTTCAAAACCGCTTGTTTGATTTCGATAAAATTTTCATGGGACCATTTGGAAAGTATACGCTTTCCAACAAAAAAAGAATTTTTCAAATCGGTTGGTAAGCGGCAGAGTTATGCGCGAACAAACATAAAAAAAAAATACAAACATCCGAATTGAGAACCTCCTCCTTTTTTAGAAGTCGGTTAATAAATAAAAAAAGCAAAAGTTACGCAAAATCAATGTATATAATACTGATTATGATGAATAAAAAGAAATCTAAAGTAAAAAGATATGACTTTCAATAATAGTGTAACAGATGGTTATGTTGAGAAAATTTATAGGAAAACAAATAAAAGTATAATAGATGTTTATTGCTACTGACATTATGAAGTTGAATGCTTCGGAATTATGAACATTAGAGACAGAGTAGTTAGGAATTGCGATTGTTAGGATGAAAAATGTTAGGATGAACATTTTCGGATTTCCAATTATCGGAGTTGAAAATTTAGGTGAACTTTGGCGCACCCTTTATAAATATTTAACAAAATGATATAAAAAAAAAAACATTTCAAAATATAAAAATAGTAGCACACCGGTATCGGAAAAAAAAAACATTTTCGTTTCTTTCCATTGTTTGCTACGCAAGTGCTACACTTGCGACACAATTATTCATCATCATCTGCCTAGCCTTTTCCCAACTATGTTGCTGTCAGCTTCCAGTCTTACCAGATGCAGCTGAATACCAGTATTTTACATGGAGTGACTGCTTATCTGACCTCCATAACGCAATTAGTACTGGCTAATGCGGATAACCTCTTGGTAAGACTAGTTGTCTTGTGAAATATAAAATTATAACACAGAATAGGTGGCGCTTGTTTTACGATTTTCAGTCGGGTTTTTTAGTTTTCATAATTACTTTGATTTTCAAAAAACATTGAGCTACAGTAAGCCGACAGAGGGGTATATCCTTACCTATATTTAAATGTCTTGCGCTATAAATAATTATTTCTGTGCCAGAAGACCTTTACATTGTGTGTACAAAAAGAGATCAAACGATAATGTGATCACTTTGCTTACGAGCTTATACATCTGCCATCGAAAGTCCTTGATCCCTCCTTGTAACAAGATAAGCCAGAATCAAATCACTGGAATCTACCTAAGTATACCGGCAGACCCTCGTCCTCGTATAAGCCACGAGTGAGAGCAAAGGTCGCAAATATATGCATAATTGATGACAAATTCCAAATTCCCAGGCGCTCTAATAACCCAGTTCATGTAGTTGGTTCTCAGAACTAGTGTCGAGGAGAGACAATGCTCCGTTTTAAATACAAGGATGTACCTAGTCATATGAGAGTATATTCGTCGCTCTGTTGTAATAAAAGTAGAAACAAAAGCTACTGATTCAGATCCATCCACCACCAGTGGTAGTAGAAGAGAAAATAGTTTCAACTGCCACCACTCGTGGCTGACCAGTTGTGGCATACGGGAATAAACCTTTTTTGCTGTAGATCAATTACTTTTTACTATTATACGTTCAAGAAGAATTCATTTTTATAGATAAGAAACCATATGAGTATGGTACAGGTTTCTATTTAACCGACTAGCATAGGTAAATAAGAAAGGAAAGGTTTGAAAAGCAGGCAATTAAGTCCTTATTTTTGGCACACAAACACAGACGAACAAGCAGATTACGTAAGCGAATAAGCATTCTATTTCCAACACACACAAAATGGAACGTCAATCTTTCCGGCTATAGCCTAACGAACACAAAATGTATTGTATGCATAACCAGATACCAGATCAAAAGTCAGTGAAAAAATCCCAACAAAAAATAACATCATCAAAATAATCTAAAAACCTCTTCCCTTAACAATGTAGCTGACTGTAACCAGTACATCAATAACAGGCCCCAATGCGTCATTTACCATTCAAAGTACACCAGACATAGTTTAAAACGGGCTGACGAAGATAAATGATCGTTTTTCGGGAGCCAACGTGACACACCACCGCTGCGGTCGGCAGACTGGGTAGTAATAAAGGTTTATTTGTCACAGCTGGCTAAATGGACAGTGCTGGTGCCTATATTGTATTGTATAAGAAAGGTTGAAAGGTATCACCACAATACCAATATTTTGTTTTTTGACTTTCAAAAGTGCCTGTAATGGTCTATTTGAAATAAATGCTTTGAGTTGAGTTTGAGTTTACCACATGTTTGTGGGTTTTAAGGTCTTTTGTGGTTTTGAAGTTCAAAATGTGCTGATTTTCAAGCTAATTTGGGTAAAGAGAAGGTTATTGTTTCTATTACTCTTAACCTGTGTCATCTTAAAGCTGGGCCTCTCAGCATGGCTTCAAAATCCTTCAGTCCAGGGCCAATGTAGACCGTACTGGTCGTTGGTTCTGTCCAGCTCTTCCCGCCATCTCCTGCGAGGTCTACTGTGTCACTTTTTGGGTGTGTCAGGGCTTCACAGCGTGGTTATTTTGGCCTGCAGATCGTTAAGAAGAAGGTTAAAGCCACTTTAAATCTTTTCTTTTTTTCAGTAAAACTGCTTTTTGTGCTATCTCACGGGTTATGTAAATTGTTCAGAAAGTGTTAGGGACCTTATGCACTACATGGCCAAGACCACGACTATTGGCCGCAGTAGGAACTTTTGGTCTTAATCAGGATAAAAGTTTGGACGCACGACCTGGGGTCCGACCAGTTTTGTTCAAGACTGCGGCCAGTCTTACGCAAGGTCTCTTATTGGGGAACTCTGTCCGCAAAACACCGAATGCGATTTTTAACCGATTTCATAAATAGAAGGTGGTTATTTATTCGACCAGCACCTTTTTTTTCATGTATGTACACCTATTTCTCCTTGATTACTGGACTGATTTAGATGATTCTTTTTTCATTTGGTAGAGAAAGCTTGCGCGGTGGTCCCATATGAATTTTATTATCTTTGCTTAGGTATGTACTTTTTGAGTTATCCTCTTTATTTTACATTGTGTCCTTTGTCGTATGATTGTATGGACGATATGCTGGTGTGTCTAGTTATAATGTAAAAATGATACTTGACTAGAATTTATGTGAGATACCACAACTGAAAAGAGTGAAATAAAACTTTTTACAAAATAAATAACCAACCTCTTCTTCTTTCTTCGATAAGCTTTTTTTATACCAGGGTAAGGTTTTTTAAAAACGTTTGCAAAAAGCTAAAAGTCACGTCAAATACAACGTCAAACATCAACGTCTGCTTAACCAAACTTTGATTATAAGTTAACATAAAGCCACGTTTCTATAAAAACCTCATGGTGAATGTTGGGAGGAGGAGCCCTACCCGTCAATAACTGTCGGGCAGTTGCTCACCAGAAAACACCCGTCTGATCTGAGGATTTTCCTCCCCAACAGAGTTTGAGGAACTGTATACCCTATTTCTCACACTTCAAAATAACTTTAGACATAAAACAATTAATCTAAGCTTAAACCTAACAAAAAACCTAAAATGTAATAATTTCGTTGCGCTAAGTTTTAAAAACAACATTTTCGCTCAATCTACTAACAAACGAGATTACAGCAGACTATTTAACATAACATTTTTGTACGAGCTCGCAGGATTCACTCAGCTAATCCGATTTAGTTTCGTCGCCACACCGCTCGCTGTGGCTGCTGTACTTCGGTGCTTTTTGCTAGAAATCTGCAACAAAAATCCACTTATCTAACATTTGAGGTTGGGGGAAGTTAAAGAGAATTGGATTTATTGGTAAAACAAGATAGACCTACAGAGTATTCTTTATTGTGATGTTGTAATTGTAATAGTGCCGTAAAGAATAGCACCATCCCATATCTTCCCGTGGGTGTCGTAAGAGGCGACTAAGGGACTTGCCAGAGAATGGGCAGCAGCGTTGTCTGTGCTTTTGTAACAACTGTACTGCGATCGCCAACCCGCCTGCCAAGCGTGGCGATTATGACAAAACCCCCTTATGTCAATATGGCGACACTTGGGGGAGGCCTATGTCCAGCAGTGGACGTCTTTCGGCTGAAATGATCGAATCGTAATTGCTTTGCCGCTTTGGCCAACAATTCTCAGTGCTTAAATTACAACTTCTGAACAGTTGGAAGTAGGTATATGTATTACTATAATTATTGGGGAAGAAAATCCTGCAGTAGAGACCACGGACGGGACGGAGGAATGTGGGAAGACAAAAGACTAGTTGGACAGACGATCTCATTAAAGTGGTCGGAAGAAACTGGATAGCCATAACACGACCACCAAAAGCGGAGAGATTTAGAAGAGACCTACACTCACCTTTGGGTGACCAACGGTTGAAGAAGAGAGAGAGAGCGGTATTTATTACTGTCGTACCAATATCTTTGGGCCCTAGTCGGGTGGCAATCATCGTTGTCATTTTGTCTAGCCTCTCTAATACTCACATTTTCATCTGCCTAACCTTTTCCCAAATATTTTGGGGTTGGCTTCTAGTCTTACCAGCAGCAGCTGAATACGAGTATTTTACATAAAGCGACGGCCTAAGTGACCTCCACAACCCTGTTAGTACTGGCAAACACGATACTCCTTGCTAAGACTAGTTGTCAGCCTGTAACGAATGTCAAAGATCTACAAATGACAGCCGATACCAACAATTTAACGTGTTTTCTGAGGCATGAAGGAAACAAGGTGTGTAATGCATGGTCACCCATCCACAGGCCGACCTTGGCAAGGGCTGCTAAACCTTGAAGATCGACCAGTGCGGTTTTTATTTAGCTATGAGCTCTCTGATGGTCACATCTCTTCGAATATTTCTTTCTAAGATATCTTCTCGCTTTCTTTAACCGTTTTCACCATTTACTTTATATTATAATACGTCTTTCATAATTCACACAGCAAAGGAGTGGAACTCTCTGCCATCTCTGGCTTCTTTTGGATAAGCTCGTACCATCGTCGACTTGCTCTGTATTGTGTCGGACGTAAAGAATAGCACCATGCCATATCTTCCCGTGGGTGTCGTAAGAAGCGACTAAGGGACTTGCCAGAGAATGGGCAGCAGCGTTCTCTGAACTTTTGTGACAACGGTACTACGATCGCCAAGCCGCCTGCCGAGCGTGGCGATTATGGCAAAACCCCCCATGTTATCTCAATGTGGAGAAACTTGGGGGAGGTCTATGTCCAGCAGTGGACGACTTTCGGCTGAAATGATGATGATGATGATCGTCGACTTTAATTCTGTCATGTCTGACCTAGACTAGAGTCAAAAGCAAAACCATCGCAAAAAAAAAATATACAAATCGTCGTATAAACGCCACAGCAGTGTGTCACGCCACCATAGATTAATGCCGACGTAATTACTGGCGACCAACCCACAAGCGAACAATATTTAATTGTGAACACCGGGGATCGGTGATCGCTCACTCAAACCCACACGTTTTGATTCGAGATTCGCTAGGAATGAAAAACCTTCAGGAGCCTTCATTTTATTATTGGTGTGTGCTGGCTGATGCTGCAGCAAAGAATCCTTTAAATTAAATTAATGTCACATGACATTAATTTAATGTAACGGATTCTTTGCTTATATAAACTTGAACACTATTGTTTAGAATCTGGTTCTTCAAACCTAACAGACAGATGTGTTGCTGGGGAATTTGTTCCGCCACTTCTTCTTCCCAGCTAAAACACTAGGAAGTGGCGACGGGCGGGCGTTTTGGGGGACTGTCTCTTGTAATTTTGACGTTCAAAAAGTGCTGATTATCAGCCAATTTAAATAAATGATTTTGGTTTTTTTTCAGGTTTTTTTTAAATACCAGGTACTAATTTACACCTTGTGTAACATGTTGAAAATGCTTGCAAAACCGGATGCTTAAAGGATTAACGTGGTTTATTATTTTCAGAAAGGGAATAATTATGACCATTGATTGGGCTACTTTTGAAAGGGTTATTCTCTTCTTCTTCGTGGTTCCCTCACTACTAAGGATCGTGACCACATATAACACGTTTCCAAGCCATGCGGTCTCCTACAGTTTGAACCGCTCGGTAAAGCCTGCCTCTAACAGTCTTCTCTCTTCTTTTTCTTCTTTCTATTGTTTATGTTTCTTTTTTTGTACCTACTGTGGAAATTTTTCGACACAAATGTATTTTTGTTATGAAATAAATAACTTGAAATTGAACTAATTATACTTGCTCTATATAAATTAAATAATAATATTGAAGTTTGAATAGATCACTAATTGTCTCAAACCCACTCACACAAACACAAACGGGAACATCCTTCACATGCTTTCGTACGGGTAATTACATAGACTTTGTTTAGGTAAAATTTTATTTAAGTTAAAGGCAAGTTGGGAGCTACATTGAAAAATAGTTTAATATTATTAGATCAGTGAAAATAATAAAGTTGCTTTTAGTACGAGAAATACGTGTGATTACAATTTCATTGCGGGTAGAAATCAACAAATTATTAGTTGTTATTCCATGAATAACGTTATTTAAAGAAAGAACTGTAGTTATTTATTTCTTGGTACGCACGGTGACCTTAATGAGCTCAAACCCGAAGCTGTCAATCTATACAAAGAGAGGTCATGTTTTATGACGGCACGGTTGGCGCAGTGGTTGAGCGATCGACTGCTGCGCTGCGTGTCGCGGGTTCGATCCCCGCACAGAAAAAATATTTGTATGGCCTACAGATAGTTGTTCCGGGTCTGGCTGTTTGTGTATGTGAGTTTAAATGTTTGTAAAACCCACCCACGATATAGGAGAAATTCCTAGTTTGGGGCAAAGTTTCTAAAAACAAAATAAAATAAAATTTGGAAACGTATAGCTGTTGTCGCCGTTTAAAATGGTAGACCATTTCACCACCGAGGTACAAAATACGTATAATTTTATATGTACCTATTCCATTTAGGTGCATTGATTCATTTTTGATTCATTGGTTCATTGATTCATTAATATTTACAAACCGCGATCTCACGCATGAGGCACTGTCAAAGGTTAAATCACATCAGGAGTTTACATATTCGACACGATTATTACATTTGGCTGCGGAAGGGGGTACATTCAAAGAGAAACCCACCCTTTTCAAGCAAATGTTTTGTGTAACATCTTTGACAAAGATCGAAGAGATTGTTTTAAATGTTTTTTTTTGTTATTATGATCCGGTTATTTATTTGTGTTTGTATAGGGTGCATCCACACCAAAATTACTTTTTGTGGAATAACATATTTTACGCGGCGTTTGCTATAAGTTTTAGTTATCTCATGGCCCGGACTCCATTAAAGCTAAGAGGAGGGGAGCCGACAGGAGATGTGCAGGAATCAGCCAATCACATTCGTTAAAGTCTACATTGTCTCGTCTCTCCTGTGATTGGTCGAATCATGCACGTCTTCTCTCCGCTCCACTCTTCTCCGTTTTGATGGAATTCGGGCCAATACTTGCAAACGTTGCTCCACCTGCAAGTATAATGGATGCACCTGTAAGTGGAACCCAGCTTGAACTCATTAGTGTTTCATGAAGTGTACACTGCAACCTATATTGGGTATTGGGTGTAAAAATACCCCTAACGAACTCGAAAGGCACTTGTTGCGAGATTTTTTTGTTCTAGACCATACCTGGAAACCTTCGATCAATAATAGAACTAGATTAAGGATCAGGAACAAAAATGAATCGCTAAAGTGTCCACGTTTGCACACACGTAAACATCTATATTTCATAGAAAAAAGTTAAATAATATTAACAACTTCAGTTTATTACAGACCTTAACACTCTCACATAAAGTTTAATAACAATTGCAAAAGATATTTATTTAAGTCCTTTCATCGGAGAAAGCTAAAAGGCAATAAATTTAAAGTGTCGCTAGAAAATAAAAAGTCATGAGTACAAAAATATTTATTCTAAAATGTGTAATGTAATAATAAATAAATCTTAAAATCTAAGTGACAAGGTTAAAAACATTACGTTGACAATTTCGTGCTTACACTTATTTAGAACTAGACGTACTTCTTGGTATTACATTTCAATGCTCAGAACACAGTAAGTATTGAAAGACGTAGAGTTGCAGAATATAATTTTTTTAGGCCAAGGCTCGTTTTGTATGGTGGCAAATATTTTTTTTAAAGTAGAAGACTAAGTACTATAGTACTATTTTTAACCGACTTTAAAAAAGGAGGTTGTCCATTCGACTGTATTTTGTTTGTTTGTCCTCCTATTTCTCCACCAATAATTGTAAACCGATGTTTAAAATTCTTTTTTTTATTCGAAAGCATATACTCTTGTGGTGGTCCCGTTGTCACCAAGTCCTAGAGAAATCGAGGCAACCCTCAAATTATATAGGTGCATAGTTTTTCATGATCTAACGAGGCTCGTCACGTATTCCTTTGGTATCATCAGAACTTAAACTTGTTGAACCTGTAAAGAACCATGCGCGGTATATTGAAAACAGTTTTAAAGTATTTCATGCAAATACCTACAGGTATAGTTTTCTTCCGATTAAGATTTTTGTATTTATGCGTGTATTTTTGCGTGTTTCTAGTTATGTCCAAACTATCGAAAATAAATTGAACATATTCTCGAATGTTTATAAGGTTTATGTATTCTGCACATCGAAATGGTTCGCTAAAAAATCTACAAACAAAAATAATATATAAAATAACAACACTACTCCATGTATTGCCGGTTCCAAAACAGTCGATGTTTGTAACAATAGTTGGTGCGTTGTTGCAAACATTGGCCAAACATAAAAATATTTGCTTATTTAATTATTTTTACTAATTGTCCTGTTTTTATTTCACGAAAAAACACTTAATTAATATATACTTACCGAAACAAAAAAAATCTTTCCAAAATCGTGGTGTTACGGTGGGTTTTTTCACAGTTTTAAAACGTGCACTAAGGCATCTCGACGTCTTAACGTTGTCTATGCTTGGACAATACTAATTTGAAATAAGACCACAAAATTATTTGTGGTCTTATTTTTCGTGCCGTTTTTGAAGCGCTCATCGGGAATCTAGTACTATTATTGATCGAAGCTGGAAACCTTCTTGTTACAGAGATATTGGGAGCAAAAAAAAAAAATTGTGTTTTATTATTGGCAAAAACCCATATACAACAATTAAAGACAATTAAAATAGTAAATAAAATCATATTAGTATCATTAAAAAATCACCAATCAAGATCCAGCAAGTGTCGAAAATTTGCGGAAATTTGCGGCATAAACGGCTGTATCTTTTGATTGCGTTGGCTTAGAAGTTTAGAAGCTCCACGCGTTCCTGAGAAAAAGGTTCTTGACAGACAGACGGAGGACAACAAAGTGATCCTATAAAGGCCCGGCACATGCATCTTTTACCTGCGGCACGCGCGGCTTTTGGTTGCCGGCGGCAGTTTGCTTGCGGCATCGATACGGAGTAGTAGTGTTGTTGCAACTGCATCTGCAGGCCGCCGGTAAAGCTGGCGGCAAATTCAGCGGCAAGGCGTTCTGAAAGCCAGCGGCATAAGCCGGCGGCATGTGTGGATACGTCTTAAGGGTTCTGTTTTTTCTTTTTGAAGTACGGAACCCTAAAAATATAAAAGTGCTATTCCATACTTATCTATATAAGTCTGGAATAGCACATAGGATACTTATTATCCTATCGTACTACGATCCCATGGGACAAAAACCGAACAAAACGCGGGCAAAGCCGCGGACCTAATCTAGTAGTTACATAATTACAGCACTTCCCTGTTCGTGTTTCAAGCACCTACAGCAAAACAATAATTAAACTTAATAGGCCACGGCCAACTTCAGCTTCTTCTTCTTTGACGGCACGGTTGGCGCAGTGGTTGAGCGATCGACTGCTGCGTTGCGCGTCGCGGGTTCGATCCCCGCAAGGAGCAATATTTGTATGGCCTACAGATAGTTGTTCCGGTTCTGGCTGTTTGTGTATTTGAGATTAAATGTCTGTAAACGCACCCACGATACAGGAGAAATTCCTAGTGTGGGTACGTTTAAAATAAAATAAAAATAGTTACCCTGTATATCAGGCGTATTTAATAATCTTGTAGGTAACTACACAGTTTCCCCGATCAAGAAATAGTTACGTAGATTAATGATCCCATAACATAATAGGTTTTTACTTGGGCTCTCTCGGCCTTTGTTTTTGCATGTTTTCGCTTGGAAAGTTATATTTTATGTGATAATGATGATAAACAGATGCCAAGTGTTTTTGCTTTGTCCTTGATCAACTAACTTCTATTTGGTTCAGGTTTCAGCCTCGAAACTTCTGTAGACTTTTGGATTTATTTTCTATACAATTACTATACAATAAGATAATAAACAAGAAATTTTTGTACGTATACAATCCAGAGGATGACGAAAACGACAGATTTACGTGATATGATACTTAAATTATAAGTATAAAAAATCATAAGTACTAAAATCACTTAAACACTTCACAATCACTTTAATTACTTAAATTTTTTGCTGTGACGCTACATTCAGATTTCCTTAAATTATTTTCATGGAAACTCTTCAGACAACCAACTTCCGAATATCAAACAAAATTAGAAAGTATGAAACCATTCTTGGAAGCCTTCAATTTTGAACAACATAAACATATTACAGCGAACTGCTTATGATGCGACCATCAATAACTTTGGACTAAAACACATTAATCATCAAGTTTTCATGAATTTTCGACAGTTTGTTAAGCTGTTAATCTGCATCCTAGCCATATTTATGTACTGTCGACTTCGCAATTCCTTTACGAGTACCACCGTACGGTTTAGTGGTACGAACTTCATAAAAATACAAGGGTTACTGGTGTAAACGACAGTTAAATATAAACTAAATAAATACTAACACTAGTATTCTTAGTCATGAACTGAACTAAGTCGGACTTAACCACGCCTACATTTCACCCGGTTTGTTTATAAATTGGCATAATAAACGCCTACTTTTCATATGTGAAATTTGAAGTACCGGAAAATTATATAAACTAATATTATAAAGAGGAAAGATTTGATTGTTTGTTTGCATTGAATAGGCTCCGAAACTACTGGTGCGATTTGAAAAATTCTTTCAGTGTTAGATAGCCCATTTATCGAGGAAAGCTATAGGCTATATAACATCACGCTACAATCAATAGGAGTGGAGCAGCAATGAAAAATGTTGCGAAAACGGGAAAAATGAGACGCAAACGAAGTTGCGCCGAACAGCTAGTTAATTATATATACATCTTTAACATTGATTCAAATGACATATGATATCTTTAGCATTGATTGAAGCAGAATGCAACTATGGGTTTGACAAATATAGCTAGCTAGAGGAGGTACCTTATTCGAAGATCCGCGAATTGCAGGCAAAAAAATCTAGGAATACGATTTGGAGGGTGTTTACAACTGTTGTCATGGCAACAAGGGTCGTCTTAGTTCAAAAATGGATTTGGGAAAGGTTTAAAAAAATGGGTGTTAGTAACTAAATAGACCCAATGAAGTTTCTTTTTACAGAGAATTTTTCTTAGAAGAAATTACGGGGTCATTTAACTATCCGTGTTTTGATATGCTTAATTTTAAATCACATCGGGGAACAGAACGGGAATGTTATAGAACGCGTCAGCATCGACGATACGCTCGGCAGAACGCTCTGTTACTCGCTTTATCAAATTATGGTTCTGAGCGACAGCAAAGGATAAGAGCACGGAAAAATGCGATTCCGTGATGATGGATGAGGTTCGAACCTTAGAAAATTACTGTCACATATGTATGAGTGGCGACAAGAAAGTACATTCTCCATAGCCAAACTTTTTGGCGTAAACCCTGTCGTCGTTATTATTGTGGTAGATATATGTCCATTGTAAAAAATGATAAAACTGATTCACTATCATCCCACGTAGGTACAGAACCTAAAAAAGCTAAACTACTCTTACCAAACAAAAAACCCTAAATTTTTCAACAAAAGTATCGGAGCTCAAGCTTCTTAGCCTTTATCACGACTACTACTAAAACCAATAAAAAGGAGCTGAACAGACCCGCACATTAATCACTAACTTCACAAGAAACTGGCAACTAATATCGAGTACCATTGGAAAGTTAAAAAGTATTTATTTACGTTCCTTTTAATATTGTAAAAGTTTTAATAAAGTAGGTCGAACCTATATTGGTTAAAGTACGACGAACTGCTTAGTAATTCCTTTTAGGCTTAGAGACGTGATAGAAAAAACAGTGTGATCATGTCTTGTTTCAGAGTATATAATAGTAAGTTCCGTGTTCCTCAAGAACAATAGACTAACCTCTGCTCTCTGGACTTCATAAAACATCCGTGTGTTTTCAAAATTCCAATCTTTCTAAACATACCATCATCTTCTGCCTAGCCTTGTCCCAAATATGTTGGGGTGGGGTCAGCTTCCAGTCTTACCGGATGCAGCTGACTACCAGTATTTTACATGGAACGGCTGCCTGTTTGACCTCCACAACCCAGTTAGTACTGGGAAATACGATACTCCTTGGTAAGACTGTTTGTCAGACTTTCGGGTCACTGACTAGCTGTAATGACTGTTTAAGATCTACAAATTACAATGGCAAATGGGCAACAGCATTCTGTGTGCTTTTGTAACAACCGTACTGCGATCGCCAACCTGCCTGCCAAGCGTGGCGATTATGGCAAATCCCCCCAAAATGTCAATGTGGCGACACTTGGGGGAGGCCTATGTCCAGCAGTGGACGTCTTTTGGGCTGAAATGATGATGATGATGATGATGGTCTTCGCTCTGTTAAATTAACAAGTTACAACATTCCTTTAAAAAGCCGTTATTTCCTAGGAAATTACATTCAATTGAACGATTATTCTATGCATGGACTACAAAAGCTGAATTAATTGTTTAAACTTTTTTTTTCTCTTTTTTTTTCAGTTGATTTTCTAACTGCCCTGAATATCTCTAGTTTTACCTTATTCAAATTTGTTATATATGTCGCAGTCTGATTATTTTATTCCGTTTAGACTTTCACCATGTGGGCAGAACATGGGTTTCGTGCAATGAAAACACACACACACTGTACACTGCTTTTATCGAACTAACAAATTACTTGAAATTACAATCCAACACAATAACACTAGGCACCATGAATCGGGTTACAGTTTCGGGACGTCTTGACTCCGCGGTGGTCAGACTCAAACTGTCCGCCTCGCTGGGAGCTCGAAACATCACGACTCTGTAGTAAGCGCGCTTAGGTGTGGGTAGACTGGTAAGTAGGTCGCTTGACCTTTGGCGCGCTTTCGATCCATAGTCAGTCTTGTATCCGTAATAATGACTCAGACTCCGACACGGCCATCCTGCTAGCACACGTCCTCGTGTGATGGGTACCCTGCAAACAAATACTCCACGACAGAAATTTGTTCCACTCGGTCACTCCTGACCAAACTATAAACTATAAAATATCAACGGGGTGGTGGAAATAAGAACATTGTAGAACTAGCCGTTTTGTTTTAACCGAACCGATTGGAAATAATCGAAAATACAATAATGATAACCCTGGGCCATGTACCATAGTCGTTAACCTTTAAAACTCTACTGCAAAAAAAAACTACAATGCTTATAGAAACCGTCGTGTAAAGCCACTAACGCCACGGCTCTCTAGCCGACCAGCAATCGCATTGCTCTCACACATCGAGCGCATGGATCAAAACTAAAATTAGATCAAATAAACAATAAGGTCAATTAAAATGCAAGAGCAACCAAGTACCTCTTCACCCATCTAATCACCACATAAAGCAGGAATCTCATCCGTGGCCTATGGGCAACACTCAGGCCCTCCAACAAACCTCTGTTTGTTTTACTACGTTCCTCAAGAACGCCGAGTCCCACATGCATGACTCTATGGTCTCTACAAGACCCGACCTCCGCCAGAGCCACCCGCGCACCGCGCATCCACGGACTACTATAAGCAGACACCGACTTCTAACGGACTACGGCTACGAAATGGCTACTGGTACGGTCTGACCATCCGAACCAAGATTCCAAACTATCTCTCAACTCTAAATCATTTTACTTCAAACGGTACTTGGCCCTCGGGCATTCTCCTTAACCCATCATGTGCATACTTGTAAGTACGCTTAGAACTTAATGATCTCAATGTGTAGCGATCCCCCTCTAGCACTTCGACTGGTACGTGACCCCTGGTATCTTCCTTAGCCTACCGCGTGCGTATCTGTAGGTACGCTTAGAATTTAAAGCTTTCCGTGTTAAGGATAACCGTCTAAAACCTCAATCACTCTAAATAGACCTTTAATCTTTAACAACCCAAAATCACCAATCGCAAAACTTTTAAATTTCGCCATCGTTTCGTCAACTCGGCACACTTGTCATTTTAAGCTAAGCTAACCCGTCACGTCTATACAAACCGTGTACCACCGGCTCGACACCTTAGGTACCGGATGTAATTCGGCTTGAACTTTACCGGAGTGAGACTTCGCTACTTAGCACGTAAGGCAGCTATTTACGAATTTTCAAACATACTGAGACTTTCCCAGGAACTAATTATAATCAAAAAGCTTTTCAGTAGTCTTTTCAGCACCAAGGTGAACGATAAGAGTCACGGAAATTACTGTTTACCGACCATCGGCGAACACGAGCTAAACAGGATAGGCATTTAGACCTATCATTGAGTTGAAGATGACGGTGAAAGACGCCTGAACTTAGCACTTAAGTCTTTGCTACTCATTGCCAGTTACATTCGTTGCCATAACAGTTAAAAACCGATTGAAACTTGTTACCACTATTATGCCTCACCGACCGTACACAAAAGATTTTCGTTAACGAAAACTCCCTTGCCGTCATATTTGCAACAAAACCCCGATTTAAAATCTCGCCACCTAACATGACGTCACTTTGTAAATAATTATCAAGCAAACATTGCAACAAAGTTTCGATAGGGTAATCGTTAATCACTACACATCATAAAATCTGTTCTGTACTGAATACTCGTGTCTGTACTATACCAGTCTTAGCAACAACGTTACTAATAAGTTTGCCATTAAATTTCGATAGAAAACTTTCTTTCACCGACGAGTATTTAGAATCAGAATAATAAGTAAACCGTAACAACTCACCCCTTTGTTGTTACGTGCCCGCGATGTTGCTTGTACGACGCAGACATCGACGCGCCGCTTGTTTGGCGCCCCGCCGCCGTCGGCAGGCCCGCTGTACACTGCCACTGCATGCTGTCACCGACGCACGTACGCCGGACGGCTACGTGAACCGGCATGAAACTTCATGCACAGCAAGGGCTTTGCGGCCCTTTGTCGCTTGCCCGATGCCCGTAGCAGCCGGCACAGGCAGCGGCTTCTTCGTGCGACAATCCGCTTCGTTTAGTCCTGGTTTCTCCCTGGTCCGCAAGCATGGCACTTGATTTGCGGTAGCGATGAACACTTGTGACGTTTTTCTTGCCCCCGTCATGGTCAGTGCGCATTATCTTTAGGGGTTCTCCTTTGGTTTGTCACTACTCAGGTTAATGAGGGTAGTCGTAAAAGTTACGGTGCACACGAATCTGGCCTTGAACAATTATTTAAACTGGTACCACGTCAAACCTGGATAGGTTCTCAGTGTTTCGCAAACATTTGTGTTCAAGGTACATCTAGAAATTCGGTAGTACATTTTGGAGGTACACCGTAGATGGGAAATCACCTTCGTTTTCCGAGGCACATCAACTAATGACCACAGTACACCAGTGTGCTGCGGCACACTATGTTACAGCACTGTTACACTATGTTACACTGTGTTACACTATGTTACACTGTGTTACACTATGTTACACTGTGTTACACTATGTTACACTGTGTTACACTATGTTACACCGTGTTACACTATGTTACACTATGTAGATGCGGAGCCCTTCAACGTCTTGCTTAACGTCCAAATAAGCTGGATACCTTAAACTGCACTCAGCACGAAAAAAATAAAAAGTCACTTCATTCAAATTAGGCTGATAATCAGCACTTTTTGAACGTCAAAATTACAAAAAAAAGACAGTCCCCCAAAACGCCCGCCCTTCGCCACTTCCTAAGTGTTTTAGCTGGGAAGAAGAAGTGGCGGAACAAACTCCCCAGCAACACTTATTCTGTCTGTTAGGTTTGAAGAACCAGATTCTACACAAAACAAGTCAGCGATGGATGACGCATTACTAGCGCGCATCGCACTCTGTGAAATTTGGGTATTCTATTAGGTACACTCTGCCTAACCCTTCAGAGATTACAAGCGTGATGATATGTTATGTTTTGTCAGGATCAAAATCCGCTAACACACTTAACAAAAACACTAACCACCAACACTAGCTTGCTATTCACTGGCTGAGTTTAAGTTCGTATCGCGAGTGCAATTATTCGTTTTGCATTTCAAAAAGTAACCGTCACTGATTGTTATTGTCACTGTTCTCGCGTGTGATTGCATTAGCACGATTTGATCGCACTTCTGATGTCGCAGTCTGATTATTTTATTCCGTTTAGACTTTCACCATGTGGGCAGAACATGGGTTTCGTGCAATGAAAACACACACACACTGTACACTGCTTTTATCGAACTAACAAATTACTTGAAATTACAATCGAACACAATAACACTAGGCACCATGAATCGGGTTACAGTTTCGGGACGTCTTGACTCCGCGGTGGTCAGACTCAAACTGTCCGCCTCGCTGGGAGCTCGAAACATCACGACTCTGTAGTAAGCGCGCTTAGGTGTGGGTAGACTGGTAAGTAGGTCGCTTGACCTTTGGCGCGCTTTCGATCCATAGTCAGTCTTGTATCCGTAATAATGACTCAGACTCCGACATATATATTATATATTGTGTATATATATATATATTATATTGTGTATACCTACATAATGTACAGGAACAGAAGAAGTGTGAAGATATTACTTCATTTTTGAATCATTGATTTAATCTTTTACTCTGCACGTTCTTAACTTGCACGTATTTTTACATCGTTCTCACATATTAATTGTAATTCTCAATATGAATAATGTAACCAAGATTTTTGGACAATATTTTGATTTAGAAGAGTGTACATGGAGTTTCTTGCCCATTGTTTTCCATAGAGATCTAAGCTTTGGAATAGGCAACAACAGTACCTAATTTCGCAAGTTTATGACTTGTGACTGACACTGGAGCTTCGTGTTATTTTAGTTTTTTGACTTTCGAGAGAGTGCTTGTAATGGTCTAATTGAAAAAATGCTTTGACTTGAGTTTAAATGAGTACTACAAGTCTCATAAAACACCATACTTATGTCACAGTCCACAGTATTATAACTGGTTACATTTTCCGTCCTAATTCGCCCCCCCCCCCCCCCCCCAACTAATTGCGCCCCCAAGCGGTAGCTATCATTTCACATTTCTCCCTCGCCCAGCCCCATCGGTCGCGATGGACGAAGGCATATCGAAGTGATAAATTGCTCAGTTAATTCCCGGGGTGTTATCGTTACTCCCTTCTCATTTAGGGATGGATTTCTTAGTTTAATCAACGGGAAATATTTATTCGCGTTTACCTGAATTTTGTCTTTGGGCAACTACCCTGAAACTTGAACTACTTTTGGTTTATCAACTTTAATTCTTGACATACGCAACAAAAGGTAATCTTTCTATAGGAACTGACGCTATACGCTGGATCAACATGTATGGTCAAACTAAAAATAAATTATGAATATCCAAAAGTCATAATTTTCTTCTTCTTAGTGTGTCGACGGCAAATTCCTAAATATGTTAAGCCCAAAACTCAGCCATGCGAACTCCGCTTGCTGATGCAGTCATAAGATCCTCAAGTGCGCAGACTCAGACCATGATACTATATGGTCTGAGTCACTACACTAAAGGTGGTACGTCAATTATGCTAAACCGTGTATATTTCAATGGGATTTTATCACATCTGGCGAAATGACAGTGGTCTATAGATCACAAGCGCGACTGCTGACCATGAGGTGCTGGGTTCGATAGGTCGAGCAAAGTGCTATAGAGTTTCTCCATCTAAAAGAATATAATAACATTAGAATTTATTAAACATCTTTACTTACTTACATTCCCTTTCTTATCGAATACAAAATAAGCAAGTCTTTGATACCCTACAAAATAGCAAAAGGGAAAAATTGATCATTTCATTCACTACGATATATTAAATTGTAAGTAATATATCTTGGGTTCTGAGGTAATATTCCGGGATCCCTGATTTATTATATTATGGGTGAATTAATATTGGCTTCTTGTCAGTTTGCCCGTATTTTTGCTTTGTTGAGAAAAGAAGATGGATGAAGGAATATGATCCATTATTGTACTACTAACAATAGTAACTTTTCTAATGAAAGTATTTGTAATAGTCCAAGGGGCTCATGGCTCGCGGGCCTGTGGACGGTGAGTAATGGGCTAGCTCACCGTCCGTCCGTCTTATGACGACAGGCCCTGTCGACGGCGCGTTCGTGTTCCACGCGTGCCTCAAGGAGATGTCAGCAAATTGGAGGGGGTCCGAGAAGACCGATGCCTGCCAGGGCTGCGAGATTGTTCAAAAGAGATACCGCGGCCCTGGAACACAAAGGGCTAAGAAGAAACATGGATGGGTTTTAGTCAATACAAGTCTGACAATCCCTTCCACTCCGCCCAGAGCAGGAGGGGTCATTTGATGACTTCCCATCCGTAAAAAAGAGAATGTTCTCATGGCTAAATAATATCAGTCGATTTTCTAAGTTAATCAACGCGGGCAGAGGTCAGTCTATGGATGGATGATCCATCCATGTGTGATCTTTGACAGTCGTTACGGCCAAAAGACCCCTGTTACCCAGTAACTGGTTGGTGGATTTAAGATAGACAGGCGTTTGTTAGTCTTTAGTGGTTTGAAGAACAGGGTGTAAAGTTCTTCATCCCTAGAAAAGGGAGGATCCTCCGACCAGACAGGTGTTGTGTCTGGTGGGCAACTGTCCGACAGTTGTTGTCGGGTTTTCTTATATAGTCTTATGCCGAGGATAACTTTGCTTGCAAGATACAGACCATATTAGTTCTTCAGTTTTGTCATAGATGGCACTTAAGTGCTTTTTGTTGTAAGTTGCTTTTTGTAGGTCGCCACAGATCTAACTTTGCAATAACAAAAAAATGCTAATCAGCACGTGAAAACGTAGCAGTGATTCGTCTTCATAATAGAAAACCGGATTAAATGAAAAAGTAATGTAATGAACTGACATTAGGTTTTGATTTACATTATATTGAACCTTTTCCGTAATAATTCTAATGGTCGAGCCCAACTTCCCTCAAAAAGTCCCAATTTCTAAATGTGTTTTCCTACACCTGCCCCATCGTTTATTACATTCGAAATTCAAACTTATTTTACCTCGAAATAAGAGGTATTTTTTAATGCATTCCGATCTGAGTCACCGTTGAAAAAGGTTACCCGTTAAAGGTGTTATGTCTACTGGAAAATGGCTTCCAATTTTTTCTATATTTGAAATTATTATTATTGAACAAGGGGAGAGTGATCAGATACGATCTTAAATTGTACACAATGATTGGAAGACGTATAAAATTATTCAGTTTAGTAAACACAAATTGTTATCTGCCAGTGGGTAAGTATTTGACCATCGTGTCATACTTCATGAAACATATATTTTATTTTTATTTATTTGCGATGGGGTTGCTCTTGACTCTAGTCTAGGTCAGAGATGACAGAGATCAAGTCGAGGATGATACGAGCTTACCCAGAAGAAACCTGTTCACTCTAACTTTGCAGAGATTAGGGTTGTAAGCGTTCGGAAACACGACGCACGCAGAGAGGCCAGGCTCACGCAGGCTCTCCTTTGCTGAGCGCATAATGAAAGACGTTTGAAAATGCTTAGTGCGAATTGGTGGAATAGCAATAAGGTAGGGATGCTAACTTTCAGTGCGTCTAGATGTTCGATGGTCGAAGGGGGCCGGTGGGATGAGGTCGTGGAGTTCTTGAGCACACTCACCGAAATACAGCCTGTAGAAGACCGACAAGCAGGCAACTTTGCGGCGATGAGCCAAGCTGTGAAGCTTGGCATCCACCAATTTTCCGTCGTCAATCAACCTCTTTGCTCTACTTTCCACCGAGCCAAGCGCGGCAAGCTGGTATTTAGCTGAGCCATACCAAAGGTGGCTGCAATACTCCATGCAGGATCGGACTTATATGAAATGTTTCCAGGACAGATGAAATGGAAACAAAAGAATGCAAAAAATCTAAAAAAAAGAGACAGGCAGGATAACTAGCATTCCAATTCATAAACCATGTATAAGATCGATCGAATTTCATTTAGCTGTTGGAAATGTTATGTAAAATAAAACCTTTATGCATGTAGCTACAAATTATATACAGAACATCATGCCTTTAATCCCTGAAGGGTTAGGCAGAGGTGTAACTATTAGTACACCCACATTTCGGCAGTTATGCCTTAAGTCCCATGTAACAGGGGGTGAGCCAATTGCCATCAACCCAGCACAATCCCAGCCTCCGTGGCTGCTACTGAGAGATTCATGATCGAAAAACCTAAACTAAACAAGTTAGTTATAAATTAGTCTCTCATGGAAAATCCAAAAAAATTAAAGTAGTTAAATAGCCATGTCATTGTCATCTACTAAACTACTGTATTATTGAGTATCGTATTATTTATTTATTTAGTTTAAAGAAAGCATACAGACTAATAACAATCATAAGTATCATGCATAAGTAATGACATTTGTTAATTACAAGCTTTCACAAATACAATACCCAGTACTAACTGGGTGCGGAGGTCAGATAAGCAGCCGCTCCATGTAAAATACTGGTGTTCAGCTACATCCGGTTAGAAAGCAACCCCAACATAGTTGGAAAAAGGCTAGGCAGATGATGAAGATGATTGTCATCTACAAATCTGCTTTTTAGGGTTCCGTAGCCGAATGGCAAAAAACGGAACCCTTATAGATTCGTCATGTCTGTCTGTCTGTCTGTCTGTCTGTCTGTCTGTCTGTCTGTCCGTCTGTATGTCACAGCCACTTATTTCCGAAACTATAAGAACTATACTGCTGAAACTTGGTAAGTAGATGTATTCTAAAAACCGCATTAGGATTTTCACACAAAAATAGAAAAAAAAAACAATAAATTAAGGGGGTCCCCATACTTACAACTGAAAACCAAAAAAAAATTTTTCATCAAACCCATACGTATGGGGTATCTATGGATAGGTCTTCAAAAATGATATTGATGTTTCTAATATCATTTTTTTCTAAACTGAATAGTTTGCGCTAGAGCCACTTCCAAAGTGGTAAAATGTGTGTCCCCCCCCCTCTAATTTCTAAAGTAAGAGGAGGAAAATTCTGAAAATATTTAGGATTATAGAACGTAAAAAAAACTATCAACGAAAATTGGTTTCAATAAGATATGATGTTCAGTTTTTGAGATATGGGACTTTTTCATCAAACTGCAGCAGTAACTTTGTTTTTCATAAACATACTATGAAAAACAAATTTAGTTTTGCGGTTGTGTGGAAGTTTACTAACTAATACTACTAACTAATGAATGACAGTTCAAAATATTGTTATTATATTGTTTGGAGCTATGGAACCCTGTGTGCGAGTAAGACTCGCACTTGGCCGGTTTTTTTGTTTTATCTTGTTCTATATTTTGTAGTAAGCAACGACTTGTTGTGGGGCCTACGCTGTCCTCCCATACTTAAGTATTACGCTGTAACATAGAAATATTGTAAAACCAAATGATTTTAAAAGAGTAACCATGGAGTTTCTTGCCGGTTCTTCGCCATAGAAAAGGACCAAACCGAACCTTTCGTCGACGTTTTATAAGTGCTCATGTAGGCAGGCATATGTAATTATTTTTTTTTGATTTGGATTTGCTTATCTATTAGCAGTGGATCCTCAAAAATGACCACCGCACTGAGGTGTGATAAAATATTCATGTAAGTGAACATATTAATGAATTTTAAAAACCTGTTTTTTGTACCCAAATTACAACCATTTACTTAAAATCTATCAAACAGAACACCGTCTTCGGTATTAGTATGTGCGATCGTCAGTTGTTTGTTTATGACGTCACTACCTGAGAAGCGACTGGAGTGATGTTTTGTGTTGCCGTGTCAGTTTCCTCATTTTACTACATTTTATTTAAGCTTTTTCGGGGTTTTTTTTTTTTTACTTTTTAAAAAGGACCACATAAGTAGAATCTAATCATGATACCTAATAACACCCTCTCGGATCGAACATGGTATTTTTTTTAACATATTGTATAATTATGGAGCTACTTTTACAACACTTTTACATCACGTTAACTAAACTGAAGAAAAAAGTAAAAAACCATCAGTAATTCAGTAGGTATCCATGTACTTCAAACACAGGTACTTCTAGACCTTTTGTAAAAGAAGAGGCGTCACCTCTTTGGGTAAGACTTGTCTAATTGCGATGGCAGCGCCACCTCGCTGCTCTCAGCGGCAAACGAAGCCCTTTGTGTCAAAGACAAAAGGCGGCCAGGATTGTAATGATTATAATGCTGTGTGAAAGAATGCTTACAGCGGCTTTAAGGTATACCTAAAGTATGTAGGTCAATGTTCCGGAAAATTCTTAAATCCGGTCATTCAAAACATATTTTCACGCCTGTAATTTATTTAATTTGATTGATTTGATTGCACTTACATATACATTCGAGTAATCAGTAGCAATTCGTAAAAGGAGGTCTAATACAAGTTTCCACTTATTTTTTTGATCCGTGCGGATCACGAAAAAGAAATAAGGTTCCGTGCCCTTGAAGCTTTTAACAAAATTCGATTCAAATTGGGAAGTATTATTTTTATAATTATTTCATGCGGGCGAAGGTCGCGGCAACTGTTAGTAATAAATAAAAACATACTCTAATCATATCAAACGCTACTCACATTTGCCCACAAAACATTCCAAGTATCATGAGCAATTTTCCTTGAAATTGAAAGCGCCCAATGACATGGCCGACTAATGTCAAGCGGCGTATAATTTGAAAGCCACTTTAGTAAAAAAATATAACAGGCCAAGCGAATCGGACTCGCGGATCGAGGGTTCGGTACCATCAAAATGATTGTACACCTTTTTATAATTATTTTGTTGTTTGCGCTTAAATTAGACGAAGTTTGAATCCAAAAATGTAGACTTTATTGAAATGACATAAGCTACCGAAAACTGTTTGAAGGAATACAGACGCTTTGAAAGCAATTTCCACTTGTCCAAGCTGTCATGGACATATTTTATAGTTTTTAAGGTTGCTTGTATACATGGTGTCACATCAAGCTTTAGATTACCAGTAAAACATGACCTCACTTTGTATAGATTTCTCGTACAATGAGAAATACACAAAAAGTGGTGTCATAAAACTTGATGAGTCGTCTTGCGTACTTGAATTATTATTTTCTCTAAACCCTCGCTTTTTCGGATAAAATTTCAACTAGCTAGACATTTACAAGATCAATTTTTTGAAAATACAGTCCTTTGGACACATGGAAATGTGGTGTTGACGCATAGCCAACAAAACCACCATTCACAGTTCTGGTGCAGAACCCTAATAAGTTTGCTATAATGACATATTATTTGAAATACATCAGCTAGCGGAACATTAGCCTTTGATGTGAGAATCGATTTTGTATTGGTTTCTAGATTGTAGATTAACAGTAAGTTTTCCATTACCTGCCTACTGTCATTATAGTCATTAAATACACACAAGGTTTAAGGACACAGATATTATATGATATGCTTTTTAAACCGACTTATAAACAAGGAGATAAGAATATACGAGTAAGTGAGTAAGTCTAGACAGTGAATTTTAATTTGAAACTAGCTTTCGTTTTCGCCACATTTTTCATTGCTGCCCCGCTCCCATTAGTCGTAGCGTGATGATATATATGCCTATAGCCTAAAACCTATAGCCTTCCTCAATAAATGGGCTATCTAACACTGAAATATTTTTTGAAATCGGAACAGCATTTCCTGAGATTAGCGCGTTCAAGTAAACAAACAAACAAACTCTTTAGCTTTATAATATTCTAACATCATCTACAACAATAATCTAATCATCAATAATCTATTCCTAAAATAAAATCTTAAAAATCCAAATCGATGATCGATCGATGTTATATGGCGAAAACGCAAAAGCTACTGCATAGACTCTGTTCAAATTTCGCACAAATTATCACGCTATTTGCTTAAGGGGGTGAGCAATATTGAACTATGTCCGTATTCTTCAATTTTTTGACATTTAAAGAAAGAAAACACATTTATTTGGCACATGCCACAAATGCACAACAAAAAATAAAAGCTAAAACTAGACAGAAAAAGATAATAGATAATATTTCAGAATTAGATTTGTTTTTTTTTTTAGATTTTGTTGCTTTTTTTTATTTTTTTTTCATTTAAGACATGCATGAGAATAGCTATAGTGCCACCAACTTAGCTATTCAGGTGGACAAAATTGGAACTACAGCCGCCATTTTGAAAGTCATTCCGCTGTCAGTGTCTGTGTAGTTATATCTAAAAATCAAATTCTGGACTTCTTCAAACCTCCGACCCTTCACAATATCAAAGATTTAAACATGTCAAAAACAACAAGTCGTACAAAAATTTAATTTCAAAACAATCCTCATAACCCGCTTCTGACATTACTCTTAAAAATAAAATATAAAGCTGAAGCGCCTTAGTTTAAAACCTGTTTTATTGCATACCTCTCACCTTTTCAGCTAGAGCTTACAGCTGTAATAAAAATATCCATTATAAACCGTGAAATGGCGCGTCCCGACGAGTTTCAACTCTTTATTAAAGAATATTAAGTTCATTCTCTTTTACAATGTTAATTTCTTAAGTTATAGAATTAAAACAGCAAATATAAGTGAAGTCTGGAAGCTGTTTGTCATACTAAGCCGGTTGTAAGTCTGTTATGCATCTTGGGGCAGCTTTTAGTCAACTAAATGGTGTTCTATAACAAAAATTTAGTAAAAATGTTCTTCTCTTCTTCTTCGTCTTCTCGTCTTCTTCGATGGCAAAAAGATGAAGTATGTTTAGCTCAAAAATAAGCCACGCGAACTCTGCTTACGGTTGCAGTAAATAGATCATCAATTGCGCAGATCGTTCATGGACGTATCAGACCCTAAGTGCGTATGCGGCGTCTCTTCAGAGACAATTGCCCAAAAAAAAATCCTGAAGTGAAGTGTTGCTACTTTTTAGGTCCGTCGTCGACTCAAAATTAACGATTATTACAGTTTTTTACTTTCATTCATCATCTGCCTAGCCTTTTCCCCACTTTATTGGGGTCGGTTTCCAGTCTTACCGGATGCCGTTGAATACCAGTATTTTACTTGGAGCGACTGCCAATCTGACCTCCATAACCCAGTAGATACTGGGTAATATAGTTTTTTACTTTTACGATATTTTACGAGTATGACCAATAATTAGGCCTACAATATGTTAAAAAAGCCCTGTCCGATCCGCGAAGGTGTTATTACGTATCGAGATAAGATTCTATTTATGTAATCCTTATTGGATAACAAGTAAAAAAAACTACCACAACAAAAATTAAATAAAGTATGGTAAAATGAGGAAACTGACATGGCAACACAGAACAAAATTCCTGTCGCTTCTCAGGTAATGATGTCATGAACAAACAACTGACTATCGTACCTAATACCTACTGGTACATACTAACGCCGAAGATGGTGTTCTCATGTTATAAAAGTTTGTTAGATTTTAAGGAATTGGTGGTAATATGGGTACAAAAATCGGGTTTTTAAAATTCATTTCTAGGTTCACTTTCATGAATATTTTATTTTTCTCATTTTATTTGGTAATGTCATTGGTATCCTGTATGCCCCTTTCGGGTCGGACGGGGTTTTTAACATATTGTATATTATATATCAAACCACTAGTTTTTTTAATGACAGTTTGTACACGACACGACTAGCTATTGATTGTTTGGAACGTACACGAAAAGTCATGAAAAAAAAGTTGTAAAAATGTCCTAAATGATTAGACCACATATTGTAACTTTTCAAGTTCTAGATGTATAGAGGAATCATAATTTTATTATTAAACTGAACTTTCTCGGTCAAACTTAGTCGATTACCAAGACTAATAATCAACCCCATCATTACAAGAACATAGAAAACTTTGAAGGCAATATAATACGGTAATAACCACACTGATGACGATAATACACTACCACATTAGTAATGAAGAAAGTTTCCAAATTATACCATCAACCCAATGGCAATATAACCAGAGAACCACCTACATACTCCACTGACCTTCGCCTCAATGACAAAAGGGAAAAAATAACAAGTGTAACGGGATATTTACCATATTTATTATTTGTTTTGAGTTCCCGATATTTCGGCGCTGTTACGAACGCCATGATCACGAATAATAAACATGGTAAATATCCCGTTACAAGTGTTATTGAAGCTATTGATTGTTCGGATCGTATACGGAACGTCATGAAAAAAAGTAGTAAAAAATGTCCGGGATGATTAGACTTCTTAATGTAACTTTTCAAGTTCTAGATGTATAGAGGAATCATAATTTTATTATTAAACTGAACTTTCTCGGTCAAACTTAGTCCATTACCAAGACTAATAATCAACCCCATCATTACAGGAACATAGAAAACTTTGGAGGCAATATAATATGGTAATAACCACACTGATGACGATAATACACTGCCACATTAGTAATGAAGAAAGTTTCCAAATTATACCATCAACCCAATGGCATTATAACCAGGGAACCACCCTCATACTCCACTAACCTTCGCCTCAATGACAAAAGGGAAAAATACAAGTCTTCATTACGGTATTCCCCGACCTCAGATGATACAACTTGATCAATATTGATTTCGTTTGGTAACATCAGCGAAAAAGTGAAAATCATTTTTTTTTTTTTAATAAAAGTTGTGATAGACTCAATTACATCAGACAACCCATACGTCATATGTTTGTTCATTTATTCAAAATCGAGATCAATCATTTAGTAGGACAACTAAACAATATTTTTCATTCGATAAATAGATGACTGAAGTCCTGCTTATATGGAGGGAAGTGCAAATTATGATTTTCCTAATCCTCCGCAGTTCGCAATTCTTTTCAGATTATCAACGAAGTTAATCAGAAAAAGCGGACTGCGGATCCGAAAGAGTTAAATTGTATGTCTGGGACTTCGTCGAACTTTATTGTCTCGACGCTTTATTGGAAATTGCCACTGTTGATTGTGGCTTTCAGGAGTTGCAGTGGTCTGGGAATAGTGTGGAGGCATTATCCAAAAAAAAAAGAGTGAAAGTAGGCTTAAATGGGATCCTATACCACACCCAATGACTTGGTGTGTTCTAAGCGATTTTTCATTTGTTTTCTTCAGCCGATGCCGTAACACGCATGTCGTTTGTAGGTAACTTGTGGCCAAGCAGTTTTTCTTGAAAAAAAAACTTTCGAACTACCTACTTAACGTATGAATAATGTATTTATTTGTGCTGTTACGAGTCGCGATGACCACGCAATCTTTACCACAGAAATCAATATGCAATGGCAGCGACTGGGCTATTTGTGCCGCGTTTACTTTGGACGAGTTACTAGACTGTTGAACTTGAATGTTCAATTAGACACATAAAGACAAGTTATAGGCAAGCAGAGTTGCTATGTACAAGATTTATGCTATTTAGGATATGGTTGTGCAAAAAAATATTAAAAACTTTAGAAATTCTTATCAACAACACAGATTTTGAGTTTGTGTTAAATTGGTAAAACAGCACAAATTTTATTCCCTGCTTCGTAATACCTTAATCTAAAAGCTTTACTGTCCACGTTTATATTGTTCAACTTTCCAAAAAAACCAGCGTGACATCTCATTATTTTCCTCAGAACGTCAACATTCCTAAACATTTAATAAATCCTCAAGCGAATCCCGGATCTACTCGAACATGATTAAGTCAACAAATATTACTGTTAAAAATCAACAGGGAAATCTCTTGTATGTACAATATAAGGAAATGATAAACAACTGGCACCTGAGACATAGGATCAAAGATAGGATAAAAGAATTAGGAAAATATTTCTTATTTTTCTAACAGACTTAAAACCTCCTTTGCATGTTTAAATATTTATTTTTCGGTTCAACGATGTTTAAGATCAAGCAAGATTTTAATAACACTCGAAATCTTCTTTTAATGTATGAGATACGAGGGGAAATTGCGAATAACATTATATTTTTTTGCCATTCGGAAAGGTGGTAAAAGAAAATTCAAGATGGTTTGAATTTTAATATCGTTTTCTGTTTTATTTATTCTTTCCTCAAAAATACATTTCATGAATTTCGCAGAATACAATTAAACTTAATGAAATATAATGTATTTTCCATTTAGTAGTTTGTAAGAAACAGCCTAGATCTCAGAGCACACTACTAACATCGAATATATTGTTTTTTTTTTGTTGTTAAGTTTGTTGTGCTAAAATCTATTTACCTTTAACACTCTGTCTTGGTACTTTAATATTCAAGTTCATCACCATCATAATTCTTAGGCGAAGGTGTACTTCACTTAATAGACTTTTGTACAATAGATAGACTTTTGTCTTTTCACCGTTTATTTACCCCTGACAGCAGCAAAGCTACTGCAACCTTCATTTAATGCAAATAAAGATTAATGTGTTTTTGTCAGACGTTTCACCGACAGAAACAAAGCCTACCTACATTTTCAATGAGGTTTGAATTAAATGGCCTGCCTAACACCCCTTTTTTTTTGACGTTACTGTCACGCATGACCTATATTGATAGATAGCTAATACCAATATAATCCCGTTTTGTATGAGATACAATCCTCTAAAGTGTCATGTTTCCGAGATATGAGCTATCAAAGTTAAAATCCATAAACCGATAGCATCTTCGGTACAACTTTTATTTTAACAATCACACATAAAACTTGTATTAATCGTTAACTGGTATCAATACAGACTAGTTTTGTGTAAGACACAATCCTCTCAATCGTCACGTTTCCGAGATATGATCTAGAACAGATTCTAACTTTGATAGCTTATATCTCGAAAACGTGACGCTTTGGAAGATTTTATGTCATAAAAAAATATTTGTGTTTAATATGCGTGGCCGCAACTTTAAAAAAATATTAAAATGGCGGAATAACTTCCGCCATTTTAATATGCCAGGCCCGGCCATGCTTCATACAAAAATATTCCAATCCCTTATTCAAAATTATAGGTACAATATGTATAAAGACAGTAACTGAAGCAAGTAGTTTTAAACGAAGCACGACGGTCAAGGTCTGCGGTTAGCTGTGTATCGGGGCGTAATTCACAGGCACTGTCAGACAGTTAATAGACTTATACTTAGGTATAGGTGGATAGAAAAGTACTCTAAGTACTCTATTGTGTTGATGGATAGAAAAGTACTCTATAAATGTACCTAACTTATTTTGGCTTGAAATTGTAATATTTAGGGGGTTTCGAACAGCATGAATTCTTAGCTCTTGTGAAAACCAACTTTTACGCATAGCACTAAAGCTGGAGTCTGTCTTACTCCAGCAGCAAGTATATTAAAAAGCTAAAAACAATTAAATTTTGTACCGCGTTTCTGACCTAAGTGCACCAATAAAAAAAAACCCAGTCACTATTATCTCAGAATTTAAAAATAAGAGCCCAAACTGAAGTGTGTAGAAATGAGAAATTGATATATCAAATTGTCTGATTTTAACAAACATAGCGATGGCATTCTCGTCCACCATTCTCAAAACAACGTCAACATATTACTCTATCATTCGTGTAAATCACTTGGTACTAGGTGGTGCGAGTCAGCCTGGCTAGCTAATCAAGGTAGAAGCTGATGGATCGCCGTGACCTTCAGTGACGTCACGGTGTAAAGGGCAACGGTTGTTTATAGGACGTTGTTCTCTGTACATACCTACAGGTACAGAGTTCATGAGACGCCTAGAATACAGGTTAGGTTTTTGAGACAGACTATTTGGGGAGTTTCCTCGACTCTTTTAGTTACATGCTGTTTAGGACGTACGTATAAGTTGGAGAAATCTGTGAATCAACTAAGCAATTACGTCTTAAAAACCCAGCCTGGATCATCACGTGCTAATGATTTCGTATACCCACCTTTCTTATATAAGAGACTATTTGAGCGTTGTGTCCTCCAAAAAGTGTCCATGCTTAGGTGTATGGAAGGAACACATCAGGGCTTATCTTGTGGAGCAGTCGTAAAAAGTCTCTTGATGGGCCATGATATGAATCTTTCAAGCTAGTCCTTGCACAGGTACTCATCCTGGGAACACGTAAAAATATAAAATAATATCACGCCTGTAATCTAGGCTCAATAAGGGTGAGGCAGTAGTGTACCCTACAGTTCACAGTCCCACTTGTCGTCAATTATGTTAGGTCTTATTTAGTAGTGATGAGTCTATTGTCTATCGACCGGGGACAAGTCGAGATACCAGGCTAAGACTGAAAATTTCCCGAACATATTACCCGAATAGACTGATATTCGACGGCAAGGTTTGGCGTTGTCTGAGTGATTGGCTAATGCGTGTCGCACGTTCGATTCCCGTAGTAGGTAGTTGTTCCTGGTCTGGCTGTAAGGTTTGTGTATTTGAGTTTCAATCTTTGTAAATGTAGCCACGATACATACATATTCCTAGAGTTGGGCAAAGTATTTTTATTTTTTAAATAAAAGTCTTAAGCCTTACCGCCACCAGTCAGTGGCGCTTGCGGCCATGAGATCAAAGCTGTGCAAATATTCCAAATTTAAAAACAAAAAGGCCATCCTGAGTTGAATTTGTATCGTAAATAAAAGTTTATTTGATGTTCACATTCAACTGCGGACGTTTTGTGAAAAAATGGGTGACGGGAGTGCACGCGAATAGAATGTAATTTTCCATTTATCCTATTTGTTTTATAGTACGCGACGGCCGCGGCAGGGCAAAGCCTAATGAATAGATTGGAATATTTTATTTTGGAAGCAGTTTAGTGGTGTAACCGGCAGGGCTTACAAGTGGTCTCGAGTTCGAACCCAAGACACGGACTTCTAATTTTCGGATGTCCGTATTGCCCTCCTTCCCTTCCACACTATTTACTGCACTACTGGTAGTATCGTGGGTATTTGTAAAATACATATATATATATGCGTTCCCTATTACACTACCTAATTTATTTTCGCTACTAGATACAGGTAAGAAAAAAACACAATTCCTATTTACGAGTATATCGGGTTATTTCCTATCCAAAGTCAAAACTTAACACGAAAATTACACAAAACTTCATTATCATCATCATTTCAGCCGAAAGAAGTCCACTGCTGGACATAGGCCTCCCCCAAGTATCGCCACATTGACCGGTCCCGTGCGACTTGCATCCAGTGGATGCCCGCAACCTTCACCAGGTCATCGATCCATCTAGTGGGAGGCCTTCCAACGCAATGTCTTCCGGTTCGCAGTCGCCACTCCAAAACTTTTCGGCCACATCGGCCATCCGTTCGACGAGCAATGTGCCCTAACACTTAAGATTAGCAATTCTTGAATTGCTAAACTCTTGCGGATGTCTTTATTTCTGATTTGATCGCGCTAGGAAACTCCGAGTATAGCCCTCTCCATTGCCCTTTGGATGACATTAAGCCTTCTGATGAGGCCTATTGTGAGCGACCACGTTGCGGTCCCGTATGCAATCACTGGCAACACATACTGGTCATAGACTTTCGTCTTGATACACTGCGATAAGTTGGACGAGAAGATACCACGCAACTTCCCGAACGCTGCCCAGCCGAGCAGATTCGACGATTGAGCTCTTTCTCAGATTCAGATTCATTTATAAAAAAAAATACCCACGACACCACCAGTAGTGCGGTTTAGTAGTGATGAGGAGGGGCGTATTGTATATTTCCCACTTGCTTCAATAAAGGAAAACATCGTGAGGAAATCAAACAAGCATGCCTAAACATTTCTCAAGGGCATGTAAAGCAAAATCAGAGACCCATGGGCATAAATAACTCTGTCACTAAGTTTTGGCACTCACCACACGAAAAAGAAATGTGTAATTTTTTATTTACAATGGAACATGGGAAAAATAAATTACCGCATTTTCATGTTACATTATGACGCTGTCATGGTTAATTTTAAGACTGTTATTGTACGTTATCATTATTTTCTTATTGTTAACGTTTGCTAAAGGCCAGTGTTTTCGGAAGGAGTCAAGTCCCGCCATATTTTATAACAAGATGGCTACGATTAATTTGGAAGTTTAGAATTTAGTCATCATCTGCCTAGCCTTTTCCCAAACTGTCTTGGGGTCGGCTTCCAGTCTAACCGAATGCAGCTGAGTACCAGTATTTTACATGAAGCGACTGCCTATCTGACCTCCACAACCCAGTAACTGGGTAATACGATCTTGGTAAGACTGGAAGTCAGACTTTTGGCTTCTGACTACTCGTAACGACTGTAAAAGATCTACAAATGACAGCCGGGACCAACGGCTTAACGTGCTTTCAGAGGCACGGAGGAAACTTGGTATGTAATTATGGTCACTCATCCACGGACCAACCTCGGCCAGCACGGCTTAACCTTAAAAATCGACTCGTGCGGCTGTTTTAATTTAGCCACTAGCTCATCCGCAAGTTTAGAATTAATTGCAGTTTATTAATGTTGGTTTTGCTTTGTTTCAGATTACGTTATAGGAAGACGATGAGTGCCACCATATACCAAGTGTTCTTTACTAAAAATTTAAGATTAGGTAAGTACAATACACATTTTTTTAAATCTATTATTAATTAATGGTTTGTTCCCGGTATCTTTGCAGCTGGATTTGGGTTCATGTTAATGTACCTTTCATCGCGATCGAATGTTGACAATTTGTTGGTTAGATCCTTTTCCATCCTTTAAAACACATCTAACCAACTATCATAATTCAGGAAAGAGGCCACGGTCATCGGTTTCGCAAAGCCAGGCAAACCCAAGTCTGAGCCTTCGAGCTACAGACCTATCAGTCTCCTGAATGCACTCGGAAAAATCTACGAGAGACTTATGTATAAGCGACTCAAAGACTTTGCCGAGGCTAAGAGTCTCATCCCCAACGAACAGTTCGGCTTCAGGACCGGACACTCTTGCATTCAACAGGCCCACCGCATCGTAGAACACTTGAGCGCTGGCTTCCAGCGTGGAGCGATGACGGGTGTATTGTTTTTCGACATAGCAAAGGCATTCGACAAAGTCTGGCACAACGGCTTATTATATAAGTTGTACAAACTGGGAGTGCCAGACCGTCTCGTGCTCATCTTACGAGACTTTTTGTCGGATCGCACCTTCCGCTATCGCATCGGGAAGGCACTGTCTTCCCCCCACCCCATTCGAGCCGGAGTCCCTCAGGGCTCCCCGCTCTCTCCCCTTATCTTTACTCTGTTCACCAGTGACATCCCCAAGAGCAAGAAGGCACAGTTAGCCCTGTTCGCGGACGACACAGCCATCTATTACACTGGCCGTAGTCACGACGCTATTTACAGCACCCTCCAAACCTCAGCCAACGTCTTAGGCGCTTGGTTCCGGAAATGGAGAATCGAGGTGAACCCCGACAAGAGCCAGGCAGTTCTTTTCTCTAAACCGCGTAAGAATAAGCCACCCGCGCTCAGCCCGATCACTATGTACGGTAAGCCTATCCCTTGGGAGAAGCAAGCCAAGTACTTAGGAGTCTTACTTGACAACCACCTGTCTTTCGCGGCGCACATCAAAGCAGCTCGCGACCGAGCTGCCTTTGCTATGGGTAGGCTTCATTTCATAATTTCGATAAAAGCAAGTTGTCACTCAAGTGCAAGTTGCGCCTTTACACCGCGGTGATCCGCCCCATTATGACGTACGCTTGCGTCGTGTACGCTCACACCAAGCCTAAGTACATCCATAGGATGCAAACCTTGCAGAACCGGTTCTTACGTAGAGTCACGGGAGCCCCTTTTTATGTCCGTAATGACCGTCTACACGTAGACCTTAGAATGCCCACCGTCCTTCAGTTTATGAAACGTCTTTCGAAGCGTTTCTTCGATAACGCCATTAAACACCGTAATCCCCTGATCGCAGCGGCCGCCCGTTACGAACCCTCGCGCATTAGTACAGTACGCCGTCCTCGGCATACCCTCGTCACTCCCGATGATGCTATCACCCTCCTCCAGGAGAGTAGCAAAGAGACTAGCACTCTTAAAAAGTTTAGACACAAACCGCCGTCTTTCCGACCTCGCCGTCGAGGTCCGTCGCGACGTCCCGGTCCATGCCCTCCCCGACCCTCGCTCGAGCCAGCACGCGATGCTGTGCCAGTAGTTTTAAATCAGCCCCTAAATAATGATATCATTCAGATCCAGCCTGTCCCCATGCAGTCCTCCCCCAGCGACGCCCTAAGCCGAGGCTCGTACCCCACAGGGGGTGCCCTTAGCGTGTAGTCGCTTAGTTTGTAAGTTTTATGCCCTGGCTGGAGGCCTTACTCTTAAGGCACCCACAGGATAGTCCGGTTAAGCAGACGACAACCTCCTAGGTTGAACTGCGAGATGCCATTCCCAAAAAAAAAAAAAAAAATATCATAATTCACTTTCTCTTACTACATTTATTTAGGCTAGTCGGCTACTCGTCATCTTATAAAATACCTCCTTTGTTGCCATATCATCTTTCACAGTCCATCCAACGTTTTTTTGGGCTTTCTCTACTCTTATACGCAACCACATTCAAATTCAAAACTTTCGTTACAACCCTGCCTTATTCCTCCGCATCTCATGCCCATCCCAAGACAACCGACAACCACGTGACTTCAAGTCACCGGCACCACTTTTAGACTTCATTTATCTAACCAACCTAGTAAAAGGGAGGTTAAAAATCGTTTTTACGCAGTCCCCCCATAGTTAAGTACTAATGCTGTAACAGGCTAAATTACTAAAACCTAAAAGGGAGGTTGGAAATCGTGTTTTTGTGTACATCGACTTATTGTCGTACCTACGCTGTCCCCCCATACATAATTACTAATGCTGGACAGGATACATTTTATACACTACACTACTACTTACGTTTTTAAAAAGTAACCATGGATGTTCTTGCCGGTCCTTCTCCATAAGAAACGACCAAAGTCAAAGTCAAAGTCAAAGTCAAAATGTTTATTGCGAACTAAGTGTACAATGTTGGTGTTGGTTTATGTTGGTAGGTACTTAAGACTTAGCAGCCTTTTACAAGCATTGCAATTGGGTATCATACGCCTGCCTTTATTGTGCTAAAATATCATGCATTAAATATTATTATTACTTAATTATTTCCTTTATATTAGCACAATTAAATTGAGAAAATTTTATTTATGTCAAAATAAAATGTTAATAGTTACGAATTCAATACAATTATTCAGCAATTATGTCATCATTTCAGGTAATACAAATTAAAATTATGAACGTAGGAATAAGATAGACTAATTTTATTTTGTTGTTATAGGACAGATCATCACTTTTGTACATGAGAGTAAATCGTTATTTTAAGCTAGACTCTAAATATTCTTTTACTGAGTAGAAACATTTTTGAATTAGGAATAGTTTTAGCCTTTTTTGGAATATTGTTACAGATTTTTCAGTTTTAAACGTGTTGGGCAACTTATTATATATTTTTATTGCCATATAGTATGGGCTGTCACTTAACATTTTAATTCTTGACGATGGAGCGCATAACCTCTTTTTATGGCGAGTGTTGACGTTGTGCGTATCTTCTACTTTAATGAATTTATCCATATTTTTAAAAGTAAACAAGCAAATGTCAAGTATATATACAGACGGCAGAGTTAGAATCTGATATTGAATAAAGAATGGTTTGCAGCTCTCCGTATTGTCTATTTGAGCTAGAATTCTTATACACTTCTTTTGTATTATGAATAGTTCATCTACACTTACACTATTACCCCATAGCATGATGCCATATCGCAGCCATGAGTATGCGTATGCGTAGTAAGCAGCCATAGCTGTTTGTGTGTTAGTGCTTTGTTTAATTTGAAAAAGAGCGTAAGTGAATCTCGAGAGTTTCGTTTTTATATGTTCTATGTGTGACTTCCAATTAATGTGTGTGTCAATATTAATGCCAAGTAGGCTAAATGTACTAACTTCTTCTATTTGCACGTTTCTAAATGTTGTTTTTAAATTGAGGGGTGTTTTTTTATATGATCTAAATTGTATTATTTTAGTTTTATTGCTATTAATTTCTAAGTTGTGGATCTGGAGCCAAGTATTTATAGTTTGGAGGGTATCTTGTATTTGTAGACTAGGGTTATTTATATTTTTACACTTCATTAATATTGAAATATCGTCTGCAAATAGTACTGGTAAAGCGTTTTCTTTTTCTACTGTTTTGGGAAGGTCATTAATATAGATTAAAAATAGCGGGCATCCTAACACACTTCCTTGTGGGATTGAGCAAGTAATTTGTTTTTCTTGTGATCTAATAGTTTTGATCTCGTTTTTAGCATGGTCGTAATTTTCAATTTGAACTATTTGTGTCCTATTATGTAAATATGATTTGAACCACGAATAAGCTGGTCCTCGTACGCCGCAACCATATAGTTTAGTAAGTAAGATGTGATAAAGGACCTTGTCGTATGCTTTTGTCATGTCTAATAGTAGCCCAATTACGTATTGTTTGTCGTTTATATGTTGTAGCGCTTGTTGAACATATTTATAAACTGCTAATGTTGTTGATCTACATTTCCTAAATCCATTTTGTGCGTCGTCAAGAATATTAAACTTTTCCAGGAATAAATATAGCTGATTGCACATAGCCTTTTCGAATATTTTGGAAAAGGTTGGCAGCAGTGCTATGGGTCTATAATTGCTTGGGATATGCTTGTCACCTTTTTTATGCACTGGTTTTACTAAGGCTACTTTTAGTGCGTCTGGAAATTGTCCGTCTTGGAAGCTTTGATTAATTAAAAACATTAGAGGAATGGAAAGTTCTATTGCGCATTGCTTTAATAAAATTGGTGGAATGTCATCGATACCGCAGCTATGTTTATTTTTGGTTGACTTTATTATATTAACTATTTCTTTCTGGTCTACCGGGTGTACATACATTGAACAAGTAGGGGGGTTGACCACGGGTTTTCCAATGTTCGAGTTGGTTGTTTGATTTTGCCCTACCGTCGCAAGCCAACCATGTCGCAAACCAACCCGAACCATGCTCCTTTTTTCGACGTTTATTAAGTGCCCATGTAGGCCTATGTGTGTCGGCTCCGACGGAATCACCAATAGGGTGTTCAAACTCCTCTCCGCTCAGCTCGTCGTGTTAATGGCGGCCATCTTCAATGGCGCCCTGAGCAACAACGCGTTTCCCCAAATATGGAAAGAGGCCACGGTCATCGGTTTCGCAAAGCCAGGCAAACCCAAGTCTGAGCCTTCGAGCTACAGACCTATCAGTCTCCTGAATGCACTCGGAAAAATCTACGAGAGACTTAAAGACTTCGCCGAGGCTAAGAGTCTCATCCCCAACGAACAGTTCGGTTTCAGGACCGGACACTCTTGCATTCAACAGGCCCACCGCATCGTAGAACACTTGAGCGCTGGCTTCCAGCGTGGAGCGATGACGGGTGTTTTGTTTTTCGACATAGCAAAGGCATTCGACAAAGTCTGGCACAACGGGTTATTATATAAGTTGTACAAACTGGGAGTGCCAGACCGTCTCGTGCTCATCTTACGAGACTTTTTGTCGGATCGCACCTTCCGCTATCGCATCGGGAAGGCACTGTTTTCCCCCCACCCCATTCGAGCCGGAGTCCCTCAGGGCTCCCCGCTCTCTCCCCTTATCTTTACTCTGTTCACCAGTGACATCCCCAAGAGCAAGAAGGCACAGTTAGCCCTGTTCGCGGACGACACGGCCATCTATTACACTGGCCGTAGTCACGACGCTATTTACAGCACCCTCCAAACCTCAGCCAACGTCTTAGGCGCTTGGTTCCGGAAATGGAGAATCGAGGTGAACCCTGACAAGAGCCAGGCAGTTCTTTTCTCTAAACCGCGTAAGAATAAGCCACCCGCGCTCAGCCCGATCACTATGTACGGTAAGCCTATCCCTTGGGAGAAGCAAGCCAAGTACTTAGGAGTCTTACTTGACAACCACCTGTCTTTCGCGGCGCACATCAAAGCAGCTCGCGACCGAGCTGCCTTTGCTATGGGTAGGCTTCATTTCATGATTTCGACAAAAAGCAAGTTGTCACTCAATTGCAAGTTGCGCCTTTACACCGCGGTGATCCGCCTCATTATGACGTACGCTTGCGTCGTGTACGCTCACACCAAGCCTAAGTACATCCATAGGATGCAAACCTTGCAGAACCGGTTCTTACGTAGAGTCACGGGAGCCCCTTTTTATGTCCGTAATGACCGTCTACACGTAGACCTTAGAATGCCCACCGTCCTTCAGTTTATGAAACGTCTTTCGAAGCGTTGCTTCGATAACGCCATTAAACACCGTAATCCCCTGATCGCAGCGGCCGCCCGTTACGAACCCTCGCGCATTAGTACAGTACGCCGTCCTCGGCATACCCTCGTCACTCCCGATGATGCTATCACCCTCCTCCAGGAGAGTAGCAAAGAGACTAGCACTCTTAAAAAGTTTAGACACAAACCGCCGTCCGGTTAAGCAGACGACAACCTCCTAGGTTGAACTGCGAGATGCCATTCCCAAAAAAAAACCTATGTGTGTTTTTTTAATGATGACGTAATGCAACCAACACATACAGAAAACACCAGTTTAATTACACCCGTTCTTTTACGAAACTATTGACCGGAAAATGATCCAAATCTGTTGAGCAGTTTATTTACTACTAGCTGACCGGCGCAACTTCGTTTGCGTCACATTTTCCCCGTTTTCGCAACATTTTTCATTGCTGTTCCACTCCCATTGGTCATAGCGTGATGATATATAACCTATAGCCTTCCTCGATAAATGGGCTATCTAACACTGAAAGAATTTTTCAAATCGGACCAGTAGTTTCGGAGCCTATTCAATGCAAACAAACAAACAATCAAATCTTTCCTCTTTATAATATTAGTTTAGATGCAATAAATATTTACAGTAAAAAATATGTCTAAGTACTCCTGTAATTATTTCAATCCACTAAACAGCCCCAAAGCGTCTTGTTGCGTGAATTACAAAAACAACCCTTTTAAAGAAAGGCGATAAGATAAAACAAGGGTTTAGTTAAATGAGTTAAATCATTCACGAGGAATCCGAGAAAAGTCTGAAGTAATTTCTTGAAAGCTAAGATGTAATTTACAGCTTTAAGTATTTTATTTTAAAACCAAAGGGTTCTACGATGTTTTTTCTTGTCGACTTAACGATCTTGGACTTTTAAGTTGAGCTTAAAAATCTTGTTCTTTATTGGTGAAAGGAAGTACTCACAGTATAACATAACATCACGACTGGAATCCCCGAAGGGTTATGCAGAGGTGCATTGTTTTAAACACCCATATTTTAAAAGTTATTTTTCCTTTAATAACCATAGATCGGAATAGTTACAGTATATTTACATAAAGTTCGAGGAAGTAAGTAACAGAGTTGATAATACCTTCTCTAAAATCCCGAAATCATAAACATGACGATGAAATCCTGGGATTTAAGAAATTACAAATTACTTATTGTGGTTTGAATACATTTGAACTAAATTATTATATCATAGAATTATTTATGTTATGTTTTTAGAGTTCCGTACTGAAACGGTTAATATAAGAGCTTTGTTTTACATACTAAATTATCTTTTGACACTGTTTCTGTTATATACCTGATTATATTGTAATAAAAAGGGTCTGAAAGATTAAGGCATAAGTTAAAAATCTGATATCCACGTAAACAAAGCCAACTTATTTCTACCCTTTTTTTAACCCTAAAATTGGAATATTATTATTCAAATCAATAATTTGTAACTATACTCAAAGTCCAGTTCTTTTTTTTATAATCCCGGGTTTTAATCGTCATGTTTTCGATTTCGGGATTTAAGACTGGGTATTATCCAACTCTGTTACTTACTTCCCCGAACTCTAGTAATAACAGATGAGCCTATTTCCATCACTGTGTCCGAGCTGAGAATCTAACTTGGGACCACAGACTAAGCATTAAGAAGTATTAAATGCTTCTAAATAAGGATTTACTTAGTAAAGTTCCTTCCAACAAAATGCAACATACAACGCCAAAATATAAATAATATTTTCCTATCAAATCCTTCATTTTATTTTTATCCCTTTTGCATTTTCGTAACTGGGTCAATGTCTAGATCCTGAGCGATCAAAACGTCTCATAAAGATAAACTAATACACATTCTCGATATCCCTACCAACCGAGGGATCTATCTTCTGACACTTGCCAATTTATCAAGTAAATCTACGAAACCAGCTAAGAAAAATAGACCTTAAGACCAAGCAATAAAATGCATATCGTGCTGTGTAGCTGAGAAGAGTTATGCTGTTTCAGCGTTTGCTAGGGTAGCCATGTTTTAAGATAGTATTGCGGATTTATGGATGAAATGAAGTAAGGGATAAAAATGCTTAACATTTTATTTCAGCAAAAACAGAACGGTACAGTTGTGTGGAAGGAATACTTAATTAACTTATACAGAGTAGCTGTAGTCCACATCGATGGTAGCAAGATTCAGATTCATTTATTTGCCTGAAATATGGTATTTTACAGATTTTATAACATACACAATCATCATCATCATCATTTCAGCCCAAAAGTCATCCACTGCTGGACATAGGCCTCCCCCAAGTGTCACATTGATATTTTGGGGGGTTTTGCCATAATCGCCACGCTTGGCAGGCGGGTTGGCGATCGCAGTACGGTTGTTACAAAAACACAGAGAAAGCTGCTGCCCATTCTCTGGCAAATCCCTTAGTCGCCTCTTACGACACCCACGGGAAGATATGGGAATTACACAATACACAATAGTTCTAAATATTCCGCCTACTAGATTCGGCATGCAAATTTTGTGACAGTAACAATGATTCAAATTTAAAACACAATAATTAAATTCCCACGTCATTCAAAAAAATATAAGTACTAAATAAAGAATTGTCTAAATTATCAAATTACAAATTTCAAAATAATAATGATTCAATTACAAATTTTATAAAAATCAACTTGCAAATGACACATCAATTCCACATCCACATTAATTAAATTACAAAATATGTCAAAAGCTTAAAATAAAAATGTCAATTTGACGTTGAGCTGACCTAGCCTAGTACGGAGTTTCTATAGTGTAAGACACCAACTGGTCTCGTCACTACTGAAAAATTACAAAAAAAAATTGCTTATGAAAATATTCTTTGATCTACATAAAAATCAATGCCACTTTTCGTTGTAATTTTATAACTCGAGAACAGCTGGGCTGATTTCGCTGATTTTGGTTTTGAAATGTTTGTCGTAGTCCAGAGAAGGTTTAAAAGTTGAGAAAGGTAGGGTAGGGTAGGGTAGGGTCGGGTAGGGAAGGTAGGTAGGTAGGGTAGAGTAGGGTTGAGTAGGGTAGGTAGATAGGGTAAAGTAGGGTAGGTAGGTAGGGTAGGGTAGGGTAGGTCGAAAAGTGCATTGCATTAACTTTTGACAGAAAGAAGGCTGTCCGGGCAGCTAGTTAATCTATGGATTGACACTTTTTTTTACGAATGGTAAATCATCAAATGCCAACCCCCCTCCTCCCCTCGCACTGGGTAGAGCGAAAGGGAGTGTCAGACTTGTACTGACTAACAACCATTCATGTTCCTTCTTAGCCATTTGTGTTCCAGGGCCACAGTATCTCTTTCAAAGTTTCAAGTCCCGCTGCCCTGGTATATAATATTGACACTGACATCAGATTTTTGGCTCTAAACCCAATTAATAACCATCTTATAAAAAGACTTCACTTAAAAAATCCAATCAAATGTAAGAACGACATAACTACAGCAAAATTCCGTAAATGATCCTCACATCTGGAGCCCCTACTGAAGGGCAGAAATAACACACACATTACGAGGGCTATAAACATTTATAAATTCCCGACGGAATCACCGTTATCTGTATTTGTGACGGTTTTATATCAAACGCTTGGAAATAGGCCCTTTTTTGCTTACCACTAATACTTTTTATGACAAGGGACCTTATAAGTTCTGTTGGTAAATAACCAAAGGGCAAAAATTTAAGTCGATACATCGTCATAAAGAGTTAAATTAATGATCTTGTTTCGGTTTCCTTGATGATGGATTTTAATGGCTCACTCATGCTTCTTCTTGGATGGTGAGGAAGAGGAAGACCAAAGAAAAGATGGATGGATTGTGTGAAAAATTATATGGAGGAAAAAGGAGTAAATGATAGCATGACGAATGACAGAGGAGAATGGAGAAAAGAGACGTGTTGCGGCTACCCCAAATAAAATGGGACAAGGGCAGGAAGATGATGACTCATGCTTCTTCTTCCTTGCGTGTCGATGGACTAAAATAAAACCCAACCAGTATATCATCTGCCTAGCCTTTTCCCAAACTATCTTGGGGTCGGCTTCCAGTCTAACCGGATGCAGCTGAGTACCAGTATTCTACATGAAGAGACTGCTTAGCTGACCTCCACAACCCAGTAACTGGGTAATAAGATACCCCTTTGTAAGACTGGATGTCAAAATTTTGGCTTCTGACTACTCGTAACGACTGTCAAAGATCTACAAATGACAGCCGGGACCAATGGCTTAACGTGTTTTCCGAGGCACGGAGGAAACTCGGTATGTAATTATAGTCTCGGAGTCCACGGACCAACCTCGGCAAGCACGGCTTAACCTTAAAGATCGACCCGTACGGCTATTATTACTTAGCCACGAGCTCTTTGACCCACCCAGTATATGCAACCAAAAAAAAAAGTATTTATTATTCAATTCCGGTGAGATTTCAATTTTTTTTAATGCGCTTTGTTCTCAGTGCAAATGCTTGTTATTCAATTAGTGATACTTTCAGCAATATCGAATATCAAAAAGATAATTTTATTGTTATTGTTAAAAAAATGACATTCTTTCACGCAATAATACCTGTCTAGCCAACTGAAACCAATTGCAGGCAATCAAGTATCGAAACAAAATCTTTACAATAGAGAAACAATAGTCATTGAAGCTAAAATGAAGTTTCAGAAAATCGAATCAATACTTGAACAAAACATTTTGTCAGTGAAGTTGGGTTAGATATAAAAGATATCAAATAAAGAAAAAGGACCTTCTGACACTTGAATGATATTGGTAAAGGGGGGTTTGTGTAAACACTGATGGAATTAAAAATAACATACAATCACAGTTAGGCAGGGGAACCGTACACCCACATTTCGCTAGTTATGTTTTTAAGTTACATATAATTGGGGGCGAGCCTATTGCCATCAACCGGGCACAAATCCAGACTCCGTACCTGCTACTGAGAAATTCGTGATGGAAAAACCCAATAACACTTTGCCCTACCTGGGAATCGAACCCTGCCGAATTCAATATCCAGGTCGGAAGGTCGGTCCTCATGTTCAACAGTCGTGCTTCCGTACACTAGTCCAAGGAAACAGTCAATATTGGAATTGTATTAAAAATTAAGATGGCCGCTTATGTTCAACTTTTAATGATATCTATAGCAGTACAGGTTTCATTGATAAAACTCTATTTAAAAACATTTCTATCAAATTGAACAAAAGTATTTAGCCCAAAAGTTGTCACAATGTCCACCCACGCTCATAATGAAACTAGGTACTTAACAATATGGTAGCACCACAAAGATTATTATACACAGGTCCAAGTTTTCTGTCATGAATCCTTCACGCGTGACTCAAGGACTTAATGAAAGGCCCGCAGAACAAGAGGAAATGACCAGAAAGTTTAGCCGAAGCCGAAGGTTCGACGAAAGACGAAAGTAATAAAGTTAGAGTTGGTTTATCGCAGGAACTTACTATCGAGGGCTGATACATTCCCGAATCGTGAAAATGTACAGTTTACAAAAACTATGCAGACAGCTAACCAACTCAATTTTGTATCTTCGCATTCTCAGTCTTTTTTTAGGGTTCAGGGGTCGGCAAGTAGTTTTAGGTGGGGTCCGGATACTGTGGGAAAATTTTAACGAGGTCCAGTAAAAAGCAACTGATACTAATTAAGTGTGTATGATTTCAAATAAAATTCTGAATGAATTATAAAACACAAGACCTAAAACTAATATGAGAAACTGCACCGAAGGTCTTGAGCCAGTTTTTTATAGTTTGGTTCTCGAGAAGAACAGCAAATTCGAAGTGTGTCTTCTAGGTAGGGGTCAGCTAATCTCGAAAGATATTTGTTTTTCAACAAAAAGCATTCAATTATTATAGGTATAGTATACTATATCTACATATTAATTTATACTTGGTAGGATACAAAACATTACAATATAGGTATCAAGTTGAAATTACGCACTGGTCCGGTCTTTTTTTAAATTTTACGTAACAATAACAATGTATGAGTTGAGAAATTTGCGTTTACTTTACACATAAACCTTCAGGAATAAATTCTCTAAATTACGGTAAAAATCGTATCAAAGTTCGTTGTTTGGTTTAGAAGTACGACGCCATCAAGATAGACATAAAAAGCGACTTTAACGTTATATGGCATTTGTGTAGATAACTGTGAATAGACATTATAATGCACGTGATGATACATTTGTAGCCTATAAGAAACTTTCTTGTTGAAAGAGCTCGTGGCTCAATAATAACAGCCACACGGGTCGATCTGCAAGGTTAAGCCGCGCTTGCCGATGTCGGTCTGTGGATGGGTGACCATTATTACATACCAAATTTCCTCCATGCCTCGGAAAGCAAATTAAACCATTGGTCCCGGCTCTCATTTGTAGATCTTTGATAGTCGTTACGGTAGTCACTGCAGTCAGTGGCCCGAAAGCTTGACAACCAGTCTTACCAATCGTATTCCACACTACTAACTGGGTTGTGGAGGTCAGATAGGCAGTCGCTCCATTTAAAATACTGGTATTCAGTTGCAACCAGGAAGACTGGAAGCGAACCCAATAAATTTGGGGAAAAGGCTAGACAGATGATGAAAAAACTTTCTTGTTGTGTGTATGTGAAGTCTTAGTAGAAGAGCCTTACCCTATCGCATTTCATCGGATACAGCTTAATAAATACCTAAGAGAGAGTTATTACGTAACGTATGTTCTTTAGAAAGTAAACGCCGGATACAAGGGCGAGGGAAAGATGTATCGATGGAAAATATGGCTTCCGACATCTTAGATTCAGGACGTTAGGAGAATGTTACTTTCGATCAATCCATCAACATGACCTGAACTAGTTTAGACAACAGTTCTTTCCGATCAATTTGGCCCAAATGGGTTTACAGGGAGGCAGTACATCAATCTCTTCTAAGTAAGTACCTAAGTATGTTATTTTAGTTTATTTTTATTTGTAATAGATAAAGTCACGTTAGAATTCCAAAAAGACATAAACATGTATAAATGTTTCAACATTAAATCGTTAAAAACTTGAACTTACTAAAACTTGTAAACGTTGCATGTTAATTTTATTTTAATCTAAAAATTGTTAATCTAATGTAACACGAAAAAGTTATCAAAAACACAACTCGGCCACAAACTCATAATTTATTACAATAATATAATTAAATTTATGGTCCCAAAAGCCAATAAAAACAAAACAATAGCTATTTCAAAGCGAAAACAAACCATAAATAACAGAGTCGTTGCACAAAACGAAATGTCGAAGTATTTTGCATACTAGTGTTGCCAATGACAAAGACAATATGTCGAGATGAAATGCGGGATATGAATTTTTGCGCGGGACAGTTTTATTTTAAAACATTTTATTCGTCTTTCATGCTGATTTGATTGCTAAAAATATGTTGTTTGGTATGCATTGTGCAGAATTGTAGCCATGTGAAATATTGGAGCCATTTTAACAAATTGAGTAGTTGTCTAGAATTATTCATTCGCTAGTACAAAGAGAATACAAATGCAGTCTTCTGCTCGGGATTACAAAAGTTAAATATTCCTTCTCTAATTCAACTGAAGCAAAACCTTATGCAAGCAATGACTTTTGAGTACAGCGAAAACTTCCAAAATATAAAAATGGCGGGGCTATTATTAGCACAGGCCTAAAAATTGGGACATCCCGTGTCCCGGTTTCACGGGACGTTGACAACCAGAGCGTAACCGCCCTGAAATATTAACACTGGCAGTAATCGAGTCGTGCACACCAAATGATATGGCGGCGTATTCTTATTTTTTTTTTGTATTATTTAAATATGACGGAATATTCTCTTTTCAAAAATCCTTGTTTCATAATGATTGCATGACTGGCTTTCGTGCCGAAGCTTATTTTGGTATGATTAAAAGGTATAATTAGACCGTTTTAGAAAGTAATTATTTAAGAAATGCTGAGCATGTAGACTTGGTTTATTTTAGAGTTACTGAACGTTTACTGTAATCTTTTGAATAAGCAAGTTAATGAAATAATCAGAAAGTTATGTTAAAAGTGTTTACGCCTCACAACATTTTATAAAAACTTTCAAGTCCTTATTTTCCGAAATGACAGAACCGATTTTAATGAAACATCATACGCATAAGCAGGATATATAGGTCTAAAAAGTTACTAAAACATTTTCGAAAAATAGCTAAATTATACCGATTATAAATTATCTATAGAAAAAGAAATTTCCAATTATCTTTTGTTTTTAAAGATATTTCTAAAATGTTTTAGTAAACAGAAAACAAACAAAAAAAAACAGATAGGGGAGAAGAGCTCCCAATATGTGATAGAACTCCGTCATCGTCACATTATAATAAAAGCGATTTTCTTCATTTATTTATTTTGTAAAGTTGCAATATAGGTCGTCCCTAATTAATTTTAAGGCAGACTTTACACTCAAATATTTACAAATCTCAATGAAAAGTGTGTTTTAAATATTTCAAAAGACAAAAGTAGCAATCACCTTCTGTAAATCAAATAAAAAATGCAAAAAGAATGTCTTCAATTATAACACAAACTCGTAATTCGTCTTTACATCTCAAATCATTCAGAGTTTTTCACAGGTCATTAAAGTTATATAAAAAGATTTTCCCAATTTGGGTATCAAGTAGATACGTATTTACTTTCAAACCTTTTTATTTAGTCCTTCAATGTCACAATATTAAAATCTCTTGGTTCACTGAAAAGTAAGGTTTTCTTTTGATAAAACTTACTTGAAATTTGTTCTTTTGATAGGTGTGTTTGTCTATTTAGGCTTGTTGTTGCTACATTTCACATGATTTTATTATTATTCATTGTATGAAACTAGCGACCTGCCCTGCTTCGCTTTGGTGAAATCTAAATAAATATACAGACAGCTTTAGTATGTGCTAACCCCTCTACAAAGCGGCCGAGTACGCCAGGGGGTAACTACTTAATGATGCTGATGTACTAATACATAAACCTCCAAGGATATGATCATCATTTATCCCAATTTATTTGGGGTCGGCGCAGCATATCTTCTTCTTCCATACTTCCCTATTACTTGTAATCTCATCAGACACCTCTTTTCTTGCCATAACATTCTTAACACAGTCCGTCCATCGTTTCTTTGGTCTTCCTCTACTTTTATACCATATCCATATTCACAATCGAAACTAACTGGAATAACATGCTCTAAAAGCTGGCAAAACCCGCATGAAAAGACTGTTTTGATGGCAATGGGCTAGCGAAGTGCAAGTGTGGCTAAGCGTGGCGTTTATGGCAAAACCCTCCATGTTATGTCAATGTGGCGAACCTTGGGGGAGGCCTATGACCAACAGTGGACGTCTTTCGGCTGAAATGATGATGATGATGATGATGAATGGGCTAGACCCTTACCACATGGGGTTCAAACATAACGTGGGTGTACTATAGTTGGGTACATCTCTGCCTATTCCTTCGATGATGACAGGCTTGATGTTTTGTTATATAATTGCTGACCAGAACGAAGATATCTGTACCGACAATTCATCGGTTTCGATGATTAACGCTAATGTATCATAGAATCAATATAAATAAATTGCAAAGCTTTCAACATGAGTTATGGAAAGCAATAAACAGTGCCTTATATTTCAACATACAAGTATTATGCCAAAATGAATCAATACAAATCTCATAACAATCGACTTCACGTGACGTAAAGCAATACATTTTATTTACTGATGCCGAAAACTTTCTGCTGAAAAAACATTGTTAGGAACTGATAAATAATGGCTCTATTTCTGGTTGAAATAAGTAACGATGTTTTATCTGTTACTAGCTGCGCCCCGCGGTTTCACCCGCGCAGACCGGGATAAAACTGGGGTAGCCTGTCATGTGTTAATCCAGGGTATAAGCTATCTACGTACCAAATTTCATTCAAATCCGTTCAGCCATTGAGGCGTCAATGAGTGACAAACATACAAACAAACACACACACTCACTCACAAACTTTCGCCTTTATAATATTAGTGTGATGTTATTTAATTATTATATAATCTGGATGATGTTTGTTACTTCCAAATAGTTTTTTGACCGTATGGTGGATCAGTTTAGGCAAACCCTTTGGACTTAGTTTGGGTACCTCTGTTTTATAACTATAAATTTAGGTTAAAATATAACTTGTTACGATTATTCATAGCGCTAAGTTAGATTAAGAAAATGTTTGTAACAATGGCTTAATTTTATTCTTACTTGTTTGATTGTGTGAAAAGATCTTTTTGATAAAAGGTTAATACCTAATCATCATCATCATCATCATTTCAACCGAAAGACGTCCACTGCTGGACATAGGCCTCCTCCAAGTATCGCCACATTGACTGATCCCGTGCGAGTCCCATCCAGCGGATCCCCGCAACCTTCACCAGGTCATCGGTCCACCTAGTGGGAGGCCTTCCAACGCATCGTCTTCCGGTTTGCGATCGCTATTCCAAAAGTTTTCGGTCCCATCGCCCATCTGTTCTACGAGCAATGTGCCCTGCCCACTTAAGTTTACAAATTCTTCGGGTTACGTCGGTAACCTTGGTTCTCTTGCGGATGTCCTCATTTCTGATTTGATCACGCAAGGAAACTCCCAGCATAGCCCTCTCCATTGTCCTTTGGGTGACTTTAAGCCTTCTGATGAGGCCCATTGCGAGCGACATCGTTTCGGTCCTGTATGTAATTACTGGCAACACACACTGGTCATAGACTCTCGTCTTGAGACACTGCCTGGCGCACTGACAATACCTAATAAAATAATATTAATAATAATCTCCGGCACTTTGGCATCATCGCCCAGGTCAGCACAGAGAACACTTTGACTGCATTTTTTTTGAGCACAGACGATAGGTAGAACATAGTTTGTGATACAGAACCACAACCACACTCTGCTGCCACGTTCCACAAATGTAGCCCCACATTTCGAGGCTGGAGTTACATCTTCCCACTTGCGTTCAGTTAGATAAAACCTAGCACTGAGCGTAGTTGGGCAAAGGCCTCTCCCCATGACCAGGGACTGAAAAACACCTTCATAAAGGTTACAGAATTATAAGTGCTACATGTTGAATCGGTAACAGAATCAAATATGTAACAGATATGTATCTGTAACAGATATAATAGTGTTAACAGTGTTAAAGTGTAACAGGTAAACGCAGCGTACTAAATCTATAATTGATTATTTCAGTTACACATATAAACACTGTTTTTAAAACAGTTTTAACAGAAAAACACATATAAAAGGTTACAGATTGATTCGGTAGTCTTGTATCTGTTACATTTAAAAGCGTTTTTCTTTTAAAACGGTTTTAAAAACAATGTTAAAAACACCTTATTACGGTAACAGTTTAAGTCCCTGCCCATGACTTCCAGGTTTTTCGATTCAGGGCCTATATACCACCCAGTAAGCTAAGGAAAAAGCGTACCCAGTTTAAAACAAAAAAAAAATATTTACACGCACAGTAAATACTTAATCTACCCAAACTTTTTTTACATTTTTACAAACACACCAATTTACCGTGTAATTCCTGCGTATTTATTTAGCAAATTGTGTAAACATTTACCAAAGCATTATCTACTTGGCCGAATTACGGGTATGTCACGTATATGTTACGTTATGTATACGTTTATGTACATTTAATCTCGTATTGTGTATCAAATATTTACATCAAGTCTTCGCACTTGGGAATAGTTGTGTCAATGTACCCTTTGATGGCTCAATATGACATGAGATCAAAGGAAAACAGACAATGTCGGGACTAGAAAATACGGCGAAATGTAGTTTCATTTTTTTGTGAGTTCCACTGTGGGATTGATGAACGGTTCCACCGAAAAGATCAGGGGGTTACTACGACGTCTTAAAGCAGTATTGTTTTATTCTTATTCCAGACTGGGAAAGAGACGAAGCTATCCAGGTCGTCTAGCTCCATCTTTTTCCCACTCTGGAATAAGTTTGAAACAATACTACTTTAAGACGTCATGGTAGGCCACGTAGACATTTATATTTTTTAAATCTCAGTGAGGTCAGTTTGATGTATGAAGTGTGAAAGTGTTGTTTCCAATTACATTGGCACTTTTCTTTTGATTTACTCGTGGTATACTTTTACCTAAAGTAGACTCTTGACGAGATGTTGACGTAGCACCTAGCTTACAAAAATTATTAGGATTAAATGGCATAGTATGATGGTTGCATTGGGGTTCTTGTTCAAATATTTGTATAACTTATATACCGCCCTACATATAGCACTTACGATCAGATAGATATGAATGTGACGAGCTTGATCAAATATTTGTGTAACCTATAATAATATACCTCCGCACCTACGTAACGCCTGTTTGTTTAAGTTCCGAGTGTGTTTCTAAGCCAAATTCATGTTTGTTAAGGCAGACATATTGGACATATTATCAAAAAATGCCACACTGCTGTAACACAAAAAAGCATTAGCAATAGCTTATACTTAAGCTCGTTTTCACTATCATTACAGAGCACTTAATAAATGCCTAAATATTATTTTTCATTGTTGGGATTTCAACTATCGGTGTTAAGCCAATAAGCCGTAAGTTAAAAATAAAATAGAGTGCTTTTGTGTATTTAACAAAGTGTAAATGAAAATGTAAGTTTGTAGTGTATGCTATGTATCCAAAGCTGTGTTAACCGGACCTCATGGTCTCTTAAGGCCGTTACAAACGTACTCGGTCGTTACAATAATCTTTTAGCCTTTTCCCAACTATATTGGGGTCGGCTTCCAGTCTAACCTGATGCACCTGAGTACCAGTATTTTACATGGAGCGACTGTCTATCTGACCTCCACAACCCAGTTCATCATTTCAGCCCAAAAGACGTCCACTGTTTAACTGTCACTGTTGGACATAGGCCTCACGTGTCGCCACATTTACATTTTGGGGGGTTTTGCCATAATCGCCACGCTTGGCAGGCGGATTGGCGATCGCAGTACGGTTGTCACAAAAGCACAGAGAACGCTGCTGCCCATTCTCTGGCAAATCCCTTAGTCGCCCACGGGAAGATATAGGCTGGTGCTATTCTTTACGTCCGACACCATACAACCCAGTTAGTACTGGGTAATACGATAGTCCTTGGTCAGACCGGTTGTCAGACTTTCGGACCACTCGCGACCTGTAACGACTGACAACAATCTACAAATGACAGCCGGGATCAACGGCTTAACGTACTTTCCGAGGCACTTAAGAAACTCGGTATGCAATGGACCAATCCACTGACCAACCTAGGCAAGCGCGGCTTAACTTGAAGTTTGATCCGAACGGTCCGTTCCGATCCGTTATTTAGCCACGAGCCCTTTTGACGTAGCGAGAAGTAGTTGGACGTATTAGCACTTAATCAAGGTAATACACAGACCACAATTCTGTTGAGTGGATTGCTTTGCACGCATGCACACAGTTTTGTTGACCTCTATACGTATGTACCTATCCATATAGTGATGTCTTGCTGATTTTAAGTGACGTTATTAACGTGGTGTTTTGAATTGAGAATCATGAGAATGTTGAGATGTAAAGTAAAGGGGTAATAGGTATAAAAGGAAAGTTAGAAATGAGAAGTTTGAAAGTGGCGCCTGTTACAGAAAAGATGAAAGGGAGTCGTCTGTCTTGGTATGGACATGTGATGAGGACGGATCGAACACATGTGACTAAGAGTGATGAATATAAATGTGGATGGATGGAGAGGGAGAGGAAGACCAAAGAAAAGATGGATGGATTGTGTGAAAAATGATATGAACGAAAAAGGAGAAAGTGATAGCATGACGAATGACAGAGGAGAATGGAGGAAAGAGACGTGTTGCGCCGACCCCAAGTGAAATGGGACGAGGGCAGGAAGATGATGTTTTGAATTGAGAATCCTTGGCATTTAGACTGAGTTTTAAGATACTAAAATAAACTTTCTCAGTTAAGGTTTTTGGTTCTGAAATATAAAGGAAGTCATCATCATCATCATTTCAGCCCAAAAGACGTCCACTGCTGGACATAGGCCTCCCCCAAGTGTCGCCACATTGAATGATTTTAGGGGGTTTTGCCATAAAGAAAGTACTAAATTAAGCACTCCTGCGTAAGCAGTTTTGTGGGGCAATGTACTAGCATTAAGGAATTTTTAATCTAAATAAATCATTCATTCATTCATTCATTCATTAATAGTATAGTATCTACTTAATGATTTTTTACAACTTGGCAAATTTTTGCATTATAGTCTTCGATCAATAATAGTACTAGATTAAGGATCAGGAACAAAAATGAATCGAAAAAGTGTCCACGTTTGCACACACGTAAACATCTATACTTCATAGAAAAAAGTTTAATAATATTAACAATTTCAGTTTATTATAAACCTTAATTCTCTAACATAAAGTTTAATTACAATTGCAAAATATATTTATTTAAGTCCTTTCATCGGAGAAAGCTAAAAGGCAATAAACTTTAAAAAATTTAGAATTAGACGTAGTTCTTGGTATTACATTTCAATGCTTAGAACACAGTAAGTATTGAAAGACGTGGAGTTGCAGAATATATATTTTTTTAGGCCAAGGTTCGTTTTGTATGGTGACAAATATTTTTGACCTATTTAAAAAAGTAGTAGACTAAGTAGTATGTACTATTTTTAACCGACTTTAAAAAAAAGAGGAGGTTCTCAATTCTACTGTGTTTTGTTTGTTTGTCCACCGATTTCTCCACTAACTGTAAACCGATGTTTAAAATTATTTTTATTCGAAAGCCTATACTCTTGTGGTGGTCCCGTTGTCACCAAGTCAAAATCTGATGGTAGGATCCCAGAGAAATCGAGGGCAACCCTCAAATTTTATAGGTACATACAAAGTTTTCCGTATACGTATTCCTTTCGTATGTTCAAAACTTAAACTTGTGGAAGGTGTGGCCTGTAAAAAAACACACGCTGTTTATTGAAAATAGTTTTAAAGTATTTCATGAAAATACCTACAGGTATAGTTTTCTTCCCATAAAGGTTTTTGTAATCTACGCCTTTGCGTGTTCCAGTTATGTCCAAACTATAAAAATGAATCGAACATATTCTCGATTTTTTATAATATGTATTCTGCACATCGAAATGGGTCGCTAGAAAATCTACAAACAAAAATAATATTTAAAATAACAACACTACTCCATGCATGGCCTGTTCCGGAATAGTCGATGTTTGTACCAATAGTTGGTGCGTTGTTGCAAACATTGGCCAAACAATAATAATTTTAGCTAATCCAATTATTTCTACTATGTATCCTGTTTTTATTCCACGAATAAATACTTAAATTTATATACTTACCGAAAAAAAGATATTCCTTCCAAAATTTTGGTGTTACGGTGGTTATTTTCACAGTTTTAGTACGCGCACTACGGCATTTCGACGTCTTAACGTTGGCTATGCTTGGACAATACTAATTTGAAATAAGACCACAAAAATATTTGTGGTCTTATTTTTCGAGCCGTTTTTGAAGCGCTCATCGGGAATCTAGTACTATTATTGATCGAAGATTATAGTTCCTTTTATAATGAACATATGAGCATTAGGGAACGATTTATCAAAATGGTCTCCTGCAGGCGTTAAACAATCTTTCATATAATAATGAAAGATTGTATGGAAGATCGTCAATTTTGCCGATAAGTAATCCTTCTAATTTCATATCAGTGTTAATCCGATAACCAGCGAACAATCACACTGATTCCCAGATTGGCGCCCCCATATCTGTCGTATGAATAATTCACAGCTCCACACAGGCTGTGAATCTGTTCAGTGTTGTAACGAAGTAGGCTGGCTGACAGCTGTAACTATATATGGCCAATTAGGTGGAGAATAGAAGTGTGTGTTTGAATTTATATATAGCTTTTTTTGGTAGTGTCTTAACCGAAAGTCGATTTCTTGCCGAAGCCGAACCCGATTAATCGGTTAACGCCACAACCTGTAGCCGAAGGTTTAATAACCCTAAGAAATTCAGTTCGAGATTGGCTAAAAGTAGTTTTTTTTTTAATTTATGTTCAGTTTAGCATCTGTTATACATTGTTGTATGTATGGTTATTATTAGAAAAAATGGCATGGATGAAGTGGATTGTACTAATAATTAATTACTAAATTATTTAACATTTTTGGACCTCTAAGTATTAGTTTTAACTTACGCTTATCATCCTTAACAGCTAACAGTAATTATAAAAACAATAACAAAACCAAAGGACCTACCAAACACAATAAAAGCCCTAAAGAAAACCAAAAACACAGTTATCTGTGATTTATATCAAGTGACGTCACAAAACAAAGATGGCGGAGCTAAGAGCGCGGGAACGTACGCTTATTACATTCATTTTGTGCACAATGAATATTTTCTTATTTTACGCCAAAATTGCTTTATGTTACACTCGGAAATTATGTTCAAGATTATGTGCGTATGTTTTATTTTGTGTTATTTTATGATCTTGTCTTTCAACGTAATATTTATAAATGATTATGAAAGTTTCAATGGATCTTCATATTTTATTTATTTATTTATTAGGTCTACCAACAATTGTTTACACTAAACTTCAAACAAATATAAAACATGCATTTAAACTTTACACAGTGCAACAATTACTTAAAGGTAAACACCACATGACATTTTGAGTTAATGTCTTGTGAGTTCTTGTTAATGTTTTGTGAGTTCCATGTCCCAGATTGGGCTTGGGCCCAGGCCAGTTTTGAAAATGTAATAAACACACTTTAACAACAAATGTGTGCTCACAAATTTAATTTTTGCAACCACACTGCAGTACATACAATTATAAGGCAAAGTAAACACTACTCAGCGAGTGTACTATATTGTCACAATAGACCGTATTAACATACAGTATTTCAACTAGGAACAAATGATCGGAATCGGCTCTCACACACATGCAAACCATCACGTGCCTAGTTTTTTCCCAACTTTGTTGGGGCCAGCTTCCAGTCTAACACGACCCACGACCCAGTTAGTACTGGATAATACGGTACCTCTTGGCTTGACTGGTTGGCACACTTTTGAGCCATTGACTACCTGTAATGGTTGTTAAAGATCTACAAATGCCAGCGGGGACCAACAGTAAGCCGTCGTAAACACGCTTGCCGAGTCACACTGTCCGAAGTGGAAACTCGGTATGTTATGGATGGTCAGTAGTCACCCATCCACGGACCGACTTATGCAAGCGCGGCTTAATCTTGAAGATCGACCCGTGCGGCTGTTATTATTTAACCACAAGCTCTTCTAAACACTTGCAAACAGTATTATTTTTTAATAAACATTAATAATATAATAAACATTAACTCGGATCCAGCTATTTGTGTATGTGATTTTAAATATTTACGATACAGGCGAAATACGTAGTGTTTGCAAAAAAAAAAACCACCAAAAACTTGACAACCACCCAAAGAGCCTAGTTGGTTTACTGGGTACTTTTACACTGTGATAATATTGTTTCGGGTTCCAGAACAATGAGCCTGAAATTATGTCCCGTGATTGAGGCTCGCACTGCATTGTAAACAAACAAGGATAATGGCAGGCTACTACAATAAGTGTACATTGAAATAATTAATGTAAACTAATTGTCTGGTAAAATCAATCCACGTTATGTTCGTAATATTTTTCGATGGCTTTGCTCTTGACTATAGTCTAGGTCAGAGATGACAGAGACAAAGTCGACGATGGTACGAGCTTACACAGAAGAAGCCTGCTCATTCTAACTTTTAGGAGATTTTCTCAATACCAGGCATAGAGTTTGGATTTGTACCCGGTTGATGACAATAGGCTCGTCCCCATTTAAATTAGTCTTGAAACATTCTCGAGAAATATGGGTGTACTATTAGGTACACTTCTACAAATCCCTTTGGGTATTACAGGCGTGATGTTCTGTAAAAGTAAATTTATTTAATTTTAAAATATAATTATTTTCAAGAAAAACATTTTAGTTAGATGTGTTCGTATTTCATGTGTGTTACATGAATATGGACGACGCGAAAGAAATATGTAAGGATCGTAGCAGGTGGCGTTCTTTAGATTCTGCCTATCCCCTTATGGGAAAAAGGCGTGAGTTTATTTATGCACGTATGAACAGTCATGGACTTTAATTGATGAGCCACTTGCCACTGTTCGTATTTCAGCCGTGTAATGCAAATCGGATTTAGTCAGTAATATTCATACATATTCATAGAGGAGCTCGTGGCTAAATAATAACAGCCGCCCAGGTCGATCTTTAAGGTTAAGCCGTGCTTGCCGAGGTTGGTCTGTGGATGGGTGACCATAATTACATATCGAGTTTCCTCCGTGCCTCGGAAAGCACGTTAAGCCGTTGGTCCCGGCTGTCATTTGTAGATCTTTGACAGTCGTTACGAGTAGAAGACGAAGACGATCAGAAGCTAAAAGTCTGACATCCAATCTTACCAAGGGGTATCGTATTACCCAGTTACTGGGTTGTGGAGGTCAGATAGGCAGTCGCTTCATGTAAAATACTGGTACTCAGCTGCATCCGGTTAGACTGGAAGCCGACCCCAAGATAGTTTGGGAAAAGGCAGGCAGATGATTATGATTCATACATAGTACAGTGACTACCCAAAGTCAACCATTTGCAGGTACAGCAACCGTTACCTAGCGCCAATTTGTTTTAGCGTAGCCATAGTAACGTTTAGCGTACGGAGAAATTATGATGGGTAATTTCGACATCGGCAAAACTCAAACCCGCGATTTTATCCGAACGCGTTGCGTCCAAGATGACGTTGATGACAATTATTCGACTCAACAAAATTCGACTCGCACATCGACATTTAAACTGTTTTGATAGGTTTTCAGTAACACGAGTATTTAATGAGCTCTAATTCGAAGGAGGTCAGTAAGAAATAGTTTGGATAAACGCATGTCAATTTTTATGGATATTTCATTGACAACTTTAGTCATACTTGGACCTCTATGGATACGACTATTTCCGATTATTAGTAATGGTTTCAGTTCGTGTTTAATCGTGTAATCTCGTGAATGTATAAAACTGTAAAATTGGTAAGTTTGAAAGTAGCTCATCAATTAGTCCGTGACTGTACATATGTGCTCTCACCATATCCCAAAAAAGGCTGAAAAAAAAGACATGATTTTAAGATTTATACTCTTAAACAACAGGGTACAAAATCCTAGTAAGTAGCACATTTTAAAACCAAAAAATACCGCATACATTATTCCAGATTTCCGCACTGTAACAGAGTTATAGTGGAAACAAAATTAAAAGCAAAGTTGCGCAGTACCGAACATATTTCGTACAAAGCTCTACTTTATTCAGCGTCGTAGTCCGAATTCGTACAAGTGCTGTACATTGTGCGGAACCCATATGTTAGACGCGAGACTAAGGACAATGTAGCCAGACTAAGTAGATAATACCCAGGGGTAGCTGTGTTAATGTATTAGTGGGTATGGACTTATTAGGTACTATGGTGATATGTGACCTAGTTTTAAGCCTTATATGCTCTTAGAGTGTGGATCCTGTACTGTGATGGCTTTTGGTGAAATAAAGAATGTGTATTTATTTATGGGTGTCTAAACTAATATTATAAAGAGGAAAGATTTGTTTGTTTGTTTGTTTGCATTGTATAGGCTCATCATCACGCTACGACCAATAGGAGTGGAGCAGCAATGAAAAATGTTGCAAAAACGGGGAAAATGTGACGCAAACGAAGTTGTGCCAGACAGCTAGTGTTAATATAAGAGCTTTTTAGGGTTTCGCATACATTTATACCATAAGGGACCTCAACGCGCAGGTTTTTGCCTTGAATTCGGTACATGTATGTACTTCTATAACCTACAAGCGCTAAAACTATTCGTCGATTTTTTTCAAATTTCCGGCGAACAATGTCTAGTTCATAATCTAAGCTAAATTTATGGTCAAAGTTTACACCTCAATGGTCTTAGTTCTTAGAACCATGTATTCCATTGCCGTATGGCGTATTGCCTGTTAAAATTTTCTAACCGTTAGTTAGTTGTTCGCCAGGGCAAGTAAAAGGCAAAATGCAATGGGATTCCACAGAATCCTAAAAAAAGCTTTTACCTTTCCGAAAAGGTTAATAAAACGTTTAGTCCACTCTCGGACCCTCGACCCCCAATAATATGTAAGGCTTTTTTAGGCATTATAGAATCTATTCCATTTAGCAATTTCAACCGATTAAAAGTGGCTAGATGGAATAGATTGCACTAATAACAGATTACAATACTAATAGTACATTAGTATTTTTTCATTGGTAATAGAATCACGTATCCACAAGGATACGTGATTGGCAAAAGTCTGGTGCTCACAAGAGCACCAGACTTTTGCACACAAATGCATTATAACACCAAACATATTCCAGTTTCAGCACCAATCAATATTTTGAACGAGGATCTCGAAACTAAACTGCAGTGTGAAACACAGATTCATCCTAATGCAATCAGTGTGGAGTGACACTTAGAAACGGGTGCAATATTGTATACGGAACCCGAGTGTTGTATGCGGTTTTCTCGCCTCCCGAGCAGCTTTGAACAGAGGGGCGTACTATCAACACAATAGGTTAGGTAGAGGATACACAATAGGTTTTGGGCGAAAAGCAATGTATACGTGGGACACTCAGAAAGTTTTGCGAAACTAAAAAAAATTGTTCTATACGTACATATATTTTTATTAAATCTTTTCAAAGTACTTTCCACCAGCCTCTATACAAAGATTCATGCGCCTAAACCAGTTTTCAAAACACTTTTTCCAGTCCGCCGCAGACACCTCGTTTACAGCCTGCTCGAACCCAGCCAGCGCATCTTCCGGCGACGAAAATTGTATCCCTTTGAGCTGATTTTTTATTTTTGGGAATAAAAAGAAGTCACACGGTGCTAGATCAGGGCTGTAAGGAGGGTGACCCAGGAGTTTGACTGGCGTGCTGTCCAGGAAGTCCCTCGTTTTGAGTGCGGTGTGCGCAGGTGCATTGTCGTGGTGGAGCAGTAGCCCGCGGAGCCCTGTGTTTGGTCGCTTGTTGCTTATAACAGAGAAAACTTCTGGCAAACATTTGGAAGTATACCATTCGGCATTAATGCTTCTTTGATCCCGTAAGGGAATTGATACCAAGTGGCCAGTCAAATTAAAAAAGCTAGCGATCAAAATCTTACCCCCGCTTCTAGATCGCTTCACTTTGGTAGGCGTTGGCTCATTTTGAAACACCCAAACAGTCGACTGGCGCTTGGTTTCTGGGTCGTATTGATAAATCCAGGACTCATCACCTGTAACGATGTCGTAAACACGCCGAGACGAGCCTGCTTCAAATTTGTTAAGCATATCACGGCACCATTCCACCCGGGCCTGCTTCTGAGCATCGGTGAGGTTGTGCGGCACCCAGCGTGATACTATCCTCCTCACGCGAAGATGGCTGTGTAGAATCTCGTGAACGCTTCCCGATCCAATCTTCAATATGTGTTGAATCTCCTGATATGTAATTCGCCTATTGTCTTGGATTAAATTTTTCACTGCTAGCACGTTTTCTTCGGTAACAGCCGTCAAAGGGCGACCGCTTCTTTCGTCATCCCCCAAAGTTGGTCGACCGCGCTTGAATTCGTTATACCAACGATACACGGTTGCCTTGGAAGGGCCTTCATCCATGAATGCCATTTGAAGTCTATCGTACGATTCATCCGGTTTCAGGCGACACTTGAAATCGTATAAAATCATAGCTCTAAAATGTTCCCGGCGCAGATCCATATTTCAGTGAGACACAATACTTTGAATTAACTCGCAAAAAATGTGGAGGGAAATTTTGAAATTGGAACTTACTTATTTTTACTTATAAATAATCATATTTTCGAAAAACATAATAACTGGCCAGTCTCCCATATATAAAAACTTTTTTTCGCAATACTTTCTGAGGGGCCTGGTATATACCTACATAGAATTAAGTAGGAATTAATCGTATTCTGTCAAGTTGAAGATTTCATTACCCGACTGCAGCGAAGCAAGGCAAGTTTGACCTGTATTGTACGTCCCTGTTTGTTCCCTTTTGTTCCCTCGTTTTATTCATATGGTACAGTCGGCATCAGAAGTCGGTTAACATTTATCAATATTACACCAAGTATTTGTGAGTAATATTGTTTTGCGAATTTGTGTAACCATTGATGAAGAAATTATACTGTCTTGAACTCCAGTCTGTTAATATGGATCGTTCTAAAAGTAAGACGTCTTAAAATTTTGGATATGTATAGCGACTTTTGTTGCTGACCGTACGTGATCAAATTTCTCTTTTTTCACAATGCGTCAGTTTTGTGTTGATGAAGTGAAGAGCTTTTGAGTAATTGATTATAGCCCATTTATTTCGATTATATGTATATTTTTTTCGCTCTGTATGGTGTCGGACGTAAAGAATAGCACCATCCCATATCTTCCCGTGGGTGTCGTAAGAGGCGACTAAGGGACTTGCCAGAGAATGGGCAGCAGCGTTCTCTGTGCTTTTGTAACAACCGTATTGCGATCGCCAACCCGCCTGCCAAGCGTGGCGATTATGGCAAAACCCCCCAAAATGTCAATATGGTGACACTTGGGGGAGGCCTATGTCCAGCAGTGGACGTCTTTTGGGCTGAAATGATGATGATGAATGATGTATATTTTTTTTACTTGTGAATGGATCCCATAACGAAAAAATATAAAAAAATAATGAAGCACTTTTATTCTAAAATCTGGTTGAATCCAATATACAAGGTATAAACAGACCATCAAACTAAGCAACCCTACGCAAAAAATATTGCTGGGAAAAGTTTTTTTTTTTGGGTGAAAAGTCACGTTTTACGGTAAAACTCAATGTAACACACTCAAAACATTGTGCTGATGAAAAGTGAACGGGTCATTGAGGGATTTAAAGTACAGTTATAAAATTAGAAACTAGTATTTTAAAAAAAAAACTTGTGAAAAAGTTGAAACTTTGATCTCCAATATCTCAGTAACTGGAGGGTTCCCAGGTATGGTCCAGGACGAAAAAAAAATATCCCAATGACGGGGAGAACGAGTGCCTTTCTTCTTCGTTAAGGGGCTATTTACACCCTTTATTACTTGCTCTTTGTTCGATGTTTTGAATAATATTTTTTTTGAATTTCCCGCGTCTGCCCTCACTATGCCACCTACCTAAAGGTAAGGGCATATAAACCAACATTGTTAGAGTACTAGTACGTGTACTGTACACGTGCAAGCTGCAAGCCATTCGCTACACTGTCGGCTTTACTGCCGCTACCCTCCAAGATAACAATTTACTATTCAAGTTGACTTGCTCGTAATTGCACGAATTTGCATTATATTGCCTGTAGCGTGCGGTCCTTGAAAATAATTAAACTGAATGAATTTTGTGATAACTAATATCGTACTAAACAACAACTTTATAAAAAATTTAAGGCGTAATTCATACACACGCGACTATTTTTGATTATTTACAGTGCAAACGACCCCTAAAACCCAGACTGAAATGCTTTAACACGTATGATTTGGAAATCACCTTTTAAGCATGAAGATGCTTGGGTTATGTGACTCCACGCTCTTCACCTTAACATTATAGAGTGTATGCAATTGAAAACATCATAAAAAAAAGAAAATACAACAAGGAGCCCACTTGTGTGATGTATGCGAGTGGGATTTTGAGTGTGGAAACCGGAATCTACTTTAAATTTATTTATAGAAATACACTTTGCTATTCCATTTTTGCAGAGAGCAGCGGTTGGCCAGTGGTGGTAGCGCCCACTTACGAGTAGTAAGCCGTGGGTTCGAAACCAGGCAGGTGCATTACTTTGTGTAATTTATTTCTTCATCGCTACTCTCAAAAACGGTGAAGGAAAACATCCTGAGGAAACCGGCATGTCCTAGAACTAAAAAATCGAAGATATGTGACAAACTGCACTGAGCCCGCGTGGTGCATTGTAGTCCACTCCCTCTCATAGAGAGGAGGCCTGTGTCCCAGCAGTGGTAACATTATACGCTGATGATGATTCCATTTTACTTTGATATCCTGCCAAATTTTCGCCATCAGCACCATTGTCTTATATAAAAAAAAACATAGAACTTTGATAAAGTATGTCAACTGTTTACAATCAACATTAAGAACAACACTGCATATTATGATTTGCATTGCAATCAGTAATAATATTAGTCATGAAACCAATTAATGCATGGCATAAACGTTAATCTTGTGACCTGTGATGGCCGTTCCATGAACAATGAACAATATAATTACACGCATCACTGTCTCTTGTCCCTATTAAATCCAATTATACCGGAAACACAACAAACACTTGAATACACACAGCATTGTAAACTATAGCACATCATATGTCTAGCGTTTTCCCAACTATGTTGGGGTCGGCTTCCAGTCTAACCGGATGCATCTGAATACCAGTATTTTACATGGAGCGACTGCCTATCTGATCTCCACAACTCAGTTAGTACTGGGTAATACGATACTCTTTGGTAAGACTTGTTGTCAGGCTTTTAGACCACTGACTACCTGTAACGACTGTCAACTGTCCACGGCTTAGCGCTCTTTCCGAGGCATGGACGAAGCTCGGTATGTAAACGGTGGTCACGGCAAAATCAAATTCAGAAATCAAAATATTTTATTTCACATAGACCTACATGGGCACTTATAAAACGTCAACAAAAGGTGCACGGTTCCGAGTGGTCGTTTCCTATGGAAAAGAACCGGCAAGAAACTCCATGGTTATTCTTTCAAAATCATTTTGTTTTACTATATTTGCATGTTACAGCGTTAGAACTTAATTATGGACTACAGCAAGTGAAAGCGCGGCTTAACCTAAAGATCGACCTGAGTGGCTGTGATTACTTATAGAATATAGAACAGAATAGAATAGAATGCATTTATTTGTCAGAATATTGTACAAAGCTGTTATGTTAATTATGTATTACGATCATAATATTCTGCCGTTTTGGCGTACAAATATGGTTTGTTAAATTATGGTCCATCATTACAATACAATTGAGAATCACAAATCATCATAAAAAATACACGTAATTTAAATAAATTGAACAATATTTGTATAAGAGATTAATTATATAAGTCAAAATTCAATGAAGTCAAGGAGATTAACTTAGCCACGAGCTCCTCTACTAATTCGATCAGTAGCCAACGGATTTACCAATAAATGTCAGAACGTACCCGTTTTCTAAACTGTTCCAGTAACATACACTCGTGTGTCACGAGGTACCTTTGACTGATACCCCGCTATGCGGTGGGATGTTAGGGACATGGACATTGTTCACACAAACTATGCCAAAAGCGCTAATCTCTAACAGGACACACGAAGCGTCACATAACTATAAAACGATAATAGCGACCCACCCCCGCTTCATACACGTGCAGCGTACTGCTGTGCAACATTCCTTAACATTGAGATTACTGTATTATTTGCAGGTTAAATAAATTAAGAAAAGTCCGCAAAAACTTCCTGGAAAAAAGTTCTAGATAGAAGAGAAAATTGAAGTTTAGAAGATCTAAACGGTCACACATTTGTTTTGGACTATGTTTGGTACCAACTACTTTCTGGCTGTTCTGAATCCTCCCTATGAATCCACCAATCGGAACCGAGCACCTATCTTCTGATGGTTCTTATGTTTGTTTCAAATAAATTGATTGGAACTGAATATTACATATAAGTAGATATAGCACCATTGTGATAGTGTCAATGCAAAGTTGCATTATCCAACGCTAATAACTTGAAAATCTTTTAAATTTTAGGCAAGTCACTTCCTTAACTTACTTATTGCCAATTCAATTACTACAGAAAGAAACATCAAAACATTTAGGGATGTTAACATTATTTAAAAATCTCAACTTAGTAGCAAGTCTATGGGGCTTCAAGTTCTATGACTCTGAGAGAGTGGGCCATACTTATTGGGAATCATTTTCTCCACAAAACATGCATGTTTCATTTTACATATCAACTTGATGATAATCTTATAAGTAATCTTTTTCATCATAAAACAGAGGAGACATGTATTATTCATTTTATCAACTAGATGAAAATATTATCCAATATCAAGATCGTCCCAAATCTCTTGAATTCAAATCTCCACTCGGAATAATTTTCGACTTGGAGCACGTTATTTCCAGCTGGAATAGGGACAGTATTGATCGTTTCCTAAATAGAAGTCACTTTGTCGTTTACGTTTTATTTATAACCCAGCTACTTCTCTTGACTCTGCCCCACTGAGATATTCGAACATTTTATCAACTAAGCAACAAAGGTTGAAATCCTATTGTCTGTTAAACAAAGAAACAATCGCACTTCACAAAAATAAAATAATATCTGCAATCATTTGTACCTGTCTGTTGGACAAAAGGGCTTTCAACTCCATACTTGTTTTTAATTTTAATATTTATCCCAATAATAAAATATTACTTATCTTTGTTTCAGATTGTGCAATACGCCTAAGAAGTTTGCGCGTGGGGCGCGTGCACTCTGGGCACGTGCCGCGCACGCATGGTTGCCGCGTGCTGGTGCCGCCCCCCGCCCCGCGCCGCGCGCTGCTCGTCGAGCTGCACAAGCTCAACGTGCCCTGCTCCACCGGCTTCATCCGCTTCGCCCCCAACACCCCCACCCTCTGCGGCAAACTGGACCAAATACCCCTTCCGAACAGAAAGTTCCTCTACACCGCATCATACAAAAACCCCGCCATAGAACTCCACGGTCGACCCACGTTCGCCGCGATATACCGCGTAGTAGACCATTGCCATGATGTTCTGCTCACGGGAAGAAACGGCTCGTTCGAAGTCGGCCCGACCGTCAAGCTCTCATGTTCGTATGAAATCCACCTGCCGTACGGCAACCGCGTCGCCCTGCGGCTACAAATGGGCACCGGACCAATGGACGCGAAAGAAAATGATGTGTCCAATATTATACACGAAGATGTGCAAGCGTTGTGCAGAGGAATGGAGTTAAGTTTGGAAGATGGGGAGTCAAAGTGGAGACATTGTTCTCAGCCGGGGGATCCCTTGAGAAGTGTTCAAATAGTGTCGGAAGGGAACTCTGTCAGGCTGAATATTAGTATAACGGCAAAGAAAAATACGTCGGCTATGTGGTTGAAAGTGTGGTGGATGGACAAGGCAGTGGAGGAGATCGTGGGCCACTGTGACTACGGTTGGGTGCTGTCCGGGGACTTTTGCATATCAGCGGTGCGGGAGGCCAAGAAGGCGTGGAGACAGGCGGAGGCCGAGTGCGCGAGGCTAGGTGGACACCTCGCCAGTGTGCTGAACGAGAGGCAGCAGCAGATTATGGACCAACTACTTATACATGCGTGAGTATACACATTTGTTGTTTCCATTTAATTAAATTTCTCATTCCGCTGGTCTTTCTCGTAAAATTGATTAAAAAACGTAAGTATATGACAAACTTCTTTTCAGAATTCAAAGTTTAAAGATGTCATGGTACCCTTTTTTAGGGTTCCGTAGCCGAATGGCAAAAAACGGAACCCTTATAGATTCGTCATGTCTGTCTGTCTGTCTGTCTGTCTGTCTGTCCGTCCGTATGTCACAGCCACTTTTTTCCGAAACTATAAGAACTATACTGTTGAAACTTGGTAAGTAGATGTATTCTGTAAACCGCATTAGGATTTTCACACAAAAATAGAAAAAAAACAATAAATTAAGGGGGTCCCCATACTTAGAACTGAAAACCAAAAAAAAAAATTTCATCAAACCCATACGTGTGGGGTATCTATGGATAGGTCTTCAAAAATGATATTGATGTTTCTAATATCATTTTTTTCTAAACTGAATAGTTTGCGCTAGAGCCACTTCCAAAGTGGTAAAATGTGTGTCCCCCCCCTCTAATTTCTAAAGTAAGAGGAGGAAAATTCTGAAAATATTTAGGATTGTAGAAAGTAAAAAAAACTATCAACGAAAATTGGTTTCAATAAGATGTGATGTTTAGTTTTTGAGATATGGGACTTTTTCATCAAACTGCAGCAGTAACTTTGTTTTTCATAAACATACTATGAAAAACAAATTTAGTTTTGCGGTTGTGTGGAAGTTTACTAACTAATACTACTAACTAATGAATGACAGTTCAAAATATTGTTATTATATTGTTTGGAGCTATGGAACCCTGTGTGCGAGTAAGACTCGCACTTGGCCGGTTTTTTACGGTTGGGAAATCATCAAATGATTCCCCCCCCCCTCCCCCGCTCTGGGCGGAGCGGCTTTTAGCCCTTTGTGTTCCAGGGCCACGGTATCTCTTTCGAACAGTCCCGCAGCCCTGGCAGGCATATCTCGGACCCCTTCCGTGTCATGGTACACTGTCCCCAACTCTTAAATTGTTAAGAATAAGGTGTTTTGTAGCGTCAGTAATACTTAAGCTACATCCCAAAGAGTCCTCTGAGTATTATTCCCTTCAATACCGTCGCAGAGGCAGGTAAAGGCAATATATTCCAGAATCTAGAAATACGCGAGTTTAATGGCACATTTGTACTCCAATTTGTCGACACATTAAAGCCGTCCCGACACGTATTCCTACTTATATTTACTTGAAAAACATTACCGTTGAGGATTCAAATGTGATTCATGGAATGGTTATTTCTTTTTCATAAAGACAAATGTACTACTTATCTAGGGAAAAGATTTGGTAAGCTTAGATTAGAGAAGGCAGGCTAGCACATATTTCAAAGTTCTTGCCAGAATATGTTTGTTTAAAAATCTGAGGAGAAAAGAAGAACAGAATAAGAAGTTTCGAGTTGAGTTGAACACTGAAGCAGACAGTGCACATATCTGTCTGGTCATGTTTACTTAAACCTGGGTGTTGCTTTCCTCAAGAGACCACTTCAGACGTTATCATAGTCGTTTTTTTATTTGACTATTACAATGTACTACTGCGCTCAATAACGGTCGACCACTTTTCAACCTATAACTGAGGGATAAAAGTGATCGACCATCAGTGAACTCGATAGTATGGACTTTATGGTATGGATTTTAAAATAGACTTTGATCTCTTTGTCTTTTTCGGTGTTTCTTCTCAGAGTAATTTGTTAGGAAACACCGGTCTCATTCAATCTATACGAGTAATAAAATGACGCGTAAAAGATTTAACAAAATTTTTATTCTTCGTTCGTCCCAAAGCTTTGTCCCACTTTCAAAAAAATCTTCGTTTGTCCCAAACTTTATTTTTCCTTCGTCGCAAAATGTAATGATAAATAAAATTACCTAGACTAGAGTTAAGAGCAAATCCATTGCAAACAAAAAAAACTATTTCGCCTTTAATAAGAAGTCGAATTGTGTCCCTGCGCGAAGAGCTTCCGTTCTGAAACTTTTCAGATATAGGTTTTTCGTTCTCGCATCACGTACCTACTCTCAAGCTATAAAGTTTTCGTGCATATCCTTGCTCTACCAAGAATCAATGCTAATAAAATCTTGAGAATTTCCAACCAACAACTTTTCTAAGATAACTGCTAAAAATATTTCGCTGACATAAATACTACCCAGTAGAAATAAACAAGTTTTCAAACTACCCGCAACCACAATGGCTGCCATAAACTTTCTAATGTGACCTAAAACGCATCCATATTTACTGCGACCTACTTACGTAACGTCCTGGTTACCTTAGTATCCGTTCCAAATACAATATTTTATTCGAAAACCGACAAATGGTGGGATGGTGCCAACAGGCATACCAGATCAGCCTAGTGTATATCTTACAAAAGACCGCGGGCATGAGCTGGTTGAGACACGCAAAGACCAGTGGGGCCTAGACTTTGTTTCAGCTATATCATAATCTGCTTCGCCTTTCACCAACGATGTTGAGTTCAGCTTCCAGTTTACTCAGATGCAGCTGACCAGTATTTTACATGGAGCGACTGGTTTTGCGACCTCCACAACCCAGCGATGACGATGATAAAGGTGTATTACAAGCTTATATCAATCCTCGAAAAGTCGTTGTGAAAATGACTAATAGTTTCTTTTGGCTGTTTTTTCTCAGAGTACCTAGTCAGGTTCGAAAAACTCAGCTAGTTTAAAAAAAAACCGGCCAAGTGCGAGTCTTACTCGCACACAGGGTTCCATAGCCCCAAACAATATTTTGAACTGTCATTCATTAGTTAGTAGTATTAGTTAGTAAACTTCCACTCAACCGCAAAACTAAATTGGTTTTTCATAGTATGTTAATGAAAAACAAAGTTACTGCTGCAGTTTGATGAAAAAGTCTCATATCTCAAAAACTAAACATCATATCTTATTGAAACCAATTTTCGTTGATAGTTTTTTTTACGTTCTACAATCCTAAATATTTTCAGAATTTTCTTCTTCTTACTTTAGAAATTAGAGGGGGGGGGACACACATTTTACCACTTTGGAAGTGGCTCTAGCGCAAACTATTCAGTTTAGAAAAAAATGATATTAGAAACCTCAATATCATTTTTGAAGACCTATCCATAGATACCCCACAAGTATGGGTATGATTAAAAAAAAATTTTTGGTTTTCAGTTCTATGTATGGGGAACCCCAAAATTTATGTTTTTTTTTCTATTTTTGTGTGAAAATCTTAATGCGGTTCACAGAATACATCTACTTACCAAGTTTCAACAGTATAGTTCTTATAGTTTCGGAAAAAAGTGGCTGTGACATACGGACGGACAGACAGACAGACAGACAGACAGACAGACATGACGAATCTATAAGGGTTCCGTTTTTTGCCATTCGGCTACGGAACCCTAAAAAGACGACGTGTGTAAAATCTATTTGCAAAATAAACATAATTTATCGTTTAAATATAAAACGCTTCGGAAAATATTGTCACTTGTCTATGAGACGCCACACAAGAAAAACCTATTATACTCAGCGGGGTAACAGTGTTGTCAGAACTTTGATACTTTTTATAGAAGAAGTTGTTGCACCTCTACTTCTTAAAGCAATACATTCTTGTCGAGACATTCGGAGGCAGGGCGAGTGCCAGAATGAATAGAAGATCGTTTATCCTCCATGTTCATCGCTATCCTGTACACTCTCGCACTCGCCCTGCCTGCACTCTCGCCGAAACATTCCGCATGGCGCGGCGAGAGAGCACCGCCACATAAAAAGTAGTAAAGACGAGCGTTTGTTTATGGGTGTTTTTTGACGTTCGAAGCCTAATTTGAATAAGAGATTTCAGATTTATAACGATGATGTGTTTTCGTTCACAGTCCAGGTGCTGGTGTGGATGACGTTTACTGGATCGGAGCGACTGATGCCGTCCATGAAGGCGAGTTCCGCTGGTCGGATGGACTGCCCTTCTCTTACGCACGTGAGTACCTTGTATTAGTCTTGTACGCACGGCGACCATTCAATCGTATACAAAACCAGTTAATGTGGATCTCTCATTGTACGGGATATCATATCTATACAAAGCGAGACCATGTTATACTGGAAATGTATAGCTTGATGTGTCGCTGTTTGTACCAATTCCAAAATTATTACCATTTATTCTTACTGTTTTATAATTCGACGAGCTACAACTGAACTAATGAATACTAATAAAATTACAATAATTTTTTTAGGGTGCCGTACCCCATTAAGTACAGCAGATAGATTATTCATATAATACTTCATGAAATCATGATATATCAAAAGTCGTCACACAATATTGCTATTTCTATGGTTACAATGGCGGTTTTATAATGAATTTCGGTTTCAACTTCCAGACAAAACCTATTTCGTAAAACTATGGCTTCCAAAATACTATTCTTCGTGATAACATAAATCGTAATCAGAACAGTGAGAGAAAGCCACTTTTAAAAGTCGCTGGGTGTATACATATTAGTGCTCGTGAATATACAGACGTGGAAATACTAACCCCTCATAAAGTGTGGTCAACAGCGAGTTAGTTCGGTAGTATTGAGTAGTACTAGCTAGTGCGAGGGCTCTCAGTACGAGGGCTGTCGTGGCTCGAGTGGGAAACGTGTGTGTGGGTCAGGGACGTGGATATGGCGTGTGTTTGGCGTGGATGGTCATTGTGTGCAGTTTTATTTGATTGTGCTTTGTTTGCCTAATCAGTGAATCACTACAAAATCGTCCTTAGCTTATTCCTATTCATCATCATCATTTCAGCCCAAAACGCGTCCACTGCTGTACATAGGCCTCCCCCAAGTGTCGCCAAATTGACATAAGGGAGGGTTTTGCCAAAATCGCCACGCTTGGCAGGCGGGTTGGCGATCGCAGTACGGTTGTTACAAAAGCACAGAGAACGCTGCTGCCCATTCTCTGGCAAGTCCCTTAGTCGCCTCTTACGACACCCACGGGAAGATATGGGATGGTGCTACTCTTTACGTCCGACACCATACAGAGTTATTCCTATTAATACTTAGATACTCGAGAAAATCATCATCTTCCTGCCTTTGTTCCATTTTATTTGGGGTCGGCGCAACACGTCTTTTTCCTCCATTCTCCTCTGTTATTCGTCATGCTATCATTTACTTTTTTTTCCTTCATATCATTTTTCCCACAATCGACCCATCTTTTCTTTGGTCTTCCTCTCCCTCTCTATCCATCCACATTTACATTCATCACTCTTTTAGTCATATGTGTTACATCCCTTCTCATCACTAGTCCATACCAAGACAGCCGACTCCCTTTCATCTTTTCTGTAAATGGCGCCACTTTCAAACTTCCTCTTATATATATGCTCAATTCTAACTTTATCCATTTTAGTCACTCCATACGTCCATCTCAACATTATCATCTCTGCTGGTGCAATGTTTTTTCATCCGTCTTCTGCTCTGCCCAGCATTCCGATCCATGCAGTACGACTTGAGAAAATAAGACTGAAATAACAAAGTTTACGAAATGTAGAAATTTCATTTGTATTTGCTGAGGAGGACCTCACCAAATTATGGATAGTAATATTATCTTGTTTCATTTCTATAAAAATGTCTTCATTTCGTTTGCCATAAAAATCTCTAAAGAAAACAACTCTTAAAAGTGCAAGATACGTAGCTTCAAGAAGCTGAATTTAATGGTTGTCTAGCAAAGAGAAAAACACACAAACAGTCAGTGCACTTTATAGGTTAAAAGCGTCAATGTCTGCCAAGAAGTATCGAGTTCAAGGGAGGCTATACACATGTACGGATGCCGTTCAATTCGGCACAAACAGACGGCAAAATCGAATTTAGTATGTAAATATAAGCCTAATCTTACCTTTACCTGAGTTAAGTGCCACGTTGGCCTAGTAGTCAGAAGCGTGACTGTTGAGCTTGAGGTCCTGGGTAAGATTCCCGGGTCGAGCAAAGGGTTATTGGGTTTTTCCAACAGGAATTTCTCAGTAGCAGTCACGAAGTCTGGATTTGTGCCCGATTCGTGGCAAGGGACTCGCCCCCTGTTACATGGGACTTAAACATAACTGGCGAAATGTGGGTGTATTTATTAGGTACATCTCTGCGTAACCCTTCGGTGATTACAATGCGTGATGTTTTGTTGTGTTATGATATACGGCTAAAAAGGTGGCTGGGTGAATGAAGATGGTAAAGTATAGCGTGTTATAACTTACTTATCATGTGAGAGTCCAGTAGTGGACTGCAATATTTATAAGATTTAGTTTAAATTGTGCCGGACCGACCGGAGGAGCTCGTGGCTAAATAATAACAGCCGCCCAGGTCGATCTTTAAGGTTAAGCCGTGCTTGCCGAGGTTGGTCTGTGGATGGGTGGCCATAATTACATATCGAGTTTCCTCCGTGCCTCGGAAAGCACGTTAAGCCGTTGGTCCCGGCTGTCATTTGTAGATCTTTGACAGTCGTTACGAGTAGCCAGAAGCTAAAAGTCTGACATTCAGTCTTACCAAGGGGTATCGTATTACCCAGTTACTGGGTTGTGGAGGTCAGATAGGCAGTCGCTTCATGTAAAATACTGGTACTTAGCTGCATCCGGTTAGACTGGAAGCCGACCCTAAGATAGTTTGGGAAAAGGCTAGGCAGATTATGATGATGTGCCGGACCGACCCCAACAAAATCCAGCAATGGTAGAAACTCAATCACAAATGAAAGTCGAATATGTCATTGTGTAGTTACTGCTTCAAGCCCATTTTTTCTTCAAAATATACCGCGAATCGAAAGCGCCAACCCAAAGAAGTGTACGGCACCCCGAAGGATTCAGTCTAGACGGCAAGGCGGCAGAAACATGCGATTGTAGCTTTATTTAGTTCACTCAATGGCACAGCACATTTTATTTACGCAAGGGCACAAAATAATGTGAGCTTGTTTGTGAATCAGATGACGTGTCGTAGAAATTGCTTTAAAACATGTATGAATATAGTTTATTTGGTCAACTGGTTGTCTAAGTTGAGTTTTCGACTAACCACAACGGATGTAGTACTGGTAGGTTGGTAGGTTGTGTTATAATAATGGGTGTTACCAACCCGCACTGGGCCCGTGACCAACCTGCACTGGGTCCGCGTGGTAGACAACAGCCTAGATAACTCCCTTTCATAGAGAGGAGGCCTGTGTCCCAGCAGTGGGAACATTATAGGTTGATGATGATGATGATGAATGGGTGTAAAAAATCCCTTAACGAAGCCGAAAGGCACTGGTTCTCCCCATCGTGACTGACAGGGGAGAATGTAAAAAGAAAGCGCCCCTTATTAACAGATTTTGCTTTGACTTACTAGTTTGATGTACAGAATACTCGGTTGTCGGCTTTGAGAAAGGTTGTTTACACTTTGTATATTCTAGATCCCCGTCCTAGAATGTTTTCGTGTAGACCTGACAATAAATTATATTCCATATCTAGGGTCAGGACCAGTAGATATGGAATATAATTTAGTGTAATTTTTCGCTAGATTTTTGCGCTAGATAAGTTTTCCTTGTCAATGTCAAAATTCTAATTACTAGCACTTCGCCCGCAACTTGGTCTATGTTATTTGGTAAAGATGTAGCTTTCTAATGGTGAAAGAATTTTAAAAATCGGTCAAGTAGCTTTTGTGGTAAATCGTAACAAACTAATAATCAAACTTTTCCTCTTTATGATATAAGTTTAGAAAAGGGAAAAATATCATCAAAAAAAATTGAAATAGACTTCATGTGTGCAGTTCCGAATGATTTATTCCTCGACCGCCAGAATGAATGAATGAATCAATGATTCAATGATGTGAACGTGGCGGATTTTGCAATGGAAACCTTGCGGGCTATCATTGTAACGAAATGTATTTTAAACAATATAATTCAAATTAACATTTGGTGAGTTTTGGGAAACCATCACTATTCAGGATTGAACGTACACCGACATATATTCAGTAAAAAAACGGCTGTTTCATACCTTTCGACCGTGTAGGTATTGCACTTTTGCAGGAAACAGCTGTTTTGTTTTTAATAGCCAATGAAAAATGTCTAATTCAGTCAGTACATAATTCAGTAATTCAGTCAGTACATCATTTTGAATACCCTACGGTATTCAAAATGATGTACTGACTGAATACGAATCAGTTTCGCGTCGGTGGCCCTTCTATCCCCTATTTCTTAAAAAACGAGAAATAAATATGAATTACTTTGGACTTTTGGACTACGTTGTTCTGTGAATGGGTGCCACTCATTAAATACCGGGTTTCCTCCGTTCCTCGGAAAGTACGTTAAGCCGTTGGTCCCGTCTGTCATTTGTAGATCTTTGACAGTCGTTACGGGTAGTCAGTGGCCCGAAAATCCGACAACCAGTCTTACCAAGGGGTATCGTATTACCCAGTTACTGGGTTGTGGAGTTCAGATAGTCAGTCGCTTCATGTAAAATACTGGTATTCAGCTGAATCCGGTAAGACTGGAAGCCGCCACCAACATAGTTGGGAAAAGGCAAGGCAGATGATGACTTTTTATTGGACCGTCTCATCATCATCATTTCAGCCCAAAAGACGTCCACTGCTGGACATAGGCCTCCCCAAGTGTCGCCACATTGACATTTTGGGGGGTTTTGCCATAATCGCCACGCTTGGCAAGCGGGTTGGCGATCGCAGTACGGTTGTTACAAAAGCACAGAGAACGCTGCTGCCCATTCTCTGGAAAATCCCTTAGTCGTCTCTTACGACACCCACGGGAAGATATGGGATGGTGCTGTTCTTTACGTCCGACACCATAGAGAGCACATCGTCGTTGGACCGTCTCACATAAATCGTAATATTTGAATGGCTTTGGTCTTTCAGTAATAACTTTACAGTTACTATGTTGAAAATTAAAAAAAATGGTTTATTAGCATGTCGCAGTTGTCTTGATTTATTCCGTTAGACACGGTCATCATGTGGGCAGAACATGGGTTCCGTGCTATGAAAACACACACTACACGAGGTACACTGCTTTTGTCGAACTCACTTACTACTCACAAATTATTTGTAATTACAATCCAACACAATAACACTAGGCTCCATGAATCGGGGAACAGTTTCGGGACGTATTGACTCCGCCGCGGTCAGACACAGACTGTCCGCCTCACAGCGAGCTCGAAACATCACGACTCTGTAGAAGCGCGCTTAGCTGGTAAGTAGGTCGCGTGCTACCTTCGGCGCGCTTGCCGATTCATTTTCTGTCCGTACTAATGACCGGATCCTACAAGCATTATATTTCCAGAAACTGTGTGTTTCATAGAATACCACATCCGCCAAAATAAAGAGCTAACATAATATTTCGCATTATTTAACCCTTTTTCCATTTTAGAGAATAATTTGTTCAGTATCTTTTGATAATATGATTTCCAATTTTCCAATTTCCAATTTTCCAGTAGTAGTACCAGGCCCCTCAGAAAGTATTGCGAAAAAAAGTTTTTATATATGGGAGACTGGCCAGTTATTATGTTTTTCGAAAATATGATTATTTATAAGTAAAAATAAGTAAGTTCCAATTTCAAAATTTCCCTCCACATTTTTTGCGAGTTAATTCAAAGTATTGTGTCTCACTGAAATATGGATCTGCGCCGGGAACATTTTAGAGCTATGATTTTATACGATTTCAAGTGTCGCCTGAAACCGGATGAATCGTACGATAGACTTCAAATGGCATTCATGGATGAAGGCCCTTCCAAGGCAACCGTGTATCGTTGGTATAACGAATTCAAGCGCGGTCGACCAACTTTGGGGGATGACGAAAGAAGCGGTCGCCCTTTGACGGCTGTTACCGAAGAAAACGTGCTAGCAGTGAAAAATTTAATCCAAGACAATAGGCGAATTACATATCAGGAGATTCAACACATATTGAAGATTGGATCGGGAAGCGTTCACGAGATTCTACACAGCCATCTTCGCGTGAGGAGGATAGTATCACGCTGGGTGCCGCACAACCTCACCGATGCTCAGAAGCAGGCCCGGGTGGAATGGTGCCGTGATATGCTTAACAAATTTGAAGCAGGCTCGTCTCGGCGTGTTTACGACATCGTTACAGGTGATGAGTCCTGGATTTATCAATACGACCCAGAAACCAAGCGCCAGTCGACTGTTTGGGTGTTTCAAAATGAGCCAACGCCTACCAAAGTGAAGCGATCTAGAAGCGGGGGTAAGATTTTGATCGCTAGCTTTTTTAATTTGACTGGCCACTTGGTATCAATTCCCTTACGGGATCAAAGAAGCATTAATGCCGAATGGTATACTTCCAAATGTTTGCCAGAAGTTTTCTCTGTTATAAGCAACAAGCGACCAAACACAGGGCTCCGCGGGCTACTGCTCCACCACGACAATGCACCTGCGCACACCGCACTCAAAACGAGGGACTTCCTGGACAGCACGCCAGTCAAACTCCTGGGTCACCCTCCTTACAGCCCTGATCTAGCACCGTGTGACTTCTTTTTATTCCCAAAAATAAAAAATCAGCTCAAAGGGATACAATTTTCGTCGCCGGAAGATGCGCTGGCTGGGTTCGAGCAGGCTGTAAACGAGGTGTCTGCGGCGGACTGGAAAAAGTGTTTTGAAAACTGGTTTAGGCGCATGAATCTTTGTATAGAGGCTGGTGGAAAGTACTTTGAAAAGATTTAATAAAAATATATGTACGTATAGAACAATTTTTTTTAGTTTCGCAAAACTTTCTGAGTGTCCCACGTATACTCGTATTATTATTTGGAGCTATTAACTGCAGCAAAAGTTATCCAAACTTTTTAAACATTCATTTCTCTTTGAAAAACCTCACACAAATATACTGGCCAGTGTTAACAGCTTAAAAATAAGCAAAAATAAGCTAAAATTCATATACACTTTCACTTGTACAATTAAACGTAACGCGAGCGAGCCGAACGTTTTGTTTTTCCTTTGTGCCTGCATCTGCATAGAAATCGAATTTTAAACTTTCGTTCATCCGTCCATTTTATACATCCAATGTTTGCAGATGCTGTGGTCCATATGATGGTGTCTGATAGTGGACATTTGGAAGTTTTAAAACATTAAAAAACCTCAGCTTCTTCAAATGCAGCTTTAATCTTCGTAAATATTTAATTTTAACAATTTATTGGACTTTTGCGTGGCGACGCACCCGTGTACAGATATGGAATTATAAAAGTGAAAAATCAAACTATGCGGGTGTGCGTAAAAAACTTGTTATAACGATAAACGATTTATAGCATCACTCGAACGTGCAACTTGGTGGTATCACTGATTCATCAGGCGCAAGTATGGCGCAGACATCTTGGCCCCCGTTGAAAGACTCCTTTCAACTTCTTCAGTCTTCATCCGGTGAAGAGTTAGGCAAGGGGCAGATCCGAGTGAGAGGCCTCCTGAAGCAGCCTCTGGTAGTTTTCACGTCTGCGACTCGTGTGACGCCATCGGTCCCAGGGAACAGGCGGCTGATTCGTCCCATTCGCCAACCGAGTGGAGGGACGTTATCCTCCTGGAGAAGAACTAAATCTCCAACTTGCAGGGATGCTGACTTAGTACGCCATTTGGAGCGCTGCTGTAGTTCTGCTACATATTCCTTTTGCCAGCGCTGCCAAAAATGTTGATTAATTTGTTCAAGCTTCTTGTAACGCTGAAGGTTGCTCTGGTTCTCGTGTTCGAGCGATGGACCAGGCAATGCATTAAGGGCACGCCCTATCAGAAAGTGACCGGGAGTTAGGAAATGGTAATCGTTAGGGGAAGGAGAAAGTGGGCATAAAGGTCGACTATTAAGCACAGCTTCCACTTGTGTGAAAAGAGTACATATCTCCTCAAACGTTAAATGGTTGTTCCCCATAACGCGCTTTATGTGGTATTTCGCGGATTTAACGCCCGCCTCCCAGATGCCGCCAAAATGTGGAGCATACGTGGGAGAGAACACAAACCTTATCCCTTCATTGGTAGCAAAGTCAACTACAGGTTCATGATTAGTTTTAAGAAAATTGCCAATCTCTTTAGCTGCTGCAACAAAGTTTCGGCCGTTATCGCAAAATATCTCCGCTGGCTTGCCCCGTCGCGATATAAACCTGCGTAACGTCATAATGAACGCGACTTTAGACAAATCACTGACGGCTTCCAGGTGCACACATTTATACCGGAAACAAACGAACAAACATAAATAGGTTTTGGTTAATCGTGCACCTCGACCTCTTTTATTTAGCGTGAGGAATGGACCAGCGAAATCAACGCCAACAGTACGAAATGGAAAGTCAGGTGTGATGCGCTGTGCAGGTAAGTTTCCCATCATGGGAGTTAATGTTTTACCTTGTATACGTCTACATCTGACACAGGCATGAACTGTGCGGCGGGCCAAGTGCCTACCGTTTATTGTCCACACAGTCTCTCTTGTACAGGCTAGCAGCAGTTGTGGCCCAGCATGCATGTTGTGTAAGTGTTCATATGTAAAATATAGTTTGGTGAGTGGATGAGAGGCGTGTAAAAGTATGGGATGTTTTTGAGTGTAGTTGTGATTAGACAATTCTATTCTACCACCGACTCTCATTACCTTGTCATCGTCCAAAAAGGGTGAAAGTGACAAGAGTGTTGACTTGCTGCTTAACGATTTATTTTTAAACAGAACATTGTACTCCAAAGCAAACGAAGTTTGCTGAGCAATTTTACATAAACTAATAAAAGATGAGTCTAATTCACTAACTGTAAGTTTACCAAATAATTTGTCTTTAGGACATTTATGTCTTATGTTATGTATAAATCTATTGACGTACGCAAAAATGCGTCTCAATTTCAAAAATGATGAAAACCTTTCTATTTTTAGAATTCCGATTTCAGGTTCCTGAACAACAGTCGAAGTGGATTTTATCTCAGGTAAGTCTGTTTCCTCTATTAATTTATTCAAATAGGGCCAATCAGATTCAGGCTTTATTAGAAAATTTGGACCTGACCACCACAAATTAAGATTGATGATTTGATCTGGACTTACGCCTCTTGAGATCAGGTCAGCTGGATTCTGATCAGTCGGCACATAGCGCCACGATGAACTATCGGTAAGTTCATTAATTTCGGCTACCCTATTAGCTACAAACGTTTTTAATCTTGCGGAATTACCATTCAACCTACTGAGGACAACGCTAGAATCGCACCAGTAAACGATGCGATTGACCATACATCTCAGAGAACTGATAACTGTCTTGCACAATTTTGCAGCTAATAGAGCAGCGCAAAGTTCCAGACGCGGTATTGTCGTCGGCTTCAACGGTGCCACCTTAGACTTAGCACACAGTAAGTTTACCTTTACATGACCAGATAAGTTGTGTGACCGCAGGTACACACATGCACCGTAAGCGACTTGAGAAGCATCACTGAAAGTATGTATTTCTATATAGCTAGGAGCTTCGCATAGTGTTAAACGCGGGATCTGTAACTCTGTTAAAGAATTTAAATTGTTGATGAACTTGTACCAGGATTCCAGAATATCGGAACTAACTGGCTCATCCCAGTCCCTTTTATTGAGCCATAAGGACTGAAGTAACATTTTAGGCATAATCACACATGGACTGAGAATTCCAAGAGGATCAAAAATCTTGAATGATGCAGACAGTATCGATCGCTTGGTAGCTACATCATTTTTATTGGGAATCTTGATTGATATTTGAAGAGTATCGGTTTTGGGGTCCCAATTTAATCCTAAAGTATTAGTCGATTCACTTAAACTAACCTTATCATTTGGATCAATAACTGATGATGATAAAATGCTTGGTAAATTCGATCTGAACTTACGTAGTTTAAACCCACCAGATCTTAGAGTGTCCGACACCTTGCGTTGAATGAATAGTAACTCAGACTCACTGTTGGATCCAGTGACTAAATCATCGACATAATGGTCGTGTTTAATAATATTACCTATAAGCTCGTCATCGCAATTCTCTGCCAATACTGACAAACACTTGGTGCTCAAATATGTAGCACTTGCGAGACCATAAGTTACAGTTTTAAGACGAAAGGTTTTGACAGGATTGGATTCGTCACTTCTCCAAAGTATTAATTGTAAGTTCCGATCCTTTTCGTCTAGATTTACCATTCTAAAGAATTTTTCAATATCAGCTGTCAAAATATATTTATACTGGCGAGCTCGAATCAAAATAGAAAAGATTGAGTCTTGAACGTTGGGGCCGACCATCTGTAGGTCGTTCAGAGAGAAACCTGAGTAAGTTCGTGCCGATCCATCAAAGACAACACGAGTCTTTGTCGTTTCACTATTTTGTTTAAACACTGCATGATGGCAAAGATAATAGGATGGAACGGGATTAATAGTCGGACATTCCTCTAAATGCCCTAGCTCTAAATATTCACGAATAAAATTCGAATATTGTAACTTTAATTCTGGATTCTTACGGAAACGTTTTTCTAAATACAACAAACGTTTCTTAGCCATTGGTAAGAATCTCCTAAACAATCTGGAGTATCAATTAGGGGCAGCCTAACACAAAATCTACCCGATTCTAAACGGTAAGTATTGCGATGAAAATGATTTTCACATGCCTGCTCAATTTTGCTAAAATATTGCTTATCTGGAACCTGCTCCAGTTCCCAAAACTTTGTCAATTGAGAATTAATATTGGAATTATTGCATTCGTCACTATCACTAATTGAAACATGACACGGAATACTTTTAGGTGACGAACGATTCCTTAGATTTGGAGAAATAGGGCCGGCAACGAGCCAACCTAGCTTTGAGCTACGTAACTTGGGCATGTTATGACCTAATGCTAGCTGATCACATCCTAATAGATCCCAAAATAGGTCCGCACCTATCAAGACGTCTATAGCCGAAGGCTGATTAAAATTAGGATCAGCTAACTGTATATTCCTTGGAATGTTTAATTTACTAATATCTATGGATTGTTTAGGAATAGCACCTGTTAATTGGTTTAATACATAAAATGATTGTACGACACTATAGTCATTGTTAGAAGAACTTAATCGGGCAATGCAACTTTTGTTTACATGTTCTGCTAAGTTGTTGCCTATACCAATTACATTTATAGTATTTATAGCACATACCTGTAATGACAACCTGTTCATGAGTGACTGGCTAATGAATGAGGACTGACTTCCACAGTCTAACAAAGCACGCACTCGAAATTGTTTGTTTGTTTGAGGATTAATAATATTAACCATAGCTGTTGACAAAAGAACATGATTTTCTATGTAATTATTGCTAACTGAATTATTTACTGATATTTCAGTTGGACTGCGATCTGTATTAGTATTATTACTACTGACTGTACTAGCATTGCTTGTACTAGTATCGTTAGAATTAGGTAAGTGCAAGAGTGAGTTGTGCCTACGCTTGCACTCACGACAGGGACCCATCTTGCAATCACGTGCACGATGCCCAGCACGTAAACAATTGGAGCATAAGTACAACTTAAATACTTCATCTCGTCGTTCCTGAACACCCTTCGCTAGAAAGGTAGGGCAGTCGTATATCCAGTGGTCACCTTTACAGACGACGCACTGATTAGTGACAGAGCCGGTGTTCTGAACTGTAGATGAAAAAGATTTAGTACTACGAGAATTATTATTTCCTTTATTCATTTTATCACATATTATTTACATTTTTAAATATTTTTACAAAATTGTATAAAAAAAACATTTAAAAATATAAAAAATAGTAGCCCACCAGCATCGGGAACAGGGTCCGGGCTACCGGTGGTCAGGGCTCTTGAGAGAGGAACCTCCTGACAATACGTGCCGTGTCCAGAAGTACTGCTTTCTGAATCAAGCCCTTGATCCAGCTGCCAAGCGAAAGCCTACTAAGATGTTGGTCGAGGCTTTTGGCAATTAAGCCATTGGCCGACACGACTATCGGCACAATGACTGCTGTATTCACATCCCACATGTCGACAACCTCGCGAGCCAGATCTAGATATTTGAATTGCTTATCTTTCTCTGCTTTCACGAGGTTCTCGTCATGTGGAACCGTTATATCAACAATCATTGCGCGACGCTCCAATCGATCTATCACCACAATGTCAGGCTTATTGGCAACAATAGTCCTGTCAGTGATGATAGGTCGATCCCAATACAACGTGATATTACCATTATCGAGAACTGGATCGGGCGCATACTTATAGTATGGCACTTCTGATTCCACAAGCTTGTATTTCAAAGCAAGTTGCTGGTGGATAATCCTGGCAACGAGATTGTGTCTGTGCAAGTACTCTCCGTTAGCCAGACGAGAACAACCAGAAATAATATGTCGGATCGATTCTCCCGGTGGCATGCCCGACACACGTCAACCGTCCCATCCTTCATAATATGTTTCCGGTAGTTGTTCGTCAACATGACTTCGTCCATAATCGCACAGACAAAACCTTCAGTTTCCCCAAAGAGGTTGCTGAATCGTAGCCAGGACACGGACGCTAGAAAATCTACATCGGGGCCATGAAGAGCCCGGTAGAAGCGCCCGTGAAGCTCCTTGCCCTGCCATACCTCCTTGCGATCATTAGTGTCTAATACTACAGGCTTGCGCCAGTTCTCGTTAGCCAAGAAGAGCGGGGTAAGGCCCTTGTCTACTGAGACCACATCTCGGTGCATCCCCACGTCGGCTTCTAGGAAGTATTCCCTGAGACTGCATACCTCACGGTTGTGCAGGGTCTTAGCATTTAAGAAGCCACGACCCCCACACTTCCGCGGGATATACAGTCTCATCACCGACGACCGTGGGTGATGCATCCGATTTGCGGTCAGCAGTACGCGGACCCTCCTATCCAGGGCATCAAGTTCCGTCTGCGTCCATTTGAGTATGCCGAAAGAATACATCAAAACCGGCATGACCCAACCGTTGAAGGCGCGCACCTTGTTTCCACCTGACAAAAGACTGCTTAGCACCTTATTCAGGCGGCCAAAGAAACGTTCCTTCAACGATTGTTTCATGTCAGCAGTATTGATGCCTAATGCTTCCGACATACCCAAATACTTGTAGGTTTCTGTTGAAGAGAGGGATCTAAGGTGTACGGAATCCGAGAGTTGAGTTCCCACGGATTCCATAATCTTCCCTCGCTTCACATGCATGACTGCACATTTGTCCACACCAAATTCCATCCTGATGGCGCTACTGAAAGTTTCTGTTACCTTCAGTAGCTTCATCAGTTGCAAATTGTTGGGGGCAAAAAGTTTCAGATCATCCATGTAAAGAAGGTGAGATATGACCTGACCACCTCTCCTCAACCGATAGCCTAGACCTGAACCCTCCAGCAGTGTGCTAAGAGGGTTCAAGGCCAGACAAAACCACAATGGACTCAGACTATCACCCTGGAATATACCACGCTCGATCCTTATCGGTTCGCTGTTCCCCTGTATCTGTCGACATCCTGGATAGCGAAGGACTGTTCTCCAGCGCCCCATACATGACATCAGGAAGGTACGCAAAGTTGCATCTACTTTATACAACTCCAGCACCCTCATGAGCCACGTATGAGGCACTGAATCATAGGCCTTCTTATAGTCTATCCAACATGTAGACAGATCCTTTCGGAAGCGGCGAACCTGTTGGCTAATGGCCATATCAATGAGGAGCAGCTCCTTAGTACCGCGGGACCCGTTCCTACATCCATTCTGAGAGGGAGACATGATGGAATTACTCTCAATGTGTTGGTTAATTTTAGCTCTCAAAATGGATGTAAGAACTTTATAGACCGTTGGTAAACAAGTAATAGGTCTATAATTTTTGGGTTCCGCAGTACTACCTGATTTATGGAGCAAGTGGGTAATGCCTGTCGTCAAAAACTGAGGCAGCGACCCTGACTCTAAGGCTGATTGAAACTGGGACGCCAAGCGAGCGTGTGATCTTTGGAACCATTTGATCCAGAAGTTGTGCAGTCCGTCCGGCCCTGGAGATTTCCAGTTAGGTAACGGACGGACTGCACGAGCTACGTCTTGGGGGCTGATGATAATTGCCCCCATTTCTGATATTGGATCACACGCTTGTTCAACCTCCCGGGTCCAATCGCCCTCAGTGTGACTGACAGGCACCGACCAGATGCTGCGCCAGAACGAACACATGGCTTCATCATCTGGTAGACGCGTGTCAGTCACCCCTTGGTCTGGTCGTTCCCAAGCCCTATATACCCACCTTTCGTTGTTTTGGAAAGTACGATTCTGAGTGTATCGCTCCACACGCCGCTTGAACCTACGTATACGGCTTGCCCATGCACAGATCTTCTGCTTCAGGAAGTCGATACGCTCTGTGACGCAGGCCAAATAATCACGAGGATTAATTTCAGTTCCCGAGAACGCCCGCTTCACAAAGCGCATCACTCTAGGGCGAATATTGCCCTCCCTGAAACAGATTAACTTGCCGATGAGTACTCTAGCCTCACCGATACGCCGCTCAATCCTGCACTGCCAAGCTGGAATAGCTAATCTTGATCGTGTAGCTCGGTCATTGTTAGGAAATTTGACGTGAGCTACACGACATGCCGCTACAGCTGCGCAGTACAATATTGAGTGGGTATCAGCGAGGTCTTTGCTGTTGTCAAAACAGTTTGACAGCTGCGAATCTAGAGTACACACCAGCGCCTTGTTTTTCTTGTGCATAGGCAAACGAGGTAAACGCGGTCTAAGCTCAGGCGGTGTGGAACGGTACTCCCGGAACGCACTCTCCAAAGCGCTCCTCAATTCTGCGTTGCACTGGCTACTCACGGTTATAACTTCGTCATCATCCTCTTCACCACCGCGATCCGATCGCGGCGAAGCATTGGATACATTTGGCAGCTGCGCCGCGGTCATTGGCGAAGCAGGCGTAACGGGGTTACTCCGTGAGTCGAGGCGTAGTCGATCAAGTACATTGTCATCCAACATATGGTTACGCTGGATGACCCGCACCTGATCCGATAGTCGTTGCGCTGACACGCTGATAGCTGGCTCAAGCACCTGAAACAGAGAGAGCATCCGACCACGGTACGCAGTCAAGTTACTTCCCCCCTCAGTAGCCCCATAATATGCGCGCATGACGTTTTCATTAATGGACACAGTCCATCGCATGCGCGACACATTTCCACCGGCAGCGGGGATCCTGTTCGGGGCCTGTTGGCCTCGAGGTCCCAAGCCCGCTGGTGGCCGTCCTCTTCCTCGTCGTCGTGGTGGTGATGGCGTCGACGGCGGGGAGAAAAACTCGTCGCTGGAGCTCGACGCAACTGCAGCGACCGGTGACACAGCGTACACGGATGTGGCGCGTCCCGGCGGCTGCGAGGCGGAGCTCAGCGACGAGCCCGGAGTTGGTTGGTGTGCCTTTTGTGTCTTGGCTCGGTTTCGGGTCAGCATCGGTGACATATTGTGTGACAGTTCATTTTGCTTTTCTTGGGTGAATATTCAATTTTGTTGCATCTGACCGGTTTTGGGTATTATATAAAACGGTTTTTTTTCTTTTCCTTTTCATTATTTTGTTGAGCTGGTAATTTATATCGATTTTCTTGCCTTATTTTAATGAATTAAAGCAAATGAGTGAAAAAATTTGTCCGTCACTTTGACGCTCGAGCCACAGATTATTATTATTATTATTTTGGCGTGATTGTGTTGCCTTGGGTATATCAGAGTTGTTTTGATACATAGTTTGTAACACATCAGCGCGATCATTTAGGAATTTATGGAAATCTCTTAGAGCAGGGAGATCGGACAAACTATTCCGATATTCTTCCCACTTCATGGCAGTACGACTATCTAATTTTGGTATAAGAATTTTAATAATTATCATGTCAAGCAATTCATCTTGTTTAGCTAAGCTTGACAATGCTCGCAAGTTTTTTGTTACGTGGTCAACTAGAAACCTCAGTGATTTGTCTGATTCACGTTTGTGCTGTTGCTGGGATGATTCGAAGTATAACAATGAATTGAGGTGTTGATTTATAAGTTGGCGCTTGTTATCGTAACGATCGCACAAAAGCTGCCATGCAGTTTTATAGTTAGTTTCACAAATCTCTAAGTTAGAGATAATTCGCGCGGCTTCATTCTCGAGATACGATACTAAATAATGGAACTTATGAATAGGCTTGATGCGCTCATTATTATGAATGAGCGACAAATAGGTGTCTCGAAACTCAAGCCAGCGGAAATAAGCGCCATCGAACTTTGCAATTTGTATTTGTGGTAATTTGAAATCAATATGATGACATTGAGATGACTGATCGTGATGACATTGTGATGAATTGTGCAAGTCAGATTCATGAGAAGTATTCTTATACTTATCCAGTTGCTCTTCAGCAATTGCAAGATGTGAAGTAAAGATCTGTTCAATTTCATCACGTTCGTCGATCTCGGAATCCATATTATCACAATTGATGACCTCAATCTGAACCTGTAGTTCATCGAATTTGCTAGACATAGCTCGTATTTTACCAACATTAATTTCTAACTCTTTCGCTTGAGTTTTTGATAATTTTGAAGAACAAACTACATCTAAATATTTTTTAAACTTCGTTAAACGACCTTTAACCGAGCTACGTTTAGCAAATAGTTCCTTCAATAGTTTTGCATTACTGTCTTTATCTTCGCTTAAAGACATCTTAGTTATTAATAATTAATAGTAGCAACAACAAACGATAAACTGCCACTGAGCACTTTAGAAAAATAGTTATACTTGATTGGGTAATCTAAACAGTAACACACTAATACCAAATGAAGGAATAAAATTGAATTCTTATCTGATACTCCTTCGGCGGCACTTGGGTACCGAACGCAGCCACGCGGCAGCGCAGCGGCGCGGCGCGGCGGCGGCGGCTCGGCGCTTACGAGGAGCTGACGTCACCCGAACGCGGCTGGCGCTAACCGGCAGCGGCAGACAGCGTGCTGAAATAGTCGGCCGAAAATATTTGAAATAGTGTGAACTAGAAAAAAATATATGTACTTTTGGAAGGACGACTAAGTTTGGGTCCTCAGATTACCTAGTAGAAAGAAAATAACGGGAATATAATTGCTAATTATTGGATTCAATTACCCTACAATTTTACAATGACAACGTGGGTACTTGACACTGAATAATGGATTTTAATTTTACTATTTTAGGATATGTACTGGTTATTTACTTGAAATAATCTTTAAAATACCTAGATATATCGGTTAACGATTGAAATACACAAATGGAATGTACCAAACAGCGACCCTTCTGATAGGACAATAGGTTTGGGTATTAGGAAAAACTATAGGAAAGGTACTTAACTGATAGGCGAGACCGTTGCTTGTGGTTACACTGGTCCTCGCTGGTGGCTGTGGCACTAATAGGTACACGAGTCGCTCGCAGATGTTGACGGAATCCTCGAACTGGCGTGGCAGGCTGACGGTGAACCTCGACGTGGCGTCGTTAGAAGCTAAGGCTGGGCGCGGTGCGTAGTGCTGACCGACCTGACTGGCTTAGTTGTCTTCTATAATAGTGTTCTTGCGTCTGTAGTCCTCCACGATGAATCTTAGGTAGATTTCCTTTTGATGAGAATTCTTTGTCTTCGTAGGTACTCGATCCGAATTTTGCAAAAATGTCCTGTCACGGTCGCCAATTAATGTCTGATAGTGGACATTTGGAAGTTTTAAAACATTAAAAAACCTCAGCTTCTTCAAATGCAGCTTTAATCTTCGTAAATATTTAATTTTAACAATTTATTGGACTTTTGCGTGGCGACGCACCCGTGTACAGATATGGAATTATAAAAGTGAAAAATCAAACTATGCGGGTGTGCGTAAAAAACTTGTTATAACGATAAACGATTTATAGCATCACTCGAACGTGCAACTTGGTGGTATCACTGATTCATCAGGCGCAAGTATGGCGCAGACAGATGGTATAAAAGTAACAGTTCAGTTAAACTTTTTGCAAATTTCCATGTGTAAGAGAAATTGATATTATATGCTTGAATGTTAAAATTATTGGAGTTGACTTATTATTGGAATATACGGGTGGACTAAAATACGACCTAACTTCGGTGCTATGTTTTTATTAAAATACAAAATTCCGCTACCTACAGCGTAGCAAACTGAAAACTTTTGATAAATTATTTATCACACGTGTTTATTACGTGACAATTTATATTTTCGTGAATGTTTTCAAACAAATTAACTTTCTATTTTTGTATGCGCAATGTTCAAAACAACTTGCATTAAAATCAGCTGACTGGGTAAAAATTAAATAATTTGTTATTCATATGAATCATTTTCATTTCTAGTACCACCAATAAATACTATCACTGTGACGCTAATAAATACAAGTAAATGCTAAAGATTCCTTTTAACCTCAGCAAATAATCTAAACGTTTGAGCTTACAGCCGGTTGACTTGACCACAATCGTTTGAATTCAATCGCCTTTGCTCTGTGCTACTGACGCGAATAAAAGCTTGCTTTACCGAACCTTGCAATCACTCATTTGTCATTTCATTCGCTTTGGGTAGCCTTTGGCATTGTATTTTTTTGTGTTTTGATTCATTATAATCGAGTTCTCGAGAAAAGTTTACTTGTAAATGTGGAGTAGGGCTCGGTCTCGGTGGTTTTTAAGCATTCTGATCAAATCAAATCAAATCATTTATTTCTTGGCAAATATGGGTAATCTGTACATAGATGTGTTATTATTTATTATAGTCCTCCATATTCTACCGTCACTTGGGTAAGCAAATAATATAAAATTCAAAAATTAAAAAGTAATAAATTTAAATTTGAAATCATTATAAATAAGTACAAAATAATGTTAACTATAATAATTTTAATAATTTTGACTGCTGACAGTTTTTCAAATAAATGTGGATTATTTTTTACAAACAGAGCTGTTTCCAAAATGAATATAGACGGAAAAGTTAATTTTTTTAAAGACTTAAAATAGGGAAGACAGCTATCTGTTTTTTTAAGACTGCAACATTGACCTTATGCATCTGCATTCTAAATACTAGTTCCTTATCGGTAGACTGCCCCCAGAAAATAATGCCATACCGCAAAACAGAGGTAACCAGTCCATGGTACGCTGATAAAAGAGCTTGACGGTTGACTTTTTTCGAAAGCTGACGGAGGGGCATACGCGGATTTTCTTAGCTTTTTGCACACTACTTCAATATGAGGTTTCCAAGTGAGTTTGCTGTCAATCACTATACCTAAAAACTTCACCTGACTTTCTTCCTCTATATTACAGCCTTGGTAAGCAATACAAACACTTGGGTTTTCAAATTGCATTATTTTCGTCTTACTTAGGTTTATTATCTGATCTTTTTTACCTTCCCTATAATTACAGTACGGCGTAGCTCACGCAGTGCTACGGCGTAGATCGCGTGATCTACGCCGTAGCACTGCGTGAGCTACACCGTAGCACGAAGTAATTTGAAGATTGAGCACTTTCTTAAAGGATTTCGGTCAAACTAGTACGGTGCGACCGTGATTCTGTATACTGGACTAAGAACCTAAGTAAGCATGTGTGCAAGTCTGAAAGATTGACCTTCAATACCTCCGTAACTAGAAGGTTCCCAAGTATGGTCCAGATTGTAATAATCGCAATGAAGGGGAGAATAAAACACACACACACTTGACTAGTGTGTGTGTTTTTTACACCATTTACATACCATATAAAATCGACATAACTGCATAATAAGGCTATTTTACTACGACACATGTAATTCATTTTGTGTTACTATTGAATAGTTAAAATAGGTGGGCAGGAAGATAAGTTAAACGAAGAACATACAAATAGCATGCGGTCACTACTCAAGTTTGTAATTTAAACAAAACTTTGTGCAGTATAGAGGACAATGTTTGTTGGCGCTATCAAGTTTTGGACCAACTGAAAATTGTTGAAAATGTTAACTGTATTTGTGTATTCTCTTTCTTCATAAATGTTAAGTAGTTGACCAAAAGTCGTAAATACTCGTACTATGACTTTGGAAAATAGGTAACGAGGTTTTTGTTGTGTTTGGCAATGTGTTGTCTTGGTCCAGTTTCTATAGATATTGGTAATATTAGCAAGTCCTGATGATGACCAAACTTAACTTTAAATACTCTTTATAATCATTATTTTGTTTTGCTTTTAGGGAATACCACCTTATTTACTATTAATCAAAACATATATTCCCATAATTCTCATGGCAATTCATGTAAAAAAAAAACTCTTTTGTAATAACTAGGCGCAGTAGAAGAAGCCATCATCATCATCATGATCATCAGTCTATAATGTTCCCACTGCTGGGACACAGGCCTCCGCTCAAAAAGAGGGAGTGGGCTGTAATCCACCACGCCGGCCCAGTGCGGTTTGGTAGATGTCACATGTCTTTGAATTTTCAGTTCTAGAACATGCCGGTTTGTTCACAATATTTTCCTTCACCGTTTTTGAGGGTAGCGGTGATAAAATAAAGTACACAAAGTAATGCGCCTGCCTAGGTTCGAACCCGCGGCTTACTGCTCGTAAGTCCAAGAAGAAGCCATAAATGTGACTTTCCACAGTTTTAGCAATGCATAGGTTCGGTATTGTAATTTCATTTCAACTATTTTAATTTTTTTTCTTTAAATTGAACCCTTAGCAAACATAACTTAACTAAATAAGTCACAAACCAAACGACAATACAGTAACATTAAGTTTACCATCACAAAGTTGAATTGCCCAATCGTATTAGCTCGTCATGAGGCTAGACTGACCGTAATGAATAGAATTGAAGTTACTTGTAATAACAACCGACCGGAATGACGGTCGGGGTCCAAATGACGGTTGAATCTGACCAAATCGTATAATCTACCACATGGTAAGTGCCTTTAGGTTCATCGTTATTGAAATAAGGAAAATGGTGGGCCTAGTACAAACGCACGGGGTGAATTTATCGTGAATTCGAATGTTAAATTAAAAAATAGTCGTTTAACATGCAATATTTGCTCAATCTTGAGGCTTTATTCGTTCATATCTGTGTGGGCTATACTAATTACGCATGCCACAAAAAAAAAACCAAAATGGATATTCATCATCATCATCTGCCTAGCCTTTTTCCCAAACTATCTTGGGGTCAGCTTCCAGTCTAACCGGATGCAGCTGAGTACCAGTATTTTACATGAAGCTACTGCCTATCTGACCTCCACAACCCAGTAGCTGGGTAATACGATACCCCTTGGTAAGACTGGATATCAGATTTTTGGCGTCTGACTACTCATAACGACTGGCAAAGATATACAAATGACAGCCGGGAACCGGTATGTAATTATGGTCACCCATCCACGGACCAACCTCAGCAAGCACGGCTTAACCTTAAAGATCGAACCGTGCGGCTGGTATTATTGACCCACGAGCTCATATTATTCCATTCAAAAATCGTCCAAATGTCCTTACGTTAAGGCTGCAATTCCGCCAAAGATAATTATATGAGGACGTGCAGCTTGAGATGTACTAAACTAACAAAACACTTAGCTAGCTCTAGCTCAGCTCATGCTACGCATTCTAGGTCATCTTTGGCAGAAAACGCGGCGTTATGTCGCGCGTTCATGCTAGGCCTCGGGGCCTACTGAAATAACGGTTGGGTCTGACGAAATCATGTAATCTACTACATCCTAAGTATCTTTAAGTTCATTGAAATTAGATAGGAGAATATGGACGCGTTATTAATGTGTTATAACTACTTAGGTTTATGTTTCTGCTAACTAGGGTTTCTACTTACCATTTCAGATCGTTCAAAACAGTTACCTGATTTACAGCTACTGACGCCTAATGTATAATTTGTTTTTTTTTGCATTGATGCGTTTTTGTCTTCGACTACATTGGTTACTAAAATTGAAAGCATTTATTTCAATGAAATCTTTAAGAATAAATTGTACTTTCGTTTAGGTTCAAAAAATCGGAATTCATTTCATCATGAAAGCAGCACTAGTATTTAATTCCCGAAACCCTGTTACGTTTCGGATTGAATTCTATTTTTTTTTTTAAAATAAACTTTGCCCCTCTCTCGGAATTTCTCCTGTATCGTGGGTGCGTTTACAAACATTTAAACTGATATACACAAACAGCCAGACCCGAAAAACTATCTGTAGGCCATACAAATATTTCTTCCGTGTGGGGATCGAACCCGCGACACGCAGTGCAGCAGTCGATCGCTCAATCACTACGCCAACCGTGCCGTCAGACTACAACAACAATCAACTTAAAGACCGAAAGTCTGACAATTAGCCTTATAGAGGGGTATCGTGTTACCTTATTATTGAGTTGTGGAGGTCAGATAGGCCAGTCACTGATAAAATACTGATATTCAACTGCTGGTTAGACTATAACTTGACCCCAAAATCTTTGAAAAAGGCTGGGCAGTTGATGACCCTTTTGAAATAGCCTACTCTCCACTCCTTAGATTTTTGCAAGCTGCAACAGAAAAACTTGTGAAAATACCTTTTCCGAAAACCACTCTTGATTTTAGGAAAAGGTATTTTCACAAGTTTTTCTATTGATATATAGCATGTTTATAAATCAGAATTAATTAAAATCAGTATTATAAATGCGTTTGTATAAATTATTTCATCATCGCTGCCCTCAAAAACGGTGAAGGAAAACCTCGTGAGGAAACCGGCATGTCCTAGAATAAAAAATTCGAAGAGATGTGACATCTACCAACCCGCACTGGGCCCGCGTGGTGGATTACAGCCCACGCCCTCTCATAGGGAGAAGGACTGTGTCCCAGCAGTGGGAACATTATAGGCTGATGATGATGATGATGTTAAATGCAATGAAAGTTCCTTTTAATCACTAATTTTTAAACAAATTAATTTTCTAAAAATTCCCAAGTAAAGGGTCTCTCAGACAACCCTACCAAATAAAAGGGTCGCCCTGTTTACAATGCCGGAGTCTGCATTCAACAAGTTCAAAATGACAGCGAGTCTGTAGCGAGTCCGCAGCGTACCGCAACCGCACCGTACTCCAGCCGCTTACGATGTCGTCCGGAATGTGACGTCACAAAATGTTCATAATGTTGGCAGTCCTGCGTTAGCAAAGTTATGATGGGGAATAAATTCGTTTGAGATGAAGAATGGAGGTAAATTAATTTATTTTAAATTATTTAATTTAATTTTCTACGTCGTAATTATCGTTTGTTGAATAATGTTGCACTGTTGTCACTGCTGGGCAAAAGCTTCCCTCAAATTTTCTATAGGCCACGGTGCATAGCTACGCCACTTCTTGCCTTCTTCTTAAGCAACACATCCCGGTCAACCCGTCATCTCCCTGTGGCGTTCCGCGGCCTTGTCTCGCGATGTCAGAGCAATAATACTAATACTGTTAATTTAATAAAATGAAATCTGAGACTTAAAAACTTATTTTGTATGAAACCAAACTAAATCTTCATTCATTACGAGATAAAAGTTCAGATGCAAACGCTAGTTTTTAAAAATCATTTGTTAATCTCCGTAGCTCTGTCGTAGCGCTCGTAGTAACAGCGTAGCACCGTAGCACTGTCGTAGCATCGAGTATCTTCCAAACTTTTAATAAGCTTCATTTCATTTAGAGGTATATGAAAACTTTCGGTGGTACTTTAACTAACCATATTCTAACCTTAGTATAAAGTAATTTAGTGGTTACATGCATTAATTAATTTAACCCATATAATATAAAGCCTATGCTGAACAATACTTGGTAGGAGGCAAGTATTCATATTTACCGAAGTGTAGAGGGGTTTAGTCGTCAATTTAGTCCCTATTATTGTAATAAATCAAATACCGTCTCCAATATAAAGCAATATTTGACGACTATATTGGCCATAGACACGCCACAATGCAATCTTTGACACAACAATAGTTCCTTAGTTGAATACTACTAGTACAATACATTTGACACACCTGCAAATGTAGAAACAGTCAGAAAATCTAGCTCTCTCATTATTAATCATGACTTGAGAACTCACTCTCATCACAATGGGCAGTAATAAATCAGTGGCGGCCATCTTTATAAAATGGCGTCCACAAAAGCGCGGGAATTCATCCGCGGTTCACTTTGACGCAAGACCCTGTTATTAATCGCGGACTTATAATTAAAATAAAGGTGCATGCTGATTGACTTCTGACGATTGTGTACGTTGGATATATTTTCCAAAGAGAAATAAAAGTTGTTTGAACAAACCCATAATTATAATTATTCAAATGTAGCTCTTGTTAGCCCAAAATTAATACAAAACACGCGAAATTCTTAGATAATCATGAGAAAACGAGCCGTGTCTCATGGGAGTTCATCATTTTTAGCGATGAGTAATAATCGCTAAAAATGATGAACTACAAACATTTAAAATGACTTTAAAAAAATACTTGCTTAGTTTTGCTTACCTTTGTTTTCTTAGATGTAGCGGCAGAGTACAAAAAGAACTAAAATCATATGCCTACATCGCGCACTCGCGCGTCAAATAAAGTATTTTCTTCCCTTCTTTCTGAATATAATATAAGAACCCGACAACAACTTTCGGGCAGTAGCCCACCAATTACAACACCCGTACGGCTGGAGGATCCTCCCTTTTTCAATAGAGGATAAGAAACTTTACACTCTGTTCCCCATACCTACCCCTAAAAAGGAATAACTGTCATATGGACATGCTGCTTGACGCAGTGATTTAAGTGTTGTCTGTTAGTGCATGAGTTCAAGTAAGACTTTTATTGAGTAAATTAAGACTACCAGTTTATATTTATACTCTATGAAACAAAATCAAAATAGTGTCTTTCTTGACCAAAACCAACCAGTGTGCAACAAACTTAAACCATAGATCATCAGAGTTTCCTGTCTTAGATGGTGGTCCGAGTTTTTGGTTTCATACCATGATTAACATGATATGATGTGTTTGTAAACAAGGGTCAATTGTTGTGACTGATATGGCGAATTTACAAAGGATAGTTATTGCCTGCGTGGAAGTCAAAAATTATGCCACGGGAACGTAGTACCAGGATAAAGAAAGCAAGCAAAAGCATTTGGAAGAATGAAAGAAAAGAAACTCACATAGGACAAACAATTAAAAATATTTTCATATGTTTAATTGTTTGTCCTATGTGAGTTTCTTTTCTTTGTTTGTCCTATGTGAGTTTCTTTTCTCCAGTTTGTAGGTATACAAAGGAAATCAACCTAAAATAAAATGTAAAATAAATGCCGCAGCGCAGGTATTCTGAAGATGGATAAAATGTAATGTAATGTAAAATGGATCCTATCCAATAATTATTTCTATCGAAATCCATAAAGAACAGCCAGACGAGCAGAATTACTATCGCATTTATGATATTGCAATATATGGCGCACACTGAACACTGTATGTACGGGTATTTATTATTATCTACTGCTTTCAGAGCGGCGAGCCAGTAAAGCTAATTAAATCTTAATCACGTATCATACAAACTATTGGAAAAATGGAATTAAGTAACGAGAGAGATTGTGATTATTTCTTCGAGAGAAATTACAATTGATTGGATTTTTTTATTAGTATATTATTATCGGCTAAAAAACTAGTTATCTACCATTACAACTGAACAACATTGTTATCTAATTAATAGCCTGCGCAGATTATGGATTTTTGTCCGCGGACTTTTTTGTCCGCTAAAATAGATCGCTTACAACTGTATCGAGTAACGCAAAGGAGGGATTAAAAGTACCGCGTACAAAAAGCCCCCCGAATTACCGAGGACATGCAGAGAGCGGACCGGACAAAAGTAAAGGGGAGTCCCCGAAAAAAATAGAACTCGTGTGGCTAGGCGAAGCAACGCACATGACGGACTTTAGTCCGAGTTGAGATGACGAGTCATAGAGAAGTATGAAATAAGAAAACAAGCTGCGCCGAACCCAAAAAATGGCCCAAGGGCAGAAGAATGGTAATACTGTATAATGATTATAGAATTGAATAGAATTTTCTTTTTTCGAGTATCCATGACTGAAAAGCTGTTAGTAAAACTTAAGACTATGTTAGTAAGCACTGATACAAACAAACCAGACAACGAAAAACAGCGGATCACTGCTGCGACAACCCATAAGAATTTGCACAACAGCGACCCACATAAACATAGTCTAGGCGACTTGCAATCATGCTTAGGATACTGTTTTGTGTTCTGTGTTTTTTTCTTTCTTTCTATACATCAATCAATTAATTTTCGCATATTCTTCATCAACTGCACTGTCTTATTATTCACTCGTACTATATTTTATCTAATCAAGTCTCTAACACCGTATACTCAGCTCGCACCGCACTGACGTAACTGGATGAAACTTGGTACTTGTGCGCTAATTGGTGGCGAGAACTGCTAACTCCAGTTAGCATGCTCCAGTCCGTCTCAACACTCGACTTTGACATGGAGTGGGCCAAGTGAGCATACGAGTAATCTTCTTGTGAGTAGGTGGAGTTGAGGAGATTTGGATGAAGTGTGTTATTTCAGAGATTTGTTAGTATTTAGGTTCGCCGACGATGTGTGGGCTAAAATAACCACGATGTGGAACCCTACGACTTTTTCACGCTTTGACAGGTAGACCATGACCTGCGTTTGGGCATTTTCGGACATGCTCGTGAAACCGGGTGCAAAAACTAGTTTTCATAAATTTTATTTGTCGTATTCGTAAGAAACGAGAGATTGAGAGCAGCGGTGGCGCAGTGGTGGCAGCCCCGACTTACAAGCAGTAAGCCGTGGGTTCGAACCCAGGCAGGCACATTACTTTGTTTAATTTATTTCATCACCGCTACTCTCAAAAATCGGTGAAGGAAAACATTGTGAGGAAACCGGCATGTCCTATAAATAAAAATTCGAAGACATGTGACATCTACCAACCCGCACTGGGCCCGCGTGGTGCCTTACAGCCCACTCCCTCTCATAGAGAGGAAGCTTGTGTCTCAGCAGTGGGAACATTACAGCCTGATGATGATGATGATTCGTAAGACAGAAGTAGTAATAGTTCATTTTAGAAGTATAAATAACTTTTCCAGCTACAAATAATAAATCAAACAAATGTGGCTATACAAATAAAAATCACATATAATTTGTATGTTACCAACAACTTATTCCAACGTTCGTGTCCCCACATCAAAACATCGCATGTGAAACGATGATTTCTGTTTATCCACGTCAAAACACAGAGAACCGATTCGCGGAACACAATTACTTACTAAATTATTCCACAAAATTGCTCTGACCCCGCTTCCAGTTACTAAATGCTTCACTAAAATACGAGCTTCAAAGTAAGCTTGTTTTATGTGCTGCTGCATCAAGATTTATTGGCGAATGTTTTTATTTTAGTTTTTATGGCTAAGGTAGTTTTTTATTTGCGATGGGTTTGCTCTTGACTCTAGTCTAGGTCAAAGATAACAGAGACAATGTCGACGATGGTACGAGCTTACCCAGAAGAAGCCTGTTCACTGTAACTTTGAAGAGATTAGAGTTGTAAGCGTTCGGAAACACAGACGCAGGCAGAGAGTTCTACTCCTTTGCTGTGCGTATTATGAAAGAGGTTTGAAGAAGTGAAGTACCTGGGATATTACAGTTAAGGAATAAATTTTGAGGGGTTAGTAACAATATTAACGTATCATCACGCATGTAATCCTCGAAGGGTTCTGCAGATGTGTACACCCACATTTGGCCAGTTATGTTAAAGTCCATGTAATAGGCGGCTAGCCTAGGAGGCACAGAGCCAAACTCCTCCGGCCCCTACTAGAAATTCCTGATGGAAAAACACAGTTACACTTTGCCCGACCCTAGAATCGAACGCCGGACCTCTTGCAGTCGCGCTTGCCACTACTGCTTCACCTTGTACACTCGTGCGGCTGTTTATTTTTAGCCACGAGCTCTTAGTGAAATCTACCTCTGCATGCCGCTGGATTAAATCGAATTCCTCTTATATTTAAAAATGGCGTAACAACGAGTTAACATCAGCTATTTTTTTTTAAACCTTGCCCCACTCTGGGAATTTCTCATGTATCTTTGGTACGTTTACAAACATTTGAACTCACATACATAATAGCCAGACCCAGATCAACTATCTGTAGGCCATAAAAATATTTGTTCCGTGCGGGGTTCGAACTCGCGACACGCAGCGCAGCAGTCGATCGCTCAGCGACTGCACCATTCGTGTCGTCAAACAAAATGAATGCACAATCGAAACTGGGGAATTAATAATATAGCATAGTTGAATGAATTTTGATTGCAACATGTATTTCGCAATAATCGTGATTCTTCGAAAATATTTCCAATTCGTAAACAGGTTTTCATATAATGTTTATTAATAATTAATAATGAGCGACTCGTTAAACTTGTGTTTACCACAACTCACTGATTATTGCACAAAGGTGAGCCGCAAAGCAAATGTAACCGTGGTTTCACTGTTGAATTATATGAACGAGGTTTGCATTGCACCCACCATTAAGGTTCAGTTGAAAACCAGCGTCGGGCACTAGTTGTCCGGCATTTTGCTGAACTTTTTTTATGTTGTGTGTACTTGTGGCATTACTATCAACTAACTGGGTATCGGACAACGGTAAGGACTATCCTTGCTTGCAGGGTTATAACAGTTAAAAACTCTACTCTACTCTTCTATTCCTTGACCCTTTTTTGTCTTATTCCTATTGGTCGAAAAACGGTGGTCAGACATCTGGGATCATTAACAGAGCCTGAAATTTTTTATTAAACAAAACATATTTTAAAAAAGGGTCTCACAATTGGTCCGCTAACTATTTGTGCGGACCAATAGGAGTAAGGGTGTTAAACAGATGTGGTCATCGTGTGCACGGGATTTTGTTTGAAAAGTGTGCATATTCCCACTTTCCCGATAGTACCAATAAACGTTATTTCTGTTTTTCTTTTCTTTCTTTTCATTGTTGACTTCATTTCAAAAAGTAATAAAAGCTTTATGCTTTGGACAGCACGTTATACCATTAATTACCATAAGCAAGGACTAATTCCTCATTATTTAGGTAAACAATGAAGAGTATATCTACCACCCAAATAATACCATGATTGCTTAAAAACATTAAGAAACATAACATAACATCACGCCTGTAAACCCCAAAGGTAAGACAGAGATGTACCAAATAGTACACCCATATTTCGCCAGTTATATTTGTCCCATGTAGCAGTGGGCGAGCCTGTTGCCGGCAACCGGGCACAAATCCAGATTCTGTGGCTGCTACAGAGACATTTCTGATGGAAAAACCCAGTAACATTTTGCCCGACCCAGGAATAGAACCCCGGAACTCTTACTCAGGACCAGGCCCTGGACTAACGAGGCAGATTAAATAATAAACAAGGTCTTAGTATCTAAACTAATATTATAAAGAGGAAAGATTTGATGTTTGTTTGTTTGTTTGCATTGAATAGGCTCCGAAACTACTGGTCCGATTTGAAAAAATCTTTCAGTGTTATATAGCCCATTTATCGAGGAAGGCTATAGGCTATATATCATCACGCTACGACCAATAGGAGTGGAGCAGCAATTAAAAATGTTGCGTAAACGGGGAAAATGTGACGCAAACGAAGTTGCGCCGGACAGCTAGTTATGAATATATTAGAAAGCCCAATAACAATTTGCCTGACCCGATAGTCGAGCCCAGAATCTTATTGAACGCGTTCGCTATTGCGACCACTAGAACTTACGAGGCAGTACACTAGGAAGAAGAATGTGAAAACTGGACATTTTGGATGAAGGTCCTTGGTGGTTCTCAGACGACACGAGCGGTGAGCGTCCATGTGGTCGGGCGGAGGTGGTGACGCAAATGTACTAGCGGCGCGCCACGCGGAGAGGCGATGGCGTGTAAGAACCGCCTTAATCATTGTTGACGTTCGAAAAGTGCTGATATTCAGCCAATATGACGTAAGATCCGCTTCCACCACCCGTCCGCGTGGATGAGCGGATCTGACAATCGCCATAATAATTGTTGTCGTTCAAAAAGTGCTGATATGCAGACTACTTCGAACAAATGATTATTTATTTTGTTTGTGCCAATTATGCTTAAGCAAACAAATGCCAATCAGTAATGTCATGATATTACATAAATCTTTCAGAAAAACGAAAGAAAAGATACAAAAAAACGTAGCATCTATGCAGACTTAACATTATCTGGGATTAGAAACCTAGACAACAAAATCCCCTTCTCCTTAGTAAAATCATGTAACGGTATAGAATAACCAACTACTCCAATTTTCTCCCATGTAGACACTACGTGGGACACTCAGAAAGTTTTGCGAAACTAAAAAAAATTGTTCTATACGTACATATATTTTTATTAAATCTTTTCAAAGTACTTTCCACCAGCCTCTATACAAAGATTCATGCGCCTAAACCAGTTTTCAAAACACTTTTTCCAGTCCGCCGCAGACACCTCGTTTACAGCCTGCTCGAACCCAGCCAGCGCATCTTCCGGCGACGAAAATTGTATCCCTTTGAGCTGATTTTTTATTTTTGGGAATAAAAAGAAGTCACACGGTGCTAGATCAGGGCTGTAAGGAGGGTGACCCAGGAGTTTGACTGGCGTGCTGTCCAGGAAGTCCCTCGTTTTGAGTGCGGTGTGCGCAGGTGCATTGTCGTGGTGGAGCAGTAGCCCGCGGAGCCCTGTGTTTGGTCGCTTGTTGCTTATAACAGAGAAAACTTCTGGCAAACATTTGGAAGTATACCATTCGGCATTAATGCTTCTTTGATCCCGTAAGGGAATTGATACCAAGTGGCCAGTCAAATTAAAAAAGCTAGCGATCAAAATCTTACCCCCGCTTCTAGATCGCTTCACTTTGGTAGGCGTTGGCTCATTTTGAAACACCCAAACAGTCGACTGGCGCTTGGTTTCTGGGTCGTATTGATAAATCCAGGACTCATCACCTGTAACGATGTCGTAAACACGCCGAGACGAGCCTGCTTCAAATTTGTTAAGCATATCACGGCACCATTCCACCCGGGCCTGCTTCTGAGCATCGGTGAGGTTGTGCGGCACCCAGCGTGATACTATCCTCCTCACGCGAAGATGGCTGTGTAGAATCTCGTGAACGCTTCCCGATCCAATCTTCAATATGTGTTGAATCTCCTGATATGTAATTCGCCTATTGTCTTGGATTAAATTTTTCACTGCTAGCACGTTTTCTTCGGTAACAGCCGTCAAAGGGCGACCGCTTCTTTCGTCATCCCCCAAAGTTGGTCGACCGCGCTTGAATTCGTTATACCAACGATACACGGTTGCCTTGGAAGGGCCTTCATCCATGAATGCCATTTGAAGTCTATCGTACGATTCATCCAGTTTCAGGCGACACTTGAAATCGTATAAAATCATAGCTCTAAAATGTTCCCGGCGCAGATCCATATTTCAGTGAGACACAATACTTTGAATTAACTCGCAAAAAATGTGGAGGGAAATTTTGAAATTGGAACTTACTTATTTTTACTTATAAATAATCATATTTTCGAAAAACATAATAACTGGCCAGTCTCCCATATATAAAAACTTTTTTTCGCAATACTTTCTGAGGGGCCTGGTATATAGCAATTTTCTACAAACTAACGAACTTTAAGTACGTTCTTTTAAAGTAAACTGCTGTCTATAACATATGTTGACGTTTCTAGTGATGACTAGTAACTACTACGAGACCTACATCATCATCATCAGCCTATAATGTTCCCACTGCTGGGACACAGGCCTCCTCTCTATGAGAGGGTGTTGGCTGTAATCCACCACGCGGGCCCAATGCGGGTTGGTCCTAGATACCGAGACCTACATAAAAGCGAAATACTCTCTCAGAATTTTGATAATTGAACATACTCAGAAATCATCACTTATTTTCTCAGAAAACAAAAGTATAGGATTAAGTAGGAGTAAGTATGCTCCTTAAGTGTGGCTTATAAAGTAATTCGTCATAGCAAGCTTTCGGAATACCGTACATCGCGATGATGGACAAACTCAATAAAGTAATTCGGCATAGCGTACCTTCCGGCTCACATAAGTCGTACTTTCAAAGCTTATGTATACGGTACATCGGTATTTTAAACTTCGAAGTTCAGTAATAGAACCTGTTTAATGGTTTGCAATTTATACACGGTTGCTATTACTACATAACATACATCGCGCTTCGTGGATTACGAATGGATTTCAGAGATGTACCTAATAGTACAAACAAATTACAGCAATATTGAAGTCTTACGTAATAAGGGGCGAACCTATTACCATCAAATGGGCACAAATCTGCTGAGAAATTATTGATGTGATCATCGAATAACACTGCCGGATCCCGGCACCGAACCCAGCGCCTCATGCTCAGCTAGACCAACAAGTCTTACTGACTGGACCTATGTATGTAAATGGCGCTAGTAATGAGCAGTAACTGCTACTATAGCTAGATCTGGATAATGGCTAGTAATACCAAAATGGGGGTAACATTGTAATCGTACAATAGGTACTTTGTGGCTGCTATTACAGGTTACAATTGTAAGGCGTACTGCCTTAACCGTGTATTGTATGTAATTTCAGGTTATAAATTATTCTGATACCAACTATAACGCGTATTTTTTTTTACTTTATAGTTTTTTATTGACGTTTTAAGTACCTTGGAAACCCAATTCATTATCTGCCTAGAATTTTCCCAAACTAACTTGGGGTCGGCTTCCAGCCTAACCGGATGCATACCATGCTGGATGAGTACCAGTATTTTACATGAAGTGGCTGCCTATCTGACTTCCACAACCCAGTAACTGGGTAATACGATACCCCTTAGTAAGACTGGATGTCAGACTTTTGGCTTCTGACTACTCGTAACGACTGTCAAAAATCTACAAATGACAGTCGGGTCCAACGGCTGATCGTGCTTTCCGAGGCACGCAGGAAAGTCGGTTTGTAAATATGGTCACCAATCCACGGACCAACCTCGGCAAACGTTGACCTTAAAGATCGAATCGTGCGGCTATTTAGCCACGAGCTCTATCTTGGAAACTCAATGGTGGTGTAAAAATAAAATCGCCAGGACTATTGCCTATATGACTAAAATGTTAACAACTTAGATACTCGCCTTGGATGTGGAGTTACGGATACCAGACCGATATACAATACAATGCATTGTAAAAGATCCAATCAATCCAATACTGCTGCCTGTAACACTTAAAGTTAAGGAAAATGTGGCTTTTACCGAAGTTTACAGAGTTGTCAAAACATGTAGAAGAAGTTTCTGAGCAACCGTTATTGTTTCATCATCATTATCATTTCAGCCCAAAAGACGTCCACTGCTGGACATAGGCCTCCCCCAAGTATCGCCACATTGTCATTTTGGGGGGTTTTGCCATAATCGCCACGCTTGGCAGGCGGGATGGCGATCGCAGTACGGTTGTTACAAAAGCACAGAGAACGCTGCTGCCCATTCTCTGGCAAATCCCATAGTCGCCTCTTGCGACACTCACGGGAAGATCACACAACACTTCTTGCTCTCGAAATTTGATGGACTGTCGTATTGTAACTTTTGACGTTAAAAATTTTCAGCCGCTTTTAATAAATGTCCTTTGTCTTCACATAACATCACATCAAATTTGTAATCCCCGAAGAGTTAGGCAGACGTGTACTTCATAGTTCACCCACATTAAGCCAGTTACGAGTATGGTTAAGTCCCATGTAGTATGGGGCGAGATGATTGATTGAGATCATATCAATTCTGACTATCATCATCTGCCTAGCCTTTTCCCAAACTATCTTGGGGTCGGCGTCCAGTCTAACCGGATGCAGCTTGAGTACAAGTATTTTACATAAAGCGACTGCCTATCTGACCTCCACAACCCAGTAACTGGGTAATACGATACCCCTTAGTAAGACTGGATGTCAGACAATAACAATTATATATATCAATTCTGGCTATAACTTATTATATTCTGAATGTTACCTATTGTCCCCAGACTGGTTCCCCGGCTGGCGCAAGCACAGCGGCCAACCAAACGACGATGGTACGTCAGGGCAGGACTGCGTGGAGGCCCGCCGGGAGTTCCCCCCGCGGCCCTCGCCAGGGACACCCACCTTCATGTGGAACGACAGAGGCTGCAGGGAACACAACTACTTCGTCTGCGAGAAGCCCAGTGTTGAAGGTAGGTGGAAAGATAGGATTCAAATTTTGGAACTCGGGATTCGAAATCGGTTAAGACGTTTTCAAGATTTCGTGGTATAAGCGAAACACATACGTGACATTATTTTTTGGGTAGTCGTGTAAAAAAAAACATTTTTGTTTTAACCATGACGAATAATAAAAATAAAATAAGCACTTAAAGAATAAGTAGGCGGAAAATATGCAGCATATTCATGCAAAATGTCCATCGCTCAGCATAATAATGCTGTCACTTTTGACTCTGGGTTGTGATGGTGATTGAAGCTCGGATGAATGGCAAAGACCTTTATTTCTGGAACTTTTGTCACCTTCTTGTGGTCCATTATCTTATTTTTATGTACCACTTTGCTTGCTAATTACGATGATAAGACTTAACGACCACACCCAGAAGATGTCTTATTTTTACTTTAATGATGAGCAGATACATCTTTCTGCTCTGTATGGTGTTGGACTTAAAGAATAGTACCATCCCATATCTTCCCGTGGGTGTCGTAAGAGGCGACTAAGGGATTTGCCAGACAATGGGCAGCAGAGTGCTCTGTGCTTTTCTGACTTTTTCAACGGTACTGGGACCGCCAACCCGCCAGCCAAGCGTAGCGATTATGGCAAAACCCCCCATTTTATGTCAATGTGGCGAAACTTGGGGGACGCCTATGTCCCAGTGGATGTCTTTCGGCTGAAATGATGAGGTACATCTTTCACAGTCTTCAGTTTGTCAAAGTTTGACATCCAGTCTTACCAAGGGGTATCGTATTACCCAGTTACGGGGTTGTGGAGGTCAGATAGGCAGTCACTTCGTGTAAAATACTGATAAAATCAAAATCAATCAAAATCAAAATATTTTTATTTTACATAGGCCTACAGGGGCACTTATAAAACGTCGGCAAAAAGGTGCTCGGTTCGGGTTGGTCGTTTCCTATGGAGAAGAACCGGCAAGAAACTCCATGGTTACTCTTTTAAAATCATTTGGTTTTACAATATTTTAGTGTTACAGCGTCAGTACTAAAGTATGGGAGGACATCGTAGGCCTGACAATAAGTCGTTGCTTACTACGAAACGTAGAACGAAATAAAAAATTACCAAGGATCTAGGAATCTATAAGGCCTACAATGTCCACACATTTACAAACAATCGGTAAATAAGAAAAAGAGTCTATACAACAACAAAAAATAAATAGAAAATATCACAAAATGACTAGATCAAATAAGTGACACAATTGTTGTCATCCGTGCTGTAACTATTCTAAACAAAAGGTCTATTGATTTAAAAACTATTGTAAAACATCTGATTAAAAAGAAAGGAAAAAAAAATAAGATTGAGAATAGTTAGAGACATCCACACATTTGTGCCGTTTATGAGCTACCAGGGAAGCCGCATGTGCGAAGGGGCTAAAGCCAAACTTCTCTATCTTCAACGTAGTCCTTAATTTTGTAATATGCTTTTTTAATTAGGACACGTTTAATATAATTTTTAAACTTTCCATCGGTCAGTTCTGTAACTGACTTCGGCAACTTATTATAAAAGCGTATACTGTTTATAAGAAAAGACTTGCTAGTTTTGGTTAATCTGAATTTGGGTATTACAATTTCGTGTTTACTGCGTGTATTTATATTATGGAAGTCGCTTCTAATCTTGAAAAGTCCTCGGTTTTTGCGGACATATAAAATACATTCTAAAATATAAAGTGAAGGCAGAGTCAGTATATCGATTTCTTTAAATTTTTCTCTGAGGGATTCACGAGGACCCATTTTGTAGATAGCGCGGACTGCCCTCTTTTGCAGTATGAAAATTGAATCAACGTCTGCTGCCGATCCCCACAGCAGAATGCCATAGAACATAATACTATGGAAATAAGCGTAGTATACTAACCTAGCTGTGGCTATATCAGTTAACTGCCTTATTTTTCTGATTGCATAGGCAGCTGAGCTTAACCTTCCTGAAAGAGTTCTAATGTGCGCGCCCCACTGCAGTTTTGAATCGATAGTAATCCCCAAGAATACAGTTTCCGTTATAAATGATACTCAGCTGCATCCGGTTAGACTGGAAGCCGACCCCAACAAAGTTTGGGAAAAGATTAGGCGGTGATGATGAGCAGGTACCGGTACAAGGATCCATTTACCTACGGATCTAAGTCTGTTGTGGATTAAAGGATTATTTTGAAAGCAACTCAGTTTACTCGTTAAAAAATCACTGTCATTGAAGTTATTGTAGCCTTACTCACACTAAGTACACACGGCAACCTACGAAGCCATACAAACCAGTTTATGCGTATCTCTCATTGTATTGGAAATCTATGCAAAGCGAGGCCATGTTATACTGGAAATGTATAGCATGATGTGTTGTCATGTGCACAACTTAACTGCGAGTCAGTATAATTTAGTTTATTCACACACAAAATTTCGCTAAAATACGAACTATTACTCAATAACTTACTTCTAAAAACAACACGGAACTACATCAACTCTATAACTGAAGCCAGTTATTGCAAACGATCATAGAAGCCCGAAGTACAGTCAAAAGTTTAAATATGCAAGCCAAATCCATATTTGGCTTGCATATTTGAACTTTTGACCCGACTAATTAATGTGCCCATACACATTTAGTCGGGTAACATCGATTTCAAGTTTGAGATATAAAAGTAATAATAAAAATGTTTATTTCAATTACATGATTCTTAAACTTACATTTGGAGATTACCTTTTAAGCAAGGAAATGCTTGTGTTCGGTATCTCCGCTCTTCCACTTTACATTAACAGGGTATGCAATTGAAAAACAAGTGAAAAGAAAATATAAACAAAACGAAACATAAAGGTGTAAAGGATGGCACATGTGTGGTGAATTCGAGTGAGTTTTTGAGTCTGTGTGTTCCTGTGTGTATGTGTATGTGTGTGTGTGTGTAGGTGGGTGTGGGTGTGAGCGTAAGTGTGTATTGTAATTATGAGTTAATTTAACTCATTTAAGTTTCAGTTTGGGTTTAGGTTAGCCCTTCGACAATGTCTTGTGATCGGAAGAAGCGAGTAGTAGCTTCCTCCATTAACGATATCGTTACCGCAGCCCTACTAATAGCTACAATATGTAAGCGATGATACCAACGCCTCAATGTCGTCGTAGGTTTTATTCTCAAGCCAATCAGTCAAAGCTAGATTGCAGTCACGGAGTTTCAGATGATAGATGTGTAGCTCTTTGTTCAACAGGTTGTATAAGTGGGAAGATTGCCTTGCATACTGCCTCTTTGCAAAAACAGATCTTACTGGGACAGCGACTAAGTAGCTTCTTCTGCCACTCATACTCGGCTTTTTGGGATCGTACGGAAGGGATTTGTGTTTTCTCAGTATGAGATGGAGGAGGTAAAGTTTCCTTATAAATTTGATGTGTTTACCTATCGTTTCACGCTGTACTTCGCTTTATGGTTTGGATACTTCAAAACTTATTGTCGTTAATGAAGTAGTTTGTTTTAATTACTTTATGTGTTTATTTGCAATAATAAGCGTTGTGCAATATGACTTACTACATTTTTAAGGTTTTCCATACTTGCATTAATAATATTTTTAGTATCGTGAGTAGTGCCCTAGGTTAAAATAATGCCCATGACTTCAATTTCACCCTGTATTAGTGCTCGTTACTGTACTGAGCCAGTCCAAAGTACGTAGCAGGAACAATAAGAAGTTGCAGCTCCACGGTTATGATCATTGCCGCACTAATGTTGGCTTAGCGTGGAACGATCTACTGGAATGGTTTGGACGGTTCTGGCCTTCTCTTTTTAATTACTTTAATTTTAAAGTTCATTTTGCGAATACTTGGTAACAAAAAATATTCCGTCTAGAAATAGAGGCAAGTAATGTTATTTTTATTAGTATGCGAAGTAGTATCATTTTCTGTGTCCTCCATTTTGTCAACTAGTTTAAATGTTAATAATAGCGGAATATGACTTTGTCTGAAGAAGCTGCGAGTTATGTTCTCTACGTAACAGCTGTGCCCGCGTCTCCAACCATGTGTGCAGGTTTAATTTCCCGGAATAAATAGAATGCTTATGTCGCTTTTCTATTTCCTACACTGGAAATAATAAATCTACGTCTAAACAGTTGCAGTTGCATGGTTATATTTAGCGTGGACATTTCAAGTCGTTGAAGATATTATATAACAAGACAGGTATGCCCTGAAGGGTTGGGCAGAGATGTACCAAATAAGACTGGTGTGTTATTTGGCAAGTAGCATGTTATAGGGAACGAGCATATTGCAATCAACCGTGTACAAATTTAAACGGCAGGGTGCTACTGAGATATTCATAAAGGAAAAAATCCAAAATCACATTTTGAAATCAAACCGAATCTGGTACTGTAGCTTCGCGTTCTTTTTTTGTGCTTTGACTTTTAAAAGTGCCTGTAATGGTCTAATTGAAATAAATGCTTTGAGTTTGAGTTTAAATCGAATCGATCGGAGGAGCTCGTGGCTAAATAATACCGCACGGGTTGATTTTGAAAGAAAAGAAAGAAAGAAAGAAAAAATATTTATTTGTCGCAGGGACATGACGTGCATACAAAATTAACAAAAATAAAACAAAAAAAAACATAGGTAGATGCAAGAAACAAAAAAAAAGTTCAAATGTGACGGAACAAAAATGTTTACTGCTAGCACGTCGTGACTGCGACAAGCAGGTTACCACTCAGCATGATGCTATGCCATGGGGGGACCCACAGCACAGCGCTGGTTTTCAGTGGTCATTTTTAAGGTTAAGCCGTGCTTGCCGAGGTTGGTCCGTAGATAGGTGACCATAATTACATACCGAGTTTCCTCCGTGCCTCGGAAAGCGCGTTAAGCCGTTGGTCCCTGATGTCATTTGTAGATCTTTGACAGTCGGTACGAGTAGGCAGAAGCCAAAAGTCTGACATTTAGTCTTACCTAGGAGTATCGTATTTCCCAGTTACTGGGTTGTAGAGGTCAGATAAGCAGTCGCTTCATGTAAAATACTGGTACTCAGCTGCATCCAGTTAGACTGGAAGCCGACCCAGAGATAGTTTGGGAAAAAGGCTAGGCAGATGGTAATGACTTTGAACTCGAACCAAGGTCATTCTCAGCAGTACCTAAAGCTTTCGACCGCTGAAACCATATTTAATTTTGCATTTAATACTAACGTGGATTGTCTATGTTCAGTTCTTTGAAGATTTATAACTAATTGAAAAAAAAAAGTATTTTAGTTCTTTACTGTGGCAGATCAAGCTGTAACAAAAATAACGAAATCGCGTTTTATTCGAAATTCAGTTCAAAATTGAATTCTTTTTTCGCTTACTACGTTTGACAGGCAATTTTTCTTTTGGCTGAGACCAATTTCGTTCACCTACGTCATGTTAACTATTTCTTTATTGACAGTTTCGTAATATATGTAATTTGTTCTTATTTTTATTAAATATTCTCCTTTATAATGTTTAAGGCTCACGTCTATCTGCTGTGATTTATAAATGATGTCGAAGAATTTCATATATAGTAGAGAAGACGTTCACTAACAGATAAATCGAATGATGAATTTATGTTCGGAAAAAGGTTCGGAAATCTGAATAGAAAAACACGTTAAATTACAGCTGGTCTTCTTCTTAGCGTGTCGATGGCAATCTAAATTGTGTCGGCCCAGAACTGAGCCACTAGTTTGGCGCCCTCTGTAGCGTCCATCAGATCCTGTAATGAACAAACAGCAGGACACGCAGGACACGATATTAAGTGCAACATCGTTTGTGGAACAGCACCGCATTTACACTCCAGGGCAGAGTCATTAATGAATCTCCACCTGAGCAGGTTTTCCTTGCTGCAACCAACCTGGGTCGAAGAATTACGGCTGATGAAAATACCAATACATGAATGCTATAGCAATAAAAACTGAGCCAAAAAACAACCCAAACTAGAACATAATAAACATTAATATTCTCTAAAGCCTTAAAAAACAGGATAGCACCTCCACATTTTCGCCGCATAACAAGGTACATAAAATTTCCAACTTTCTAAGCACGTTGCAACTATCGCTCGTTAATTGCGTCGAGAATCGTGCAATAACCGTTCCGTACGATGCGAACTTGACACTGTAATTGTTGCTGGCGCGTGTTACAACGTTGCAACGTAAGACAATTATCTAATGCATTTGCACGTACTTGGTTTTTTATTTTGAGCTGTAAACGATTGTAGAGCCTTTCTCGGTATGGTTATGAGAAAGTCACGTACTGTGTTCACAAATGTGTTTCATACTGGGCTGTAATATTTTTACTACTAGCTGTCACATACCTTTTTTCATGGGAGATAAAGTGCATGCTTTTAAAAACCACACTCGCCGTACTGTAGTTTTTTTTTTTTTGAGGATATCAGTTTTTAGGCTTCCGTACTAAAATAGTCAAACGTGACCCTATTACTGAGACTTCGCTGTCCGTCCGTCCGTCTGTCACCAGGCAGTATCTCATAAACCGTGACAGTTAGCGAGTTGAAATTTCTACAGATCATGTATTTCTGTTGCCGCTGTAACAACAAATACTAAAAACAGAATAACATAAATATTTAAGGGGGCTCCCACTAAAATAAAGGGATTTTTTGCTCGTTTTTATAAATAATGGTACAGTACCATTCGTGCGCGAGTCCGACTCGCACTTGGCTGGTTTTTTTTCCTCATAGTGCCTTTTCTACAATCACATTGATTCCTTGCCACTGTTCAGGTGTTTTAACCTTTACCCTGATTACAAACTGTCCATTTCGCATATAATCACCCGGGATCAACGGCTTCACGTGCTTTCCGAGGGAAGGAGGAAACTCGCTGTGTAAATGATAAATGATAAATGAAATGATAAATGATGTTTATTTTGCAAGTAGGTTTTTACAAACACTTTTACACGTCATTTTTTTTAAACTAGATGGGGCCAGTGTTTCGTACCTGACTACTCTGAGAAGAAACAGCCGAAACAAACTCAGAGGTCACAGTCTCTTTTAAGGTCCAGACAAAATCTTGGCAAACTCACATGAGGACTATGCAGATACGTGTCTGAAATGGTCTTTTGAAGAAAGAACCACACAGATTTGCGTGGACCTGTCCAGTCAGTGCAAGCATTTGTCAGTTATCGTGTAGCTCGACTTATAACTCAAGGAGCTCAACGAAACGACGAACAATACCAAAGAAAGGACATTTGGGTAGGTCGCTTAAAGTACTCAAACTGCCAGATAGTGGTGGGAGAAGATCAATAAATTACGAAAAAATAAAATGTGACCTAGATGGTCCTCACATTCATAATAATCAAATGTAATTAATAATAATTAACGTCGATAAATGTCACAATAATAATAAAAAAAGTAAATATTTATGTCAAATCAATAAATGTAAAATCAGTAAATGTCACATCAAAATAATAAAAAGTAAAGTAAAAAAAATAATCAAATACTGAGAAAAGTATTCATGTCAAATCGGTAAATGTCACCTAAAATAATAAAAAATAAGGTAAAAATAAAATAAAAAATATCACAGTGTATAAAATAAAATAAAAGAATAAACAATAAACAAAGGAATCAACAATAAACAAGCGAAGTCCGAAATTTCGACATTCACAAAGCAAATTTCATTGGAGCAGTTTAATCCCAAGCCTTTTTATCTTCGAGATAGTAATTTACATGATAGTAGGCTTTCAAGCATAGCTTCTTTTTTATAAACGATTTGAATTTATTTAAGTTTAGTGCTTGAATATGGCTCGGAAGCTTATTGTAAAAACGTATACATTGGCATCTGAACGTACCCCCTACTTTTTTGAGCCTCGTTGCAGGAACAACAAATTTGTGTTTGTTCCTCGTATTTATGTTGTGTATATCACTGTATTTTTTAAACAAATTGATATTTTTATGGGCGTACAAAAGGTTTTCATAAATAAACAGAGAGGGCACAGTAAGAATATTAATCTCTTTAAATTTTTCTCTGAGGGAGTATCTGGGACTTAATTTATAAATTGAACGAATTGCCCTTTTTTGCAAAACAAATATTGTCTGAATATCGGCGGCATTGCCCCACAAGAGAATACCGTACGACATCACGCTGTGGAAATAACTAAAGTAAACTAAACGGGCTGTGTAATGGGTGGTCACCCATCTACATTCCAACCTAGGCAAGCGCGACTTAACCTCAAGATTGATCCAAGCGGCTGTTATTTAGCCACGAGCTCCTCATTTGGCATATTTATTTTTTTAATACTAGCGTGATGGCCATCGCAATTTAACTTTAATGACCAGAGGTCGGAATTAGGTAGAGTTATTTAAGTACTTGCATCGAGATGTTGATATTAATATGGATCTTTCCTTGCTTGCGTTGGAATTTTGCAACTTTGGACATCCGATGTCGGATAGTTTAAATTGTGTAAAAGTAAATAACTTTTCTAAACTAATATTATAAAGAGGAAAGATTTGATTGTTTGTTTGCATTGAATAGGCTCCGAAACTACTGGTCCGATTTGAAAAATTATTTCAGTGTAGGAAACCCATTTATCGAGGAAGGCTTTAGGCTATATATCATCACGCTACAATCAATAGGAGTGGAGCAGCAATGAAAAATGTAGCGAAAACGGGAAAAATGTGACGCAAACGAAGTTGCGCCGGACGGCTAGTTTTTAATAAATCACGGGATTTTACTGCTCTTTAAAATTAATTTCGGGATTTGAGGCATATCCAGTTTATTCTTTCGCTGTATTAAATCAGTGTAAGTACATAAATAACTCCGACCTCTGTTAATGACTTTATAAAGTTCCCGAGTTTCCGAGTTTCCTTGCGTGATCAAATCAGAAATGAGGACATCTGCAAGAGAACCAAAGTTACCGACGTAACCCGAAGAATTGGCAAACTTAAGTGGCAGTGGACAGGGCACATTGCTCGCAGAACGGATGGCCGATGGGGCCGAAAATTTCTGGAATAGCGACCGCGAACCAGAAGACGATGCGTTGGAAGGCCTCCCACTAGGTGGACCGATGACCTGGTAAAGGTTGGACTGGTCAATGTGGCGACACTTGGCAAAGGCCGCTATGTCCAGCAGTGGACGTGTTTCGGCTGAAATGATGATGATGATGACTTTATAAAGTGCGTTAATGAAGACGTTTTTCCCTTGAAACTCATAGCAGAAACAAGAAATACTGCTACCAATCACAATATGTACCCTATCACAAGTTCACAGACATCAATCAAAGTGCAAACACAAATACAATTTTCGTGGAACTGCCAACAACTAATCATTTCAGGGAATGTGTGGTAATTTGAGTAACGACTGCGATTTGCGACAGATTACCCGCTGCGATCCTGCGATACGTTAGTCGTTTTACGAGCCTGTGTTACTATGTGAGGAGTGGTTTGATTAACTACTCGTGATTAATGTTGCGACCTTGTTGTTTGTCGAGAGGCGATTCCATGCCGCTACATGAGGCGTATGAATTTTGGAACTTTTTATGAGGAGGCCGAATAAAGAAACTTAAAAATATATATAATGTTGTTGACTCTTTAGCTTTGATTTATGTAAGGTTTAAAAATCTTTTAAAGAATTGGAAATTTAATAAGAACTGGTGGCCTACCATGACGTCTTAAAATATAATTGTTTCATTCTTATTTTAGAGTGAGAAAGAGACGAAGCTATGCAAGCGTCTAGCTCCGTCTCTTTCCCACTCTGGAATAAGAATTAACCAATAATAGCCCTGTTATCGCTTATTATTTAGTGTTTCAATTTAAACAAAAATTTGAATAAAAATTTTGTTGTGGTCCGTTTGACATTATACAAGATTTTGTAGAATTACTATTCTTCTTAATAGTTCTTTCAAATGTACAAGAATTTACAAACTGCTATAGATATTCAGCTGAGCACAACCAACCTCCACAACCCAGTAACTGGGTAATACGATACCCCTTGGTATGACTGGATGTCAGACTTTTGGCTTCTGACTACTCTTAACGACTATCAAAGATCTACAAATGACAGCCGCGACCAACGGCTTAACGTGCTTTCCGAGGCACGGAGGAAACTCGGTATGTAATTATGCTCACCCATCAACGGACTAACCTCGGCAAGCACAGCTTAACCTTAAATATCGACCCGTGCGGCTGTTGTTATTTAGCCACGAGCTCCTCGGATCCCGAGTAACATAATTATTATTAATAATTACCATCGCTTCATACAATGATGTGCTTAGTTCTCTGTTTATGAATACGAGTATTAATGTTCATAGGTACATCGAGCCTGAAGATATTACGTAACCTAAGTTACCTTAGTATTCTGGGGGTATTATACAAGGTATTGTTTTGCATCCTCGTCAAATTCAAGGAGGTAACTATGCTAATGATTCTCGACCCGAATCAATAGTAAAATGGGTAGGTATTTTTTTTCTTATTTACGGAAATGGATGGATGGAGAGGGAAAGGAAGACCAAAGAAAAGATGGATGTATTGTGTGAAAAATGATATGAAGGAAAAAGGAGTACCTACATGATAGCATGACGAACGACAGAGGAGAATGGAGGAAATAGACGTGTTGCACTGACCCCAAATAAAATGGGACAAGGACAGGAAGATGATGATGACTTACGGAAATCGGTAAGCGTGTACCACCCGTGTTTTAAACGCGGCCCGTCTAATCCTCGCCCTATAACCGCGCTTTCACACATACAAACAATCTCAAACATTTATTAGATAATTTCTTATTTCTTATTCCCTAAACAACGTTAAGGGGGTTATTCTGATATACTGACCATCTTAAACAACCCAAAAAATCAGCGTATATTAATAATTAAATAAGTAACATCATTTAAATTGATGATGTCTTTTGTGACCACCTCCTGAATTTTGTCGAGGATGCAAAACAACACCTTGTATATCTACGTCATACCTAATACTTAGGCCTCAAATCACGCTCAAGCTAGTGGCTAAATAATAGCCACTCGGATCAATATTTAGGTTAAGCCGCGCTTGCCTAGGTAGGTCTGTGGATGGGTGACCACTCGTGTCGGCTGTCATTTGTAGATCTTTGACAGTCGTTACAGGAAGTCAGTGGCACGAAAGGCTGACAACCAGTTTATCCAAAGAGTATCGTATTCATCACCATCATCAGATTATTATGTTCCCACTGCTGGAACACAGGGCTCTTGTCAACGAGAGGGACTGGGCTTTAATCCACCACGCGGGCCCAGTGCGGGTTGGTAGATGTCACATATCTTCGAAATTTTAGTTCTAGGACATGCCGGTGTCCTCACGATGTTTTCCTTCACGCTTTTGAGAGCAGCGGTGATGAAATAAATTACACAAAGTAATGCATCTGCCTAGGTTCAAACCTACGACTTACTGCTTGTAAGTCGGGGCTGCCACCACTGGGCCACCGTTGCTTTCCCGTCGCTCCATGTTAAAAACAGGGAGTCAGCTGCATCCGGTTAGACTGGAGGCCGACCCCGACATAGTTAGAAAAAGGCAGGCAGGTGATGATGCCGCAAATCACATCTTAATTGAACCAACTAACAATAACTCAAAGGTATTAAACTAGTGTTTGATTTATGTCTCAGTTATTTCACTAAATCATTACACGATTCGCGAAATCGCTCGTTATTTACAAAGCCCAGATAGATAAGATATTTAATGCCGTCATAAATTTTAGTAATCCAAACTTATGAATAGATTTTCAAAGGTCTACGTTTGAATTAGAACGGCGTTTTGACCTTCAGAACTCAGATCCGATTACGTAATCTGACCTATGAAAATATAAAAAGGTATGGAAGTATTCCTAAAGAGCCCTTCGAAAAAAACTGTCTACCTACCCAATTAATCTCTTTTTTGCCTACAAAAGTCTAGGATAAAAGGAGACGAATTTATAGTAAGAGGAAGTAGAGAAAAACAAGGCTGCGACTTAAGATAAGGCGAATCCTGACTATGAATAGATCACCCACTTATTTTAAGCACACGTGAGCCGTGGTGGTAATTTTTCTAAGGGAAAAAAACACTGGTTTAGTGTAAGACATTTATTACAGTTATCTTGCATGAAACAGTGGTGTGCGAAAGAGCATCATTTTTAGGTGGTCTTATGTAATATTTCAGAAATGAAGACATCCGCAAGAGAACCAAAACCTTGGTTCTCTTGCGTAACTTTAACCACCTTTAAGTAACTTTTTAGAGCTATGTATCCTGCTTACGCGTATGAAGTTTCATTAAAATCGGTTCAGTAATTTCTGAAAATAAGGACTTGAAAGTTTGTATGAAATGCGTAAGGTGTCAACGCTCTTAAGATCGTTCCTATCCGATGCCTTTTATTGGCACACCACGAAGTTATTTATGTACTTACATCTTCTCAAATGCACTTACTATTTATCTGCTATAAATCTACTGAAGAATGGGATAAGGTTGTTTATGCTGCAAACGTAGTAAATGTCCGTATTTACGTATATTTCGCTCTTTGCAAGCACAAGCGAGTTTACGATCAAACGCTAAAGGAGCCACACGGCATTTGTTCCGAATTGTTGAACTGTGTTCCTGTATATTTTCTAGACTTTTCTTGAATAGACAACTTGCTTGAAGATTAGACTTGCGGACCTTGCAATCTTTGTATTTGCTATTACTTCGTAACTTTTACCTTAAAATATAATATATTTGTATCATTGTAAGAATGTAGTTTTGTTGTTGCCAGTTTGGTGTGCAAACCCATGGTTTCATGTTTTTAATGGTCTATTTATAACTTAAATTTTTGTTTTATATCCTAAAAAAAGCTCAGGTATAAATAGAATAGAATAGAATAAAACTTTATTGTACACCAAAAATTAAACATAACGGGCTTACAAAACTAACAATTTTATGGTTACAACGGCGGTCTTATCGCTGATAGCGATATCTTCCAGACAACCTTAAATCTTTAATTTTAATAATGGATTATGAATAACGGGACACAAGAAAATATGTAGGTACTCTATTTAAGAAAAATGACCTGATGTAGTAAAAAAAAACGAAAGTTTCTGTATTTTGTTGCACTTCATGTAGCCGTCAAACATTCTAATCTGCCAGTACTAAAATATCGAATCACGTTTCTAAATTCAAACCTCAAAAATCCATCTGTACGTCCAATATACCCAGATCTCTGCCACACTATTGCAGACTCTTTATTCATCGGCCTTTTTACTGAAAGAAGGGAGGCAGGGTGGGTCAAATAAAACTGGCTTGTAAGTCCGTTAGGTACACGGTATGACCCAGTTGAAGGTAAAACGGAACGCACTCGACGTTAACGTGACGTCATTGTGAGCCAAATGACGGTGATGCAAGGCTTTGTCAGGGGCGTCCATTTTTTGAAATGGGAACAGTGTCGTGTTTGGCTGTTAAACGGTGCACAGGCTTTGAGTTTAAGTTATTTTGGCGCCATTATGAAGAGAGCGTTTTAAACATTTGTGGAATTGTCTGTTGAAATTATAACATAAAATTACGCTCGTTATCCCCGAAGTGCGCTGTGGTCTACCTAACCTTACTGTTACATTTTGCCAGTTATGTATAAGACCCATTAGGTTCCGATATCACCATGCAGCACCATACGTTGCCGTACATGGCTTTGTCACGAGCGCACATTTTTTTAAAAGAATTCGAAATAGGAATAGTGTCATGTTTGACTGTTAAACGGTACACAGACCGCGTGTTAGCTTTATTCGATTTTAGAATTTCACTGTTGTAGGCGTTCTGCATTCAAACAATGTGAACGAACGTATGGTTACGAATGAATGGGAATATATCAAATAGTTCTCCCATTCATTCTTCGTTCAGATTTAATGGAATATTTTTAGGTTCGTTTTTATTGTAACGTTAAAAACAAGTTACTTAGATGGTTTCATCCATAACAGTGCATGGGTTGTTTATACAGTCGGTCTAGCATTTATTTCTAGTATGTGTCTTTGGTTGGTGAAGTAGGCATTTTAGTTTGTGTTATTTCATCATTACTGCTCTCAAAAGGGTGCATATCTTTTTGATATTGTTCAACCTGCTTTGGGCCTAATAATATGGCCGTTCACTTCACATGGAGTTAATCTGAGTCACAGCACCAGAAACCTTACAAAGCTGATTTTTTCCAGTATTCAACTATTCATCATTTACGTGTTGATTTTGTTTTTACAGCAAGGCGAGTTTGTTAAACTAACAAATCTCAATCCGGAAAACGTGTTAGCCTTAAAGTTGTTGCGCACGCGACATTCTGTCGCTCCAAGGACGCGCTGTTGCGTGCTAGCGTTGATTTAACGCTATACTGCTGAGTAGTTACGTCTAATGCTTTTTGACACAGCTCTGGTAGTTGCAGAAGGCTTAATTCTGAGAGTTATTTTACTGCTCACAAGTAAGTCCCTCTATCAACTTGCAGACTGACCACTGAGAGCTAAAAACCAGAACATTTTTTTCTTAGTTTTAATTGCTAGGCTCGTCAAATCAATACCTGATCGGCGTTACAGGACGCGGACAATACTTACTAAACACGTATATGTAACACATTTAGCACATTTAGCTTTATGTTTCACTAAACAAAACCCCAAATCTGGTTTTCCGAACTGTGTTGTGGTTTTGTTACTCACACATTGTGCTTGTTGTATTATGAAACAAACTAAACTCTTCACTGACATAATAATCATGATGATGATATATCATATCATCATCATAGCTAGCCTGTATTGTCCCACTGTTGGGCAAAGGCTTCCCTCCATTTCTTCCAAAGGTCACGATTCTGTGCTGTTTCTTACCAATTCTCAGGGAGAACATTAAGTTCGTCCCGCCATCTCCTTCGTGGTCTGCCGCGACCCCGTGTCACTGTTTCAGGGCAGCAATCCTGAGCTTTGCGGGGCCACAGCTCGTTATTATTTAATATAAATGTATCGAGTAAATCGTTGAACCTTCTGTTTTCCGATCTTTCTTGTAGCAAGCGAAAGGTATGCATAATCTATGCAAAGCTAACTCAATTCTTAACTTGTATCGTGATTTGGCCCAATTTACATAAAAAATGTGCTTAGATAACTTTGAAATATATCTATATTGTGATTAGATGGCTAATAAAACGAACATTACGGGTTATAACTGGAGTTAGGTTTCATTCGAATGTTCTGTAGGCTTAAATCACTATTTAATACCTTAGGTAACTTCGCCAATGAAGTTGGACGCGATCAGCATGATTATTTTTAATTCGTCTAAGGCTTGTCAGTGTCATCTTGTTTATAGAATATTAACACAACATTGACAGTTCTTGAGCTTGGTTTAGGTTTGCTAATTGCATTTATCATCATCATCATTTTAGCCGAAAGACGTCCACTGCTGGACATAGGCCTCCCCCCAAGTGTCGCCACATTGACCGATCTCGTGCAACTCGCATCCAGCGGATCCCCGCAACCTTCACCAGGTCATCGGTCCACCTAGGAGGCCTTCCAACGCATCGTCTCCCGGTTCGCGGCCGCCATTCTAGAACTTTTCGGCCCCATCGGCTATCTTTTCTGCGAGCAATGTGCCCTGCCTACTGCCACTTAAGTTTGGTAATTCTTCGGGCTACGTCGGTAACCTTGGCTCTTTTGCGGATGTCCTCATTTCTGATTTGATCACGCAAGGAAACTCTGAGCATAGCCGTGTCCATTGCCCTTTGGGTGACTTTGGGCCTTCTGATTGCATTTATATTCGAATGCAATTAGACAATAAGGTCGAACGTAGTTTATAGTGGTCGCATTTTCATGGGACCTTTTTAATCCCTCCATTTTTATGAATGACGTCATCAATCAGTTAAGCTAGGCCTGTTCAGCGCTTCTACAATTAAAAATAATTACAATTTGCGAAGTTTCCTCCTTAATGTTAAATAACTGAATTAATTCGACATTTTACTGTCAAAGTTCTGTATTTGATACGTATTCAACTACGACAAAGAGCTTTATTGGCTACTAAAGTGGCCGGGTGAGAGATATTGTATTATTTAAGAACGTAATAAAGTTATATTACGCTTTTACTCACCTACTGCGCTTGGAAAGAATGAATGTAGTTGTAGTTTACTTCTAATAAAAGACAAGGCGTTCATTTTTAAATGGGGAAGCAGAATATAAAAAAAATATAATGAAATTCTAAATTCAAAACATTACAGAAGTTGTAAATTACCTTCTTGCAGAAAAAATGAAAAAGATTTTTTTACAATAAAATGAAACTTCAAACGCCATTAGCGGCCTATTAAAAAAACGAAAAAAAACAAAAATGAATTTCAAAAACTGCTTCTAATCGCGTTCTGAATTTAAAACAGGAGAATTAGTTAGGCTGCCCGGGCCGACCTATATAACGGTCGAACAGTGCACTCGCTTTTCCACTGGGTTGCCAGACTTCCGCATCGCCTGACTTTCGGGGATTAACTTACGTGGTCAGAATAAAAAGGCACATGGTTTATATACCCAAGAAATGACAGGGATTATGAGGTGGTTATGAGTTAGACAGTTAAGTGGTGACTCTGGGGACGAATGTTGCAAAATAGTAGGTACTGCTCTAAACTGTTTAAAAGATTCTACTTAAATTATAGTTAAACATGACCAATGGGTATTTACCGGGGTTCGAAATTATCAACATAGTTATTTTGTTTGAAATGCTGATTAATAACTTGATGATGTCTTTGGTTTTTTAATCAAACCGATTTCCCAGTCCAAAACAAATTTAATGTACAAAAAGCCTTTTTTTTAGTTTACATTTAACGCTTTTAGATACGCGTGAAAATGGCAAATATCGTTCATCATCATCATCATCAGCCTGTACTCGTCCACTGATGGACATAGGCCTCTCCCATGACAAGCCACTGAGCACGATCCTCGGCCACTCTCATCCAGCTCTTGTCAGCCACCTTGCGAAGATCATCGCTCCACCGAGTCTGAGGACGTCGTGCTACGTTTACCGATCCGTGGTCTCCACTAGAGAACTCGTCTACCCCAACGGTTATCGGTTCTTCGGGTTATATGGCCGGCCCATTGCCACTTCATCGTGCTAATGCGGTGGGCTATGTCGATAACCTTGGTTCTCTGTCGGATCACCTCGTAACGAACCCGATCTTTCAGAGAAACCCCGAGCATAGCCCTTTCCATAGCACGTTAAGCGACTTTAAATTTGTGGACCAACCCAACCTTGAGTGTCCACGTTTCGGCAGCGTACGACAGGTAGGACGCACTGATTATAGACTTTATTATGATTTATCGTCTTTAGACTCTGTGGAATTGGCGATGTGCAGACTCGACGCAGTTTCCCATACGCTGCCCAACAAATCAAATCAAATCAAATCATTTATTTTTGCAGAAAACACTGTTATAATGGTGTTATAAAGTTTACATGTTTCAAGTGATTCTACCGTAAGGCATGCAAAATTTATTGAATCATGGTTTATTAAAATCAGGATTAACATTGAAGTATAATTATAAAATTAGGTCAAAATATTAAATTAATGCTATGTCCAGTTATAATACAGATTAATTATTTATTTAATAATAATAATATTTAATTTATTTCAATGTCATTCCTAGAATTATTACAATATTTGATACATGCAAAATTGTTATTACTTTATGTCACTGTGAGGTCTCAAGTTTGGAAAAATTATCGTTTAAGAAGTCGTTTAAGTTATAGTAACATTTATTAATTAAAAGGCTCTTTAGAGTTTTCTTAAATAAGGCAGTATTCATTGCCCTTATTTCTTTTGGTAATTTATTGTAAATTACTGGAGCCATGTGAAAGACACTTTTGTGCATTAGTGCGGCAACCCAGCTGTATTCTTCTGTTGGCCTCTTTCTCGGAGTTGTTTTTACCTAACTACATAGTTTTCCCGAGGTAAATATACTCCTAAACAACCTCGAGAATACTGCCTTGAACTGCAACTGGTTCCGGACTTAAATGTTCATTGAACATAACCTTGGTTTTATCCAGGTTCATCCGGAGACCAATGCGTTGAGAAGAATCAGCTAGGCCATTCAGCATATGTTGCAAATCTTGCAGCGTTTCCGCCACGATGACGATATCATCTGCAAATCGTAAGTGTGAGAGGTACTTGCCGTTTATATTAATGCCGCGCCCCTCCCAGTCCAGCGTCTTGATTATATCCTCCAATGCATTTGTGAACAATTTGGGGGATATAACGTCCCCTTGTATCAAACCACGATGCAAGGAAATAGATTTAAACTGCCGGTTCTGGACTTGTAAGGCCATAGTAGCGACGTTGTACAGACCTCTCAACACTTGGATGTATCGCCAATCGACTTGGCACCGCTGCAAAGATTCCAGAACAGACCAGGTTTCGATCGAGTCAAAGGCCTTTTCATAGTCCACAAACGCTAAGCACAGGGGCCGATTATACTCTTCTGTTTTCTGTATAATCTGCCGCACTGTATGGATGTGGTCTATGGTGCCATATCCCGATCGAAACCCGGCCTATTCGGGAGGCTGGAACTCGTCGAGTCTTCGCGCAAGACGGTTTGTGATGACTCTCGAAAACAGCTTATAGACGTGGCTCAAGAGTGAAATGGGTCGGTAGTTTTTCAAAAGACTTTTATCACCCTTTTTGAAAAACAACACGACAACACTCTTACTCCACGCCTCTGGAGTTCTCCCATCACTAAGAACAGTATTGAAAATGCTCTGGAGCTCCTTCATTACAGGTTTACCACCAGATTTCAGGAGCTCAGTCGTAATACCGTCTTCTCCTCGTAATACCGTTCGGATACAGGTAAAGTGACATTGATAATGATTTTTTATTATCAAAATACCTTGTTATCAAGGTATAATTTACAAAATAATTGTCATGATAATTATCACTTCGAATCCTGGTAATAACAGACAGTATTATTTTATTTATTGATGCTATTTTTATTAATAACAATAATCTTCAACCATTGCAGAGGAAGTCAGTATCTCTGTCAATTTTTATTTACCCATAATACATGAAGCTTCATTTAAACAGTGTACTTTTATCCCACAACACTGGCAACAACGCTAGTGCTGTGCCAAATTACCTGCCGACACTACAGGGCCGTGATCACGAAAGAGGTTTATTACGTCACTTCGTGCCGATCGTGCGATCGTGCCTTGTACAAGTTGTTCAGAACTGAAAAGAAAATAAGAAAAAATATGAAATGAAAGTTCTTGTGATGAAATTATTTTTACTTGAAATAATCTATTATATTTGTTGTGAAACATGAAGAAGCGCAACATCAAGAAAAGAGGAAGGAATTGGGGGTGGCCTTTGCCCAGAAGTGGGACAGTTCAATCTAACATAAAAATAATAATAGACAAAAAATATATTTGCTTTAAAGGCTGCTCATACTTTCTCAGTACTACAGTACGCAGCGTGTAAAATACCACATAATGAAAAGAAGGGCCTTAAGGCCTTTGGTGGTCAATAAACTTTCAACAACCCTTAAAATGCATCCAAAATCAACCACAATTGCCACAAGACCGCAGCTAAAGATACACAAACATCTATTGACGCGTGCCTAAAACCGGAACTTTCGAGTATACTGATAAATAATTGTTCATGTTTCGTTTCTTCTCTACTTGAAACACTAAAATACAAAAATAACCTTATTATTATTAATTTACACCACTACCATCGCAAGCCAATAAACTCTAAAGCAGCTTACTAACTTTGTAATAAGACTGCAACTTGTAATATTTTCTCATTGTTGCAGTAGAAGGGTTGCGCTCGTTACATTAGCTGTTTTAACTCAATTCCGCTGAGTGCACTTCAGTTAACGTTACCGGGAAACGTAGTATTTGTCGGTTAGATAACTGTACTTTAAGGCTTTGAACTGTAGTAGCATTTTACAGACGTTAAAGATCGGTCTCAATTGGTTTTTCTACGCTTGGCATAGCACTGAAAGTTGAATAACATCAGCTTTATTAGGTCATTTTTGGCAATCAGGTTGTTAGTAGTAGTTCTAAAACCAAAACTAAGGAAAATACGTCAATTTCTAACGGCTTCACTAATTGAGCTCCTCGCTAAATAATCATAGTCGGTCCAGGTCGATCCCCAAAGTTAAACAGTGCTTACCTAAGTAGGTCCGTGGATGACTCCATGGACCAACCATCCATCACATACCGAGCTTCTTCCGAGTGTGCGGTGGTCCCGGCTGCTATTTGTAGATCTTTGACAGTCGTTACGAGTAGAACCCCGAAAATCTGACAACCAGTTTTACCAAGGGGTATCTTATTACCCAGTTACTGGGTTGTGGAGGACAGACAATCATCATAATCATCAGCCTATAATATTCCCACTGCTGGGACACAGGCCTCCTCTCAATGAGAGAGAGTGGGCTATAATCCACCACACGGGCCCAGTGCGGGTTTGTAGATGTCACATGTCCTTGACTTTTTAGTTCTAGAACATGCCGGTTTCCTCACGATGTTTTCCTTCATCGTTTTTGAGGTCAGCGGTGATGAAATAAATTACACAAAGTAATGCGCCTGCCTGGGTTCGAACCCACGGCTTACTGCTCGTAAGTCGGGGCTAGCATCACTGGGCCGCCGCTGCTCTCATATAGACAAGCTGATAGACTATCCCTCCATGTAAAATACTGAAATTCAACTGTATCCGGTTAGACTGGAAGCTGACCCAAAACTGTTTAATATTATCTACAAAAAAAAACGTCAATGGTGTGGACTAAAACGGGTAATCAAACTCCAATAAAATTCCACAACAAAGCAGCCATGTCCAATAAAAAAACATAAAACCAGAAGAACGTTCGAAATAACACGACGATTACAAAGAAAAGCAGTTTCATTCCATTTGACACAATCTTTCCTTTATGCCAGTTTCCCGCGTTCGTTTTATTTTGTGTCATGTGGCCTGGCTTTCTCACAAAGAGGTTCATTATGTCTTCGGTATGGTTCCATCCTGGCTGAATGGACAGAAGAATGGTTTACAAAAAGAGTTTTTGATTAAATGTTTTTTAATTCTAAATTAATATTTTATGGCTAGACAACCGTATGCAACTAACGAGGTTGAATTACATCTGTATTAATTAAGTAGCGAATTTATTTAAAGTAGAAAGTTATACAGTCGGTAGTGTTTAGTAATTTGATTGAAAATTTTCACTGAAGGATTTTTTCGATTACTCTAGCCAAGTTGATTCAAATGTAAAATTATTTTAGAACATCTTATACTTACCGTGTCGATGCAGTTGATGGCTATCTAAACTATGTATTATATATTATAATATTATTATAAAGAGGAAAGATTTGATTGTTTGTTTGTTTGCATTGAATAGGCTCCGAAAGTACTGGTCCGATTTGAAAAATTCTTTCAGTGTTAGATAGCCCATTTATCGAGGAAGGCTATAGGCTATATATCATCACGCTACGACCAATTGGAGTGGAGCAGCAATGAAAAATGTTGCGAAAACGGGGAAAATGTGACGCAAACGAAGTTGCGCCGGACAGCTAGTCTCAAATAAGTCGCTAAGACCTTTTTAGTTCGCGTAGTGTTCGCTTTTTTTTTTGACTTAGATTATATTTTTACTAGCGTATTAGAAATAAAAATCTTAAATGACTGCACCAGTGGGCGGAGTTCGCATAGCTGAATTTTGGGTTAAACATATTTAAGGATTTGCCATCGACATGCTAAGATTAAGCAATAAAGTTGAAGTCAAAAACTCAACTCATGCTGCAGCGAAGTGTTAACAAACAAAACTCAATGGTTTAAGTAAAAAAACACTGAAAACGCAGTGAGATTTTTAGTTACGAATAATAAAATAAACTTTATATCTTAATCTACGAAGAAAATAGCCATTTGGTGCGACATAAACACACAAATTTAACACTTAACTCACCAATCTGAAGGATACATAAAAGCGTACGATCCAATAAAAATGCAGTACTTTTTAAACTATCAAAAAGTGGAATGGCCTTGCAAAGAACCAATCCGGAGTGAAAATCCTTTTTATAATCGCAACGACCGGTACGCACAGAAGGTCGGTGGTCAGTGCAGTGCAGTTATTTAAAAACCCCAAATATTCCATGTTCTACCCTAAGGTCCAAAACTCTGTAAGTGTTGTTTGCGGCTTACCCTGGCCTCGCGTTGTGGTTGAAAATTATTTCATGGGAACGTTTTATCGGGTTTTTTTAATATATAGAATGTATATGCCATACAACAGCAACATTCCTTCAGCCGTCAAGGCGAGAAAAGTATCATGCAGACAGAGAATTAGTTGCACACTCGACGGTGCCAATTCGATGAATATGTAATTCTAGAGTATTTATTTAAGTGATCCTTCTCAAGTTTTTTATTAGACACCAAAATCTTGGTTTCGGGGGCGTCAGCCGCAGCCGGGCTGAGGGGTGGAGGGGGGCGTTAATAGCTGTGTAAAACTGCTGTAAAGATCAAAGTTCGGTGCTCCGGATGCAAATAACTGTGAATGTACGAGTTGGCAAAGCTGCAGTTCTCTTTTGCATATTTTAAATTGTGTTAAGTTTATATTAAAAGTACTAAAAAGATTGTAAAAGAGAAATTTATCATGGTAATGTTTTCAGAAGAATGAGGGCATGGCTTTATTTTACGTTACTTTATCCACCACTACAGTAGGTATTATTCATTTATTTCATCATCATCACCATTTCAGCCCAAAAGACGTCCACTGCTGGACATAGGCCTCCACCAAGTGTCGCCACATTGACATTTTGGGGGGTCTTGCCATAATCGCCACGCTTGGCAGGCGGGTTGGCGATCGCAATTGAGTACAGTTGTTACAAAAAGCACAGAGAAAGCTGCTGCCCATTCTCTGGCAAATCCCTTAGTTGCCTCTTACGACACCCACGGGAAGATGTGGGATGGTGCTATTCTTTACGTCCGACACAATACAGACCATTCATTTATTTAGATTCGTTTATTTTCCAGCCCGATTTCACCATCCATCACTGCGGGGCCTGGCTTTGCTTATGTCACTGTCCCAGCTTTAACCTTGATATACCCACTATGGCAATCATACCACGTTAACTACAGAAAGTACACTCAATATCAGAAAAGCATCCAATTGAAAAGAGTGTATAACTCAAAGTACCAATAATGTGTGGAAATAACCGGCCTCAAAGACAATTTCTTAGTGTATCGATTATCAAAATATGGGATAGTCGATACGAGTCTATTCGTAATATTGTAAAACATTAAGGTTATCTACAGTTAATGTTAATTTTATCGGAAAGCAGATCCTGAGACGTAACTTTGCGATCTCAATACCATAATTTGTTACGCACAAGTGGCTATAGGACTGCTTTGTTGAAAAAAAGCGTTTTTGGTATGGCACCAGCTATGTTTAACCACATTCCTAATGCCATAAAAGAGGAACCAGTAACAACGTTCAAAATATTAGTAAGTAGCACAGAACAAAGCGGACCCCCGACGCTACGATGCTTGGATTAATTTATTTTTGGCTTTTTAGAGGTTTTTTGTGTCGGGGTTTTTTAAATTTTTAATTTAATTTTTTTCATGCTTTTTAAACTAATATTATTTTTTCTTAGCCTTGACTGTCCCACTCCTGGGCATAAGCCTCCCCCCTTTCCTTCCAATTTTCTCGGTGTTGCGTCTCTTCTCGCTACTTAACGAAACCAAGGAAAGATAGAAATTTAAATAAAAAAGGGGGGAGGGCGATGCCCCCCCCCCCTTCAGCAATGTCCATGGTGACAAGCGACAATATTTCAAATTTCAAATCGACTAACTGTGAAAATTGTTTACATCTCTTCATCAACTAGAAAAGAGGCGATGATCTTCAAACGGCTGAGCAGACTTTGTCGAAACAGCTAAGAACACTCTCGATTAAAATACCTTTCAAACGACACCACCTTTATCAAAATCGGTTCATCCGTTTAGGAGCTACGATGCCACAGACAGACACACAGATACACAAATACACAGATACACACGTCAAACTAATAACACCCCTCTCTTTTGGTCGGAACTTCTATTAAATAAATGTTGCTACTCCGTATCGGATTATGGTACTGGTCATCTGTGACCCAGTAGAAGGTCACCACCCGATCTTCAAAGTGAAGTCGGTTTGCTCCCTATCAGGCATCTCAATAGAGAAGCCCTACCGCTCAAGCGTAGTCGGACAGTGTCATCGCTGTCAGATGTACGGTCACAGCCAAGCCAACTGGCATGCGCCACACAGATGCGTAAAGTGTCTAGGCGACCATGGCACGGCAGACTGCCCCCGTCCCAAAGACAAGTCGCTTTGCACGGAGCCACCGAGCTGTGTGCTTTGCGGCCAGTCGGGCCACACGGCCAACTACCGCGGCTGCTCAAAAGCCCCCAAAGGCTCCTCCTCTAACCTGGTGAAGCGTGCAAGCGCCCGCCAACAAAGAGAAAGCCCATCGGTGAGGCTACCCTCTGCCCAGATGCCGGAGAGACTCAGCCCTCAGAGGCCCTCTCCCTGGACCACGCTAAACCACCAGAAAGCCTTCCCGGCTCTCAGTAAAGCAAAGTCCAGCCCCATCCCCGGGCTATCAGATGCCCCTGTCCCCACTCCCGCGGCCCAGGCAAGCGCACCGACGCCCGCTCGTCCCACGCCACCCGGCCCCGCGGCCGTGGACCCCTCTCATAACGTAATTTTAGAATCGCTAGCAGAGTTAGTCACCCCCGAAGCAGACCGCATGGCGGCTGATCTCAGGGCGGCTAACACTGGTGGCGATAAACTTAAAATTATCCTCAAGTCCCTACTCAAGTTAGGCGACCTCCTCCGCAACCTTAACCTCGACTAACTCCAATGGATAATACGAGATTAACGTGCACCAAACCCCGATCCCTAAAATTAGGGTACTTTAATGCCAATGGCATTAGAGGCCAACGTGATGAGATCGCCACCTTCCTCCGCGACCATCAAATTGATATTCTCCTCGTACAGGAGACCTTCCTCAAGCCCAGTCACCGCGATCCGAGAATTGCCAACTATCGCATAGTTCGCAACGATCGGTCACGTTGCCACAAGGGCGGGACTCTAATCTATTATAGAAAAGAACTGCATTGCATCCCCTTAGATCCCCCTCCCATGGAGTCTCTACTCGAGACCTCAGTGTGTCGACTAGGCATGACCGGCCATCAACCGATCACTATCGCCTCTGCGTACCAGGCCCCTCAGAAAGTATTGCGAAAAAAAGTTTTTATATATGGGAGACTGGCCAGTTATTATGTTTTTCGAAAATATGATTATTTATAAGTAAAAATAAGTAAGTTCCAATTTCAAAATTTCCCTCCACATTTTTTGCGAGTTAATTCAAAGTATTGTGTCTCACTGAAATATGGATCTGCGCCGGGAACATTTTAGAGCTATGATTTTATACGATTTCAAGTGTCGCCTGAAACCGGATGAATCGTACGATAGACTTCAAATGGCATTCATGGATGAAGGCCCTTCCAAGGCAACCGTGTATCGTTGGTATAACGAATTCAAGCGCGGTCGACCAACTTTGGGGGATGACGAAAGAAGCGGTCGCCCTTTGACGGCTGTTACCGAAGAAAACGTGCTAGCAGTGAAAAATTTAATCCAAGACAATAGGCGAATTACATATCAGGAGATTCAACACATATTGAAGATTGGATCGGGAAGCGTTCACGAGATTCTACACAGCCATCTTCGCGTGAGGAGGATAGTATCACGCTGGGTGCCGCACAACCTCACCGATGCTCAGAAGCAGGCCCGGGTGGAATGGTGCCGTGATATGCTTAACAAATTTGAAGCAGGCTCGTCTCGGCGTGTTTACGACATCGTTACAGGTGATGAGTCCTGGATTTATCAATACGACCCAGAAACCAAGCGCCAGTCGACTGTTTGGGTGTTTCAAAATGAGCCAACGCCTACCAAAGTGAAGCGATCTAGAAGCGGGGGTAAGATTTTGATCGCTAGCTTTTTTAATTTGACTGGCCACTTGGTATCAATTCCCTTACGGGATCAAAGAAGCATTAATGCCGAATGGTATACTTCCAAATGTTTGCCAGAAGTTTTCTCTGTTATAAGCAACAAGCGACCAAACAAAGGGCTCCGCGGGCTACTGCTCCACCACGACAATGCACCTGCGCACACCGCACTCAAAACGAGGGACTTCCTGGACAGCACGCCAGTCAAACTCCTGGGTCACCCTCCTTACAGCCCTGATCTAGCACCGTGTGACTTCTTTTTATTCCCAAAAATAAAAAATCAGCTCAAAGGGATACAATTTTCGTCGCCGGAAGATGCGCTGGCTGGGTTCGAGCAGGCTGTAAACGAGGTGTCTGCGGCGGACTGGAAAAAGTGTTTTGAAAACTGGTTTAGGCGCATGAATCTTTGTATAGAGGCTGGTGGAAAGTACTTTGAAAAGATTTAATAAAAATATATGTACGTATAGAACAATTTTTTTTAGTTTCGCAAAACTTTCTGAGTGTCCCACGTACATCCCTCCCGGCGGCACGTCCGAGGAGCACAATCTGTTCACCAAAGACCTTGCCGTCCTCTTCGGCTTGAGCGACTCCGTTATCATAGCGGGCGACCTCAACGCCAAACACCCCGCCTGGAACAGCACGACGACCTCTGCCAGAGGACGTCACTTGTATAACCTGGGCGAGTCCCTCAACTTCGATCCCATCGCTCCTATGGAGCACACCCACTATCCCCACGACCCTGACCAACGTTCGGACGTTCTCGACATAGCGCTTCTCAAGAATGTCAACCTTAAGTTGCATTCCATCGAGACTTTACATGAGCTTAACTCAGATCATCGACCAGTGCTCATGCACTTAGTTCCTCGCTCGGGTCCTTCTGACCCCAGCCAGCCCCCGCCGACCCAAGTGATAACCGACTGGAGGAAAGTCAGCGAAAAGCTGAAATCCACCACGTCGCCTCACCTGGAGGCCATCCCCGACCACATAGTCTCAGTCGCAGACACGACGGCCGCCATCAACTCGTTTACAGAACACGTGCAATCCGTACTGAAGGACTGCTCACGGGAAGTCCCAGCAATGAGCGATCAACGCTGGATACTACCCGCTGACATACGTGAACTGATAAACGAAAAGAACGCGGCCATCCGTGCCTACAGCAGCTTTCCCTGCGAGGCAAACAAAGCCCACATGCGTAATTTACAGCGTGCTGTAAAGGATCGCACCAGTGAGTTTCGTAATAATCAATGGGAAAAAACGCTAAGCGAACTCGAGCCTACCCACCTAGCCTTCTGGCAGCTGCAACGCAAGATGCGCTCCACCGAAGAAGCTTCGATGCCTCCCCTCACCCGTCCCGATAAGAGCGTCGCATTCGACGACTCTGAGAAGGCCGAATGCCTAGCCGACAGCCTGGGGTCCCAGTGCTCCCCCAGCTTGCAACCAGTAGACAAGCGACATCTCGATGAGGTGAACGTATTCGTCGAACGTAAAGCCGCCCTGCCCCCCGAAGAAGACCCTGATGATCCTCTGCCTTCGGTCACAGCTGACGAAGTGCAAGACATCATTAACAAACTTCAACCGCGGAAAGCACCCGGCTCCGACGGAATCACCAATAGGGTGTTCAAACTCCTCCCCGCTCAGCTCGTCGTGTTATTGGCGGCCATCTTTAATGGCGCCCTGAGCAACAACGCGTTTCCCCAAATATGGAAAGAGGCCACTGTCATCGGTTTCGCCAAGCCAGGCAAACCCAAGTCTGAGCCTTCGAGCTACAGACCTATCAGTCTCCTGAATGCACTCGGTAAAATCTACGAGAGACTTATGTATAAGCGACTCAAAGACTTCGCCGAGGCTAAGAGTCTCATCCCCAACGAACAGTTCGGCTTCAGGACCGGACACTCTTGCATTCAACAGGCCCACCGCATCGTAGAACACTTGAGCGCTGGCTTCCAGCGTGGAGCGATGACGGGCGTGTTGTTTTTCGACATAGCAAAGGCATTCGACAAAGTCTGGCACAACGGCTTATTATATAAGCTGTACAAACTGGGAGTGCCGGACCGTCTCGTGCTCATCTTACGAGACTTTTTGTCGGATCGCACCTTCCGCTATCGCATCGGGAAGGCACTGTCTTCCCCCCACCCCATTAGAGCCGGAGTCCCTCAGGGCTCCCCGCTCTCTCCCCTTATCTTTACTCTGTTCACCAGTGACATCCCCAAGAGCAAGAAGGCACAGCTAGCCCTGTTCGCGGACGACACGGCCATCTATTACACTGGCTATAGTCACGACGCTATCTACAGCACCCTCCAAACCTCAGCCAACGTCCTAGGCGCTTGGTTCCGTAAATGGAGAATCGAGGTGAACCCCGACAAGAGTCAGGCAGTTCTTTTCTTTAAACCGCGTAAAAATAAGCCACTCGCGCTCAGCCCGATCACTATGTATGGTAAGCCTATCCCTTGGGAGAAGCAAGCCAAGTACTTAGGAGTCTTACTTGACAACCACCTGTCTTTCGCGGCGCACATCAAAGCAGCTCGCGACCGAGCTGCCTTTGCTATGGGTAGGCTTCATTTCATGATCTCGGCAAAAAGCAAATTGTCACTCAAGTGCAAGTTGCGCCTTTATACCGCGGTGATCCGCCCCATTATGACGTACGCTTGCGTCGTGTACGCTCACACCAAGCCTAAATACATCCATAGGATGCAAACCTTGCAGAACCGGTTCTTACGTAGAGTCACGGGAGCCCCTTTTTATGTCCGTAACGACCGTCTACACGTAGACCTTACAATGCCCACCGTCCATCAGTTTATGAAACGTCTTTCGAAGCGTTTCTTCGATAACGCCAGTAAACACCGTAATCCCCTGATCGCAGCGGCCGCCCGTTACGAACCCTCGCTCATTAGTACAGTACGCCGTCCTCGGCATACTCTCGTCACTCCCGATGATGCTATCACCCTCCTCCAGGAGAGTAGCAAAGAGACTAGCACTCTTAAAAAGTTCAGACACAAACCGCCGTCTTTCCGACCTCGCCGTCGAGGTCCGTCGCGACGTCCCGGTCCATGCCCTCCCCGACCCTCGCTCGAGCCAACCCGCGATGTTGTGCCAGTAGTTCTAAATCAGCCCCTAAATAATGATATCATTCAGATCCAGCCTGTCCCCATGCAGTCCTCCCCCAGCGACGCCCTGAGCCGAGGCTCGTACCCCACAGGGGGTGCCCTCAGCGTATAGTCGCTTAGTTTGTAAGTTTTTATGCCCTGGCTGGAGGCCTTACTCTTAAGGCACCCACAGGATAGTCCGGTTAAGCAGACGACAACCTCCTAGGTTGAACTGCGAGATGCCATACATAAAAAAAAAAAAAAAACCGTATCGGACTTTCTAGCTGAGACATTGTAGTTGTATGTCAATTTTTGTATTCTTGATGATGAACTGCATCAATGTTTGCATGCCATAATGGTAGAATGTAAAGGATTCTGTAATATTATTGTAACCACCTTATTGTAAATACCTATATTCTGAGCAAATAAATGAAAATTCTATTCTATTCAAATGTTAAGGATCAAATAAGCTGTTAGTTTTAGTTAGTGATAGTTCTAGTGTGCCTTTTATGAGAGTTCTTCTTTGAAAGATTTTATTATGCAAGGTGTAAACACACCCTTCACGAAGCCGTTAACCAAGCATTCTGTACATTAAACTAAGTTACTTAGTTTAATGTACAGAATGCTTGGTTAACTACGCTAAAATTGTTGGTGGGAAACGACTTGTGGTGAAAAATCACTGATTTTTCACCACAAGTCGTTTTTTGTGGTGAAATATCACTGATTACATGCTGGATAGTACAGGGCTATGGAGAAACAATAATTTAAAGTAAAATATATACCTCTAGCAGCACGCCCCGGCTAAGCACGGGTATATAACAGAAACTTTAAAATTAAAAAAATTATAATCAACTTTAAGTAATGCACCTGCCTGGGTTCGAACCTACGACTTACTGCTCGTAAGTCGGGGCTGCCACCACTGGGCTACCGCTGTGATTTATTCATCACCGCGGCTCTGAAAACGGTGAAGGAAAACATCGTGAGGAAACCGGCATGTCCAAGAACTAAAAATTCGAAGATATGTGACATCTACCAACCCGCATTGGACCCGCGTGGTGGATTAAAGCCCTCTGCCTCTCATTGGGAGGAGGCCTGTGTCCCAGCAGTGGGAACATTATAGGCTGATGATGAATACACACAAATACTCTATCATTTTTAGGGTTTCGCACCCAAAGGGTCAAACGGGGTATAACTGAGACTTGGCTTTCCGTCCGTCCGTCTGTCACCAGGCTGTATCTCATGAACCGTGACAGTTAGCCGGTTGAAATTTCTACGGAATATGTATTTCTGTTGCTGCTATAACAAAAAAATATTTTTCTGCTCGTTTTTTATAAATAATGGTACAGAACCCTTCGTGCGCGAGTCCGACTCGCACTTGGCCGGTTTTTTTGACATTGATTACCCTCCCATACGGCCCGTACCCCAGTGACGCCTACATCGCAAAAGGTGCTGCCTAGCTAGCTAGCTGAGCAGGGTGAATGGCGACGACGCAACTTTTTTCCAATACTTACATTTTTCAAATCGTGATATCTTTCGAATGGAATGTCCAAATTAAATAATTCAAAAAGTTATATAAAGGTATTGAAACAGTCTTGATATCAAGTAATTCAAGTTATTTTGATAAGGATCAATACCAAGATACAAATAAAGAACCTTTTCTAGCGGTGGCAGTTTCATAAAATTTTAAAAATAAAAGAGCAGTTACTGTGGTATAACTATAATAGGTAGACATGCTGTCGCGACACTTTTTGTAAATAATTATATGTTCTGCAAAGTCGTAATACATTATTTTATTCTATCATCAATGGTTTTGGCAGCGCACGCGATTTAAAGAATATTTTAGGTAATTATTTTACACCTTGGGTTACATTAGTGGAAGTTTAGTAAGGATCCCCATTTTTTTTGAAAATATAGTATAGCCTGTCACCCGGGGATCGTGTAACTTCCCAAAATTGAAAGAATTTTTCAAATCGGTTCAGTAGTTTCGGAGCCTATTCAATGCAAACAAACAAACAATCAAATCTTTCCTCTTTATAATATTATTATATATATATAAAGTTTAGATTAAAAAATTGTTTTTTCTTAAACACTTGAATTGACGGGCCGAACAAGTGCCGTTCGGCTTCGACAAAGGTAATTTTACACCCATTGTAAGATCGAAGTTTTCGGAGAAAAACTCAAATTTCTTCATTCCCGGGAAAATTTTCGCACGACACGCGCAGATTACACGTTTACAAGTAAACACAGATCTTTCGATTCCCCTCATCTCCTGGATAAAGATCACAGCCTCACGATCAACTGCCCTATTTCACACAATTACGTATTCTGAAGACGTCTTCCTCCCTATTGACTTGTTAAAGGGCATTCAATATTTATCTTCCATCTCTTTCTGTTACAAAAGTGTGAGTGAGAGAGGAAACGGGATTATGTAAAGGATGCTCGCAAGTTGAAGTACGGAAAAATTCGGATGTATTTTATTTGACGTTCAATTGTTTTCGGTATGTAGGAAGTGAACGTTTGTATGTAGAGTGGTGTTTTATTCGAATTATGATTGTTTATGGTGTACGCACGTGCGTGTGTCGGGCTTTGCCGTCTGACTTCGGAGTAATTCGGAATCAGAATGCGTAAAAATCAGATGATCATGTTGAATAAGGAAATCGATGTTCGATTGTTTTGGGTCTAGCTCGAACATCCATAGTGTCCATTTCTTTCTTTGTTGCTAGCATGAAGTAAAATGACTATAACTAATAAAGACAATAGGTTGTCTGTAAAGTCGGTTTACGGACGATATTTTATAGTGACGTCATAACAAAACATTGATGAAATGAGTGCATACTTTTATTAATAGCAAGCTCATTGGCTCAAAGGCAAGATCGGCTTGAGCGTTCGGCTCAAGCCGATCGTACCTTTGAGCCAATGAGTGTAACGTTACAATAAGTCATCCTTTTTCGTGCGTGCAGCCGATCAATTTATTAGACGTTGTCACTTCAAAAAAAAATACTATAACTAATAATAAAAGTTAAATTACTATAACTAGTGGGCCTAATAATGACTGCTAAGCGAGGTCCTACTAGGTTAAATTCCCGGGTCGGGCAGTGTTATTGAGTTTTTCAGGGGCAGTGTGGAATTTGGGTTTGTGGCCGGTTGATAGCAATAAGGTCGTAATGCGTGGGTCCTACACATAACGGAGGAACCAGCCATGATGTTTAGTTCTTATTAACATAACATTACGTACTGCGCCACATTTAGCGCACAAACAAACTTACGTCCACAACACAGCTATAAATCTAAAACATTGCAAAACAAAACATCAAAGTAATACCACAGCTGTGTAGTGTACAATGACAGATAAAGGTACATTATAGTGGCCGCCATTCTTGAGTACAGGCGAGACAAACGGCGAGAAGCGTACGTATGAAACAAAGGCTGTGTTCGACTGTACGCCGAACAATGCGCTATCGGGGACAGCGATGTACAGGGTTAAAAAAAAATGTGGCAACACTAGACTGAAAGAAAAACAAGGATTTGAATTAAGAATTTCTCGCCAGTCGATAGTCTATGTTTTTAATGCTTAGGATTAAAACCTCCTTTCAGAAAAGAGAGTAACTGATATTGCATAGTTTAACCAAATTTTCTGCCTATTGTCAGCAACCGGGCACAATGCCAGACTACATGGCAGCTGCTAAGAAATTCATAATGGAAAACCCCAATAACACTTTACCCGACTTGCGAATCGCACCTAGGGCTTCATGCTCAGCAGTGACACTTGCGACCACCAAAACCAACACTAACAGCAGCTTGCAATTAATTAAAAAAACCGGCCAAGTGCGAGTCGGACTCGCGCACGAAGGGTTCCGTACCATTATTTATAAAAACGAACAAAACAGTCACTTTTTTGTATGGGAGCCCCCCTTAAATATTTATTTTATTCTGTTTTTAGTATTTGTTGTCATAGCATCAACAGAAATACATAATCTGTAGAAATTTCAACTGGCTAACTATCACGGTTCATGAGATACAGCCTGGTGACAGACGGACGGACGGACGGACAGCGAAGTCTCAGTAAAAGGGTCCCGTTTGACCCTTTGGGTACGGAACCCTAAAAATAAGTGATTATAATAATTGTGATAATTTAATTATGAATAATTTGCACGCTTGCTTGCAGGCAGAATACAATTACTTTAAGGCTGTAAGATCTTCCCGTTTAAACCATGTGTTTTCTTGCAAATAAACAATTTAAATTTTAATTTGCAGCTTTTGGTGCAGCTGTGAGACACAATTATTATGATTATCCCTTTTTTATTTTGTTTAGATTTAAGTTCTTTTTGTTACTTTTGTTTAATATGAAATATGGAAATATAATTAATAAACAATATAATTTAATATAGAAGACTTTTAAGATGACGTGGATATGGAAAGTGAGGGGAAATATAGTAGAGGAAGTTTGCTGGTTGTTCAGTACCTGTAAAAATTACACTTTTCAAAGCATACTGCCAAACATTTTACACCAGCCTTTGGGCTCATCATACCCAAATATCTGAGAATACCTTACGCATCCAATATAACAATGCCTTCAGGGTGTTGTTAGGGCTTCCAGCTTACTGCAGTGCGTCAGGTATGTTCGCGGATGCTCATACTGATGATTATTATGCGATATTGAGAAAGTAGTAAAGTAATAATCATGTCTACTAACATAGCTTAAAGTAATTGTATTTTTTAACATTATACGGGAACTGTTGTCTGAAAATAAAAGATTTTTATTTTTAATAATATTGTGTGCACTTGTAGCAGGTATTTTCTTTCATTTTTTTCTTTCTTTAACAGACGTACAGGCGAATACTAACAGTGACATATATACGCTGATTATGCAAGGTTCAACCAAATTGATTGAAAGGCACAGAAATGGAGGGTGCTTACACTGAATGATTCACTTTTATGTTAACACGATTCAATTTGGTTGCTTCTCTCGAATTGAAAGGAAAAACCGGTTAATTTCGGCGTTATAAATCATTTCGAAATGGCACTAGATTTGCAATCATACAGTCGTAAATTGAGTCGGTCTCTGCAATCAATAAGCGAGGCAAACTATTTTCAGTGCCTGAGAGACCGTCATTCGTGTGTTCTCGGCCAGTCCAGTGTAAATATTCGAGCTCCCGTCAGAATGGATGGCTGATGAGGCCAAAAGTTGTAGGAGTCGATGTGCCGGACGCTTGGGGAGGCGTATTATCATCATCATCACCCTATAATGTTCCCACTGCTGGGACACAGGCCTCATGTCTTTGCGAGGGAGTGGGCTGTAATCCACCACGCGAGCCCAGTGCGGGTTGGTAGATATCACATGACTTCGAATTTTTAGTTGTATGAAATGCCGGTTTCCTCACGATGTTTTCCTTCACCGTTTTTGAGGGCAGCGGTGATGTAATAAATTACACAAAGTAACGCGCTTGCCTGGGTTCGAACCCACGGCTTACTGCTCGTAAGTCGGGGCTGCCACCACTCGGCCACCGCTAATCTGCGCGGGGAGGCGTATCCTCATCATTTCATCATTCATCATTTCAGCCGAAAGACGTCCACTGCTGGATATAGGCCTCCCCCAAGTGACGCCACATTGACCGGTCCCGTGCGCCTCGCATCCAGCGGATCCCCGCAACCTTCACCAGGTCATCAGTCCACAGTTGGGAAGCCTTCCAACGCATCGTCCCGGTTCGCGGTCGCCATTTCAGAACTTTTCGGCCCCATCGGCCATCTGTTCTGCGAGCAATGTGCCCTGCCCACTGCCACTTAAGTTTGGCAATTCTTCCGGCTACATCGGTAACCTTGGTTCTCTTGCGGATGTCCTCATTTCTTATTCGATCACGCAAGGAAATTCCGAGCATAGCCCTCTCCATTGCCCTTTGGGTGACTTTAAGCCTACTGATGAGGCCCATTGTGAGCGACCACGTTTCGGTCCCATATGTAATCACTGGCAACACACACGGGTCATAAACTTTCGTCTTGAGACACTGCGGTAAGTTGGACGAGAAGATACTACGCAACTTCCCGAACGTTGCCCAGCCGAGTCGGATTCGACGATTGACCTCTTTCTCGAAGTTAGACCTACCCAACTGGACCGTTTGTCCCAGGTAGACATAATCGTCTACTACTTCGATTGTAGAGTCTCCGATCTTGATAGGAGTGGGTGTTACATGGGCATGCAACATGACTTTGGTTTTGTCCATGTTCATTTTAAGACCCACTCTTCCGGAAGCTCTACTGAGGTCATCGAGCATTGTACTGAGGTCCTCCATGGTCCCAGCCATGACCACTACATCGTCGGCAAATCGAAGGTGAGAGATGTGCTCGCCATTGACGTTGATGCTTAGCCCTCTCCAGTCCAGAACCTTGAAGACATCTTCCAGTGCAGCGGTGAACAGTTTCGGAGATATGACGTCTCCCTGTCTCACACCTCGCTGCAAAAAGATAGATTCCGAGGTCTGGTCCTAAAGGCGGACTGACATGATGGCGTTTCTGTACAAACACTTCAACACCTCGATGTACCGATAGTCAATTTGGCACCGTTGGAGAGACTGCAGTACAGCCCAAGTCTCAATCGAATCGAAGGCTTACTCGTAGTCCACAAACGCTAAACAGAGAGGCAGGTTGTACTCTTCGGTCTTCTGTATAACCTGTCGCAGCGTATGTATGTGGTCTACGGTGCTAAAGCCTTTTCGGAATCCGGCTTGTTCGGGAGGCTGAAAATCGTCAAACCTGCGCGCGAGACGATTCGTGATGACTCTTGAAAACAGCTTGTAGACATGGCAGTGAGATGGGCCTATAGTTCTTCAACCGGGCATTGTTGCCCTTTTTGAAGAAGAGTACCACCACACCCCTTCACCATGCCTGTGGCGTTTTCCCTTCGAGTATGACGGAATCAAAAAGCTTCTGAAGGGCCTTAAGTACCGGTTTTCCACCCGCCTTCAGAAGTTCGGCCGTAATTCAATCATCACCCTGTGCTTTGTTGTTTTTAAGCTGTTTCAGAGTCATCCTAATCTCGTACAGGCTGATGTCTGGGATGTCTTCGGTATAGTGTCGGGTCAGTCTAGCTCTTGGGTCATTCGCTAGATTTCCAACGGGATTACTGGTTGACGTGAACAACTGCCTATAGAATCTCTCGAGGGAGGCGTATGTCCAGTAGTAAATGTGGTGAACGTGATGATCAATGCTTACTCTTTGAAGGAGTTTCTACTACCCACAGAGACTGTTTTATCTGAACGTTTACGAATAAATAATAATAAACATTCCAGTAGATTGCTATAAATCACCATCTGTTAGAGGTACTTAAGATAATAATTACTGTGGTGCTCGTAAACGGTTCCAGTTTGATTTATTTCGGCTCCTTCGATGTTAATGTTTATTGTAGTCCTGCTCACTGCTACTTAGCGTGTTCTTTGGTAGACTTAAGAACACAATTATCGGGAAAACGTTCACAATGTCACATTGCGAACATTTAGACTAGGCAGTGGTGTGTGTACAAAGAGGCCTATAATTAACAATTTACTAAGCTTTGTCAAAGCGTTATTTTAATTGGTTCTGTTTATTCCTAAGGACAACGAAAAACCGAATAGCTCCATGGGTATGGTTAACACCATACCCATGGAGCTATTCGGTTTTTTGTTTTTTTTTTCGGTTTTTCAACTACAACAATTCGTCTAGAAAAACCTAGAATAACTAAGTTTAATCATTTAATTGTCCTAAAAATTAGTTTAAAAACCATAAGTTGATTACTTTGAATTTATTACGATGTAAAATGAATGTCATCATTGTAATTTCAATACTTAACCTAAAATTAAACGTGCACGTACGTCGAGCCCTATAAATACGGCCGCACTGTAGGCGATCGAGTCAGTCTTGCTTGAGCCGCCGAACTGTACGGATCTATGTAAATAAGTCGTTACGCTGTCGGTTGAATAAACGAGTCATACAGTGTACTTGTGGTGTTTTACTTGGAAGATCGAAGATGAGTGATCACCCTGAACATAGTCAGTGACGTCAGCTATGCTGACGTCACGCTTTTTAAAAACGGAACGGAGACATTTTCTCCGTCATATACAATAATTTCTAATTATAAGATATGGTCATTCAAGTACAAGATATTTTTTGTACATATATGGATTTTATGTTTATGAAACGCAGCATATTACGGTGTAGGTATCGTGATTGTGGAAATAACTTTCCCATCGACCTTATCGATAACAGAGAAACTGCAAAACAAGATAGCAAAAAATACATTCTTCACTCAATGCTTACGTAAGCACTTGAATAAAATCAAATTAAATGGACCTTCTATAAGGGTTTTTGAATAAGTACTATTTTAAGAACTATGTCAGAGACAAGAAATTTGGTGATTTAGTTCCTTTAATTAAATTCATTCTTCGAATAATAATTACATCATACTCGTGGTCTACGATAGTTTTTTAAATGTTTTTTTTTTTTGTGTTTCCTTATGAAATGTAAAATGTATGTATGAAGAATAAATAAAAACACTTACATCATTAATTTCTTTTTGATAATTTGTTTTTGTCAGCACTCTTATGTGATGCTGATGACTGAGAATACGGCAGTCAAGCCCGCAATAACCTCCAGAATACCATTGCTGCCAGCACGAACACTGTTCAATAAGGACTGTTGAGAGTTTTTAGAGTTAGGTTGGCCAAAAGCTACTGCCAAAGAAGCTTTAAAACACACACATAACATAACATCACGCCTGTAATCCTCCGAAAGGGTAGGCAGAGGTGTACCAAATAGTACACCCACATTTTGCCAGTGTCCAATGTTAAAACGTGTAAGCCTATTGTCATCAACTGGGTACAAATCCAGACTTCATGCCTGCTACTAAGAAATTCCCGATGGCAAAACCCAATAACACTTTGTCTGACCCGGGAATCGAACCCCGGACCTCCTGCTCAGCAGTCGCGTTAGCCACCACTAGACCAACTACTTTTGACAATATGCCTTCAATAGTGTAACTTTAACTTGTTTTGAACAAGACAAAAATATATAACAAAATTTCAAATCCACCTGACCGTGCAAGCAAGTACAATCATTCATCTTAAAACATTCTGAACTTCGTGTAGACAAAGTGAAGTTCTCAACTTGATACCGGTACGAGTATCGGTATCGGTATCGGTATCCGTAAACTGTACTCAACAGTTTTCTGCTATTCTACCATATGCAACACATATATACATTTTAGAATACTGTACATAGACTTTTCATTCTGTTCGGAATAATTTTAAAGTTATTTTCCTATCGGATGAAATGTTCCTGCATTTGATTTGGTTCTTCGAATTGAATTCTGTTGTTCAATTTTGATGTCGGTTCCGGAAACCTTTATTTTGTTACAAGTGATTTGTAAAAAGAATTTGTGTATTATGAATAAAGATAATACCACGCTTATAAATCCCACAGGGGAGAAGCACCTAAAACATGAAATAGTAGCCCACTGGCATCAGGAATAGGGTCCAGGCTACCGGTGGTCAGGGCTCTTGAGAGAGGAACCTCCTAACAATACGTGCCGTGTCCAGAAGTACTGCTTTCTCAATCAAGCCCTTGATCCAGCTGCCAAGCGAAGGAATCCTCAGACGTTGGTCGAGGCTTCTGGGTATTAAGCCATTGGCCGACACGGCTAACGGCACAATGACTGCTGTACTCACGTCCCACAAGTCGACAACTTCGCAAGCCAGATCTGGATATTTAAATTGCTTATCTTTCTCTGCTTTCACGAGGTTCTAGCCAGTTGTGTTATGTTAGTATGAATAAAGTTAGCAAAGCAACATTACCAGTAACATTAGCAACATTTTTTTTTCTTGGGTGGCATTCACAAACCCAGACACTATCTAACATGACACCTGAAGAATGGTTGTCTGTTGTGAGACTTTCGGAACTATCAACCCTTAACAGTTGTCAAAAATCTTCGAATGACAGTCGGGCCCTTCGACTACGTGCTTCCCGAGGCACGAATAACAACAGCATGTCAGCTTTTTCTCCATAAATAGATGGCATGAGCATTGATCACAATACTTCCACAAAGCAAATAGGCAATTTTGGACTTATGAAAATTATAGGTCCAGTTTCCTCACGATGTTTTCTTTGACCAATATTAGTGACGACCGACATAAACTTAGAAAAGTCCCATTCCACACAGATAAATTAAACTTATAATCTTTTCTACCTTGTTCCAGATCCCTACGAAGCCTCAAAAATCCTGTGCAACGAGACGATAGTGCTGTCTCACTCGCACCCGCACGCGATCGTGTCGAGCCCCGGCTTCCCTCGGCCGTATCCGGACGACGTAGAGTGCGTGAGTGAAATACGAGCGCCGCCTGCGCACACACTAAGGCTGCATTTTGAAGAACTGCTCACTGAACATGAGCCACAGTAAGTGGATATTAATCATTCATAAGGCTGTTTTTTTATATTCTTCTTAGGGCTGATTCTATACGGTGGTGGGTGTCTGAAGACGGGCGTCGTCGCTTCAACAGACATATAAAACGCAATCATTTTTAGGTTGGTGTCAATTTGCAGCCATTATTCGCCAGGAGATATTCGTCATCGCTGATATCTTGAAGGGGATTATTTGTTTGTAAGTAGTGAAAATATTATTATGTTATTGGGAAAGACATGGACGTTTATTATAATCTGCGACATAAATCTGTCCTGAACTACATTATTATTAATGGAACTGCAAAGATGAACTAATTTTAGATATTTTACGAAATTAAACAAAAAATTAAATCCTACTTGAATATCTGACTCTGGATACAAACTGATTTCTTATCATATTACTAAAAAGTACAATAAAAACACATTACACGTTCTACTAGAAGGACAATACATCAGCTATTCATAAAGCTTAGTGTCCAAGTACCAACTACTCTAGATATAAAGCCTGTGCTACACAGATGTAATACTCCTACTCAAACGAGGTGGAAAGCGCTTTAAGCTTGCAGCTGGCACCTGTAAGGGAGGTAACAATAACTATTAGACTTTGGTTTTTCGTTGTATATTAACTAACATTATGCAAGATTTTTGTTACGCAATCATATCGAAATGACTTACAGGATTTGCAGCACAGATATACTTTATTCTAGATTAACACTTAAACCTTCTTACCTTTAACCTTACCTTTAACCTATCTTTGTGTCTCAATTGAGACATAAACATAGCATGTATTTCAATTAGACCACTTTCATTTTCAAAAAGAGAAAAATTATCACCTGTGCTACAGTTAAAGTGAAGGATATAGGTGTATACAGACATTAAGTTTTGTACTTATATCCAAAGCTTCGTCCAGGAAACGACGGATGGATTGTATGAAGACTGATATGAAAGAAAAAGAAGTAAATGATAGTGTCACGGATGACAGAAAAGAATGAAAGAAAAAAACGTGTTGCTCCAACTTCAAGTAAAATGGGACAAGGTCAGGAAGATGATGATGAATCATGTCCATCATCATCATCATTCATCATTTCAGCCCAAAAGACGTCCACTGCTGGACATAGGCCTCCCTCAAGTGTCGCCACATTGACAATTTGGGGGGTTTTGCAATAATCGCCATGCTTGGCAGGCGGGTTGGCGATCGCAGTACGGTTGTTACAAAAGCACAGAGAACGCTGCTGCCCATTCTCTGGCAAATCCCTTAGTCGCCTCTTACGACACCCACGGGAAGATATGAGATGGTGCTATTCTTTACGTCCGACACCATACGGAGCATGAATCATGTCCAATGCTTTCAAATCATCATCAACATAACGTTCATAGATAGAACATAGCCTCACAAACACACAACTCACTCATTCGGAATTGACATTTTTAATGACAGTTATTTATAATTATTTTCGTTAAACAATTAATTTAATGACTACCTTGACATATAAAAATATGTTTATTGAATTGTAAGGGGTACTGGGGTATTTCCATTAAACTTTTGAGTAATATAATAGAAATCTTAGCCCCCTATCTTGCTGTTACTTTTAATAAATGCGTTGATTCAGGTACTTTCCCTGACCTTATGAAAAGCAGTAAAGTCATCCCTCTATTTAAATCAGGCAGTAAAAATGATATTGGTAACTTCAGACCAATTTCTATATTACCTGCATTTAGCAAAATTTTTGAAGTTAATACTTAAACAGTTGCTAAAACATTTTAATCTAAACAACCTTCTTCACAACGATCAATATGGCTTTACCAAAGGTCGTTCGACTACAGATGCGGGAGTTGCTTTGTTGAAACACATATTTAACGCGTGGGAAAACGCGCAAAATGCAATCGGTGTTTTCTGCGATCTCTCAAAAGCTTTTGATTGCGTACACCACGACACGCTTTTTCGGAAACTACGTTATTACGGTGTTCAAAATGAGGCCCTAAATGTAATAGATTCGTATTTGAAAAATAGATTCCAATGTGTAGATGTCAATGGCGCGAAATCTTCCGGGCTACCTGTTCAGCTAGGTGTACCTCAAGGCTCAATACTGGGACCGTTTTTATTCTTGGTTTATATCAATGACTTACCATATTATTTGAAGGGTATTTGTGATGTAGTACTATTTGCTGACGATACCTCTCTTATCTTTAAAGTAGATAGGAATAGACACGATTTTGGAGACATAAACAGCGCTCTATCAATGGTCACAGATTGGTTCACAACAAATAACCTTGTTCTTAATGCCAAGAAAACTAAAAGTATTAAATTCGCCTTACCAAATGTTAAAAATCTAGGTCCCAACATTGTTCTCGGCAATGAGGAGCTTAAAACTGTTGACTCAGCTGTGTTTCTGGGTATAACAGTAGATTCAAAATTACAATGGGGTCCACACATATCAAGCCTAGCGGGTAGGCTTAGTTCGGCCGCATATGCCGTCAGAAAAGTTAAACAATACACTGACGTTGATACAGCACGGTTAGTCTATTTTAGTTATTTTCACAGTATTATGTCTTATGGTATTCTGCTGTGGGGCAAAGCCGCCGATATCCAAAATATATTCGTTCTTCAAAAACGAGCGGTTCGTGCAATTTACCAGCTGGGTGCACGAATATCTTTGAGAGATTTTTTTAAAGAGATTGGTATTCTCACGGTGGCTTCACAATTCATCTTTGCAAACATTTTATATATTAAACAAAATATCCATTTGTACAGTAAAAACAGTGATATTCACAATATAAACACTCGAAATAAGCATAAACTACGTGCTCCCTTTCACCGGCTTCATAAAGTTCATAATTCATTCGTAGGGCTTGGTATTACCTTTTACAACAAGCTACCATCTTCCTTTCTAGACTTGCCATTTAATGCGTTTAAAGCCAAAGTAAAATCTAACCTTTGTTCAAAGGCCTACTATTCCATTAACGACTATTTAAACGATAAGAATAGTTGGTCGCTGGGTTGAACTCAAGACAATGTTTGTGTTCTTTCGCCAAATTAGCTTACTGAAATGTGATATAACTTCATGCATATTTTTTTTTTTACTTTATATACATTTTTTTTTACTTTATTTATTTTATTTAATTTTTTCGTCTGTATGCACGTGTAAGCGGGCACGCCCTTTAGTCTGAAGGCTTTATTTTTCTTTATTTTTTAATATCTTATTATTGGTGTGTGCTAGCTGACATGTGACATTAATTAGATTCTTTTTTTATATGAACTTGAACACTATTGTGTAGAATCTGGTTCTACTAACCTAACAGATAGATGTGTTGCTGGGGAGTTTGTTCCGCCACTTCTTCTTCCCAGCTAAAACACTAGGAAGTGGCGAAGGGCGGGCGTTTTGGGGGACTGTCTCTTGTAATTTTGACGTTCAAAAAGTGCTGATTATCAGCCTAATTTGAATAAATGACTTTTTATTTTGATTTTTGATTTTGTAATTATAATTAACCTAATTTATTTATTTTGTTAATGAATAATTATGGAATGTAATTTTTATGAATAATATCACGGTTAATGCACTCTTCTTACCAATTTGTACGGCACGATATGCGGCTGAACATGTTAGAACTTTTCTGTATCCCATTATTATCTTGCATGCAATGTTTTATGTACACAATGATTCAACAAATAAAATTTACTTACTTACTCATCAAATGAGACGCCAGTTCCCTCACCTTTCTTGTTAAATATTTCCAGTCTATGTATTCAATATATTTGTGAGTAGTATTCAATATCATTCCGCAAAATACTGCAGCCACATATCATCGCCCTTTCCCGTTTTATTTACTGTTATTACTGAAAGACTTACATCCCTACCTTTTAGACAAATAGAATGTAAGTAAAGAATTTGGGAAAATATTTTAGTTTGGTCTATGTTCCTCTTGAGACAAGAATTGTGATCAGTTAATGGTAATAAGCACAGACATACCTCGGTTACAGGGGATTTATAACTTACCTGATAAAGCCTGGGTAGTCCATATTTCTTTGCCAACGTCTTTGGGGAATACATGTGTGATAATTTATTATGTTATAAATCTCGGAAGCTCGTGGCTAAATAATAAAAGCCGTAAGCCGCGTTTGCCTAGGTCGGTCTGTGGATGGGTGTCCCCTAAACGTGCCTACGCTGCTATTGTCGCCACGCATAAACCTGTGTCGCAGACCAGGAAGGGGGATAAGAAGAGCTGTAGTGAACCTACTAACAGGGCATCAAAAAAGCTTAGCACAGCTTCAGGAATGTGTGACAAGGATGGCTTCGTGAAGGTGGAGAGGAAGAAGAGCAAGAAGCCTTCTAGTCGGAACCTGTGCGGGAACGCGCCAGCAGGACCCAATATGATGCTGCGTCCGGCAATACCCACGACGCAGCTCTACGTGTCCCGGCTACATCACACCACGAAAATTGAGGAGGTCATGGAGTATGTACGAGTGAAGACCAGCTGGACCTTGAGGGTCGAGAAGTTGGAGTCGCGCCACACCACGAATTTCAAATCGTTCGTGGTGCGAGTTCCGACTCATCATATCGAGACCTTCCTCAATGAGGAGTTTTGGCCGAATGGTGTCATGTATCGGCGATTCCGCGGAAGGCTACGCGACACCACGTAGCGCGACACGACGCCGTCACTTCGTGTACAATAGTTTAAAGTTTTAGTTTTATAAAGTATGTATTAGTTTATAGTTAGTCATATTATGCTTATATATGTATTGAGTTCTATGGGCCTAGTTGCCTGAAATAAAGGATTGTATTGTATTGTATTGTATTGTATAACATACAGAGATTCCTCCGTGCCTCGGAAAGCACGTTAAACCATTGATCCCGGCTGTCATTTGTAGATCTTTGACAGTCATTCCAGGTTAGCAATGGCCCGAAAGTCTGACAACCAGTCTTACGAATGGTATCGTATTATCCATTACTAACTAGGTTGTAAGGTCAGTTAGACAATCGCTCCTTGTAAAATACTGGTAATCCGCTGCATCCGGTTAGACTGGAAGCCGACCCCAATATAGTTGTGAAAAGGCTAGGCAGATGATGATGATGGTTTTGTGTTATAAATCTCTTGGTGAAGGTGCTGGGCAAATTTCCCTAATCTAGTCCTTATTTAGTAAAAGTTTTATAGCAACTTCTTCTTGTTTTGATTTTAGGAAACAGTGCCCTCTTGTGTTACCTCGACCATAGTGAGTTAGGTAATTTGCCCGTGGAAATCTTCGGTGGTTAATCGAAAATGGAATCGTAGCATAGACAACCTGGAATGTTCCCACAGCCACAGCTGGGAGGCCCCCTCTCATCGAGGGGGGGCGAGGTTTTCGTTATTTCATACTGATGATGATGATGATGACTAAAATAGAGTGAAATTTTCGCAAATAAAATGGCAGATAAGATATACAAAGACGGACACATTTTCTTACCTAAAAAAATAAAAATAAAATTTCTTAAAGAAACGGACAAAAAGATAGTGGGTCATGAATGGAAATAAAATATTAGTTTAGGTAAATGTTGGTGTGATAGATAGTCGGGTCGCGCCGCTGTCACGCTCTGTGATAACGAATAGTGCTGAATTTTGTTATTTGTTGTTTTTATTATTTCGAACGTTTATCATGTCACACTACCCGCATATATCAACATTACCAGAGATAGAATACGTCATGAATAATTCTGTATTGTGGTGAAAACATACCAAAAGACATTGCTGGGATACAGTCCAGCTCTATGTGAGAGCGAGGCAAATTCCATCACGCGGTCCGTAATGCACCACGCGGGCCGTTATCCACCACGTGGACCTTAATCCACCATGCGAGCCGTAATCCACCACGTGGGTAGTACACCACGCGGGCCTAGTACGGGTTGATGAAAGTCTCACCTCGATTCCTCAAGATCAATGTTTTCCTTCACCGTTTTGAGAGCAATACTGATTAAATTACACAAATGAGAGTCCGTCCATATACACAAAAAATAGATCCTGTATCTAAGCCCGGATCTTTATGCGGAATTAAAACTAAATATTTTGTATAACATTTAATTTCATGGATTTCAGCATAGTAATGCCTGATTCTATAACTTGGAAATTAGAGTGTCCGCTTAGGTTTGGACCCAGTCGGGCTGTCGGCACTGACCCAACATCGCTTATTTTTATTTTAATGAAGTTAAAATCATATATAACCATCGCATTACGATAAGCAAAATAAACTTAGACCATCGATCGATCAAGCGCTACGCCGCGTAGCAACCGTACCTACTTGCTACGCCGTAGACACTCCGTAGTAACCCGACACTATCTTTACGTACTGGCACTTTGTATGGCCATTTTCTATTTGTAACTTTGTAACCGATATTATTTCTAAGAGGTTCTAAATCGAAAGGCAGCCATATTGCGAAGTACAATATTCAACAAAACAAATATAAACTGAATGAAAAAAAACTTGAGTATTTATTAGCACTTTTGTAATAATAAAACAATAATAAATGTATCATGCAATGACCTTTAAAAAACCTCAATCAGTAAATGTTTCATTCAAGCAATCTACCCAACGTTAATTATTATTAAACTTTTATCTTTTTAATTGCAAAACAGACGGCTATAAAATTTAAAATAAAAAAACGACATAAAAAGCTCTCAGTGGTTATTATTCTAACAGCGGGACATAGAGGTCACCGCACACTTATGACTACTCCACAGGATTAACATCGCCTCGGCATTTCGATTTCGTCTTAACCAAGCTTTCACCCAATTTAAGCACGTTAACGGTACGGATCGGTTCAGGATCGCGCCGATTCTATGAGAGGGAGTGAGCTATAATCCATCACGCGGGCACAGTGCGAATTTTTAGTTCTAGGACATGCCGGTTTCCTCACGATGTTTTCCTTCACCGTATTGAGAGCAGTGGTGATGAAATAAATTACACAAAGTAATGCGCCTGCCTGGGTTCGAACCCGCGGCTTACTCATCGTAAGTCGGGACAAACCACTGGGCCACCACTGCTCTCCTACCGACCGTAAGGTCAGTGACTGGTGATTACTGACAATGCTATAGTTTTTCTACCATGACGTCTTTTAGCAGTACTGTTTTAATCTTATTCCAGAGTGGGAGAGAGATAGCGCTAGGCGTCCTGTATAGCTCCGTCTCTTTCCCACACTGGAGTAACATTTAAACAATACTGCTTTAGACGTCATGATAACCCTCCAGAACTCTGGTACATCAGCAGCGTTATCAGTGGCTTCGGGTGGATCGCTGAAGGTGCAGGAGAAGTTGGACAGTAGGTTGGCCATCGTTTGTGAGTCTCCACAGTCCCACGTCTTTACTTCCTCACAGAAATTTCCCCGTTAGTTTACGTGCGTTGCAGTATGGATTTTCACGGCTCGGTTTAAGCCGATGCTCAATCAATCTATCAAAATATTTATTTGCCAGAATATGATACCTACAAAAGCTGTTACAATAATTTTGTTTTAGCATATCCTGCCATAACATGGCGTGCAAATTTATTTACAAACAGCGATGTTAATTAATCTAACTTAAAAATTACAGATTCTATTGATTTGTCGTCTATATAGTTCTTAAAGGCAAAATTTGTTATAGCAATAGTTTGAAGAGTATTTTATTAAACACGCTGGTCTCGTTCTGTGCTAATAACTGTGCGTTGACCTTTAGTCTGTGGTTGACGCGCAGTAACTACGTTATATTGCCGTCTGTTTACTAACTTATGGCCAATTAGTTGAATGTCGCTTTGGCAGTTAACATAATATATTAAATCAACATTTGGTACGAAGTTTTGTTGAAACTATTGTTAATTTGATTTTGGGATATATTTAGTTATCACTACGTTAGAGGTAACATTAAAACCACGAAAACTGAGTTCAAATACAGGATAAACAAATACAGCTGTTAACCAAGAATTCTGAATTCTGTATGGTGTCGGACGTAAAGAATAGCACCATCCCATATTTTCCCGTGGGTGTCGTAAGCGGTGACTAAGGAATTTGCCAGAGAATGGGCACCAGCTTTCTCTGTGCTTTTGTGACAACCGTACTGTGATCGCCAACCCGCCTGCTAGGCGTGGCGATTATGGCAACACCCCCCCCCATGTTATGTCAATGTGGCGAAACTTGGGCGAGGCCTGTGTCCAGCAGTGGACGTCATTCGGCTGAAATGATGATGATGAACCAAGAATTCTGTACATCAAACTAAGTAGGTAACACTGCGCAAAAATTATTGCTGGGAATTTGATTTCTTTTTTTCGCTTTATTTAACGTACATAAAAAATGTGCTGCTTGATGCATTGAACAGTACAGGGGTCATGGAGGTATTTTAAAGTAAAGATATGACATTTAAAACTAGTTCTTAAAAAAAAACTGTGAAAAGATGGAGATATTGAAAGCAACCTTCAATATCATTGTAGCTAGAAGGGTCGAAGATCGAAAAAATGATCACAATGACGGGGATAATTTTTCACAAACAAATACCTCTCGGCTTTAAGGGTGTATTTAAACCGTTTATAAACGCAACTCGTAAAAAGGGTGATGTTGTACCTGCAACCTAAAAGGCATATTTAAAACATAACATTGAACATTATTTCAACATAATTATTTGCCAAGTACAACGTAACCTGTTTTGCTCGCTTGTTGCTCTGTAATGACGTGTGAAGAAACCTTACTTTGTCTAGTAATTATTTTATTTGAACCGCTTTATAATTATTATTTTATATGCTCTTTCTCTTTTTACATTTCACAGTATAAAACTGAATAAAATTGTTCTATGTTGCCAAGAAATATAGTATAGTAAGGTACGGTATAGTATTTTGGAATCCATACTATAAGGCAATAAGTGTCATCTCTAATTTATTATCGTGATTCCACAGGAATAACGAGTTTAAAATATGCAATGCAAGTACAAATTTAAACGATCAGACAATTAAAACGCTGTACAAAACCAACAATTTACTGAACACTATTTAAAATATTCGTTTGATCAACTCACAGGTGAACGGGTATCGAGGATCCAATATCGACAACGTACGTTAAATATTTGTTTCCACGTGTTCCACAAAACAAACTCGTGTAGTGTGCCGGTGCAATAAAATACACGTTCATTAAAATATTGAGTGGCAGAGACAGATATTATACACACGTACATACATTCGATGCTTTTTGGGTTCCGTAGCGAAAAAATCTAAGATCTTACACCCGTATCTATAAACAAGATAAAGTAATTACTTATGCCAACCTTTTTAAATACAAGATGCAACAGAAAAGCATTATATACAAAATAAGAACCGTCAAAGAAAGCAAGGCCAAGAGTTATAACTTTTCAGATGTAACTTCAAGTAATTATTAAACTAAAGAACGGAAATCGTATCTTAAATAATGACGTTTACTCAAGTAATCACTTTGACTTGAATATGGATACGGCCTACGGGTGTTCGCTTATCTTAATACGTAGCTCTTGTTCAACCTTCAACGCGTTTCGAATTGATAGTCTTACGTCAAACTGCTTGCATATATGTATGTAATGTGCTTAACAGGTATCTTAGAAAACATCTGAGATAAATCAGATTTTATGTTTTTTTTTTTCGTGTTGGCCGACGACAATTTCACATGGTGTTTCCGAAATGTGGTAAATATCACCAGTCTCAAAGGTGTTATGAAATTTTAAACTATATTTAAAAAAGATTATTGAATAGAATAAAAACAAATAAAAACGTGATACAACAGTTTAATACCGCTACAAAATTTTTAAACACTACAAGCTCTCCTAAATAGATTTAATAGACGAAAATAATAAAAAAACAGTCGCTTCACGAATATAAAATACTGAAGTTGAGGTCTATTCGGTTAGGCTAGAAACCGACGCCAAAATTTCTGGAAAAAGCAGCTGAAAGATTACAGTATGAAATAAAGACACAATCCCAGAAAAGAAACAAGTACGAACAAGTTACTGTTTGTATTTTCAAATACATTGAAGCAATTTCAACTGTCGAATCTTACTGTTGTAATGGTGTTTCGTATACTGAACCCTTTGACCTACTTTAACCTGACAGATAATTTATTTACACGAAGCAAAGGGATCGTGTCCACATTATGTTTCTATACAGTCTAATAAATTCCGCTGTGACACGGAATATTATATTAAATTATGTTAATCTGTGGCGCGACGTTCCAGCGACGTAAATATTATAACTTTGAACAAAGACAGGGTATTGTGCTTGTGAAATTTAGCTTGACTGGACCAGGGTTGGCAGGTTTGGCGGACAATTTAGCTTTTATCCGGTTGTATTAGAAGGCAGATTTAATAAAAGATTCTTAATGTTTGAAATTAATTTTATAAAAAAATACAAAATACTATATTTTTTTTTGATGTCAAGTGCCAAATATGAAGCGAAATAATTATTAAGTTCAGTCAATTTGATTGAGCACCGACTGCGGACTCCAGAACTAGACAAATTATCAGCAGCCCTCAGTGTTGAGACTACGCCTTTCGAGACATTACTCGCAGACAATGGAAGTGCTGAACCGGTGAGAACCGGTTAGCAGAAGATTACGGAGGAGCTTGGAACGTGGCGAGTGATGAAGCGATAAGTTATAATAGAAACAGGTGCCGTGATGGACAATTGTTACACTGGTATGCCAATGGTTGATAGTGAAGGAAAGAGTGAGTGTGAGTTCTAAGTCTGTCGGTCCTTACTCTTGGATTTTTTGAGCCAAAAGCAGCTAAACAATGCCTTTTACGAAGTCACCAGTGAAAAATCAAGCGTACAGTACATGCACTTGGTTGAAAATAGCGTGAAGGTTTGGTCCCGAGATTTTATTGGGTACCTATTTAGGTAAACTCTAACTAACTCTCTGAGTGGACTGGATGTCAGACTTGCGGCTTCTGACTTATCGTAACGACTGTCAAAGATCTACAAATGACAGCTGGGACCAACAGCTTAACGTGCTTTTCGAGGCACGGACGAAACTCGGTATTTAATTATGGTCACCCATCCACGGACCAACCTCGGCAAGCACGGCTTAACCTTAAAGATCGACCCGTACGGCTGTTATTATTTAGCCATGAGCTCTTCGTATAACACTTTATTAACTCTAAATGGAAATGGATGTATGCTGATGTCAGGAAGAGAACAGTAATTTAAACCAGAAATTAATATAAGACCAACTATATACTGTATAGATTGAAACCTAGAATTGTTAATTATGTGCTCCATGATAATTGTCTAAGTAATTACGAGCTATGTAGTAGATTACAGATTCACTTGTGTGCATCCACACCAGGTAGAAACCTGGTTTGGATGCACACAAGTGAATCTGTAATCTATGACTAGTATTGCAGAAGCAATACTAATCATCACAAAAACAAAACGCAGAGTCTACATGGACTATTCTATTACACAGTACTAACTGGGACGTGGAGGTTGGATAGACAGTTACTCCTCATTTCCCTAGTCGTTCACACTTGACAGTGTGGACGTGGTCATAGGGGTCGCCCACAACTGCGATCGCTGCCTTCGCGATCCTTTTCTACCGGTCTCTGGCGCATGCTTGGCCGCATGGCGATCACATTCGGACACAGGGATCTTGGTGACAGATTTGATGGAGTATGTCTATCGGGTTCTGAATCACCAAATGCTCCATGGAATCGTTACTCCATCTAAAGTGATGGTATTCAGCTGCGTCCCGTTGGACTGGAAACCGACCTCAGTACAGCTGGGAAAATGCTCAATACTCAATTCTTTATTGCATACCAAAATGTAGGCTTAGGTGGTCAACATTTAACAAAAGAAACAATCGTGGACCCCGTCAGGCACAGTAAAAAAAAAAGATATGTGGAGATGAGGACATATAATTTAAGTTATAGGTTATAATCTATCTTAATTATAAAAAAAACACATTTAATTTATTTCTCATTATTAGTTTTAAGGACTTATTATTTAAATATTCGTTGACACTGTAATAACACTTGCTTATTAGTAGCTTTTTTAATTTGTTCGCATAATCATGTTGATGACTGTTTCTATTTTATGATTATTAAAAGAAAAAGATACATTGAGAGGATTTTGATGATGAGGCTAGGCAGATGATGATGACGATAAGAGTCTACCTGGACTAGACCTAGGTACAGCGATGCTCTTTGCACGGATGCTGGTAGTAGCTGGGTGAGATCCAAAGCCAAGAATCGAGTTGAATTGAACGAGTGGTTGGAGAATGGACTTCAGTCTGTAATCTGATGATGTTAGTCATAATTAGAACAACCAGTCAAATTATGGCTGTACTTCGGTGAGTGTGCCCAAGAACTCCACGACCTCATCCCACCGGCCCCCTTCTACCATCGGACATCTAGACGCACTGCTAGTTACCATCCCTACCCACCAATTCGCACTAAACGTTTTCAAACGTCTTTCATAATGCGCAGAACAAAGGAGTGAAACTCTGCCTGTGTCTGTGTTTCCGAACGCTTACAAACCTAATCTCTGCAAAGTTAGAGTGAACAGGCTTCTTTTGAGTAAGCTCGTACCATCGTCGACTTTGTCTCTGTCATCTCTGACCTAGACTAGATTCAAGAGCAAAACCATCGCAAATAAATAAAAAACAAATAAAAAAAGCATTACTTGACCTGACAGTTTTAACTTTGACCTTTACCAGAATTTAGAACATTAATAAACCATAATGTTATAATTGAATGAGACAAAAAGTTCTTATTCCCATTTCTAGACCTCACTAGAGAACTAGAGGTTTTTTCAGATGAATCTAAAATAATGGTTTATCCGTGATCATGGCGTTTGCAACAGCGCCGAAATATCGGGAACTCATAACAAATAATAAACATGGTAAATATCCCGTTACTAGTGTTATTGATAGTGAATCTAAAATGTCACAGTGGAAACATACTAAATAACCACCCTCTAGTCTTTTTCATGTAAAAAATTACATAATATTCTCTCTCATAGCTCGATGAAAAGACGAATCAATAGTTCTACCCGGAGAACATAAATCCAAAATAGACATGCAAAGGTGCTTCTAAATTAGCAAGCCGAACACGAAGCGACGAATTTAGCCAAACTTTAAATAATCTGGATTTAGTGTATTAGCCAAGAATCAGGGCGCTGAGTCAGAGGATGTTGATATAAACTTTACTGCCGTAGATATAAAGGCCTATTTCGCTTGAATAGTCGAATTAACAAACTTGCTCATGCAATATGTGATACATATACATAGGGTTCGGGGTTTGGTGTTGGTTCTTAGGAATAAGCGATTACAGATTATGGTTCTTTGACAATACGGACTATTTTGGCTATTTAACGGGGCTACGCGATCGTATTAAGAGCAACTAACTCGTCAGCTACAAGCTGCCGCTACGTTTTCGTAGCATCTGTCCAGCTACGCATTCGTAGCAACTCATCAGCTATGCATTGTTGCTACGCTTTCGTAGCAAATCGACGTGCAATATAATATACAGATTTGATGTATTAATAAACGTAGTGCCCAACTTCACGGTGGGCCTTCAAGTGACTCCTTATGGCGACCTGACTATCCCTTTGAGTTGGCATCTACTTATTGATTATTTGCTGGTTTAATTCTAAACCCAAAACACACACAACACTAGTGAAACACTAGTGATTCTAGTGAACACCACAAAGGCTAGTCTTGCTTATTTGCTACCTCGTTGTCTAGTGATCACCAGTTTTACTGCTGACCACTAGGTCCAGTGATCGATTTCTAGGTCGGCAAAATTATTGCGTTTTTCCAGCAGGAACTTTTGAGTAACAGCCACGCAGTCTAGATTTGAACGTGGTTGATGGCAATGGGCTCGTATCTTATTACCATAGATCGGAGTAGGTAGATTGATTTTTGATACTTGTATCATAAATGCACACAAAAAGAATAACATGGATAAGCCATTATTCCGGAAAGTATTTCCGGAATCAATTAAATATTGTTAATGTTGGTAGTGATATTATTACTACTCAATTCAATATTTAAAGTAAGGTATCAAAACTAAATTAATTTATTATTTATCTGTTGAATAATATAAACAATCGAATTCCGATCGACGCATTAATAATTTTTTTTAGCCTTTTTATGGCCACAACTTTTTATAAATTGTTGCACTTAAATTTCAATCAAATCAACCTATTCCAGAGGAATGTCCATATTAAATATACACGTTTCGGATCAATGACCCCAAATCAATCTACCTGCTCCGATCTATGCTTATAACACAAAACTTAACATAACTGGCAAAATGTAGGTGTACTACAGTTTCTGAAAATTTTGGAGAATATGGGGTGATGTTTTATTATGTAATACTATGTTATAATGCCACTATACCGCCATCGCCTCAGCTTTTAACTCACACAAATCAAACGCCCAACAGATAAAACAAGTCAGTAATGATTGCGACGCTCAATTTTGCGCTTACATGTAAAGTTAAGCGCTCTTGCAACACTTCACACATCCGACAAACGACATCATGTACGTTACTCGTCACGGCTTGGCCACGAACTAAACGTGCAAGCCACACGCGACTTGCGACGACAAGAAATGAAAGATTCCTCAAAACACGCCACAAGTCAATGCTTACCTGATCTTTCAAGCTGTGTTTTCTCTTTATCATCATCTGCCTATCCTTTTCCCAAACTATCTTGGGGTCGGCTTCTAGTCTACCCGGATGCAGTTGAGTACCAGTATTTTACATCAAGCAACTGCCTATCTGACCTCCACAACCCAGTAACTGGGTAATACGATACCCATTAGTAAGACTGGATGTCAGACTTTTGACCTCTGACTACTCGTAACGACTGTAAAAGATCTACAAATGACAGCCGCGACCAACGGCTTAACGTGCTTTCCGAGGCACGGAGGAAACTCAGTATGTAATTATGGTCACCCATCCACGGACCAACCTCGGCAAGCACGGGTTAACTTTAATGATCGATCTGTGCGGCTCTTGTTAATAAGCCACGAGCTCCTCAATCTTTAATCGAAGAAGAAGAAGACTGAATAATTTTATTTTGATAACATTATTCTCACATGGTACTGAGTTTCTCACTCACAACGAGGATTATATTGGCAAGATTGGTTAATACTAATGATCACTTAAAGTGTCCATGGAGTTTCCCGCCAAGTTTTTACAAATTTTAAACTGGTTCTTCGTTATAAATTTATATTTTAAGTTTCAGTCACTGTGATGTGACTTACATGACTTGTGATGCGACTGTACTAACGCGAAGAAAAAAAAATGAAGCACGCGTCTGTCTCTTCACGCAAGTCTCATCTCCCGAGGTCTTGAGCGAGGCATTAAGGACTTGACTAATATGTTCACATACATTAACTTATTTAACTTAAACTTGTAATGCGTACATGAGAGTGCTATTAGGAAAATGGAGGGGAGTTTGAATTGCGTGCGGTCTCAATATTGATTACGTTACGAGTTATTAGGCGCTCACCTAATTGATTCGTGGAAGGGTGTTTGTAATTAAACAAGAAGGTAGGTGTGGGGTGTTAAAGTGGTGAAGGTAAATAATTACCAGGAATTTCAGCGTAGTACGCGTTTATGATTTTGTGGATTCTAGCGACGTACAAAAAGAAACTTACAACAAAAAGTTCTACAGCGCCATCTATGAGAAAATATAAGAATTAATATGGTCTGAATCTCTCAGGCAAAGTTTACATCGACTTAAGAACATATAGGAAAACCCGACAGCAATTGTGGGGCAAATCAAATCAAATCATTTATTGCACCCATAAAGTAGTTACATTTAACAGGTGGTCGAATAAAAAATAATAGACACAATTATGGACCCTGTCGGGCACAGCAAGTTTAAGGTGGGCAGTTGCCCACCAGACATAATACCAGTCTGGTCGGAGGATCCTCCCTTTTCTAAGGAATACTCCTTCCTTCCTTTCCGAGGAAGTTTAAACCCTCTTCTTCCTAAAAAATATTTATATTATTTGTTTTTTATCTCCAATTCAAGAGAGGCAGGCATGTAAGTCTGGCAACCAGTCTTACCAAGGGGTATCGTATAACCCAGTACTAACTGGGTTGTGGAGGTTATATAGGCAGTCGCGCCATTTAACATAGTTGGGAAAAAGCTAAGCAGATTCTGGTGACTCAAGAACACTATCCCAACGGACTTCGGCTGTATGGTTTCTAGGCGTTGCGGCATTAATGCACACACCAGAAGTTAACTTAAGACGTCAAAAGCAAGCTATCATCAAAACACGCTATTATTTAGAACACCATCTCCCCAGTTGAAAAAAGTGTAACGGAAAGGGTACATACTTAAGGGTGTGCTACAGATCATCAAACTGATCATGTTTCTCCATCGGACAAACATCGTAATAGCAATAAAAATATCAACTACCCCACACAAAATTTCAATATTTCAATAACCTATTCGACCCAATGTATGGGAAAGCTGATTTTTTTTTTGCCAATACGATGAAGGAAAAAGTAGTAAATGATAGCATGAGGAATGACAGAGAAGGATGGAGGAAAGAGACGTGTTGCACCGACCCCAAATAAAATGGGACAAGGGCAGGTAGATGATGAAGATGATGATGATGTTTGTCCGATAGAGAAACATGTTCAGTTTGATGATCTGTAGCACACCCTTAAGTATGTATATACCCTTTCCGTTACACCCTGTATAGTAGCTGAATTATACATCGCCTAGTCTAGATACGCGTCGTATCGTCGTAAATCGCTTTTTGATGTTCCCGTCGAAGCCACGTCGCATTTTACTTTATCTATGAAACGTTTCAGTACTATAGTTACGTGGGTATGTGGTAAGTAGGTGACAAATCGCTTCACACCATTAGGGCTGTTCCGATGTGCGACTAGTCGTCTATAATGTTCGACTATTGGATGCTTCATTTATCTATGCTTAGGATAGAATGGCTATAGAAGGCTGATAGAATGTGTATTCGCTCAAACCAACCTTGGATTTCAAATGCCTTTGTTTGTGTGGACCAAAATAGGGAATGCACTATGTGACCTCATTTAACTGGGAAAGAGCATTTTTTCGTTTAATTATCGCTTTCCATCCATCAAGAAAATAGAGAAGACAATGCTATACTGTAATATTGAAATACGTTCTTTATCTGTTTATTTGTCGATTTGGTAAAGAATGGCCTAAAAACCTACGTTTTTAGATTATGTTAACTAATTCGTATACGGAAAAAACACAGATTATGACTTATGACTATGAGCCATAAAACTTCAAATAAATGTAACAAAGATAAGATAAAAAAGAAAAGAAAGAAAAAAGATGGTGGTGATGGTGGTGGTGGTGGTGGTGGTGGTGGTGGATGGTGTAAAATGTTTTGGAAGCATTCATTAAATGAATGATGATGAATTAAGAGCATAATGAAAAGGTTTTATTTATGGCATGAAATCATTTCTCGATTAGTAATCAAGGCATTTTGCGCTATTCTTGAAACCTTCTCTTGAAGACTTCTCAAGAAATCTTGTAAATACGACCTCTGATCGTATATCAGGGGGCACGGCAGTGCCCCCGCCAAGTCAAGCGCGAAGCAAACACTGCCGTACCAACTTTTACTGCAACCATTTCGCCGCATTTTCAGGCCCCTATTTGAGAACCTCTGGATAAAACCAGAACGCAGAATTTTTTGTCATCCAGTAAGCTATAATCACATACTTAAAATCAATTTCAAGTCTGTAGGTCATTTAGTTCCGAAGTTAAGCGAAAGCAAAGTTTCGCATTTATGACACTCACTCACTCGCTTACTCATGAGCATCAGAATAGAACTAGTACTTCCCATAAACTCAGAGAGCTGTAATTTAGTTAGGGTTATAATTTAGTAGGGAGTTAGGGTTTAATGGCCACATAAAGGGAAAACTATAAAAACTAGGATAATCGAAGATCTGGAGTACCTGGTGACCCTGATTAGAAAACACAAGTGCCCAACCAAACTATTAGAGATCGACATACCGCCTTTACAAAATTTATATTCAACTTGGTGGGCCGCTCCATTTGATGTCAAAAATCGACGATTGGTGTTGGCCAAGTCACACAACATTTACTATAATAATAAAGAAACCGCAGTAAGGAACCTTAGATTTGGCACGACTTTGTCTAGATTTCATTACTTTTTAGAGATAAACAAGCAGCTCCATCGAGACTTGGCTAGTTTTTTACAGAATGTTTTTGGTGGGATAAGACATTTCTTAAGAAGTCTACACAAATCGTTTGTTAACCGTTACGATTGCAAGACCAAAATAAGCACTTAGATACACACATAATGATTAGAAGAACAAAAGACTTTCAAAAAACCGGTGGTCAGTGAAGGGCATCGTTGAAAGAAGGCTAATAAGCTACTTTAATGAAGGGTCATCTTAGTGAGTGATGGACTCTTGATACGATTGGTTCTCCAGCATCAAATGGTTCTTAAGAGCTGCGCTTTTGAACAGTCGATCGTCGCATAATCTGGACTCTGATTATTTTACGAATTTTGTATATTCTAACCCAACCCTAGTAAAACTACAATTACAACACGAAGAATATACATAAGGGAATGAATCTGAAGGGCAATTCTCGTAAAAACGTTTAAAATCTAGTCACAATCTGAAACATCAAATATGTAGGTAAACGTTATACATAATTATTGAGAGGTTATCGTATTTTTTTTCCTTAGCCTATTTTATCCCACTGCTGGGCAAAGGTCTCCCCCGTAGCCTTTCACTCTTCTTTTAGCCTGGTTTCGGTCGAGGTTAGTTTGCAAAACTCCTCATAACTTTCGCCCCCCAAAATAATACACCCACATTTCTCCAGTCATATTTGAGACCCATGTAATAAACCCTAGGACTATTGTACAGACGAAAATTCGTAATCACCTAAGTACACTGTCATACCCTACAAGACATTTGTCACACTTCACACAAAGCCTTACAAACGTACATAAAAAAGGTGCGGTCTCATTTGTCCGTCCGTCACCGCACGACGTCGCGTTGGCACTCGGCAAGCTGTCTCGGGACCCGATACCGAAGTGATGGATTTATCACGTTCAAGTTTCTTTCAACGTTGATGGAGAGGAGATTTTATCAAGTCTTGTTAAAAGTCGATAGCGATGAATTGAGGTATTTTGACGGACGGTTTGACTGGTAGAAGACGGAAATAAAGTTTAAATAAGTACACTTATATGCTGTTAAAATTCGGGTGAAACGTATAGTTTCTCGGTGTTCTTATAAATGCGTAGTTTGAGAAGCCATTAATAGAATCAATTTATTAAACACTTTATTGTACAATACATAAAAATAAAAGGATAAACATATTCAAAACTAGAGTACAGTGGTCGTGTCGCTCAAGGCGAGGTCTTCCAGACAAGCTTTGGATAGATTAAAGGAAAGAAGAGACATTTTGGATTGTCATTGTACAAAATAGCAAATATAGGTACATGTTTACTGCGTCCCTGTAAAAACTTATTCGCCAGTTTACCTGTTTTCTCTTTTAAGGTACTAAACGTAAACATTGTGTGGCAGATGTTATTAGCTAAACGTTTCTAAATCGGTGTTAGTAAAAAAATCGGCCATTACCGCACACCATCTAGAACAATACAAACTAAAAGTTAATCTATCTTTATAGTCGATCATAAAACATCGTACACTCGTTTGTCCGCCCGTCATCGCGCGGGTTCGCGCTCTCTCGAGAGTAGATAGTGGCACTCGATACCCCGTGATGGATTTATTACTAGGGCTGAAGAAACTTTGTTTCTTCGCTGAACTAGTAAAGTCTGTTAAGACTTTTTGTGAAGATTAAAGTCTATTGTCCCAAATCTAACTTGAAACAATCATATGTTGTATTTGTTGTGTTGTATGCCACTGACTTTTTTTTTTAGACTTACCACAGCTACGTGGTTTTCAATATTTTATTATGGGTCCTCTTAGATCAATTTCTTAGTAGCAGCTCGGATTATGTGCCTCGTTGATGGGAATGGGTTCCTCCATCATATGGTGAAACGCAGGTGCACCGCCTGCCGTGCATGTTATGTATTCACAGACATTATTCATATTTTCAATATTTACTCTGGAACATAGGTAAAAAAAAAAATGCAAAGATACAGTGCGATGACCCCAACACTTTCAAAGAACAATTATAAGTGTTGTTTGCTTACGATCGGGTAAACTGTCACAGCGGCTTTAAGCACTAATATAGATCTTAGTTTCAGAACTTTCAGTCTCAGGACTTTGATGCCTTGTCTTCCCACGAATGTTTTATCCAAAAGTATTCTAATACACATATAATAATGGTTTGATATAATCACTATAATAATGATCATGAAATTCTCGAGATCTTGGTTTTGGACTCGCGTTCTAACCAAAGCCTTATTTCGCGCCTATACGCGTTCACATGTTTTCGAAATACCGGAAGGCGGCTTCTGTCGGTGCAAAAGTTAAGAAGAAGCGTTAATTTAGTTTTAGAAATTAGTTTTAACTGAACTTCCTATTATACTGAAATTAAACCAGTATAATAATTTGACCACTCTGTCTCAGTCTCATATTTAACGGTAACAAAGAACATTTTTAATTTAGTTCATCGGTACCCTCGAGAATCGCCGCCCGCCGATGTAGGTTACTGAACGCAAAATACTCGAGTCGGAAAATAACAAGGATTGCACTGTCATAGACACTCGCTTTGCCCTACAAAGCTACACTATTTGCTTATCTAAGTAAAAAGAGTCTCTTTAAGAAAAACAGTGTCAATATTATTACACTGCTTGTTCGGTCTAGTGGTTTCAACCGTTATGAGGTCTTCGGTTCTCGGGCAAAGTTTCTTGGATATCTCATTTAGGAATTACTTAGTAGCAGCTTTGGATTTGTGCCCGGTTGAAGGCAATAGGCTCGCCCCCTTAAACATGTAGGGCCAAATTTGGATGTTTCATAGGTACAGACAGCGTCATTAAGTAGTTACCCCCTGGCGTACTCGGCCGGACTGTAGAGGGGTTAGCACATACTGACACTATCTGTACCTCTGCCTAACTCTTCGAGGAATACAGGCTTGTTATTATTACAATTCATCCACAACAATAATATAAACAGCCGTGGCCGGGAGCCGCGGTGGCCTAGTGTTGGCAGCCCCGACTTACGAGCAAAAAGTCGTAGGTTCTTACCCAGACGACAGGCGCGTTACTTTGTGTAATTTATTTGATCACCGCTGCTCTCAATACGTTGAAGGAAAACATCATGAGGAAACCGGCATGTCATATAACTAAAAATTCGAAGACATGTGACATCTACCAAACCCCGTCCGGGCTCGCGTGGTGGATTAAAAACCACTCCCTCTCATTGAGAGAAGGCCTGTGTCCCAGCAGTGGGAACATTATAGACTGATGATGATGATGCATATTATAAAAGGGAAAGTAACTGCACGTCTCTGATCTTTACACGCCTTCACAAAAACAGGTAAGAACCTGGACAAAGACATGGGATACTTTTTATTCCGGTAGTACATTCCTGCTAGTAGAATAAACGCTAATAGCTTAAATACCAATATCACAAACTACTATTTCTTTTTTACCCTATATCAGCAACAGCCTTAAGCCCGTGATATACGACACTAAACGATTACATTCGGCTGTTACAACTAAAGTATGAATGTATTCCTAAAGAATAGAGGAATTGAACTTGTTTTGCAAGAACACGTACGCGTACTAGATTCCCGCCATCTTCGAGTGCGTGTGACGTCACCGTTTTGCTAAAGCTAAGGCCGGCTGCACACTTGTTCAGAGGGCCTAGGAAAGCAACATTTTATCAGCGACAAATATGATCGAAGCTTATGTCAATCGTGTTAAAAATCAGTTTAGAATTACGTATAAAGCGATAGCCACTCTTGGCCCTCGGGTCGGACATTCGATGCAGCAGTATTTAATTTTGTAGAAAAACAAATTTGTTTAGTTCTTCTACTAATATGATCGAAGCTTATGTCAATCGTGTTGAAAGTCAGTTTAGAATTACGTACAAAGCGATAGCCACTCTAGGCTCTTGGGTCGGACATTCGATGCAGCAGTATTTAATTTTATAGAAAAACAAATCTGTTTAGTTCTTCTACAAATATGATCGAAGCTTATGTCAATCGTGTTGAAAGTCAGTTTAGAATTACGTATAAAGCGATAGCCACTCTAGGCTCTCGGGTCGGACATTCGATGCAACAGTATTTAATTTTGTAGAACAAGAAATCTGTTTAGTTCTTCTATTAATATCGTGATTCGTGAAACTAAATATTTATTGTTGGGTGTAGAAAAGTTGCTTGGAAAACTTCCCGTGTTTATTTACACCTAAAAGTGTTTTACCTATTGTTATAATCACAATTTACCATCAATATTTTTAGTGCAATACAGAGCGATGTCTCATAATTTAATTTTGATTAGTTTATGAAAACTGTGAAATATTTGTCAGATGCAACATTACCAACCTTCAGCACGGACAGACTTAAACCTGCACTGAAGGTAGAACGCGAACGCAATGACAGTTATTGGAACGGGCCTTAATCGGGCGGGGCCTTTTGGCCTCGTACAGGACCAGTTTAATTTGTCTTATTTTTCTTATGTTTTCTTCTTATGTCTAAAAATCGTCATTTTTATCAGTGACTGACTTGATTTATAGACCAAAAACCTGACCCATTTGACCCAGATGACCTAGAAAGTTGAAATTTGGCGTCCAGGTTGATAATTGTATAAAGCGAAAAATCAGAAAACAGTGAAAATTATACAAAAATCTAAGATAACTAAGATACATTCTAACCACATCAAAGCTTTACGGATCTCAATTCTTTTATCGGTGTAGTCAACTACGACGCATATTCTTAAGATTCACCTTGGCTCCCATTTTCACATTTATGTTTTTTATGAGATCCAACTCTACATTGTTCGTCTAAAAGCCAAAACAAGGTACTTAATCAATCGGCGAGAGGGATCGGGTCTCGATAAAATTAGTGCTCCAACGTGAATCGGAGCTCAATGACTGAAGTTTTAACTAGCGGTCGACCCACCGAACTGTCGGCTGTGGTTAACCTCGGGCCTCGGTTTATCGGAACGATACAATGGCTTGTACCTGAACTTAGTTTATTGAATCGTTTATATGTTGGTGAACTATTGGGACAGATTGGTTTATAGATCAACGTTATGACACTGCCTTTGAGCACTTTATGAACGATTTTGTCGCTGCTATGAACGTGGCCATACGTTGGGCCCAACAGTACCAAAGACTTAAAAAGTAGAAGATGAAAATGGCCGAGATAAATGATTGAATACCGTGATTTAATATGAATCAATCTCGCTAAAAAAGCTGTTCACATCTATATACATAAATGAATCGCCGAAATGTATGTACGCGCATAACTTCCGAACGACTGCACCAAATTGGATAATTCTTATTTTATTGTGTTCGTTATTGTCGGGGTAGTCAGGTAGGTAGGTAGGGTATGGTAGGCTGGGGTAGGGTAGGGTAGGTAGGGTAAGTAGGTAGGGTAGGAGGCAGGTAGGAAAATTGCATTGTAACGTGTGTCGGGTACAGCGGTAGTTTAAAATAAAACCTACTATTCATAGCCATGACCATGTACAGAGTCAAAACATAATACAACCAAAGAAAAATTTGAGAACGAAAATAATGAAAATATTATCGCATAAACTACAATAGAATAATTCCTTCTACTGATCCGTATTGTTTAAGTTCTAATTACAATGTTCTCTTAATTAAAACATTTGTATGAATAAGAATAAAAAGAAACGGACACGAAATAAAAGTGGAAATTATATTCTGTGAATTTGCAAACATAAAATTAAATTATGATTAAACTGAGATGTAAAACGTTGTATTTAAAAACTTCAGTATTTTTTATATGCTACATTTTTATTTCACGGTTCATTTAATCCGCTGTGCAAACATTTCTGTTCAACGAATAAAATGAGTATAAGTAGTTTTAATTTTTATATGAAATATATTAATAAAAGCGGATTCGGATATGCCATTCTGTCTGAACCTTAATTTGTCAACGAAATAATTTCAGAGCTTACAATTATGAGGAATTTTATGAGCGTAGGATTTCGGTTAGGTTCCCCAATAACTTTTTAAATTATAAATATTCGTGGAATAGTTTGTTATGACAATCAAATTAAAGTTTCTATGTTAAAGATGATTCTGAATATAATGCTGTTAGGATAATTATAAATGTTGACCATTATATTCTTACACTTACAACACTTAGGCGAAAGTTTCACTCTTCTCATAAAGAAAAGCATTGATAATTACATCAGGTTAGCTCACGCGTTGCTTATTTGTTTGCGATTTCAGGTTTAATCTACATTATCATAATTTGTCCTTTCCCATAATTAAGCAGAGATTAAAGATGACAGAGAGGTTCTCAGGAGACATGCCATAGACAAACCGTGATCCCATGCCATATTACGACCTAACAAAGTGACATACACTAAAACCAAGTTATCTATGCAACTGGGAAAATACAGAACTAAAATAAATGTACCAAATTTGACATATCGATGCAAATATCTTGACAAGCAGCGCCACTGAACGCCATTGAACTGCACAGTTAAAGTGGTTATACTATACCTGCCAAGTTGAACACGTTACACTTGTACCAACAGAAAGACTTACGATTTGTTCACCGTTGTTTATACCCGTTTAACGTAAGTATACTTAAATACCAGAAGTTCGCCGAACAGTGACAAGCTGTAATGAAAGAGCCAAAATGGCTTCAGACACGCGAAACTCTCTGCACCTAAATACCCTCGTGTCGCAAAGGCTGAAAAGCCGAAACAGTTTTTTGAAGTGTGTCACCCTATTCACTGGCGACAGGTCTACGCAGAGACTAACGCTGTGGCGAGATAGTGCATCCTTACCTAACCCATTCGTTCCACCTGCTGAAAGTCTCCCTCCTGGACATGAGTTGCCATGGCTGACCTGGAAGTCTGTAAATAGACTTCGGACCCAGGTTGGTTGCAGCAAGGAAAACCTGCTCAGGTGGAGATTCATTAATGGCTCTGCCCTGCAGTGTAAATGTGGTGCTGTTCCACAAACGATGCGACACTTAATATCGTGTCTTGCGTGTCCTGCTGTTTGCTCATTACAGGAACTGATGGACGCTACTGAGAGCGCCAAACTAGTGGCTCAGTTCTGGGCCGACACAATTTAGATTGCCATCGACACGCTAAGGAGCAGAGTACCTTGGATTAGAGGTATATTCAATTATCTAGAAAATATGAGATGTAAGTTTATATCATACTTGCATATTCATGTTCAGTTCCAGAAATATTATAACTGAATACGAAACAGAGGTAAAGCGGCGCATTTTATGATTAACCTACATAAGTTCAACATCTGGGTTAACTAAAATAATGCAACGAATGTGTGTTTTCAAACCAAGAGCAACTGAGGTGCGCTATAGTTGGTTTATCTTATTTTACTTTTGTAAATAGCCATTTTAGAATTTACAACATTGCCACTTTAGAATTTTACGCAATAGCAATTGGTTATTTTTGACATACTTGAGCCATTATTTGCCTAGCCTTTTCCTAACTTCATTGAAGTCGGCTTCCAGTCTTACCGGATGCAGCTGAATACCAGTACCTACTTTACATGGAGTGACTGCCTATGGCCTCCACAACCCAATTAGTACTGGGTAATACTGTACCCGGAAAGACTGGCTGGGTTGAAATGGTATGGTAATGATTAGATTAACATATGCTCTACACATTTGCTTATTAACATAATAGATTAATACGAAAACAGAACAAAAAACAGGAAAACATTTTTTACCAACATTTTTACCTTCTTTCAAAACAATCCTCTTTTTTTTTAAAAAAAAAACGTGAACTAGCTAGTGAAAAACTAGCTTTCGTTACTAGGAATTAGTAAAGACCACAAACAAAACCCAGCCCATTTTGCCAAAGAGGAAAAAGAAATGATACGTTCTAATACTCGACACCTGCGCGCCTACCCTAGTGGTGGGCGCGCAGGTGTCGAGTATCCGCATATCCGCATGTCCAATCAGATACGGCGACCAGTTAATCACATGATGTCCGCTTTCGGATATTCGTTGTGAAAGCTAAGATATTGAGGTGAATTGATGTTGACGTAAAGGGCGATTTTTTGGTGGAAAAATACCATGAAGTAGGCTTTAGTTTTATATTTTCGTTTGTAAATGTCAAAAGATATCTTTAGTTTTAACACACACACCTTGTTCCTACTATTTGCAAAATTCTGTCAACAAGTAGACTTTACAATTGTTTGACTTTACAATGATTATCTTTATTTATTTATTTGTTACTGACTTATCGTTAGCGGATTCGGGTCGGAGAGGTTAAGCTGACAAATATTCAGAGGCGGACTTTTATTGATGTACCTAGGAATGAAATTGTGTCCAAGTACAAATAAACAATCACCAGCTATAACGTCAAATAAATATGGTTTAGTATAGTTCAGCTCCGACTTACGAGTAGTAAGCCGTGTGTTCGAACTCAGACAACTAAAAATTCGAAGACATGAGACATCTACCAACCCGTACTGAGCCCGCGTAGTGGATTACAGCTCACTCCCTCTCATAGAGGAGAGGAGGCCTGTGTCCCAGCAGTGAACATTATAGGCTAATGATGAGTATAGTTTTACCTGTAGTTACCATTGTGCTACAACTACAACTCATCATAATCTGCCTAGCCTTTTCCCAACTATTTTGGGATCGGCTTCCAATCTAACCGGATGTTTCTGAATAAAAGTGTTTTACATGGAGCGACTGCCTGTCTGATCTCCAAGAATTATTATGTTTGAAAGTATTACTGGGTAATAAGATACCCCTTGGTAAGACTACAATTACAACAATTGTCTCCCAATGAATTGTCCCCTTTGAAAGTACAGTCTGCAAAGGAGACTGTACATTCCAGACTGTACATTGTTACTGACTTTATTAGTCTTGTTGCTCGAATTAAATAAATGGAAGGGAAACGATCTACCGAAACCTAGCTCCCGGATCGATAAATCCTTCTGTTCGTGACTTAACATGCAGACGGCGACTGTCGACAGTGGATCTCGACGGAGATACGACCGAAGTAATTAAGAACATGTTACAACCCTATAGGGAACGAGTTGTATTTATTACAATTGTTTATGGTTTGTTTTAGAAGGCCATTTTAATTAAAATATTTTTTAACGATATTTATTACGATTATTAAGAGGTGTCTGTCGTTATTTCAATCTTGATGAAAAAGTTATGAAAGTGAAAAAATTAAAAAACTCAGCGTATCCACTGATATACAACAGGTCTCTCCTAAACTCCGCCACAACACCCTATCTTTCGCCTTCCTCAAAACGAAAATAGCATCATTAAGTCATGATATTTGCAAAATCTTAATAATATTTTTTGCAACTTATTTTTATGTAATTCACAACCAAACTACACAAAACAAAGCTATTCCACTCACAAAAATATCAAAACGAAATAGACAAATATCCGCCAACAAAAGAAAAATAAAAGCCAATCATCGATTCTTTATCTCCGTGTCGTATAGACAGAAGTGCTATGGACATGGACATATCAGATGCAGAGATACGAGCGTATAATAAATCACATCCGGACCGCATCCGGGCGCATCCCTATTCGGATACGATTTGATTATGAATAGTGATTGGACCGTGGCATATCGATTATGGAGATTCGATATGACAAAAGTGAATCGCGTTTTTATGGTGATTTGATTTCAATATTAATGAATTACACTTTTTCTTTTGTTCTAATAGAGGCATTGAAGTAATCACACATTAATATTTTATTGGAATAAGTGGCGATGATACAAAAAATCCTCAACAAAATAGTAGACTTCGATTCGATTTTTCGATATATCGCTTTCGAATTCGATAGATTCGATTGATAAACATTACGTTTGTAATCTCCGAAAGGTTTGGCAGAAGTGTCCCGTAAATAATTTGAACCGTTAGAATAAGTTTAAAAACACTTTTAAATCCATGTAATTTAGAAACTAGGAATATTAATTTTGACTAGTGCTAAAAAACAAGTAGGTAGTGTAAGATACTAATTTGACACAAACACGAGCTAATACTCTCCATTACACTAAAGCGTACTAAACACACTGAAAGAAAAACAAACCTTTATCATCAAACTGCGATCTATTTCTCCAACTAACTCCTTTGCCCACCCGGTCCATGTCGTGTGGAAATGTCGAACGACCTTGCGGCCTCGGTTCGAGATACGGCACAGTCGTAAATCACACCCGTACCGTCTCATATCCGTATTCGAGAACCGTATTGACTTAGCGACTACGTATTCTGATTGTCAATTATTCGGAATAGGCTCCTTAGTGTTGTAATAAAGGAGGATGGATTACTTGTACGAGTGTTGTGTCCGAATGTTGGGAGACGCGGAGAGTTATGATAAGAGAAAAGAGCGTTCATTTTTGTCCGACTGTTTTTGATACGCGTTGACATCATCATTATCTTTTTACCCTTGTTCCATGTTACTTTATAATGAAAAGTCGAAAACGAATGGGAACGTATAAACAAGTGAAAAGTTTATGACAATCTGCGCCAAGACGCTGTAGTAATAAGGAACGTTTTGTATGCGTTGTGGTTTGTCTAGACCCTCTGCCTCCCTGGAACCGTTTCAAGTTAATCCTATACTCTTTTTTACCATTATTGTCCCACTGCTTAGCAAAGGTAACCATAACCTACCACTCTTCTTTTTGTGCGGTTTTTTACGGTTAACCAAAACTCACAAACGCATCTAAGCCGTCACACCAGTAATTCTATTCTCTATCATTCAAAAATAGCCAATCATTTTACAACGAAGTCACGAAACTTTACGAACCTACCCGAATACGTCTTCCGATCACACGATAACAAGACGGGACCGAGCGGACGTATCAACGAGCCCTTGATAAATCTATCCAATGGCATTCTTTGCCGCCACGACCCGCCTCGTGTGCCCAACGCTTTACTTTGAAAACATTCTTATGAAGACATCTATGTTTATCTGAACCAATAGCCGTGAATGAGTGGATTTAAGAATAATCTTGTTGAGCTATACCTATCTACTGGTTTCTGTTGATTGTATTTATTGATGTATAACTGTTACTCATGCAAAAGTTATCAGTTGAAGATAGGTGGCAGATGATTCAATACGTTGCTGAGTACTCTGTACATTAGACAGACATCATTTTTATTACGGAGCGGGCATGGTTTTCATAATGTTTAGAATGCCAAGTAGAATCACCCGCTTGACAAACCTATATTTCGATCATTTTGTACCTGACACTTATCTTTTACATGTCAATCAAGTTTACAATCAAAAGGTGCTTCTCTCAAACGTTCAAAATACGTTAATCTCCAAAATCTTATTGGTTCACATGACTACGCAGCTTTCTCTCAATTCAATACTCCGTCAAATTCAAGGTAAGTTACCTCATTTAAGTATTAACCTCACGCCCAGTTACGTCGCTAAGTACCTAAAATGACGACGTCATCGCAGTTAAGGGTTCGTACACGTGGCCACTAAACTATTGCTGTCATTTCTATTTTGTATGTTAAAGGTAGGCCCATTTATTGGCTTGTCAATGTAAAGTACCAGGTAATCATGAGTTTGTAAGTGTTTATTGAACTTTGCTATAATCACAACACTTTGGTACCCAATGAGTCTTTGATACGATAGGTAATTTATAAGCTTGTAGCTTTTTCTCGCGGCTTGGGTCGCGTCATGGTCTGAAATTATCCCACTTTCTTTTCCCTCCTCTTTTTTTCTATATTTACAAGCTGCAGCGTCATTTCTTGAACATAATATCAAACACTAATGCACAAATGCCTTAAAAGATCTTGACGAGTTTCAAATGTGAAATCTTCTTTTTCATAATAATTTGTGCTCATAAACTCGTAGATACCTATAAAATGATCTTTGTTAAATGAATCGGATTGGTTAGTATTCTTCAACAATAGAAACCAATTCCATTCATTTTACTCGAATTGTACTAACACCGTTAGCGGCCGTATAATTGAATATGAATTTATAACGGTATCGTTGAAGCAAATATAAACATTTTATGTAAATCTAGCGTTTGTTTCAATTCATTTAACGAATAGAGCTTTACTCGCCATATTTTTTATCATTTCATTTCACGCAGGACTTTATTACACTTTTGAATCACGTCCTCAAATGTATTCGTCACGTTTTTAGATTAACTGCTTGGCCACAAACTACACGCTCAACTTTCATGATACGCATGTTGTGAAGGCACGCGGTGCCTGCGGAGCACACAAATGAAAAATTTTCAATAGGAATATCCTCGGAAACTGGCTATTATCGCACTTTTATTAGGCTCGGAATGCAGTGTTTTTTCACACTCGTGGTTTTATTTTCATTTATTTGTACTAGTGTTTTATTTCCACAGATTATATCGCAAGTCGTTTCTCAAGTCTAATCGCCTCAGGTCGTGATCGAGACAGCAAGCGTCATTTTGCGACGCAGGCTTCGCGTGTAAAAACATTTTGCAATAAATGTCCATTTTACGGCGCAAAATAAAGTACATGTCATGAATATTGCGCTGAATTATGATGGCAGGCCTTTAAACCCTTTGTGGAGGTGACTCCGGAGTTTGGAGCTGACACGGGGATAAAACGGCGTTGTTTTCTTTTTTAATGAAAACGTCGTAAACTGTGGAGTAACGCATTGAAATGTAAATATTTTGTCAACTGAATTTTGTTGCGTTTTGACATCAGGATTTTTTTTATTTCTATAGGGAAAACAGCTTTTCGATGCGACTTGATACGAACAAAGATAGACACGACACGCAAAAATTTCATCATAGTTGTTTATCCCTCCTGGTTTCTTGTGTTATTTCCGATTCCCAAGTTGGTAAAAAACCCACGACAGTTCTCAAATATTTAGAAGAGCCGGATGTTTCTGACGTGTCTGCAAATACAAATTATTCCATTATCATACAAATTAATTTCGAGGCAGGATCTCGATGAGAATACTCATCAAGTCTGTACGCCCCAAAAGTTATATACGTCGCAGGATATTTGGAAATCTCGTACCTTTTCGAAAAATTCGGGAATCCAGTCTATTAAACGGTTGGAAACTTGATTGCTGAGTAGCTAATCCTACAGTTACTGTCCTATTAAGAGCGTTTACACCTTCGGACATTTCATACAAACTTTCAAGTCCTTATTTTCCGATATGACTGAACCGATTTGAATGAAACTTCATACGCATAAGCAGGATATAGAGGTCTAAAAAGTTACAAAAAACATTTTCGAAAAATAGTTTTACAGCTAAATTAGACCGATTATAAATTATCTATAGAAACAGAAATTTCCAATTATCTTTTTTTAAGACATTTCGAAAATGTTTTTAGTAACTTTTTAGACCTCTGTATCCTGCTTATGCGTTTTAAGTTTCATTAAAATCGTTTGTCTCTTCGGAAAATAAGGACTTGAAAGTTTGTATGAAATGCCGTACAGCGTAAACGCTCTTAAGTTGAATATTCTACAGGGAAATCATTCAAACGTCAGGTTAGTAAGGCGTAAACTGATTGAGAAAGAACTGCAATTCATGATATTTTTAATCTGGTTGGTCAGAACATGAACATGTCGGCGTTCACCTGTCAACCAATCAGCGCATCCGTTAGTGAATTACACTTGAAAAGCTGCTGATTTGAAAAATCTTAGCATTTTCACTATAATACGATGTTTCTAGCAACCCTGCAACATTACTAACATTTCTACCGGCACCACCCAATACAAAGTGTAGTACCCAATTCCCAGCAAAATGAAACCGAGTCAATATTCTAAATCGAGCCGCCAAACACAGGTCGACGTCGAGCGCTCTCTGTTTATCGAGCCAACTCGAGCCGATTCGAGGTAACTCGAGCCTCTGTGAGGCCAGCGACCGGAAGGTTGGCTGATAGCTCTAGTTTATTGGGCTTTAGGCAATATGTTGAATGGAGAATAAGTTATTGGCAGTTGAAATATTGTAACATTATTTTACTCTTATAGAGGTTTAATAGATAGAGGATAGAGAGGTATGGTAGGAGAAAGGGGAGCTCTTTGCTGAGCAGTGGAAACAACAGAAGGACTTTGTTTTGGTGCCCAGAATGAATTGGTACTAAAAGAGATCTCAACATGCTATTCATTCTCACCTCGCACTCATAATAATACCAGATAAGATTTCAAACTGGCATGGCCACTAACACTATCATTGACACTGAATACAGGATATTTACTCTGTTTACTTTTTATGTTGCCGATGTTTCGGCGCTGTTGCATACACCAGCTTCAGTATCAATTATACCCGTGGTGACTTAACGCAGCTTATAAAATCGTTCCCGAAATTAACACATAGGTGCCTACCTTTATTGATATTTAATCATTAAAGCCGTTATCAAATAATCCATCACGAGCGCACGTATTGCTAATCCGTTTGACCTTTTCAATATTGGCGGCAAACAATAATACAGAGAATACAAATGAAAATATTCTTTATTAACAAACTAGGTTTTGACCGTAGCTTCGCCTGAAAAATAGTCGAAAGTTATCCTACGGGAACTTGCCATCATCATCATCTGCCTAGCCTTCCCAAACTATCTTGGGGTCGGCTTCCAGTCTAACCGGATGCAGCTGAGTACCAGTATTTTACACGAAGCGACTGCCTATCTGATCTCCACAACCCAGTAACTGGGTAATACGATACCCTTTGATAAGACTGGATGTCAGACATTTGGCTACTGACTTCTCGTAACAACTGTCAAAGATCTACAAATGTCAGTCGGGACTAACGGCTTAACGTGCTTTCCGAGGCACGGGAACTTGTAATAAAAAGTATCTTATTTTTATATCCTTTTTTTCCTCCATGTAATCTTCAATGGAAATACTCTTACCTGAGGATAGTGGAGGGGTCTGTCAGACTCGTTCTGACTACAACCACCATGGTGGTCGTCCTTGCATCGGGAGGCAGCGGGATCTAATGCAACTTCCGCTGCCCCCGCTGCGGGCCTCGACCCATATGGACAGTGCGGTGTAAACTCTCCCGTTAAGTCTATGAGAGGCGAGCGTGGGACACTACGCGTCGCCATCTTGGGATGTTCTATGTCTTAACCTAAGCAAGATGGGCTTTACCCGTGTGCCAAACAGCGGAATCTATTCCGCCGTTAACACGTAAACAGGTAACAGACAGAGTTACCTTCGCATTAATTATACTGGCCTTAAACCGCGGTTTCGCCTGGTTAGACATCGGTAATTATCCCACAGGAACGTTCTACCTAACCTAATTCATGATCTGACCGTCTGCCACGCGTCCCAATCCTGTGCGCTAGTCTTTAAGCCATGAATGGGTGCCAGAAAGGCAGACAGAATTACTTTCACATTTATTATATTAGTACTTATGAATATAAACAAAGTTTGTTTTACTTATTAACGAGGTGTTATTGGATTAGTTTATAGATTAACGTAAGCTTCTGTTAATTAAATTTTACTTGGTTTAACAAACGAACGTAATGAAAACTAGTTGCTACTTATTTTAAGTGAAAATGGATGGGTTTATCATATCTCTGCTAATAATTTAGATGGTAATTTCATGCATATTAACTTTGGGTTACTTTGTATACTATTAATCAGTGTTTAAGGGTTTTGTAGGCAATGTTAGTTTAATTTATAACATAATTGATTTCTGTCCATTATTATCTATACTTTATATTATTATATTACTTAGATTAATATTATAAAGCCGAAGAGTTTGTTTGTTTGGTTGAACGCGCTAATCTCGGGAACTCTCGTTCGAATTGAAAAAGTATTTTAGCACCATTTCTTTTTTCTATGTAAAAAAAAAAACATAATAATATGCGGGGTGGTTTTAGTTCGTATCACATAAATTATCATGAAATTCACAAAGCGCTATGATCCCCACGAACTAAACAATCAAGCGCGGTGTCAACTTGTCAAGTCTGAACTGTTCATTATATTGCGGTTTTAGTCAACAATGCATGTTTGTAGGCTGATATCATCACGGCTGTAACACACAAGATGTAAGCAGAGATGTTCTTATAGTACTCCTACATTTAGCGAATTATTTTGAAGTCCCATGTAATAGGGAGCGAGCTTATTGCCGTCATCCGATCACAAATCCTGACTCTGGGCTGTTACTAACAAATTCCATAGCAAATTCTGGAATAGCCAATATTACTTTGCTCGACGAGGCAATCGAACCTAGAAATTCTTGCTCAGAAGTATCGCTTGCAACCAGTAGAGCAACGAATGCGCTAAAACATTGATTAGATAACAGCATAGTAGTAGATAATTATATTTAAACGTGCATTGGGCTTTCCAATTCGACCAGTTTAAGCCGTTAGCCGATGTTTGATGTTCGGTTGATTTTTGCGAATCGGCTTAATTTCTAATGTTATTTTCAACTAAATGTTCATAATATACGTGCCGGAATGAGCAACACGTTGAAAGTATTTTAATAAGTGTTATAATTTCAGTGGCAAAATTCTTGTGCAAAATCGCAATATAATAATGCAGGTAGTTTTGTTCATTTATTATTATTTACTGGACCATACACATCCTTTGCAATCAGAGGCATTTACAAAGAATTGCTTAAGACAACGGACAACGGCCATACGGTGCCAAATTGATTATCGGTACATCGAGGTGTTGAAGTGTTTGTACAAAAACGCCACCATGTCAGTCCGACTTCAGGACCAGACCTCGGAACCTATCCTTCTGCAGCGAGGTGTGAGACAGGGAGACGTCATATCTCCGAAACTGTTCACCGCTGCACTGGAAGATGTCTTCAAGGTTCTGGACTGGAGAGGGTTAGGCATCAACGTCAGTGGCGAGTACATCTCTCACCTTCGATTTGCCGACGATATAGTGGTCATGGCTGAGACCATGGAGGACCTCAGTACAAAGCTCGATGACCTCAGTAGAGCTTCCGAAAGAGTGGGTCTTAAAATGAACATGGATAAAACCAAGGTCATGTTGAATGCCCATGTAACACCCACTCCTATCAAGATCGGAGACTCTACTATCGAAGTTGTAGACGATTATGTCTACCTGGGACAAACGGTCCAGATGGGTAGGTCTAACTTCGAGAAAGAGGTCAATCGTCGAATCCAACTCGGCTGGGCAGCGTTCGGGAAGCTGCATGGTATCTTCACGTCCAACTTACCGCAGTGTCTCAAGACGAAAGTCTATGACCAGTGTGTGTTGCCAGTGATTACATACGGGACCGAAATGTGGTCGCTCACAATGGGCCTCATCAGAAGGCTTAAAGTCACCCAAAGGGCAATGGAGAGGGCTATGCTCGGAGTTTCCTTGCGTGATCGACTCAGAAATGAGGTCATCCGCAAGAGAACCAAGGTCACTGACGTAGCCCGAAGAATTGCCAAACTTAAGTGGCAATGGGCCGTTCTGCGAGCAATGTGCCCTACATTGCTCGCAGAACGGATGGCCGATGGGGTCGAAAAGTTCTGGAATGGCGACCGCGAACCGGAAGACGATGCGTTGGAAGGCCTCCCACTAGGTGGACCGATGACCTGGTCAAGGTTGCGGGGATCCGCTGGATGCGAGGCGCACGGGACCGGTCAATGTGGCGTCACTTGGGGGAGGCCTATGTCCAGCAGTGGACGTCTTTCGGCTGAAATGATGATGATGATGGCTTAAGACAAATTTTCACTGAACCCAAGGTTTAATTTCCTAAAGTAAATGTACCTACACTTTCAAGCAAGTTTAAGACTTAAAACACAAATACAGGTACGCCACAAAATACAGCTGAAATAAATATTTTACAACCATTATAGAGCATAATATCTTTGAAATCCCAGAAATGTTGAGACTAGTGACAGCTAATGCGTTTCCGTGGACACACCACAACATTTCAAGATAAAATATTTCAATGTTCTGCATTCTAGGACGATTCTACGAGTAACTGTTGTGACACAAGAATTTCGTGCAAGAAATAACTTATTGTTGGAATTAGGGATTAAGCATTCATCATCATCATCATCATGTCAGCCCAAAAGACGTCCACTGGACACAGGCCTCCCCCAAGTGTCGCCACATTGACATTTTGGAGGGTTTTGCCATAATCGCCACGCTTGGCAGACGGTTTGGCGATCGCAGTACAGTTATTACAACAGCACAGAGAACGCTGCTGCTCATTCTCTGGCAAATCCCTTAGTCGCCTCTCACGACACCCACGGGAAGATATGGGATGGTGTTATTCTTTACGTCCGACACCATACAGAGTATAGAGAAATATATTATTGATTATATTATTTTATTTTATTTGTTTTTGGATCCATCAAATACTATTTTTATTGACAGGACATAATTATTACTGCTATAATAAGATGTATTATTTTAAATGAATCTAATTATATTTTATTTTATTAATTGCTTTGTATAACTATTTTTTTGTAATTACTAAATGTGTACTGCATGCTAATAATATTCCAAGATGTAAAATCTTAATATTTGTATGGCCGTAATGCCGAATATTCTTGCAATTATATGTATCATTAATTAGATATTGCTGATTATGTTAGATATTGTTAGGTAGGACTAGTTTATTTTTATAAGTTTTTCTTTGTTTTATATTTTTTGAGACCGAGCTATCGCATCAGGGACATACCTGTAATGATAGTTGTAAGGGAGATTTTAATAAATAGATAATAAATAATGAAAGAAAATATTTGGAGCTTTTTCCTAATTCTTTCTTTCTTTATAACAACAACAACAACATACATTTATTTTCAGGCAACTTTGGCCCATAGATACCCTACAGTCTAACATACATATGATAAAATACAATTTGTGTTAGTAAATAAAACCTTAAAACTAAATATGTTAGTAAAACTAAATATGTTGTTAATATGTGTGTGTTTATCGCATGGCTAGTGCCTAAACTGGTGTCAGAGTTATTATGCCGCCCATGGGCCTCTGACTTGGCCGTAGCCAAATATCTGTCAGTCCGTTTGTTGTCACTAGTTCTATTCATCAGTTTGATCGTCGAACTAGTGAGACTTTTTCTTCTCAATTGTTGGATCGTCGAACTACTGGCATGCTTTCCTCACGATGTTTTCCTAAACCGAACAAGTGATATACAATACGCACATGAAAAGTCAGTGGTGGGTGTCTTGGGTTCGAACTTGAGACCCATGACTTGCCAGTCCAACGGTCACACCACTAAGCTATTATTGCTTATAAGTAGTCATTGGTTCTCTATTTTTCGCCGAAAATTGTTTGCCATATTTTCACTTGCCAACCAACGTTTCGCAGAATTTTATTTCGCCGAATAATCATTTGCCAACTTATCATATAATTTTGTTTTATTTCCCAACCTCACAGTTGCCAACTGTACGTTTGGTCTGCTTTACATAATGACACTTTTTAAAATGCCAACTTATTCCCCTGGCACCACTCCCATGAAAAAGTAATGCATCGTTCTTGAGAAAAAACAATTATTGTAACCTAACCTTAAAACATTTTATGTTTATGAAAAGGCAGAACATCGTAGTAATTATTGCCCAGAGGTGAATTGTGTGTATACAATTTAAGGACCGACCACACCGGGGATGTAGTATGATTATTCCTTTATATTTCAATTCATGTAACTGATACTCCTGATCTAATTAAAATAATTGTATTTAATAAAGGAATTTGGAATGGAATAAAGGGAATAAGGGTAGAGCATTTTATCTTAACCCAACGCAAATTCATACGAAAATTGTGATAACACACTGAATCTACCTATATCTTGTATTATTTAGTAAACAATGTTCGCCGTTGCTTAAGAGCACTGGCAATAGCAGAACCATAGCCAACGTTTAGAACCATGCCTGCAATGTCTCATGATACCATTTCATAGTTAAAATATGTGGAGCATCTTCAGAAGGAACTTTGTAAATGCAAAATACTACTTAAATACAAGTTTGCATAAATAAACCAGTAAAACAGTTTATTAAGCAAGAGCGTGTTTGAAGCTTCTTAAGACTAGTCCTTAAGGGTACACAAGTCGGTCATTCTTCCATACAAACGTAGTATGGTGATTACTCATCTGTTTGACGGTGTAGGTTCCAAACTAAAAATTTTATCAACTGGTCTTAGCATTATCTAGCCCTGTATGGAAGCAGAATTGGAAAAAAAATATTGGTTTGGAAGTTATGAGCGTCGAAACTTCCGCATTTCTACACAAATTTTAACTCATTTTTGGGCGTAAATAAATAACAAATGTAGTGTAAAATGGAAAAAGTGAAACCGTACAGGGATAGATAATTTATTCAAAAGTCCAAATAATTTATTTTGAGTAGATACATCCAGTAGTTTTCCCATAATATCTATACGGCCAAAACTCAATTTATGAAATTAGACGCGCTCATTTTCGCAATAAATCGTCGTATATTTCACTAAACAAGTAAATAAATTTATAACTAAGTAAATAAAAACTAGATAAATTAATACTAAATAAATTAAACTAAATAAATTAAAAACTTACTAAATAAGATGCATATTAGCCACGCCCGCCAACGAGTTCGAGCCGTCGACTTGTGCAACCTTAAGTACCTACCGTGGCCGAAATTACTCCTACAGACGTTATAGTCGAATTCTCAAGTAGGTATCTAATTTCTAGCTTCTTCTTAGAAACACGTGTGGTAAAGTCGGATCCTCGCCAAGATGTCACTTCGCAAATGCGTTCTTGATGTGGGTAGTCTCCATTTTATCATAACATATGCATGCACCGACACGTTCCGTGATGTTGGCGGGATTGTAAAGTATTATTCTCTTATGTTGTTATGTTGGTAGACTGTACACTAAGATAGGTAAGGGTCAACGCACAGAAGTAAGCACTGAATGAGATCGGCATCGCCTGAATTCGAGCCATGACACTCTATGTCTTGGCGGTTCTCAGCAGTAGGACCAATTTACTGAGTTTAAAGCCCCTATATCGCGTACCTTGCGTGTACATAATGACGTAGCAGACAGCATAGATCTTTTTACTTGTTCCCTGAGTGAGTTCACAAAAATCACGATGCACAGAATATGTTACGGTAAATAATTAAACTGTATTTATTATTATTAACTGTATATAGTGTGGACTATTGAATTAGGACATTCCTGCAATGATAGTGATGACGAGTTAATAAATAAATGTATAAATATCGTAACAACGTATCAGCTGTATTCGGTTAAACTGGAAGCCGACCCCAAAATAGTTCTGAAAAAGCTAAATTATGATTAATGACTTATAAGTCTCGTAACTACATGAGGAACTCATGGCTAAATAATAACAGCTCCTCCGGTCGATTTTCAGGTTAAGCTGGGCTTGCCTGGTTTGATCCGTGGATGGATGATCACCCATTACATACCGAGTTTCTTCCGTGTCTTGGTAAGGACGTCTTATAAAACGTCGACAAAAAGGTGCTCGGTTCGGGTTGGTCGTTTTCTATGGAGAAGAACCGGCAAGAAACTAAATGTTTACTCTTTTAAAATCATTTGGTTTTACAATATTTCTGTTACAGTGTTAGTACTTAAGTAGGGTAGGGAGGACATCGCAGGGCCGATAATAGTTGTTGCTTACTACAAAACGTAGAACGAGATAAAAAGTTACCAAGGATCTAGGAATCTATAAGGCCTACAATATCTACACAGGTAGTTAGTGGCCTGAAAGTCTGCCAATCAGTCTTACCAAGGGGTATCGTATTACCCAGTACATACTGGGTTGTAGAGGTCAAACAGGCAGTCGTCGGGTAAACTGGTATTCAGCTACATCTGGTTAAACTGGAAGTCAACCCCAACATAGTTAGGAAAAGGCTAGACAGATGATTAAGCATAATGGCATCGCCTCGAATCGGGATCCGAGTAAAAATGTGCTGAGGTAAAGCTAATCCGGTGTAGCTCTGATTACGTGTGATAAGAGCTTTATGTTCGTAGGCTGTATACTAGAATACGTTAAGCACTGTCGGTTGTTTATTATGAGCGTTTACGCCTTACGCCTTACGCCATACAAACTTTCAAAACAGTTACTTAAAAAACATTGTGAAAAACAGTGTTAGACCAAAATTAGACCGATTATAAATTATCTATAGAGACAGAAATTTCCAATTATCTTTTTTTAAAAAGACATTTCATAATGTAGTAGTACCTACAGTAGTTTTTTAGTAATTTTTTAGACCTATTTATCCTGCTTATGCGTATTAAGTTTCATTAAAATTGGCTCAGTCATTTCGACAAATACGGACTTGAAAGTTTGTATGAAATACCGTAAGGTAGAAGGTAAAGCTATTAAGGTAGGCTACGTACGTACTATATTCTAGATGTGGTCGGTAAGCTTCAAAACGTCGACAACGATTCAGGTGAGCCAACGAAACGGTCTGTCAAAAAATTGGCTTCGATCCAACCTGTATGTTTGTGAACTCTTGTCTGATGTAAGTTGTTTTTTTAAGGTAGGGTACTAGTAGGTAGGTAGGGTACCGTACTGTTCAGGTACTGCTCATATAATCAGAAAAATGGTGACTCCCAAGCACAAAACATACATCTTTTCGGTTGCTAGTCTTAAGTAACAATTTTCATCCTGCACAAGAAGAGTGTCCTGTTGCCAGTTGCCACCTCACGAACTGATTTATTTTATCTATGACTGAAGCTTTTCAAACAAGCAAAAAAGCAGAAGTTGAAGCTAGTAGTTGAAGTTGAGGTTGAGTTGTGGTGGGGTTTGAAGTTCAAGCCGATACTAGGCAAAATAAGACATAAAAGTCATAAATGAAAAAATAAAAGATTTATGTCTATACAACGTTGCACACCGCATATGTCGCGTCTTCCAACCCTATTCTGCTGACACCGAACTAACCCCATGGCCACGAATTACGCGTTCAAACGATACACGTCTTGCGACAACGACTGAGCTAAATACAAATGAAAGAAGTCACTTAAAACGTACCATGAGTCGCCGCGATGCGACTAGTAAAGCAACGGACCGACGGTTCTTAAGCGAAAGAAAAGGGTCGCAAATAGCTTATCCCAAAGTCGTGAACGGGCTGTTAGACTCGATACGGCTACGCTCCCAATATGTCAATGAGTCAGCATTTCCCTCCCAATGGACGCCATGATGTACTGGATGAGCCAAACTGTTTATTTTACGTCGAGTTCGGCTCATTTCGGGTTCTATCGGCTTTATTCGTTGATCGGGTTCCTTGAATGGTAGATAAAGTAAACGCTTATGGGTTTGGGCTGCTTTTGTTTTTATTTTCGAAGGGTTTGAATGAAGAATTGGATTTTCGTCAGCATTGTAAAGATGAAGTTGCTGCTGATAGAACATTTTGTTTCAAACCTTTGATTGTTTTCTTTGCAACTGCCTCGTTTGGCAAGTGCTATTGCTCTACTAAAGAGGTATTGGGGTTATCTGTCATGAATTTGTCAGTCGTGGCCCGGAACCTGGATTTATGTTCGATTGAGAGCAATGGGCTCGCCCCCTATTACATGCGACTCGAACATAACTGACGAAACGTGGGTGTAGGCACTTACCAAGGTAAACCTCTGCCAGCCTCTTCAAGGATAAATGGGTATTATGGATATTATGTTATGTTATGCACATAAGTACTTAAGGATGGGTCGTACTTTTAACTTTGTCGAGCTAAAGGTCATTAAATTGAAATGACTACGCAATCGTATTGTCTACTCTTCTCCAAAAACGCTTCGAACATCGCATTGACCTTGACATTTTTAATTAAATAATTGGGCCTAGAATTACCAAGGAATAAAATAATAACAGATATTTTTATAATATATAGATCGTAAGCAACCTTTTTATTCTGACATTAACGTACATGGTCAAACATGGTCAGAATTATGTTTAATTATTTACGTCACATGGTGAAGGTTCTCATAATTATTTGTGGCGTACCACAAATCAGATATTACTACTAACTTTAATATATTTTTTAGTTGTATCATAATAATTTGATGATACCTTCACCACAGCTTGTTCATTGTGAAAGCATGGATTATTTAAACAATGTGCCCACGCTTCAGTATAAGGACAAAAATTATGTTTTTAACTATCACGGTTTATAATTATAACTAAGCTTACACGGGATATCTCCCGTGATTTTCAATTATTGGGAGTTTGGGAGCTCACAATTAATGGGAATTTGGGTGCTCACAATAATTGGTAGTTTGGGAGCTCACGTAAGTGACAGTGTAAATTTAGGACAATAACTAATTCAACAAAATGGCAATCCGAAAGTTAAAAATGTATATTAAGATAGATTAAGGTACCTACGTGTGAAGAGACATAGACGGTAGTGTAGACATGTAGCCATGTAGCTGGGTATAATTATGAAGTTACTTTGTCATGTTATTTATACGCAGATAAAAACTAATTTCATAGTTATAAAACAGTGCTTTTAGTAAGTACCTTTCATTTGCGTAAGTGGATACCCTATCCTCTAGGTACATGTCTCGAGAAACAATCTATAAAACTATTTGCCAAACACTTAGCTTGCCCTAACTTTCACACAACAATAGCGAAAACCATTTCATAAACACAGCCACCATTTGGTTGTTATGTCTAAAAGTAACTACGCACAATAGTCCGCCTCTAATTCCTCGTAAAAGCTCGCTAATTGATATTTTCATGGGAACAACATTCACGAAACTAAAATTACGTAAGAGCCCATTATCGTCTGCCGTCTGTAACTGCCGCCATTAGGCTCCTATAATACGTCATGAGTTATGGGCAAAATTTAACATTTATGGCTTTCTGAGAGGAAACTTGTTACTGATATTTGTCTATGACAGCGGAGCCATCTTGTTTTTGGATTACACAACACTTAAAATTATTACTCAATCCGGGAATATAATATGGTATATGTTGAACCTTTTGCTAACTAACATTGCTTGAAATAGCCAAAACATAGGAATGATTGAACATCATCATCACCTGCCTAGCGTTTTCCCAATAATGTTGGGGTCGGCATCCAGATGATGAATGGAATGATTAAACATCATGACCGAAAAAACTACTTCACACCTCTAGCTCCACTATTTACTTAGGTAGTACTAAAAGTGCTGCTGTCAAGAACAGGCCAGATGAATAAACATATTAGCTAAGTCACTACACAACCACCGTTACTCGATTCTTATCCATATCTGTTTGTAAACTTAAAGTATATAGGAACCTACATTAAAATAAAAAAACACCCGTACCACCTCTTCAAACAAACCACATATCCTTTTTTTTTCAGATTATGTGATTTATAGATCTTCAATGTACCTTTTTCTTCTCATTTATTTTATTTTATTTATTTGGCTCCCCACAATGAATACACCGATACAAACATAAGAAAACACCCAATAGAGTTATAGGCCAGTGTACCAATCTCTAAGCACATCATGCATTACTTTTTTGTCGTCGAGTGCCCACTTAATATAATGTACCTAAGACATATAATGAATATAGATATATTTAATTTGTGAAAGCAGCGATTTTTTACCAAATTCTTAAAAGGGCTTTTTCGAATCTCTTAATTAGATATCTTGTACTCATTTCAAGCATTGAAGTATCATTTAATGAATGAGCTAATATAATAAGGTACCGGGTGAGTGCAATGCTCTGCAAATAGAAAATCCAGTCTTTGAAAATGTTTACTTTAAAAGCTTTCAAAGATCATTTCATTGCTATTTAGTTGAAGTCTTGGTTTCTACACAAGAATTTGTTGTACCTACTCTAAGCTTAAAATAAACTTTATTTTACTTGGATCTCGAGAAAAAGATATCTGTACCTCTAAAGAGTGTGAGACCTGCACGACAACTTTAAGTTGTCAGTACATAAGTAAAAATAACTAGACTGATTAAAAAAATAGTACTTGTTTTTACTTGTGAACTAAGTTGACACCACCACTTAATAAATCAAATATGATCTCTTTTTGTGTCTGTAAATCGTTTGATAGAGACGCAAATACATTATTGAATACTTATTTTTAGTGCTAATTAAGTAATTTGTGTTGCAAGCGGGCCTTAACTCGCAGAAAACTATATTTTTCTGATTGAAATAGTATTTCTTTTCTAATGATCATAATGTTAAAGTTGAGTTTTATTTGCAGCTGCAGCTACGACTACCTGGAAATCACGGAGGTGGGCGTGGACAACAGCAGCGGTGCGCAAGAGTGGCAGTTGCACGACAATCATGAGGCGTTCAGCTCTGATACAGAGGTACGCAGAGTTTCTGCCATTTACCTACATACAATTAAGATAGGTTGTAACTCTACCTAGTCAACATCAGGAGCTAAAAAGCAAATCTACAACATTGGTTAGGTACTAATCACTATAGGTAATTTGAATGCTGTTTCCTGAACTACCTTTAAAATTTATACACCGGTTCTTGTTACAACCTACACGGGTATGTGCAAGAGTGCATAGAATAGACTAAAGGAATGAAAGATGGATTTAGTGAACAATGTTAAGGTCAGAAAAGATGGCTACAGATGTATGAATAAATGGGCCATGCTACTGAGACTAAGCTGGGAGAGGCGCTGGGGATTGGTAATAAGTGTTCAATTATAATGCATTTTGGTCTACTATAAAGTATTATAGCACCTGCCCAAGGCGAGTTTAAACCGGTCTAGGTTTAAAGACGCCTAAACTTTTACTACCACGTGAATCTCGATTTACATAAAACGTCGTTTATTATGTTTGTTCTTGCCAGATTTGGGAAGAAACAGAGACCCAGCTCCCAGAATCGGACGCCATCAGCGCGGGCTGGATGAGAGATGCGCACGCGACGCGCGCTCGACGACTGTGCGGTGACTGGAGCGGGAAACTGAAGTTGTTGCGGTACCAATCGCGGGGAAATGTGCTGCGGCTGCGGTTCAGAGCGGACCATTCGCGGCACTATGCGGGGTTCAGAGCGAAAGTCACTGTTACTGACTGTAAGTATATTACTAACGGTGGACTATGGGAAGCTGGAGCTTTTGCAGTACCAGTTGCGGGGCAATGTGCTTCATGGCACTATGCGGGGTTCAGGGCGACAGTTATTGTTGCTCACTGTAAGTAGATTCCTATGGCTTAAGACCTTGCTATATACTTTAACAAAATAAGGACTATCTATGCAATATGTATTATATGTTAATAATACTTGCCGTAACAAGAGGTATGACGTACAAACCTTTTAAAAGTTGTAATTTTTGTACTATAATTTTAATTATAATTAAATCCAAAACTCTGGTCTCACCGGCATTCTACAATTTTCAGCACTACCGACTTTCCAGGAAAGTTTTTATAATTCTAAACTTGGGATAAATAAAAAGTACTCATAGACAAGACGTAGTCCATCTGAAACTTTGCCTTTTAAATCAGATATAAGGTAGTACTTACTTAAGCATTTCAGGGCCTCTTTCAAAAGATTTAAATAATTTTTCATCAGAACTCTAGTGAATACGTTCACAACTTCAGCCTTTACTGAAAAAATCTCCGCATGTTTCGTTTTTCAATTTCAACTTTTCGCTTTCTCCCGTGCGGACGGCAGCGGAACGGAACGGGCCGTCTATACGACAAATAAAGTTGCTAACTTACACCTATTGTGCACCCCTACCTCCTTTAACACCTGAACATAAAGTTTAAATTCCTCTAACACCAATAACAATGGCAATAAAGTTGGTTATGCAGTTAACGTAACCTTCTTAATGAGAGCATTGAGTTTATTATTGAATGAAGGAGCGGTAGTGTAAGTTCGTCAAGTAGAATGAGGCAAGTTGAATAAAGCGTAGTCTAGTTTTAATTAACCACGGCTGTGTAAGACTTTGCGTTCGTTTCTGTTCCGCTGTTTTTTGTTCCGTCTTGCCGGGTACTTTCTTAGGGTTCGTACGACATTTTATTTTTAATCTCAATTCATTTTTTTTCCTGTGTTTAAATTTGTATGTCTGTAATGACAAAACATAGCAAAAGCTTTTATAATATATAAGATCCTTAATGTTAAAACCTATGTTTAACAAATAAATGATTCTGATTCTGATTCTGCAAGGCAGTCGCGTGCGCCACGCTTGCAGTGAACTTGGTTTTGCTCAATCCCGTGAACTTAGCATCTTAAAGATCAGAGATTTACCAAGTCACAGCCAAGTTACGACTCTGTTACATCGTTGAAATTAATAGCTAGGCATTCTTTTTCTGGAAGTTACCTACATAAATAATCAGTATCACTTCGAATAAATGTTGTTTATTCGTAAATCGGTTTTACAAACACTTTTACACGTCAAAATAAAAATTAGATGAGCTATCTGTCTGACTACTCTTAGAAGAAATCAGCGAAAGCAACTCAAAGGTCAAAGTCTCTTTTAAAGCCAGACGACGCCGAAGCCCAATAGATTAGTGTCTGAGACTGTCATATGAGGAAAGAACCAAGACTTTGTCCTACAGTGGTCAACGATCAGCTGAAATGAATCTTGACGGATGAAGAGGGAGAGGAAGGCCAAAGAAAATATAGAAGGATTGTGTGAGGAGGAGGATACAAAAGAGAAAGAAGTAAATGACGCCATGAAGTCTGACAGAATGGAAGAAGAAAACGTTTTGCGCCGACTACAAGTAGAATGGGACAAGGGCAGAAAGATCATGATGGTCAATCATCATCATCATCATTTCAGTCGAAAGACGTCCACTGCTGGACACAGACCTCCTCCAAGAAGGGGGGTTTTGCCATAATCGCCACGCTTGGCAGGCGGGTTGGCGATCGCAGTACGATTGTTACAAAAGCACAGAGAACGCTGCTGCCCATTCTCTGGCAAATCTCTTAGTCGCCTCTTACGACACCCACGGGAATATGGGATGGTCAAGAATCGGCTGAAGTATATTAATATAATTCATCAAAAGTATCCTACTAGCTGTCATAGTCACCGAGTATTTATGCATGTATTATCGCGATTATGATCTAAGTACTTGAAAGCGCTTCCTGTATATGCTGCTGTATCAAAACTGTAGCTTGACAAGCAAAAGCTATGAGATATACGTGACACGTCTCAAAACATATCAAGCACTACCATCTATTAGATTTCGAGGAGATACCTCTACCTAGTGGCGCTCTCAATGTTGCATGAGACGCATAAATCTCATCTGACTTTTATATTACCTTCTAGCACAGAAAAGTTGACAAGCTACACACATAAGATAGCTATCCTAAGATAATTTCAACCTGTATATCTCTAGACTTGACATCTGCCCTCGATCTTACTTGATACAATCTTTTTGTAACTAAAACTTGATTCAGCGAAAACCTGATGTATTACCCTTAATTTCTCATATATGAAGTAATAAATACAGCCAATTTTAAAGGCTTTTATTTTTTTACTTACATTTTCCAATAACACCGTTTCGTGAAGGAGGTTAATTCTGAAAATCCATTTCATACGCAATGTACATAATTTATAATACCAAGCAAAATAACGCACCCCTTATAGTTAACCAAACCGAGTATAATACGACAATACAAAGCAATGCACGATCCATTCCCTCTCCAAACTAACTAGAAACATCATTTTAATGAACTAACTGTTCAATGTATACCGCACGTTATGTTTTGTCAAATTATGTGGGTTTAATCAGTAGCGGTAACGAGACCGCGTAATATGCTCGGTTTGAAGCCAAAATCCTCAACAATAATGGCCTTAGCTCCAGGCAAAGCCGTATAATATGAACGAAGATAATATCTAGCGTCAGTGCAAGCCTGCGTAACATTGGAAATTTAATGGGCGCCGAATTTTATGATAATTTATTGTCTGGCCCTTAGGCTCTAGGGGCTAACCTTGGCCGTGCTTTTAGTTAAATATTAAGTCTATTTCTGAGCAGATTTTGTTAAAAGTAGTCTTACATATTTATGAGGATTTAAATAGAATAATAGCATCTTTATCCACTCATTTACGCGTGCTTTGTCATTCCTGAGTAAATATTACAACACTTTACAAACTTATAATTGTAGATTTTTAGTCGTGTACACAAATAGGATTTTCAGCCAATACACGATACATTAATTTGTCATAAATAGAATTCAGCTTTAAGATTAAAACGATTTAACAGAAAATCTTTGTTAGGACATTCAAAACCCATTAACCTACCGAGTTGGCCCCAAGGATACAATCCTTCGAAAGTTCCGATATTATATCCGCATACGGGCCTCTATCGACAAAAGCCTATATATCTTCGATTTAGTATCACAACATCGCCCAACATGTCACGGTGAACAAATTACTTCCGCTGACAATGCGAAAATTGACGTCACATGTCGAAACGTGTAGTTAGCTATACAGCCTGTTCGATGACAAGGCTTCTGACAAGTTTGTCAATGTCAATGGACCTGACTGAGGCTAGACATAGCTTATTGCTTACTATTCTGTGTAGGAATTACTTGAGTAGTTAGTTTAGATTTGTGGAGTAAAGTAACAAAATATTATCAGGGTTGCCGGATTTTTGAAGTGAAAACTTCTTTAGCGACGTTGTGCACTTTTGTGATGGGTAAAAATTGTTAAACTCGTGTCAGGTCACGTAGGTTGTGGAGGAATTTGAACTTTATGACATCTGTCACATAAACAAAACCTTCGGTTTTTCCAAAAAAGTAAAATACATAAGACGGATTGTAATAGTTCTGAAGTGTTACATTTTTAATATAATATAAATTGTCATGTTTGTGTACGATAGCGCAATAAATGAATATTATATTTTACCACATTAATGATAGTACTTTTATACTGATAATTAAAGCAATTCGTGCAAAATTATTCCCTAACCATTCCAAAATATCAAAAATGCACAACGTTAATTTTCAAATTTTCACTTCTGCCGACGACACTCCCCGGAGTGCAACCCGTTTTTTTTTAATTTCATGCTTAAGGCGTCTTTTAAAAAGTAGATGGCCAGATCGAAAACGAAATGGAAGCACCAGTTTAATTGGCATTTTAATTAAAACCATCTTTTTATCCATTGTCTGCTAGTCTATCACGGCTCCATTCATTACCGCGTCTTCGTTCAGTGCCCATTGTATTCAGTACTAGCACAAAACAAAATCAATAAGCAGCTCTCGAAATTCCGAAGTCCGACATCCAACTCATTCTCTATTGAGTGAGCTAAATTCATAACATTTCCAAACTAAAATTTGAATAACGATGCTGGCATTCCTTTCGTTAGCGAACGAGTGAATGGATGAATGAAACTAGTTAACGAGGAAGCGCATTTTTACCGACTTTTTTTCCTGAGAGCTGAACTGTTGAACATAATTTGATATAACGAGCACCTTTGATACGTCAGCTTGGTAAAAGCATTTTTAAGTACATGTAACGTTTTTGAGAGCTTGCTGCATTATAAGTCTTTGTGAGGGTTTCGAGTAGGGTTGCCTTTCCAGACAAATCCAGAATTTCACCCTTTGTAAAAAGATGTCGGATTTTCAGATTTGCAAATGACAGCCGGGACTTGCGAGTTAACGTGCTTTCCGAGGCGCTGAGCGAACTCTGTATCGGTGGCGTTCCAGCCACGGATCGACCTCGGCAAGCACTGTTTAACCTTAAAAATCGTGCGGCTGTTTCATTTTAATAAAATTAACAAACTCAGTAAAGGCACAAAATAAAATAAAAATGTCCGGCATTCTTACCGGATTTTTGTTCATACATCTCGGAACCCTGCTTCCGAGGGATGACAGTAGAAGTTATTGCTGGTGGTTTAATTGTGATGATACCTATACCTTATCTGTGGCCTATCTTATCTGTGGCTGCATAACTGTCATAACTTAAAGTTAAAGTAGATTTCCTACTTCTACTGCTTTTTGAATCGATGGCAAGTACTCTGCAGACCTGTCGGGGCCAGTAGCTCGCCACGTCAAAAGCAGCAACATTGGCATTCATTAGGTCCTAAAAAGTGTCGCAAGACACTTAGGACGTACAAGATAGAAGGATGGGAAATCATCAAATGACTTCTCCCGATCTGGGCGGAGCGGAAGGGAGTGTCAGACTTGACTGACTAAAACCCATCCATGTTCCTTCTTAGCCCTTTGTGTTCCAGGGCCACGGTATCTCTTTCGAACAACCCGCAGCCCTGGCAGGAGATAGATTTACCTTGAGTAAACAAATCTACATTGTCTACAAAATCTAAGTTTTCATAACATCCACCATAATTCTTAGAACCAACACGTCGGAGATAATAGCGAAACGAAAATTAATCAACGGTGTCCTTCCACGACTTGGCAATTAAGTATTCAAACATCAGGAAACTTAAACATAACAAAGCCCTCCCGAGATTAGACGCCCCCTCCCTTTTTACCGGTCATCAAATATTTAGAGGGGGCGCGTCCCAATTAAAACTCAAAAATGTATGCAACACAGAGTCGGAGTAATCAGTAGTCTAGTCTCAAAGATGGTTGGTCTTTGTTTATGTTTTGTAGTGAAGAGGATTCAGTAGTTCAGTTCGTTTGTTAAGTTTATCTGTATTCGAAGTTTAAACTGTTCTCTACGTCAGTAAAGAAAGAAAATACGTTTATTTGGCACATGTCATAAGTGCACACGAAATTGTAAAAAAAACCTAAGCCCAAAAAAAATACTGACGACTTGTCCTATCTCACTATTGAGCAAAGGTATACCCCATGCTTAACAAATTGTGTCTGTTTCAACTTCTGTTATCGCCCCTAAAAAAACAATTGAAGGTAACAGTTTCGAAAACATCCCCGTATTTTCAAGGTTTTTGAGTATGTTCTGCTTTACACCTTTGCTAAACAATACAGCAATCTTATAATAAATAAACACAATAGCTGTTTGCGGTTACCGGGCGAAATATTACGCCAATAATATGTACATTAATAACGCTTTTATACGGTTATAAAAGTCAACTGAACGACTATTAATTGGGCAGTTACGTGGACGCTGGTAGGCTGTAGATATTTAAAATACTATATATTTGTACCTCGACATTCAATAGGATGGAAATACGATTTTCAGCAGCTTGTTACAAATGGAGACGAAATCAAAGTATTTTAAATACCTGTAATTAACTCAGCAGCAACGGTGAAGGAAAACAAACGGTGAAGGAAAACATCGTGAAGAAACCGGCATGTCCTAGAACTATAAATTCTAAGACGTGTGACATCTACCAACCCGCACTGGGCCCGCGTGGTGGAGTAAAGCCCGCTCCCTCTCATTGAGAGGAGGCCTGTGTCCCAGCAGTGGGAACATTATAGGCTGATGATGAACGCAGCAGCAATCAAAGCCAAATTGAAAGCTACTAGAATTCAAAAACATATTTTCGTTTGAAATCTCGCTGGATGTCCTGTTTGGAGAAATTTGATGTAACGTAACTTCGAATTTGGAATCGACTGGATTTTCTAAATAACGTTCGGGCAGAAAATTCCTATTGTCAATTAGAGCCAGACTACTGTGCTTTCCCTTACGCAGCGCGGAGTTTATTAAAATTTGTCGTTGACAACGTGTCGTGATGTCGCACCCTGTGTTGTTGCCTTTGTGACCACATCGCCATTCAGCTTATGAATATATCCGAACGGCCCTATTCCCACGTGGCGAACAATTGTGCGCGAATGTTTTAATTAAAACACTTTGTAGCGCTCTCCTAGAATACTAATTAAGTGCCGCCAGTTTATACTAGGTCTTGCTTCTTTTTCGTGATGAGATAGAATGCCTTCGTTTCGCGCCAGTTTTGTTTAAACGGCGGAGAATACATACTTAATAAGAACGTGTTTTCTTTTCTGTAGAGCGGAATTTTAAAGAACTTGCTCTTCATTTTGTTGGGAAGTTTTAAACAAAATTGCTTATAGAACTACTCAACTTCTTCGACACGTCCGCTGCTCGTACGTGTTTATATTCTGTCGGTTTTCTGGATTTCACCGAGAGCCAGTAACGTACGTATTGTGAGGGAGAAATGAAACCGTTGCACACGCGGGAAATCTACTACTTTATACCCTTCATTTTTGCTGCCTGAGGCGGACGTGTAGGTAGGTGTTGCCACACGATATTCGACTCTTTTCCCTCATATTACAGCAACAAATGTCCCCAAATTTGGGTACATTACACCTGCCAACAAGATTACCCGGTCCATTGCGCACCAACTGCCGGTGAGCCCCGATCACTGAACTTATAAATATTTCATGCTCCACTGGTACAGGTACCGCCTCAACACGAAAACATGCCAGTGATGCCGTCATTCTTCGTGTCAGGTTTTATGGCATTATTAGTTGTTTCGTTGTACGAGAAACTACGAATGCAGCAACAAGTTAGGGACTCATTGGTGTTGCAAAAATGAGCGGGATGAGCATTTAATGCATTCAGTCGCAGCCGTTCAACAAAATCTAATGAACCGTAGTAAAGCACTAGTAGCCTAAACAAAGAGAATACAGCATCATTTATTTATTTCATAAATGGACGAACAATGGAAACAAAAGAAGAAAATACTCGAGAGTTGTAATGAATTTATTAAATTCAGAGTGAAACTTTCTCGCGAAAGTAAGCTACCATCTTGTTCTGTTAATTAACATGGAGAAGGCTCCCGTTGTAAAAGGTAAATAAATGCATGAATATAGAGCGAATTGTTTTTGTTCACAGCTCAATCGTGTATGGACTCGAAGCAAGTGTTATTCAATGGGCACTGCTACCTTTTCTCTGGTTACCCGAAAGCTTCTTGGGCTACTTCCAAACAGGTAAGTTAATGACACTTGGAAATCCCCGCAACGTAAATTTTTGAATATACCTTGGAGAATTCTAAACACAAAAAATCATGGAAGGTGGTGCAACCAAAACTGGAGATCAATTTAAATAATTTCTAAGGGCAAAAGAATTTCAAGCTACTTCCAGTGATCACAATATCAGAATTACGTACTTTAAATCCGTACACCTACTTCGTTAATTAGAAGTACCAGAGGATACTATTCAAAATATAAAAACTGCAATTTCATCCCCGACCACGTAGCAACAGCACTTTAACACCGTTATGACATTCCATGACTATTCTTGTATCAAAAGGCATTCCCAAGATTGTAAGTACCCAAATAACGCTGAAGATAAATCCAACTGGACCCTCAGTCGTAATCCTCAATGATTTATATGCCTAATCCCTTGTACTCCAGACGATGTTGCCGCGTTAAATAAAAGGGTACCGCAGTATGTCTGTAGCGTTTTTTTGATTGTAACAATGATAGAAATTAGACTCAGATACAGTTTTATTGAATTTAACCTGAAATACCTAGTCGTTACCAAAACTAATAAAAATACTAAACAAAGTATTAAGATGGAAGACAAATGGGATACCAACATTAAAAAGCCTAGATTTGAACAATTTTACGCTAACCAGATAAACTTTGATGATGCTGATGAAACATCGCCCCACCTCACAATTTTCTTTCAAGGCTCTGACACTAATATTAATTACATATAATTACCATCGGTGAAAACCATGACGCTTCACTAGTCTCACAAAGATTGATTACACTTTACAAGTAATCAGAACAACAGAGTTGTAAAACTTTTGTTCCAGTTCTGTTGCTTGTTAAATTATAATGTTCGAAGAATTATTGGTAGGGTTTAGCCGTAATCCTTTTTGGTGAATTCGTTTCGACCTCGACGATTTATACGCCATTACGTCTGTTGTGCTTAGCGACACGACAGGTCCCTACTGATCGCCTTATTTATCATCGTGACAGCCCTGTCTTTTTTCTGGGTCATCGCAAAGAGACGGACTGTGTCTCGTTATTTAACTTTCTCTTCAGTAGGTTGACATTTATTTTTGAAAATCTTACTAAAAAAACCTTCAGATGAAAAGTATTTTTATTTGTTTATTTTGCAGGTGTGCGAAGGCTTAAACATGCATCTATCATCAGTCCATTCAGCAGACGAAGAGCGCTTCATTGTCTCAGGTATCCGACAAAGCAACGACTACAGCGCTGGCTCAATTTACTGGCTCGGAGCCCGTCAAGGAGGAGAAGATGGGGACAGCTTGAGCTGGATCGATGGAAGCACTGTAGGGTATCAAGGATGGCCGCCGTATAATGACACTGAGGAAATCGAAGATGCTTGCTTAGGTATTCAGGTAAGTTGCCCCTATCGTAAAATTTGCAATCAAGAAACTACTGCAAAAAACCCTTCTTTAATATATGCATGTTTCCAGTGGAAGTCGTCACCGGTGCCGTCACTACCTAGCGGATTGTTCTGGACCTTACACAAATGTGGGATGACGGGCGGGTACGTGTGCAAGCGACGACTAAACCCCGAACATATCGTCAAGAACCGGACCGTTGAAGGGATTTCAGGTACACAAACACCTGAAAATAATTCAAAATTATGATTTTTGCAGTCACTTGATTGCAGTGCATCAATAGTTAAACCTAAGTAGTTTTATATAGAAATATGTGGTGTTTAAAGTCTCTAATAAAACAAAATAAGAATATATTTCACGACCCAGTTGGACACCATTGCAATTCAAGTGACGCCCAGCATGGGGCCAGAAAAACCATCCTCAACTTAAAAACCCAATCTTTGCTAATTTAATGAATGTGCAACTATCTAAAGCGCGATGTGAGTGTGTTGTGTGTGTGATAAGGTTTTATTTTGAGTGACAATGTGTAAAAGAGTAGTGGATTCTGAACATTGTCATGTACGACATAGAGCTCGTTGCTCTAAAACAGAATAATAATTATCTAAGATACTCCATACTCTAATAACAGTCAAACTGTATCCCAAACTCTCCCCGTTTCTATCAAAATGGCACCCAACACTGGTCCTGCAAAACGACAAAAAAAATTGATATCCCATGCATTTGTTTGGTTTTCCAGGAGTACTGACAAGTCCTAATCACCCTGGCATCTATGACAACGACCTGGACTTCTGGGTGCACGTAGAGGGGCCTGCAAACACACGACTGGTCTTTGTTTTCCAAAATGTGGATTTGGAATATCAAAAGGACTGCCTTTATGATTTTGTTGAGGTGAACTGATCTTTTTGAATTTGTTAATGAAATTTTATCTTCAACACTGTGTATAGGTAGAAAGAAATACTTAAGTTATTTATGAGCACATTTACCATTGATACGTCATCAGCATAGAAATTAAAATTACATTACGCGCCATCGAAATAAGCATAATTATGTATTCAAATCACCGAATTGCCGAAACATTCTTGAACGTCGTAACATATTTTATGTAATTTAAATATTCAGAATAAAGGTAAAATATCCAATATAAAATCCATTCGGAATTGCCATTCTGCGTCTTTTGCCGTAAGCTGTAGCATTTGGGGGAATTAATAATTCCTGAAACATCGCACACATTTTAATTTAATTTTAATTCCGGCTGATTGTTCGCATTGAAGCCTTCCGGGAAATAACAAGGATTGTATTTATAGTTATAATTAAAGATTAGTAAGTACCTATAAATAGGCAATTTCGAGACGAGCCTTACTTTTCAAAGTACGCTTTCACATCGCTTTAACCTGAAAGTAATTCATTTAATTTCGCTTAGTGTTTCGTTTTATTGATGTTTTTCTTACCAATACTACAGACTTAGGTCAATAACAACACATGTTGTAAACGTAATCAAAAAGGTATTTATACTTCATCGAGAATCATCGCCAAGAGCTGACAATGTCAATCTGTTCATATTGAACAGATTGACATTGTCAGCACTTGGCGCACAGCCACCAATCAAGCTATGCAAAACCAGTTTATACGGATCTCTCACTGTACGTGAAATCTATACAAAGCAAGGCGATGTTATACTGGAAATGAATAGCTTGGTGTGTCGCTGGGTGTACACACATTGACACACAACATCAGGTGCTGTTAATCTGTTCTATCTTTCAGCTTCGAGACTCATGGAGTATGAAGTCATCGAGATACTGCGGCACGGTCGGTGAAGCGCGCTGGGTTGCCGCCACCAACAGGGCTGTACTGTACTTCCACTCTGACTACAAGTGAGTCCTACACACATGGTACAAGTTCTTTAAAGATTGCTGCTCACACTTACCCTGAGGATAGCCAATAGAAAATGTTTTAAGCATTAAGTCCACCTCGCTGGACACTTGCATGGTTACAAGTATTAAATTAATAAATTAGGTAGATCCGCCGCCGTATTATACAGTTTGTTGTGATTTAGCAGATGCAAGGACCCTGTGATTTAGAACTATTCGAGGGTCTTGCAGCATGCATTGTAGGAACATGTAAATTGTACTATTTTAAAAGGAACAATGCCACTAAGTCGCTGAAAACGTATTTCTATGTTTAGACAACTACATGTGCCTTAAACTGTTTTTACCTCAAAAAAGATAACTACAAATAAAATTAAGAATACCTTTTTTTCGCTTCACAGCACCCAAGGTTCAGGATTCTCAGTTACATGGAGAGCAGTTGAGCTGACTGGCTGTCCGACACAGACGATAACATCAAAGGAAGGTGTCTTACGAAGTCCAAACTACCCTCACTTTCTGCTGCCCAACTTGGATTGCACCATCGACATTCTGGCACCTACTGGTAAGAACTTAAATTAATAAACATTGCGACTCTATTATGTTTCGTTTTTTCGAATTAGTTAGAATGAAATGCATATTTTTCGCACACATGACATTCGACATACGCATATGATGTACAAAGCAACGCTAACGCAGCGTCTACGAGATCTAAGGTATGAAATTCCTGAAAGAAATTTCAGGAATTTCATTCCTTAGATCACGTAGACGCTGCGTTAGCGTTACTTTTAAAGTGTCAATTTCTAAGTGAATCTGATTGAATAATTGTTAAGTAGCGTGTACTTATCCCGTCGCACGTATTGCACCGCTTCATCATCATCTGCCCAGTCTCTCTTTGCCAGTGCTCCAGTCTAACCGGATGCAGCTGAATAACCAGTATTTTACATAGAGCTACTATCCTAGGCTATCTGACCTCCACAACCCGTTAGTACGTGTGAGACATTCGGGCCACTGATAACTTGTATCGACTGTCAAAGATCTACAATTAACAGCCGGGACCAACGGCTAAACGTCCTTTTGGAGGTGCGGAGGAAACTCGGTGTGTAATGCGTGGTCACCCTTTCACGGGCTGACCTATCTCCTGCCTGTTTTTTGTACCTTATAATAGGTCTTTACCTATGAAATTGCCGTATTGCAGTACAGACTTTTTCAAACAAAAAAAAGTTTTGATTGGCTATGAGTTCTAAATTCAAATTAATTTTGTTTTAAAAATATGACATTCTATTTACAAAATCAGTCTTTTGTTTATTGATTAGCGTTGTATTTTCATAACATTTCAACATTTTTCCTCATAATGGATACTTTGAAATTTCGTGTAATTATGGAATATGAGTTCCGTCGTGGCACCAACGCGGCACAAACGACCCGTAACATCAACGACGTTTACGGAGAGAACTATACAAACGAACGCACAACCCGTTATTGGTTTGCTCGGTTCCGTTCTGGGAATTTTGACTTGAAAAATGAACCTCGTGGTCGTCCGGAAACTTTGGTCAACAATGATGAATTAAAGGTGATTGTTGAAGCTGATGAAACTCAATCTACAGCTGAGCTGGCAGCAGCTTTTGATGTTAGCATTAAAACAATATTGGTCCATTTGCGACAGATTGGCAAGATAAAAAAGCTTGATAGATGGGTGCCCCACGAACTTAACGATCGCCAGCGCAACGTACGCGTCGAGACTTGCCTTGCGCTGCTTAACAGGCACAGGAATGAAGGAATTTTGAACCGAATTGTTACGTGCGACGAAAAATGGATTCTTTTTGACAATCGAAAGCGCTCAGCAAGTTGGTTAGATCCTGGTTCGGTACCAAAGCAATGTGCAAAACGAAAAATGACCCCTAGAAAGGTCACAGTTTGGTGGTCTAGTGCTAGTGTGATTCATCATAGCTTTTTACAAAACGGCGAGAGCATTACTGCAGATGTGTACATTGAAGAACTGACCACAATGATGGCGAAACTCGCACGTCTGCAACCAGCTTTGGTCAATCGGTCGTCTCCACTGCTACTTCACGACAACGCGCGGCCCCATACTGCACAACAGACCGTCTCTAAGCTGCATGAGTTGGGTTTGGAAGCTCTCCCTCATCCGCCATACTCACCAGATCTTGCGCCTTCCGACTATTACTTTTTCCAAAATTTGGACAACTTTTTAGCGGGAAAAAAATTCAATTCCCGAGAGGCAGTACAAAACGCCTTTGAAGAGTTTGTTGTCTCCCGTCCAGCTGATTTTTTCAAGAAGGGCATCCATAAACTGCCACAGCGTTGGCAAAGATGCATTGATTGCAGGGGTGATTACTTTGAATAAAAGAAATAAATAAGTTCGAAAAAAAATATACTTTAACTTTTTTCAAACAAAACGGCAATTTCATAGGTAAAGACCTAATATTAGTATTTTGATTTCGACAATCGACATCAATTAAAAAATGGCGCACATAATTGGCTCAAACTCGATGGATACGAAGGCAAACTTATAATAGCGAAATCATACATCTTCAATAATCTCAATAACTTTTAAATTCCAGGCAAACGCGTATTCCTAAACATCAGCCACTTCGACTTCGGTTACGGAGTGTTCGCCAAAGGCGTCCCCATCAACGTGACCGACGCGATTCCTGAGGACTCCTACATTAACGTGCAGATAGACCTGCAAAGCCCACCCATCAGGCCATTCCTGAACCCAAACGTACTGACCAACGGCCTCTTTGTGTCACAATCTGAAATACTCCGGCTTAGGATCAAGACTGCCGAGAATGTTACCGGACAAGGGTTTCTGGCGTACTATAAAACTAGTGAGTATCGACCTATTTTTGTGCAATGTTTTTGTCACTTTTTTCAACGTGTGCGTGTTTCTCTATATATCAGTGATACTAATATCACCTATCTTATAGTTAAATAGGCGTTCTTGCATGTGTGTCCGTCCTTATTTATTTCTTTAGAGCACATATTCATCGTATCAAAAAGACGATGTGCAGAAACAGCGTATTTTAAATATCTTTGTGTTTTCAGTAAGCTACCTGAACGCTTCCCACGTGGTGGAAGTAGCATCAGGAGTGGGAGGTCGGCTCGCGGCTCCGAACTGGCCACAGTTGGCGCCGGCGCGTGCTGCCCTTCGCACGCGTCTCATCGCTCCGCACCAGCACACGCTGACGCTGGCCTTTACTGCTACCACGCTGGTCGCGTCTGGAGACGAACCCTGGCCTTGTGGAGTGGGCAGTGGGTGGATACAGGTCGGTTATAAGCATAATAACCAGTCTATCTTTTTCCCATTTCTAGGACGCTGAGAGGAATTGCGCCATAATTCACTTCACATACCAATCCACACGGGGCGTCCGTGTGGATTGGTATGTTTTGATCCGTACTTGATAGGTTAAAATTCTGAATTCTGTTTTTCTCCATACAGTGTATAATTTGTACGTCAATCCTTTTCTTTTTTGTGTCATTTAATTTAAAAAAACGCTTGAGAAGCAGCAGCTTGTTTTAAATCTGCACATCGAACCCAAAACACCTGATACTTCTAATGAAACATATTATATTCCATCTTGCATTTATCCAAAGGTAAAAGACAGCTACACAGACAACAACGGCACTGTATGGACTCTCTGCGAGGTAGACAGGAGCAAGAGGAAGTTGGAACCGCGCGCGCCTCTTGTCATCAACTCATACCTACACTCGCTGAGTGTGACGCAGCATGCGGGGGAGCGGGGGGTTAACATGGACGTCGCGCTTATGGTCAACAAAGGTGAGAGGAAATAGCAGCAAAAGGAAACAACCCCTAGAAATTGCCATTAGCATTATCAGGGTTACATTCCTTGCCGACGGCAAGATCGAATTCTCTGCTTCCTTAAGATTTTATAAAGTTTCTGATCAACAAAGATTTTGCACAGATGAGTTTACGCAAAATTCAGTCTTTTCAACAGTATAAAAAATATTGTATTACCTTATAATTTACCATTGGCAGGCATGAAAAAATAAATTACAATTGATTCATTTTGTATTATTAACACAAATATACACCAATTCCTTAACTAGTTATAAAAGAGCCTCGTCTCTATCTTTTTCAGATCCGGAGTACCACAGCAAGGTACTGCTAATATCTGAAGAGACCAGTCTAGAAGCCTGCTACCCTAACCCTTGTCTACACGATGGAAGATGTGCCACAGACGGCTCGAGAAGTTTCTGCCAATGCGCTGGATATTACGCTGGTAAGGAACTGATTATTGGAACTAAAGATCACACAAATGACTGAGTAAATAACAAGCTGATTAAAAACGGACAAACAGCCTTATACAAGGTGTTGTTTTGCATCCTCGTCAAATTCAAGGAGGTAACAATGCTAATGAGTCTCACCCGAATCAATAAAAAATGGGTAGGTATTTTTTTCTTTTTTGTTTATTTACCGAAATCGGTAAGTCTGAATCCGTGTTTTAAACGCGGCCTGTCTGAACCTCGCCCTATAACCACGCTTTCACACATACAAATAATCGCTAACGTTTTATTCGATAATTTCTTATACCCTTAACAACGTTAAGGGGGTGTTTCTGATATACGGACAAACTTAAACAACAAAAAAAACCGTTTCTAAAAAATTAAAAAGGTTAATTAAAAAGGTTTATTTTAAATTGATTATTTATGGATTTTGTGACAACTTCCTGAAATTTGTCGAAAATGCAAAACAACACCTTGTATAAATATCATAACAAAAACACATCACGTTAGAAAGAGTCAATAACACAAATATCAAAGTTAAAGAGAGATGTAACCTAAAGGACGCCTACATTTTGCCAGTTATGTGAAGGTCCCGTGTTAAAGGGGCGACCTTATTGCCAGTAACAAAATCCTGGCGGCAATACCCAGTAATACTTTGCCCGCTGCTGCTGGGCTGGGAATCGAACCTTGACCCTCATGCTCAGCAGGAGCGCGTGCGATCAAGGAGACAATTAACTCCGTTAGAATCTTATTCGGGTAAGTTCTTCTAGTTACGTAGGAAATGAACATAGCCTAATCTTTTCGACACTTTCCAGGACTCTTCTGTCTAGTGACAGCATGCGAGAAGACTCCCTGCATGTACGGGAACTGCTCCCTCGTTGTGGGCGGTGCTAATGAAGCGGGAGAAGCCTTCACATGCGCATGCGCACGCGGCTGGAAAGGACGGCGATGTGCCGAGCGCGTGAGGCCCTGCGCTTCTAAGCCGTGTAACAACCGGGGAGCTTGCACTGAGAGGGATGGAGGCTTTTTGTGCCAATGTAACCCCTCGTGGAAGGGGAAAAGGTATAGTATGAGAATTCGAAGTTCAACACTAAATGCCGAAGAAACAGTAGCTACTGGTGATGATAAACGCGTGAAAGACAACGATAAAAATGTACTCGTTTTTTCAGATGTGAAACCCCAAACCCGACCCCCAACATCATCAGTTTAGGTCAACGCATGCTCCAGGAGCCGTTCTGGCTCGGCCTGATCACCGTGTTCGTGGTACTCGGCATGATCGGCCTCATCTGGTGCGCCAAGAGGCACTTCCCCGAGAAGATCGAGAAACTCCTCGCCGAGGAAGCCGACAGATGCGCTAGACGTAAGTACCCCCCTCAATCATCTTGGAGGACAAATCTTTAGGCCCAATATTTGACCCAAAAATATAACCCCAAAAAGAACTTTTTCTCATAAGCACACTTTCAATATACGTTCAGTTCGGCTTGCCACTCTCACTTTAAATAATACACGGGAACCTAGTTTGACCGTCAAATGAGAGGTACCTATATTTGTGACTCACAGTACAATAATGCTTTGTTTCAACATTTTGTCAGATTGTTTCCGCCTTACTCATGTATTTTCTCAATAAACGCACTGTCTCTGGGATGGTAAGGACACGTTTTGCGTAATTTTTAATTTTCTTTCTTCTTTGACTTTCTTCTTTTCTATGTTTTACTGTTGCGGGTCCAGAAACTGAATGTGATATAGTTTGTACATATTGCTCCATTGATGCATGTATTGACTTAGATGACTGTCCATTCATAGATGCATTTCTCAGGTTTCTGGAGTCCGTTGAATCACGGTTCTTTTAACTTGATCCACGCACTGCAAACAGTAAGTAGCATCTGTCTGTTTAGTATTTTTATGTGTATTTGTCCTGGAAACGCCACACCTCGGATCGGCAAGTTAAAATAATCGTGCCAATAGTCATGTCGAAAAGGATTGCCAGAAATTATAATCTGAACGGAAATAATTGGCTTAACATCACCAGATAAAAAATCCCAGCGAGACAATGTGATTGTGAATGATCGTAATGACCATCAATTGTAACATAACGGACCGACAGGACCGACTAGGACTTGAACTTCCACGCTCATCAAAATTGAATGTTTATCCGTGTGTGCGTATCTGGCAATCCTGTGTGTGTGGGGCTAGCGCGGGCGTCCGCGAGCGGCGGGCGGGGGCGGCGCTACGCGGCCGTGCCCACGCAGGAGCCCTAGTGACGTCACGGCGCGGCCTGACGCGGAGCTTGTCCACAGCGGGCGTGCTGCTGGACGCGGCGCCGCACCGCACGCTGCTGACGCGGCTGGGTATCCGCAAGCCGTCGGTGTCGGGGCTCGCGCCTCACCCGCGAGCCGCGCGCACCTTTAGCTTGGACGATCTGTTAAAGCCGCCGCCCGGACGTAAGGACTGGAGCGATGTGTTCCTAGGATCCGCGACCCGCGCGCTCCGCACCACCGCGAATACATACGAGTACTCATAGATCATGTAGACTGCGACTGCATTTAAACTTTAACGTTTTATCATCTTTATGTTAGTCGAGAACTTCTTAGAGGTTATTTTTTGTCCTTGAAACTGTTCCGTCTGATACAAAAACTAGATGTTTTGTCTGGATAGAATGTAACCAACTAAAATGTCTGTTAGCTGTGATGTACTAGAAGTAGCGACCCAAATTGTATGTATTCCTATATCAATAGATCACAATTTCACAAAGAATCAAACGTTGATGCTTAAAGCCTTTTGTCTCAATCTGTGGCAGTTCGACTTGCTTGATCATACTTCATACTGCCTTTACTGAGAGTCGTAATTTGTTAAAGCTACAGGAAAACCGTTCAACTTCTTTGCTATCAGACACAGGGCTTTATAGGCACATTTTGTTTGAGTATCATTTGCAAATCACGTGTAATCGCAAACATTTTCAAACATTCGGCGGAGCGCGCGGCGGCCGGTACGGTTAGCACTGGATGTGTCCCTGCTGTGAATGAAATTTCTATGTGGAATGCAAAGACCAATGTAACATGGCCCGCTACCCTCGTACTTACTTCTTTCGATGTCGATGTGTGCACCCCTGACAGCACAAACACAGCATCTCTAATGTAGCCGCTCCTTCCTTCGTTGACACCTTTCTAGATCGTCCAACTAACTCGGCCTCTGTTTTGTCAATAGTATTGATAACGATTCCTATAATAATTTACTTCTCTGATTTCATACCTCCTTTTTCTTTAACACAAACAATATCAATATTATTGACAATTCAAAGACCTCTTTCTGTATGTGAATGTTGCTAGCATGCTCTTATACTCGGACACTGTTTTGACTCACTACAAATAACGAACTAAAATCTAACAGATTTCCACAGATAGTGAAATTGATTGCAAATACAAGGTGAACATCATAGATGATGTAAAAGCGAAACACTGTCTCAGTCGTATTGTATAGCTATTGAAACGAATGTTGTATTACTATTTCTGTCGTGGCTTTATATGTCGCTTGAAACGTTCCAATAACTATACAACATGACAGATCAACATCTCCATTACCCATTCTGATGTCATGAACACAACACACAACACTTCTGTTGAAAATACAATTGGCACTTCCTAAATTATTTTGATTATTGGCACCTACCCTAAAGAATTGGCTTCCTTAGTGTGCACAGAGATCGAAGGCATGATGATGATCTCTCAGACAATAACTGTTGTTGTTCAATCCCCTGTTTTAAATTTCTAAATATTGTGTTGCTTTTGTCATGAACATTCGATATTGTCGCTTTTCATGAAACTTTGTGAACTCAATAATTTAGTATATGTGAGTCTTTTGATACAGGAACACCATCACCGCGTAAAAAACGTAATAATTCCACTCCGACTAAGAAAAATGCTGCAGAGAAAAAGCAAATTTTGCAACAACTCATAAGTCCTGCGACAGCTAACGATCATTCGAAGAAGATAACAATGGGAGACTTGATACAGATGTCTGAGAAGCGAACGTTGAGCACAGTAGAGAGTGCGCCGGCGTTCATGGACTATGGGAATGAGAATAAGGAGACTTCGTTTGCAAGTGAAGCGTCTACGCCGTCGACATCGCCGTCCATGCGTCACATATCAGACCCTAAACTAGAAAAGAAAGTAACATTTGCGAGACTGCTGAACAAAGTGTCAGCTGAAATGAGTTCGAGTTCTGATGTGGATATGGTGAACACTATAACGATCCCTATGGCGGTCTTAACAGATAGGGGGCTGAGAGCAAAGGCGTCGAGCACCCCGCCCTCACCGGGGGTAGAAGTGAGGTCTCCTCACAGCACCTCTAGTAACCAAGGAAGTGATTCAATGTCGAGCCTCGACTTGACGTTGACACATGCTGCGTTAAAGAAATATTCCAGGTGGGAAACAATTTAAGAGATTTATTTAAAGAAATCATTTTTTTACTAACTCACCCATATTTTATCTTCAGACAACCGAAAATCTCAAGTGCCGATTCAATCCTCGCGATGTTTCGGAACTTCTCGTCGTCATCAGCAGCGATAGTATCCCGAGCATCATCGGGTGGAGTCTCCGTGTCCAGTACACCTTCAGCTTCATCACCACAAGACGATACGGTGGACGCTGATGACTTATCTATTGCTTCCTCTCACATACCCTCGTTGGCACCAGACTCGCCAGTTACTAGACCGCATAATACTATTGAGATTCAGGTAAATACGAAACAAAATTATTGAACCTGTTGAAACTAATGGGATATTGATGTTTGTCTAGTGATCATTATATTGTTATCCTTCAATGCCCACGTAAAGTGTAAAAAAACCCAAGCATGATGCACCTCTTCTTTACATTTTCAGGTCCTGGATCCTCTTAGCGCTCACAAATCTGCATCATCAGGTAGCAACCTCCTCCATCCACCGTCCATTCTTCTAGAAGTTCCAAGCGGGATCAACAAGTGCTTGTCCCCAATACGAGAGCTTCCTACACCGTTGCCTACACCCCTTCCTACGCCCTTACCCACTCCTCTACCATCCCCTAGGCTACCGAGAGCTAGTATGGAGATGGATGCTAAGAGCAAGTCCACAGCAACCGTCATATCACCCAGTGAAGATGAACTTGATGAAATTAAGTGTGAAACGAAGATGGAAAGACCTTCTGGTTTGCGGTTGATGGTACGTTCTATTTATTCATACCGCCACGATGTAGTACCTAGAGTTGGAAATATTGGTTAGTATCTGAGTATTGTGTAAATATTGACATTATTGACTTCCAGCTGCGCCAGCCCCTGCTGAGCACGGACACGGCGACGACGACTCCGACGGCGTCGACACACGTAACCTCGTCCCCCAGCCCCAGCCTGTCGCGCAGCCAGCCCCCCTCCCCGCCGTCCCCGCCCCCGCGCGTGCCCGCACTGCTGGTGCAGCGCGCGTCCCCCGGCTCCCCGCCGCCGCGCCGCACGCCGCCGCACCTAGAGTTCCAGCCACCCCCCCTCATCACCGTCACGTACAACGCTAGCGAAGAGTCTGACGAACCCATGTCCCCTAGACCGCCCCCGCCCTCCGGAAACATGTGCTACCTCAGCCCCTTCTCGATGTCCGCGCGGGGAGAGCGAGCGCCCTCAGAATCCAACCTATCCTCGTCAGGGTACAGCTCTATGGCGAGTCCTGGACCTTCGCGCTGCGGTTCGAGCAATCCTCTGTGCCCCTCGGAGATGGAGGATCCTGGCTCCGGCGGGGGACCGTCGTGCTTTCAGTCGCGGAGGCGGCCGCTCATGAAGACCAACTCAAGCCCGGCGGCCTCCAACGACGACAGTAAGGAACGTAGGCGAGGACGATCCGACTCCGAAACGCTCTCCGACGACCCCCTGTTAGAATCCAACGACGAAGGCATAGGGACAGACGAAAGAGTAGATGACGTTCCGACGAGCGCAAAAGAGATGGAGCTAGTCGCGTTGAAAGAAACTTTAGAAGTTCCGCAAGTGGCGATGTGCTCCCCTAGCGGAGTAACCAAGTGTTCTATAGTTAAGTGTGTTAGTGTCGAGAGAGGACTAGACGAGAAGGCTAGTTTAAGGCCGCCCACTTTGATAACAGAAGGTAGTAGACCTCTGAGCCCGGTCAGTTCGAGGAGCGAGAGTCCGTTAAGCGACAAGACTGGTTTGGGGAGATTTTCGCCGCAGTTTTACGGTAGACAGCTGCCGTTTACAGATTCTGACGGGTTGTACGACTTTCCGAGTTCGGAATGCGTGAAGGGTGCGAACAACAAGTTGGGCAGTAACTGTGCGAAGAAGAGCGGCAGGAAGCGCGACCGCCGGAACACGCGCACCAGCTCGCACGAGGTCACCGGGACCACCAATTCTACGCTCCCGCACATGCCGCATTCCATGCATAACTTGTTGGAGGTGAGACTAGTGATCCTTACTACTACGAGTAACTCTATGATTTGGTTTTGCGAAAAGTTTGTCTATCTTCTTCTTAGCGTGTCGATGGTAATCTAAATTGTGTCGGCCCAAAACAGAGCCACTAGTTTTCCTACACAATACGGTAAATAAAGAAAAAAGGGAAACAAGTATTTAGGGTGGCTGGTAGCAGCTGGATGACAGTTGCCGAGATTCGCGTTGAATGTAGCGCGATTTGAAAACCCTGTATTCATCAGTGGACTTCTGTATGATGATGTAGGCTGACGTTCATCGACAGCCTACATCATGCCATGATGCCATGCCATGATGTCATGATGATAAATAAAATGTGCAGTTCAATTTCCTACAGGTTCCCGGCTGTCGGGGTGACGGCGGAACGCGTGGTGGTCGTAAGGGCGGACGGCGCCGATCTCGATCTCAAGCGCCGGCCCCAGCATCATCATCTTCATCAGAAGACTCAGTATCTAACGCCAGTGTTGCATCCGTCGCCTCAGCCAGGGAACTGAGACTGCCAGATATAGAAATGCAGGTATGATAAACTTTTTGCAATTTTCTCATCATTTTTCTTGCCAATCTGTGTTTTGCTTCGATGTCCACTGTAGTCGTTTCTGTATATAAAATCTACTTTGTTTGAATTATTAATAAAAATACTGTAAATAATAAAAGCTCAAAAAGTTATGTCGCAGTCACTTTGCGAAATCAGGAATTTTTGAAATGTCTAGTTGTCGAGATTTTTTGAATGTGTAAATTATTATTCATATTTTTTTCTCATTTGTTAATAAACCATATTTATTTTCATTCAGCTGAAAGTTCAGTTGGAAGGTGAAACAATAAAATTATACATAGTTTAAAAAAGCACACCAAAAGCGGTGCATAACTAAATATAATCTGTAGATTTGTTTGTTTGCGTATATCTCTACTTCTTTCCTCAATACCGCACTAAAAACCAAATAAAGCACTAAATCCAATAACTAATTTAATTGTTTAGTATATATTTGTATATTTATATGTTTATATATATATTTTTACAAATCGTTTCTACTGTGCACTTCTTTATCTAAATCACGCTGTTATTTTCAACAAGATATAATTTTCAATGATTTGATAATTTTAGCTTTTTATGATTATTTGACGGTAGGTTGTAGCTGTGTGTTGGATTATTTTCAGCCTTGTGAGCCGATGCGCTTGAGGAAACCGCTCAGGAGACAAAAGTGCCGTAGTTCTGAGGTGATTGTATGATGGCAGCAATGAGCTTACTCCTTTAATTTTGTAGTACAGGGCTGCAGTCGCCAAATATATATATTTTCATTAATTTTTACGATATCATACTGTTTGAAATGTTACTTGCAGATCTTCTTCGAGTTATGATTTTTGTCAGTTTTCTGTGTGTGTTTATTTTATTTGTCAATTTTATCTGTTTGGTTGTACGTTCATGGTATAATCCAGTACAAATATCTACTTAAATAAGATAGTTATTGTTATATTGAATGTTTTTATTTTCAAATGTATCGAGTAGACTAGTTTGATCATTTCAGAATGTGTAGAGAAACTCATGCAACCTCTTCACTGTTACAAAATGACATAGAGGCATGGTATTAAAAATAGGAAGTTTCGAGTGTAGTGCATTTAGTGCATGTGCATCTTTTTTACATTATTTTAAACTTACAGGACACGTCGTCTAAAATATCCTCGAGTTTGGATCTAACGGAGGACTCCAGAAAACCGCCGAAAGTCAACAAGTTGCGAACAATAAGCAATCAGATAAGGTATGTATCAATACCGGTCAACGAAGAAAGACCTTTCTTCTTCTTCATTGCCCATTTTATTTGTAATATAAATCCTTTGCAATCTCTTAAGTACGCCGAGTACTATAATGCCAGTATAAGATATGTTTCTGTTTTTGTTAATCAAATAGGTCATTCCAGATTTCTCCGACGGCTAGAGCGCAGCTTGAAAATGAAAGAAAGTTACCCAGCTCTTTCCGACGACGAAGGAGACGAGTCCTCGAGCGTCACTTCACCTCTACTCCAAGGACGGAAGGACCTAAGCCGACTTCCCAGTCACGCGATATCAGCTCCTCTTCTTAGTGCTGTTAGGCCAAAAATTACTAGACAAAGACGTTATGATAGATCGTTAATAAGTGAAGACACAAGGACTTTAAACAACGCCGCGGGACAAGACAATTCTGACTGAAATCAAATCATTTGCGTAGAAAAGTACAGAGCAATTCCATTTAACACGCAGTAAAACTAAATTAGTTTTTCTGAAAAACCATTAGTCGCTGAGTAAACTATTATAGTAAAAGATGAAGAGAATGAAACATTAACTTACAAATGATCTCCATGTTCACAACTATGAAATCGACATGAGTATACAAGATTCTAATCTAATGTGATATATTAAACTAAGCGACACGAATACTAGGAATGTTTTTGATTTTGAATTAGGAATAATGTTTAAGGAATCGAACGTTTTATTTTCCTTCTGTTCACTTTTGATGTCTCAAACTACTCGTAACTTAGCTTCATGTTGTACATAATTTCTATAGCAATAACTTATTTCTAGAAGATTTTGTAGGAAGAAATATTTTACTGTAAGTAATCGTAGTGATGTACTGTAACGTATGACACAGCAAGTCATCGCTATCATTTTTACTACCTTAAACTAAATAGGATTTCCTTTTAATATCCAGTACGTTTCGTAAATTCTTAATTTCGCTTTATTTGTAGTTTTTGTTAAATATACTATGTATCTAATGCTTTTTGTAAATATATTAAACGTATTGCTCAAATGCATATTTTGTGAAATCGTTTTTTGCGCACTTTTTGCTGTTTTGTAAATATAATATGTAACTTATTTATTATTGTAAATATCGGATTCGAGAGAAATCTTTTCATTTTTCTTGACAAAAAACTACATGTAAAATGTTCTAGATTGTAAGAATAAAACAAAATGAAAGGCCCAAAAAAATCTGTATACCAATTGCACAATTACTACTTATATACAACTATATATATGAATATAAGCACTCATAATATGTTAAGATATATATTGATATCTTGAAGTAAGTATGTACGCACCAATAGAATAGTTCACTGCCTCGTTGTCTAAATAAACCAACACGAATAGGGGTTGGTAGAGACTCCCTTCATAGATACCCTATTGAATAGCTCCCTATTATGTTGTTACTTCTTAATGCATATTTATTTAAAGCCAGAATAGAGAATTTAAATGTAATCAATAGATACCTAGTTTAGTTAGCCTAAACATAATGTAAATCTTTAAAACACGTTCCATATAAGATAGATCTCTAGTTACTCTTTTGTTTTTCCTAGTGTTAATCCAAGTATTCGCCCTCACTCCCTTAACCGTTACATACATTCTACGTTTCTTTTTAAGTCCTTTTAATTTAACTCTAGATTAGTACGAACCAACTTTAGATGCCTAGATACCTACAGTTTCAGCAATAATTTTATGTGATTCGACTGTACAAAGACTGACATTGTTTGTGCACTAACAAAACTTAGACATCTGTGTTATTTTTCAATGTGTATCGTAATAAACGCGTATTTAATGTATACAGTTATATTTTATACCTAAGTAAGTCACTGTCTATGTGTTCGATGTTTATAATTTTTATTTAAATGTTATTTCGTAAGAAAAACTAGAAGCTAGACATTTTTCAAAATGTCTGATCTGGTATAATTAACTGCAACATCAGTTTCATAAATTAAGTGGCCATGGATAGAAACTAATATGAACACTTTCATTCAATCAATAGTTAACTAGTAAAGCATTTATGCGTCCTTCTTTCTACAACATTTCTAATGTAAACCTTTTGAACGAAAACCATGACTAAATAATTATGTAATAAACATTTGATTGATTTTGAGTCATATGTTTTATAACCAACGCCACAATGGACTTTCTTGAAAACTCAGTAGGTATGAAAACTTAGACATGTTCAAAAGGTTTAGGTAAATTACAGTAGATCATGTTCCTACCCAAGTTTAACTAATATCTATTCATGCCTAGAACGCGTAATGTAAAATAGTATAACTAAAAATTATGAAAAATAATGGCCTGTTCATTGAGACTGATTTTCTAAAACTTAACTCTTAAAATGTCGCTTATTCGTTTTTCGCTCGATCGATGTGTGGATGTGTTTCAATTACTCTGTCTATAGTTTACTTGAGATCCTGAGATCTTTATGAGATCTACGTTTCCGTGCCTTCGAATCTGTGGAAATTATGTAGATATGAACATTTGGCCGTATTAATTAGTACTTGTTAGTCTATACGTTCACAGATCATCTATTTGTTAAGAAAAAGCATTGCGACCACTCGGTCTTAAAGTGATTTTGACTAACAATCAAACATAAAAAAATATTTGGCATAATTAATTCAACGCCTTTTATCAAAAAAAAAAACTTTCTAATTTTCAACAGAATTTCATTACTTTGACATAAAATAAGTATTTCACAGCAAATGATCAACAGGCAAAAGCGTTTAATTGAATTATTAAAGTATTAAAAGAAATTGTCCAAATATTATAAATTACTAACATTATGAAGATTGGTTATTTGCCTGTTGTTTATTTGAGCTACATAATAGTGAATATTATTAATATTTAATAAACATAGAAATGTCAAAATTAGTATCATCGTGAGAGCACCCAATTATTGTAAGCAATACGTTATTATAAAATAGTAAATAAAATTACTGTATGATAAAATACATTCTGTGATTGAAAGCGTGAAGCTCAAGTGCGGTTTAGGTGTCGTCTTAAACTTGTTTCAAATATTTATTATAATTTGAATCGTAAAATAAGTTGTTTAAAAAATAACTGTATGGTAAAACTACATTCCAACTAGCGAACCGCCTCTGCTTCGTAAAGCGCCACCTATCGGGTCCAAAACTAGTTTTTTCAAGCTGGAACCAACCAAACACATTCACAAAAATTCCATGAAACTGGTTGGGTTTGGAAATTAGAGTGTACATTGTGACACGTGATTAATAGTTGCAAAAAATATTATTTTTCAAATATCTCTTCAGACACCAGATCAATTGCTATAAATGAAAACGAAACTTCATTAACTCAGACTTGACCCAGTTCTGACACATTTTGCAATTAATTTTCAAAGCATATTTGCAACAATCCCAGACATTATCAATTCTGACAGTTTTCCCAACTTGACTGCAACATACTTTCAGAATGAGGTAGGCATCCAATATTCCGAAATAAGGTGTTAATTTTGGTTGTGTTGGTTTCAAAATGATAAACTGGATGAACAAGGTATATGTTTAGCGCAATCAAATGTTATTTTTCCTTATGAATTTCACAAAAAAAAGGCGACAACCGCTAGATTTACCTAAACCAAGTGTTTTGATGTGTCTTGTTTATAAAATTAAATTCTTTCACGTTATATTAATATATCGTTCATGTTGATTGGAGGTGTTTAGCACTAAGCGAGTACTTAATGTAAATATGTTTTACACCATACGCATAATAATTTAAGGTGTATATTCAATATATTAACGTCTTATTCACAATGTAAAATATAAAGGTAAATAAAATTTTGCTTGTTAAATGTTGGTGTTTTTATTTTTTTCCTTTCCAAGTGTTTTAACTGGCATAATAAATAAAAGGAGTGACCACACATCAATGCGAATCGGCTTGAGCAGGGCAGAAAGAGCTTTCTGTTCATACAAGCGATAAAAGACGTCATTCGCCCTGTAAGTTTCTAAAGACTTGACTCAATGCCGCATCGATTAACTAAATGCTACAAATGTGGTGATCGTTCCGGCTCAAGCCGATTCGCGTATGGTCACTCTCTAATATTTACGCCAGTTACGAAGGTTTAGATCAAGAATGACATAGGTTCTTAGAAATGAAAGCAGGTATTAGCAATCATAATAATTTATTTATCATACAGATATATACACATTGTACAGTACTAAGACACACGATAGACAACAGGACTAAGAGTTTGAGTGACACACTCAAACTCTTAGTCCTGTTCACTACCTCCGGAAGTTCTATTTAACTTAACTGATGAATACCTACTATTGCATAAATTATTTTGATAGAAAGTGCTTATCCGGACATTGCGAAACAGGCTCAAGCCCTTTGTTATTCATAACACAATACAATAAAATTTTTAAAAATTATCACACGAGTGTTCAAAAGAAATAGTAGGTCTACTACCTTAACACGAAACCCGTAGTTTCGGCGAAATTACGGACGTTTCCTACTCCGTAGCACCTACAGACATAAGATTTTTTACGGTCCAAACTAAAAATGGATGACAACACCATTAGACATTTGTCCCTGTGTTTTCAAAACTCAAGAATCCGAAATGTGACGGATGAGATTTCAGTTTGAAGTTTCTAGCTACTTTCGGACGAGCCCGTATCTTCGTTAAAGGGCTTAGAGTACTGTAGACCCCAGATATGAGTGCAAGAGGCTGTGCTCTACACAGCCAGACTTTTTCTCATCCTCGATGTGTATTATTGAAAGCAATACAGGTTGGGAAGGACAACGGAGCACAAATTAATACCACGTATGCTGCACATCAATCCGAACCATCAATTATCTGCTGTTCAGTCCGAAAATAAATCTGCTGTGTGTACTTTTGTAGGAAAAGTACACACAGCAGATTTACCTACACTGTCAAAATGTTTAGTACAGCAGATTTCTTTTTAAATTGCTGATGTGTAATTTCTATGTGGGGGGTTCGTATTCAGTGGGGGGGGGGTATTCGTTTGTGCATCAATGTATTCCACCCTATATACTAGGACAATGTTCCATTCTTTATCTATTTAAAATCTACATTCGTCGATACTGGTTTTTTATAAAGCTTTTAAATAAATAATATTTACATTTTGATGTAAACTCTTTGCTAAGCAAGATTTTAGTTCTACATGCACAGGTTTACCATAAATATTCAAGGACTTGCATTGCTAAACCATTCCGGGATATGTAACCCATACGTACCGACATCTCAATTCCCCAGGGATCTTATACAAACATCCCAATAACCATGCTGTCAGTATGCTGTGAATCATCATCTGCCTAGCCTTTTCCCAAATATTTTGTGGTCGGCTTTCAGTCTAACCGGATGCAACCGAATACCAGTATTTTACAAGGATCGACTGCCTATTTGACCTCCATAACCCAGTTGGGTAACACAATACCCCTTAGACGTTTACTCTGAATAAATAATTTGATCTACTTTTTCACCGACTTAATGATACTGCAGTAAAATGAACTTTGGAACTAACGTTTTCTATAGAGAAAGAAAGGTCATACAAGTTGATAGTACGTAGATAAGATTGACTGGATGCTTGTTTTGTGCAACCTACCATGTTGCCGTGCCCTAACCGGGTTACATATTGGAACTTACTTATATATATATGTGTAACAAAAAATGTGCACATAAATGCAATAAAGAGTTTGAGTTAGATAAATTGTATGTCGATCAACATAAATCACATATTCAGGGATATCTCCCGAAAAGCTGAATCGCTTAAACATCGTAAATTCAAACAAAAAGGGTGAGGTTAATGCCTTAACAACTAACAAACAAATCTGACTTCCATAAATTACTTTATCACCATTAAATGTACTTTTAATAAACAATCTATTTACCACACTCATCAAAAAGCTTTGCACCATTTAAAAACACTAAACAACACTTTTAAAATCACTAGTAATAAATTAAAAGTAGACCAATCACGCTTCGTGAATATTCAGCGGAAATTGACTTAATTAACATATTTCTATATCTCCATGTAAAAATGGTGCAAAGATGTTTGATGAATGCTTTTGCCATTTAAGTCGCAAATACACATGGCTATAACTTTCACAATAGTATTCAAGTAGCTTGAAATCCATCCATACATTTTTTAAATGCGATAGTAACACCTTTCATGCCTTAACAGCTAAACGGATTTCGAAAAACTTTGGCACACAGGTAGCTCATGTGAGGCGGTAGATCGGACATCAATAGGAAGGAGAAGGCGAATCCAAGCGTAATCGCAAAACTACTTGCTTGCTTTTGTGCAAGTTACTGGCTTTGAGTATTTACAGCTTTAATTGCAACTAGCATTCTGACAGTCTCATCGCATATAAGCCATCCCTTATTTTACATTTATATGATCTTATTATGTGTACAGACTAGAGTTTAAAACATATTAAACTTTATATATACATATATTTATAACTTACATTTAAATTGTACAAAATCTTTCTAAAGATGCTTGATCTATTTTTGTGAGAAACTCGATCATTTAAGCAGTTAGTTCGTATTAATGGATAATAATGGACAAAAATGGATCAATTCTGTAGAATCTACTTAAATAAACGTATTCATGATTTGCGTTAATTATAATTATTACGTGCAAGTGCGAGGATTTAAATAATTTAGGTCGGATTTCACTATCGAGACGTCGTCAAAGAGCTGACTGTGTTCATATTCCATTGCAATTATGTCACGGACAGCTGTTGATCGCATTCAGTTTATCTGGTGAAATTCGCTGTTACGATGATAAAATACAAAAAAGTCGTGTCCCTTCAGTGTTTCAAAACACTGAAGCTCACTTTATAAGCACTTATTGATAATCACAATTAAAAAAAAACACTTCTTACTCTTAAAAAACACAGCCAAAATCAGTCCTTAAACTACCATTAAAACATCCCATCATGTATACCAATCGGTACCAAAATAGCTAGAAAAATACCAAAATTCCTGAGAACGAGCTTCCAATCATCGGGTACCGCATACGGCAGAATAATTCCCGTCAACTTATGTATCTCGTGGGTTGTACATACAAAAATATACGATGTTAGGATAAGATTCAGTATCGGCGCACTTGGTATGAGTACCAGGACACCATGAGTATCAGCGGCTAACCAGATATGGGACTGCGACGCGAATAACTCTAGGGTAATCGTTCCGAACCAGGCGAACATGGAACTATGTCGCATTCTTAAAGCCCCTGAGACATTTCTTAGTATAATGTAGCTTACTATAGGCAGAAATGCGACGTAAGAATGTATTTCGTTGCAGTCAAAGGTGTTGGTACAGAAGAACGTGAAGGTGACGTAGCTGCCGAGGCCTATGAAGGCGAGGAGGGTGGCGCTTAAAGAGATTCCTGGAGTAAAGAGGTTGCTGTAGTTGTTGTCGTCTAGTAGGTTGTAGCGCTGTGCTAGCAGGTAGGCCAGCGCGAATATTATGCCGTACGCCATCGAGTAGCTGCGGGGATAAAATATCGATCTTCAGTTCGGGCTTTTAAGTTTTTGCTATGATGTGATGGGATTTTGACGTAATAACAGTTAAAGTTCTGTGGTAATCGGTTGTCGTGGTATGGGCATGTGATGCTGAGAAATGAGGAAATGTCGTGAGGAAAGTTTTATGAATGGGTTTAAGAGTAGAGGAAGACTAAAGAAACGATGGATGGACTGTGTGAAGGATATTGCAAGAAAGGAGGTCTCTGATGAGATGACAAGTAATAGAGAAGTATGGAAGAAGAAGATATGCTGCGTCGACCTCAAATGAATTGGGATAAGGGCAAGAGAATGATGATGAAGCAGTTAAAATTTGTTTTAGTCAAACTTAACTTTGATCAGGTAATTTAAATCCACTTTTGAATGTCAAACTAAACACATACAAAAGGATAGACCTTTTTATCTTGCTAATGCGTATTAAGTTTCATTAAAATAGGTTCAGTCATTACGGAAAATAAGGACTTGAAAGGTTGTATGAAATGCCGTAAGGTGTAAACGCTCTTAAATTCTCTAATCACTTACCGATCCTGTTTCCACTGCAGCCACCACTGGTGGATATCATCATCGGAGTTCACAAATAGCGCCTTCCATGGTCTTGTCACGAAGATCTTTTGGAAGAACACCTCACTCATGTATAGAACTGTCACAATTACCAGTAGACCGATCACCTAGAAAGAAAGAAAACATATTTATTTATGTCTACAAGTAACACATAAATCAGCAATAATAATATTTAATATATAAAATTCTCGTGTCGCGGTGTTTGTTACCAAAATCTTAAAACGGCTGAACCGATTTGTATGAAATTTTGTGTGCATATCGGGTAGGTCTGAGAATCGGCCAACATCTATTTTTCATACCCCTAAAACCCATCAAAATATGCAAGCGAACGAAGTCACGGACAGCAGCTAGTATATTATATAATCTAAACTAATATTATAAACAGGAAAGATTTGATTGTTTGATACGATTTAAATTAAAAACTACTCGACCGATTTTAAAAATTCTTTCTCCTTTAGAAAGCTACATCTTCACCGAGTAACATGGGCTATATTAAATCACAATTTTCGCGCACGAAGTCGCGGGCCAAGTGCTAGTCAGCAATAAAATAAAAGTAATATAAAGCACTAGTCTGTCTTGTGTGTTTGGTCGAGTGGTCGCAAGCGCGACTACTGAGCAAAAGGTCCTAGGTTCGGTTCCTTGGTCGAGTAAAGTGGTAATGGGCTTTTCCATCTGTCTGGATTTGTGCCCGGTTGATGGCACTAGGTTCGCTCCCACTTACATGGGATTTAAAACAAAACTTGCGAAATATGGGTGTACTATTACTGGTAACCCTTCGGAGATTACAAGCGTGAAGTTATTTCATTTATGTAGGGTGACTGGTAATTAGTGAGCGATACTTAAACACGTGATTATAATAATGATAACAAACATCTTTCCCAAAGAAATATTTTTTTTTACTCATTTACTTTCATCGCAATAATACAACAGCCGTATGAAATTCGCGCGCGCGCGCCTTTGGCTTATCAGCTTGTGATAAAAGTGGATGAGTATAAAAAAAATCCTTTGGGAAAAATGTTTGTTACGGTGAGTATAATCACGTGTTTATGTATCAGTCATTAATTACCAGTCACCCTATATGTTACATCATATTTAGGAACAAATCGTTTGGCACATTTATGCGTGCAAATTTGTCATTGAACAGATTTCCGGCTTTCTGTAAGCCTGCAACATCTCTCTGCTGGGCAAATGCCTTTCCGCATGTCTCTCAGTTCTTACGAACGCGGCCTAGTGTGGTCGCTGGTTTAGTCCAGTTCGTCCCGCCATCTTTTACGAGGAGGACTGAACGCAAACGCCTTTATTGTCTACTTGCTGTCCCGCCCAACTTCTGTCTGCGTCACATTTTCCCCGTTGTCGCAACATTTTTTATTTCTGCTCCGCTCCTATTGGTCGTAGCGTAATGATATATAGCCTATAGCCTTCCTCGTTAAATGGGCTATATAACACTGAAAGAATTTGTCAAATCGGACCAGTAGTTTCGGAGCCTATTCAATGCAAACAAACATTTAAATCTTTCCTCTATACAATATTAGTTTAGATTAAAAATTGAAATCGCAAAAAACCAGGCTATTATGATATGGTTAAATTAGGGCATGCCCCCGTTCTACAAAATACCAAGTAAGAACCCGGTACCCGGTTACTAATACAGTGGATGTACAGTCGAATATCCGCAAAGCATAGAAGCACGAGATTCGTGAAATGCACGACATGAGATGCTGGTCATCGACAAGTTCCCAAGCCCGGTGGTCTGGTGCCACTTACCTTGAGAGCTATGTAGAGGTACTGGTACGGTTTGGACTCCACGGTGTGGCTCGAAGACGGCGCTATATGCGGCGGGAGAGCGAAGATTGCGAACATCTGGAGCAAGGAACATGTAAGTTATAAAAGATTTCGTCTCATTCTTGTCGTGGCAGTTGAGTATCCATAACGTGTTGTTATGTTAGGTTAGAGGGCAAATTATAATATTTAATCAATGAGTATGAATAAACAAATTTACTCCTCCTTGTTTCAACTTAACTAATTTATGAGCGTTGAACCCCTTGGGTATCTTGATAGGTCAAAATTATCATCTGCCTTTTTCTCAAATTATCTTGAGGTCGGCTTCCAGTCTAAGCGGATGCAGCTGAGTACCAGTATTTTACATGAAGCGACTGTCTACCTGACCTCCACAACCCAGTAACTGGGTAATACAATACCCCTTAGTAAAACTGGATGTCAGACTTTTGGCTTCTGACTACTCGTAACGACGGTCAAAGATCTACATCATGACCAATGACAGCCGGGACCAACGGCTTAACGTGCTTTCCGAGGCACGGAGGAAACTCGGTATGTAATTATGGTCACCCATCCACGGGCCAACCTCGACAAGCTTAACCTTAAATATCGACCCGGGCGGCTGTTATTATTAATTAGCCACGAGTAGTGATGGTAAATTCCCGAGAATATTCTCCTTGCGAGAACTTTGCTGTTAAGTTCTCGAGAATATTCTTTTGGCAGGGAATTTACGAGAATTTAAAAATTGAATGACTCAATTGTGTCGATCTATTTTAATAGTAATAGTTTTTAGTGCATTTTAAACTTTTACGAAGTTTACGTTAACATAATCTACTCCACAACTTAAATTCTCAGTAAATTCTCTTGACCAAGAACATTCCCGAGAATATTTCCAAGAACATTTTCATTAATTCTCTTAAAGTTCCTAAGGTATTAATGTTAAATTAGGATTTCTGTATTAGAACAAACTTTATCAGTTATGCAAATAATCAGCTTTAGTAAAATTTTAAAAAATAACATTAGTAGAACGGTGTACGGTGTACCTTAATAATTTAAAACAAAGTAACAACCACAATCTTAACATTTCTTGAAATCAAATCAAATTGCTAATGCAGTAATGCTATTCGTCTACTGAAAACGATTGATCCATGCCATCTAAGTTGTAAGTTAATAAAGTGTAAATAAGTTGATGTGGTTAAGTTGATGTGGTCTGTTTCCGCCAAGATTACTGGCTAATCCTCTGCCTCTTCTTTTGATGAGCTCTCTTCAGATTCGTTGTCTAAATTGATTGTACTTTGTAGGCTCATCTCTTTCGCTTGTGGTAGAGGTAGTTGGATTTGGTTCTTCAGACTCTTTGTTTAAACGTTGTGGTTTGGTCATAATTTTCTGATTGTGAGCAGTCCGACAAATTTTGCATAAAATTTGGATTTCAGCCGAACGTCAGGTAGAGCAGTCAGGCAATCTTATTGTGACGGAGGGAGCGACTGTCGTTACCCCGCGCAGGGCACCCCTCTTTGAGGAGTGACTGGAGAGGCGCCACGGCGCCCTCACCTTCCGCCTGACGCAGGTCCTCACCGGACACGGTTGTTTCGGGAGGTTCCTGCACCGAATCGGGCGGGAGGAAACGCCCGGGTCTTACCACTGCGAGGATCGGCCGGAAGACACGGTGGAGCACACTGTGGAGCTGAGGGGTTATTTGATGATTCCCAAACCGAAAAAAAAAAGTTGAGCAACCTACTAGCTAGCTAGAAAACCTGCTCTTCAAAAAAACAATAAACACTGTCAAATATGTATGAAAAAACTTGAGTTATCTATGTAACAAAAAAAAGTTAGAGCACTCAGTTAATCCAATTTTAAATTCTCGTAAATTCTCCGTCGAAAAGAATATTGCAGAATATTCTCGATCCGAGAACATTCTCCGTGAGAGAATATTCTCCCGGCCCATCACTAGCCACGAGCTCAAAATATGGTAAGTCAAAATATGGGACCAAATATGAAAAAACACCTTCAAATATACTCACCAAAGTATACCAAAAGGAGACCAACGGAATAAAACTATAGAATTGATACGGCCTATTCATGGTCAGACACAACACCACCGTCAGAAAATTTAGCCTGAATATCACCCTGAAGTATCTGACCAGGCCTGTGTCTCCAGTCTTCCAGGTGTAGTAGAAGTGGCCGTATCCTGTGAGGAACAGGTATGCGGAGACCAGGGCCCGGACCAGCATGTAGATGGGCAGAATCTTGCTGGCACCGGTGACCTGGTAGACTAGGATCACCAGCTGCATCCAGCCTTTCCATTCGTCTGTCTGTTCGCGGTGGAGGACTCTGGAAAAGGGATAAGGTTATTTCACGGAGGTGTGCATTGGTTTAGCATTATTTTACTAGAGGTCTACAGAAGGAAGGTAATGTTTTTATTTAAGTACTAGAAACATCGGTAAATAGTGAGTGTCATATTAAGTGATTAAGTCATTATTATTATTATAGCTAGCCTGTATTGTCCCACTGCTGGGCAAAGGCCTCCCTTCATTCTTTCCAACGGTCACGATTCTGTGCTGCTTCTTTCCAGTTATCAAGGAAGACATCCAGTTCGTCCCGCCATCTCCTTCGTGGTCATTATATTTGTTAAAATCAAATAGATTAACCATGAAGTTTCTTGCCGGTTATTCTCCATAGGAAACAACTAACCCGAACCGAGCACCTTTTTGTCGACGTTTTATAAGTGCCCATGTAGGCCTATATGTTTTTTATTGACGTTTTTTGACTGATATGGTCACTAACATTAACATTAGAAATGGATACTTTATCTGTGATCATAGCGCTTGCAACACCGTCGAAATATCGGGAACTCAAAACATGGTAAATATATTTGCTTCCAGTGCTATTGATACAATAAGATCAACTTTAAAAACACGAGGAAATAAATCTTGCGCAATGGTATTAAGATTTACTATATTATTTAGTTAAAGTAAGAAAGAAGGTTGTTTCTTTCTTACATATCAGAAGCAAAAGCTTAATATTCAAATCAAACTTAATACATCAATAAGTTGAGCTAGATCTTCTTATCAAGATTCGGCTATTTGGGACATTAACAAGGGACTAATAGGGTATAATACTGGGTAAAGAAAACGAAATTCTATTTTTTCTGTCAGACAGGTAATACAAAAATATTAGACAGGTATTTTTTTGTTTTATCAAAAAATTACTTAGTTAAAGCTCATTAAAGTTGGAGAGTGGGGGCTCACTACGTCACAAGTAGGTATAAAAATGACCTACAAGTGACGTCATGCGCCATTTATCTCCGTAATTTTATGACCACGTGAAAAAAGAAAAAATACGTGTCCAATACTTTTCAATAATCTATCCGACAGACAAAGAAAAAAAATAGTGATCATCCCCTATTGCAAGATATTAACTAAAAAGAAGCCACTCACGTATTAGACCTCGACTCGTCCGTGAAGAACAATCCGAGCGCGAACACATATCCGACCGGCAACCAGAAGCTCCACTCCGAATAGTACTTATTCTCCTTCATGAAGAAGTTAGTCCTGTCGCACAGGTAGAAGTACGCCATGATGAGGCCCAGCCGCGCCAGCGCCGCGAGGGCGGAGGCCGGCGGCGGCGGCGCGGGGCGCGCGCGCACGGCCGTGTACCCCTGCAGCTGTGTGCGCGCCACTGAGTAGCACGCCCACAGCCCGCGGACAAACCACACCACTGCGCTACAGGGAATAGAAAAGGGCTTATAGCTGCAGCTGCTGAACATTTTACATAACATCTCCCCTGTTATCCTCGAAAGGTTTTGCAGAGGTGTTACTAGTTTGTGACCTCGAGCGCCGAACGCAACTTTGTCAAAAATCGTCGATATCGAATATTTCGTTATTTTTAGGGTGCCGTACCTCGAAAGGAAAAAACGGAACCCTTATGGGATCACTTTGTTGTCCGTCCGTCCGTCTGTCTGTCTGTCTGTCAAGATCCTTTTTCTTAGGAACGCGTGTAGGTATCAAGCTGGAATTTATATCAAATACGCAGGTCAAGGTGAAAAAATCAAACTTCTAAGCCAACTTAATCAAAAGATACAGCCGTTTATGCCGCAAATTTTCGACACTCGCAAGGGAATCAAAACCTACAGGGTACTTCCCGTGAACTCAGAATCATGAAATTTGGTAGGAAGCAACATCTAATAGACAGACATACAGATAAAGGAAACATTGCGAAAACCGTACATTTTTAGTTACATCATGTAATAAAAATATTTTTAATAATTTTTGTACGGAACCCTGGGTGCGCGAGTCCGACTCGCACTTGGCCGGTTTTTCAGATTTTGCCGATTATAACCCGAGGACTAGTTCTTGATAGAACATTCTTAGGACGTTTTTAAAGTAGACTAAATTTTCTACAATATGAGACTAGAATTGTCTCTGTACACCCAATAGCTTCCGAGATAAAGCCTTTCAAAGTTTATCATTAATAGATTTATTAGTGAGTAAATTGATTTATTCAAAATCAATAAATTAAGTAAATTTAGCCCTCTTGGAAGGTCCCGGTTGACGTTCGTCCGTATCGGGATGGCATATCCCCATCAGAGAATGGTGCTGTAACGTCGATGTCTTCTGCCCACAAGACATTGTCCTTGTCAACAACGGACAGATCGTCGCCTTCTGAGATATTTCTGAGACCGAATTTTTTTTTTGACAAAGTTGCGTTCTGCGTTCGATGTCACAAACTTGGATTATTCATTGGCCCAACATCATAAACAAGTCTGCAAAAAAGCAGAACTATCGGATTTGACGCAAGCTCTGCTGTATGAAGTTACTGGCTAAACTTTTTTAACATATACATAACTTACGACTTTTAACTAACTACTACATTTACTACTACTCCTACTTTTCTAACTTTAGAACGGCACTTACTACGATCCTTACATACTCCAGTCATCCGTCCTCCTTATTCTATATTTTTGGAATAAAGAATGAATTAAAACGTAGACAGTTGAACCAACCCAGTTTTGTTCAATGTCCCTTTGACAACTAGAGATACTAGTTCAATGATCTATAAAAATAAATAAAATTGAAGTGTCTGTTTGTGATATTAAAATAACCGCTTTTTACTACAGCCATAGGAATGTATATACGGTACATATGCCAAAATATTTTTTTTTACCATTTTTGTCTGTCTGTCTGTTTGTTCCGGCTAATCTCTGGAACGGCTGGACCGATTTTGACGGGACTGTCACTGGCAGATAGCTGATGTAATAAGGAGTAACTTAGGCTACTTCTATTTTAGAAAAAATCTAAAATATTATATAAAAAAATACTAAATAACTTTTTTGTTAAATTTCGCGCGAACGAAGTCGTGGGCACAGCTAGTTATTGAATAAAATCAAACGGGTAAGAATCTTACTCTAGCGGCGTGCGTGTATGTATGTATTGTAGTCTCACCATAGCAAGAACAGCGCAAAGGTGAGTATCTGCAGCTGCGTGTAAGGCTCAGGTTGCGCGCAACACGAGCCGTCGTTGAAGTTCATGTGGTCGTTGCAGAACATGTTCAGCAACAGTTGCGCGGCGTGGCGCAGCGCGGTCGGCGTGAGCGCTACGTCACCGTCCTCGTCCACCAGGCGCGCTGAGTTCCAGATCTTGGCTGCACTGTGGGTTAGGATCTGAAAATGAGAACTGTATTAAGGAAAATGTTGCAGAGGTAAAAAATCTATATACAAAAGACAGTGGGCAAGACACTATAGTCGGTCCAAAAGCGTCTACGGTTAACACATGCCAAAGGAAACAGCAATCGGGTGGAGTATGATGTCCTTCTTTGTATTTCAAGACCCCTTCATTGAATACTCATTCATTTGGCATAGGACTCTCTAGAACCACATTCGCCCATTGTCTTTTAGGTGACAATTTAAAAAGAAAGAACGTATTTTGAGGAAACATTATAAACAAATATGTTGCATTGTTGTTTCGATATTGGAATGATGATTCTGTTAAATTATCATTTTTTGGGTTCCGTACCCAAAGGGTCAAACGGGACCCTATTACTGAGACTTCGCTGTCCGTCCGTCCGTCCGTCCGTCCGTCTGTCACCAGGCTCAGCCAGGTCAGGCCAGGTACTCATGAACCGTGATAGTTAGCCAGTTGAAATTTCTACAGATTATGTATTTCTGTTGACGCTATAACAGCAAATACTAAAAATAGAAAAAAAAATACTTAAGGGGGGCTCCAATACAAAAAAAAACTAGTTTTTTATTAATAATGGTACGGAACCCTTCGTGCACGAGTCCGACTCGCACCTGGCCGGTTTTTATATAAGTATTATGTAGAATTAAATGTACCATCTGTGCTTAATATTTATACACTCACCTCTATCGCAGCTTTATTATACGAATCAATATCAGTATTAGTAATCAATTTATTTTCATTCTTCAACTTAGTAGCGTCAACCGATTCAATAAGTTTCCACAAAACTTGAGTATTCCTCGCTGCAAGCGAATCTATGGCTTGTACCAAGTGCGTTAGGTTCCTTTTGTATTCTTCGAGTACTAAGTCAGTTGTATTTCGAGTTTTGAGCAGTTGTAGGCCGGTGGATGCTACGATTACTGAGGGAGGCTGGTCTGATCGCTGCCTGTTGAAAAATTGACCTTAGGTTTTGGGTGATAAAGGTTATTATGCCTATTTGGTTTAATTTTGTTTTTTATTGATTGTTGGAACGTATTTACCAATCCAATCTCAAAGTAAAGGCTCTAGATAAGGGTTTGTCTCCACCGATCCCGAGATCAGATTAAATTGGAAACTGATCCCGCCGATCTCGGGACTGGTTTCCAACAAAAAAAGTATTAAAATTTGTAACCGTCGATCCCGGGATCCGTGCCTACAAGAAACCTTTTTGTATATAAAGAAAGAAAGAAAAAATATTTATTTGTCGCAGGGACATGACATGCATACAAAATGAAAACAGTAAACATAGGTACAAAGCATAAGAAACATTTGTAAGTACAATAACATAAAATATACAACAGTAAGATTTTAAAAATAACAAAATAAAACAGAATTATATATTTATTTTTTTTATATTTTTTTTATTATTTATTTTTTTATATAATTTTTCGAAACTGATTTCGATAGACATTAAAACCAGTTTCCAAAAATATGATATTTTAATTCTTGTCTATGTAAATAGGAATCAGTTTCTAAAACTAATATATTTTTTCTTTGGAAACGGATCTTGAGATCCGTGGAGACAAATCGGCGGGATCAGGTTCCAATTCAATCCGATCTCGGGATCAGTGGAGACAAACCCCCAGGTTTTCTGATTACGCATCATGCAACTTTTAAGTTACTGACAGAAAGTTTAAATTGCATTGACTGCCAGATTTCTGAAATTCAATAACTCAGTAATTGAGTTAGAACTGTCAAAGCTAGAATTCTTAACTTAGCTTTCTTTGGCTGTTCTTTCTATATCGCTAAAATTCTTGTCTATTGCATAAAAGTATTTGCATAAGTAATTAATTATCAAGTAATTACTTTAACTTGACTATAGATACGGGTGTTAAACATGCTGTGATAATTCAGGTCACTGCTCAGACATAAAATTCTTAATTGCGTTTACACCTTACGACATTTCATACGAACTTTCAAGTCCTTATTTTCCGAAATGACTCAACCGATTTTAATGAAACTTCATACGCATAACCGAATACAGAGGTCTAAAAAGTTACTAAAACATTTTCGGATTGTCTTATAAAAAAAAAGATAATTGAAAATTTCTGTTTCTACAGATAATTTATAATCGGTTTAATTTAGCTTTAAAACTATTTTTCCAATTTTTTTTTAGTTATTTTTTAGACTTATGTATCCTGCTTATGCATTGCGAAGCGCGAAATTTCATTAAAATCGGTTGAGTCAATGGGGATGGAAACTGCGGAACTAATGGCGCTAGCATAGCTGGTTCCATGCATCGTCATTGGTTGAAAATCCGGTAATGTCATTTTATATTTCAAATTAGCTCGACCTCATTGGTCAGATTGAGAACCAGCTATAGTCGTGCCATCTACAATTAGCTTTTAACGGTCTTCCCCATTCGGAAAATAAAAACTTGAAAGTTTCTATTAAATGTTGTAAGGTGTAAACACTCTTAACAAAAAAAAACTTGTTAGTTTATAACTCACCACGTCCTGAACTGATCCACCATGGTCTTGGACACGTCATCACTGTATATAAACGTGACGGACAAACGCAGCTTATTGTCCACATACGTGTAGTTGGGCATGTGATGGTCCACTGTGGAATAGGACGTGTCCATGTCCAACCGTGTTCGGACCACACCTGGGGAAATATATATATTTACTTTTTACTAGAAATTTCTTCTCTATCGTGAGTGCGTTTACAAAAATTTAAACCGACATAAACAAACAGCCAGACCCGGAAAAACTATCTGCAGGCTTTAGAAATATTTGCTCCGTGCGGGGATCGAGCCCGCGACACGCAGCGCAGCAGTCGAGCGCTCAACCACTGCGCCAACCGTGCCGTCAATAATGGTTGTTACTTGTGCATACAAGATGTTGTAAAACGTTTTTAAAGAGTCGCGATGGAATTTCCTCTCCATACGAAAGTAACTTTGTGAAGGGGTAATAGATTAAGAGGGGACTCTACGCCCAAGGAATTTGAATAATAGGTATTTGAAGAAACTATTGCCGTCGCGCTGTGCCCGACCAAGCCCCCGTAAAGTGCGAAAGGGACAACTACAACTTAGGCTGATTTTACCTACAAAAATCATGACCAAAAGACGTTTTGTATTCCGCTGTTTTCTTCTTCAAAACTAAACTGATCTAAATATTTCTTATATCAAAATTTATAGGAAAAGTATATCTATGCTTCTATTATTTTCTTTTTTGTTCAAATTTATCTAATTTGTCATTATGTTAATTTGTGATTATGTTTTGAAAAAAAAGAAATGATAGGGGCATGTATTAATAAGACCTAGATTTTTTGGAAAAAAAATCATTGCTTTAGACGCATTATCCATGAAGAAAACAGCGGAATACGTTTGTATGGAGAAAGGCCCTCTAGTCCCTTCTTAAATTCTATTTGTGTGTTCAAAGTTCAAAAGCGCCTTTTAATGGCGTAATTGAAATAATGGTCTGACTTTGCATAAAGAAAGGAGGCAGATAACCAAGACGTTAGGTGTGTGATCATTCTGACGCTGAATCGACTTGAGCCGATCAGAAAAAGCTATACGTCCGTGCAAATGGTCTGATGCAGTGCCGAGTCGCGTGATCTAAAACCGAACAGAGGCGGATGACGTTATTATAAGCTTTTTTATTAGCTTTTACCATTTTCCACAAAGCCAAATTAATTCAAGGGATTTTTTTGGCACATAAGATTAGAAGACGCTCATTAAAGATTTCCATTTTTCAGCGACAAGAACCACAACAATAATCTCGTTAATCAATGATTTACTGTATTTTAATAATTTACACAAACCGCTATCTTTTGGAAAACAAAAGCCCTGCCTATAAAACTACAAGATTATCTATTGGGAATTCCTTATTTCCTGTTACATTCATTAAAAGCAAATTGTCCCATTTCAGAGCAAAGGTTTTTCTCATCCGTAGAATAAAGCGACTGTAGTGATCAATGCCGCGTTTTCAACCTTCTGGCTACTAGGGGGGTTACTAGGACATCTTAAATCAGTATTGTTTTAATCTTATTCTAGTGTGGGAAAGAGATGGAGCTATAGAGTACGTCTAGCGCCATCTCTTTCCCACTCTGGAATAAGGTTAAAAACAATACTGCTTTAAGACGTCATGGTAGGGCCACCTGATCTGTTTCCACTACACTACACGAGCTAAAATTCTTGTCGACACATGTGTGACACAAAAGAAGAAGAAAGCGATTACAGATTTTTCAATTTTTCATTATTATTTTTTTGTATTTCTAGATAGGCTTGCGTTTAGCCGCAGCTCGCCTGAAGACAGTGATGCCATGATGCGGCGTAGGATGGAGAGGCCCGGCTGTCATTTGTACATCTTGGACAGACGTTAAGAGTAGTCAGAAGCCAAAAGTCTGACATCCAGTCTTACCAAGTGGTATCGTACTACCCAGTTACTAGGTTCTGGAGGTCAGATAGGCAGTCGCTTCATGTAAAATACTGGTACTCAGCTGCATCCGGTTAGACTGAAGCCGACCCCAAGATAGTTTGAGAAAAGGCTAGGCAGATGATGATAAGCTTGCGTTTAGCCGCAACTCACCTCGCACACTTTATTTTACACTCACCTATAAAATATTCATACAACTGTTCGAGCCTGGAATCTCCTATGAAGGCGAAACTGTTGTATTTGCCCCAGAACGCAAGATATCGGAGACATCGTCGCGCGTCTCTGAAAGATAGAAAAATATTTTTAGATGACGTATACAAGGTTAGAGGGACACCGACGCGAAAACTGTTATGACGTACTCAGTACATATTCATTGGTCATATTTAAAATCAGCTGTTTCCTACAAAAGTACAATATCTATACGGTCATGATGTATGGAATAGCTGTTCTTCTTAGGGTTCCGGACCCAAAGGGTCAAACGGGATCATATTACTGAGACTTCGCTGTGAGTCCGTGTGTCCGTACGTCTGTCACCAGGCTGTATCTCATGAAACGTGATAGTTAGCCAGTTAAAATTTCTACAGATTATGTATTTCTGTTGCTGCTATAAAAACAAATATTAAAAACAGAATTAAATTAATATTTAAGGGGGCTCCCATACAAACAAGTGTTTTTTTTTTTATAAATGATGGTACGGAACCCTTCGTGTGCGAGTCCGACTGGCATTTGGCCGGTTTTTTTAAATAACCGATGTAAAAAGGTGTGTTTAAAATGATGTACTGAGCACGAGGTAACCGTTTTCCCGTCGAATGTCCCTTCCACCCTTTATTTATTTTTTTGTTTAATTAAGGTTTTTGATATGTTTTACTTTATTATTGTTTGATTATTTGTGTATTTTATCTATGGGCCTTAGTTGTCTGATAATAAAATTATTATATTATATATTACTTGTGGAATTCTATAACTCCTATAAGGCCAACCCGAACAGCATTACAGCCGCATCGGGCCACAGCGCATCGCATTCCAATGCAAAGCCCGATGTCCCGCATGTAGTATGCGATGGTTCTTATAAAGTCATGAAAGGATCCCAGCCTTAGGACACGCTGGCGTGACGACTAAGAAGAGTTTGTCAGAGATTCATCATCATCATCATTTCAGCCGCAAGACGTCCACTGCTGGACATAGGCCTGCCCCAAGTGTCTCCACATTGACATAACATGGGGTGTTTTGCCATAATCGCCACGCTTGGCAGGCGGGTTGGCGATCGCAGTACGGTTGTTACAAAAGTTCAGAGAACGCTGCTGCCCATTCTCTGGCAAGTCCCTTAGTCGGCTCTTACGACACCCACCGGAAGATATGGGATGGTGCTATTATTTACGTCCGACACCATACAGAAGTCAGAGATTAGCCAGAGAAAACCGCACGGAGAGAAGAGTGGAAGGCTATGGTAAGGCCTTTTTTTGCGTTGCAGTGCAGCCTGCCCAAATCAACGTCAGCCGTTGATGACTGTCTACCAGCGTCTCTCGTTGCTCCGGCGTTTTGGATTTAAAAATAAAACGTAGTACAATGCAAGCATCAACACTTCTCAAAATAATGTCAGTCACAGATTAAACTTATAGTTACCACAAGCAAACAACTTAATAATTAACAATCAGAATTAATTGACACCCTAATTAAGGTCACTAATTAAATGTAATTAAGAATTAACACCAGTGCACTTGTCATACTTGATTACTGCATGCATTTCGCCATATGTATGCTAGCTACTTTTGACCTATTTTGGATTGCTGACTTTCTGAGGGATCGGTGCATTCGAGTGGTTATCGATGGCTGCTCGTCGGACCAACTGCATATTAATGCCGGGGTCCCTCAGGGGTCCGTACTCTCCGCAACATTATTTTTGCTGCACATTAACGATCTGCTAAGACCTTTGCTTATGCAGACGACAGCACTGTTGCTAAGAGATATACTTGTCTAACGCACGGGCTACCGGGCCTCAGATCCGGTCTCTCCGTGAGGCCATGGTGGACCGTTTTAACCTGTCCTTGCAGGCAATCTCCGAATTCGGGCGATGCCAATGGTCAGGTTTAATGCCACTAAAATCCAGGCGTGTCTTTTTTCCGCAAAAAAGAGCGAATTTCACCCGGCTCCAACTTTCCGAGATGTAACCGTGCCGATAGCAGACCATCTTGAGCTTCTTGGTGTTACTCTGACATTAACCCTCAATTTTGGCTCATTTATTGAGGCAAAGGCACAGCTGGCTGCCAAAAAGTTGGGGGTCTTTGCAAAGGTGAGAAGGTACTTCACGCCAGAACAGCTGCTCAACTTGTATCAAGCGCAAGTTCGATCATGCATGGAGTACTGTTCTCATCTCTGGGACGGATCTGCCAAATACCAGCTTGATGCACTTGAGGCGATTGAAAAGCGGGCCAAGAGGCTCATTGGCAATGATGCATTGGTCAAGTCAAAGCGCCGAGTTGCCAGCTTATAGGTTTTTATCGGTTACATTTCAGGGAGTGTGCGATGGAATTGCATGATCTAATTCCGGCTAGCCCGTTTCATCATCGGTCTACCAGACGTACGGCGATGCGCCATCGGTACATGACGGACATCCCACCTATACGCACTAAGCGTTTTGGGAATACTTTTATAATGCGTACCGCTAAGGAGTGGAATTCCCTGCCGGAGTCTGTGTTTCCCGATAGCTACAATCTCGGGATCTTTAAGTCAAGAGTGAATAGGTTTCTTCTAGGCAAGCGTGCTTCACCGTCGGCCACATCATCGCTTACCATCAAGTGAGATAGTGGTCAAGCGCGAGCCTATAGATAATAATAAAATAAATAATTCTGATGACAGAGCTACACGACCTAAACCTGCCAATCCGGCTTGGCAATACAGGATTGAGCGACGTATTAGTGGGGCCAGAACACTCATCGGCAAACTAATCTGCTTCAGGGAGGGCAACAATCGCCCTCGAGTGATGCGCTTTGTGAGACGGGCATTTGCGGGTACTGATATTAGTCCTCGAGACTATAAGTCCTGTATCACAGAGCGCATCGACTTCCTGAAGCAGAAAGTGTGAAAAAAATTCTAATAGTAGTAGATTATTACATCTTTTTAAATCATTTAATTTGTTAAACGTATTTTCAGAACCAACCCGAATTACTACAAATACTGCTACATGTATTGATAATGTTTTTTGTTGCTGTGACTACTTAGATAAATCCATTGTTAATTACCTCCCTTCTGATCACAGTGGGCAAACCGTTGTTTTCGAGTCCTACACACCATTACAAAAAATCCAGATAAACTCTAGACAAATAACACCCAGTAATTTGAATAAATTTAATAATAACTTAATTAGTAATTTAGGTATTCCGGGCCATGTTATTGAAAATGTAAATAATTTTTATGAGGAATTCTTTTCAGTGGTTAACGTAGAGTTCAATAATACATTAAAAATGAAAACTAAATCTATTTACCCTAAATTTATGTTCAGTGACTGGACAACTAAGGGTATTAGGATAAGCAGGGAGCGATTGTTTGAGTTGTACGGCCTTAAGCCTTACATCAACTCGGAAACTTTTAATAAATATGTTGCAACTTATTCAAAAATCTTTAAAAACACTTGCAAGGTAGCTAAAGCCTTATTTATTAGCAACAAGATTAAGTCTGCCGATAACAAAATAAAGACGGTTTGGAAAATTATCAATAGTGAAACAAATATAAATAAAAAATATAATAATGATATCATACTAGAGACTTCACATGGTCTTCTAAGTTCTAAAAACGAAGTAGCTCAAGAATTTGTAGATTTCTTTACCAATATCCCGCTTAAAACTACCGAAACCTTAAATTCCTCACCCTTGCTTTCCATTGACTTATTAAAAGAGAACGTTTCAGCATGTCCGGTTGAGTTTCAATTTAAGCATATAAACCCCATAACAGTCATTAAAGCTTTTAAGGAAATCAAAATCAAATTAACCGAAGATCTATGGGGAATGTCTGTTAAAGTTTGTCAAGCCATTATCGACACTATAGCACCGTACTTAGCCTTAATTTTCAATTTGTGTGTGGACCAGGGAGTCTTCCCAGACCTTATGAAATACAGCAAGGTAATACCACTTTTCAAATCTGGCGACAGTAAAGAGACCAATAACTATAGACCCGTTTCCGTGTTGCCGGTTTTCAGCAAGGTGTTTGAAAAGGTAATGCTTAATCAAATGCTCACCCACTTTAACACCAATAAAATCTTACATGACAAACAGTATGGTTTCACCAAAGGACGTTATACGACTGACGCCGGTGTCACTTTATTAAAACATATATATACTGCGTGGGAAGAGGCACAAGACGCCATAGGAATCTTCTGTGACCTCTCGAAGGCATTTGATTGCGTAAATCACGAAACCCTGCTCTTGAAACTTGAGCATTACGGTTTAGGTAAACTTGCGCTCAGTTTAGTAAAATCGTATTTGAATGATAGACAGCAGCAAGTACAAGTAAATGGTGTAAATTCAATGGGTTTAAAAGTAAAAATGGGTGTACCACAAGGTTCAATATTGGGTCCTTTCCTCTTTTTAGTATATATAAATGACCTACCCCATTTGTTTAAAAACCAACCACAGATGGTGTTGTTTGCTGACGACACTTCTTTAATATTTAGAATAAACAGACGTGCCACAAACCTCAAAGACGTAAATAACGCTCTAATGCAAATCCATAACTGGTTTACCGCTAATAATTTAGTATTAAATGGGAAAAAAACTAAGTGCATAAGATTTACTCTACCAAATGTCAAATGTAGTGATTGTGACATTGTATTGAATCAAGAGAAACTTGAATTTGTCGATGAAAATGTTTTCTTGGGGATCACGCTCGACTCAAGGCTACAATGGGGTTCTCATTTAACATCTCTTGCAGGACGGCTGAGTTCAGCAGCATATGCTGTCAGGAAAATCCGTCAATTTACTGATGTAGATACCGCGAGACTAGTGTATTTTAGTTATTTTCATAGCATTATGTCATACGGTATTTTGCTATGGGGACGGGCTGCAGACATCGAGTCTATATTTATTCTGCAGAAAAGAGCTATCAGAGCCATATATAATCTACGTAGGCGCGATTCTCTAAGAGAACTGTTTAAGGAAATTAACATCATGACGGTACCTTGTCAATACATCTATGAAAATATCATGTACGTTAGGAAAAATCTGCATTTATTTAGTAAAAGAAGTGACCGGCACCACTATAATACTAGAAACAGGGACCAACTAGTTCAGCCAGGTTTCAGGTTGGCTAAAGTAGACTCATCTTTCATGGGGTACTGTTTAAAATGTTACAATAAAATACCTCCCCCCATTCTACAACTGAATGAAACGAAATTTAAATCTTGCATAAAACGCACACTATGTAGGCAAGCTTATTATAAGTTGGGGGATTACATTGATGATAAAAATGCTTGGCTCAATGCTGGTCCTGCTCCACAACCATAGGGACTATCAAATTACCATGTGAAGTTATTGTGGAAGCAGCAGAAGATTGTATAAATATCTTTGCTTTGTATAGATTCAATCTCTTAGTATTATATAATTGCTTAGCACATGTGTGAAAACTATGTACTGTAAAGCCACTATTTACTGAGTACCTACATCTTTCATTGACGCGAATTTACCCTGGCGGTTGAGTGAATGTCATGCTCACTTAAATGTCACGCTGATGGTGGCGGGTGTGTCGGGTCATTTAGTTCCCTTCAATATGGTTGAGTTGAATGATGGCTGATACATGCGTCATGTTCGTGAACGGGCGCTGTCAGTTGTGCCTGGTCATCTCTTAGCTGCCACGGTTTATTTTAATAATTTTATTTCTAACTTTATTTTCGAATTATTGATTTCGTCTTTTACTCTGGACGCTCTTAACTTGCCCGTATTTCTACATCGTTCTCACATACTAGTAATTCTCAACACAAATGATGTAACCAAGATTTTGTAAGATATTTTGATTTAAAAGAGTGTCCATGGAGTTTCTTGCCCATTCTTCTCCATAGAGATCTACGCTTTGGAATGGGCAACTACAGTACTTTTACAAGTTATTATGTCTTGTGACTGGGACTGTAGCTTCGCTTTTTTTTTTCATTTTTGACTTTCAAAAGTGCCTGTAATGGTCTAATTGAAATAAATGCTTTGAGTTTGAGTTTGAGTTTGTATCATGGGCAAACCGTATCCGTAGGTATAAGCGGCGGGTGGAACGATACACTCTGAATCGCACATTCCAAAGAGATGAAAGGTGGGTTTATAGGACTTGACTAGGACGGACCAAGGTGTGGCTGACACGCGCTTACCGGATGATGACGCCATTTTTCGTTCTGGCGCAGCATCTGGTCGGTGCGTGTCAGCCACACCGAGGGTGAATGGACTCGGGTGGTCGAGCGAGTATGCGATCCAGTTCCAGAAATAGGGGCTATCACTATCAGCCCCCAAGACGTAGCTCGTGCAGTCCGTCCGTTGCCTAACTAGAAATCTCCAGGGCCGGACGGACTGCACAACTTCTGGATTAAGTGGATCCAGAGGTCGCACGCTCGCTTGGCGACCCTATTCCAGTCAGCTTTAGAATCAGGGTCGCTGCCCGAGTTCTTAACTACTGGAATCACCCACCTGCTCTATAAATCGGGTAGTACTGCGGAGCCCAAAAAATATAGACCTATTACCTGTCTTCCGACAGTGTATAAAATTCTTACATCCATTTTGAGAGCTAAAATTTGCAAACACATTGATGACAATTCGATCATGTCCGCTTCTCAAAATGGATGTAGGAACGGGTCCCGCGGTACTAAGGAGCTGCTTCTCATTCATATGGCCATTAACCAACAGGTTCGCCGTTCCCGAAGGGATCTGTCGACATGTTGGATAGATTATAAGAAGGCCTATGACTCGGTGCCACATACATGGCTCATGAGGGTGCTAGAGTTGTATAAAGTTGATGCAACTCTGCGCACCTTCCTGATGTCGTGTATGAGGCAGTGGAGGACAGTCCTTCGCTATCCAGGATGTCGGCATATCCAAGGGAACAGCGAACCGATAAGGATAGAGCGTGGTATTTTTCAGGGCGATAGTTTGAGCCCACTTTTGTTTTGCTGAGCCTTAAACCCTCTAAGCACGCTGCTAGAGGATTCAGGTCTGGGCTTTCGGTTGAGGAGAGGTGTTCAGGATATCTCACCTTCTTTACATGGATGACCTGAAACTCTTTGCCCCCAACAATTTGCAACTGATGGACCTACTGAAGGGAACAGAAACTTTCAGTAGCGCCATCAGGATGGAATTTGGTGTGGACAAATGTGCGGTCATGCATGTCAAGCGAGGGGGGATTGTGGAATCTGCGGGAAACCAGCTCTCAGATTTCATAAATCTTAGATCCATTCCCTCTTAGACCGAAACCTACAAGTATTTGGGTATGTCGGAAGCGCTGGGCATCAATGCTGTAGATATGAAGCAATTATTGAAGGAGCGCTTCTTTGGCCGCCTGAGAAAAGTATTTAATAGTCTTCTATCAGGCGGTAATATATAATAATAAGGTGCGTGCCTTCAATGGTTGGGTCATGCCGGTTTTGATGTACTCTTTCGGTGTACTCAAATGGACTCAAACAGAACTAGACGCCCTGGATAGGAAGGTCCGTACATTGTTGACGGCATATCGAATGCATCACCCACGTTCTTCGGTTATGAGACAGTATATCCCGCGGTGTTGTGGAGGTCGAGGCTTTTTAAATGCCAAGACTCTCCACAATTGCGAGATATGCAGTCTCAGGGGATATTTCCTAGAAGCCGACGTGGGGATGCATCGAGATGTGGTCGCGATGGACAAGGCCCCACCCCGCTCTCCTTGGCTAAAGAGAACTGGCGCAAACCTGCAGTGCTTGACACTAATGACCGCAGGGAAGTATGGCAGAGTAAGGAGCTTCACGGACGCTTCTTCAGTGCCCTGCACGGACCTGATGTAGACCATGCAGCGTCCGTAGCCTGGATACGTTCCGGGGAACTCTTTGGAGAAACCGAAGGTTTTGTTTGTGCAATTATGGATGAAGTTATGATGACGAATAACTACCGGAAATTTATTGTGAAGGATGGCACGGTTGACATATGTCGGGCATGCCACCGTCCGGGCGAATCGATCCGTCACATTATCTCCGGGTGTTCTCGTCTAGCTAACTGAGAATACTTGCATAGACACAACCTTGTAGCCAGGATTATCCATCAGCAACTTGCTCTGAAATACAGCCTTGTGGAATCGGAAGTGCCGTACTATAGGTATGTGCCCGACCCAGTTCTCGAAAATGGCAATTTCACACTGTATTGGGATCAATCCATCATCACTGACAGGACTATTGTAGCCAATAAGCCTGATATAGTGGTGGTGGATCGATCAGAGCGGCGCGCAATGATTGTTGACATAACGATTCCACATGACGAGAACCTCGTGAAAGCCGAGATAGATAAGCAAATCAAGTATCTTGACTTGGCTCGCGAAGTTGTCGACATGTGGGATGTTGACTCAGCGATAATTGTGCCGATAGTCGTAACAGCCAATGGCCTAATTGCCAAGAGCCTCGAGTCCCTGGATTAACCCTGTCAGGGGCCCCTAGGCAGTGCCATTCTCTGGGCTCCTTTCCTTTTTCCCTTTTCTTACTTTTAGGGTTCCGTAACCAAATGGTAAAAACGGGACGGTCCCGTTTTTAGGGTTCCGTACTCAAAGGGTCAAACGGGACCCTATTACTGAGAATTCGCTGTCCGTCCGTCCGTCCGTCCGTCTGTCACCAGGCTGTATCTCATGAACGGTGATAGTTAGCCATTTGAAATTTCTACAGTACAATATAATCCTATTTGATTTTTATTAATTTCAATCAAATTTAGATCATACAATTATACTAAATTAAAAATTATTAAACAAATTAAAGATATTACAAAATTATGTCGTCAGCATGGAACTATTGTCTGCAACATAAGTATTATTTATTTTAAAACTAACTGTTGCTTACAACGTCTGTTTGTATTTCATCATTTTTTCGCATATCTAGGGACAAAAGTTTCATTTGTCTTTTCCAGTCTATCTGTCAGGTTTCACAGCGACTGATTCAGTGATGAAAACATCATGGATGGTTACTTTTTAATTTGTAATATCAGTATAGATTGTAACAGATAATTGTAGTACCCTTACAGAATCTGAGGGTACTGAAATCTTATTATTCTGAGCAATTACATATCGAGATATAGTTGCCGCCATTTAGCATGGCAATAACGGTCATTGACCCACCTATATTTACTGACATCCTTAATTGCAATCATGGAAATAAAGACCCTGAATTGACATCTATTGTGATCCTTAACATTTATACCAATGAAAACTAAATAAATTTTTCATTGTTTTGGTTTGTGCGAAGAGATATTAAGGGAAGGGCAGTGACCGATGGGCGACGTTGCCATGCAGGCAATAACATTTATGACTTTAAAATATAAACAAATGGCAATATGTTATTACTAGACTACTTTCAGGAGTAAAGTAAAAGGTGATCCTGTGTCTCCTCTCCAATATCCCACACAACCCGTCCTATCCTCCGTTTTTCTAACGCACGCCCCAGTGACGTTCAGTGTAGATCGCACCTTAGATCCATGCTTAAATCCAGCTATTACTCCTATTATATATATATATATATTTGCCTCTTGTCGACGTTTTATAAGTGCCCATGTAGGCCTATGTAAAATAAAATATTTTGATTTGATTTGATTCCTTCTCTGTCCATGCTGTAAGGTTATGGAACTCACTTCCGCCTAGCCTTCATGATTTGAAGACGCTGTTCAAAAATCCAGTGAAAGAAACCTTTCCTCTCAATTCTGATTTATATATATGTATTTTTATTTACATATCTCAGCATTATGTTTTTATATTTAGTTACATATGTATTAATATTTAAGAAATAGTATAGGTTAAGTTAGATAAGGCACATAAACACATTTTTCTCTTCATTCTCTCACACACTATTGTCTACATTTGTTTTTCATTTTTAGGGTTCCGTACCCAAAGGGTCAAACGGGACCCTATTACTGAGACTTCGCTGTCCGTCCGTCCGTCCGTCCGTCCGTCCGTCCGTCTGTCACCAGGCTGTATCTCATGAACCGTGATAGCTAGGCAGTTGAAATTTCTACAGATTATGTATTACTGTTGCTGCTATAACAACAAATACTAAAAACAGAATAAAATTAATATTTAAGGGGGGCTCCCATACAACGAAGTGATTTTTTTTTCTCGTTTTGATAAATAATGGTACGGAACCCTTCGTGCGCGAGTCCGACTCGCACTTGGCCGGTTTTCCTTACACAGGACTGCTGGCAGAAATTGCATATGAAATAAGTAGTAACTTTGTACTCAAATATTTAAAGATTTTTCCTATGATGTCTACTGTGGGTACAAAGATAGTAAAATAAATAAATGAATTCAGCAGTGGCTGTATTCAGACTGTGGATGATGATGGTTAATTTCTTTACTAAAACTTTTTTTTATTATCAAACCACTTATTTAATTTTTAGCAAGAGGCAGGAATGCCATCCAACATGACAATGCTACCAGCCTTCTCATGCATATTTTATTGTCGTTTTAAGTCTATTTATTAATTTAACTTAATATTTTTGATGTTAAAGCAATTATTTAACATTATAACTTACGTTTTAGAGTATCTGTGTAACATACAGCCGTATGGTTGCCACTCGTGGTCACCTTTATACCGGCCAGATGTCAGGAGCCACGTGCATGAGTCTGACCCTGGGCAGACAAGGACCACATTAAAGTTATAAATGAATAAATTACTTTAGTTAAATACAATATTAAGGGTGGTGGTAAATGGGCTGTGTAAAAAAGTACCTAAATAAAAATATTATTAATAGTTGGTGTTTGTCTTTTCTGACACACGAAATAAGTCTCATTCTCTTACTTTTATATGGGTCTTACTTACTGCCTAGATGCACAGAATAACATAAAATGCAAGGATATTGTAAAAAGGAATAGCTAAAAGGTTAATATTTACCATATCTGAGGTGTAAGACTCCATGGTAGCCAATAAACCCTATGACCAATACAAACGCCAATAATTTTGCATTCTCCACGTTAAGCTGGTCAATAATCCATTCTGCTGAAGATTTTTTTCCGTGAGAAACCATTGCGCCCGCTTAAATTCAACGAAAATTTCGCAAAAAGTTGAATAACAATATTAAAATAACAACAATCACATTTCGAGATTATAACAGTTGCGATTTATGTATTTGACATACGAAAGAAATAAAAACAATATCTATTTATCGATAGCAAATTAATGTAAGAATTAATTTTTATTTCCATTTCACAGTTGCAATTTGCAAACAACAAACTATTTCACACCGGCACAGATTATCCAAATTATTTGACATTTGTCGTAAGACGGATTAGCTCAAAAATGAGTCTCTAAAAGTAAAATTGGAGGTGATCAAATATTTTTTGTTGTTTAGTCGATTTTTCTGACACAGTTTTAACTCTTGAGAGCGTATCCGAACTAAGACAGTTTGACAAGTTGTGACATTTATTCTTATGTGTTGCAATAAAAACGAAATTGGAAATTAGTTCTAGATGTCAGTTTTTACAACATTGAATCCCTCGCCTTTCCAATAACAAAAGAAAATGAACGGTAGGTAATCGGTTAAGATAATACATTCCAAGAGGATGAAAAATGGAAAGTAGAAGATTCAATCCGATTGTAGGAAAATATAATCTGAACAGGAGAACAAAATTTTTATACTAGTAACATCAAACGTCTAATTGGATTACAATGGCGGCTATGTCCCCGTCTGAGGTAAGTAAAAAATAATTAAAATATTACGCTTTACAAAACACATTAATCGTTAATGTTTCATGTGTAGAAAGTCTTTCCTACAACAATATCGAAACAGTTACTTAAATAGCTATGAAATCTTAATCCTAATGGGAACCGTATTGTGACAGTTTTGCTATTAGATTTTTTTGTCAGATTTTGATTGTATTGAAGAAAAATAAGCTCTATCGTTAATATGGAAGTGTATATGTTTTCTTGACGCTCGAAAGTAGACGCTGTGTGCAGAAAACAAATAGCATATCGATATAGCGTGTAAATATGGTACCTACGATGTCTGTTTTAGCGGAGATTACAGAAAGAACTCATGTCCCTGATGAAGGAACCGCCACCAGGAGTCACCGTAGACGGAGATCAGGCCAGCCAAAATCTAACACTGTAAGTAAACAACTTTAAATCGCTCCTAAAACCAATGGAAAATCTCTTTTTTGTCTGAAGTACCATTCCTAGGTGCGAAATAATAGGTACATAAGTAAACACCCGTCGATTTATTTGCCTCATGTTGCATTTTAAATAATTGTTCTTGTAATTATAGCATGGTAAATTTAGGTGTTTTGAAGTAGCCTTTGTCTTTACTGGGTATAGAATCATGTTGATGCCAAAATAAGATTATGCAGTGATGTAAACATTGATATAAATAGTAATATTAATAGTTTAGTCAATGTTTATTCATAAGTTTCATACAAAATTTTATATTTCTGTGAATACATTCAGGAAATTGTAAAAACAAAGTGTGTTTACGTAGGAACATTGTTTCTTTCTTTTTATTATACTGATGACAAACTATACATTTATTCAAATGATAATCTTTTAAATAATGCACAAGAAAAAGTACAAAAATAGAAAAAAAATTATCCAGTCTTACCAAGGGGTATTTCCATGTAAAATACTAGCTTCAATTGCTCCATGTAAAATAGTATTAGTATTATTTACTAGTATTCAGCTCCATCAAGTTAGGCCAGAAACCAATCCCAACATAGTCTTGAGAAGACTATGTTAATAATAATTGGGACTTAAACATTAGTAACCTACTTATTTGTATGTTTTTACTCATACAAAAACTTGGTTATTCACTAGTTCTCTTTTGCAATATTTATGTCATGTGATAATGAGATGTTATTTATTCATGCTCATGTCTGTGGCCATGTGTTGTAAACAATTTTAAATCAATTTGTACTACAGCACCCACCAAGTCTCGGTGGTTACAGAGTTCTAGTGCAACTAACAAAACATTTTGTACCAATATTATTCATCTTAGCAATTAAATAAAAGAACTTTGGAGGATATATTTTAAATAGACCTAAATAATTTCATTGAAAATGTAGTGCTATAAATCACAAGTAAAAATAAATGCTTAATTAAACAATTACAGCTATTCTTTAACACTTATTTTCTCTACATAAATTGTTCTCTGTCAGCCTTCAGTTTTGTTACTTTCCAATCACCTGATACCTAACTTTAATAACTTGAAAATGGGTAACCATAACAAAGACCATTATTATTGCTTCATAAATCTAACATTTTACCCTAGAATGACATATAACAGAATGAAGAGCATCTTCACTAACTATATTTAATTAGAACATTTATTTTCTCTTCCTACAGGTGGACAGTACACATGGAAGGTGTTCCCGGCACACTATATGAAGGCGAAAAATTTGTATTGCAGTTTAAATTCACAAACAAGTACCCATTTGATTCTCCTGAAGTAAGTGCACAACTTTCTTTTATTTATTACTTATGAATAGCTTTTGCAAATGACAATATTTAGACCGCTTTCACATTAAGACTTTAGCAGCGCGACGGCGCCAGAATTTCATACTTTAAACAGAAGCGCGGCTGTCGCGTGCTGCCTCCGTGTCCGCCGCGTGCTCTCGGTCGTACATGAGCCAGTGTTGCAAGCGCACATGATTATAGACTGCACAATGAGTGAGTTTGACACCGAACGATTTTTGATTGAAATTCAAATGCGTGCTGTTTTGTCGGACTCAAGAAGCGACGATTACAACAACAGGACCCTAAAGTAGAAAAACTGGCAAGAAGTATGTGCATAGTTTATTCCTGATTTCGAAAATAAAAGTGGGTCTGAAAAAAGTGCAGCAGGTATCTCTTAATATTTATTCAGGTACCTAATTATATAATTTTATTCTGCCACGGTACTTTTCCTTCGGGAGATACAAAATTTTTCCCGTTAGTTTTGAAATGAAGTGCGCCACACTGAACTAAACAACGGCGCGGCAGCCGCGCTTCTGACGCGCGGCTGTTCTTATAATGTGAAGGCATGTGCTTCTGCCGCGCTACTGTCGATGTCGCGCTGCTATAGTCCTAATGTGAAAGCGGCCTTAAAGATGATGATGATGCCCTTGGATTCTCGGACAGACAGCACTGCTGCCCTGCCTCGTTATGGGTAAATATTTGCCTACAGCATGTATCAGAAAGGATTCTTTTTTGCGATTATGATGTTTGGTCTCATGGAGAAAGTTAAGTTAAAAGAAAGTTTAGTTTGACAGTCTAAAGCACATCCCAACATATGACCTCACCTTTCTGTATACCTTTGTGATGTTAATCAGTTACTGGGTTGTGGTCTGTGGAGGTTAGATTAGCTAATCCATGTAAAATAGAATTTAGTTTGGCAAAATTGCTATCTAAACGTTTTTTTTTGTGTAAGCGGCATCGTACCCGCGACATAACCTGAAAAAAAAATCAAAACTGCATACAGTAAGACTGGAAACCAACCACACCATAGTTGGAAAAAGGCTAGCCAATGATGATGGTGGATTGTTCTTTCGTTATAGCTTGTGCCTGTTATAGTTACAGCCAAACAGCTGTAGGCCAAAATGCTGCCATATGGCTAGCCGATTTCGACCTCAGCGTCTGCATTCGATAGCTTTCTAGGGTGTTTGTCGAGAGCTTTGATGTGGTGCACTTTCATCTGCTCTCAAGTTACTAGTATCGTATCCAACTTTGACCGCAAAACTCCTAGCACCGAGCGGACATGACAGAACACCATTGACGATATTGTAAGGCCAAAATAGCTACTATGTGGAGCCCTGACAGAGCCAGAAGGCGTAGCGGTAGATCTCGTAAAAGATAAAAGATGGCGGTACAGTATAACTAAACAATAATGTATATAGGATGACAATAGGGAATGCGATAGTGCGGACTAATGATAAGTAGTCACGCGAGGAGACACTTAATGGCAGCACTCCCTACTCCCATAATTAATTTGACTCATTTACTCCCTATAGAATATCTAGGCTATGTGCTTGTGTGTTCTTTTACTAGTTTTATCGATGTTAAAATGATATTTTTGTAAAATAAAATATTGCTAAATAATTTAAAGGAATCAAAAATTAAACTGTTTTCATTTTTTACTTTATTGCTAATTCGCTCAGGATATAATGCATGTAGGAAATCAGATTTGTCCAGCAATGAGGATATCGTAGGTGTTGTACTATAGGAAGTAGTGACGGAAAAAAATCTAAAACGATTTTTAATGAATTGAATAAAACGTGATTGACCTTGATTGCTACTGGCTTATACTGCATAATTCGCATCGGAACTTTGATCATTGAGAAGCTAAAATCACAAATGTATGTAGAGTCATTTCTTCACATTAGGCTGATAATTAGCACTTTTCGAATGTCAAAATTTACAAGAGTGGGTCCCCCAAAACGCCAAATATTTCGATCACCTGCATAATTATCAGCCGGAAGACGCTAATACTTGACATTGGTCTTCTCCAAGCGTTTCCATTACTCCTCCTGTGCTTTTCGTGCATCCAGCGGGGACCTGCGACCTTCACTAAGTCATCGGCCCACGTTGTAGAAGGCCTTTTAGCGCTGCGCCTTCTGGTACGTGGACGCCACTCCCGAACCTATCGGCCTCATCGGCCATCCTTTGTGCGAGCAAGGTGGATAGCACTAATTACCAGTCACCCCATATAATATAACTAGCTGTCCCGCGCAACTTCGTATGCTTCACATTTTCCCCGATTTTGAAACATTATTAATTACTGCTCCGCTCCTATTTGTCGTAGCGTAAATATATATAGCCTATAACCTTCCTCGATGAATGGGCTATATAACACTGAAAGAATTTTTTAAATCGGATCAGTAGCTCCTGAGATTAGCGAGTTCAAGCAAACAAACAAACTCTTCAGATTTATAATATTAATATAGATATCCCAACGACGACGCGACGGAGAGAACAAGTGATAGGGTCTTTTTACACCCGTTGTATGGCCACTGCCATTACTCATACTCATTCACTTTTATCACAATAATTATATAACACCGTATGAAATTCACGCGCAAGTTCTTTCCATTTTTCGATACCTTTGAAATAATATATTTTTGCTTACAATGTCCCACTGCTAGACGAAATGTCCTAGCTCTTCCTTTACTGCACAAGTCTGTCATCTGCGTTTGAAAATAATACCGAATTAAATAAGCAAGGTCTATTAAAAAAAACGCACTAACAAATTATGGAAGTCTGTAATTATAAATTGTTTCCGTTAGCTTCTAAAACGGAATTAGGTTAGTGATACCTATGTACTTACTGTGATGCTTATCATTGACAGTGTGATGTCCATTTTCATAAACACAAGGAGACACCTAAATAAAACTGTTGGATTTTCGACGGTCGGCTGAACGCCAAAAGTTGAAAATCCAACAATGAGCTTTTATTCGGCTCAGTTTCAGTTATACTGCTCACACATATAATTACAGCTTGTAAACGTTACATTGTGTCGGCATTAATTATGTGAAAATAATATTATGTAAGTATTTAAAATTAAACATTACAATGTGATGTTGCTACACTCAACGTACTTATTGTCCGTTTTAATATTTATTCAATCGGTGCTTTGTCCTACTTCTATCTTAAAACCATTGAATGTATTCTATTTAATTAACAGTTTATTTATCAATGATTATACCTACCTAGTAACTTACATAAGTATGATTTTATTATTCTTTAATTTTCCATGCAATCCTTATCCTTGAAATTCAGAATTCATTCAGAAATAAACTTACAGACCATTACTTTATTTTAGTTATCTAAATACTTGAGTCAATGAGTACATTTCCGCGTAAAAAAAGATCCATGATGTTATGAATCTTGAATAACAAGTACCTAGGTATTTAGTACCTACTAATGCAGGCTGATTGGTAACTTGGGGGTGCATTCTTTGAAATGGGTGATACTAGAAGTAATTTTTAAAAATTTTGAGGAGCTAACTAACGGTCCAAAATAGGTATTTTGGAAAAATCGACCTTTTAAATTTTTAATTCTACTTCTGTCCACCATAAACTGTTGTTCGTGAGAAATCTCATATTATATATATTTACCACCTGCCAGCTGTATTGTTTTGTATAGCGGAGAAATCTCATAAACGAATAAATCCTGCAACGGATTACAAATCACTCTGTATTTAGTTTTCCTTAACAGAACCTGACTCTCAAGACTTCTTTGTGTAATTAAGTGATGAGCAAATAGACGTACAGATTTACGTACCTACTCTACAGACATAGTTGTAATACCTACCTATCTAAAGAGGAATGCAAAAGTTAACACTGTTACGTTAACAGTTTCGAGATTTAGCTGGTTACGTACGAAGTATTTATGGCAATGGCAATAGGACAGCCGTGTTAGATGTAGACAACTGATGACGGTTAGGAGGGGTAGACGAGTTTTTTTGCGGAGATCGCGAACTGGCAAACGTAAGGTCTTCAGGTTAGCTAGAGCAACAATCTTCGCAGAGTAGCTGGTCGCAGCTGCGTGAGAGTTGCCAAGATTCGAATTCGAGGTGTGATTGGAGAGGCCAATGTCCAGCTGTGAACTGCTACAGTCCACTGCTGGACATAGGCCTCTTCAATCGCACATCTCTTAACTCGATTCTCGGAAACCCTCATCCAGTTGCTTCTAGCCATCCTGCTAATATCGTCGCTCCACCGAGCCTGTGGACGTCCTACCTATCGCTTGCTGATTTGCGGTCGATGATGACGTACCGACATAAATGAGCTGTACCATATAAATGATTTTTTTTCCACTCGCAATTTCACCCAACCATGTCTTTACACAAAAAAGCAACCTTACTGTTACGCTTAACGCGTTTTAATCTCAATGTCGGCGTGAATAATGAATTTACAAAGATTTAATTAATTAAAATTCTGCACAAAAACATCTGCTATTAAAACAATTATTTATTGCACCGTTTAATTTCGATCGTTTTGAATCAAAGCCTTGGTGCAGTAATTAGACATAATTAAACTGTCCTACTCTTGCTCTTTATTTAGTGACAACACGCTTTTCAAGCATTTACTCACTTAGCCATAATTCTTATAAGTAGGTATGTTTTTTTGCGAATAAATCTACAATTCATTATTTAAATCCGCTGAAATAAGTTAACCTGATAAAGGTATTCATAATTACGATTCGATCCAACGTAACAATCCTTTTCATGGGTGCCACCTTGACACACATACCTACCTACTTCAAATACACAAACGGCTTGATTAGAATGCTAGAAACCATCCGAAACCTTATGTTAATACCCTTACCAGTAGGATTTTTTAACTTATCTAATTGTATACCAGTTGAGTATCAGAACTGGTAACCATCAGCTAATCTATGTATTACACAAACCTGACTAGCGCGTAAATCGTTTTAATAAATTATAATTTTTATAACTAAGCCATTGACCTGTCTTCGTTGGGCCTGTTTCTGTCAGTCAGGAACTGCGGTTATTATTAAAATCCTAAATTGTCCCAACAAGCCTTCCCTCTAGTCACGATTCTGTCACAACTTCTTTCCAATTCTTATGGAAAACACCCGACATCTCTTCGTCTACGGTCGAACTGTGGTCCCGTTTTGTTGTTGTAGCAGAAGTACGCTACTGATCATCCACTTGTAGTAGTGGAGCAAACCCTCCAGTGACACACCTGGCAACTCAGAACACCTATTTTGCCAAATACCGCAAGTGCAGGTGTACCCAAATACCAGTTCAAATAAAACTACCCCAAGCACTAAGCTAAAGAGTATCGATTTCTGCCATTTGTATTTATGACTGTAGTCCGACAATCAGTATAAATCGATACTTTGAAGCCATATGCTACAAATTGTTAGGTAGACAGTTCTGAGTTGACATTGATGCATCGAGCATACTAATCCTATTAATAATGAATCCAGTTAAAATGAATAAATAATATGACCCACTATCGATTTATACTATCGACAAATACATTGTCATTTGATCTGGATAGGCAGGTAATTAAATTTTTCGAGTGGATCCTAAGCCTACTAGTGAATCCTCATCATTCTTCTGCTCTTATCCCAATTCATTTGGGGTCGGCGCAGCATGTCTTCTTCTTCCAACCTTATCTTTTACTTGTCATCTCATCAGACACCTCCTTTCTTGCCATAGCTTTCTTGCGTATTCCAGTGAACAGAAGACCTCGAACAGGTGATTGGGTCAGACTGAGTGCGTAAGGCGGAAGAACGGGTGTTGTAGCGCAGTTTGAGGAGAGGCCATGTCCAGCAAAGGATTGCGATAGACTGTATTGTTTGATCCACAATGTCGGCTCAATAGACAAAAACTTACTGTTTAGCCGTGGACCCTGAACAAATGCATGTTTTACTGAACTTTTTGATTTGAATGACAAGTTTTACAGAATCCTAGTACATTACAATTGGCAAATTATTACATTCGCTACATTGTTTCATGAGCTGTCAATGGCTCGTTGGCGTCATCGCTTCAATCAATTAATTATGAATAATTTAACTTGTCGCCGCGCCATTCTCGAGAGTCGGAGTAATAAACTATTTCCAGACTATTCAATAAGGCATGTAGGTTCTACTACATTCTTGCTATGTCGGCTGTTTTACGAGCCCAGACTTGTTTACTAATAGAAATGCGATGCGAAGCATTTGCAGTTGGAATTTTGGCCATGTCAGTTCTGCGATGAAAGAATTGAAAATAAATAACATTAAGTTAATTTCTTTGTAGCGTTTCAGTTTAGGCTCAGAAGCAAAAACCGATTACTAAATAAAATAATTTACCAATATATCTTAGAAGTTGCAATTCAAAGCTAACTTAAGTAAAATAAGAAATCCGTTGCCATAAAATATAGGCCTTCTAACGTTATGCAAGAATTGTGTCTCGTGTATGCAAATTGATGTGACATAAAGATTACGCCAAACTTTCTCTGCTGGCACCAGGCTTTAGCACGCTGCCGTAAAATAAACATCTCCGTCCTATGTAGGAAGTACACAAGCACCTAACGTCCTTATCGACGAACGTGATACTCATTTACATACGGACCGGTCGAACCGGTGTATTTTAAGACGACATTAAAGTCAGCAGCCGTTCATCTTATTATGTTAATCATCAATTATGCAAAACTCGATGAAATCTTTGTAGCTATAGAAAAGGATTTGACAAATGTATAGGTACATAATAGTTGCAACGTAAATTCATTCAGTGTCGTCAGATTAATGTAGGCAAAACTTCTTAGTTATGTCTCTGGCACAACATTACATTTTACTGTCCCAAAACTTCGGCATTTTCAAGGCTTCGTTGGTGGCATTGCATAGGAAACACGCAGCCAGAGAATTGTCTGCATGTTCTGGAGCTTAGCGAGCAGGAAAGAAAGTGGAGCAAAGTTACGACAGCTCCCACACCCGCCGCCGCCGGTTATCCGTCGAGACTAAAACCACTTGTTGTTACTACCAAGAGTTTCAAACAATTCTGAAAATGAGCGCTTATTGCTACATTATACGTAAATGCAATTTCCACAGTAATGTGGTTCCCTTATCTACGCTTATCTCTTTATCCTAACAACAGCTGAGTCAATTTAATAGCATTGTATTTGACTCTTATCACTAGGATGGGCTATGAGCCTATGACTCGCTGAAAAGGAACTACCAATTAAAAGTTTGCAAAAGAAATATTCATCCTTATGACCTCCCGTTTTGATTTTTCATGACTGTTTCGACAACCGGACAACATGGTCATTTCTGTCTAGATACCGATATATAGTTAGGATGTTGGGTCATCCACCAGACCCCGTGTTCACGAACTTTCTTTGGCATGACGAAAGCGAAGGAAATAGACTTTCGAGCAGAAATCTCCGAGCCGAAAATGGGCTTTTGTGAATACGGGAGTAGATATACGGGATCGACGGCGTATTCGAAAGCCCAAATCAACGCATAATGTTGCTCCCAAAAAAGATTCGGACCGTTTCTTGCGGGAGATATTGTCTTACATGATTGTTCGTTCTTCCATCATTCCTAAAATATAACATAGGAAAAAATGCAAACCTGGTGCGAATCCCCACCAACCCCTATATCTCATATCGAGCTGAAACAGTCTCGAACAGTGATTACCGGTTCAACTGGGTCATTGTGCTAAAGTTCACCGGCTCACACCAAATGAACTGGCTGGTGCGGAATCTTTTGAACGTGGGCGTCTAATCCTTCTCACTAAGTGAGTTTAAATCGTTTATTAATTGTGCTCTGGATTCTCGGGCCGGTAGTAAAGACGGTATTATGTGTGAGATAATGGTATTGTTAAACCCTTGCCTTTTGATTTGGGAAATACTATGGAAAATTAGATTCTTAGCGATTTCAGAGCGAAACTGGCGCCGGTTGCGTACGCTGAAGACCGGTCGTAACATGCTTTCACAGCGTCCCATGTACGTGGGACACTCAGAAAGTTTTGCGAAACTAAAAAAAATTGTTCTATACGTACATATATTTTTATTAAATCTTTTCAAAGTACTTTCCACCAGCCTCTATACAAAGATTCATGCGCCTAAACCAGTTTTCAAAACACTTTTTCCAGTCCGCCGCAGACACCTCGTTTACAGCCTGCTCGAACCCAGCCAGCGCATCTTCCGGCGACGAAAATTGTATCCCTTTGAGCTGATTTTTTATTTTTGGGAATAAAAAGAAGTCACACGGTGCTAGATCAGGGCTGTAAGGAGGGTGACCCAGGAGTTTGACTGGCGTGCTGTCCAGGAAGTCCCTCGTTTTGAGTGCGGTGTGCGCAGGTGCATTGTCGTGGTGGAGCAGTAGCCCGCGGAGCCCTGTGTTTGGTCGCTTGTTGCTTATAACAGAGAAAACTTCTGGCAAACATTTGGAAGTATACCATTCGGCATTAATGCTTCTTTGATCCCGTAAGGGAATTGATACCAAGTGGCCAGTCAAATTAAAAAAGCTAGCGATCAAAATCTTACCCCCGCTTCTAGATCGCTTCACTTTGGTAGGCGTTGGCTCATTTTGAAACACCCAAACAGTCGACTGGCGCTTGGTTTCTGGGTCGTATTGATAAATCCAGGACTCATCACCTGTAACGATGTCGTAAACACGCCGAGACGAGCCTGCTTCAAATTTGTTAAGCATATCACGGCACCATTCCACCCGGGCCTGCTTCTGAGCATCGGTGAGGTTGTGCGGCACCCAGCGTGATACTATCCTCCTCACGCGAAGATGGCTGTGTAGAATCTCGTGAACGCTTCCCGATCCAATCTTCAATATGTGTTGAATCTCCTGATATGTAATTCGCCTATTGTCTTGGATTAAATTTTTCACTGCTAGCACGTTTTCTTCGGTAACAGCCGTCAAAGGGCGACCGCTTCTTTCGTCATCCCCCAAAGTTGGTCGACCGCGCTTGAATTCGTTATACCAACGATACACGGTTGCCTTGGAAGGGCCTTCATCCATGAATGCCATTTGAAGTCTATCGTACGATTCATCCGGTTTCAGGCGACACTTGAAATCGTATAAAATCATAGCTCTAAAATGTTCCCGGCGCAGATCCATATTTCAGTGAGACACAATACTTTGAATTAACTCGCAAAAAATGTGGAGGGAAATTTTGAAATTGGAACTTACTTATTTTTACTTATAAATAATCATATTTTCGAAAAACATAATAACTGGCCAGTCTCCCATATATAAAAACTTTTTTTCGCAATACTTTCTGAGGGGCCTGGTACGCGCTCTTGTTGTTTACAATCATGGACTTGAGGCCGAGATTTATAGAGGTAACTTAGCACTTACTGTTGCTTATTGTTGCAACTTCAAGACAGAGACAGGAACATGTCTAAGTAAAAGCGAGAGCTAAGTGTGTTTATAGATCTCCGAATTTGCGGCCTTAGCTGTAAGATGGTGTGAGTTATGTAGGCTGGTTTCCACGAGACATGCGTAGCGAGGGATGTGTGCAACATTGTTGCCTACTATAATGCCTGCGATTCTGCAATTAAAAGAATTAATAACTGCATTTCATTAACTGAACTTTATCGATGTGTTTAGTTGTTGTTGACGGCGAAGATTCTAGTTTTGTTTACCAAAAAATTGTAATGTGTTTTATTCTTTGTTTCCAGGTGACGTTCATAGGCAACAACATACCGATACATCCGCACGTATACTCCAACGGTCACATCTGCCTGTCCATACTAACAGACGACTGGTCGCCCGCGCTGTCCGTGCAGTCTGTCTGTCTGTCCATCGTGTCCATGCTCAGTAGCTGTAAGGAGAAGGTATGCTGGCATAATATTTTCAGCATCTGAGTTAACCTGCTCATTAGACCACCGTACACGCCCAGCAATAAATAAAAACAATTTTTAGATGTTCCTTTTATTTTAATTCCGAAAATAAACCTTAATTTTTTTGTATTCCAGAAACGGCCACCAGATAACTCATTTTACGTTAAGACCTGTAACAAAAATCCTAAGAAAACGAAATGGTGGTATCACGGTGAGTACAATTATTTATTTAATTAATTTCGAAATATCCCAGCGTCCCCCACCTATCAAGGTTCACTTCGTCGTCATTTCAGAGTGACATTGACAGCTTAAACTTCAAATTCGTTAACCACAACGCCCTACGATGTGAAGCTAAACAACCCACCCTATACGCCTTCAAACCTAAGTCTAAAGTTTAGATTAATTAGTCCATGCCATAAAAGCTTAGGTTTGATTCCCAGGTATTTTGATTTTGATGAGGTCGCGCAAAGTGTGATTTAGTTTTTCCATCAGGAATTTCTCTGTAGCAGCCTCGGAGGCTGGATTTGTGCCCGATTGATGACAAAAGCTCGGCCCCTATTATACATGGAACTTAGACAAAACCGGCGAAATGTGGGTGTACTATTAGGTACACTTCTACATGACTTTTCTGGAATTGCAGGCGTGTAAGAAATTAACACTTATTACAGGGCAACTAAACCAGACGCAGTGATGACATTCACCCATTATGTGTTCCTTATCTAGCTTATCAGGGATAGTGAAATCTTAGTATTCAATACACATCACTGTGTCAATGATTAGATAAGAAAATCAATATTTGAGTGCACCAGTTCGTACACTAAACGTGTTCGGATGTATTTGAAGTACGAAGCATGTTATTAGGACAAGTTATGACTAAAATATTTCTGAAAACGTTACCATCGCACTTGGCGGGTTTCATTCACACTCTACTAATATTATAAATGCGATTATAATATTAACTATATCTGACTGTTGCACAGTAGTAGCAATAGCTTAACAAATTAGAATGTTAACTTATTTAGCATTCGGATTGACCATGAGCTGGGTAGGACATTTTTATTCAAGCGTCGTATCCCCATAGTGGGGACAGAGCAATGGATACAACGGGAACAATTTTCATTATTTTATTCAAGTCTCGCCGTATCCGGTAGTGGGGGGGGACAACGGGAACAATTTTCATTATTTTATTCAAGTCTCGCTGTCTCCGTTAGTGGGGAGACAACGGGAACAATTTTCATTATTTTATTCAAGTCTCACCGTCTCCGTTAGTGGAGACAAACGGAACAATTTTCATTATTTTATTCAAGTCTCGCCGTATCCATCAGTGGAGACAACCGGAACAATTTTTAATTTTTAGATTGAAATCCCGCTGTCCCCATTAAAAGACACACAGAATACACACACACACACAGCAGATAGCAGGAATGCTCCGATTCTTTTAATCTCGCTAGTACATTCCCGTGCGATAATTCCCGACCTCCACGCGAGTCACCATATCCTCAAATGCATTTTAGTTGATTGGGTTGTATGTAATATTTGAGTTTGAAATAGTCAATATTTAAGTGTTCTTGATTTATTTGTGATCGAACATGCTTACTTTACCTTATGACTCGACACTTTTTTTTAAAGATATTCACATGTTTTTTACCATTGCAGATGACTCCGTCTAACAAAACACCGCGTCGCTATATCGAGCATGGACGATAAATCTCAGTATGTGTTAAGTGTTATAACTAAACGGTATGTTATTGTAAAATGTTATGTACATACGAGGTGCATGCGCGAGGCGACGCGCGGCGGCAGAGGCGACACATGTGACACTGTGCGACACGAGACACGGTGCGACACTGTGCGCACACGCATCGGGGCACCCGGCGGACTTGGCGACGTAAATTAACGAGTAGGGGAAGCTGGGACATATTGAAGATTTGGGTAAATAGTACAATTTGTTCAACTGTTAGTAGGTAGCTGGCTACTCACTGGTGTTTTGTGTAACATATTGTCTGTAATACCACTTTGTTTTGTGTCACAACAAATGCTGTACACGGCCGTTAATATGGCAGGACGAGTCCTGGAAAAAATTGGGCAATACCTGTATGAAGGTCGCCAGATGCTATACAAGCCGGGCGGCAAAATCGCATGTATATTTTGCCGCTCGACCATGCCGAACTAGATCGATCCGAACATTTGTATAGTACGCGAGACAGTCTCTTTCTAAAACTCTGTTGCATATGAACACATGCCGCGTAGCATGACCACTGTAGAAACGAGTTTTGTAAAATCGTCAGATAGACAATGGCAATGTGTCGGTGATTCTTCCGTCGACATAGCCCGTTTTTACAGCGGTCATACTACGCGTGCTGGACACCTTACCTAGTTTATTCGAACTCCCAGAATGATAACAACCTGTATTTTGTATCGTCAATAATTGTTGTCGGTTACTGACATAAAACCTAATATTCCGTAAGTAATTTACCCAGATGTTTCAATAATGCAGCTGTGTTCTAAAGTTTGTGGCGTGCGACTACCCGCGGGCACTACCCTACATTATGAAACCGCGCTTATTGAGATAATTCGTTGACTTGATTAACCACACTCGTCGATGTGGAATTAGCTAAGCCGGTCACAGCTGTATGTCGGGCAATAAAAGTGAAAAACGCAATTCCCCTTGTTTCCTTTGAGACGACCCGCCATAATTGTGAGACACGGTAACACATTAAACTATACATTATCCAGTATAGCATGGCCGCCCCTTGTATAGACTTCCCGTACTATGAGAAATCCGCATAAACTGGTTTTGTATAGCTAGATTGGTGGCCGTGCGTACTCATACGTGATCGGCTCAAGCTTCTTCTTCTTAGCGTGTCGATGGCAATCTAAATTGTTTCTGCCCAGAACTGAGCCACTAGTTTGGCGCCCTCTGTAGCATCCATCAGTTCCTGTAATAAACAAACAGCAGGACACGATCTAAAGTGCCGCATCATTTGTGAAACAGCACGACATTTACACGCAGACAGAGTAAGCTAATTTCGCGTCAAATCGGTCACTCAGTTCTCGTTTACATGGATGCATTAAATCTTATGAAGTAGTATGCAACGAATTGGATATGTCAATGAGTGCGCGCATGATTGTAGGGTAGGCAGCGTTGAAACTCGGCTAAAAAATGTTCATACCAACAGACAGGATTTGTCAGTGCTAAATTAAAAGATATACTGTAAGTAGAGTAATAGGGTATGAAATGATGTACCGCATATTGGAGTTTGTTCACGCATCAGTCATCCTTTGTTTAGTTGTATATAATTTTTACTCTTATTGTGATTTTACCAAGCTGCTTGCAGGTCATTCACGATCAAGCTATGTCAATGTGTACTGGATAATATCATTTACGCTATACTTAAGCCTGTTTATTCGGCTTCAAGCGTTCCTTCAAATAATATTTACAAAAAACAGGTTAAAATGAGGCTTGCAAAGCATTTAATTTGAATAATAAACTAAAATCAATTTATTAAAATGATGAATTAAAGCTACAAACACCTTGTAAAATTAGAGTTCTGGATCAAAACTTTGGGAATTTCAGTCAAAAACGCTTAATTTCTGTTCATGTATTTAGCCAGTCTAATTTTCATAGGATATTTTGTGAGCATAATGGAATGCAATAAACTTCAATAATTTCTGTTTTTATATTTGTAGGTAAATATTCTACATGATGATGAATGTAATTTTGTATGAAATTTTATTTACGTATGTCAATAAGGGATTCGTTGAATCATAGACTAAATATATTATATATGCAAGCTAGTAATACTCGCTATGAATAACTGATGTTAGACAGGACTGCCGCTCCTATTCAGGGACCTTCTTGCTATGCATACAACTAGTCTACTTCAAAATATATATTTTCAAGGGATTTTGCAATAAATAAATTACCCAAACAAATGGTCTCTTGCGACTCTAAATTTATATAATTCCCTGTTTGTTTTGCAATATTTTCTGGTGCTATGTTGAGATCTTCACAAATTCACATTTGATTGTTATTTTCATTTTTGTGAATGGTAATTTTTACATTGGGCTACACCACATTCCTGTATTATTAGATGAAAAATTGCTGGGTGAAATTGTACCTTTATGATTTACAAAAATGCATTATAATTGTGTATTATTGAAACAACCTGCTTAATTTATTGAAATAAAAATATAGTTAAACATGTGTCCGTACTTTTATTCCACTTACCTAATAGTTATTGCATGTTAATTGATTTGGTTGTATATCAATTATAGGTACATCTAAAACAGTGAATAAGTAAAGGCATATCATTCTTTTGATAGGCCAATATTATAAATAAAAAAAAACTTAAATAAAACAATAATTCTTATAAATTACCTTGGTAATTGTGAACATTTTTGAAAGGGTAAAAGACAATTTCAGGTTTCAAATAGATCTGAGATCCAAACTACAATAGAGATTACATTCAGTAAACTTTTTGAAATGCTTACAAATGTTGCAATGTAAGATAAACATCAATTCGAGACTCCATAATTATCTTTCTTGGATGAACGATGAATGATGGGGAGTTTGTTCCGCCACTTCTTCTTCCCAGCTAAAACACTAGGAAGTGGCGAAGGGCGGGCGTTTTGGGGGACTGTCTCTTGTAATTTTGACGTTCAAAAAGTGCTGATTATCAGCCTAATTTGAATAAATAACTTTTGATTTTGAACGTATTTATTCGTGCAGAAGATGCAAGGCACTGTCAGTCTCTACACAAATAAATAACAATCCTTCTATTTATTTTACCTTGGCAAAAGGAACCTTATGGCAACGAGAATAAAGATCTCTGCGATTTTGACAGACTTGTCTGTGGCAGCAACCTTATTGCAAGGGAAATAAACATCAGTTTAATTTAGACAATGATACAAAATCGAAGTTAAAATAACTGAAAAGATGTTTAGCCGGTGAGCTAGCTACGGAAATTCGGTACACAATTACAATAAAATTATTATATATAGAGATCGGATATTCGGATGCATATTTACCTAAAGTTTGAGTGTTGACTAGTATGGAGCGCGCGTCAGTATGGGAAAAGGAGTTTATTTAAAAAATAAAAACTATTCTAATTACTTTTTCGTTTAGCTCCAAATGAATTATGCCCAGACATACCAGGCCCCTCAGAAAGTATTGCGAAAAAAAGTTTTTATATATGGGAGACTGGCCAGTTATTATGTTTTTCGAAAATATGATTATTTATAAGTAAAAATAAGTAAGTTCCAATTTCAAAATTTCCCTCCACATTTTTTGCGAGTTAATTCAAAGTATTGTGTCTCACTGAAATATGGATCTGCGCCGGGAACATTTTAGAGCTATGATTTTATACGATTTCAAGTGTCGCCTGAAACCGGATGAATCGTACGATAGACTTCAAATGGCATTCATGGATGAAGGCCCTTCCAAGGCAACCGTGTATCGTTGGTATAACGAATTCAAGCGCGGTCGACCAACTTTGGGGGATGACGAAAGAAGCGGTCGCCCTTTGACGGCTGTTACCGAAGAAAACGTGCTAGCAGTGAAAAATTTAATCCAAGACAATAGGCGAATTACATATCAGGAGATTCAACAAATATTGAAGATTGGATCGGGAAGCGTTCACGAGATTCTACACAGCCATCTTCGCGTGAGGAGGATAGTATCACGCTGGGTGCCGCACAACCTCACCGATGCTCAGAAGCAGGCCCGGGTGGAATGGTGCCGTGATATGCTTAACAAATTTGAAGCAGGCTCGTCTCGGCGTGTTTACGACATCGTTACAGGTGATGAGTCCTGGATTTATCAATACGACCCAGAAACCAAGCGCCAGTCGACTGTTTGGGTGTTTCAAAATGAGCCAACGCCTACCAAAGTGAAGCGATCTAGAAGCGGGGGTAAGATTTTGATCGCTAGCTTTTTTAATTTGACTGGCCACTTGGTATCAATTCCCTTACGGGATCAAAGAAGCATTAATGCCGAATGGTATACTTCCAAATGTTTGCCAGAAGTTTTCTCTGTTATAAGCAACAAGCGACCAAACACAGGGCTCCGCGGGCTACTGCTCCACCACGACAATGCACCTGCGCACACCGCACTCAAAACGAGGGACTTCCTGGACAGCACGCCAGTCAAACTCCTGGGTCACCCTCCTTACAGCCCTGATCTAGCACCGTGTGACTTCTTTTTATTCCCAAAAATAAAAAATCAGCTCAAAGGGATACAATTTTCGTCGCCGGAAGATGCGCTGGCTGGGTTCGAGCAGGCTGTAAACGAGGTGTCTGCGGCGGACTGGAAAAAGTGTTTTGAAAACTGGTTTAGGCGCATGAATCTTTGTATAGAGGCTGGTGGAAAGTACTTTGAAAAGATTTAATAAAAATATATGTACGTATAGAACAATTTTTTTTAGTTTCGCAAAACTTTCTGAGTGTCCCACGTATATACCATTTTGTTTTAGCATTCGACATATCAGCACAAAATACGAATTCAAATAGTTGTTGTATTTTTTCCTTGTTAATTTCAACAAACTTGCTAGGTTTTAAATAAATTTAAAATATTCGTTACGATATTTTGAGTACTACATTTTATACTAACTAAATTATGAAAATTTCGCAATCCCGCGACATAAATTGGCATTTAAATAGCCGCTTCCATACTTTTGTACCTTTTGCCAGGAAAGAACGTACTTAAGGTAAATATGCATCCGAATATCCGATCACTAATTATAAAGCAACGAGATCCTAGTTGGTGCGCCATACACCATTATCATCCACCATCATTGATTGATCCGGACGGACGCCTGACAGCTGTTCAGCGGTTGGGGTGACAGTGGTTGGGCAACAAAGGGGGTTTGTAAAAGCAATAAAACGTATGCAATTTATAGAGCTTCCAGAGCTCTATAAATTGCACACCTATTGCTTGTAGAGAGACCATAATTAATAATGATAGTATGGCACACTTACTAGAGGAATCTTATTGCTCTGTAAATTTCAACCGTATATCCGTGGCTAGCTTTTAGACTATGTACACCTACGCGGACCAACGCAGCACAGCGTTGTATATTGCCAATTGTTTATGCAGATGTGAGTACTATACACAAAAACCTCGTATTAATAACCCTCTTTTTGGGCTTCGCCGCAGTCGGGTAGAAGTAATATGATGGTGACATAAATTGTTTATCACTCCTATACGATATAATTTGATTTGTCATGATTATAGCTACGCAAACTACTTAAATTCTACATACTTATGTACATAAATATTAAAAATTTCGCTAAAATGAGTAGGTACAGTATTTTATTACATATCAACAATTAATATTTTGTACAAATCGGTTTTTACATAAAAATATATAAATGTCATCACATTCTATTATTGATAAATAAATCATTTATAACACTTCGCAACACCTTAATATAATAAATGATACGTTGGGAATCTTTATTTTTAGGAGTATGAGGAACAGGGTGTAAAGTTTCTCAGTTGTCCATAGAAAAGGGGGACCCTCCGACCAGACAGGTGTTATGTCTGGTAAGCTACTGCCCGACAATTGTCGGATTTTCTTATATGCGAGATGTAGAACATGTTAGTTCTTCAGTTGTATCATAGATAGCGCTGTAGTACTTTTTGTTGTATGTTGCTGTAGTACTTTTTGTAGTGCCGCTACAGTTTAGTTTTAGTAAAAATGGGCATGACTACTTAAATTATCTGGATCTTTAGTTATTTTGTGAAAACTAATCTAAATGTGTGACTGATTTTTATGATTCAGGTAACAATAAAAAATGCCATAATTTGGGACAATTTGAGAACTTTTCTGTGACATTTTACAACCATTAATCATTTTAATTTATCATAGTTTAATTTTCACAGCTCAACCTCACACATGTCCAAAAAAATCGATATCAGCTAATTATTCATCTCTCTCATTTTTTAATTTGATAAAACATAACAGTTAATCACATTCACCAGCGTTAACTCAATCAATATAAAAATATGTGGGGAATAAGGAAAAAATACTCTATCTGAAAAGTGTGTGCCATTAAAGACTAGAAACAATTTAATATAACTAATAATACTTACATAAAAATAAGTACGATATTTTCTCTAATGCCAACAGCACATAGGTGACCGACAAAGTACCCTCTAATATGACAGATCGGGATTTAGCAAGAGCTTAATCCGCAGGTATGAGCGACAGAGACGACAATCTGCAAGTTCTATTTCTAAAACTCGATATGCCTTATAGACAGGTACTGTATGACTCACTTAATTCAACTACCGACTTAGCATACATAACAACATTAGTATTGGTAGTGCCGTATGGTTTGATTGGCGCGTGGCCTAGCGTATCTAACACCGCCAAATCATTTTTTCAATACAATTCCACAAGTTACCAACAACGCCCTTTCGGCAAATTCAATCAAGCGCCAAAAGAATCATGCAATATTGTAAAGTCAGTCAAACACGTCACTTCACTAATGTACTCCATCTAGCTCTACCGGCAACTTGTCCAGGTAATACTCATGGTCAAACCTGGTCACTAAGATGCCTCCAGTGACCTTCACATCACTATCCGCTGAATAGTCTATGGATTCACCTTTGACGGTCGTCATTTTACCTCGAACTGTTTTTATGATCGCGTCTCCTGCACAGAGGTCCCACTTCTTGATGGCGGTGGCGTGAAGGTACACATCGTAGGTACCGTTCACGACTTCCATGACCTTGTATCCGGCACCTGCCGCCGAGGATACGGTGGTCTTCGGGCCAAACGCTGCGGTTGCTATTTCTGTCACCTTGCCGGGATGAGAACGGGAGACCACCACTCTGGGATGCTCCTTGTTCTCCTTATTCTGTAAGGAATTTGTGGATTGGTAATCCTTGTCGTGGTCTTAAATGTTCTATGATATATTTTTTGGTTTATTTAATGTGATTTCAAAGCAAAGAGAAGTTGAGTGGGGCAAAGGCGTTTTGATTGGCTGGAATTGGGCCGTTTTTTGATTGGCTGTGAAGGTAGAACGCTGAACGGAGTTTGCCAATCAAGAAAAGCTGAAAATGTATGGTAATTTATTGATATTTGAATTAAATTTAAAAATAGTGTAACTACTACGGGTTGTAAGGGACACCGACGCACAGTGATCAATTTCCAAAAGTTAGGGGGACGAAATTATCAAATACTGAAATCTTGAATTAAATAGTACATTGTTACCCCAGGGGTGAAAGTAACTTATTTAGCCCCGAGACGGGGTTTGGCGCCTGAACGAAATGAGGGCGCCAATAGTTCGAGGGACTAAATAAGTCTTTAACCCGAGGTAAACACAGTGCTTTTCATTACGAATACAAGGAAAGTAAAAATAAAAACATTAATTAGCTAAAGAAAAAATTTGTAAATTTTATTTCTGATTGCCGCTTTTCCGCCTGTTTTGTTTTTTTTTTCCTGTGATCAGCCAACTATTCGGCCATTATTTTTCATTTTGAAAAAATGGTAATTATTTTGCCCAACCCTATGTTATTTTAAAGAAATTGTTGTAGTTTAAGTTATTTCAATTTTACATCGTGGCTGCATAGAAAGTTGGAACATGTTTCAATAAACATGTGTAAATAGAACTAGTTTTTTTTTTTAATAATTTGATATCTGTCAGTTGAAAGCGATTCTCCCTAGGGATGAAAAGTATTACTTTCATCCCGCTCCTAAGGCTACTTCAGACCTACTTTCCGAGTAATGAAAAGTATATTTATAACATTAAATAGTATCGTAAAATCGTTTTCATGTAATTTCACTTAGTAATTAATATTTTAAGTACTTCGTTAAAACCAGGCAATGCCGATACTAAGTATTTATCTTTATTGGCCTTTGATAGCGGCTTCACTGGTCAATGTAATGAAGAAAAAAATAGTTTTTTTTTTTGAGGCACTGACCTATAAGAAACTTTTTTTTAGTATAGAAATCGAACCGTTTTTACAGGTATATACTACCTGTAAAAAATGCTTATTTATGTTCTTATAGCTAATAGTTCCTGCTATATAATGGGATCAAAATGATAGCGTAAGAGTTTGTACTTTTAAAGGTAACACAGTTCAAATTTAGAGAATTTAGTAAATATCAGTATGGTAATATTTATATTTATTTTATAATACAAATCGATCTATTTTATTTTTTGTTTGTGTACCAATAAAAGCTACAGACCTTCTATAAACTGCACATTTTTTTTTATGCATTCTTGAATAGGAGCGCAAAACAACTATTATAAATCAGTACTTTTATAATATTTTTGCTTTCGAGATAGCTTTGAAATAGCATACTGATTAAACTACTGACTGCATAAGGATGATGTTTTAGTATCATGTAACCAACTTGCCTTCAAGTAGTAAAAAAATGTTTTTTTCGAACTACCGACATATTAAACAAAAATAATTACGGGAACCTAACTTTTAATAATTTATCACTGTACGACGCGAAAACGCTTACCCCGTACTCGCAAAAAGGGGAAAATTTCGCACAGACGTAGTTGCGCGATTCGGCTAGCATAGTCATAAAATTCTCCAAACTCACATGGTCCACCATGGGCATATTACTTGAAGGCTTCTTTGTGTACCAACCCCAGTATGTCCTTGGTGGGAAGGGATAGTGTATGACCCCAATGATGGGGACACCTTTGATGGCTACACACACCATGGTTGTCACATACTGGTAGAGAGCCTCTGGAATTAAAACAAAAACAGATGTCAAGAGTAAGTTTAGAAACCTACCGTTTTTTTATTTATGGGAAATCAATAAATGACGTCTCCTGCTCTGGGCGGAGCGGAAGGGAGAATCAGGCTTTTACTAACTACAACCCATCCTTGTTGCCTCTTAGCCTTTGTGTTCCAGGGCTGCGGAATCTCTTTCGTACAGTCCTGCAGCCCTGGCAGGCATCGGCCCTCTCAGACCCCTTCCGATTTCCTGACATCTCCTTGAGGCGCGCGTTGGGACCCTTACCCTACCCTAAACTTTTTGCATCCATAGCCTTAAGTCTAGCTAAAGTGTAAACAAAACAATAGCCTATAGAAAAATGAATGTAAAATATGATTTTATTTTTCCTTGTTCAGCTGGCTTACTAATGAATGTTATCAAGGTTTGTGAAGTAAATCTTATCAGAGTAATTAACATGAATGTACACAATCATAACAGTTTATTTTGTAGTTAAATTTTCAGTATTTTGTCAGGCGAAACATGATTTGATCAATGCTACTTTTATATCATCTGCCTCGCCTTTTCCCAACAATGTTAGGTTCAGCTTCCGGTCTAAACGGATGCAGCTGAATACCAGTATTTTACATGGAACTACTGCCTATCTGACCTCCACAGCCCATATAGTTACTGGGTAATACAATACCCCTTGCTAAGACTACTGACTACCTGTAACATCTGCCAAAGACCTACAAATGACATCTGGGACCAATGGCTTAATGTGCTTTCTGAGGCACAGAGGAAACTTGGTAATAGATGATCACCCATACTCGGACAGTCCTAATCATGCATGCCTGAACCTCAAGATTGACTGGAGCAGCTGTTATTATTTTGCCACAAGCCCCACATCGCTACTTTTATATGAAAAAACAAAATTGATTCATCATCTGCCTAGCCTTTTCCCAAACTATGTTGTTATTTAACCAAAATTGGTTCACTAAAGAAATAATAGGTCTTTACCTATGAAATTGCCGTATTGCAATACAGACTTTTTCAAACAAAAAAAAGTTTTGATTGGCTATGAGTTCTAAATTCAAATTAATTTTGTTTTAAAAATATGACATTCTATTTACAAAATCAGTCTTTTGTTTATTGATTAGCGTTGTATTTTCATTACATTTCAACATTTTTCCTCATAATGGATACTTTGAAATTTCGTGTAATTATGGAATATGAGTTCCGTCGTGGCACCAACGCGGCACAAACGACCCGTAACATCAACGACGTTTACGGAGAGAACTGTACAAACGAACGCACAACCCGCTATTGGTTTGCTCGGTTCCGTTCTGGGAATTTTGACTTGAAAAATGAACCTCGTGGTCGTCCGGAAACTTTGGTCAACAATGATGAATTAAAGGTGATTGTTGAAGCTGATGAAACTCAATCTACAGCTGAGCTGGCAGCAGCTTTTGATGTTAGCGTTAAAACAATATTGGTCCATTTGCGACAGATTGGCAAGATAAAAAGCTTGATAGATGGGTGCCCCACGAACTTAACGATCGCCAGCGCAACGTACGCGTCGAGACTTGCCTTGCGCTGCTTAACAGGCACAGAAATGAAGGAATTTTGAACCGAATTGTTACGTGCGACGAAAAATGGATTCTTTTTGACAATCGAAAGCGCTCAGCAAGTTGGTTAGATCCTGGTTCGGTACCAAAGCAATGTGCAAAACGAAAGATGACCCCTAGAAAGGTGATGGTCACAGTTTGGTGGTCTAGTGCTGGTGTGATTCATCATAGCTTTTTACAAAACGGCGAGAGCATTACTGCAGATGTGTACATTGAAGAACTGACCACAATGATGGCGAAACTCGCACGTCTGCAACCAGCTTTGGTCAATCGGTCGTCTCCACTGCTACTTCACGACAACGCGCGGCCCCATACTGCACAACAGACCGTCTCTAAGCTGCATGAGTTGGGTTTGGATGCTCTCCCTCATCCGCCATACTCACCAGATCTTGCGCCTTCCGACTATTACTTTTTCCAAAATTTGGACAACTTTTTAGCGGGAAAAAAAATCAATTCCCGAGAGGCAGTACAAAACGCCTTTGAAGAGTTTGTTGTCTCCCGTCCAGCTGATTTTTTCAAGAAGGGCATCCATAAACTGCCACAGCGTTGGCAAAGATGCATTGATTGCAGGGGTGATTACTTTGAATAAAAGAAATAAATAAGTTCGACAAAAAAAAATACTTTAACTTTTTTCAAACAAAACGGCAATTTCATAGGTAAAGACCTAATATTAAAAACCATGAATGTATTTGCAGTCAACATTTAGACCAGAAACATGAATAAACTCTTCATCATCATCTGCCTAGCCTTTTCCCAAACTATCTTGGGGTCGGCTTCCACTTTTACCGGATGCAGCTGAGTACCAGTATTTTACATGAAGCGACTGCCTATCTGACCTCCACAACCCAGTAACTGGATAATATGATACCCTTTAGTATCAGACTTGGTATTTGGACTGGATGTCAGACTTTTGGCTTCCGACTACTCTCAACAACTGTCAAAGATCTACAAATGACAGCCGGGACCAACGGCTTAACGTTCTTTCTGAGGCACGGAGGAAACTCATTATGTAATTATGGTCACCCATCCACGGACCTACCTCGGCAAGCACGGTTTAACCTTGACAATTGACCTGTGCGGCTGTTATTATTTAGCCACAAGCTCCTTTGAATAAACTCTTCATTGGTGCAATATTGAGATAGTTTTGGTAACATTTACAGTTCCCTTAATATTTTTTTTTTACTTGTGATTTTTACTGTCTTGTTAAGTTCATATTCATATTCATTAAGTTCATGTTGAGTTTTACTTTCTTTATTATACAATTTAAAGAAAAAAAAACAGTATTCACTAAACCTTTTTTTACCCCTTTATTTGTAGTTCTTGCTGAAAATACTTATGTACTTGTATTTTCAGCAGTTACTGTACCTATAAGCACACATATAGTGAAATATGACTATGGTTTATGTAATGAGAATAAGCAAGCTAAGATAACACATCTACCCATTCACCCCAGGTACCCATTTCACAAGCTGGTCAAAATTTAAGTAGTTAAGGTTAAAGATTTTGAATTCAATGTCAAAATCTAATAGAAAATACCTTCTGTTTTTAGTGTCGGTTCTAAGAAAAGTATATTTTTTTAAATAAACAAACGTTTTGTTAAATACTTTACCTGTGTACTCTTTAGTTGCGTCCAGCGGGTCGATCCACACAGTCACGTCCTTCACATAGACCAGTTCATCATTCATGTAGTCCACTACGTTGTTCCCTGGAAGAACTTCCTCTATATCTATCACTGGTTGTTTCTCGCAACTTGGATCACTCTTTGAATGTTCTTCGGACACCACGGTCAACTTCTCAAACGTGTTTTTCAATCCGTAGTACATTGCGCAATGGGAAGCATAATCTGCATCAGTAACCGGGTCATTTACCCCTTCTAGCGTTTTACCTTTACTCTTAACATTTAAATCCTGACTCGTCCCTTCCATTACCTTCTTCCCACCCCGCTCAGCGGCCTGAATAGACGCTTTTAACAAACTCTTCAAGTTTATCAGATCACTTTTCTCCATGGGAAAACTAGCGCTTCCAGTTCGCCAATAAATTATTAAAAATAATATAAAACCTAACGTGAAACATGCGAATTTATTCAATCTTAAAGTCCCACCGAAATTCATTGTGATATTCTTTATTTTTCAAAAGTTGGCTGAATTTTGTATTTTGTTTTGAGTTGAGGTGATATGTGTAGGCACCACAGAGCACCTAGGGCACTTTTCAAAATCTGACAATGACAGCCAGCAATCATATGGCAATTTTGACATTTTATGTTTTTGTGTGGAAATGAAATTCGTTCGGATAGTAGTACAGCTTGGCAAAAAAGAGTCTGACGCGGTGACAGTTGGAACTAAAAATCGTACTGGACATTGAAGCCTTCCATGGTATTTGCGTAGCGTCCAAGAGACTGAACCACCCACTTGGAATTGGGATCATATCCCTAAAAATAAAAAATAAAGTATCAACATTTGTTGAGTTGTAGTATAGGTTGCCACAGTTGCGATACTGGCGACCTCATTTATTCCACACTCTTTTTTGCCAAGCTATAAAATTAAAAGAACTCTTGGAAGTTGAATATAGGCTAAAGATTTAGTAAGTTTGTCCACCTCTCCAACTGTCAAAGTAACCTAGCATAGACTAACTAATTATTTTCAGTATTTCAGTCTGTGCTCTGTCTGTGACCGATGTTGAACGCCAGCTACGATAATCTCAAAGTTATTTTTTTATTAATTTTATAGAATACTTTAATTAGTACTTATTAACTGAAGCTTATAACTCAATAACAAAGTATATAAAGCCGTACATAATGATATTAGTTGACATTTACGACATGGTAAGTTTACTCCCATCGTTTTAATTACTCATCGCTGTAAAATGAGTTTTATAACTACTTTGTAAATTTCAGGCAAGCTGGTGGACTCTGATTATCGCTTTACAAGTGGTAGTAATTTCCACTTACTTTTTCTGGTCAAAAAAGAAGTCTAAAACCTATGATCCTCTGTGCAATGGGAAGGCAATAGATTGGAAGCCAATTCCTATCGTGGAGCACGATGTTACGGTAGAGGAACCTCCTATGATGGGTAAAATTGATGAAAACGAGTTGAATGTAGGCTCTTCAAGTTTCCTTTGCCTTGATAAGGAGGAGTATATCATGGATAGTGCCTTGAAATCTCTTGCAAAGTATGGCGTGGGATCTTGTGGCCCTCGTGGGTTTTATGGTACCATTGACGTACATTTGGAGCTGGAGGAACGTCTGGCTAAGTTCCTGGAGGTTGAGGAGACTTGTGTGTACTCCTATGGCTTCTCAACAATTGCCAGCGCAATACCTTCCTATGCTAAGAAGAAGGATATTATTTTTGCGTGAGTATTGCACTTTATATTTAAAGTATTTTTCTTTATTGAATATAGGTTTAATAAGGCTTGACTTGAGAAAATTCATATCAGCATCCAAGTAGAAAACTTTCATATGCACAGTAAACTTATAACATTTTCTGTGTGACATGCACATAGAAAATGTTATTAGATTACTGTGCATTCCTTTAGCTTGAATTGATAACAACAATGTCAAGTGCAGCCAAGTAATTCATGACTTGAATACATCAATGTTGTGGTTGGAGTAACGGCCACTATGGCTCCCGCACAATGGTCCACGTAAGGGACTAAGTGCGGAAACCAAAAACCCCATGAAGATCATGAAGAAATACTTCAATGTCAAGCCATTATTAATTGGCTATTTTTTTGGTACGTTGGGAGAAATCCACACAGTCAATCAATTTCTAATTTGTTTATTTTTACATTAACAGAAAAGCAAAGAAAATGTTGTAAAGAAAAATAAAAATAAGTCATTTATTAAAAGATCATCTATCCAATTTGTTTGTAATACATACAAAACGTAAACAACTAGTTTTAGTACATTTATTTTATTTTATTTGGACAATTAAATCAAATTGGTTATATTTTTATTTTTGGCGAAGGGTGGGTGTTTTGGCGGACTGTCTCTAGTAATTTTGACATACAAAAAGTGCTGATTATCAGCCTAATTTGAATAAATGACTGTTGATTTTGATTTTGCTGTGCTTTTAAAATATTCTTTACCAAGTAAAACCTTGCTTTGGGTTAGTCAGTCACAGCCCTCAAGCTTGAATGGAACTGAACTGGCCACATCTGTTGCATGTGATTCTTATTTATTTATTACAAAACATGGGAAGTTTTAATAAAAAACACATTAAGGAATAAGTTATATGTGGATTTTCTCACTGGGTCTGTGGGTCATTTAATGAAAGACAATATTTTATTTTCCTGCCCCTAGCCCTTCCACATTATTGTATCAATTATTTAGAGCATACATTTTTCTTTTAAAAAAATTATGTCAACAAAAATTATGTTTACCAAATGGGTTGGAAGATTTTTATATGAAGCGTGGCCTGCCTAACTTCCGCTATTTTAATATTTTCTCAATGTAACAGCCACTTAAAATCTGTTCAAGATATATTTCGTAAACTTGACGTTTTAGAGGATTGTGTCTCAGACAAATTCAGTGTGTTTGATTGATACCAGCTATCGATTAATACAGGTTTCATGCGTGGCTAATAAAATAAAAGTTGTACTGAAGATGCCATCGTGAATGGATTTTAACTTTGATAGCTCATATCTCGGAAACGGGATGCTTTAGAGGATCTAGTATTGATACAAAACTTATATCGATACTATTTGTATCGATACTAGTTATCCATTACTATAGCTCATATACGTGGCCGCATATTTGAAAAAAATAATGGCATGGAAGTTATGCCATTTAATTCAAACCTCTTTTGTTTTTCAGTCGTGAACATAAAAAAGGCGTGATAAAAGCCAGGAAAATGTTCGACAGAAAAACCGATTAATGGAATAATATTTTGCTGTGCCTAATTAAAATCTTCCTTGCCATTCTTTTATTATACATACATTTTAAATACATAATTATTTTTAAATTAAAGTAGGTAACTTAATTGGATACTTAATAATTTGTAATTGCATTTAAATTCAGATTCGTTCATCAAATACCAATCAAGATTGTTATGCACTGATGCTCTCCTTGGTCAGTGAGTTCCACTAAATAAGTGGACAGTTATCATAAGATTTATTGAAGGTTCTTTGAGAATACATTAAATAATGAGGCAACAACTTAGGAATTATATTACGAAACCATTGTTATGAAACGTGACAACTTGGTTATACATGTAAATAATATGTGATTTATGTTCTTGTACTGTTGCCTAAAAAGCATAATTTTGGTGTACCCTACACAAAATCAATAAATAACTTATTTACAAAAAGTCCTCCTTTATAACCACGAATTATCCATACTTTAATTATAATATATCCAAGAGTAACTCACGTTTGTCTGTCTTTTCACGCCTTCACCGCGAAACACATAGACCATGAGCTAGGTTAGGACAGGATAGCTACTTTCATCCTGGGAAAACATGCTCTTGGGATAATTTACAAGCTCCACTCAGGCAACGTATTCTAGCGGTCTATGAAGTTCTTACTGCTGAGACATAAGGGTTCACCCATAAAGTACGTCACACGTTAAGGGGGACGGAGGGGGTCGACGAAGTGTAACATTGTGTGACAAGGGGTGGGAGGGGGTCCTAAGTTTCGTGACGTCACATTTCTTCTTTCAACAAATCTTATACATCTAAGTGTTAAAATGCCATTAATATTTGAACTATTAACGAAAAACTTAAAATATTTCCAACTCTATCTGTATCTGTAAGGTTTAAATTATTTTGTTGGCAGGTTCACACTCGCTCTACTAGTTACATAAATGGAAATAAAACTAATTTCGGAAGTGCAGCTTTAATGTTATAATTTCTAGATGTAAAATTGCAAGATATGTGACGTCACACTAGGGAGGGGAGGGTCTCATAAATGTGACCAACTGTGTCAAGGACGAGGTGGGGGTCAAAAAATCACGAAATGTGTGACGTACTTTATATGGATGACCCCTAATCCACAATGTCCACTAACCTAATCTATATCTTACTATGTTAATAGGCTTACATAAAAACCCCAATACTAATTCCCCAACCATTTTCAGCGATGAATGCGTCTGGTTCGCGATTCAGAAAGGTATAGATGCATCCCGCAGCACCGTCCGCTACTTCAAGCACAATAACATGGACCACCTCGAGGAAATGTTGGCCGAGGCTCAAAAGAAGAAGGAGCTCAACCCTAGGAGAAGAGCCTTCCTCATTGCTGAAGCTATTTACTTCAATACTGGGGAGATGTGTCCGTTGAAGAGACTGGTGCAACTGGCTAGGAAGTATAAGCTGAGGATTATTTTGGATGAGAGTTTGACTATTGGGGTAAGTTTTATTTACTTTGCACATGTGTAAAAGAATTCTCATTTAAGTTTCAAAGTTCAACAAACGAGATGACGTTTTGATACACCAAAAATATCCTTCGCTTGTCCTTTGCAAGAATTGTTATATTTTTAGCCAGTAAAAAAAGGAAGGCGGAATATATAAATTCCTTTCTGGCTAAAAATATAACAGAAATTAAAGTTTTCCTGTTGCACTTATGATGCAATATATGATATGTTGCAATAACTTCTGTGACATCAGCATTGATAATAAATGCATGTACTATAAAGCGGCCTACTGACCCAAAATAATATAAAAACCGATCAAGCGCCAGTCGAACCACGAACAGTGGGTTCGTTAGTCGGGATTAATGCTTACGCAATATTAGTTTCATCGATCGTAAAAGTAAGTTCGGCTGTGTAACATCCAGACTGACGCGGACATAACAAAGTTGTAAGGGTTCCTTTTTTTGCGATTTAGCTACGGAACCCTAAAAGATATGTTGATACAAGATTCATCAATGTCTCAATAGACAGAAGCACACTGTACAGCCACTAAGCTAGGTGTTTTCTACCATCATCTGCCTAGCCTTTACTTAACTTTTGCGGTTGGATGCCCTTTTATGTATAGGTAGTAAATACGTATATGAAAAACAAATTCAATTCAATACAAATACATCACGCTCTATTGTTTTGATAATCACCGCAAGAAAAAAATATATCCAATTTATTTTATTTTGACGTGATTGTTGCTAATTTACATAATATTTAAAATTTCCTTAAACATACTTAATAGTAATTCTGATGTAACGTTTTTATGGAATCTTCAACCATTCATTAATCGTAAATTTAACTAGCTGTCCCGCGCAACTTCGCTTGCGTGACATTTTCCCCGTTTTCGCAACATTTTTCATTGCTGCTCCACTCCTATTGGTCGTAGCGTGATGATAATTATATAGCCTTCCTCGATAAAAGGGCTATATAACACTGAAAGAATTTTTCAAATCAGACCAGTAGTTTCGGAGCCTATTCAATGCAAACAAACAAACAATCATATTATTCCTCTTTATAATATTAGTTTAGACGACGGCTTACTGCATTACTGCAGTTTCAATGAATAGCCACTGAAATACCTAATATGACAGTGCATTGCTGCCTTAACCTATCAGGACCTAAGAAGTAAAGGAGACCATTGTATTAAACAATGGTATACAATGTTATTGATCCAAGGCAATGGCAGTCCCTAAATGGTATACTCGTAGGCACCACCGAGCCATAAAAACACGGAATGCGGGCATCAATGGAGCCCCATGAAAAATTAATACAAAGTCCGAAGTCAACTTAAAAATGGATTTAAAAACCCATCAAATGTAGGTTTTGTTGGTCATAAAATATCATTTTAGATATCATTTGTGATCTAGGTCCAGTAATGCAAAACAAACACCGCTCACAAACATGTTCCGGCAGCCGTTCCGTCATTTGATAAATTTAGGAAAAGCTACTGTGCTAAACCAACTTCTAAAAACCTTTAGTGGTTTGAACACTAATTATTGAGCAGGCAATAAAAGGTGATAGCATTTTAACTTAGAAGAGTTTTATTGAACAGGATATTTTTATATGGAAGTGACAACCGTTGTTACCAAGAACTGTTTTTGGTTGCTAGGCAACTACTTCAAGCATAGATTTTACAGTGCTAATAGGATACATAGAAAATGGCAAAACAAGGCACTAGAAAATTATAGCAAACATAAACAATATCAAAATTATAAAAGTATGTGTTAAGGATCGCCACATCACTCCCCTCCAGAGACCGTCCTACGGGCGATAATAATCTGGGAATCGAACCCTTCGACCAGACCTAGTAGTTCTGACCGGAGTGTCCTGGGGCTGTTGTTCCTCTTCTTGAACATCTTGGTCGATTGTCGGTGTGTTTACCAATAAGTAGGCGGGTTTGAGGCGGTCCACGGAAACTGTGACCTTTTTACCTTTTACAATTATAGTAAAGGTTTTGTCGCCTTTCTGTACTACTTCATGAGGACCGGTGTATGCTGGTTGCAACGAACCTCGAAGCGCATCGTCCCTGAGGAATATGTGGCTTGAGGTAGCAAGGTCCTTGTGGACAAATATTTTGTCCTTGGAATGACGTGCAGCGGGTGTGGGCTGCAATTTTGCGGCAAACGAGCGTAAGCGAGTGGTGAACTCCGAGATGTCGGTGGTGCTGCTGTCACCAGGATTGAAAAATTCACCCGGAAGTCGTAAAGGTTCGCCATACAAGAGTTCCGCAGAAGAAGTCTGAAGATCCTCTTTAAAAGCGCTCCGGACACCCAGTAGAACCAAGGGCAGAGTTTCTGTCCAGTTATAGTCAGCGTGGCACATTATTGCCGTTTTGAGTTGCCTGTGGAATCTTTCCACTAGGCCATTGCATGCTGGATGGTAGGCTGTGGTCTTTCGATGTTTGAATCCGACTATTCTAGCTAGATTCTGGAACAGTGTGGATTCAAATTGCCGTCCTCTGTCTGTGACAATGTCCGTTGGACAACCAAAGCGGGCGATCCAGTTGGTCAGCAATGCTTTGCTGACTGTTTCAGCGGTAATGTCTACAATCGGTACCACTTCTGGCCACCTAGTGAAACGATCCACGGCCGTCAAGCAGTACCGGAAGCCCTGTGATACAGGAAGAGGTCCTATTAGGTCAATATGGACGAAGGCAAACCTAGCACGGGGTAATTCGAATGTGCCCAATGGTGCTGACACATGTCGATTTACCTTTGTGCGCTGACAGTTCAGACATGTTCGTGTCCATTGTCGACAGTCCTTGCGGATTCCAGGCCAAACGTATCGCTGTGCAACTAATTTTGCGGACGTGTTTGCTCCAGGATGGCTGAGGCTATGAAGGCTCTCAAAAATTTGCCGTCGAAAGGGTTTGGTCACGAATGGTCTGGGAGTGGCTGTACTCACATCGCAGAGTAACTGGACGGGACTGCCGTCGATTGTAAGCCTCTTTAGTTGAAGAGATGTTTCTGACTGTAGAAGTTGCAACAGTTCCGGGTCTGAAGCTTGTGATTTGGCGAGGGCTTCCAAATCTACTGAAGTTTGCAGTTCACTGACGCGGGACAATGTGTCAGCGACGATATTGTCCTTGCCGGATATATGCTGAATGTCCGTTGTGAACTGTGAAATAAAGTCGAGATGTCTATACTGACGTGGAGCACAGTTGTGCTTTCGCTCATGGAAAGCGTATATTAACGGCTTGTGATCAGTGTAGATAGTGAAATGTCTCGCTTCCAACATGTGGCGGAAGTATTTTATGCCTTCATAGATCGCGAGTAGCTCACGATCGTATGGCGAATACTTCTGCTGAGCGGGGCTCAATTTGCGGGAGAAGAAGGCAAGCGGTTGCCACTGCTCGTCTTTGAACTGTTGCAAAACTGCACCCATTGCCAGATCAGACGCATCTGAAACTAGGGCGAGCTTCGCTTGGCAGTCAGGATGTGCAAGCAATACAGCGTTGCAGAGGCTGTCTTTGCACATGTTAAAGGCGGTCAACGCCTCGCCCGTTATTTCCACAGGATGATTACCTTTTACTGAGCCATTTAGCAGGGCGTTAAGGGGACCTTGAAATTTTGCGGCTTTGGGTAAAAACCGTCTGTAAAAGTTCAACATCCCTAAGAAACGCCTGAGCTCCCTAATAGTTTTAGGTGTAGGGAAGTCCTTAATGGCTTCCACCTTGGACTCTAAGGGTCTGGTTCCGGCTGCGGATATACGGTAAGCTAAAAATGTGACTTCGTCAGCTCCGAATACACACTTCGACGTGTTGATGACTATGCCATATTTCTGTATCCTGGAGAAAAGCTGATGAAGGTGGTCCTCGTGCTGCTCTTGATCTTTTGAGAATATAAGAAAATCGTCGAGATAACAATAACAGAAGTCAAGCCCGCGCGTCATTTCATCAACGAATCTCTGAAATGTTTGACCTGCATTTCTCAGACCAAAGGTCATATAAGGAAATTCGTACAGGCCAAACGGAGTTGTTATCGCTGTCTTCGGAATGTCGTCCTCGTTGACCGGTATTTGGTTATAGGCCTTAACCAGGTCAATAGTTGAGAAGACTTTGCAACCGGCTATGCTGTGAGTAAGGTCGTGGATATGTTTAATAGGATACCTGTCAGGTATAGTCCTCGCGTTGAGCAGCCTGTAGTCACCGCAGGGACGCCAGCTATTGTCCTTCTTCGGCGCTAAATGAAGGGGTGAAGACCAAGAGCTCTCTGATGGTCGAGCTGTGCCGTTGCTAAGCATGATTTCAAATTCTTGCTTAGCGATCTTTAGTTTGTCTGGAGCTAGCCTGCGAGGGGAACAAAAGATGGGCGGGCCGGGTGTGGTGCGTATGTGGTGTACTGTGTGATGTGTTATGTTTCGATGTACGCCAGCAGGTCGTGTAATCTCGGGGTACTTATTAAGTATTAAGTGATACCTCGAATCACCAACTGAGACCTTTACTGAACACGTGGCTGAAGGCCTTGCAATGGAAGCTGTCACAAACATTGAAGTGGTTTTGTCAACCAAACGTCGATTTCTGATGTCAACAAGAAGATTATAAAAACTCAAAAAATCTACACCGATTATCGGCTTGGTGACATCAGCTACAATAAACCGCCATGGGAAGTTACGGCGCAAACTAAAATCTAAATTTAGCTGAAGATAGCCGTAAGTCTCAATTAGAGATCCGTTAGCAGCTGATAATTGGTAGTTCGACTTGGCACGCTGTTCATGTAGAAAATGTCGCGGAAACACACACAAATCACTACCAGTGTCCACTAAAAACTGAGTCTTTGTTGTTCGGTCCGTGACGAAGAGGCGACCGGTGGGCGTCAGACAGTCGTCAGTCGCCATTACCGACTGCCTTTGGAGTTTCCCGACTTCTCAAAATCGCATGGCTTAACGCATTTGCGAGCGTTGGCCCCAAACTTCGAGTGGTAGAAGCAAAAAGGTTGCTTCTGATGGCTGGACTCGGATCGCTGTCTAGATCGATGACGCTGTTGGTACTTCGAACGCGATTGTGAACGAGGTCTCCTGCTGAGCTGCATCGTCAGGTTCTTCACAGCCTCCTTTAATTCGGCGATCTCGCTCGCCATCTCGTACATGCTAGGGCCCGACGCTGATGCCGTGGCCACTTGGCATGGGGTCACTATGTCCTGGATCCTGTCCGCTAGGTCTGCTAGTCCCTCCAGAGAAGTAAGTGGTTGTGAAGCTAGCAGGGTTTGGACGTTGCTCGGAAGACGGCTGCTCCATATTGTACGGAGGAAGTCCTCTGGGACGCTCGGTCCGGCCAAACTTTGAAGATGTCGCAGGAACTGTGAGGGTTTGCGATCTCCAAGCTCTTCATGAATGAGAAGCTGCTTCACTTTCTTCTCGTGTGACGCCGTCAGTCTCTTTATGAGCTCGTGTTTGAGTTTCTCATATTTGTTTTTCTCCGGTGGGTTAAGAAAAATATCTCTTACTTGCTTGGAGTACTGATGTTCAAGGTTGCCGATGACGTGGTTGAATTTCGTCGCGTCGCTGGTGATGTTGGCATTCGCGAACTGAGCCTCCACTTGTGCAAACCAAACCTCTGGATCATCCGGCCAAAACGGTGGTATTCGTACCGCTATGTGGCAAACGTCGGATGGCTCGTCAATGGATACACACTTTGCAGGGCGAGGTTTTGGACGAGATCGGGTACTTCCAAAAGATTTTGCGGAGTCACTGCTATCACTCATCGTGAAAACTGGTTGCGTGATCAAATCACGTCGGGGTCACCAATTTAGTGGTTTGAACACTAATTATTGAGCAGGCAATAAAAGGTTATAGCATTTTAATTTAGAAGACTTTTATTGAACAGGATATTTTTATATGGAAGTGACAACCGTTGTTACCAAGAACTGTTTTTGGTTGCTAGGCAACTACTTCAAGCATAGATTTTACAGTGCTAATAGGATACATAGAAAATGGCAAAACAAGGCACTAGAAAATTATAGCAAATATAAACAATATCAAAATTATAAAAGTATGTGTTAAGGATCGCCACAAACCGGTCAAGTGTGAGTCAGACTCGCGCACGAAGGGTTCCGTACCATTATTTATAAAAACCGGTCAAGTGCGTGTCGGGCCACGCGTAGTGGTTCCGTAGTTTTTATAACAGCCAAGTGCGGGTCGTAGCCGCTGACTGATAGGTTCGTACCAAGCTCTACTTAAAGGCCAAACATGACTACCTACCTAATTCGACTTCCTATACAAACAACAACAAAAACAATTGTTTTTTTTTTTTGGAAAACTTATTAAATAATGAAACAGCGCGATACAACTGACGCTTAGCGCCATCTATCGACATTTCTATGGAGTTGTTCGAAATTTTTGAGTCAAATACAATTGGTCGACTATTACTCGTAAACTTGTAAAGCCCACTTAAGTGCGATAGTTTTCCTTTAAACTTCGTTATATATAGGTACTACTGCAGTGACATTTGCATTTCTAACTACAACCGTTTAGCCTGAAGAGGGGGGAGACACTTGACCCTAACGAAAATTGGTACTTTAAAGCTTGATAAGCCACGAACGGTTTACTTAATCAAAAAACGGTCTTTCCAAACCCTTAATATTTTCAAAGACCTATCCAACGATATCCCACACTATGGGAAGGAAGAAAAAAAAATATTATCCCCACTTTACACGTAGGTACCCTAAATAACAGTTTTTTTCAAAATTTTATTTTACCTCGTTTTTGGCGTCATTAACGTGTATACTCATACCAAATTACAACTTTCTAGTACCAATAGTTTTTGAGCTAAACCGCGGACAGACAGACAGACGGACATGGCGAAACTATAAGGGTTCCTTGTTGACTACGGAACCCTAAAAACTAACCCAACAAAATCACTTTTTTGCCCCTCTTAAATATCTATTATATTCTGTTTTTAGTATTTGTTGTTATAGCTGCAACAGAAATACATAATCTGTAGAAATTTCAACTGGCTAACTATCACGGTTCATGAGATACAGCCTGCTGACAGACAGACGGATGGACAGCGAAGGCTCAGTAATAGGGTCCCGTTTGACCCTTTGGGTACGGAACCCTAAAAAGGAGGGGGTTATCGAGTCGACCGATTATTTCCTTATGTTTCCTAAATTTTAATAGCCTACGCTAACGTTAGCGTGAGCGTTAGGGTTAACGTGACTACCCGTAAGTTGGACTCATATTAACCACTCTAACTTTATTTGCAGGTAGTAGGAAAGCACGGTCGCGGACTAACAGAGCTCCTGGACGTGCCTCGCGAAGAGATCGACCTGATCGTGGGCTCTCTTGAGCATTCCTTCGCGACCGTGGGCGGCTTCTGTGCCGGCACGCACTTCATTGTGGAGCACCAGAGACTCTCGGGGCTCGGTATGTTTTTATTATATTTTAAGTACACACGGCAACACTTCATGCTATAAATTTCCAGAATAAAATTGCCTCGCTTTTTATAGATTTTCGGGACAGCGAGATATCCGTATAAACTGGTGTTGTGTAGCTTTATTGGTCGCTGTGCGTGACTTACGATTTGTAGATTCGAACGGAGGCAATAGCCTCATTATCATGCTCTTACAAAGATGATGAAAAACACAGTCAACAACAACTAGCATGTAAGTACGACGACCATTCAAGAAATACAAAACCAGTTTATGCGAATCCTTCTTTGTACCTACATATTATACTGCGAATGTACCTTGATAGATCGGGTGTGTACTGAAAGCAAAAATTCAAAAACACCACTATCTGCGCGATAATAAACCCTCTCACTCTCACAGAAAGCCCTGTGCCCCATCTGTGTGAAAACTATTTGCTAGTAGGATATACCACACACATCACATCCTGCTAGACATAATACTCTTAAATCCCGCGCCATTTTGATTCATCTTCAGCCACATTGATCCAGTTTTTATCAGTCACTTTGTGGAGACCTCCACCTTGCCTGAGGGCGTCCTTCACTTAATGATGACTCGAGTGCACCATTTAAGAATAATATAAGGGCCTATTGATAAACCAATCAATTAAATGCTTTATATAAGATTTTTTTTTTGCATCCTTGTCAAAATTCAGGAGGTTGTCACAAAAGACATAAATAATCAATTTAAGTAACGGTACCTAGTTAATTATTAATAAACGTTGTTTTTAGGGTTCCGTACCCAAAGGGTCAAACGGGACCCTATTACTAAGACTTCGCTGTCCGTCCGTCCGTCCGTCCGTCTGTCACCAGGCTGTATCTCATGAAACGTGACGGATAGCCAGTTGAAATTTCTACGGATTATGTATTTCTGTTGCCGCTATAACAACATATACTATAAACAGAATAAAATAAATATTTAAGGGACACAGGGAAAGGAGCAAAACTGCAAACTACTACTACTAAAAGGAGCAAACTATTTCAAGGGACACAGGGAAACGAGCAAAACTATCACTTTTTTGTATGGGAGCCCCTATACATAAATGTTATACTTTTGCTCGTTTTTATAAATAATGGTACGGAATCCTTCATGCGCAAGTCCGACTCGCACTTGGCCGGGTTTTTTTAGAATCCACGAACAATTTCTATGCAGTCTAGAATGAGGCACTAAATATCGGTATCCCTTCTACCCTGTATGATTTCCTCACATTACTAGTACTTATGCGTTTCTCACGTTAACTCGATGCATTTTCCTTACCTTAATAGAGAATGTCTATTTGTATAATGGCACAATGTTTGTGAAGTTTCCCCATTAGAAATTCACTTTTTGCCTTTGAAGAAAATAATCCCCCGTATGACCGAATTTCGAAAAGAATTTTGTTTGAATTTTGAAACTCACGAACTAAGAAAAAAAAAAGAAAAGAAAAAAAAAAGAATAGTAAAGAGAATCTTTCTCTCCCTAACACATTGATTGGTGATTTGGTGTGATGCCTTTAGACTCCCTTATAAAATCAACCTTATCTTCTCAAAAATAAAGTATGTTTTGGAACGATTGTTGATATATTATTAACATGGGTGAAGTTTACATGGTATTGGGTTCTACTGTGACACTTCACCCTCGCAGGAGGTTTGTCAGCAGATAGGTAGGTAGGGGTTTTATAAATAATAAGATGTGGATGACAAAGAACACTTATTATTTATTTGCCTGAATACTTCCGTGGCCGCCTCACGTCCTGATTACAGAGGGTAGGTAGTAAAAGGGTAGGAACACTGGCCTGAACCGTCTCCAAGGCGATGTTAGCCCGTCAGCTTTCGCCTGCAACCAACGGATCCAGCTCCAGGTTCTGTATCTTCAGGTTCTGTTCTTGCAGGTAGGTTCAGCACAGGTAGGTATGCGAACGTCTGCAGCAGAGGATTCCCCCAAGCGTTCACGACACCGGAACCCCGAAGTGACGAAAGATTGAAGGTAGACTAGAATCCTGGAAGTCCAGACAGAAATGGAAGCGTAAGCAAGCTGTCGGAACCACGTTTCGTAGGTCCAAAGGTCACAGTGTCCCAGATAGGAAGAAATACAGCAGAAAAATAGTTTAAAAGAAGTTCTTGGAACACCTTACAGTTGTCATGCTAATATAATATAATTATGGAAACTTACCCTAGAGGGATTTCGCGAAGTAATTAAAAATATTAGGTAGAATTGGAACGAGTGACACAGCTGTCGCCTCAGTGCTCTTAAAACGACTCGTCATCGACTTTACCGAGCCTAACCGAATCGCCACTCCTCGGCAGCTCGGAGACGCTCGGCAATCATCGTTTTAGCGTTGCGCGGGCGCATAGAAACGAGGACCTTTCTAGATAGTAACCGCTCGTAGGTTCCGTACAGTTTTATTTAATTTTAATGCTTTAATTTAGTGTTAGGTTTATTTAAAGGATTGTAATAGGATATATTTTTAAGTTTTATGTAATAATGATAATGTTAAGTGTACCTTGCAAGTTGCAACGTTACAGTACCCCGCCAAAAAGCGAAGGATTTTGCGTACTAGTTGCAAAATCCGGCTAGCACTACTAAACTAACTAAACTGACTAATACACACAGACTAAACTTTCATACCTCACGCAAGTATTCACCTTTCATAAAATCATCTAGTCTAATAATACAGACTTGAGACCATAGTAAACAGAGTTATAACTAATTATTAAATAATTATACTCAATTAGTAAGTTTAAATGTATTAAAATAGCAATAATTATTTAACACATTAGAGTTTAAGTAGTAGGTTGTAGTATAAAGTAAGGCTAGGCTAGGTACTATGAGTTAAGTTAAGTAATAAGTTATGAGTTTAAACTTTATAATTGATAAGTTTGATATCCTTAATATGCCAAGAACCTAGTGGTTTTCCGGACATATCAGCAAGTTCGTAAACAAGTGGGGACTTTTTACCAATAACTTTACATTTTATGAATTTAGCAGCTAATTTCTTATTAAAATACTTGTCCTTATCACTTTGATAAAAAGTCCTTCTCCAAACAACGTCACCAATATTAAATTCAGCAGGTCTTCTGCGTAAATTATAATGTTGACAATTCCTACTATGAGCCTGCAGTAATAGTGCTTGAACTTTATTAAATATATTAGATAACACACCCAAGTTCTCAGCGTAAGAATCGCGAGGTTGAAAAATGAGATCTTCATCGTATTCCGTATCAACGTAGTGTGATCCGCAAGCAATTAGTTCACGCCGCGCCCGTACACTAGAAACGAAGGAGTAAAACCGGTTACCTCGTTAACAGAACTATTCACAGCGAATTGTATTTTAGGTACCAGCTGATCCCAAACACGTTGATCGGTAGTGATAAACGTTGAGATAGCCGTCATTATTGTTTTGTTATAGCGCTCGACTGTATTAACATGTGGTGAATATTTTGGAGTGAAATGTAATTTAGGTACCTTATATTTTTCAAACATTTGTCTTAACGTAGCACTCACGAATTGTTTACCATTATCAAGTATCACTGTAGAAGGTATGCCATGTATTAGAAATACTTGTTCCTCTAGGATTTTAGTAACAATTTCGGCTGTCGCGCGTTTAATTGGAAATAATAAGCAATACTTACTAAAACAACAAGTCACGACTAGGATGTATGAGTTTAGTTTTCTAGTAGTCGGTAGTGGACCTACTAGATCTACGCTAATAATTTGGAAAGGTCGAGAACATTGCTTAGGTCTACCCATTTCACCTAAGGGAGAATGAGTTTGATGCTTGTGTGCTATACAGATATCACATGAAGTAACCGCCTTTACGACATCGGCATGCATTCCAGGCCAGTAGTATCTGAGACTTACCCGCTTGTAGGTTTTAAATATACCAAAATGACCAGCGGTTGGTTCAGAGTGGTTTTTTAAAATGATTTGTGTTCTAGACTCAGCAGGAATCACCTCCTTCCACTCAAACTCTTTATTAAGGGGATGTTTAGTTTGCATGTATCGAAATAAGCGATTATTTTTTACTAAATAATTAGGAAATGAGGTAGGAGAATTTTGACAACCGTTATATATATTTAAGTACCATTGGTCACTAGAACCGGTAGGGTTTAGATTAGTGTCTATAGCAGAAACTTGGCATGCGCGAGACAGTGCATCAGGAATGACATTATCCACGCCACGCCGGTGTTTAATTTCAAAATTGAATGCTGAGAGACGAACTCCCCAACGAGCTAGACGACCAGTAGGGTTGTTTAGGTTAAGGAACCACTTGAGAGCTGAATGGTCTGTATATACGATAAACTTTTTGCCATTATCAAGGTAGCATCTCCAGTGTTCTAAGGCTACAAGTACAGCGAGAGCTTCCCTTTCGGTGATGCTGTAATTCCTCTCTGACCCAGTCAAGGTTCTACTCGTGTAGGCTATAGGATGCTCGACTCCGTCTATAGTCTGAGTTAATAAACCTCCAACACCATAATCACTGGCGTCAGTGTGGACTTCAAACGGTAGATCAAAGTTAGGGCATGAAAGAATCGGAGCAGAGACAAGGAGTTCTTTTAATTGTGTGAAAGATTTCTCAGCTTCTGTAGACCAAAGGAAGGGGTTAGATTTTTTACTAGTGGAAGTAAGTTTATTTAATGGACCAGCAATAGAACTAAATTTAGGTACAAATTTACGATACCAGGACACGATTCCTAGAAATCTCTTTACGTCTTTTTTGTTTGTAGGTGTAGGGTAATTTAAAATAGTATCGATTTTATCTGAATCGACATGAAGACCTTTAGAGTCGATGACGTAACCTAAATATTTGAGTTGGTTGCGAAAGAAAACAGATTTTTCGAAATTTATGGTTAGATTAGCCATTGTTAATTTCTTGTGGACTTTTAGAAGAAGAGAAATATGATTTTCGAAATTAGAGCTTATTATAATAATATCATCGATGTAGACGAAGACAGAGTTTTCAAACTCAGGGCCATAGAATAATGTGTCAACGAGCCTCTGTTGAGTAGCAGGTGAATTTGTCAACCCGAAGGGCATAGTAACAAACCTGTAAGTACCGCGATGTGGAATATAGAAAGCAGTCTTATTTCTATCGTTTTCAGAAATAGGAATTTGCCAGAAAGCTTTGGACAAATCGATACTACTTAAATACTTTGCATTATTTAAATTATCCAAAATCTCTGATATATAAGGCAACTTGTAGGCGTCTTTTTTAGTAACCGAATTCAATTTACGACTGTCTAGGCAAAATCTAAGTTTCCCGTCCTTTTTAGGCGTCAAGAGAACAGGTGAAGACCATGGACTCTCACACTCTTCAACAACACCCAAAGATAACATTTCATCTAGTTGCTCAGATAAAATACGTTGTTTCTCAGGAGAAACCCTGTAGTATCTTTGCCTAATAGGTAAAGAATCACCAGTATCAATGTGGTGTGTTACTAAAGTAGTTCTACCCAAGCCACGTTTTTCTGATGAAATATTTTTAAACTGTTCTATAATGTTATCAGCAGTTACACGCTGAGCATCAGTTAATTCATTATAAGATTGTACTACACTAGTAGGTTCAGACACTGTAGTTACCTCACTAATATTGTTAGTGGCATGGGCATCATGAATAGAAATTGAATTGTAAAACTTAGGAAATAGATTAAATTTAGTCCAAAAGTCAATGCCTAGTATTAAAGTTGATTTTATAGATGGTACGACATATGCTTTCAATATATGGAATTGCTTTTCGAAAGTTGTGGGTAGATTAATAAATCCAATTGATGCTAAGTTCTGTCCACCGGCAGCTGTAAAAGTTTTAGTAGTGTCCCTGTGAAGTTCAAGACCTAATGAAATAAAATGTAGATGAGAGTTATTTCCTAAGATAGTTACGGTAGAACCGGAATCAAGTAAACCACAGAAACTTTCGTCACGTACTTGGATAGTCGCGTACGGTCGTAGATCATCTTTAGGTTTTTTATCGAAGATTGTTGTAATGAAATAGCTAGAAAAGAAAGTTTTTACTGTCAAAAGCCAGTCTTTCCAATCTTTTTCATCAAAATTAATATTTTTATTAGAATTTATAGTATTAATATTTGGCTTTACAGCCCTTTCACTACAGCAATCTTCACTACCTAGTTTTTTGCTTTAGACTTTGGATGACATTTAGGGCAATTAGGGAATTTGACATCCTTTGTTCCACACTTAAAGCAAATTAGAAACCTATCCGCTTTACACTGGTTCAAGGAATGTTCGGAATTACGACAGCGAGGACAATAAACCGGTTTAGTATTAGAATCGGAAGTAGTAATGGCAGCTACGTCTGGCTTATCTTTGTGCTTATAGGAAGTATTTGAATGATGTTTAGTGTAATTATTATATCTATGTTGACTGTTATAATTCGATTTACCAGTGTTTTGTTCCGAAGATTTAGAAAATGCTAGGTCAGGAGCCAAAGTATCAGTCGACACTCTCGGTGGTTCTCTAAATTGAGAAGTCAGAGACTGTATTTTCTCGAAGTTTCTACATAGTGTTCTCAAGTTTCCCATAGTATTTATAGATGCTGTATTTGAAGCCAATACACTAGAATAACAAGGTCTAATGTTATGCATTAAGATGTCTAGTTTCTCCTGTTCAGATATATTCTTAGTTAATCTAGAAAACAACTCAGACATTTTAGCAAAATAAATGGTTATGTTCTCCGTATCACCCTGTGTTCTGTTACGTATCTCAGTCAATAAGCGGTAGTCGTAATCGAACTGACTAAAATCCTCTATTAGCAAAACAATTAACTCATCCCAAGTAGTAACAGAATCTTTAATGCTACGATACCAATGTAACGCATCGCCTGTGAATATTTCGGTAGCATAAATTAACAATTTATTAGAGGGTATATTACGCGCAGTACTATACTCATTTACTCTCTGCACGAAAGCGTGTACACAAGATTTACCGTTATATTTTAGTTTTTGTAGTTCACCAATGTGCGAGCGGTCACAATACATCGATACGTTAGGTACGACATCCATAGTAGTTTGAACACTCACAACGGGCTCACAGCTAGGGTTAGCAGATTTGTTAAGTGCGTTTATTTTATTCATCAGAGAAGTTAAATGTTTCGACAGAGATTTAACTTTTTCCGAGTGTTTGGAATCAGTGCAATCAATTCTTTTAATGCGGTGGTACAAATGATTACATAACGCTTTAGTACGTTCGAAAAGATTAATATCAAACTTATCCTCCAAAGATTTTACTCGAGATGTAAGTTCGGTCATAGAAACACCAACGCCAGAAATATCGATATCAGGTTCGATTCCAGACTCACAAATATCAGCGGTAGGTATAATTGGTGTTAGTTTATTTATTTGTTTACGAAGTCCTAGTACGGTTGATGCAGGTTCCTCGCCTCTAATGAGCACTTCATACGTTAATTCGTTTTTGTTGAGAACAAAAAATTTAATAGGGTATGTTTCCATGATTATCGGAAGATCGAATGAAATGAATGAATACAATAAAAGGATAGATTAACAAAAGATGTATATATATGGTGTTCTTACAAATATGCAAGTATACTAGCTACTTTTACGATAGGTGACAAGAGGTAATGAGAGAAATGAAAGAAATTAATGAATTGAAAGAAATGAAAAGAAATAAAGAAATGAACACTAGCTGTGCGAACTGTTACGTATAACAAAATTGCTGTTTAACTTCTAATTTTTACACACTTTTTCCAAATTAGTGTAGGTACTTGGTGAAATTAAATTAACAACTTTTCCACAGTTAATAGGACCAATACGTAACTGTTAACAATAACCAGACACTAATAGGTTTAGAAATGGAAAAGAGCAAGCAGAAACAGTTATAATAAGGAAAGTACGTACCAGGTCGCTTTGCTGTAGATTGTCACCTTCACGTTCACACCAACAATGTAGGTAGGTCGACTTAACAGCTGTATTTCGGAAAAAGGGAATCAAGACATGATGAGGCCACTGGAAACCACGTTGAGAGCGCCACTGTGACACTTCACCCTCGCAGGAGGTTTGTCAGCAGATAGGTAGGTAGGGGTTTTATAAATAATAAGATGTGGATGACAAAGAACACTTATTATTTATTTGCCTGAATACTTCCGTGGCCGCCTCACGTCCTGATTACAGAGGGTAGGTAGTAAAAGGGTAGGAACACTGGCCTGAACCGTCTCCAAGGCGATGTTAGCCCGTCAGCTTTCGCCTGCAACCAACGGATCCAGCTCCAGGTTCTGTATCTTCAGGTTCTGTTCTTGCAGGTAGGTTCAGCACAGGTAGGTATGCGAACGTCTGCAGCAGAGGATTCCCCCAAGCGTTCACGACACCGGAACCCCGAAGTGACGAAAGATTGAAGGTAGACTAGAATCCTGGAAGTCCAGACAGAAATGGAAGCGTAAGCAAGCTGTCGGAACCACGTTTCGTAGGTCCAAAGGTCACAGTGTCCCAGATAGGAAGATAGGAAGAAATACAGCAGAAAAATAGTTTAAAAGAAGTTCTAGGAACACCTTACAGTTGTCATGCTAATATAATATAATTATGGAAACTTACCCTAGAGGGATTTCGCGAAGTAATTAAAAATATTAGGTAGAATTGGAACGAGTGACACAGCTGTCGCCTCAGTGCTCTTAAAACGACTCGTCATCGACTTTACCGAGCCTAACCGAATCGCCACTCCTCGGCAGCTCGGAGACGCTCGGCAATCATGGTTTTAGCGTTGCGCGGGCGCATAGAAACGAGGACCTTTCTAGATAGTAACCGCTCGTAGGTTCCGTACAGTTTTATTTAATTTTAATGCTTTAATTTAGTGTTAGGTTTATTTAAAGGATTGTAATAGGATATATTTTTAAGTTTTATGTAATAATGATAATGTTAAGTGTACCTTGCAAGTTGCAACGTTACACTACATAACAAAACATCACGCCTGCAGTCCCCGAAGGCTTAGGCAGAGATGTACCTAATAGTACACCTACATTTCGCCTGTTATGTTTAAGTCCTATTTAATACAGACGGCACGGTTGGCGCAGTGGTTGAGCGAACGACTGCTGCGCTGCGAGTCGCGGGTTCGATCCCCGCACGGAACAAATTATTTGTATTGCCTACAGATAGTTGTTCCGGGTCTGGCTGTTTGTGTATGTTAGTTTAAATGTTTGTTAACGCACCCATGATACAGGAGAAATTCCTAATGTGGCCTGTGAGGCAAAGTTTAAAAAAAATAGGGGTGAGCCTATTGCCATCAACCGGGCACAAATCCAGACTCCGTTGCTGCTACTAAGAAATTCCTGATGGAAATACCCAAAAACACTTTGCCAGACCCGGGAACCGAGGACTCATGCTCAGCAATCGCGCTTGCTACCACTGGCTAGACCAACAGGGCAGTAATGTGAGGTGATATTAGATGTATGGGGTTCTAAAATTTAACAAAACTATTTCTATGTTCCAGGTTACTGCTTCAGTGCGTCTTCACCGCCGATGTTGACACAAGCGGCTATCTCGGCGCTCGACATCATTGAATCTAAGCCTGACATCCTAGAAGAACTTAAAGAGAACTCCAAGAAACTTAACAGGTAATAGACACATTTAATTATGTTTCTTGTCCTTTAACCTTTAGCCACCCAATGCTGAGTATAGATCTCTTTCAAATCTCTCCATTACCAGAATACTAAGGTTTGCCCTTATCCAAATTTATTTGGGGTCGGTGCTGCATGTCTTCTTCTTCCATACTTCTCTATTACTTGTCATCTCATGGGATACCTCCTTTCTTGCCATATCATCCTTCACACAGTCCATCCATCGTTTCTTTTGTCTTCCTCTACTGTTATACCCATACTAAGGTAATCAAACGATTTTCAATATTACGTCTTTGCTATTGATGTGAAACATCGATTGGCGCGACTTTGCAGTAATACTGACTCTTATGCAGTGCCCGGACATGGCAGGACGCTTTGCAGTGATGCCTTTCGACTCCCTTTTAAAATCAACCTTTTCTTCATAAAAATAAAGTTAGTTTTGGATCGATTATTGATATAAATATTATTAACATGGGTTTAGTTTTCATGGTTTCGGCGTCGGTGATAACGGAAATGAGGTAAAAATGAAAATCCAAGATAGCGCCGAAGAAAGTTATCGGTTTTTTATCGAAACTATTTTTTCTTTAGCTTATAGCATATTTCGTTATAGGTTTTTCATCATCATCATCAGACTATAATGTTCTCACTACTGGGACACAGGCCTCCTCTCTTTGTGAGGGAGTGGGCTGTAATCCACCACGCGTGCCCAGTGCGGGTTGGTAGATGTCACTTGTCTTTGAATTTATAGTTCTAGGACATACCGGTTTCCTAACGATGTTTTCCTTCACCGTTTTGAGAGCACCGGTTAGGAAATAAATATAGGTTTTTATTAAGTATGAATTTTAATATCAACATGAATGTTTTACATCTGCCGGGTGTCCCGTGAAGTTGTCCCCAACTTTTTTTTTAAATGGAATATCAGTTTCGTGAAAAACGATAGTAACAGTAAATTCAACGTTACGGTACATATCTATTAATAATTATTGCTATCAAGTCACTTTCAAATGATAAACCTTTTGATAGTTAAAAAGATGATTCAACACGCGAAGTTCTTGGCGTGATTCATACGATATCCTCTACTACAATCGTTATAGTTTCCTCGTTCTTGGGGAAATTACGACAGTTTATCTTCCTTAAGTTCTGCGTAAGTACAAGACTTATTGTCTTGACGATCATCATCATCTTCCTGACCTCGACCCACATTACTTGGGGTCGGCGCAACACGTTTTTAGGGTTCCGTACCCAAAGGGTCAAACGGGACCCTATTACTGAGATTTCGCTGTCCGTCCGTCCGTCCGTCTGTCACCAGGCTGTATCTCATGAACCGGGATAGTTAGCCAGTTGAAATTTCTACAGATTATGTATTTCTGTTGACGCTATAACAACAAATAATAAAAACAGAAAGAAATAAATATCTAATGGGGGTTCCCATACAAAAAAGTTTTTTTTTTTCGTTATTATAAGTAATGGTACGGAACCCTTCGTGCGCGAGTCCGACTCGCACTTGGCCGGTTTTTTTTTCTTCCATTCTTCCCTGTTATTCGTCACGGTATCAGTTACTCCTTTTTCTCTCATATCATTTCTCAAACAATCTATCCAAGTTTCCTTGGTCTTCTGCTCCGTTTCCATTCCAATATTTTTATTCATTACTTATTTTCTTGACGATAGGAACCCAGGAATTGTTTAATAACAACCACAAACATAATTAAATACTTTGCAAATCAATAACTTTAGAACCATTCATCGAATATGGTTGATTTACTTTTACATGCAACTATGTCATACTGATAACGTTACTACAGAAACTTACATTTTGATAAGAGAGTTCGTTGTCAATGCGCAATATTTATTACTAGTGATAATGTCAAGGGAATGACTCAACCACTAAATAGATATGGAAAGAACAGAATACTAACCTATCTCGAACGCGCGTTCGAATTTATGTTTCCGTATGTTTAAATTCGAACGATTTTTATTCGAAAAGATTGTCTTTTCGAATAAAAATCGTTCGAATTTTTTCGAGTTTTTACTTCTATACAAATAAATAAAATTTAAGTGTCTGTTTGTAATATTAAAATAACAGCTTTTTACTACATGCATATGAATGTATATACTGTACATATACCAAAATATAAGCATGTTTTTACAATTTTTGTCTATTTCTCTGTTTGTTCCGGCTAATCTGGGGAACGGCTAGACAGATTTTGACGGGACTATAGGTGATGTAATAAGGAGTAACTTAGGCTACTTCTGTTTTAGAAAAATTCTAAATAACATTTTTGTTAAATTCCACGCGGACGAAGTCGCAGGCACAGCTAGTTATAAATACAATAAATGTTATGTGTGAGACGGGTACGTTCTATTTTAAAATCGTTTACGCTGTTCGTTCGTTTAGGCTCCCTTATGGTATATAATGCTCCATACAACTAGGGTTGCCATACGTTCGGAATTTTAGCGTAGTGTCTGCAAAATAAAATTATAACCCAGAAAGACATTTGTTTGAGAGCGCCTATGTGTGCATGTGCACTCAACAATCAGAATGCCATTTATTCAGCTAACGTTTGTAGGTATTCAAGATAAGCTAAGAGGAAATCAACAGTGATAAGGATAAAACAAACAAAAAAAGTGCGTTTACGATTTCTTATTGAGATAATGCTTTTATGGCATTTTGGCAGTTTTGAAACCTTTGAGAGACGTTCAGTCACGATATTTTTTAACTGACAACAGGAGATACTGTTATTTGCTTGACTATGTCTTATTTAGTTAACTGATATAGGGAGAGCGTGTTTATTTAGGGTTAACTAATCCTAAGTTAAGTGATAAAAGACTCGCTGCAATATTATTAAGTTAGTTTTAAGTTATTTCGCTGCGCCCTAACAGGGTCATGTACTGTCTAGTTTTGAGCCCAGCTTGTAACTATGATCATGTACATTTTGCATTAAATAAATAACTTGGATTTATCCTAGCTGCTACTAAGATAAAGAGCGCGACTGCAGAACATGAGGTCCGGGGTTCGTTAACCGGATCGGGCAAAGTGTTATTGGGTTTTTCCATCAGGAATTTCTCAGCCACAGATTCTGGTTTTGTGCCCGGATAGCAATAAGCTCGCCCTCTATTACACCACGATATTATTATTGGTCGACGTCTCTATTACATGGGATTCAAACATAACTGGCGAAATGTGGGTGTACTAAGTTACAGCTCTGCCTAACCCTTCGGCAATTACAGGCCTGAAGTTATGCTACTAAGATTTTCTGAATAAAAATAATTGATGGATAGGTTTACTAGGTTCTGTATTCGGACGTAAAGAATAGCACCATCCCAAATCTTCCCGTGGGTGTCGTAAGAGGCGACTAAGGGACTTGCCAGAGAATGGGCAGCAGCGTTCTCTGTGCTTTTGTAACAACCGTACTGCGATCGCCAACCCGCCTGCCAAGCGTGGCGATTATGGCAAAACCCCCCAAAATGACAATGTGGTGACGTTTGGGGGAGGCCTATGTCCAGCAGTGGACGTCTCTTGGGCTGGAATGATGATGATGATGAGGTTTACCAGAGACATGAAACCCAGCATTTTTTGAAGGAAACTCCTAATGATAATACTAGTCTGAAACTGTCCTCATCTTCAACAAAAAAGACATGAGCATCAATCACCACGCTTGCTCAAGACGCATTGGCATTAAATCTTCTAATATTTTCTGATAAATCTAGCCAATTAGGTAACAACAATTACAATTTTTCTTTTTATTTTCAGCGCCTTATCCCGACTGAAGCACTTCACGTTCCGAGGCGACGAAATCTCACCGGTCAAACACGTGTACCTAAAAAAGGACGACTTAACCGACAGACTGAAGCACTCCTACCTTCGCAACATTACCAACTATTGCATGGAGAAAGGCGTCGCCATGACAGTTGCCGCGTACTTACGAGATGTCGAAGTCAACTGTCCAGAACCATCGATACGTTTAACGAGTAGCAGAAAGTTGACAGATGATACTATAAGCCTTATTTGCTCGCTACTAGATGAGGCCTACGAGATAGTAGGCCCGAAACCTGAACTGCAGCCTGTAGACAATACGTTTGCTTAAAAAAAAATAAGTATCGTCTATGGGTTTTGGCGCGAAGTACAATTTTTGTTGTCTTTTTCTGACTTTGTTGTAAGGGAAATTATATTTTTTTTTGTTTTGTTTAATGTGTAGGTCAATTTTGTATTTAGTTGCACTGAGCAATAGGTACACATATCAGAGTAATGTTTTTGCACTGCATTTACGCCGAAGAAATACATTGTTATTATTTTAAGTTACATTTTGCTTTTTTGCAATACGAATAGCAATTAGAATAAGTTATGTAATGTTTTGGAACCTTTCTTATATGGTTGGAGAAGGTTGTAAATGAAATCCAGTATAAAGTCTATTGATTATAACTAGGAGTAATAGTTTCAGTAACGATTCTTATACAACGTGTTTTTTTTATATCCCATATACTCTAGGGTTATAATAAAATAATTAATAATTATTCTGTAGGTAAAAATAATACTAAAACTCCTAGAATAGGTGGTCCAAAAATGCATAGTCTCGGAGATACCATCAATCATAATTTAATTAGGTCAAAAATTGGCACCAGTATAACGAATCTTTACTTTTGCGACGTTGCCAAACTTCGCAGTAATGTAGTAAAATAGTAGTGGTTTCATTGATAAATATGAGTAATTATTTTTATTCAAGCCAATAATTCATATTTCGATGCTAAGAAAATACGAAAAAAAATTTAAAAAAGTACGATTGAAACATAATTCATATGTCAGTTGATTCTTTGATATGGTCTCAATCATATCCTAGAGTTATGGGATATAAAAAAAAACAGGTTGTATAATCTTAATAGCACACAAGTTAATGCTATGGCGCGGCGAAGACGACTGGCCGCTAGACATAATGCGTGGGGAACTTTGCATTTAGCATTGTCAGCATTATTGTTACCTATAGTTCCTACACAATGCAAAATCATAATAGAACATAGCAAAGTTCAAAGATTTGAATCGTTAGATTCATGCATTAAAACAACACGTTTTTTTCACTCGATCTACGTACGGTCGTGTACTAAATGTATCTGTGACAAATAGTTCAAAAGTACATATTTTCCGGTGAAGCACATTTAACGATTTAAATCTTAATCAAGTTACAATACTTCAATTAATTGATATAATTTACGAAACACTCGTTAGTATATTAATTAGGAAATGGTTACTTACTTGTCAAGCATAGACAATATTATCATTAAGATTTGTTAGTCCTCTAAATCATGGAATTAAAACACTGTTATAAAATTTTGTTACATGCAATGGGCTTTTCTAAATACAAGTTAAATAATGTTACAATTTATTAATATCAAGTACACAATAAAATGCTCTTGTTAAGTTACTGTTAAAATTGATCTTAATCATGACTTTAGTTCCAAATATTATACCTAGGTGCTTGTTATTAGATTTAATAGTCTTGAAGTCGTGGAACGATACTTTAAACAGAATTGAGGAAACATGTGGTCTTGGGAGGAAACTTCTTTAACCTTTTGAACGCTAGCGCATAAACGCACGCGCGTGCCCTCCACGCCAAGCTACAAATTCACTGCAAATACTTACAAGTAAAAAAAGGCATTTCAAAAGTATTATTTACTTATTTCTTGATAAGACATTTAATATTTAAGATATATAGATCACATTTTAAAGATACATATATAAATGAACACACACAAAAGTAACGATTTAAATTGCTTATTTCGTGTTATAGTGCACCACTGTTTTGTCACATATTTGTGTCGTTGGCGTACAGGGCACGCCCTTGCTTATCACGTATATGTGACAATGGCGTTCAAAAGGCTAATCCTGGCGCACTTTACACTATATTAGACGCAAACATAAGCGTCTCCCCGCGCATGCTTGAGGATGCGCAAGCGCTTTAATGTATACTTAAAAGCAATACTGATTCAGTCCATTATTCAGTGACATCAAAAAAATGCGCCAGGATTTTTCCGCTTGGTAGAAACGGGGCTGTTTGCTGTAAGCTTCGCCGCTGAGTGTTTGGCACTGATCTGTGAATCAAGCAATCAGCGATAAGAAAAAACACTCCACGCCTTCTATGCGGAACTAAATTGATAGTTTTCTTCCCCATATTGATAATATAGCTACTTGGAAATTCCAAGTTGATGATGATGATGAGTTGATGAAGTTTTTCACTGTAAAACTTCATCAGGGAGATATCGAACCGACAATAAAATGTATGGCATTTATTGATAAGTTCAATGGTGAGGACCACAAGGGTCTTTTTCGCTTTTGAGCACTAAGTATTTACGAATAAAACCTCATTTTTCATCAGTGCTAATATATGTGGCTACAAGTACATTAAGTTAGATACACTGCTTAACTAGTTAGCTACTTAAAGTAATATTTATTTATGTGTTTTTAGTATTGTAATAAAGACCAATATCATGTGTGGTCAATTCGTGTATTTGAAAGGAATGGTCGAAAAAAACGCAATCTTTGAACGTATCTTTCTAGCTCATATATTCATCTCTTTCTAGCCTTACCCAAATACTATGGCGAAAAACTAGCTTCTTATAATCTGCCTAAGGTCGACTTCCAGTATAACCGGATGCAGCTGCAACCCAGACTGCCTATCTGACCTACACGACCCATTTACGAGGTACTACCATACCCCTTGGTGAGACTCGTAGTCATACTTTAGGGTTTTTGTAGACCCTTATTGACTGTCAAAGATATAAAAATGACAGCCGGTATCAACTGCTTACACTACTACCTCAATATGAATAAAAACATGAATTTTATGTCAAAATAATCAAATCGCGATGGTTCCAAAGACGGGACTTCACGTCAACCACATAAACGAATTTTGTGAAGATATTATTATTTCCCCCAAAGTAAAGAACCGAACCTAATCATGAATCGATAAAAAATGAGTAACGTTGACTTGTTCATAATTATTTTACTAGCAATAATAATACTACTGGTGCTTGCGGCAATCTGCGCATATTTTACGATTCGGACGATGATGCGGCGTCCACCGATCATAATGATTCATTAAATATATCTGCTTACCTCCATTGGAAAATGGCGTGAGATGTAAGTTTTATTTACCTCTGCAAAATTAACGCAATAACTTTGACATCCCAACTAGATTGTTTTTAAACCTTATTGCTTAGCTGTAAGGTTATAATTTCTTTGGGTTTTAGGAGTCGATTTAGTTCCGTTGTCTGTTATGAACAAAATACTTCCAGGACCTGCGTTTGTTCAGTTGCACTACACGTACAATCTTTCCTCAGTTGTTATATTTATTTGTATCATAGTGAATCTGTTAATATCTTGAAAGTCGCTGGTGTATAAAGGCGTTACCGCACCGGCCCATTCTAGAGATGGAATGTAATTTAATCCAAGATTCGATTTTGTTCAGAAACAAGTGAAGTTATATTGCATCGTTAAAGGATGTGCACTGTAATGCTTGAATCTGAACTATTACATTACAGCGAATGCTCTCGGTGAGGGAGCGAATAAAGGAAAGTATAAAAAATTGACATGTAAAGTTAAACAGATTTCTCCTATCATCATCATTCTTTTGCCCTTATCCCAATTCATTTGGGGTCGGCGCAGTACGTCTTCTTCTTCCATACCTCTCTATTACTTGTCATCTCATGGGATACCTCCTTTCTTGCCATATTATTCTTCACACAGTCCATCCATAGTTTCTTTGGTCTTCCTCTACCCTTATTTCCCCAGATTTCTCCTATCAAATACATCAAATTGACACACTGCAAAATAGTGCCTTGAACCTCGTCGGCTCATTTGATGTAAAAATATTAAATATCGGTTACGAACACATTCCAATGAACGCCAAGTATTATATTATTACGAGTATAGATAATAATATAGTCTATTTTATTTAAAAATGTGTGTTTTTACATCAAATGCTTTTATTTTCAACAAGGTGAATTGTCACAATAATCATGACTACGTTTATAGAATAAATAAATTGGATTTATATTTATAATAATATGCACAGTGCTTGTTATGTTATTACATTAATAAATATGAGTAAATTTTTATTTGTTTTTTTTTTATTGTTAAATGCTACTTTGAACACGACCGCTGATGGTGACAGTCTTATAAGTACGAGACGTTTTTTACCTTAATCTAATCAAATGTTATTAAAGCCTAAAGCTAATAAATAGAATGGCAAATATAGTAAGTGCACATCTACTCGTGCTCAAGCCCAATATTCTTATTAATCTTAGTGCATAAATCGTCACATTGTTCAAAATCATAATTTGAGAACTGGCAATACCAACATTAATGTTTTATTTATTTTATTTATTTATTTATTTTCTCCATCTTATATATTCTTCATGTTGTCAATTATTAATGTGGAATAGGGATGATGACTCGGTAAAGAAACCGAAATTCTAAATTTTCCGTCAATCAGGTTATACAAGCATATTAGACACGTATTTTTTGTTTTATCAAATAAACAAAAAAATACACACATTAAAGTTGAAAATACAGAGTGGGATTCACTACATCACAAGCTATATCTTCTCAAACGTGACGTCATACGCCATTTCGACTCAATTTATCTTTGTTACTTTTTGATTACGTGAAAAGTAAAAATACTTTTCCAATACTTTTTAATAATCTACCTGATAGACAAACATAAAAAAATAGTCATCATGGCTATTAAACAAAGTTACCACTTAATCTAGTGTTTTAGAATGGGAAAGAAAATAATGCAGCTCTGGCAAAGCTAAGAAGTTTCAAAAGAGCTTGAACTTATTGGTCATATTGGACCCTAGCAGCTATGGACACGCCATCTACAAAGAGCTTTTATCGACCTTTCAGTTAACTAGCAATATAATTTTGTAAAAAATTGGCAACACTAACATTAGTGTAGCCAGCCTCGAAAATTCAAACTGTGCTGCCCTTAATCGCCGACGAGTTCATCGCTCATGCGGCAATACCCGACGTTTCTCTTAAACTCCGTTTCATCCGGCGCGTGGATTGGCTTCCTGATCTCGATCAGCCGGCGATCCGTCTCCAAGGCTTGGTTCTTGTACTGCAAGTCCTTGGTTACTCGCTCATGGTGGTTGTACATACCGTGGTATGTGGTCCTGAGGGTTTTAAGAAAAAAAACAACAATTATACATATATAATATCAAGCCTGTGACTCCCAAAGGATTAGGCAGAGGTGTAAAATGTAATGAAATAGTAATAGAGTTCTTGGTAAAAGACCTCGGCCTTACTGTGTTCCGGTTAGAAGGGTATGGTTGCTGTTGTAGTAGCCGGCAAACGTGATCATTATCAGTGTAGCGTCTGGGTGAGTAACGCACCTAGAATGCCTTTAGTATCGCAGGAGATGTTCACGAAGACCCACTGACTATAAGTCGAAAACAGCCTGACCACCTAACCTGATACTAACATGGTGCAAAAATACTTACAGAGCTTCTTCCAATTTCTTCTCCAGCATATTGTGACTCAGGTGGACCCTTTCAAATTCTTCTATCAGACCTCGCATTGGTTTGTCCTGCACTCTTTCAAGGACTGGTCTTCTGGTCCTGGTTTCCAATCTGGTCTCCACAAGCTTGGTCGGGTTTATTTTGTCAGCAACCGCTGCTCGCAACGTCTCAATTTCCTTGTCCACCTTTTGAAGATTCTGTTCCAGCTGAAATGGGAAATCTCTTACTTGATAGGTATATTAAAAATAAAGTGAGCCATTCCCACTTTTCTCCCTTCTCGAGTAACTACTCTTGGAATGACCTAGCCGTCGGTCCATAAAATAATCGCTATTTCTGATTGTTCATTATCATCATGTCAGCCAATAGACCGACACTGCTGGACATAAGCTTCAACTAAGCGTCGCCACATCGACCGGTTCTGTGCTTATCGCATCTATCGGTTTGCCTTGACCTTCACCTGATGAACGTTCTACCTTGAGGGAGGGCTTCGAGGTGGCACTCTTCGGCACACGGCTGACACTGTAAAACCTTGTGGCCTGTGATTGGCTGTAGTACTATTGACATCTATGTCAACGTAAAAAAAAAGTCTAGAAGCTCGAGTGTGGATTATGTTCCTTTGCCTCTGATACTCATGTACATACTTACCTTATACTTCTGCCACTCCATCTCATTCCTGGCCTTCTGTATATCATAAACCCTCCTCCTCATGATCAGTTCCACATGCTGACTCTGCGCATGCATTTGATTCCTGGCCTGTTCGCGGCTCTTGAACATCGTCTCCCGAAGGGTCTTAGATTCAGACATCAGCTGCTCAGCTATTTTTATTGTGTTCTCTATGCAGTTGACGTAACTCTCTTCTGTCATTGATCTAGGAATGGAATAAAAGTGTGAAATAAAACAAAGCATGAACACTGCAAAAAAGACAGAACTAAACCCGAAGTGCAGCAAGACCGATAATACGCAGTCTTCTACCCGCACATTCGCCTGCGGAATTCGTATAAATTACGACAGAATTAAGGCTTTACGCCGCAGTTAGCGAAGTAAGTATTTTCTCGAACTTTGTAAAAGTAAGTATAATAAACTTACTCGGTAGGAACCCTAGTAGGATCCAGTTGGAAACATATATCCGCGCTGTCCCTAGTCAGGTCTTTGACGTGGTACTCCAAGTCGATGGTCTCGTCCTTGTTCTTGATCTCGCGTTCCAGGCGACAGAGCACGTTGGTCAACTCCTTTATCTTCTCCCAGCCCATGTGGCAGACGTCCATCAGGACTCGCTTACTGTTCTCCGTAATGTGCAGTTCCTAAAGAAAAAACCAGTTATTTAGAGACTTTATTTGACAGTTCGAAGGAGTGCCCCGTGCACAGCTGTGTATTAGGTAAAAACAACAATTATAACTCGTTAAGTGCATATCATCAAAAGGGGCCATGGGAATGAGGAAAATATATCACATCATAATCTTTCTTGAACTGCCTCTCAAAATGGGCCTATACTATTTAAAGTTAATTCAACCTCCAGAAATCTTTTGCAGTGATATACGATATAAGAATTTGTAAGTTCGGATGTCAGAGTTGTTTCATTGAATAATCACGTAATATACCTTGTGTAATTCTTCCCCAAGTTGGTCTCGGGTCAATTCCGGAGGCACTCTCTGGTCTCTGTTCGAGAGACACTGGGATATCACCATAAGTGGTACTTGTAGGGATTCCAAGTGTAGTTCGGTCGCATGCTTCTCTTCTTTCAAAGCCCTTATCTCGTCTATAACAGAGTCCCTTGTGAACCTCTGCTTCTCCCTCCATGCTTGGACTTCGAATATTCTAGAAAGCACACATTAATATTTTCATATCAGAAGACACTTATATAACCTACCTAGTGGCGGTACCTACTTTCGTACAAACCTAAAAGCTTGGCTTGCCCTTTTATCTTACTACTCTTCATGATGGATCGATAGTAATAAATTTTGCACTAGTTACAGTTGATTCAAAGTAAGCTCATAATAAAAACTACTACTACTACTGGTACTTTTACCTATCCCTCAACAACTCATTGTTAACATAGTTATCCCATTTCGTGGTGACCGCAGTTTCATTCCTCAGCTGATTCGCTCTTTGCCTCAATTCGTAAGACTCAAAACGACGGACCCTGGCCTCATTTTGTAGTCTCTGAATATTCCTTGTCCAGTCTAACACAGATAAACGGCGATGGGGCTTCTCAAAAACTGGTATAGAAGCGTCCATTTTTCTAAAGAAATAAAGTAACTCCACTACAACCCAAAATGGGCTGCTAACAGAATGTAAAAAAGACGAATTGTTTGATCAATAAAGGACACGGGTTCCTAGAGTGGTTGAAGTAAGTCTAGTAAACTCCAGTCTCTATTGAACCTAAATAATGTAGATTTTTATTAATATACTAAAAGAGGGTTGAATTACTATATTTTTATTAACATAATACATATTACAGGTACTGAATGTAGACCAGGCCTCCAAATAAAGGGGATTCCTTGGGCCACACCATTTGAAATTCGTGCCATCACTGTTATCGGAAGTCCTTTTTTTACATTTCCAATGACTAAAATTGTGTAAATATATGTTTCTACATTTGGTAATAGAGCATTTTTTTTTAAAAAAATGTAATAAATAATTACTATAACAACATTAAGTAAATCATATCACCAATCATAGTTTTTATTAAAAGTTTCTCAATGTGCAAAAAGACAACGGAAGTGCGAGTTGGTTGGTTGTCAGAACATGACGATTTGAGGAATATCAAATATGGCCGACTAGTAGCATTTGCACAGCAATAAAAGTCAAGCCAACCAATGTTTGTTACGCCAGAAATACAGTAGTAAATCTACCGATTTCTAATAAAAAAGCGTAACTGATTAACAATTAGCCTGAGTTGCTCAGAAATTCTGAATTTATTATCGTTTATCCATCGTTGTAAAAGAAAGCTTACCAAAGATGTAAGTTGGCATATTTTGTTAAAATTTATTTCGCTTTTTTTGGTTTGTTTAATGAAGTTTTGTGTTTTAGGTATGACGATAGACGTGGAGGACGTGGCGGTGGTCGCGGTGGCAGCCGAGGAAGCCGCGGTGGCAGTAGAGGTGGTTCTCGAGGAGGACGGTCGAGTGATCGCTCCCAGGAGAGAGGAAGCAGCCGCTTCGGAGGCAGCCGGGGAGGCCGAGACAGCGGCGGGCGAGGTGGACGCGATGGGGGCCGGGGCTTCGGAGGCCGCGGCGGCGGTAGGGACGACTTCCGAGGAGGGAGTTTCAAGAATGACCAACCGGGCGGCAACCTTCGGAAAATCCGCTGGGACACTATCACTCTCACTCCGTTCCAGAAAAATTTCTATGTGCCGCACCCAAACGTCTCGTCTCGTAGTCAAGCAGAGATAGAAGCGTATCGTAGCCAAAACCAGATCACAGTAAAAGGACACGATGTTCCGGCCCCAAGCATGTACTTTGAAGAAGGTGGCTTCCCAGATTATGCCATGAAGGAAATTCTGAAACAAGGTTTCCCCCACCCGACTCCTATTCAGGCCCAAGGTTGGCCTATCGCTCTGTCTGGACGGAATTTAGTGGGAATTGCTCAAACTGGGTCTGGGAAAACCCTGGCTTACATTTTGCCAGCTATAGTACACATAATTAATCAGCCTCGCCTTCTGAGAGATGAGGGGCCCATTGTTCTGGTTTTGGCTCCCACTAGGGAGCTTGCTCAACAGATACAACAGGTAAGTCCTCTGACTATATTATTAACCTCTTAAATTTATTTGAAATTATCAAAAGGCCTGCAATTGGACTGACACAAAGTTGCCTGAAGTTTACTCATGGAAGCAACACTAGAATTAAATTGTCTCTAATCTAAATACTTTTATCAACAAAAATATAAGATGAGTATTTGTTTTCCATTGTGCTACTCCAGGCGTTGATCTCAATGAATGGAATCGCTGCGGAGATGACGGACAATCCGAGCGAACTGGAAATAGTAAATTTACCCAATTACATTTAATTAGTAGAACTAGCTTATTGCAGGCAGGCTATGTTCGAAAACCTGGTGAAACTTTGACATGAATTTTTGATATCTTTTTTCGATTATCATCCCAAATTCAAAATTTTGTCTTATAGGTGTGAGGTTTCTGAACGTAACCTTATTTCTTTTTGTTTAGTTTTGGGCACAAGTATTATTTGTTATTTTTTTCTCTTAGAACTTGCAGCTTATCTGTGGAATGCTTTCTTTACTGTGTAGTTACGATAATATTTTGGAAAGGCAATTTGCTGAATCACCTCACCATTTATACATGGCATAATATGTATTATTATTTAATTTATAACAAAACCAATCAGGATATTATACAAGGAAGGCTCTGTTTCTGTGGGAAGCCTTCCTGTTTAAAATAGCACACACAGTGACATTTAACAAGTTTTTGTGATTGGGGCAACTATCTGGAGAAAACACACTTTAGGGTCAGCTATCATTTCAAACATTCTGGGGCTCACTTGATATAACCTGACTTTACTATGTTTGACACAGATATGTCCAGTAGCATAATATTTTTGTTGATGTTCTTTTATTAATTTATCCTTTGTCACTCTATAGTCATGCTTTCATTATTATTTCAATTTTACTTTTAACAAGTGTGTTAGAGCAGATTAGGGTGGGGCAGGTTACATAGTTCTAGCTACAATGTAATAATGCATCATTCAAGGCTGCTTACACAAGCACACAGCTTATCCTGCTAATGCTGACCTTCAATCCATTGATATGATAGTAAGATATAACTTAATTTATTTCTGCATAAATGTGAAATAGCTTGACTTTTTTGTTTTTATTATTATAATACACCAATATGCTAGTTCTAGACTCATTATGGACATATCCACCACCCACAATAATTTGCCAACCACGGCCAACAAAATGTATTTCTTGTCTAACTCGAGAACGCCTGGAAATAGTAATCATCACTGTCATCTTACGATTTTTAAAGCCCTAATAATCTGCTCTTACATACATTCTATATTTGTTTGTTTAAATTTTGTTTCTTCAAACAGCAAGTAACATTTATACAGGAGTTAAAAGCTTTCTTTCTTTCTTTCCTGTTTGCAGGTGGCCAATGACTTCGGTCAGAGTGTGCAAGTGCGCAACACTTGTATATTCGGTGGAGCACCCAAAGGACCGCAGGGCAGGTGTCTGGAGCGGGGAGTTGAGATCGTTATCGCAACACCGGGAAGACTGATTGATTTCTTGGAGAAAGGTGAGGTTTTAAGCAAATAAAGTAACAAAAATGCTAAGTTTTGAATATACTTTTTTACATAGCATAAAATAAAAAAGAGACCATTGTCTTTACTTGGTATGCTAAACATGGCCCTTAATGGGCATAGCAATATTTGTCAACTGACAATAAATAATAGAAATATTCAATTCCATAAGCAAACCTACTCACTCAATCAATATTATAATAGGATCACTGTTTATACCAACAGCATGAGTTGGTCTATGGGTACATATTTTTTTATAGAAAATGGTCCTTGAATTCTTTTATTTGTCAACAGAGACTACAAACCTTCGTCGTTGCACGTACTTGGTGCTCGACGAAGCTGACAGGATGTTAGACATGGGCTTCGAGCCGCAGATTCGTAAGATCATCGAGCAGATAAGACCAGACAGACAGGTCAGTGAAATACATCATTTTTAGGTTTCCGTACCCAAAGGGTCAAACGGGACCGTATTACTGAGACTTCGCTGTCCGTCCGTCCGTCCGTCCGTCATGAACCGTGATAGTTAGCCAGTTGAAATTTCTACAGATTATGTATTTCTGTTGACGCTATAACAACAAATAATAAAATCAGAAAAAAATCAATATTTAAGGGGGGCTCCCATACAAAAAAGTTTTTTTTTTTCGTTTTTATAAATAATGGTACGGAACCCTTCGTGCGCGAGTCCGACTCGCACTTGGCCGGTTTTAATATCATATATTTGTAACCAACAGTCTTCTTCGATTCTTCTATTACGTTTTAGTTTACGACAAAACCTATAAATGTGTGATATCTATGTTTGGAAATCGATTAACTGATAAGTACTGTATAGGTGATATTGCTACCTACTATATACTATTGTATGTTCAAACTTTTTTCTTGCAAAAATGTAAAATAAAAGTGAAGGAGTTTTGTAGTGTCACTCAATTGACAACCCATTTTCTTCATTTTACACAAATGACATAGGAAATGCAGTTTTGGTAAAAAGGTTGTAATAAAAGAAAACAGCCCACACAGTACTTAGGTACAGAAGGCGTCGGAGCTGTTGGTAAGTTAGTACACGCTCGCCGGAGAGGGGTGCTGTTTTGATGACATACTTGTCCTAGTCTTCGGCACAGCGCGGAGATGGACCGGCGTCGTAAACATTTAATTATCGCAAACACTACTAACATTACAGGGAATTCCTAATGCGTTAGCGTGGTCCTTAAACCATGTACATTGGTTCATACTTACCTGTCGACTGGAACGGTGCCGGGCTGAGCGAAACTAGTCGTGAACAAGGGCCCTTAGGCTTCTCTGTTTCTTTAACAGAATAATAAGCTGTATTTTTTATTACAGGTTCTCATGTGGTCAGCTACCTGGCCTAAGGAAGTCCAAAACCTTGCTGAGGAGTTCCTTCATGATTACATCCAGATTAACATTGGTTCTCTGAGCCTGTCTGCTAACCATAATATTCTGCAGATTGTTGATGTGTGCGAAGAATGGGAGAAGAATGATAAGCTAATCACACTGCTAACTGAAATATCCTCTGAGGAGGAAACCAAGACCATCATATTCGCTGAGACTAAGAGACGGGTGAGTTTTGTGGATAAGCTTTAGTAGTGTTTTTGGAAGATTGGTCATATTATATTTATAGATGTAAAGACACTACATGTTTGTAAGATATTGCCATTTAAATTAGTTTTGCGTTGTATAATACAGTAAGAACTCACTTACACTCCTTCAATTGTGCGGGTTAGGCCAACGTAAAATTATATTCAAACCGTTTTGTCTTCGTAGTTTATTTCAAAGGTATCCATCAGTTTTTCTAAAAATAATTCGAGTTTTCTGATAATTATTGGTTCAATTACCCAAATCGCTCACGCAATATTATATTAAGGTCGATGAAATAACAAAATCGATCAACCGCGCTGGGTGGCGCGCGCTCGCCATCCACGGAGACAAGAACCAACAGGACAGGGACTATGTCCTCAATCAGTTCCGCATGTCCACCGGAGGCATCCTTGTCGCCACCGACGTCGCCGCCAGAGGCCTCGGTAAGTACCTACTCCCATAGTAACCCGCGAACGTCGCCAATGCTAGGGTATAATAAGAGACACGAGAAATAGTCTAGGGCTTCTATATGTCTGAATAAATCATACAATTGCAGTTCAGTATATTACTAGCACTATTCGCTTTCCGAAACCAGTATCGAACGAAATAGTCACTGTAAGTTGCCCAGAAGTAATAGTTACTATCTTATGTTTGTGCCACCGATCAAGTTTATTTATTTATTTGCTGGTTCTATGGTGGTGATAATTCCCGCCGAATGATGAGGGCATCAAACAAAAGATGTAATGACACAGTTGCGAGTACTAAGAGACTATATTCAAATCAAAGATGGCGGTGTCTCGCACTGTACCACCGGGGTGTTGTAATGGTCTAAGAGATGTCAGGGGCGTAGCGGAGGTATATTGATGCCATTGCTTAGTAATCATCGTTAACAGTTGTTTGTGACACAACTGACGAAATAGGTTCCAATATTCACGTTTTTGCACAAGTAACGCCCAAACAGAAAAGAAAAGCCACAGCTGCAGTTTCTATATTTGTCTTATATAAATCTGACTTGCTAATAATCACAAAAACAAATATTTATGAGAATATCAGAATAAATACACTTGAAAAACGCACGTGACCTGGTTAAACGTAAATATTGGAACATGGGCTCCAAATACTAGTAAACACAGCAATGGTACGGTGATACTGTTATATTCTCGGGCCACGATAACTATTCTTTTCTGGTGGTAGATATACAATACAAATAATAAAATGTTGATTCTACAAACTTTCTATCGGACATGGACATATATTTTGCCTTGTGTAAACAGATATTGTAAAAATCTACCACAGAGGCAAACATCTTAGCCCGATAATAATAAAATAAATTTCCATGACTGACTTGGCATTATTCTCGATTGTTTTTCATTTCAGAGGCGCATGCGTGCAGTGTTAACGGCTAGACTATCGGTGTGTTGCTGACCTTACCAAAACCTTGTTACCGTGTTGTAACGATAACGTTCATATGACAGTACACTGTCAGCGCACACTGTTTCAATATGAGCATGCTGCCTCTAATATTTATCTGGGAATTGAGCATTAACATCACCATGGTCTTACGAGGAGGTTTTGATTCTAAATTAAGGGGAGATAAGTTTTAAGTAGTACTCTGTCGAAATAAACCATTGGTTCCAAAATTAAAGATAAAATGAAGTTAGACCATTATTAGAGCAATACATGCTTGGTTATTTGTCATGAGAGATTTAATCGTTGCCCTTTGGCCTGCCCTACGCAACTGACAATCGCGCGGTTAAAGGGCGCTAACGTAAGTCAGCACACCACCACACCGACTCTTGGCCTGCACACTCCGGACTGACGGGCATAATACAGTTATTTCCAGTTTAGCGGTGACTGACGTGCCGACGACACACGATAAGGTAAATATTATGTGTCTTTAATGTTTGAGATGAGCGTTCTTTCAAGAAAAGGTGAGATAAACATTCCTCTCATTGATTTAGATCAATATAATTATAGTCAATTTTTTATCCAATTTCGTAGTCGAATATTTATCCATCCATTCTATGTAGCTTACGCATTTTTAGCAATCAAAATTTTAAATTACAAATCATTGGTGTTTAGTACATACAAAACGCTCATCTCAAACACGGTTACTTGAATAGTCCAATACATTAATTACTGTGTGGTCATCAACATAACCCCGTGTTAACATGCCCGCTTGGACACAGATGTGGAAGACGTGAAGTTTGTGATAAACTATGACTACCCCAACAACTCGGAGGACTATGTGCATCGTATCGGACGCACGGGTCGCTCGCACCACACCGGGACTGCTTACACGCTCTTTACTCCTAATAACTCGGCTAAGGTAAGCTTAGTTATCGTACGATTACTTTATTTACATGTTGGTACAGGGACTGATACTTAAGATCAACATGTCATAATATCAGCAGTTAAAACATCAACACCAACACCAACGATTCAAAATCTCAACACTTCAGAATGTCAGCAGCTTAATAAGTCAACAGTTCACCAGACCAAAGTATCTGGGTTGTAGAGGTCAGAAAGGCCGATGCACCTTGTAAAATATGGTGTTCCGTTACATCTAGTTAGATTAGAAACTACCCTCAAAATATTTGGGCATGTGATAACATAAGTCAGATTTACGCCATACTAATATACTTTGACTCAATAACCGTGAGGTTATACTCATTATCTCGAATATTCTCATCAACAACGGTGAAAAAAACCCTCACTTCCCAACGCCATAAGGTTTCAATTTAAGAAGAAACGCCTAGGTAATAAAAATATTATAACAAACAAAAATAAAACTGTTCTTATTGATGACAGGCCAAGGATCTGATGTGCGTACTACAAGAGGCTAACCAGGTGGTGAACCCAAAGCTGTTGGAGCTGGCGCAGTGTGGAATGGGATTCAAGGGCAAATTTGGTGAGTACTCAAGTTACAAAATACTTCCATTCCTGCTATGAATAATGAGGAGATATTAAGCCCCCTTAAACTTAAATGTAACTCGCGAAATTCGTTATCAGCAGTAAGGTCCAAAACTTTCCAGCCTGCACTCGTTAGAATAATCGAGAGATACAAAATCAATAAAATAATCATATTACTGAAGTTTTCTGTACACTTCTGTAAATTTTTGGACCTTACCATGTATGTTGTCTGTCATTACATCTTTATATGTGACTTGTCTTCTATTCCAGGTCGCAACCGGTACCGCGACCGCGACGAGGGCTCGGGCGGACGCTTCGACCGCGGCGGGCGTGGACGCGGCGGGCGGGACGGCGGGCGTGGACGCGGCGGACGGGACTCCGGCGGTCGCGGACGCTATAGCGAGAGGAGTCAGTACTAATTGTGTGTTTATGTAGTTCTTACGAGTTTGTGTATGTCTTGCTTTCAATTGCCGTCGCTTCGCTGAGTTCTGTGAGAATGTTGTAAATAATCCTTGATTAGTATAAAATTAGCCTAAAAACGAATGGCCTACGGCCCATTAATCTTCTCACAGATTGCCATAAGTTGCAAAAAATTAAAAGAGAACAGGATACATAGGTCTAAAAAGTTACTAAAAACATTTTCCAAATGCCTTTAAAAAAAAAGATAATTGTAAATGTCTGTTTCCATGAAATCTTATAATCGGTCTAATTTAGCTACTAACACTATTTTTCGAAAATGATTTATATTAACTTTTTAGACCTATGTGTCCTGCTTATGCTTATGAAGTTTCGTTAGAACAGGTTCAATAATTAAAGGAAAATAAGGACTTGAAAGTTTTTATGAAATGTCGTAAGGCGTAAACGCTCTTAAGACAGTATACACAATAGTTTCAGTAGCGGCAACCAAACTTAACCCACAGAAATTAATTTCTGTTTCTCTTTTCCCAGGTTCAAGATGGGACGACTCGAACAACGATTACAACAACCACCAAAGCCCATACAATACTCGTTCGAGTTACAACCGCGACAACAGCAGAGACGGCTTCCGGGCGGACAACGGCTTCCGCGGGCGAGGGCGTGGCCGCGGCGGCAGCGACGCGCCGGCCTTCCCGCCCGCGCCAGCCTTCGCCTTCCCCCCGCAGGCGCAGGCCTTCAATGTCCCTCCGCCCACCAGCTACTACAACATGTATGCCCAGCCTCCACCGCCGCCCGCTAAATAGAGTCTTTGTTTAGTATAAGATCGACTAGATGTGATGTGAAATGTATGTGAAAATAGAATTTATTGTGGGACGTTACGACTTTCAGTGATTTTTGCAGTTCATAGGCTATTATGGGGTTAATTTCCTTCCAGACTTTGATGACTTTCGTGTGGCAGGCTACGACGGAAAATTGTCAAAGAAAATTATTAAATTTATAGTTAAAACATACTTCCTACCCTCTCCCTATATTTTATTCGCACTGTTAAAACCACTAAAATGAATAACGCCGTTAGCTTGTAATGTAGCTATGAAATGATAACACCAAAAGGTCCCTCCTGTGAGTAACTTATCAGAAACGATTGGCATTGTTTCACTCGCGTCTAGTTGTAAATGATAATAGATTTAATTTTTATTACTAATAAGTTTCTGTGAAAATGATTTAGTGGAATCGGACCTAAGAGGTTATAGACTCGATCATATCGTATATAATAGAAATATCGCAACAGATTTGTATACGCTTAGAGTCTCAGAAACTTATGCTTCAGTGAACTAGAGAAAAAGCGGTATTTACGTGTTTTAATTTTAGTTTTGAAATGTGAAGATTTAAAACAAATAATAATTAGGGTATAATTTAATAGAGCATTTTTAATTCAGAAACTTTTCTATTCCTGCTTTCGTGTTTTCCATTGTTGTTGAAGTAAACCTGTATAATGCATGCAGGTAAATCAGTATTGGAGTTTTTCCAATGAATTAGATTTTTCTCCATTTGAACTGCATTGAACCAGAATTATAATTGGTGTACTACTTATCATGACGTGTCTTATGTAGCATAATATTTTAGTAAAACCATTTGTTTCCACATCACTTTGAACCATAGCTCACGGCACTAAATAGATTGTTTTTCTAAATAAGTAACATTCCTATGTCGTGTAACTCTGTGACAGCATTACTTGTGATGTATGAATTGTACAACTCAAGGAAAATAAAGTTTAATCGAATTATATAACTTGTTTGATTCCCAAATTCCAATTTGTGTCCTATAGTCCAGTATGTATACAACAGAGCTTGGGTCAAATCCGGTAGTTCTGATTTTTTGAAGACTTGTTTTTCTTTTATTTTATTATCTGGAATAGTGCTAACAAAAACTAGTCCTTTCTAATCGCCAAAATCTGAACATTTTCGCGGTTTTATCGATTTTTGACAAAGTTGCGTTCGGCGATTGAGGTCAAAAACTTGGATTATTTATTGGGCCAACATCATAAACAAGTCTGTAAAAAAACCAGAACTACCGGATTTGATGCAAACTACCCCGTACCTTCAGGTGACAAGGTTACTGGGCTACTATAAAGTGTTGGAATTATAGCAGCTGGGTCCTGGAAAGGTATTGGTAGGCGAATCTTCTATCTATATATACAACTAGCAGCCCGCCCCGGCTTCCCACGCAACTTTTTCTAATACTTAATTAAACTCGTGATATCTTTCGAATGGAATTTCCGAATTGATACAAGGTTATATAAAGGTATTGAAGAAGTCTTTAATATGAAGTTATTTTGATAAGGAATAATACCAAGATACAAATAAAGAGCCTTTTCTAGCGGCGCGCGGCGGAATTCCAATTATTTTTTTTAAAAGAAATAACATGCCTGTTCTTTTCTTGAAACATAACATAACTATAATAGTTAGACATAGGTATGTTGTCGCGACTCTTTTTGTAAATAATGTGTTCTGCAAAGACGTACCTAGTACATTATTCTATCATCAATAGTTTTCGCAGCGCCACGATGTAAAGAATATTTTAGATAATTTTTTTACACCTTGGGTTACATTATTGGAGTTTTTAGTAAGGATCCCTAACTTTTCTGAAAATTTAATATAGCCTATGTCACCCGGGGATAGCGTAGCTTCTCAACAGTGAAAGTATTTTTCAAATCGGTTCAGAAGTTTTGGAGCCTATTCAATGCAAACAATCAATCAAATTTATCCCTTTTTATAATATTAGATTAGAGAATTAAATGCTGGACTATAATTTTGTGACAGTTCAAAAACGCTTGTACAGGAAGTAAAATTAGAAACGAGTTCTAGCTAACATAACAGCAAGTGGTATAAACTATTTTTTTCTGATAGTTATTTTTTAATGAGTTTTTGCGGAATTTTGATTAGATAATCTATAAAATTAACAATTGAATGCTGTTCGTTCTGCAACACTAAACAGTTGAAAACCTCGATTTGAAAAGGATATCAGTTGGGTCATAAACTTCTGTTAAGTTTTACTGCAGATAAAAAAGATGTTGCTGTTGCCCAATAAAACAATCTGGTCACCACATCAATTTATTACATTCTATTAAAAGCAGTATGCCAGTAATCATCAGTATCTGTAGTTTTCTCATATATTACAAAATGCAGGGTACTTATATTTACCTTATTTCATCAAGAAGGTACAAAATACTAATACTTCTGCAAAAGATAAGGTACATCATTACACAGCTATTGTTATTGTTCAAGAAATTAAAAGAAAACAAGCAATAATTGGTAAAGATTTCATTTATTCCTACATAAATAGAACAAGATGATTGCAACTTCCTATAGAACCTTGACAACACTTCACAAAACTGTCTACTATCACTTTAAGTTGATATATGAAGACTGCCTGAATTGAAGTTTTGTAAAGGCATTCATTATCTTAGTGACCGGAATGTGCTGGCTTGTCGGGGTCGACGTAGCCGAGCTGCTCGTCGGCCGTGTGGGGCCAGAAGGTAGGTTTGTTGATGGGGTCGAGGGCTTCCTGTGGGTAGGCATCGCGGAAGTCTTCCATGGTCATCTGGTCGTATGGCAGGAGAGCCTTGATCTCGGCAATCTGTTTCTGGTACCTGGAATGACATTGTGGGTTAGCAATTGACATAACTTGTCACTTATTGATTTGTAATTCTGGGTCATCATTCATTGAAGTTTTGTCAAGAATTAGGAGAGAATTCTAAAAATCATACACCCATTTATCATTTCATAAAGATCTTTCATCTCTTTATTATTGTCTGCCTTGGTAGCAAATATTCAAACATACAATATTCTTGGTTTGAAAAACCAGTAATCTTATGTTAAATCGTTCTTGTTTTATATAATAAGTATTTTATTTAATCATATTTGCATGGCAGGCAGTATATTAATAATCAATTATGTGAAGGTGTATGGTGTTTCTGTGCTAATATGACGATGAAACTGTCTTTCTTATTGATAAGTGGGACAAAACACTTCGATTATGGGTCTGAAAGATCTGGCAAAATATACATACCAGAGAGTAATGTAGGTTTTCAGAATAGGAACATGATTAAAACTTACTCAGCAATGTTAGTATTAGATGCCTGGACGAAGGCATCGATCGCTTTCTTGACCTCAACCCATTGAGCTTCAACCTGAGCGGTCTGTGTGTCGGTGGGGTAGGGCACCTTTAATGCCTCAAACTGCTTCTGGAAGGTGTCAACCATACCAGGCACAGGCACGGCATTCTTGTACGCAGACCAGTTGATCTTCGGCGGTTCAGGTGGGTTAGCCAAAACCCTAAAACAAGCAAAAATAATAACCAAAAATTGTCTGGTGAAAATTATGTAATCCATCGATCAAGACTAACCTGCGGAGGTAGGTGTCAGACTTTATTTTGAAAGCCGCAAGGTGTACCTTCTGCTCGGCCGGGACCCTTTCGGCGAGGGCGGCCCAGTTTACAGAGCTCTGTGCAATCCTTTTCGCCATTTTTTGGCAATTTTAATTTCTTTAAAATAACAGGGCTGTCAGGGAAATGGTCAAACGAACATAGACAACCAAGATCTTCCCATTACTTTTATCTATTTGGGTAGGCGACTTTTTGCCCAGATGTAGATTGTCTATGACATCACAACATGGTCTTGTAAGGAAATAAATCCAATGGATCAACTGAGGCAGTTGTGTCATGTTGCTACTTTTTCTAATAAGTTACCATTATTGATTCATCGATTTCATAGTTACCTTTGTAACCGGTTTTAAAAGCGCCATCTTTCGGTGGTGCATCACAGAACTCATGCTACGTTACAGAAACAACTATAGATGGCGTTCAATGTACCACTTTAGAAAGGATGACATCAGTGAGTCAAAGGTATGCGCCGTGGGTTCAGTACAATTTAATTATTTTTCACGCTGCATGAAATCACTCTTTTTAAACAGCGACACGCACCTCTGATTATTGGAATTCATGTGAGTTTAATTATCTATTGCTTCGATGGTGAAAACATTTTGAGGAAACCAAACCAGCACGCATGAGAGATATTTCTTGACGGCATGATAAGCCAAGTCAGAGGCCCATGGGCGGCATAAAATCTCTGACACCAGGGTGTTCGAAATACTTCCTGTTGGATTACCTTTCTTTACGTTTCCCGATGCTGTGAAGTACCTGCTGTGATCCTTCTACTGATTTAAACACTTTATTCCATCGTTACTTTTATTACGTTATAACTTCCTTCTTCGATACCAATATAAAATCTACATAATTATTACATCCAAAAACACAACCTAAATATCATATCTTTTTCCAATCCTATCAACTTAAAGCCTTCTAAAACAATTCGTCATTTTTAGGGTTCCGTAGTCAACAAGGAACCCTTATAGTTTCGCCATGTCCGCCTGTCTGTCTGTCTGTCCGCGGTTTAGCTCAAAAACGATTGGTACTAGAAAGTTGTAATTCGGCAAGCGTATTGAACTGACCGATGGAAAGTTTAAAAATTGCATCAAACGTGTCCTTATTAAAAAAAAACATATTACAAAATTAAGGACTATGTTGAAGATAAAGAAGTTTGGCTGTAGTTCCCTCTGCTCATGCGGCTTCCCTGGTAGCTCAAAAACGACACAAATAGGTGGATGTCTCTAACTATTCCGAATTTGATTTATTCTATTCATTTTTTTTAGATGTTTTACAATAGTTTTCAAATCATTGCACCGTTTATTCATTGTGCAGAATAGTTACAGTACTGATGACTACATTTGTGTCAATTGTTTATTTAATTGTTCTTAGTTTTATTTTTACTTTTGTATAGATTCTTTTTCATTCAAATTTTTTGTGAATGTGTGGACATTGTAGGCTTTGTAATTTTTATTTTGTCAGTTTCATCTTTTTCTACCTTTTGTAGTAAGCGATGACTTATTGTCGGGCCTACGCTGTCCTCTCATACTTAAGTACTAGCGCTGTAACATCCAAATATTGTAGAACCAAATGATTTTAAAAGAGTAACCATGGAGTTTCTTGCCGGTTCTTCTCCATAGGAAACGACCAACCCGAACCGTGCCTCTTCTGTTGACGTTTTATAAGTGCCCATGTAGGCCTATGTAAAATAAAATATTTTGATTTTGATTTTGAGTATACGTTAATGACGCCGAAAAAGTGGTAAAATAAAATCTTGAAAAAAAACAATTATTTAGGGTACCTCCCCTACATGTAAAGTGGGGATGATATTTTTTTTTCTTCCTTCCCATAATGTGGCATATCGTTGGATAGGTCTTTCAAAAATATTAGGGATTTGGGAAGATCGTTTTTTGATTAAGTAAACCGTTTGTGACTTATCAAGCTTTAAAGTACCAATTTTCGTTAGGGTCAAGTGTCCCCCCCCTCTACAGACTAAACGATTGTAGTTAGAAATACAAATGTCACAGCAGTAGTACCTATATATAACGAAGTTTAAAGGAAAACTATCATGACCTCGCCGTCGAGGTCCGTCGCGACGTCCCGGTCCATGCCCTCCCCGACCCTCGCTCGAGCCAGCCCGCGATGCTGTGCCAGTAGTTTTAAATCAGCCCCTAAATAATAATATCATTCAGATCCAGCCTGTCCCCATGCAGTCCTCCCCCAGCGACGCCCTAAGCCGAGGCTCGTACCCCACAGGGGGTGTCCTTAGCGTGTAGTCGCTTAGTTTGTAAGTTTTATGCCCTGGCTGGAGGCCTTACTCTTAAGGCACCCACAGGATAGTCCGGTTAAGCAGACGACAACCTCCTAGGTTGAATTGCGAGATGCCATTCCCAAAAAAAAAAAAAGAAAACTATCACACTTTAGTGGGCTTTACAAGTTTACGAGTAATAGTCGACCAATTGTATTTGACTCGTAAATTTCGAACAACTCCATAGAAATATCGCCATCTAAGCGTCAGTTGTATTGCGCAGTTTCATTCCTAAATAAGTATGTCGCAGTTGTCTTGATTTATTCCGTTAGACACGGTCATTAGTACGGACAGAAATGAATCGGCAAGCACGCCAATTTTATTATTAAAAAAAACAGTTGTTGTTGTTGTTGTTGTTGTTTGTATAGGAAGTCAAATAAGGTAGGCAGTCATGTTTGGCTTTTAGTTAGAGCATGATAAGAAACTATCGTCAGCGAATACGACCCGCACTTGGCTGTTATAAAAACTACGGAACCCTACACGGCGCGTGGCCCGACACGCACTTGACCGGTTTTTAAATCTATCTATCTTCATAATTTGTTGAAACCCATAGACAACAAAACCTGCCAGTCATTAATAGACATAAATTTCACAAAGCCAATCTTATAACCAGAGGTCGGAATTAGGCAAGTTATTTTTATACTTGCATCGAAATGTTAATAATATGGATCTTCCCTTGCATGTGCGCATTGGAATTTTGCAACTTCGGACATCCGATGTCGGATGGTTTAAATTGTGCAAAAGTAAATAACTTTTGTAATTAATAAATCACGGGATATTTATGCTCTTTCAAATTAATCTCGGGATTTGAGGCATAACCACTTTATTCTTTCGCGGTATGAAATCAGTAAAGTACAAAAATAACCTACGTACAAAAATAACTCTACATAATTCCGACCTCTGCTTATAACACAGGGTAGGCACTAACCACACGAAAAAGAAGAAGACTCATTTTAAACTGTTGGTGGTTCTAGTACTGTTTTTTGCAGACCTGCTCTAATAGTACCTAGAAGTGTCAAGCGCAATTTCTGATAATTTACGCTATAGACATTTCGGAGTAACAGACAGGAGTGTACAATTACTAGAATTTAGTAACAACAGGCTCTATCTTAATTTTAAGCTGACTGGTATGGTCTGGTCACTAACACTAACAATCACATTTGAAACGGGATATTTACCATATGTTTCGCCGATATATAGGGAACTCAAAACAAATAGTAAACTTGGTAAATATCCCGTTTCAAGTGTTATTGATAGTTATAGAGTCTTGATCCCATGGATTATTGCGTCCAAAATAATGTACCGTTCAGAGTTTTCTTCTGACGCTACACATTAAACGGAATTCGAAGTAGGAGTAGGGCGTGGGGTAAGCAAATCATATTTTTTTATATAAATACATTTATTTTACCTTTGGTTCACTTATTATTTAACAAAACTAAACTAATTACATAATACAATAAATTATTTTAAGCCAAAAACTTTTTCTTCTTCGATAAAGTGATGTTATCTTTCCTTATTTAATAAACATATATCTTTAAGTAATCAAAACTGTTCATTTAAATATAACAATGTCAACATAAATGTATGAATATACATAAGCTATGGTTGAGGGGAGAGAGGCTATTTATCCTAATTGACTTTTACATATCAGTCTTCACAAGAACTATTATAATATAATATTTTGCTACTACAGAAACATGACAATTATTTACTGAAATCAACAAATTAATCGAATTAAGTGATCGATCACACATTACGTATTCGCAGTGTGAATAGTAAAAAAAAGAACGGTCTCAAAGAACGTAAATTATGATGATATTATCTAGGGATGAAATCAAATGTGATAAAAAACCACAGCACTTTGAAGAATGTTGGTATTGACTTCATTAATTTACTTAATTACATACCGATATGCCTGGGATTGAGTAAAAAAAATAGTTACTAGCCTAGCACTCAAAGCATTATGGGGTTTATTAATAAACAATGTAAACAAGTTAAGTAGGTATAAATGAATGCCGTCTGTTTAACCATACATTTTCAGACTTTAAACGTCTCAAAACTTTTATCAGCGTTTATGAATAAACCCCTAATTTCAAGCCGATTGTTTAATTAAACATTGATCTCATCAAGTAATTGTCAGGTCACATTGAGGCGGACGCAGACAAACCAAATTACAATCATTAGGTAATCCTACATTTAGTGCCTGGACCCAAACTTACAGAACTGAACGTATCAAAACTAATCATAATTAAAACCTAAAGGAATGCATTCTTACGTTTAAATAATATTATTTATAATTATTTTCTTAAACTATAGATTATTTATAATAAAATTAAGGTAATATTTTACTTTGGTTTAGTTAAATGGTAAGCATCATTATAAGCTATTATAAAGTAGTTGCCATTGATTTTTATATACAGTTGTATAATTATTATTTACATTTAATGATTTTACAGCTTTCTAGCCATGCACTCAAAATATTATTGGTCGCTTGACGCTTGGTACCCACTATGCCTCTGATGATTGGTCTGCATTACAGATTTCTAGTACACATTTATAACAATTTGTAGTGAGCACACAGTTTCATTATAAGTTTGTGCAAAAAAACGCAATCAACTTTTTATGACGGCGCTCTGTTAATGAGATTCATAAATGTAAATGCAGAATTGGGTTAACACTACTAGTCTATCTAGCAGACTGCAGACATAGTATGCAAAACAAGAAATGTCGTGAGGAACAGTAGTTAGAAATACGGAACCCTAAAAATCAACTACAAAAAGCTTCGCCGCTAGAGAGCGCTGTTTGTCACAAGTCAAAGCTATTTTGAATGAAAATCCACTTATCGGCAACCTGACAAAATACTTTGCGCAATCCTTCGGCAGTTTTCAACCAATTGAAAATAACAAATATATAACGCCATCTGCGCGGAATTAATTTGACAATATCCTATCCCACTACCCAAGGCAAATCTTCCAAAGGAAATACAAAATTTTACTAATAATCAAAATATTTTGGACGTACGATGACTCACAACGACTTCTACAATTTTAGTGATCAACCTTTAGGAACAAAGTTCCCGCTACCCGCCGGTAGATGTCACTGGTTAATTCATAAATTAGCGGGCTTATCTTTATTATGATTTCTTTTATCCGCATAGTGCGGAGAATTAGAGGAATGCCCCATAGTCCTGCTGCCCCAAGTAGTTCTTCTACCAACGGTGCTGTTCTTGCAGAACTTGAGTAGGTTGGCGTACGCTGCTCGGTACTGTCTGTTGGTTGCTGCGTAGATCAGAGGGTTGATGACACTTGAGGCCCAGGCCAGGATGGAGGCGATGATGTGCAGCCAGGGGTACGTGATGCCGTCGTCCGCTACGTTCATGATCATGAGCGGTAGGAAGCAGGCCAGGAAACAAAGGAAGATCGTGAGCATGAGCGTCGTGAGCCGGGAGTCCTCTTCCTTCTCTTTTGCTGTTTGGCCGGAGAGTTTGCTGTGGAGGAAGAAGAGAAAATGGTTTTAATTATTTTTTTAACCGTACATGGTACAACTGACCTGAAGCACAGCCCCAGAACAAACAGCCAAATTACAAAAGGCATAAAATAAAAAGGTTTTTTTTCCTTATTTGTCTAAGGAGATTTATAATCGCAACGCGTATGTCAGTCCCATCGTACCCTAAATACACATTTCTCATATCTGGGCCATGAACCTAAACAGACTCTTCGCATCATCGCCATTTGGTTGAGCCAGGATTTTATGGAATGTGCCTACTTAAAGTAATTTCTCCCAGACTCATACCGAACAGACCATCATTAAGTGGTGTAAGTCTTCAACAAGAATAAAGAAGGTTGAGGCACTTAAATAATTGCTTAAATCTAGACTACGGGATGATACTGGGAACTACTTAATTGTTCCATTACGTATTATCTCAGTATACAGGGTGTAAATAGACCCTTACCGAAACCGAAGGGCACTTGTTTTCCAGGACATTGCGATATTTTTCTTGTTCTGGACTATACCTGGGAACCTTTTAATTACAGAGATGATGGAGGTTAAAGTTCCAACTTATTGAAAGTATTTTTTTTGAAAATCATTTTTTTAATCTTATAATTTTACACGGGACCGATCAATGTGGCGACACTTGGGGGAGGCCTATGTCCAGCAGTGGACGTCTTTCGGCTGAAATGATGATGATGATGATGATGATGATAATTTTACTTTAAATACCTTCCCGAACACCGTACAAGTATTCATTGCATACATCAGCACAATGTTTTGAATGCGATACATTAAGTTCTACCGAAAAACGTGATTTTTTACCCCAAAAAGAAAAAGTCGTTTCGCAGCAAAAAAATTTGCGTAGAGTCACTTAGTTTGATGTAGAGAATACTTGGTTGGTGGCTTCGTGAAGGGTCTGTTTCCACCATGTATTTCGGAGTTTGGATTTGTGAATCATCATCATCACCATCAGCCTATAATGTTCCCACTGCTGGGCCACAGGCCTCCTCTCTATAAGAGGGAGTGGGCTGTTATCCACTACGCGGGCCCAGTGCGGTTTGGTAGTTGTCACATGTCTTCGAATTTTTTGTTATTAAGTAAGACATGCCGGTTTCCTCACGATGTTTTTCTTCACCGTTTGTGACTCCCAATAATATTTTGAACCCTTAGATAAGGACCCAACTTAGCACCCTGCTCAGGAGCTTCGCGGTCACTTGGCCAACGAGACAGTTTTACAATCAGTGGAAATCAAGTAATGTATTTAAAATGCTTAATATCGATAAAGGGTACCTATACTTTATGATTTTATGTCATCAAAGAAAATAAAAACGACTGTCCTTAAGTAAACTATCCAATCTGCCTAAGCATTTCTTTTTAATATCGATTTTAAGCTTGGCATATTATTTTAATGTGCTTACTAAACAACAACATTAATCAGTCCAAATTGCTTTTTTACCGATGAAAATGAATATTTTCCGATTCGATAGTTTCCCTAGGGACAGTCGAAAACACTTAGGCACCATATCCCACCACCACTTAAAACAACACCCCACCACCAGTTAGTCACAGCTAGTGACATGACGATCCTCACCCACATACACACCTTCGTCCCTCCAGTTTCCTCTTGCTCTGCCGCACGCGCCAGTAGATGCAGGAGTACGAGACGATGATGACCACGCAAGGGAGTGCGAACCCGAACACGAACAGGTACTTCTTGGGAGACTTGCCGTCTTTGGGGAGGATCGTGCAGGAGAATGTGCTGGGGTCTAGACCCAGTTGGCCCCAGACGCCGAGGAGAGGTGGTACCTGCGGATGGGAGATTAGATTATTGACTGGCAGTCTAGAGATCGATTTTTTCTCTAATCATACAGAGTTTAAGTATAAGTAGGTACTAGACATGAGAAGAACAGTAAAAATATACTGCATTTCCGTACAGCTTGCCAGTTGCATTATTATTTATTTTATAATAATAATAATAAACCATTTATTTCAGATTCATCCACGGTAGAAGATTACATCTATATTTGTTAGTACAATAGCGAGCTTACAAACTAAGCTAGGTGTATGGTGTGTGTATGGTGTATGTTACAAATTATGCTATAATATTTATGCTAAACGTACATGGGTAAATTGTAAGTAGTATATAATTTATTTATTTATTCATCTTTGTTTTAGGCACTTGTACCCATACAATTCTTCTAGTATTCCTTAATGATATTTTAGTATGATCGACTAAGATACATAATTAATAGGAATTTGGCCATCTTCTGAAGACACTTGGGAACAGTATATGCACTGCGCGCAGGTGCCCCATCAGGTGACAATTGAATTGGTGTAATTTTTCTCGGTATTTAAGCAAAGCACACGGAATTGTTCTATGGAACCAATTCACAAAACAAAATACCTGAAGTTTAAGAATATCCCTAAGGGAATTCCTATCGCAGCAAAAAATCTTTCACACTACTAAAACCCCCAACAAAATAATCAACCACATTTCAACAACATTTAATTGAATGCGGGTCCCCAACTTCTCATAAAACCGTTGAATAATTCAGAAGGGTGTCAAGTCAAGTAGTAATAATATAATATTTTGCTACTACAGAAACATGACAATTATTTACTGAAATCAACAAAATAATCGAATCAAGTGATCGATCACACATTACGTATTCGCAGTGTGTTTAGTAAAAAAAAGAACGGTCTCAAAGAACGTAAATTATGATGATATATTATCTAGGGATGAAATCAAATGTGATAAAAAACCACAGCACTTTGAAAAATGTAAATGCAACACATTTGGGCTCATCAACACTTTGTCCACGATTGGACTGAACTGCTGTTTCATGACTCGCGTAGTAATAATTAAGATAGCTCTATTTATGAAAAGGGATTATGAAAGAAAAATAGATACTGTGGAGATAGTTTTGTTGATTTTTGTTTTGTGGTCCGAGTTATAGATGACAGCGAGTTAACTATAATAATTTAAATGATGAATTAATGAGTTACACTATTACTATTTATACTGCTAGGAACCAAAGCTGAAGAATGTATATTGAAAAAGAGGCTATTTACATTAAATATGCAGCACATAGTCGACTACTATCTACGACATTTTATTTAATTTGAAACAGGTCATAGAATTTCATAAAAAAAATAACTTTTATGGATTTATAAACCAGAATAACATAATAAAGTACACATAGCGTAATACTTTTAATTTGTGGTAGCTTGCTTATGTCAGCAATTCTAATTTTAGTTCGTTTCCCAAACTAACTACTTATATTGTATTCGATAAGATAAGATATTTATTTTGCAAATATGGGTACAAAAATGGTGACATAAAACATAAATTTGCAACAGCCATATTTTACCAGAAGGCATGCAAAAGTACAAAATACATTAAAATGATTAATAAGAAAGATAACACTGTCAATATAAAAATTAATTACGATTACAATATGATTACAATTTCATTTCAATACAATTAAATTAAGATAAATAAAAATTAAATGTCACGGTCTTCTAATTTCTAGTCATTATAAAAAATAATCAAGAGATAGCTTTGTCTATTAAAAATTCTGTCACAGTATAATACGCTTTGTCTACTAAAAAGTTTCGGAGCTTTTTTTTTAAAATAATGCCAAATTTAATTCTTTCCAACTCCTTGGTAATTTATTATAGATGACTGGTGCCATGTAGCAGACACTTCTGCGCATTAGAGTCGTTCTTGCACTAGGGAGACATAGCCTAACTATCACGCCTATTTCGTGGAAATACGTCAGCTACGCGCTCAAAACGATCAGGATGTGTGATTCTATTTTATAAGAACAATTATTAATGTTCAAAATCACTACCAACAAAACATTAAGTAACTCATTGTATTTCATTTCCCTCTAACACATTCCTTTGGTTACATCACAGGCTCAATAAAATTAATTAGCCGTACGTTGTTCGTGGTACAGAGGATGTTAGCTAATTCAGGACAATCAACAGCGTGGAAGTGCAACGAACTAATTCTAGCTTCCTTCATTACTAAAAGTATATTTATTTGGCTGGCAACACTATGCCGGTTGAACATTGGTACTGGTACGATTGCTACGAAGCTCAATGGTAGCGTTGTGTGTGTTCCATGAAACGTATAAATTATTATCTTTTTGATTCCGGTAATAATTTAATATTGTTATTGTAGTTGTGTAATAAAATTGTGGGTATTTTTTATCCGGGTCCCTTTATATTTATTACTGACAATTAACAGATGGCTCGTGGTGTTATTTTGTGTTAATTTTTCTCTAGTTGGTACGACGCACGGCGGTGGTCTCAGCGGGCTGGATTCAGAAGTTAGAGGACAGGATGTTGTAGCATAGCTGGGGAGAGGCCCATGTCTGAGTTGATTGACTAAAACGTGTGTGATACGGATACATCGGACTATGGATTCGAGATTCGTATGCTCGCGAAAATCGGCGTGATTTCGCTAACGTTGGTTCCTCAATTACCCGAGTGGCGTCAATTCTCTTAAGTATAATGATAAGTATGTACTTTTACAAAATGTACGATTTAACAAATCTCGAGCGAAAAGTTGATGAAAGCTCGCGTTGACTGATAGACTGATTTCTGTTTTGATTCCGATGTGATGCAATTGTTTTTGTTGTAAAAATACCAAGAAATTCTGTTTAAACGCTCGCTAATGATTGATAGGAACCATTTGTTACAATATTCTTGTATATTTTTTCGTTTGAGAGCGTAATGAGAGTAAAAACGCTTGTAATTTTAAGATAAAACCTCATTACATGCATTCAACGATGTAATGAGCATGTTTTTATCGAAATGCATTACGTAATGTTCCTATATCGCCTGGATGGCAATGATTATTTTTTGATCGATGATGGTTTAGAGTTTTCTATTGAAATCATTGATTGGTTGGAATTTTGGGGTCAAACCCATTGGTAACAAACCTTGATCTAGAAGAACAAATACGTTCCTTACATTTTATGAGCAGAATTAAAATTACTAAGTTAACATAAACAAATCTGGGTGCATGCACGGTAGAGATGCCTACAGCAGTGGTAGTTGATAGAAGTGGGTAAAGAAGAAAAGTTTTAATCAAAGCTACTTTAGATAAAGAAATAATAATTAACATTAAAACTCTGTATGGTGTCGGACGTAAAGAATAGTACCATCCCATATCTTCCCGTGGGTGTCGTAAGAGGCGACTAAGGGACTTTCCAGAGAATGGGCAGCAGCGTTCTCTGTGCTTTTATAACAACCGTACTGCGATCGGCAACCCACCTGCCAAGCGTGGCGATTATGGCAAAACCCTCCCTTATGTCAATGTGGCGACACTTGGGGGAGGCCTATGTCCAACAGTGGACGTCTTTCGGCTGAAATGATGATGATGAATTAGCATTAACTAAAAAATATCTATTTTATGTTGCAGTGTGTCTACTCACCATTAATCCAAATGAGACCAACCATATAAGTATGAGTTGCACCCAGATCTTGGTGCTAGTGTAGATCTGCGAGTACATGTCGTAGTACGCGATCAGCGTGTATCTGAAACAATACGCAAAGAGATCAGCATCAAACGAACTATCCTACTATTAAACTTAGGTAAGAGGTACAACACACTTGTTCGGATCGCCACATTTATACGGCAGTATCTTAAGAATAACATAGCCGATCTTGTTGCAATTCTACACATATTGGGCTGATGCCGTTTGGTATCTATCATTGTTGGTTCGGCACAATTTGAACCGAAACAAAACAGCTGTTTCTCATACACATTTTCCCATAATCTGTTCGATTTTGCCGCCCGGCAGTGCCGAATCATACCGACCCGAAAGTATGTGAATCTCCCCTTACCACGAGGTATTCCGGTACACCGATCTAGGTTATATTTACGTACACGGTTCAACTATTTTTAGACTGAAAACAGGTAAACAATTTATGAGAGGAAATAAAAGAACCTCTACACGTGGATCTTAAGATATTTGGAGCGTTTAGTGTTCCAATTTTAGTCGATTTCGGAAGTTTCACTAAAAATAGAGAACATCGTGGCATCAATGGGACACAATGGGATTGTGGAAACATTTCGATTTCCAGAATTTAGGAACCAAATTTTTACTATTTTCACACAAATCTACACCATAGATCACTATAGGTTATAAGTAGCCGTCTTCAATCCTTATCAGATCAGACACGCGTGGTCTATCTAATGCTAAAACAATCTAAATCATCACCATCATGGTATTCCTGTCCTCATCCCAATTTATTTGGGGTTGGCGCAGAATGGCTTTTGTTAGGGTTCCGTACCCAAAGGGTCAAACGGGACCCTATTACTGAGACTTCGCTGTCCGTCCGTCCGTCCGTCCGTCCGTCCGTCCGTCTGTCACCAGGCTGTATCTCATGAACCGTGATAGTTAACCAGTTGAAATTTCTACAGATTATGTATTTCTGTTGACGCTATAACAACAAATAATAAAAACAGAAAAAAATATATTGAAGGGGGGCTCCCATACAAAAATGTTTCGTTTTTATAAATAATGGTACGGAACCCTTCGTGCGCGAGTCCGACTCGCACTTGGCCGGTTTTTTTTCATATTTCTTTATAAGTTGTCAGCTCAGTAAATAAATACGCATACATAAGATTGCAGAAACATCGTCTATAATTTAGCAGTCCGAGGACGACCACACTCTTTTTGTCCGCTAATTAAAAACCGAACACATTGCTCCTTTAAACCCAACTGTTGCATTCCACCCATCTCCAATCTCCATACCCACGATCCCCGTCGAAACAAACAAAGTGTCCCCACTTATGCTGATAACATTTACTTTTCGCTTTCATGCTGTAATCACCACTCTAGCACTCTGGTTATCAGGCGTGGGAAAGCAGCGTGTTTGCCAGCTCAGCTGATAAGATAACAATTTGAAGCTTAACTTGTTATTATAGTGTTTATGGTGTATTGATAGAGTTTAACATTGTGGAGGGCGATCCGGAAGCTGGCGGGTGCGTTTGAAGTTATTTGATAGCTGTGGTACTTGATTTTAATGGCGTTATTTGATCGTATTGAAAAGGTTACGGTTAAGCCGCGCTTTCTTTGCCTAGATTGGTCCATATATGGATGACCACTTAGTACATACCGAGTTTCCTTCATGCCTCTGAAAGCACGTTAATCATTAAGTCATTTGTGGATCTTTGACAGTCGTTACAGATAGTCAGTAACCCGAAAGTCTGACAACCAGTCTTACCACCGTATCGTATTCCCCAGTAGGTACTTACTGGATTGTGGAGGTCAGATAGACAGTCGCTCCATGTTAAATACTGGTTTGATCGGTGCATCCGGTTAGACTGGAAGCCGACCCCAACTTGGTTGAGAAAAGGCTAGGCAGATGATTGGATCGTATTTAAAACAATTTGGGGACTCTATCTACAGTCCGATCAAAGTCATTACCCCTGACAACAGCTACCCAACAGTAATCTTATAGTAACGAGACGAGAATAGAGGTCTGTATTTTTGACAGTGATGCAAAATTAAAGGAAAAGCAACTGAATATGTGGGAAAAATACTGGTTTTCTATAACTGATTATATCCGAGACTACCTTGAGCGCCGTTTTACTTTTATGTGATCCTTTTGAAGTTTTGACAACAAAGATCGTTTACATTTTTGATTAGTTCCCCACAATAAAATGCTCATTGTGGATTTGTAGCTGTTTGTTAAAAGGTTTTTATATCCATCAATAATTCAACCAACCGCGACAACAGACTTTGGGGCCAACAAGATTTTCCTAGCAAATTACCACTTTACCACCCTAGTGTACCTATTTTATGCGAAATTACTACCTATCAAGCTAATATTGCGCCAAATTACATGCCAATATAGTTTTATGCTAAATTACCTTCTTACTTTAATATTTGCCAGATTATATAACTGCCAAATTGTATGCCAAATTACTAACCAAGCAAATTAGTGAGCACTTCAGGCAAGGAAAATAACCAAATAGGCTTGCAATGCACAGATATCACTTTACTCAACAATTCCACTCCCATCAGTAGGCTGTTTACAAAGCCTTTAACTGAAGCAAAACAAAACAAAAAGTAGAAGCACAGACACAAGGGCTCATTGTATACAGTGGGCCCTTTGTGTGCCGGCTACTGACCCATCCTCAATGGGTTTATTTTTGTTTGGCTCGGGCCCTTTGCCACTGTACATATACATTTTAGTATTAACATGGAGTATTTCACTACAAGCAACTACAAGCAATGGTCTGAAACTAAGAATCGACCCACACACACAAGCTGAGGGATTCTTACACTAATTCTTAGCATGCTTCAGGTAACAGGTTATTGGACAGTAAGTCGAGGCTGTTGCATCAAGACAAGTGGCCGTTAACCGGGGCTAGTTGGTTTACTGGTTATGTTTATACTGTGCCTTTGCCCACTGGGCGGGACAGATGCGCTCACAGATGGAACACAGAGCCACAGTGGATGGATTAAATCAGTGATGCCAGATGTAAGTGATCCGTGTATCGTGACGTTTGGCAAATATTGATGTTTTGTTTAGATAAGAAAGTTTAATGGTTTAAGCTTATGTTGTTATAAATAGGGGTCGCAGGTACGGTGGGTGACAGGGAGCTAAGAGAATGATCTCTGTTAAAGTAACATTTCTCATGAAACACTGTTGTCGCTGTCGCTGTTTTTGTTTGACGCGAAGCGTATTCATATCATCATCATTAGCCGCCTTGATTCATTCACTGCTGAATTCTCAGCAGTGAATGAATCAAGCCTAAACCATTCAGCCCATTCAAGCCTTTTCCCCTCTCTGACATTCTTTCTTATCCACACATGTCGAATCAATTCGTTTGATCAATCATTTAAGGTAAACAGTGGAAGTGGCGATGTTTTGGACTAACAAAACATAAAAATAGTCGTCCCAGCGATACGAAGAAGAAGCAGTCTATCCGAGCAATGTATGTTAGTTGGATCGGATTTGTCTTGCTCTATTAGGGCCTTAAGTAATTAAGTTAGAAACACCACGGAAAAATAAACTATTTTTTGCAAATGTCTACCGCCTGTAACTTACACCACCGCCGAAGGTTTGGGCATTTCTTTTGAACTCTTACATGTGGTAATATAATAAATGGAAGATAAAATCCGTGTGCGCAAGTGTAACGAATAAAATGTGGGTCAGCTAATACATGCCTTACTTCCCATGTGAGTAGTAGGTACTTTGCCGAATACGGGGTACCTACTGCTGTGAGTCGGAACTTACAGTTTTTACATAAGTAGGTAAGGTATACCTTGCTCAATTTATTTATTTGTTACACCTACAAGGTAGTGACTGAATAATGTCCGCAAAATTAGAAAGAATTTAATTGCTCATTTTACCTGTTTTTTTACCTGTCATCATTTTTTAGATTGGAAAACCCATTGGTAAAACAGTCACAACACTTTAGTCGAATTTCCAACACTGGGTTCGCCCATAAAGGTACGAGTACGTAGCCGACTGCAGACAACAGCAGCAGACGACGACGTGTCGCTGCGACACAACACCTTGCGCAGCTAGCGACACGTCGCCGCCCGACTAAACATCGCACGATCGCAGACGACGTGTCGCCAGACCGCAGATCAGTAGTGCCACCGACGCTGCAGCAACGATACGTTGAATCTTTCTCAAAAAATGAGATTTTCCGATTCCGAGGTTGAAAAACTGATAAATCAGGTGGCCCAATATCCTGCACTGTAAGATGCATCGCACAAAAACTATTTAAACGTCAAAAACTATTTAAAGGATTTGGATAAATATTGGACAGAAATACGGCACTGCCGTCTGATGCAGAAGTTGGGTTCAGAAACATGACTGCAATGACATGACTCTAGACGTGTCGCTGCGGCACGGCATGTCGCAACGTTACGTCGTCAACTGCTGCTGTCTGCAGTCGCCTACGAAGTCGTACCTTACCCATAGACAAAGTACGGACTGTAGCCAGACATTAAAGAGGAACTTTTAGACGAGTTTTTGACGCAACTAGCAAAACAAACAAAAAGTCTGTCCGGAATCCCTGATAAGATTACGTATTCCGGATTTTCGTTTTGCCGAAGTGATCAATGAAAGACCACACCCCCGATAAACCGTACCTACGTCTGTAGTAGACATGTACAATAATGTACATACAGGACTTTATTAATAACTTGAGCTGCGCTGTTTAACAGCAGGTAAAGCAATTGTATATGATTTACTACAGCACTGCTAACCACAGAATTGGCTACCGATGTGTTATGATGTTATTCTCTTCATGAGCGCAGGAAATTGCGATAGATAAGCGCTATTTTGTGCCAGAACTACCGATTACTACTTGAAATACAACACATTAGCCTGTAGATGTTGGCAGATGAATTTGGGTTCATGAGGATCGGTGCAAAGTTGTGAAACATAAAATAACACTGTATTTCTGAAAGGTTTCGAACAGGGATGTGTTTTACTAGTCTATTTCCAACCACTAAAGCAACTAAAACCAGAATGGACAGCGATCTTGACGAAAACCAGAAAAGCATCGAGGCACCCCACTCGTTGAGTAAAGGAAAAACGATTCAACTGTTTTTTTGGGTTCCGCAACTAGGACAGCTTCATAATTTTCACTGTCCAGGGTTGCTTTTACTCATGATTAGTTATGAATGGTATGATACATGCGTTTCACAATCATCATCATCATTTTAGCCCAAAAGACGTCCACTGCTGGACGTAGGCCTCCCCCAAGTGTCGCCAGATTGACATTTTGGAGGGTTTTGCCATAATCGCCACGCTTGGCAGGCGGGTTGGCGATCGCAGTACGGTTGTTACAAAAGCACAGATAACGCTGGTGCCCATTCTCTGGCAAATGACATTTCACAATAGCCAGTTATTATGTTAAGTCCTAGTAACAGTGTTCAGGACTATGTAATACTGGGAGGTTAAAAGAATACTTTGATCTATTCAAACTCCTGTCTGTTTCTACATGGCATCAAGCAGTGGTCACAAAATAAGCCGCAAATTCAATTTCGAGCAGCATATCTGAAGCCTCTAAGACTGCTAAAAATATGGCAACATGTTAATTTTACAGGATCCTCGCTAAATGAAACATATAAATAAGATTGTTTATTGTTACAAATTAAATATTTGCTCGTTTATGGCCCATTTACTAATAATTTACGTTTGTACGTAAGCAGCTACTCCTTAAATATTTGGAAGTCTGTTTGTCTGAAATCGTATCCGAAACTGAAAAGTTGGCTGATGTTTGTGATCAATTTAGGGTCTTTGGCAAACTCACCTCACCCTCTCGTAGACAGAGAGGACTGAGGAGGACTGTGTCCCAGGCATGGGAAAACGTTTTATGATGATGAGGATGATGTTATGCACATTTGCGACTATCACAATATTCGGTGACGGTTATTTTTGCCAACAAAATGCTTAATAAGCTAAATGCTAATGCTTTTTAAAAGAATGCCTAAAAGTGGTTTTCACTGTCCACCAGCAGCTATCGAAAGTGGTCATTGTGAACTAAATTATTGGAAACTTACAGGCTGATAAACTACTTGAAAGTGATCATTCGAAGTATTTAGGATACTTAATATTTCTCATTAGCCCCAAGACACATAAGCTTAGGGCTAATGATGGGTTTACAACAACTGCACAAACATTAAATCAATCAATTAATCAGTTAAATGTACCGTTCGACTTGACTGGCGCCTCATAAAGTACTGCTGTCTGTTAATCTTAAACCTATTGCTATGAATGATGTATCAGTAGATCACATAGTTTTACTAGATGTCCAGTAAAACGCACGCGCACGGCTAACATAATTATAAGTTTATCTCAAAGTTTCTATTACATTCCTCTTCAACTATTTTAATTTCAACGCATCGATGGCTTGAAATGATGTGGTTAAAAATGTTCACTGTTTATTATAATTATGTTCATTAAAGCTGTGATGAGTGAAAACTATATTTGTGCTTTGTGAAATCATCTTAGGGGAACGTAGGTACTACTAAAAGGTTTTAAAACCATGTGCTAACCATGATGATAATCCAAATGTGTTCATCCGTTAAGGGGTGAACAGGTCCGGCAGACAGACAGACAAACGGACTAGAGATAAACTGACTGACAGAGTCACATAACATCACGCCCGTAATCCATCACAAAGGGTTAGGCAGAGGAGTAAGTACCTAAAGAAAACCCACATTGCGCCAGATAAGTTTAAATCCCATGTTATAGGGGACGAGCCTATTGCCATCAACCGGGTACAAATCCAGACTCCGTGGCTGCTACTGAGAAATTCTTGATGTAAAAACCTAATAACACTTTGCTCGACTCGGGAAAAGAACCCGGGAACTCATGGCAGCAGTCGCGCATGCGTACAAGACCAACGAAGCAGAGTTACTTCTGCATTACAATATTAGTAGATATGGATTTATGTATTATACTATCTTGAGTAAATTGAATCGGCAAACAGATCGCCCTCACGCTATTGGAAGAGCGATCGTTGCAGAGTGGCAAATGTGGCAATCAGACGGATGAGTCATGGCGTGCAAATAGAGTCACAGGATTATTGCGTTTTTTTTAGGGTTCCGTACCCAAAGGGTCAAACGGGACCCTATTACTGAGACTTCGCTGTCCGTCCGTCCGTCCGTCCGTCCGTCCGTCCGTCCGTCCGTCCGTCCGTCCGTCCGTCCGTCCGTCCGTCCGTCCGTCCGTCCGTCTGTCACCAGGCTGTATCTCATGAACCGTGATAGTTAGAGAGTTGAAATTTCTACAGATTATGTATTTCTGTTGACGCTATAACAACAAATAATAAAAAAAGAAAAAAATCAATATTTAAGGGGGGCTCCCATACAAAAAAGTTTTTTTTTTCGTTTTTATAAATAATGGTACGGAACCCTTCGTGCGCGAGTCCGACTCGCACTTGGCCGGTTTTTTTTAAATCTTTCTTAGATTACTTTCCAATCTCAATTGCTCTGTATGGTGTCGGACGTAAAGAATAGCACCATCCCATATCTTCCCGTGGGTGTCGTAAGAGGCGACTAAGGGATTTGCCAGAGAATGGCAGCAGCGTTCTCTGTTTTAGTAACAACCGTACTGCGATCGCCAACCCGCCTGCCAAGCGTGGCGATTATGGCAAAACCCCCCATGTTATGTCAATGTGGCGACACTTGGGGGAGGCCTATGTTCAGCAGTGGACGTCTTTCGGCTGAAATGATGATGATGATGAAGTAGGTTGTGGAGGTCAGATAGGCAGTCGATACAAGTAATATACTGGTATTCAGGTGCATTCGGTTAGACTGGAAGCAGAGCCTAACAAAGTTGGGAAAAGGATAGGCAGATGATGATGACCAGAAGTGAACTTGTGTTTGTGGGTACACACAAGATACTGAAGACTGAATGCACTGGTACTTGAAGACTGAATGATGGAGTTGGTGCATCTAGAGACATCGATAAGGAACTAACATTGAAAAAGCAAAGAAAAAGCGGTTCGTTGGGAAAATTGGGCGTTACACGGTGGGAGATCTATAAAAGCACATAAATAATAGATTTGATTATCTGTTTATTGCGTGCCGTCGTCATAAAAATGCGGAAGCTCTACTAGCCGATATTGCTAATGGATTCTTTTATATGTTTTGTTCTTTGGAATAAGTAAGTCGGTGTTTTGTACCACAAATAATATAAGTAGCTTAGCAGAGGGATGAAAAGGGGTCCTGGGTAAGATAAGGTGGAAGCCACAGGGTAGACCGCGAAATATAAATTTTCTTACGATTTTCGCAATTTGCAATTTAATGTTAGGCTGTATGTTGAACAAAATAAGATTTGCGGCCGTAATACGCATCATCATCATTTCAGCCCAAAAGACGTCCACTGCTGGACATAGGCCTCCCCCAAGTGTCGCCACATTGAGATTTTGGGGGTTTTACCATAATCATCACGCTTGGCACTGGGTTGGCGATCGCAGTACGGTTGTTACAATAGCACAGAGAACGCTGCTGCCCATTCTCTGGCAAGTCCCTTAGTCGCCTCTTACGACACCCACGGGAAGATTTTAAGGGATAATACGCATGTAGTTACAGACTTAAAATCATCAATACAACCTCTTTAAGTTCATTTAATGACATTAAATGACTATTTCATTAAAAATCTGTGAGATTAAATGAACATAGGAGGGTTGTAAAGATGATTATAATTAATGTAATTCTGTAAAGTCATATTTTATAAGGTTAATCATATTTTATAAGGTTAATCATATTTTATAAGGTTAATCATATTTTATAAGGTTAATCATATTTTATAAAGTTAATCATATTTTATAAGGTTAATCATATTTTAATCAACATACAATACAACCTGACACTGCCGTGCAAATAGCAAAAAACTTAAGAAAATTTGAAGTTCGCGGGCGACCCTTTTTGCTTCCACCTTAAGGCTTAACGGTTTAATTGGTAGGTATAGAGCTGCATGGTAATTTTCACGTGTGGCTTTAATCGAAACTATCGACGCCATCTTTATTTTTCAATACAGTTTCCACAGACAATATCACTTACGTTTACCAACAGCCCCTCCGGTCGATATTATACAAGTAAACTGTAACTTACTGCCCTTGTCGTCATTCTAAACATAGACAAAGCTATATCCCAAATGACAACTTGTCTCTGTTTTTCGCATCAAATGTTTGTTTCCAACGATGCCTCTGTTACAGCAGGGATTTATTAAGTTTTATACTTGTAGCTGATTCATTCGGTACCTTTGTGGTATCGTATAAATTTAATAGATCATAAAGATATTTATTACAATTTACAAGGAAAGCACATCAAACATATTTTTAGGAATGGCCTCCGTAATCATCAAGCCACTTGAGTAACGATAGACGACGCAGTCAATTTTATGTCGCAAGAAATATTAAAGAATCGTGCAAGAAACTGATGAAATAATATAATAATGAAATAGGTACCATTTTCAAAATTAATTTTGTAATAATTAATTAAGTACCTACATTCTTAAAGAATTCTTGCTCTGTATGGTGTCGGACGTAAAGAATAGCACCATCCCATATCTACCCGTGGGTGTCGTAAGAGGCGACTAAGGGACTTGCCAGAGAATGGGCAGCAGCGTTCTCTGTGCTTTTGTAACAACCGTACTGCGATCGCCAACCCACCTGCCAAGCGTGGCGATTATGGCAAAACCCCCCAAAATGTCAATATGGCAACACTTGGGGGAGGCCTATGTCCAGCAGTGGACGTCATTTGGGCTGAAATGATGATGATGATGATGATTCTTAAAGAAAACTAAAAAGTGACTTAAGTTATAGAAATAATATCAAATACCTAAAACTAAAGGTAAATAAAATTTGACCGCGCTTAAGAGATCTCAGTGTCAATATTCCATAGCAATGATTATGAGTATGATGATACTGACACGGTCGGAGGAGCTCGTGGCTAAATAATAACAGCCGCCCAGGTCGATCTTTAAGGTTAAGCCGTGCTTGCCGAGGTTGGTCTGTGGATGGGTGACCATAATTACCTACATATCGAGTTTCCTCTGTGTCTCGGAAAGCACGTTAAGCCGTTGGTCCCGGCTGTCATTTGTAGATCTTTGACAGTCGTTACGAGTATATAGTCAGAAGCTGAAAGTCTGACATCCAGTCTTACCAAGGGGTATCGTATTACCCAGTTACTGGGTTGTGGAGGTCAGATAGGCAGTCGGTTCATGTAAAAATACTGGTACTCAGCTGCATCCGGTTAGGCTGGAAGCCGACCCCAAGATAGTTTGGGAAAAGGCTAGGCAGAGGCAGACTGACACGGTCTTGAACACAGTATAGGTGTGCTTATCGTGGTCAGTTGTATTTGTATTAGTGAAATCGGTAAGTGTAACATTATCATTTCATATCCAAATTACGGAAAAAGCTAACACGGCAAATACATTATTATAACGTTAAAGATTTTATCACAGAAATGCACGCCTTGTGTACAATAGAACAGTGTCCGGCAAAGTGTGTGCCCATGCGCACTGTTGTACCGTGGTCTTTAGTTGGTGTGCCTCGTAAAAATAAGGTTATCTTTTTTAAGTTAAATAGACAGATAGGAGAAAAATACCAACTTAAACAACCGCAAAACTCGCATTAGATTTTTCATTTATGGTGTAACTCCAAAATTTGCCGTTTTTCTAGGTGTACCTTGAACACGAAAAGTTTGCGGAATACTAATACAATACCCATAAATAAAAACTGTAATTGGTGTTTCTACGGACTTTAACACCCCTGTTTAATGCCGTGCATTTAAATTGTATTCCCCCATATTATCCTAAATTGTTAATAGCCATGCTTTATTGCGGGGATTATTAGTTGGGGCAATTGAATGTTAAATAGTCCGGGATTTTCTATTCCTTTGTTTGGTCTAAAATTATTATTTTTACGCCGAAAGCTGATCACAAAAAAACCCCATTAAAAAAAGTTTGACAGCATGCTCTTTTTAAGAAGAAAGAAAAAGCAAACGTTGCTATAACATGTTGTAAGGAGACTACGTGGGTACACATGCGTTGCAGAAAAATGACCTACTTATTGTATAGATTCATTAAATGAAAGCTTACTCGTGCGCCTGTCTGTACGTCAGTAAAAAGAAAATATTGGATTATGCAAATATTAATCTAATACTTCATTTATCCACATTTATGCACCAAGTAGATGTCAAAACGTGTCATGTAGACGTTTTAATCTGTACTTCATATTTGCATTGAGGAAGGAAAACTAGTGCTTATCTTTTTCGACAAAACCAAAATGTATCACGGGTATTATGGATTAATACTTATCGTACCACTTCTGGCTAACGATTAAGTACCTATCAATTTGAAGTGCTAAGCATTTGTGAATTTTACGGTACCTGCCTACGTAGGTACAGGACCTACGTACTATCAAAAATCATCGTTGTAGAAAACCATGGGAAAGTTACTTTATACAAAATAATCAAAAATTTCACGTGACTTGAATGAAAAAACATAAAAGAAACATCGTTTGAACACATTTATTCTGAGTAACTCGTTCACCAAAGCTTACTTAACAACATAGAAACTAATAAAAATAATTTAAGTAATGTTCTGTGCAGCGAAGGTGAACGCAGCGCCCAGCCCCATGCATCGCGCACGTACACGAGGACACTTTAAATTGGTTACCACGCATTAATATTAATGCACCAGTATTATGGTAATGGTTTAATCTGAGGGCGGGTCGACGAACCGAATATATTGGTTTCGAAATGACTACAATAGGTATTGTATGCCCAATGTGCCCAAGCTGTGTAAAATTGTCTTATTGTTTCAATTTCTTGGGAAGTAATTGCATAAACAACAACTTTATCAGAACGAAAGTGACGTTTTGAGTCCACTGCTGATTGTCTGTACCTACCAAGTTTATATTTGTTTGCGGCACCGACGTCATCCATTTTCTCTAAACATTCGCAAGCGTAGTTTGGAAATTGGCAAAGGCTGAGATGTAAAAACATAAAATTGATGGATTGTGAGAAAAAATACTCAAAACCACTTTCGTATTTTAGATAGATCTCCTCTAGGATAGTAAAACAATAAATAAAAGTAGAATTTGAGAACAATTTTATTGGTTCACGTGAATTTTGCAGTAGGTCAATATCGAGCGAGCTATCACTTGTGTTTCTGCCGGCTCCTCTATAAATAGCGTCGTGAATGAGGAGTATTTTTCGTGGCGTCAGTAAAGAGGTTTGTTTTACAACTGTACACGGCTGAGTGGTGGGATGGCGTGATAAATAACCCGTCGACATTTATAATCTGTTTCACGCCACCACTAAATGTATTTTTTACGATGCCCACGTTGAAATTCTATTCGGGAAATATCAGTGGCGTCTACTAAAGTACATATTCTAATGAAACAATAAAAAGTTAGATGCTAGCCGTTATTTTCCACTGAAGACATACATACAGACATTAGTTCAGGCTGTGGTGTTTGCTCGCACCTAGTAAAACTTCCACAGCGGAGGACAGACAGGAGGCCTTTCGTTAAAAGATTCGTTGGATGTGGTAGACCACTTATTTATAACGCAAAATAAAGATTATATTTGTCAGCATATGTTTTTAATCATGATATACGTGGGATTGGTCGGTAGGTACCTAAGTTCTTGTTCCTGTTTGCGTATGAGACGCGTATCAATACTATACTACGCTGGCTATACCGAAATATAACAAAATAATTATAGTATAGTTTTATACGTAGTAATTAAACACAATGTTAGTTCAAAAACATCGTCTGGGGTAACCCCAAGAAACATCCAAACAAACTGAAGAACGCCGAGGAAACTCCTTGAACATATTCCTTGAAAAGTTCATACAATCATACATATAAACAAAAACAACTCGATTTACAAACAAGTAGCAGAAAAAACTCACCTATTAATAGTAATAGCGACCATAGAGAGCAGCGAGACTGCCTCATTGCCGTAGAAGACGAAGGCGAACATCTGACAGAGGCTGGGGCCTAAGCCCCAGTGCTGCTTGATGTACCGGTTGGCCGTGAGAGGCAGGTTGATGGAGCAGAAGAGGAGGTCCGACACGCAGAGCGAGAGAACAAACATGGTGGTCACGTGGCCTCGTAGCTTCGGGTGCATCAGCAGCGCCACTGTCGTTACTAGGTTACCTGGAATGTGGAGAAGAGGAGTAAATGTAGTGAGAAATATGGCGAGTTCAAAATAGACAGTAAATACAATTATATGCCAGAAAAATCTGTCGTGTGTACAAAATAAAAGATTCGGTACTTTTTCTTGTTCACTAATCTTTAATAAAATATCAAAAAGTCCATTACAAAATTAAGATTTATTCATGTCTTAAAATAAAAATTAAATGGCAGCAAACAACATAAAAAAACCTACGTAGCAAAAATGTTTCTATCTGCATTCTTTTTCGTGCACTCGCGTGTAAAAAGTACGTTACGGGTTACATTGCGATGTTGATTGTTAAATCAATCACTGTACTCATCAATTGAACACAAAATGCACTGTAAAAATATGTAGAATTTTCATGTTGTACCTACTTACTACAAACACGAAATAAATTGGATTCTTAGCTAAATACACGAGGATTATGGAGAGCGGCTCTCCCGGTCACGTAGGCAACCCCAAATTTGGCATTGCAGCTGATTGAATTAACAAACAATTGCAAATTCAGTCCAACTTGGCTATTTCACAGAATTTCCGAATAAAAAAGGAAATGGGATGTCTAAATCAACGTCAGTCAGACTGCTTTCGAAGGCAGAGAAATACTGTAACAAGTATTTCTCTGCCTTATTTTACGCAATGATACCGAAATGCTTGGTTTCTGATACTGCTTTGCGTTTATTTTTTCCTAGAATGCAGCATTAGGTACATTCTTTTCATTTTATTCACTTCAGACTAAAGAGGAAGTTTAGCTCTTTAGTGTTAGTCATCGTTATTTTTTTCAGTTATAATTCAAGTGTGTAAAGTGTAAATAGAGGTTGTATGAAGGCTATATATGAAGTTAAGATTAGTCGGCGCGGTCGGGCGGAGGCGGAGAAGATATGGATCGCGGAAACCGCCGCTCGTCCGCGCGGTCGGTCGGTGTACGTATTTTAGTCATCAATGATTTCATACAATCCAATGCGACGTGAGATCCGCTTCACCGCAGGACCGAGCGGACGAGCGGAGCGGTGCCGTATGATAATAAATATAAGGGTATCATTTAAGCTATCACCAATTTAATTAGTTTTGTGTTTCTTAAATAATAGGGTTTGTCCTCAAAATAGTAGATCTGTCACCAAAATGTAGTCACCAAACAATGCAAAATCAGTTCCACAATAAATCACCTAAAATCCTGAGATATAAGGTCTAGTACCAAATAAATGTTTTTGTATGTATTATAATAGGTGTGTCCTAATAAGTATTTAAGCAAACTAATTTAAAGAGATCACCAAACCACAGGTCCAAACTAAGGCGTTGTCGACGTAGCCCCGCTACGCGGGGCTCCTATTTCTGTCTGCAGGGTTTACAGTAACCTAACACGAAGGGGATGTCGGGGTCTTAGTTCGCTCGCTCCGCTCGCTCACTAGACCCCGCCATCCTCTTCGAACCTAACCTGTCCGAGTCGGTGTGCCCAATGTCTCGTATAAAGCATTTCTTCATAGAAATAAGGAACTGATCTATTTATTTGGTGACAGATCTACCATTCCGAGCACAAAGCTATTATTTAAGTAATAAAACTATTATTATAAGAACGAAGTTTATATTCATCTAATGCACTACAATTTTATTGGTAATCCATCTCTTATTTTACACATGTATCAACATTTATTTGATAATTCATACCTGGGAACACTTTTTGTTTATCTGAGAACGAAAATATTTCGTGGCGATAGATCTATTTACTAGGTGATACAACTTTGATGACAAATATAAATTTTGGTGACAAGAAATATAGTTCCCTAAATATAATCACCTAAAGTTAACTTTCTTAGGCAAAGTTTAAAAAGACTTATAATGTTTAATATTTTTTAATTAAACATGGCTTTATTCATCCCCAAGAAGTGGGTGTTAATTGAAAGAGTTAGCCGCAAGCTGGTTAGTCATCTAATTGCTGTTTGAAACTTGCCATCTTTAGCCGTTAGCAGCTAATGCTAATTATGCCATAAGAAAGGAACCTAAACCCTTAAGGGGTTATCCATAAAGTACGTCACACTGATTTCGTGATTTTTAACCCCTCTCCCGTCCTTGTCACAGGTCTCATTTATGAGACCCTCCCCTCCCTAGTGTGACGTCACATATCTTGCAATTATACTTCTAGAAATTATTAAATTACAACTGCACTACCGAAATTAATTAACTTTCCATTTAATGTAACTAGTAGAGCGAGTGTGAACCTGCCAACAAAACAATTTAAACCTTACAGATATAGATAGAGTTGGAAATATTTTAAGTTTTTCGTTAATAGTTCAAATATTAATGGCATTTTAACACTTAGATGTATAAGATTTGTTGAACGATGAAATTGATGTCACAAACCCCCCCTCTCCCCCCTTTGTCAGACAATGTTACACTTCGTCGACCTCCTTGCCTCCCCCATAAGTGTGACGTACTTTATGGATGATCCCTAAACTGCCGTTTACTTACAAAGAGGTTATACATTTTTGCTGCAACTGAAATATTAGGTTATATTTCATTTTTCCAATAACTTTCGTACTAAACGAATCAGACATGAACAACACAGACTACAAACATAAACAAATCGATTCCATTGATTGGCATTTCTCTTAGACGCAGCCCGATTGAGTGGCCCCACTTATCCGATTTAAATCGATTTACAATTATTTTAGACTCGATGTTTATGAGGGCCTGTTTACACTTTAACGAGCTGTTAGCCGAGACATAACATATAAGTAAACCTTTTTAGCGCCGCTCTATTTGTGATCCTCACACGCGTATTTAGTTTGCGAACTAAAATAAATGCCGAATCTATTTGTATAAACGGTATTGGACGAAACTTATTTTTTGCGTTGTCGTTCAGTTTTTTTGCCACATTTTTCTGAAACTATTTTAATCGCAGTCGGCTTATAACTTATCTTCATTCAGATCCAGCCTGTCCCTATGCAGTCCTCCCCCAGCGACGCCCTGAGCCGAGGCTCGTACCCCACAGGGGGTGCCCTCAGCGTATAGTCGCTTAGTTTGTAAGTTTTTATGCCCTGGCTGGAGGCCTTACTCTTAAGGCACCCACAGGATAGTCCGGTTAAGCAGACGACAACCTCCTAGGTTGAACTGCGAGACGCCATTCATAAAAAAATAACTTATCTTTAAATATATAATTCTACTGTACGTGTGTATGTCACTGAACTCCTCCTAAACGGCTGGACCGATTTGAATGAATTTATATGCGTTTGGGTGGCGCCTTGGATGGTTTATATATATATATCATCACGCTACGACCAATAGGAGCGGAGCAGCATTGAAAAATTTTGTGAAAATGTGACGCAGACGAAGTTGCGCGGGACAGCTAGTCAGATATATAGAGCAAGAAAGGATAAGAGCACTCTCTCTGGAAATAAGTTAATGTCCGGATGGTCAGTTCTTTGGACTTTATAACCATGGAGTTTCTTGCCGGTTCTTCTCCTTATGAAAGTACCAACCCGAACCGAGCACCTTTTTGTCAACGTTTTATAAGTGCCCATGTAGGCCTATGTAAAATAAAATATTTTGATTTTTGATTTTGATATCATAAACAGCCCTAGAGAATAGATCAATCTTCTTCTTAGCGTGTCGATGACAATTCAAATTGAGTGAGCCCAAAATTTGGCGACGAGTTTGGCACTTTCAGCAGTAGCGTTCATCAGCTCATTGGATGCGCAAACAACCTGCCTGCCCTAGGCAGGACACGACATCAAGTGTCCCATCATTTCTGAGGCAACACCACATTTGTAACTCAATGTATCTAACTCTAATATTTAATAAATAGGGACCTATACGTTTGCATAATCCTTTTCATAATCAAAAATATCTAATCATTCTGATAACCTAGCCCCACTGTGTATTATACAATGCAGGGAAAGGAGGTCCAGGATAAATATAATACATATCAGTACCAAGTTACATCAATAGTTAAGTGCCTAGGCATATTTTATAAATAAAACGCCGGCCAAGTGCGAGTCGGACTCGCGCACAAATGGTTCCGTACCATTATTTATAAAACCGAGCAAAAAAATCACTTGTTTGTATGGGAGCCCCCCTTAAATATTTATTTTATTCTGTTTTTAGTATTTGTTGTTATAGCATCAACAGAGATACATAATCTGTAGAAATTTCAGCTGGCTAACTATTACGGTTCATAAGATATAGCCTGGTGACAGACGGACGGACGGACGGATGGACAGCGAAGTCTCAGTAATAGGGTCCCGTTTGACCCTTTGGGTACGGAACCCTAAAAAGGTTGATTTCATTGCAATAAGTACCTACTTGACGGATATGAGTTAGGTCTATTATTGATTAGCTAAACAAATATAATTCTATACAAAATATTGAAACTGATTTTTTTTTAATCCCCGTCCATAAATTTCTAGAAATCTAACTAACTTACCAACGATTTACAGTTTGTTTACGAAGCGCAATAATACCAATTAAACTATGTATGGTTTTCGCAGAGGCTGAGCGATTGACGGCTAGCTGCGCTGTGTGGCACGGGTATAGGTTCGATTCCCGCACGGAACAAATATTTGTATGGCCTACAGCTAGTTGTTCCGGATCGTCTTGTTTCTATATGTGAGTTTAAATGAACCCACGATAAAGGAGAAGGGCAGCCTATTGGTTAAAGCTGGCTAAGCTGGCTGGCGAGATGGCTTAGCTAAGTTTCCAGCTGATGTCAGATTATTAATACAATACTGGATCGGTGGTTGACCATCATTCTCTGCCTAGCATTTCCCAACTAAATTGGGGTGAATTTCCAGTCTTAACAGTCGATAATTTATTATATGTATATCAAAAGGAAAACCTCGATAAGCGGTTAGGCCCGGCTGTCATTTGTAGATCTTTGACAGTCGTTACAGGTAGTCCAGTTGCCAAGTCAGTCTTACCAAGGGATATCGTATTGGCTTATTTCAATGCGCTCCAAAATTTAGCTCCAAAACAAAAACAAAACAACGGATGGATACCCAGTTACTGCGTTGTGGAGGTCAGATAGGCAGTCGCTTGATGTACAGGGTGTAACGGAAAGGGCTTCAGACCATCAACCTGAACATGTTTCTCTATCGGACAAACATCGTATTAGCGAATAAAATATCAGGTGCCCCATACATTTGGGTCGAATAGGCATTTAAATTTTGTATGGGGCAGCAGATAATTTTTTCGCTATTACGATGTTTGTCCGATGGAGAAACATGTTCAGTTTGATGGTCTGAAGCACACCCTTAAGTATGTATATACTCTTTCCGTTACACCCTGTATAATACTGATATTCAGCTGCGTCCTGTTAGACTAGAAGCCAACCTCAATATAGTTGGGAAAAGGCAGGGGGATGATGATCAGAAAAAACCTTTGATTCGTAAGACCGACAAAATCTATCTATACTAATATTATAAAGCTGAAGAGTTTGTTTGTTTGCTTGAACGCGCTTATCTCAGGAACTGCTGATCCAATTTGAAAAATTATTTCAGTGTAAGATAGCCCATTTATCGAGGAAGGCTAAAAGCTATATAATATCACGCTATGACAAACAGGAGCGGAGCAGCAATGAAAAACGTTTCAAAATCAGGGAAAATGTGATGCAGATGAAGTTGCGCGGGACAGCTAGTTAAAAATACATAGAAAATGTGATGATTAGTTGATTATGTAAATCATACGTACATAGTAGTTAATTAAACTGTGATCAATTGCTTTGTTCACGGACGGACGATTAATGAACACACTTTCGTTTTATACTTCGCCATACTTTTAAATGCACTACAATTAATATTTTTCTACTGTTCAATGACGCGTAAGATGTTTTTTTTATTTTATCGAAGTTAGTGATTTATTTGCTAGTTCAATAGCCTGGACGACGTACTATTATATGTTATTGTATTCTGTAAACATCGTCATTATTCGTCATCATTACCAGCCTATAATGTTCCCAATTCTGGGACACAGGCCTCCTCTCAATGGGAGGGAGTGGGTCGGCCCAGTGCGGGTTGGTACATGTCACATGTTTTCGATTTTTTAGTTCTAGAACATGCCAGTTTCCTCACGATGTTTTCCTTCACCGTTTTTGACTGCTGCGGTGATGAAATAAATTACACAAAGTAATGCGCTTGCCTGGGTTCGATCCCACGGCTTACTGTTCGTAAGTTGGGGTTGCCACAACTGGGCCACCGCTGCCTGTGCCGAATAGTGTGCTGTGCCTGGACTTATAACTCATGTTTTCATTATACCGTTTTGTAATAGTCCATCCTATCCTATGGACTATTTCTCTGCTTGTGTCGGAACGAGCTAAGCAATAACACAAAAGGTACCTGTTAATATGATGTGGTTTATAGTATTTGTTGTTGTTTCAAAAGGTATTATAACTCAATAATTAAATCAGTTAATAGAAAAAAAAAACTGATACAGTTGCAGAATTATTACTTTTTAAAATAACGAGAGAGTTAAGTAATTAGGTTCGGTATACAGGTTGGAAGAACATCGACGCACGTACAAATACCACATAGTTTTTTTAACATGACATCGTCTAATAAATCGATGAACGCAGGCTGCACGCACGAAAAGATGACTCATTATGTGGTTACGATCGGAGCGAGAGCGGTGCACGATTGAGCACGATTGAGCGAAAGGCACGATCGGCTTGAGCGTTCGGCTTGCTATTCATAAAAGTATGCAATCATTTCATCAATGTTTTGTTATGACGTTGTCACGTTAAACTATCGGCCGTAAACTGACTTTACAGACAACCATTTTTTCTGAATGGTGTCGGGTTCTAAATGGTGTCGGACGAAAAGTATAGCACCATGCCATATCTTCCCGTGGGTGTCGTAAGAGGCGACTAAGGGACTTTTCAGAGAATGGGCAGCAGCGTTCTCTGTGTTTTTGTAACAACCCGCGATCGCCAACCCGCCTGCCAAGCGTGGCGATTTTGGCAAAACCCTCCATGTTATGGCAATGTGGCGACATTAGGAGACTTATGTTCAGCAGTGGACGTCTTTCGCCTGAAATGATGAATGATGATAATGTTTTTTTCTTATAAAAACCAAAAAAACAAATTGCCGTTCCATATTTTTAGACCATGTAGGTATTGCACTTATGTGGGAAACAGCAGAATTTTTATAAATTTAAAAAATACTGTGTGGTGTTTGTGAAAGGGAACTATATTTCTTGTCACCAAAATTTATATTTGTCATCAAAGTTGTATCACCTAGTAAATAGATCTATCGCCACGAAATATTTTCGTTCTCAGATAAACAAAAAGTGTTCCCAGGTATGAATTATCAAATAAATGTTGATACACGTGTAAAATAAGAGATGGATTACCAATAAAATTGTAGTGCATTAGATGAATATAAACTTCGTTCTTATAATAATAGTTTTATTACTTAAATAATAGCTTTGTGCTCGGAATGGTAGATCTGTCACCAAATAAATAGATCAGTTCCTTATTTCTATGAAGAAATGCTTTATACGAGACATTGGGCACACCGACTCGGACAGGTTAGGTTCGAAGAGGTAACTGTAAACCCTGCAGACAGAAATAGGAGCCCCGCATAGCGGGGCTACGTCGACAACGCCTTAGTTTGGACCTGTGGTTTGGAGTTTTTATGTAAACATTTTTACATTGTTTGATGATTCAATTTTCGTGACACTTTTATTATTTTTAAACGTAATAAAATTACTTGATGATTGATATTATTTCCAAGTAATTCTTAATTAATATTTACGTAAGCGTTTTGATATTATTTGATGATTCAATTTAGGTGACAGATCTACTATTTTGGGAACAAATATTATTTATTAGGTCAATGAAAATGCATTTATTAGGGTATTGATAAAATCATACCCTTTGTGAAATGATGTTCTGAGTAGATGGTAAGCTATTGTGCATCAGCGGCCCTTCCACCCCGTTTTCGTTAACTGAAAAAGTTCAATAACCTCCAAACAATAACTCGGTACAATATACATATGAAACTACACAGCACTATTATTTTATGCAAATTCTTTAGTTGTTAATTTTTACAAGTCGTTAATTCCGAGTTTCTCTTTCTTAGTTACATTGTTACGGTATCTACATATTCTGCATACTTGTAGGTATTTGTTACTTTCACAAATTAAATGGTTGTAAGGTTTTATAGGGCATAAATGTTTTTTTTTTATTAATGGAGTTCCGCCCATTAAGTATCTGGGCAGTATTATTATTACCCTCGACATTGAAAAGCGCAGAGGAGCTCGTGGCTAAATAATAACAGCCGCCCAGGTCGATCTTTAAGGTTAAGCCGTGCTTGCCCAGGTTGGTCTGTGGATGGGTGACCATAATTATATATCGAGTTTCCTCCGTGCCTCGGAAAGCACGTTAAGTCGTTACGAGTAGTCAGAAGCTAAAAGTCTGAAATCCAGTAAAGGGGTATCGTATTACCCAGTTACTGGGTTGTGGAGGTCAGATAGGCATTCGCTTCATGTAAATACTGGTACTCAGCTGCATCCGGTTAGACTGGAAGCCGACCCCAAGATAGTTTGGGAAGAGGCTAGGCAGATGATGATGATGATTGAAAAGCGCAGTTTCCATAATTAATTAATTATAAGTACTTAGATCTTTAATAGCTTGGAAATTGTTTTCACTCTACTTCTCTTTCGTTATGGATAAAAAGATTAAAGATTTGCAGACTCATAGACAGAAATGACAAGCCTCTTAGAACCATAATATATTTCATATTGTGCCTAGTTATTCATAGTTTCAACTCAAATTCTGCATCTTTATTATTCCTGACTAATTTCTCAGTGCCGTTGACCGAGGATATACATTTTTTTTTTTACAAAACATTGCCCCACACTAGGAATTTCTCCTGTATAGTGGGTACGTTTACAAACATTTAAACTAACATACACAAACAGCCAGACCCGGAACAACTATCTGTAGGCCATACAAATATTTGTTCCGTGCGCGGATCGAACCCGCGACACGCAGCGCAGCAGTCGCTCACTCAACCACTGCGCCAACCGTGCCTACATACTTACATACTAAGCCAAAATCGTGAGGTCATCATATGGACCGAACAAAAAACCACATGCCATAAATTCATATACATACATGATTAGGCATTTATATATAACCTGTAAAAATAAAACATGAATAAAGTAGATATTTCCCACATAAAAATAAATACGTTACTAACATTATCAAGTTATTTTTGTGTTAATAATTATAGAGCTCGCTTGAGTACTTTATTAGAATATAGTTATATTTGTACCGACAGGGTAAATAAAAAAGATATTGTAATCGCTATTTTGATCGCCATTGGTATTACCATACCTATCCACAATATTTAATAAAAATAAAGCCTAATAGGTAATAATTATTATAACCACATGTTTTTCATCCATATCTAACAATAGGGAATATTTACCTCAATTTTCTAAAAATAATTGCCTATAGATATAATTTAATAAATTGATAATAATTATTCTAGTCTGTTCGTAATATACAGGGTGTAACGGAAAGGGTATATACATACTTAAGGGTGTGCTACAGACCATCAAACTGAACATGTTTCTCCATCGGACAAATATCGTAATAGCGAAAAAATATCAGCTGCCCCATACATAATTTCTAAATGTATGGGCCAGCTGATATTTTTTCCGATGGAGAAACATGTTCAGTTTGATGGTCTGAAAGTATATAATACCCTTTCCGTTACACTCTGTACATGTCATAAGGCATCATAACCATTGCGGTTTCTCAATTTCGTAGAAACGAGAAACCTTTTACACGTGGCTTTCATAAGAACTATCTTTGCCATCTGTTTTTTTTAATACCACAGACAATTGCACAAACGTTTACCAGTAGTGCCCTCATTGACAACGCCATTAAAGCGCCAAAACATCCATGCAGAACAGGTAAAAATACACCATGGTAACACCATAACAGGTGAGCTGTAACGACAGCAACAACATGATGTTTAAAAGTGTTAATTATAAATCCTCGATATAAAAGGATTACCGATGACGTAGCAGTCATGTGTTTGTATAGATAACCCGAGTCCGTCAAACGCATGTGACCATTCTGTCAATGGGCCACTTATTGTACACTCTACTTGTCAGTTGGTTGGTTCTTCTCCATAGGAAACGACCAACCCCAACCCTGCACCTTTTGTCGACGTTTTATAAGTGCCCATGTAGGCCTATGTAAAATAAAATAATCAGATTTTGAAAAAAAAAAAAAATGGTCTTTCTGATATTGTGTCAACACAACACACTTATAAAAGCTATACTGTTATTTGGTAATATTTCGTATTCTCATCCTCGTAATACCCTTGTCCCAATTTATTTGGGGTCGACAAGCACCATCTCTATCATCCGTCATCTCAAGAGGTTCTAATCAGACACTTTGGAAGCTCATGGGAAAGCTTTTATTTAATATCATTCTATTGCTCTTTTGTTTTGGAGCTGTCGGGAAAACAATTTTGGAGCGCATGGGAATAAGCCCCCACACAATCTAGGTATCTTACGTTTGCTTAGTATTTGTTTTTGTCTCCAATACCAAGAAAAGATGGCAGTTGGCGATTTGAAATCGTTCGACGATTCACATTGTTTATCTGCATCGTAAGTTAGTTGTGTTTCTCTGCATGGGGTACTAGTTCTACTGACCATTATCACCAGTCGACAAACAATAGATCGTTTCAATGTTTACAGAAAACAAGAACCTGAAAGCAAAATTCACCATTGTAACTGAACGCAATAACCACTTGTAAACCGCGTTAAAAGCTATTTGTTATAATTTAACTGTAATTTTCCGTAATTGCATTCTTTCTAAAATCCCGTAACGTTCCCATATCCGTGTCCACGTAGTATGAAATCTGTGCCGACCCATCACCAGATAACTAGTGCATCACAACTAGCTCCGCTAACGGACAGAAATGATTAACACTATAGGATGAAGAGATCACGTGCGCAGACAGATTGACACAATCATAGATCACAGAGGATCACTCAGCACGGTTACCGTTCGTTAGGCCATATATTAACGCTAAATCGGAGATGAGCAGAACGGAGAGGAGATTTGCGGGAATCCACCACATTGATTGAAATGCACATCCTGTTCGATTCTTGCACCGTTCGTCTCCGAACCGCTCTGCTGATGGCATTCACTTACGATGCGTTATTCGTAAGCCAACGCGTGTTGTATTCTCAAAACCAAAAGAGATGGTTGTTGATAGATTTCTGGAGTTTGTATTCAGCTTGAATGAGTCGCGTCATCTATAGATTCGGGCTGATGAATGAATTCTGAGATCTTATCAAAATTTTGGAGTATTCCCGTTTGAGCACCTATTTTTAGAGCACCTGTACTTTGAGCACCAAAGGTATTCCCATTTGAGCACCAACCATTTTAATAGTTTGGTGCTCAATGGGGAACAATAAAAAATATTCAACTTTATTCCCTTTTGAGCACCTACGGTGCGGTAGCTAATAGTGATGGGGTGGTTAATAAAACATATTGATAAAAATCGATAAAAATGACAGTACTTTTATTATCATATTAATTTTAGGAAACCAAGTAATTCTTATTTATATCACAATCAGCCTTATGTTATTTTCTAGGTACCTCACCTACATAAGACAAATAATAGAAATCACATTCCTCGTAACAACAGTATAGTCTTTATACCTTGTTTTTAATAATTAAAATTTCTTATTAATGTTTACACACTCGTTTTTGTCGTATTTCACAGTAATTATTGCAGTTTCGTTGTAAAACACCTAAAATTTTGGCTAGATTTTTCTCACTGTTTTTTTTACTATCTTGTTAAGATTCGAGTAGTGGCTTTCAAGAAAATTATTAGTTTTATGGGTTTGGCCATAACAAGATCATTTGTTTGACCATAACCTGTCCTCTATCCAATGTGTTTTCATAAATAGAATCATTAAACTTTGTGCCAAAAAGCAGCTGATTATTATCGTGATAATACATGTTATCGTCTTAACACGATAATAATCAGCTGCTTATATTATATTTTAGGTGTTTTACAACAAAACTGCAACAATCACGGTGAAATTCGCCAAAAACTGGGAAAATCAAAATGCCAAAAACATGCGGAAAAAAAAGAATCAATTGATCATTTCAATAGTTGAAGAGTTCAAAAGTGGACTTAGGCCACTACTTAGAAAAGCTGTGATTTTACAAAAGTAAATTGGTGTGTTGATAATGGTGGCATTTTTTGTAAAAAAAAAACAAATAGGGAGATTGTCATACTTATAATTTGTAAAAGAAACCATACAAGTTCAGTTATTCTTCGTTCTAGAAACTATATTACCAAAAGTTTGTTATAGAGATAACTGATAAAGAGTTACTACTTTTCGTTGCTGAAACAAAAAAAAAGACGTATAATATTTGTGAGTATTGTTAAGAAATATTATTTAATTAAAACATAAAGCATAAAGGCTCGATGCTGTTGTAAGGAGGAATGTAATTTCTTTTATTTGTTTAAGTAGTTGAGTACCTATGTATATAAGGCTAGTTGTGATATTAATAAAAAATATACAGAGTTCATATTTTTCCAGAACGACTAAAAACTTTACTTGTATACATTTTACGAGTGTGTAAACATTAATAAGAAATTTTAATTATTAAAAACAAGGTATAAAGACTATACTGTTGTTACGAGGAATGTGATTTCTATTATTTGTCTTATGTAGGTGAGGTACCTAGAAAATAACATAAGGCTGATTGTGATATAAATAAGAATTACTTGGTTTCCTAAAATTAATATGATAATAAAAGTACTGCCATTTTTATCGATATGTTTTATTAACCACCCCATCACTATTAGCTACCGCACCGTAGGTGCTCAAAAGGGAATAAAGTTGAATATTTTTTATTGTTCCCCATTGAGCACCAAACTATTAAAATGGTTGGTGCTCAAATGGGAATACCTTTGGTGCTCAAAGTACAGGTGCTCTAAAAATAGGTGCTCAAACGGGAATACTCCAAAATTTTGCACGCTGATTCAGAATTCTACAATAACGATTCAAATCGATTAGGAATCATTGTCAACAACAACAAATGAACACACGTCAGATAAACGGTTATCACCAGAGACTCAAACTGTAACCGTAATAAGGTGTTTTTAACACTGTTTTTAAAACAGTTTTAACAGAAAAACACTTTTAAATGTAACAGATACAATACTGTTACCGAATCAATCTGTAACCTTTTATATGTGTTTTTGTGTTAAAACTGTTTTAAAAACAGTGTTAATATGTGTAACTGAAATAATTAATTATAGATATAGTACGCTGCGTTTACCTGTTACACTTATTAACACTGCTAACACTTATAAATCTGTTACATATAAATATCAGTTACATATTTGATTCTATTACCGATTCAACATGTAACACTTATGAAGGTGTTTTTATGTCCCTGGTTATGACTATCGAGGATTTATCACGTTTTGGACATCCCTGGCTGGCTGGTAAATGCGTCTTAGACACTTGTGCCAGTGCCAACTCTAATAGCCTGTTAAATTCATTAGAGATAATGCTCACGCGATACAATCTCATTGAAAACACAATTCCATTTTATCAATAAACACAACTCGCTACCCGGCTGCAAGGCAAGCCACACATGTTTATTTTCCAACGCTTCGTCCCCTAGGTGGCTAGGTCGCCGGTCAACTGTCGAGTGATAGAAGTGATTGATCAGCCTACCCTCTGGACGCTGTCGGCGTAAATCTTCGTAATTAATCAGCTTACGGGTGGCTGTTTATTTATGTGCAGTATCTGTCAGTTACTGATAAAAAAAAATGTAATGGCGACATTTACTGATTAGCACAAATGGCAAGTTGGCAGGTCATTTCTCGGTTCGATGTTGTTGATGTTGTTACATAAGACTAGCGCTGCACATGGCTCTATCCGTCTGTGTATCTTAGGTTTATTTTTAATGAAAAGCACATTATTAATAAAGTACTTTTTCATAATAAACTGACATTGGTTTGGCAGTTCATCATCTTCCTGCTCTTGTCCCAAAATACTTGGGGTCGGCGTAACATGTTTTCTTCTTCCATTCAACCGTCACACATGATTTTGTCACAGATAGTTTGTTTCAAATTTTCATAATTGCTTATTAGAATTTTATCCTTTTATGGAAAAACGAGCCTTTTAGGGGATTCTGATTTTCCTTTCTAAATCCTTTCAACATCACTTCAAAGTGTTACAACGTCACCGTGACCTATTAGCTAAGTTACATAATGACAGTGCTCATCCTTCTGCGGTCTGTGGCGCGTTTCTTGCGGTTGCGGTATGAAACACAACGATCTCCAGCAATATTATTAGCATTGACAATACTTAGTTGCGGGCACAATCAGCCACTGGTAACACTTCTCTTTCTTAGCGTGTCGTTGGCTATCTCAATTGAGTTTAAGCATCATCAGCAGCATCTTTCTTATGCTGCCCTTTGTGACCCGAAACATGTTTAGTGTGTCAAAAAATTATGGAGTATATCGTGCCAGCGAGACGTAGAACTAGTTGAGTCCCGAAGAACTGGCACAGGAATTGGTATCGCTGGGCGATAGCGCTGAAAATATGAAATTCGGGTTGTGGCACGAACGGCCGCAATCTTGAACAAAGCTGGTCGGACGCCCGGTTCTGCGACTATTCTTCTTGGTTTCGACTAAAAGTTGTCCTGCCTCCGAAAGTGGAGTTGTGGCCGTGTAGTGCACGCGCGGTCCCTAAAACGCTCCATGAAATATCCCTCTTCCATTTCCGATTATTGAAAGATTAAGTCGATTTTTTCTGTTGAGTAGTCTATGGAGCTCCTAACTTTCCATAGATCTAATAACTTTAAGCGTTTTTCACCTCCATACAACTAATCGCTCCTAATGAAACCAATAACAAAAGGTAGTCATTTATTGCATTCTATTTATAGCTTGATACATAGGGGGTGTTATTGTGTGCGGATGTCCCTCGGCGAGGCTAATTGTTTCGATAATAAAGTCGTTGACAAATGGCGGCCATACTGCCATAGTGATCGTTAGAGACGTTTGTTGTCCGGCGTATGTTTGCTTTGATATAATGGTGAGGAAATTGCAACAGGTTTGCTTTGCTGATAAATTGTTTGTGGAAAAGGATATTCTTAATTGATTAGTCCCTATTTAATGATATTGTATATATATTTATCGTGCTGCATAGTGGTTTTGGCGTGTCGACATAGTTGGAACTAGCCCCGCCATTTTGTTTTATCAATACAATTACCACCCACAAACAATTTCAAAAATGTTAAACATGTCATTAAAAGGTCAAAAGTGATCTCAAATGAAAGGTACCATTTCCTACAATGTGTACCTATCAAGTAAGAGCCGAGCTGTTTTCACTGTCGTTTTCGCGAAAAAAAGGATAACTTTATAATTTCAACGAAGTAATGATTTTAAAACACATTTATATTGATGATTTTTATATTTATGGAATCGTTTAGTTATTTATTTAAACTTTGTGGTATTACCTACGTGTTATTAACTTTTTATAGGAACATAAATCAACTCTCTAATCATTTCATAATATCAAGTTGCAGAAAATACCTATTTTGATAATAATAATTAGCCTTAGTCCATATTACTTACTTTACACACTTAATTACTACTACACTACTTTACCAAATTCTTAAAAGCATCCATGGAATCCCATGCAAGTGACATTTTAAACGTAAATGCAGTTTTTACATACTTAATTTCTGATTATAAAATACGATGATAGACTTGGATAACAGTTACAAGCTCATTATTATATAATTTCTGGCAGACATATTTTAATAAATACTCTCTCATACGTAATCCACAAAGGAGACCAAAATGGCACGCCAATTTTTAAAAAACCTTACCTTGTCCGTTCTTCAAAAATGTCAAACTATCAAAAACTTTCTAGATGAATGATGGCGTTGTGTTGGTTGGGTTGTCTGTATTCATTCAGAAATTGTGTTCACTGATCTTATGAATTGGCTACGTTCAATAAGTTTATCCATGGAGGTGACAAACATCCTTGCACATATGGTTTCAAATATGGGGTGTAAATCACCTCATCACGAAGCCGTCAACCAAGCATTCTGTACATGAAACTAAGTAACTTTACGCAAAAATTATTGCTGGGAAACGACTTTTTTTTGGGGGGTGTAAAATCATGTTTTGTGGTAGAACTCAATGTAACGCACTCAAAACATTGTGCTGATGGACGGAGTGAATAGTACGGGGGTCGTGGAGGTGTTTAAAGTAAAAATCTTCCAATAAAAACTTGTATTTAAAAAAAATACTTGTCAAAAAGTTAGAACTTTGACCCCTAATATCTCCGTAACTAGAAGGTTCCCAGGTATGGTGTAGAGCAAAAAATGATCGCAATGATGGGGAGAACAAGTGCCTTTCGGCTTCGTTAAGAGGTGTGAGGTGACGTGTTTTACACCCTTTATATAAAATTAATTACGTTTAAATATTGTATTTTTTGCCTTTTAAGAACTTTATTTCATGTGTAATTATGAAATGATATCAATGAGTTTATTTATTTGAGAAAATGTACCCTTTAAATTTTTGGTCTGTATCATCATAAATCGTCTTTGCACACGACATGGAGGAGAACTTTCGTATTTTTATGGTTATTTAAAATACATATGTACGTTTTGTAGTTTTTATAAGAAATCAGTATTAATAATATCGATGAATTGTGTGTGTATTTTAAATTAATTAAATATTTGTTTTTTGCCATGCACATTTTTTTGCTGAAATGATAATGGTCCAATTACGTGAAGCAATTTTAGGCGATTTTTCGAACCCCCATCCCCCTTTGGTGAGATATCGTGAGATTTGACTTGAGCCCCTCACGGCCCTCACCCCTGTAATCTCACGTGAGATTTAACAAAATTCGTAGACGTAAACCTGTGCTTGATTGCGTTGGATTGATTAAAATTTTTTTGAGTGCAAAAAATAAACCGACTTCAAAAACCCCTAAACGCACTAAAAAGTTAAAAATAATACTATAACCTACCTATATTAATAAGCCTAACTTAACCGACGATTAACGTATAATAAAATTTAATAATTCTTTGGAGTCGGTGCCAAGCAATATAATTTGAATTAATTAATGAATTAATATTTAGAAGCTGTAAGATGTTTTGTTTTTTTCTGGCCTTACTCTGTATATAGTCATTTAGGTATCGTATATTGCTTGGCACCGACTCCAAAGAATTATTAAATTTTATTATAGGTTAATCGTCGGTTAGGTTAGGCTTATTAATATAGGTAGGTTATAGTATTATTTTTAACTTTTTAGTGCGTTTAGGGTTTTTCGAAGTCGGTTCTTTTTGCAAAAAAAAAATATTTGTAATTTTTTTGTGACATATTTTTAATCTAATAATAAAATATGGGTAGGCCTGGTAAAGATGCTTCTCTTTTGAGAAAACGGCGTCGAACTGAAACTGAGAAAACGGAAAAAGGACAACGATTAAAATAAATTAGGGAAAGAAATGATCAACGCATTTTGAATAAGAATCCTGATCATCGCGAAAACAGACCGTCAAAGCAACTTTCCTTAGGTACACCTGGAAAATGTATACCGTTACAATTCCAACAAGCCCAAACACAGCTAATATACATTGTCTTATTATGGAGTTACGGTGCCTGTCTCTTGGCTTCATCATCAGATCTGATGGTAGAATGGTTCTTATTGAACGCAAATGCTTCACTTGTTGTAGAAAATACTAAAATCGCTGTACGTTTTCCTATAACATTTGAAGAGTTCCCTCGATTTCGCCAAGATTCCATCATCAGATCCCGACTTTGTGACTATGGGACCAAATGGAAAGCATAGGCCTTGGAATAAAAAAATAATTTTCCAAATCGGTTCGTACATGACTGAGTTATTCGCGAACAAAAAACGCAATGCAGAGTAAACGAAAAGTAAGAATATTTAGATTTTTGTTGATTTTTTCAAAACCGCTTGTCTGATTTCGATAAAATTTTCATGGGACCATTTGGAAAGTATACGCTTTCTAACAAAATTAAACAAAACAAAAAAATTTCAAATCTTATGCTTAATAATTTTCATTTAATTGTATATATTTCAATATTTTTGTAGGATTTAAGCATTTTTTTTTTAAAACACGTTTACACTGTAATCAAAAACCTGCCAAGTGCGAGTCGGACTCGCGCACCGAGGGTTCCGTAATAAAATATTTTTATTATATGATGTAACTAAAAATTTACGGTTTCACAATTTTTCCTTTATCTTTGCTATAAGACAGGGGTAGGTAGGTATGTGCCTGTAGGTGTTGATTCCCTTGCGAGTGTCGAAAATTTGTCGAAATTTGCGGCATATACGGCTATATATTTTGGTTGCGTTGGCTTAGAAGTTTGATTTTTTCACAGCTCCAAGGGACAGTAGACCTGAGTATTTGATATAACTTTCAGCTTGATACCTCCACGCGTTCCTGAGAAAAAGGGTCTTGACAGACAGACAGACAGACAGACGGACAGACGGACGGACGGACGGACAACAAAGTGATCCTATAAGGGTTCCATTTTTTCCTTTCGAGGTACGGAACCCTAAAAACTAATTCAAATTAATGTTTTCAAACTTATCATCCCCTGTCCGATGCATTCGACTTACTTGACAAACGATACATTCAAACGCGACTTATAATAAAACGTATTTCATTAATTAATTCCTGTTAAACATTCAGTGGTGCGTTTCAGGGCTTAGTCACGTCCCGTCAATAGACCCATTCATTCACTCGTTCTGTCGTTCACTCTCGAAGGGCAACAGCCCTCGCTCCAGGTTTTATTCAATCACCACTTGTAAACCGCGTTAAAAGCTATTTGTTATAATTTAACTGTAATTTTCCGTAATTGCATTCTTTCTAAAATCCCGTAACGTTTCCATATCCGTGTCCACGTAGTATGAAATCTGTGCCGACCCATCACCTGATAACTAGTGCATCACAACTAGCTCCGCTAGCGGACAGAAATGATTAACACTATAGGATGAAGAGATCGCGTGCGCAGACAGACAGACACAATCATAGATCACAAAGGATCACTCAGCACGGTTACTGTTCGTTAGGCCATGTTAAGAGAGGAGATTTGCGGGAATCCACCACATTGATTGAAATGCACATCCTGTTCGATTCTTGCACCGTTCGTCTCCGAACCGCTCTGCTGATGGCATTCACTTACGATGCGTTATTCGTAAGCCAGCGCGTGTTGTATTCTCAAAAGAGATGGTTGTTGATAGATTTCTGGAGTTTGTATTCATGCTTGAATGAGTCGCGTCATCTATAGACTCGTGCTGATGAATGAATTCTGAGTTCTTATCAAAATTGTGCAAGCTGATTCAGAATTCTACTATAACGATTCAAATCGATTAGGAATCATTGTCAACAACAACAAATGAACGCACGTCAGATAAACCGTTATGACCAGGGACTCAAACTGTAACCGTAATAAGGTGTTTTTAACACTGTTTTTAAAACACTTTTAAATGTAACAGATACAATACTGTTACCGAATCAATCTGTAACCTTTTATATGTGTTTTTCTGTTAAAACTGTTTTAAAAACAGTGTTAATATGTGTAACTGAAATAATCAATTATAGATTTAGTACGCTGCGTTTACCTGTTACACTTATTAACACTGCTAACACTTTTATATCTGTTACAGACACATATCTGTTATATATTTGATTCTGTTACCGATTCAACATGTAACACTTATAATTCTGTAACCTAAATGTTACAGAATTATAAGAAGAAGGTGAAGGTGTTTTTAAGTCCCTGCTTATGACTATCGAGGATTTATCACGTTTTAGACATCCCTGTCTGGCTGGTAAATGCGTCTTAAACACTTGTGCCATTGCCAACTCTAATAGCCTGTTAAATTCATTAGAGATAATGCTCACGCGATACAATCTCATTGAAAACACAATTCCATTTTATCAATAAATACAACTCGCCACCCGGCTGCAAGGCTAGCCACACATGTTTATTTTCCAACACCTCGTTCCCCTAGGTGGCTAGGTCGCCGGTCAACTGTCGAGTGATACAAGTGATTTATCAGCCTACCCTCTGGACGCTGTCGGAGTAAATCTTCGTAATTAATCAGCTTACGGGTGGCTGTTTATTTATGTGCAGTATCTGTCAGTTACTGATAAGGGTGGCAAGAAAAAAGTGTAATGGCGACATTTACTGATTAGCACAAATGGCAAGTTGGCAGGTCATTTCTCGGTTCGATGTTGTTGATTTTGTTACATAAGACTAGCGCTGCACATGGCTCTATCCGTCTGTGTATCTTAGGTTTATTTTTAATGAAAAGCACATTATTAATAAAGTACTTTTTCATAATAAACTGACATTGGTTTGGCAGTTCATCATCTTCCTGCTCTTGTCCCAAAATACTTGGGGTCGGCGTAACATGTTTTCTTCTTCCATTCAACCGTCACACATGATTTTGTCACAGATAGTTTGTTTCAAATTTTCATAATTGCTTATTAGAATTTTATCCTTTTATGGAAAAACGAGCCTTTTAGGGGATTCTGATTTTCCTTTCTAAATCCTTTCAACATCACTTCAAAGTGTTACAACGTCACCGTGACCTATTAGCTAAGTTACATAATGACAGTGCTCATCCTTCTGCGGTCTGTGGCCCGTTTCTTGCGGTTGCGGTATGAAACACAACGATCTCCAGCAATATTATTAGCATTGACAATACTTAGTTGCGGGCACAATCAGCCACTGGTAACACTTCTCTTTCTTAGCGTGTCGTTGGCTATCTCAATTGAGTTTAAGCATCATCAGCAGCATCTTTCTTATGCTGCCCTTTGTGACCCGAAACATGTTTAGTGTGTCAAAAAATTATGGAGTATATCGTGCCAGCGAGACGTAGAACTAGTTGAGTCCCGAAGAACTGGCACAGGAATTGGTATCGCTGGGCGATAGCGCTGAAAATATGAAATTCGGGTTGTGGCACGAACGGCCGCAATCTTGAACAAAGCTGGTCGGACGCCCGGTTCTGCGACTATTCTTCTTGGTTTCGACTAAAAGTTGTCCTGCCTCCGAAAGTGGAGTTGTGGCCGTGTAGTGCACGCGCGGTCCCTAAAAGGCTCCATGAAATATCCCTCTTCCATTTCCGATTATTGAAAGATTAAGTCGATTTTTTCTGTTGAGTAGTCTATGGAGCTCCTAACTTTCCATAGATCTAATAACTTTAAGCGTTTTTCACCTACATACAACTAATCGCTCCTAATGAAACCAATAACAAAAGGTAGTCATTTATTGCATTCTATTTATAGCTTGATACATAGGGGGTGTTATTGTGTGCGGATGTCCCTCGGCGAGGCTAATTGTTTCGATAATAAAGTCGTTGACAAATGGCGGCCATACTGCCATAGTGATCGTTAGAGACGTTTGTTGTCCGGCGTATGTTTGCTTTGATATAATGGTGAGGGAATTGCAACAGGTTTGCTTTGCTGATACATTGTTTGTCGGAAATGATATTCCTAATTGATTAGTCCATATTTGATGATATTGTAGGTATATTTATCGTGCTGCATACTGGTTTTGGCGTGTGGACATAGTTGGAACTAGCCCCGCCATTTTGTTTTTCAATACAATTACCACCCACAAACAATTTCAAAAATGTTAAACATGTCATTAAAAGGTCAAAAGTGTTCTCAAATGAAAGGTACCATTTCCTACAATGTGTATCAAGTAACAGCCGAGCTGTTTTCACTGTCGTTTTCGCGAAAAAAAGGATAACACCTCGACGGAAGTGATATAATTTTACAATTTCAACGAAGTAATGATTTTAAAACACATTTATATTGATGATTTTTATATTTAAGTAATCATTATTTATTTAAACTTTGTGGTGTTACCTACGTGTTATTAACTTTTTATAGGAACATAAATCTACTCTCTAATCATTTCTTAATATCAAGTTGCAGAAAATACTTATTTTGATAATAATAATTAGTCTTAGTCCATATTACTTACTTAACACTTAATTACTACTACACTACTTTGCCAAATTCATAAAAAGCATCCATGGAATCCACGTGGGTGACACCCATGGAAGTGACATTTTAAACGTTATAAACCTCAATATCACTTTTGAAGACCATCCATAGACACCCAAAACGTATGGGTATGATGAAAAAATATTTTTGGTTTTTAGTTCTAAGTATGGGGAACCCCCAAAATTTATTGTTTTTTTTTTCAATTTTTGTGTGAAAATCTTAATGCGGTTCACAGAATACATCTACTTACCAAGTTTCAATAGTATAGTTCTTATAGTTTCGGAAAAAAGTGGCTGTGACATAGGGACGGACAGACAGACACACAGACAGACATGACGAATCTATAAGGGTTCCGTTTTTTGCCATTCGGCTACGGAACCCTAAAAACCTTACCTTAGTGGTCCGTGCTTCAAAACTATAATTCAGGAAATGTCAAACTATCAAAAACTTTCAAGATGGCGTTGTGTTGGTTGTCTGTATTCGTTCAGAAATTGTTTTCACTGATCTAATGAATTGGCTGCGTTCAATAAGTTTATCCATGGAGGTGACAAACATCCTTGCACAAATGGTTTCGAATATATAAAATTAATTACTTTTTTATATTGTTTTTTTTTTTGCGTTTTTTAGGAACTTTATTTCATGTGTAATTGTGAAATGATATCAATGAGTTTATTTATTTGAGAAAATGTACCCTTTAAATTTTTGGTCTGTATCATCATAAATCGTCTTTGCACACGACATGGAGGTGACGTTTTCGTCTCTTTTTGATGGTTATTTAAAATACATATGTACGTTTTGTAATTTTCATAAAAAATCTGTATTAATAATATCGATGAATTGTGTGTGTATTTTAAATTTAAGCAATATTTGTTTTTTGCCTTGCACATTTTTTTGCTGAAGTGGTCCAATTACGTGTATAATGAAACCGCCTTTTCCAGTATCAACAACTGTATTTATAAAGTAGTACACATAAACAGAGTACAAAACTTGGTGCTTATATCAGTAGAAAGCTTAATATACCACCCAATATGTAATTAACAAAGTTTAATTCCCCAAGCCAAACCTTTTGGTTTTTCCTCCAAAAAAAGTCTGCCGTTTTTGGCGGGAACCGTAAAAATCCACCTTTACTTTTTTTTTATTTGACACCTCAAAGATTTGACCAAAGAGTTTTTATAAACTCTTTGCTCATATCAATTAAATCAATCTAAATCACAACAAATCTTATTATTATTTTAGGAAATCATGACATTCGGCCATCCGACACAGTGTAGCCTCCTGGCACACACAACAATCATAGAATGAAAATTTTCAAGCAAATCATGACATTCTTGTATGTAAGAAAGAAAAATAAAATGTTAATAACATACAAAACACACACAATTTTATACATTTTAGTAAATTTTAAGAATTGACAACATATATAACAAGAGCTTGTACATTAAAAAAAAAAAACATATTTTGTAACAAACCAAGAAAACAAATACATTTTTATTTAGCTTTACTTAGATTTACTTTGGCCAGCATCCTCAGAGCTACTCACATCTCAATTATTCAGCTCCAAAGTTTTTATGTGTATCCATGGTCGGATTCTATCAGCTACAATAACAGTTTTATTGCCATTCTTAGTAAAACCAGGGACATCTGTTATTCTATAATGGTCATTGCCTAGAACTTCAGTGACTTTGTATGGACCAACAAATATCGACAGAAGCTTTGTACTTTTCTTATCATTATCAAAATTATTTCGAGAAATTTTAACTAAATCACCGATCTCATACTTAGGTGCTGGGATTCGATTTGCATCATGCCTTTCTTTTTGTTTTTCTTGGGTTTTTTCTAAATTATTACTGATTTGTTTTCTGACTTGTTGTAACTCTAAATTAGTACTTAAACTGTTGTCGGCGTTAAGCTTATTTGATAAAATATCGCGTAATTTAATTCCAAACTTAGCTTCTGTCGCAGTTTTCTGTGTTGAGGCATTAACAGTGTTGTTAATGCCCTTATTTGTAGCCACCACCTTGCTATTCGCGGACCGAGATTCCTTTTGGTTAAAGTAGTGCGGAGAGCAGCACAGTCGGTATAAACCTTAAAATGAATGCCTAACAGTTACACACGGACCTTTTTTAAAGAACATACAACAGCTAGTGTTTCTAGTTCGTACGAATGCAGATGTTTCTCTTCGGGAGTAGTCTGTCGACCGTTTTCTTTTTGACCATTAAAATTGGACTGGCATAGTCTGGCTTCGATTCCTGAATAATATCGTTTTGAAGCAATTCGTCTATGGTTTCACGGACTCGTTCGCGTTCATAGTGTGACAACCGATATGGACGGTAAACAATTGGCTTATTATCTACTAAATCGATTTTTACTTCTACATCAACAACGCAACCTATTTCGTTAAGGTTTGCGGCAAAGCAATCGCGGTAATTTTGCAACAACAAGTACAACCTATCCAATTGTTCCTCATTTAATCCTGGTCCTATTTTAATGTCGGTTTTATTGAGAGGTTCTACATTAGAAGATTCTTTTGCTATCTTATTTATTTGACATGTTTTCTGTTCATTAAACGGAATGGCTCTAGCAATTAGCACGTTTGGAAGTAAAGTAATGATATGGGTTGACAAATTAGATACAACAACCGATCCCTTACCATTGGAAATATTGAAAGCACCCTGTAACAGTCGGAACTCTTTACCCGTTTCGACAGCATTGTATCCTTCTATAAAAACATCTCCGTTGTAGTCACAGTTTGAATGAACTGGGACAGTACTGGTTTTCAAGATTTCAGTCCTCTCAGTGACATAAAGCTTTAAAATACCTTTTGAGTCATCAGAAAAGGCTAAACTTGGGCTTTTGTAAAATGTAAGTGTAGAGCTATTTTTCAAAACAGTGATAAACGGCAATTCAGTAAAATTCTGACCAATGATAAGTGATGTCTGCATCTGAACGTCATCTACAACGAATACCTCAATATCTGACTCAATTTCGTCGATTCTAACAAATGCATTTGACTTGTACAGAGGTATAACTGACGACTGTCCAAAACCCTTAATAATCGGAACGTTATCAAATTGTTTAACTAAATTAAGTATTTCTGCATCGGTCTTACGCAAGAGTGTACACTCACTGCCGAAATCAATAAATGCCTTCAAAGGCACATCATTAATGACAACGGTTTTAAAATATTTGGAGTTGCCGTTACTGTAAGAATTAATTTATAATGTCTTTTTATCAGATATATTTTCTATTTGGTTAGATTTTGAATTCGAAGGTACAAATGGGTCTAATTTGCATTCATCATTATCGTGCCCTATCCGATGACATTGTTTGCATTTAATAAGGGGCTTCGTGCATTTAAAATAAGGATGACCTTTCGAACGACAGTTGTAACAAGTGATTGAATTGGTGACAGCACCATTTGAACTTGCGCCGGTATTACTAGAGCATGGCTTTTGAGTTGGACGTTCACGTAATTTATTATTAGGCTGATTATTAAGGTGCGGTTGAGGTCTCTGAGATGCAAGGAAGTTAAGTAAATCTTCGGGTTCCGAACTATTTTTAGCTTGCGCCCCATTCCTAATCGAACGGTCGCTTATACCGTATATAATACAATCAACCGCTTTTTTACCGGTAATTTCACATCTATTTAATAAGCTCAATTTATCGTAAAAATATTCACGAAGACTTTCATCACCATGTGAAGTACGATTTAACATCTCTTCTAACAGACGTCCATAATTTTCTTCACTAGGGAAAGCCTTTTTGAGTTTAAACTGCCACTCATCCCAAGTGAAGACAACCGTTGGCAATGATGCAAACCATTGCTTTGCGAGACCAGCTAATTTTTGTAACGAGAAGTGGACAATTTGTTTCTCATCCCATCCATATATAACAGCGCATTCATTTACTTTTCGCAGCCAGCTTTCGATAGTTTGAGTTCTATTCGAAGGGTCAAACTCGGGAATAACATTATGAAGATTGTTATTGTTCCAGGAGTTCCTGGGAGGGTCTCTGTCTCTGGTTTAACTAGCTTAAGGATATCTTTAGCAGAAAACTCGTTAGCACGGATACGTATCTTTCTTGGGGCAGCGTCTTCACTTGAACTGGATGACGACGGGCTAATCCACCTAACCTTCATTTTCTTGGGTTTACGCCGGCGCCTCAGAGGTGTACCAGGCGGGGTACCAGGATCAACATCAGACGTCATCGTCACACCTCACTGAAACATTGTACATTACTTGCGGAGTAATCCATCCAAACTTCATTTACATTTTTTTATTTTTTTATTTAGATCCATCACAATAAGCATTATTTTATTATCATTAAAATAATTTATTTATTAAATTCGGACACTAATTTTCATATTTTGACACCCCACAAGACTATTATATCAGATCAATTAAAACAAGAAATTCAAAATAATATTATTTTATTTTGTGGTATTTTAATGACAAGAAAAATTAAGGTGATCAAAATCTCCAAATAAGTAAACCTAATTTTTGACATACATTTAAATCACAAAATCATCATCATCATCGGCCCATCATGTTCCCATCATAAAATACAGAACCAAAAATAAATTCAATACCAAAGTACGGGTAAAAATCAATGAGTATATAACTAAAATAAAATATAAATACATATCAGCTATACAAATGTGTCACCAAACAGCACTAAGATATAAAATAATGGCTAACGTTGATAATTTAATTTAAAAAAATATATAGAAATCATATCATAGTTATTTTTTTTCATTTTTGTCTGTTATCAGATCACTCAATTCGGGTAAAATAGTAGTAGCATAGGTTTACGTCTAGCTACTAAGCATTCACAATAATTTATCCGACGACTAGTGACTCACTCAACAACCAGTAGGAACCATACCTACTCAAAAATCCAGTGAAATCACATAGTACGCCCCCTAACATAATCCGACGACCAGTGACTCACTCAACAACCAGTAGGAACCATACCTACTCAAAAATCCAGTGAAATCACATAGTACGCCCCCTAACATAATCCGACGACCAGTGACTCACTCAACAACCAGTAGGAACCATACCTACTCAAAAATCCAGTGAAATCACATAGTACGCCCCCTGACATAATCCGACGACCAGTGACTCACTCAAAAACCAGTAGGAACCATACCTACTCAAAAATCCAGTGAAATCACAAAGTGCGCCCCCTAACATCCAACAACCAGTGACTCGCTCAGTAGGTATCCAGTGAGAAACATACCCACTCAAAAATCTTGCGAAGTCACTTATCATGTCTCCTAACATAGACACAGTGAACAAGCATAGTTCACTGGGTATCCATTTAGCAAATTATCATGGCAAATAATAAACCAAGAATAATATTTATGTAACTCGCAATTACCTCATGCTGCTGGTAAACAGTTGTACAAATGTTGCTCATTAAAATCTTTATGTAGTGGCTTATGATAACATGGCCATAGATATAATAATTAGTAGCAAAACAATTAAACCATAATTTGTTAAGTCTGTAACATTGCATTGTAGTGGTAGTCATTCACGTATGCCTAATGGTAAGTTTTTCAAAGGTGAGCGTGTAACAGTTTTTATCAAATTATTAGAGAGCAATTCATGCTTATAAAAAAAAATGTTTTACGTACCGTTTTGGTTTATCCCACTTGTGAAATATAATGAAACCGCCTTTTCCAGTATCAACAACTGTATTTATAAAGTAGTACACATAAACAGAGTACAAAACTTGGTGCTTATATCAGTAGAAAGCTTAATATACCACCCAATATGTAATTAACAAAGTTTAATTCCCCAAGCCAAACCTTTTGGTTTTTCCTCCAAAAAAAGTCTGCCGTTTTTGGCGGGAACCGTAAAAATCCACCTTTACTTTTTTTTTATTTGACACCTCAAAGATTTGACCAAAGAGTTTTTATAAACTCTTTGCTCATATCAATTAAATCAATCTAAATCACAACAAATCTTATTATTATTTTAGGAAATCATGACACGTGAGGCAATTTTGGGCGATTTTTCGAAACTCCAACCCCCTTTGGTGAGATATCGTGAGATTTGACTTGACCCTCACGGCCCTCACCCCTCTAATCTCGTGAGATTTAACAAAGTTCGTAGACGTAAACCTGTGCTTGATTGCGTTGGATTGATTTAAAAAACATAACATACAATTATGTTTAATAATTTTCATTTAATTGTATATATTTCAATATTTTTGTAGGATTTTAGCATTTTTTAAAAAAAACACGTTTACACTGCAATAAAAAACCTGCCAAGTGCGAGTCGGTCTCGCACACCGAGGGTTCCGTACAAAAATTATTAAAAATATTTTTATTATATGATGTAACTTTAAATTTTCGGTTTGCACAATTTTTCCTTTATCTGTGATATAAGACGTTGCTTCGTACCAAATTTCAAGATTCTGAGGTCACGGGAAGTAGGTACCCTGTAGGTTTTGATTCCCTTGCGAGTGTCGAAAATTTGTGGAAATTTGCGGCATAAACGGCTATATGTATATTTTGATTGCGTTGGCTTAGAAGTTTGATTTTTCACAGCTCCAAGGGACAGTAGACCTGAGTATTTGATATAACTACTAGCTTGATACCTCCACGCGTTCCTGAGAAAAAGGGTCTTGACAGACAGACAGACAGACGGACAGACGGACGGACAACAAAGTGATCCTATAAGGGTTCCGCTTTTTCCTTTCGAGGTACGGAACCCTAAAAACTAATTCAAATTAATGTTTTCAAACTTGTCATCCCCGGTCCGATGCATCCGACTTACTTGACAAACGATACATTCAAACGCGACTTATAATAAAATGTATTTTATTAATTAATTCCTGTTAAACATTCAGTGGTGCGTTTCAGGGCTTAGTCACGTCCCGTCAATAGACCCATTCATTCACTCGTTCTGTCGTTCACTCTCGAAGGGCAACAGCCCTCGCTCCAGGTTTTATTACCATTTTATGACATGAGATGAGAAATGAGACGGCAAAGTTCATTCAATTGCTTAACCTTATTAACCCCATCCGAATCTTTTGGTCCCGTTTGAGGGCCCCTTTTGGGCATCGCGCATTACGTGATCGCTACGACATTGATCCCTACTTCACGTACGATTAGAGTTTAAATTTGCCGGTATGAGTGTAACCCATTTGGGTTCCTCGGGGTCTTAACGGCGGATGATGTAACTAACCCATATGGGTTCCACGGTGCCGTGCAGGTAGGAGGTTGTTCCACGTTTGAAATAATTTAAATTAAAACAACGCAGGCAGAACTGGAAGAGAGCTAGAACATAAGCCAGCTGTGTGTTTAGCCGCAAAATAAAATGTAAAGTAGTCATCACATAACACTGTAATAAAATTTTACTACACGCTCTATCATTGGCTGCTCGCCTTTCAGCAAGAACTGTGAAAGTTCCTTGTTGCGAAATTACTGAAATAACGTAGCACCGGCTATTTTGCGATCATGAAATATTATTATTAATAGGTTAAATTCGGATGATGTACATTATAAAAACATATCCCAATCTATATTTAAAAAAAATAATTTAAACATCGAACGCAACTGGCTGTGGCTAGTGATGTGCAACGTATGTTTGTTTACGCAGCTGGGCGTCCGAGAGCGCGTTGTACCCGGGTAGGTATCGAGTCGTGTAACAAACCGTTTGATGTCCGATTACGACCGGCACTTAGCGTTTTATGTTGCGTTCGTGTTAAGTGACCGATTATTGAACGCTTTCTAGTGATAGCGAGTACATCGAGCAGCAAACAAATGCATACTAAAAAAATCAACACCCGATTTTAAACTTAATCCTTTTTCGTTAAAGTTTAAATTCGATCTGTAAAACCTCTTCGTCTTCTGATGTTCTAATATACGGTTTAAACTTAAAAGGGTTCAATTTCTAATACGAAAACTGTTTACCTTTCTTTTGTGTATTCCTTACAAGTGTTTCTTTGTAGATTTTACAGCGCAAGCCACTTTAAAGTAATGCAATAACCTATCTGTGAACTAGTAATAACAAACAAAACTATAACAAACTAAATTTTTTGTTTCGAACAAGTTAACAGAATACGCATCATAATTCTTTATGTATTTCTGGAAATTCATTTAACACTAACACTACTTCGAGTGTTTTCAAAACAAGTTGATGAAATATCAATGATGAATGATACAGGACTTTGAAATGTAGTTTATTAGGATATGACACATTGTATGTACAGTGGCACGTCGCTATAAACAAACAGTTTTTCAACGCTTTCCTCGAATACTTGCAACGGACATCGAACATGCAGTTAGTAGAACGGCCTATAAAATCGATCCTGTAAACACGATATTATACTGTAAACAAAGAAGGAAGGTAACTTACCGACGACTCCAACGACACTAAAGATGCAGGCACACGCTGCAGCGAGTATCGTGGCCTCAGCTGGGTAATGCGTAATGTTCTGTTCCATATTCGTAATGTTCTCGTACATATCAAACGACATATCGATATCGGCCATAGTTAAGCACTTCACTATCACACAATCACTTCACAATATTTAAAACTTTAATTTAGAATTCTTTTTTGACATTTTATACTTTTTAATTTTGACATGGTCTTGTCAAAAGTTCCTTACAGCCATGGCACAGCTTTAAAGATACCCCCATACAATCTGCAACAAAAGACAGAGATTGTGTTACACAGTTTTTTATGAGTTGAGCACGTGTTGTTAGTCATCATATCATATTACTAATACAAAGTTTAAACAAACATTATGAACACCTACTTAGAGCTTTTTAAGGAAATGTCAAGGAGATCAGTGTCATTTAGGCTACGTAAATTGATTTAGTACTTTTTGCTGTCTAATTCGGCTTCATAACTGGGCAATTTCGCAAGAAATGCGACTCGCTAAGTAGTTATACTAACGCTTATTATGTATTTAACATATTCTACATATTCCTTCAGATATTGACAAAAAAAATAAGAGCACCTACTAAGAAAAAGTGACCGCAAAAACTGGTACGGCCAATTTAAGACCAGAGTTCAGAAAACCGAAGAAAATGTTACACTAACGGAATAAGAAGTTAATATTTTTGTATAAATATAAATAGACTAGTTCCAGTTAATAATATACGTAATATAACGGAAGGCTGGTGGGTCGCAAGTAGATGTATTTTCAGGCAAACAAGTTGATCTCATTTCATTGCTATGCCCTCCCAGATATTATTCGCCCTCATTACGTGATCGTAAATATAATAAAATATTGTTATGCCAATCGTTCGTTGTGGGAGGTCCGTTATTTATAGTTTTAGGCTACCATATTGAATGATTGAATCATTCGCAAAAAACTTTTACTGCCCTTTCTTGTGTTGGTGTAAACAATTTTTTTACCATCAGTAGATTATCAGGCGATTCTTAACAAAACGTGGACTGGCCAATAAAAGGATTTTTATTAGAATGCAGGGGCTTTAATTAAGCTTATACAGAATTATTAACAAACACATCCTTCCTAGAGTTGCTAGGTGAAACAATAAGGTATGGAACTGCCAAGTATTCGGATTTCCGGATCTATTTTAGAAATACATAATATCGACTCCTTTCAGAACCTAGGCAAGTCAGAAAGTCAAAATTAGAACGAACACATGCATAAATTCTGATTCTGGACTTTAGAAAGTACATCAATAGAACGTATTGATATCTTACTCCCCGCACTAGCAAGGTTACGGAGATGGATAATAATTCCGGTACAAATAGAAATATCATTTTTTATACGGTATAAAGTATGCAAAATAATCACGACATTTCCACGTAATTTTCTTTCCCTACAAAAAAAAACTAGGCGAGGCAAGTCACGCGGGGCCCAGTGAAGATATTAGCATGGATTTACATGATGATACGAATCGCACGGCTGTATGGAAAGCATACATTCTCATTATAACTCGCCACACTAACGCACACCTGTCCACTGACACGATTATGTGTAATTATTATCACTTGAATGTAGTTCCGTTAGGCTGGCACATATTTTTCTTATAACTTGGGCAAAAAAAGAAAAAAAATCGTTTCAGGTAGTAGAAAACAGCCACTTCGTAACTTTGCAAGAGTCCAAAGCCCTTTTAGCTCTTAATCGGAAATAATTCCGTCGGAATATTCGGCTTTTCCTCTGCATACCCAGGAACATTTAATATTCCAAGTTTCGAAAACGCCTGTCATTTTTGGCGCCAAATTTTACGTCACTTGTGACAGATAGTTTTTTTTCTGAATGACATAAGTACACGAATACACGATGTCATTTCGCAATTCCAATCAGTAATGCCAAGGACTCTTTTGTTTACGGTGCAATGGTCACCCATCGTCCCTCCTCATTATCGTCTGTGAATACAAACAGCTATTAATATGGCCGGTAATGACCGCTGCCCTGTTAAGTGGCCAGTCGCGAGCTGATGACTTCTCATCCTTATTAAGAAAATGTTCTGAGAAAGAGTCGATCATAGGGGTATGGTTAATCTAAACTCATTAGTGTGTATTGAAATTAAGAGTAATAGCATTTAAAATAGTTCGTGAGTGGAGTTAACGTTAAAAGTTGTTGATGAAAGTTTCTTTCAAGTGCTGAATGGAGTGGATTGAAAACTTGTCAAGTTTGACGTTCCGTTAAAAAAAAAGAGAACATAAAAAAAATTGTATTTATTCTTATAAGAAGCAGACAGCATAACGATTATGTAATTAATTTAGTTATGAACTCATGATGCTCTATACATATAATTATCATAGAGACAAGATTGAACTTTATGCGGCTAGGTTTTAATGTACCCTAGCTAAATTAAATTTTTTTTCATTATGATAAGGAAGTTATGCAACCAATAAACCGAAAACCGTGTTTGTTTAAAATCAAACCGCTCGACAGTCGACGGTCCGAATATTTTCCTGAAAACCTGCGTAAGCGCCAACATTTTTAATCGGATCATTTCAAAAAATCTTTTGTTTGGCAGCTCTTTCATGAAACAGTAGAAAGATGAGAAATATTCATAATTATTGAAACAAAATCGCATCGGTATCGGACTATCGCTAAAGACAACCGAAAGCGAGGCTAGACCAGATCCGGCTGGTAATGATCACATTCTTATTTTAGTCTACAGCAGTACAGCTACACAGTACAGACACAGTATCGTTTGCAACCATGTACGTGCGGTGCTGGCGCCGTCTAACCACTCGTGTTGGAAAGTATTTTGATTTTATAACAAGACATTTCATAGGCTATCCCGAACACCCAGCATATTTTGGACGACGCTGGCACGCTAGAACTACGTTTAAATGCACTCAAATTGACAGATTTGACGTTAATTTGAAGTGTCTCACTTCAAATTAACGTGGAAATGGCCAGTATATCTTTGGATTTAATGGTAGCGCCACTTGCAACGTCAAATCTGTCAATTTGAGTGCATTTAAACGTAGTTCTAGCGTGCCAGCGTCGTCCAAAATATGCTGGGTGTTCGGGATAGCCTATGAAATGTCTTGTTATAAAATCAAAATACTTTCCAACACGAGTGGTTAGACGGCGCCAGCACCGCACGTACATGGTTGCAAACGATACTGTGTCTGTACTGTGTAGCTGTACTGCTGTAGACTAAAATAAGAATGTGATCATTACTTTGTGCGTGGTACCGGCTGAAAGTTTTATCGCCCTTCAGAATAGTTATTGTCTTCCGTGGTTCGTAAATGTCGTATTAAAGTTCTGCGGCTATATTTCCGTCTCGTTGAAGTGTAGCGTAATGGCGTAAGATTTATTGAGTGTTAACTATTAAGCAATTCCTCTAGTGATTTGTATTACGGTTAAGACATTTAATGCCCCAACAAACTCGATTAATATCTAAACAATCATATATGTATCTCCAAGATCAATGGCATCTTCCATTAACGAGAAAAGAAAAACCTAATTTTAAAAACGGAAACTCGCGTCTAATCCACGCAAATAAAGCTTTTTCATTTTCAATTCTTCATTTTACCGCGAAGCTGTTGTTTATTGACGTACAACATGCGTATGATCTGTACAATGCCGTGTAAATCTAAACGTCCTCTGACGCCATTTTGAAATTTTAACGATGCATTAATTAAATCGATTATAGTATGATTTGCCGTATCATTTGTTGCTATTATTAAATACTAGATAATTATTTATGGTTGCGGGTGCGTCTCGTAAAGAAGTTTTATGAGTTTGTTGCACATATATGGCGTCGGTACGCGGTTACGTTCGTAGTTTCGCTCATCATCATTAATAAATTGCGCCAATTGTTCTCGCTAACGCTGAATTAATGTAATTTAATTAACAGTTTTGTTGAGAGCAGATGAAGCTTTTATTGCTTCATTACTTGAAAGATTTCTAAGAATAACAGTGACAAATGTAAAAAAATAGAAAAAAAATAGGCAGTTTTCTGATTAATAACAAGGTAGTCAATTTTATAAAAGATACCATATCATAATAACAAATACTGGAAATAACACGGTTAATGACAGATGTCAATCCAATTTCATCGAGTGCTCGATGTTTGCACACATCACTAATTTACTAAGAGCTTCAATCGATACGGGGGCGTCACTGGCCGCGGTAACTGCGCGCCAAAAATGGCTGGTGATGACGTCACTAATTTGATAAAATGTCGATTGTTTGACGAGTTAATTAGTTAATCTTCCTGCCAGTGGCGCTTCTCGGCTTACGCTGATAACGTAACAGGCCACCGCTAGTAAACGCACTTTCCGAGATAAGTATTGTTTGTGGAAACCGGATGAAACTGGGTAAACTGTTTGTTGGATTCGCAGTCTGAATAGCTAACTGAATTTAGACAGAAAAAAGTAGGGGAATATAAAAAAAAAACGATGGTGTGAACAATACTCCTCAAAAGTGGCGGGGTGTGGGGGAATCACCTGAGATGGCAATAATAGAGTTAAGATGGAAGAAGTTAGGAAAAGGACAAGAGAGTATGATGAACGACGGTGACGGAGAAAAAGATCTGGCTACCACAAAACTAACTCAACTTTTGGTAACATGGCCAGAGTGATGAGAGATGCCTAACAAAAATGGAATCCTTAGTAGTCGTTCCTACCGGGTCAGTCGGGTTATCGGTGTAGGCAGGTATCCAGTGGCGGAGCAGGCTGGAGCCTAGGGTGGCAAATTTGTGGACCAATTTTCTTTTTTTTTTTGTTACCTCGTTGAAATCAAAAAGATTGAACAAAATTACTTACGACAGTATTATCAATGATTTTGCCAACGAAAAATCGCGCAAAAAGGTACTGTAACGAACTTTTATAACTTGAGACTGAGTTGATTATTTTTAACTGTTTGTAAGGGCAATAATGATTATTTATGAACGTTTACCGAATGTACATTATTGTTGTAGCATACATTACCCCGCGACCCCTCCTTTATTAATCGTACATGATTGAGCTTTGATTAGCTCAAAAATAAACCCACAATTTTGTTTTACTTGTAATTTCAACGAAATTGTTGGATTGTAAAACTAATCTAGGACATGAAAATTGTCAAGGCAAGGACGGCAAAAACTTTAGAGTCTATATATAGAAAATCGTTAATCCGCCACTGCAGGTATCTGTAGCACCTGTAGGTACTTTAGTTTCCCTATAACGAAGCTGACGTGTGTCAATATTCCACTCGTTTCTTTTCGACTAATGAGGAAGCAGAAACAGGGCTTTACCTACCGGACTGATGTACGGAAAACTACGAATGCCGCAAAAATGTGCCAACGACCTCGCCTCGGCTACCGGCTAATGCTCGGCTCCTATAGATAGCCTACATCTATCCGAAACCAATCATTCTGTTTACAAGTGCTGCTATTGGGTAGTATGGAGCTTTTAAAACGAACCAGCTGATAGTAGGAAAATGTTAGAGCGAGATCAGCTAATCTCTATTACATTCCTACTTTAACAAAGTACCTTCTGAGTTCTGTTGTAAACGTGTGGTCAAATTGCCGACGCAGTTCCATCTTTGTCAGTGTCCGATGTCTGCAGCTTGTCCAGTTTGAAATTTAGCCGTAGGTACCAGCTTGTCTGATCCTGTACAGTAATAATTTAACCAATATCAGCTAGTATTCAGTAAGAAACGATAACAAACTGATCGTCCCATTATTTTCAGTAGGTACTTAGTTTCCTAATGACTGTGTAACATGAGTCGAAAAGTCCTGTAATGATGTCTCATTTGCTAAGCCTCCGGGGGAAACCCGCTCGGCAGACAGCCGTAATATAACATAGAATATGTCGTCATAGCAGAGACATTTGTGTTGTTGATACACCGAAGCTATCGCGAATGCGTCCTACTGCGTACGTAGCCGTTTATGTAAAATCTGAATGACGTAGCTCTAGTCTTTAGCCTTATTTTACATTCGTCAGAGCCTTGTACTCGAGAAATGAGTAAAAAACAAGTTTAGATGAGTTAAAACTGAAATCGGAAATCAGCCTCTTAACTTGCTGTTCATTTTTGTCTTTCATTTGGCATATTTCGCTCGAAGTAAAATGTCTGAACTCAAAATGAATAAAAAAATAGTATAATTTTACTTGAGTGGAATGTCTGATTTATGCTTAATAAATGCTTTACGCTCTTCCTTTAGGAAAAAATCTTATAAGGTCACTTTTTCGAAACAGGAAGCTCCAAACACGACCGAATTATGTCCGTAGAAAGACCAGTAATTCTTCCAAATTATTACCGAAGCTTGGCTGTCCAGGTTTGTGGGTAAACTGTAAATCTACAGAACAAACGACCGTCCTTCTGGGATTGGTTCGGCTGTTAATAGCCTGAAGGGCCATCAAGTATGACGAAGATACGCGGGCAGTAGGCCTTGAATTTGTTGAAGAAACCACATGCATACCGAAAAAGGCAATTTCGGTATGTCGGACTTGTCAGTGACTGAGAATTATTATGATAGTAGATCATCATTTTCTTACATGAAGTTTGCAAACTGCGATGTAACTGTATTGAAAATAATAAATTATTACCCTCCTCAATCGGGTTAAAAGTAGGCATCATGTGATTTAATTTTTTGTGGTCTCAAAGTGTTGGCACTGTGCGACTGATTAGATAAAAGTTTAAAATACTGGTTATAAGTAGTGCGAAAGTAGGTCTTTATAGACTGATTTGCTAATAACTATGTGAACGATAAAATAGTTATAACTGGCAAGGATATAAGCTTTATTATTATAATGAGTGGTTTTCCTCAAAACGACGTTAAAATAAAATCGATGAAGTTACGCACTTTCCGGTTTACTGATACTGTTAGCATGCGCCATCCCACTGCTGGGCCTCTCCCCATGACTTCCAATTGTCTTGATCCAGGGCCAATGTGGACCCACACCACCGCCACCATTTTCCGGTTGAAACCACAAAAATAAAAAGCCATACCTACATGTTTATGCGTGGCGGGAAAATAACCATGGATATTAAAACTATTAAGTACACCAGCCAGCACATCAACCTACAACAATCTGTATTTAATAGATTTACAACTTTATCTTTAAAAAATTAGGTTCAAGGTTGATTGGGAAGCTGCTGCGGCAAATCGTCGCTCAGCGGACAGACCTCCGGCACGATCTCATGGCGACATGGAGAGAGCGACAGTCGCCACCCCGTGACAAATGCTGCGGAACTGTTCTAGAGATACCGTGGCCCTGGAACACAAAGGGCTAAAAAGGAACGTGGATGGGTTTTATAGTCAGTACAAGTCTGACACTCCCTTCCGCTCCGCTGAAAGCAGAAGGGGTCAATTGTCCAAAATCAAAATATTTTTATTTTACATAGGCCTTCAGGGGCACTTATAAAACGTCGACAAAATGGTGCTCGGTTCGGGTTGGTCGTTTCCTATGGAGAAGAACCGGCAAGAAACTCCATGGTTATTGGTTACTCTTTTAAAATCATTTGGTTTTACAATATTTCTGTTACAGCGTTAGTACTAAAGTATGGGAGGACATCGTAGGCCTGACAATAAGTCGTTGCTTTCTACAAAACGTAGAACGAAATAAAAAGTTACCAAGGCTCTAGGAATATCTATAAGGCCTACAATGTCCACACATTTACAAACATTCGGTAAATAAGGAAAAGAGTCTATACAACAACAAAAAATAAATAGAAAATATCACAAAAAGACTAGATCAAATAAGTGACACAAATGTTGTCATCCGTGCTGTAACTATTCTAAACAAAAGGTGTAATGATTTAAAAACTATAGTCAAACATCTGATTAAAAAGAAAGGAAAAAAAATAAGATTGAGAAAAATTATGATTTCCCATATGTGAAAAAAAAAGGTTGGTTGGGAAAATTTTACAGTTTCGGGTAGCTTGACGTGCTAGAGTCTCAATCCTCACAGTTATACACAAGAAACATTTCCACGACATAATATTTTGAAAGCTAGTCAGCCGCTAATCTTATCCGGTGAATCAACTTATAAAGTTACAAATAACAAGTTCTCGATACTTTACCATTATTCATCGATAAAACTAAAGTGACGGAATTATTTTCATTCATTGTTATGAGTTTTTTCCCGGATGTTGTGGCTTTTAGTGGGCGCAAGAGTATGCGAGCAATCGATTGAAGTTGGTCTCTATTAGGTGCTTCACTTTGAAGAGATAGACATCAAGAGGGCAAGTGACAAGCACTTTCAAAACGTTTTGTATTTCTACAACCACTTTGAACAGTATTCATCATTATCATCACCATCATCTTCTGTATGGTGTCGGACGTAAAGAATAGGTCCATCCCATATCTTCCCGTGGGTGTCGTAAGGGGCGACTAAGGGACTTGCCAGAGAATGGTCAGCAGCGTTCTCTGTGCTTTTGTAACAACCGTACTGCGATCGCCAACCCGCCTGCCAAGCGTGGCGATTATGGCAAAACCCCCCTTATGTCAATGTGGCGTTAGGGGAGGCCTATGTCCAGCTGTGGACGTCTTTCGGCTGAAATGATGATCACTATCATCATCATTCTCTTGCCCTTATTCTAATTTATTTGGGTTCGGCTTAATGCGCAGCATGTCTTCTTCTTCCATACTTCTCTATTACTCATCATCTCAGCTGTCACCTCCTTTCTAGCGACATCATTCATCTCACACACTTCCAACGATTATTGATACAAGCTTTTCAGTAGCTTAGTCCTTCATATTGTTGACTTTTCCTTTTTCCATCATGGCTGTCGCTAATAAAATCTTACTCTGGCTAGGCCCTAAGGTGAGGTGTTACTTTTGGTAACGGTGTCAGCTCGATAAAGCTCTGTGTGAATCTACTACAAAGTTATATAGAACAATAAAAGGCATCAAGAACAAAAGGAGTCTTGCCTATACTATTAAAACTAACTACGCCATTAACGGCATAATTCTTGCCAAGACAGAAACGTGGAATCGTTGAAGCCAACTGATAGCTTGACAAAACAAAGGGTTTAGAACTGGAAGAAGTGTTAACAAATAGACAAAAATGTATTAATCCTTGTGTGGATTAAGAAACGAAAGTATTTCGCTAAATCCCATTTCGATACTATTCATCAAAGATGAACGAGGCTATCAAATAGGGAATGCAGTGAATGAAACTGTAGGCTTTCACAACGAAACGTATATTATACTGAGTCACTTCCTGACTGAATCATGTCAGAGCAACTCTTATGCTCAACTCACTAAGTTGACTCATTCGGGTAGGCTGAGCTCTCAACTGCAATTTTGCAAAAAAAGAGAAAACAATTGACAATGAGTCAATGCAGTCTAGACTTTTGAGAGTTTTGGGTTAGAGTAATTTAAACTGGTTGAATAATGGAGCCGAATTTACATATAGTGTGTTGCATTTCTGTCTCTTTCGTTTTTCTGCGTGTTTTAACGTTTGTCTTTTAAGATCAAAGTGAGTGTGCAATCACAGGGACACTTAATTTCGTGGCCTGCTTGTCCCATTGTCTGAACATTAACTGCTAAACTCGTAGATAGCTGAATTCTGGGCCGACATAATTTAGATTGCCATCGACACGCTAAGAACAAAATTGCAATGCAATGATGAGCCAGGCTGAACATTGCAATGATAGAACATGCCTGTTATCGAACATAGATAGCATCAATGTTATTGACAGAGCGTTAGCCTTATCGCAGCCAACACAATTACTGGCGAGCACTTAACGTTAGCATTCACAAAACCTAAATTCACCAACTAGACTAGCATTTCTCCCGTTTTTATTTGGCTCGAAGGGTCACATAACATTTCTGGAAAATCTAACGGAGGAGGAAAATAGAAACAGAACTCAAGAATCTACAAAACAAACAAATTCGACGAAAATTCGGACAAGCAAAGAGTGGCAAACATTTAATATTAATACAGTAACAATACACATTTGGGTTCCGTGAATATTATTTAAAGCATGGTTGTGAAATTGTATGACGTAGAGACGTAGACAGCTGGACGCTTGTGGTTCCGTGAACAAGTGGAAGGTATTTCGAGCTGCAAACAGTTCAAACATCGATTGGTAACGATACGTGGTACTCACATACGTGTTCGTTCACTTACATTAAGACGGAATTAGATCAGTATGAAGAAATGTTCGCCAGACCTATATCACAGAGCATTTTACTAATAGTGGAAAGGTGGTTCAAGACGGCCGTTACCAAACTAAGTGTGATAGATGAATAGGGAAAGATTTTATAACTTACTAGCACTTCGCCCGCGACTTAGTCCGCGAAAATTGTGATATAACACAACCTACCTATGTCCTGCCTATGTTACTCGGTAAAGATGTAGCTTTCGAATGGAGAAAGAATTTTTGAAAATCGATCGAGTAGTTTTTGAGTTAAATCGTAACAAACAAACAATCCTCTTCAACTTTCCTCTTTATGATATTAGTTTAGACGAACGATGTAAAGAAGAAAGCCCCGATTATGTCTAAAACTTGAAATTGTTTAAGGTAGGTCAGGTAGGTAATGAAATTAACCCTTTGTATGTATTTAGAACAGTAAAGCAATGTACTAACATAGACTTGGCTTGACTGGTTGGTTAGGTGATACCTCAGAGGTATTTGTAAGTAGCTACCTACCTAATGCCCTCTGTCTATACCTCGTATCTGTTTACCTGCCAATATTTACTTTACCCAGGTACCTATATATGCCGTTATTTTGTGAGTTACCTAGAATACTTAGATTGAATATGAGAGTCCAAATACATTGTAGATAGTAAATACGGTGTAGAAGGCTTGCTGTATCTGTGCGTTACATTATGATTAATGATGAATTTATTTTTGCTAACGTGAGTTTAAGACTCGAATACTCTTTGAAGTCCGTGTGTCAATCATACACTCACCAAAAATGAGTGTACCTACAATGTTTCTGACTACGTTTTGCTTAGAAGGATAGAAATTCATCAATTTCCTTGGATTACAAAAGCAAGTAATCAAAAATGATGGACGCGACTCCACTCAAAGAGTTTTTGTTTATTTTCAGAATTACAGCCGTGATGAATGTACCATGAGGAGGCAGTCTTAATAGATTGCATGAAACATTTCGAAAATATAGTTTATCCATTGCTTATAAAGTTCTGATATACGGCTATATCCTCATAAATCGACACCAAAATGTACTGTTTGTATCAGTCCCAGGAAAAACTAACATAAGTTACAGTAAAGAACAATTGAAGTTTCAACAAACGACTGATGAATTTGTTGTGGAACATAAGAACAGTACGGATAGTTGGAGCGAATACGTTAGAAATATTCGAAAGTAAATAAACTACATTTAGATCCTACGTAGAATAATGTTTGCAGATATAAAGAGGCGCCTGCTCCGGCGCCGGACCGTTCAACAGATGAACGCAGCTTATTGTGAGTTGAAAACGAAAAATTCATTGGTTCCGGATTATTTCGTGCCTTACCGGTACATCATAAATTTAAAGAGCGAAATGTGTTCCAAATTTAGAAACCCATTATTATCTACAGTAGCGTCTTTATTGAAGGTGTTTTTGGCTTCTGAAACCCATCGTAATCTACCTGGCCTTTTCTCAAATATGTTGGTTCCGGCGATTGTCGATACGATCTCAAAAACCCTTTTTCTGAGTAATCCTTTGGTAAGACTCAAAAGACTAGAAATACAACCGGGGAACCAATATTACCCATACTAGTGATATGAAAATTTTCAACCAAAACAAGCCAACGAACTTCGATCGCTCATAAAGCCTTCGAAACCGAAATTAAACCACTCCACAACGAGCTCAATTAAAACCATGATCACTAATGAATTGTCGACATTTTCCAAGAACTACCGAACTAACCTTACTTTGCATGACCGCCTCCTATTTGTAGATCTGTTAATGGCTCATATTAGTGAAGGTAGCTATAGACAATAACTAGAGAAAGTTAAACTAGCGAAATGAGTTGCCGGTGTAATAACTATACCTACTGGTCGGAACTACGTTCGCTGCTATTGGAAAGGCTGGATAATGGTTCTATGTGTCTTATTCATTAGCATTGGAAGAGATAATACTTTAAAATGATGTATTAACCCAAACCCAAGCAACTTTAAAACTATTGACCAAAGAGATGATAGATTGAAATCAAGTAACAAGATCTAGGACATTTGCTGCACATCTCGAGGTGGCTCTTAAGTTAATGGAGCTAGCTACATCTTCCAAAATCGAAACTTCTAAGAACTCAAACACATACAAAACTGCATATATTTCTTCTATTAGCACGTAGGCATCCCAATCATCACTAGTCACACATCCGCTGGCTGCCAAAGCGTCAAAATTAACACGTCACGTAACGTAACCATATTTATTTAACACTAAGTACTTGCAGGTACTGTCAAAAAAAGGACTGATGGTTTTTTTTTGGGACAAGCCGGCCACACTATTCCCAAACCTCTGCAACATCTGTAAGCATGGATGGACTGTGTGAAGGATGATATGGCAGGAAATGAGCTGCCTGATGAGATGACAAGTAATAGATAAGTATGGAAGAAGAAGACAAGCTGCGCTGACATTAAATATATTGGGATAAGGCCAGTAGAATGACGTCTGTTAAAAAAGAGATATGTTTACAGGCAGCTAACTTGCAACTGCTGCCGCTGAGATGTAAAGACAAACTGCTGTCTAAAATGTTGCGCGTTTTGAGTAGTCAAGTCTTTTCGACATTATTACCAACATCCTTCCTTACATATCCCAAATTATTACAGGCCGGAGGTTATAAATCGTTTTCATACAAGGATCTTTCACACAATCTTTCTCTTTACATCGCGAGAGCTGTGTTACATCTGATCTCCATCGTTTATTGATTGGAAAGATGATTATTTTGGCCTCCCCACCTTATTCCTTTGCCGACAGTAGCTACATAACTGGCAGTTAGGAAGACGCCGCTAGCTGCACTAATTATAACGTTCGGATAAGTGGCCTAGATCTAGCACACAAGACACAATGGACTCTATACCCACCATGTCACACAGAAGTCTAGCTCCACGCGAAACGAGGTGCCCGAGTGATGCATCATCGTGTAGATAATATGATTAATATGACTCGTTTGTACTGTCGTGCGTATACAGTAACCTATTTTGTGGTATTGACTCTTTAACTGTTTGTTTTGGGGTTATGATATGCTGCTGGAGTGCTGGTGTCAGTATTTAAGTAGTGTGTTGTATAATCCGACCAATCAGTGCTTTTATTTTCGTCATTGGGGGCTAGTGAGGTTTGTTAGGATTCGTCCAAAGATCTTCCTAGCTTAGCCCGACGTTGTTTAGGCTATTTATAGGATTTTCCATTCATGTCGCGCCTTTCAGCTATCACATTATCTTCGCTCTGTTTTCATTCATATTTGTCATTTTTGTGACTTGAACAAAAAAATGAAACGAAACGCTTTGTTCAATAATTGATCTTCTGATTGAAGCGCATAGTATTTTAATTAGTGATATGGTACAATACTATCAATATTAGGTGCATCGTTTAATTTATATCAATAATAACATGTCAGCGGTCAAGTCGGTGACCTGCCTCTAAGAAGTTTGTTTGAGAATAAATAGCACTCTCTAAACTATTGCAAACTGATAATATTGTGTGTTCCCACTCCTCGTTCGAACAAATTAATGAGTTGAAAGGGAATATTGGAAACGTGTCTGCGATTTAGATAGTAGTTGTATTTGATCAGGTTAATGAGACCTGGGTGGTACAGACAACGTTAGCAAGTGCTAACCCCTCAACACCCCGGCCGAGGAGGCCGGGGGGTTAACTATTTAATGGAGCTGTGTTTACGTCCAAAAGTTAGGCATTGACGGCATTGTCAAAGCCGTGAGAAAAAAATGGACGAGTGACGCGCGATTTCGCGGAAAATGAACGAAAGAAACCTAGTAACGGGTAATGTCACTGGAATAATGATTTTGATGATAATGATGAGCTGGAATGAAGCGTATAGCTATATAATAGCCCAACCCTGTTCAAATTGATGTGTTTCTTGTACAGACCTCAGTACATCAAGCTACAACAATCTGCTGTCAAATTTCTTTTATAGATTTTCAACCTTAGCGTTAAAGAATAAGGTTAAAGGTTGAAAGGGAAAATTTTACAGTTTCGGGTAGCTTGACCTGCTGTCTGTACATTCAAAGGACGATTTCGATACTCGAATATCATTCACCGAATTATCGATGCATCCTACTGGGCTCAAATAATCTACAAATAGATACCATTAATTCAGATAGAAGATGAAAATGTTGGTTTGACAGCTAAACCACCATAATTTGCGAAAAGGTCAATCCTGTTTTTATTTGGTGGCAAGTACACCCACACGGAAATACTCGCGTGCCTTTTAATTTACTCGCTAAAATAGCACTGTAGCCACACTAGTAGAGGTAGGTGTCAGAATTAACAACTTGTCTATGATGATTGGGTTATGTCGCTCTAGTTTTTGTACTCACAGTCAAATGATACCATTTATGTAAGGCCAATTAATCAAGAAATAATTGATCTATTGGCCTTCTACATAACAAGTTTGTGGCAATCCAGTGCATATGAATCACCTAAAGGATTAATCTGTTTGGCAGGGGAATTAGTAGAAGGATATTATTATGTCATTTATTATTCAAAGGTTGATTTTCATTTTAATCTGGGATTAAGTCAGCTTGAAAGACTTAACAAAAAGCTTATCATTTTGGCATAAAGTTGTTTAAGATTAGTACAGATTTCTAGGACAGTTAAAACCAATGCAATGGCGGCCCAAATCTTCAGTAGTTTTTAAATCTTGTCTTTGTTTAGCAATACGCGTTAGAAACGCTGTTTTGGAATTTTGCTCCTCTAAATCTTGGACACCCCAAAAAAACTAGCTTTTATCACCTCTGAAACACAAGTGAATGTACTTCATCACATGCTTCATGACCCAGGCTCTGTACCACCTCGGAGAATCAATGGGAAGGCAATTGTTACCAGGACCACACGTAACCTAATGAATAGCCCCATGCTAATTTATCACGTACATGCAAAACAGCCTGTTCTCTCAGTACTATAGTCTTTCAAATCAGAAATGCATTTCATCTGAGTCTGTAGAACATGGAGATTGCAAAATTCTTGCAAAAACGCAAAGTTTTCTGTCTATTTGTTTATTATGAATGGTAACTGTATTGGTTCACTGCGTATTCAGTCATGGTATGAAGAAACGCATATTGCTGTGGCTGATTGATTGTCTATTTGACACTGTTTTTAGAATCATCCGCGCTTACCAATTTATTTAGGGTCTAACGCAAAAAAAAACTTTATTCTTCCATGCATCTCTGTCAGCTTTCAAGCGTTCATTTCATTCCTTGTTATATCTTTTTAGGGTTCCGTACCCAAAGGGTCAAACGGGACCCTATTACTGAGACTTCGCTGTCCGTCCGTCCGTCCGTCCGTCCGTCCGTCTGTCACCAGGCTGTATCTCATGAACCGTGATAGTTAGCCACTTGAAATTTTCACAGATTATGTATTTTTGTTGATGCTATAACAACAAATACTAAAAACAGAATAAAATAAATATTTAAGGGGGGCTCCCATACAAAAAAGTGTTTTTTTTTTTCATTTTTATAAATAATGGTACGGAACCCTTCATGCGCGAGTCCGACTCGCACTTGGCCGGTTTTTTCACAGTTCATTCTATTTCACTTGCCTCTGTTCATAAAGCCATCCACAATAGCACATTCATCATTTACATTTCCGAACGACATTTCTGATTAAGAAATGCAATAGCTCTAATCCTGAATGCATCATTCATGGCATGACTGAATGTTATTTCGTCATGTTTGAATAAATTCTGAATCAATACACGGAAGTCACTTAGTCCAGCAGTGGGCAGACTATTAATAAATAAAATTTCATAACAGCATGTTTAAGATTGTAATCTGTGTGGCTTATTGTATGGTAATGGCGGTTATGTTTCGAATATCAGGGAAATTCAAATGAGCGTCAAGCGACGGGACGTAGAGAGTGTTTCTGAGTTCGGACTTCGGATATCCGATCCGCCTTTAGATGGCTGTATGATATGTAAATATGGCCTGCTTGTAAATTTACTATGAAAAGTAAGTACCAGCCATAGACAAGTTAATCAAAGAGAAATTAGCTTTTATGCATTCTATGGGGAAGTAGAGCGCAGGTTCTTATGCATGCTAGAATTGGAAACGGATTTTTTTATCGCTGTGCACATGCATTTAATTAACACAATTATTTAACAGTATCTACTAACTTGCTACTATTTGTTTAGTTGGCAACTTATCGTAAGTACCAAAGCTCCTAGATCGACTAGTATCTATGTATATAGCGACTCGATTGTGGTGAAGCCCTGTGCATGCAAGTAGGGTTACCTTCTTCTATTTTCAAAAAACTCAAGACAAACTTTAAAATCTTTATTTTTGCCATTTACCTTTTTTTAATAATCGGGTAAACGTTACCCGAAATGACATGGCCAATCAACGTCCGGACTACTCCGGACGAGGGTCCAACAAGCCGATTATTTCCGGACAGTTCCGGACAGATAGTAACCCTACGTGCATTTGTGCAAGTGCAATCACAAAGCTGATAAACATTCAATTATTCCACTTATACCTGCCGATAAAAGTGTCCCAGTGCTCTTACCATAACGCGTGAGAAGTGACATCTACGTGGCGCTGACGTCACAACTGTCAACTACCACTACAGTTTACTATAAATAGAAATTGATTGTCTTTGCCCTACTGTGTTTTGTTTCTAAATATGTGTGGTCTATGGCGTAAGGATTGAGGAAAAGCAGACGTGTTTCTCTTAGCTATATTGTATAATGAGATGAACTCAGTGATATCCTTTTCCTACCAATAGTTGGTTGTTCCCTTTCTAGACACATTGTGGCGATAAGCTGCATCACTGCGTGTCGCGGGTTCGATCCCCAGACGGAACAAATATTTGTATAACCTACAGGTAGTTGTTCCGGGTCTGGCTGTTTGTGTATGTGAGTTTAAATGTTTGTAAACGTACCCACTCTTATTAACTCTTAAGTTAGGGGTAAAGTTAAAAAAAATTGCAAGAGCTTCCAAAGCATTTTCTCAGATTTTCTAGTAGTCTGGGAAGCACGGTTCTAATGCTCCAAGGAAATCTAATTAGGCAGCTAAAAGTGTAGGTACCTACGCAAACTACCTACGATACCATTGGGTAGTCAAGGCATTGTAAAAAAAAATATCCTCTGCCAAAGTGAGTTAAAATGTTCCTTGACAGCTTTTGGTAAAGAAAAAAACAAAGTTCCATCAAGACTAATTTCTAGAAAATTCTCAATGTGATGACGTACAGTTTATTGTGGAAGCAGATTACCGATCGTGTGTGCTTTCACGAAGAGCTTGATATTAAAATAATTGATACCTATCTACCTACATTTTCATTCACTTTCCACACTAGAGATTAGGTATCAGTGTACGAGATAATGGTTTAATTATTGACTATTTTTTCGACAAAAATATTTTGTGACGGAGAGGACATTTTTTGGCATGCCATCCAGGGTCGTAGCTACCGGCGGCGTATCTCCCGTACTCATAAATTATACGGGGCCCCCGACGTACGTAAGCAAAAATTAAAAAAACTTCAGAAAAACTAAAGTCATCATCAGCTATAAATGATTTAATAAATCAGTTTGCCGAAAAAAACGGTAAGGAGAGTGTAATATTTTATTTGAATTGTTTGTAAAATTTTTGGAAAAACTGACAGATTGTAATTATGATGAATAAATATTTCTTTTAATTTTATGCAAACATTTTTGATTCTTTGTGAGTAATCTTTACCCTTCTTATGGGCCCCCAAACAAACTTTTATACGGGCCCCCGCCACGCTACGCCACTGATGCCATCATACGATTTGATTGCCTGCCTCATTGGTCAAGTGGCCGCAAGCATGAGTGCTGAGCTTGCGGTCTTGGGTACGATTCCTGGGACACGCACCGTCAACGGTTTTTTTTAATCATGTAGGCGCATGGAAAACTTGTTTACGGTTTACCTGGACACTAAAAATGACCGATTTTACTTACGCATATTATTGGATGATTTAATTTATTTCGTCAGGGGTTTTTTTTTAAGCAATTGTGGTTTAATATTTACCTGGTTTGGTAAGTAAGTAGGTAGGTAAGTACTTGAAATCGATGAGGAATTTATGATCCAAGGTGAAATAAAAACCTCCTGGTTTTAATTTATTTGGCTCACGAAGTACGCTCATTACTTTATAGGTAAAGAGCGTCATTTGTTTCTGTTGATCATCAATTTGCTACCTATTCGGATTAATGGAGTTTAGGTACTTAAGTTATGTATGTATAGCCCGCCAAATAAAAACCCGGCTTCTGACGCAATCGGCTAAAAAGCGCTCTGCAACTCGTTTGCAAGTCATAAAACTAAATACTTAGATAGGTAGTTGCAATTTTCGTACGTTAATAATTAGTTATGTCTTACTAGCTTAAGGCGGGGTAAAAAAGTCTACTTATGAGCTATTTCAGACTTTAATCTATCTCTGTGCCAAATTTCACCCAGATTCGTTCAGTCGTTCTGGCGTGATTAAGTTACAAACATCTATTCACCCAAACTTTCGAATTTAGTAGTAGTAGTAAAATACTAGGGCGCATGTTGAAAAAAAGTCTGGCCTGTAGTTTGTTCTCGTACCTACTCGTTTTTTTAATGCATTACTGTCGAAGATTCCAGACACGAGGGAAAATAATATCATGGCGGAAAGTTACCCTAACATTGTTTGAAAAAAGTTATATTTTTTAAATTTAAATGCGCCTCAAACCTTTTTTACGGCCAAAGCGTAGTACTGTGCCCACACCGAAGCGACAGGTGGACACAGCACGTGCAAGACACGCGCTGCTGTCCCGTGGCACAGGAGGGTCGCACGCGCATCATTACCGAACCCACAACCCCGTAACGACCTTCAAACAACACTACAACTTTACAGCTTCACAGTATTCAGAGTAAAAATGTAGACGTAAATAAAACATTAATTTAGATGATCGAGACTTAGTGGAGCTCGCATAGTTGGAAATAGAATAAATAGTTTGTTTAGCCAAGTGGCTGTTAGGCATGTGTAATGTTCGGTCAGGCCGTTTTTAAGCAACGATATCCGTAACTCTTAGAATTTGTCTTGGAAGCAGGGGTAGCCATTGTGATGTTTCCCACTTCTGATGAACTAAAAATCAAAACATATTCCACAAAAATGTTTGCTTCGGTTTGTTCGCTTATTTAGGCCTAGCCTCTATCATATTTTGTTAGAAAAACGTGTCAGATTTATAAAATAAATGTTGTGGTCGCAGCGGCATACACCCAGATTTCCTAAGATTTGATTGACTTGAATTTAAACATGTTGGTAAATGTTTGGCAACTTTTAAACAGGTTGGTAAAACTTTATAGCCATATAGCTAACATCGTTTTTTTCACTAAGCCTTATCAAAAACATGTTTTAAATCCCAACTCACTTTAGAGTTACTCACACAATCTTCAAGTGGTGCAATGCAATGATTAATATAGCAAATAAGAAATACTTAGAAATGAGAATGCGTGGTAGCCCTACCCAAATCTACCCAAAAAACGTCATTAATTCCAACGAAATTGTCTATCGTTTTATTGCCTTACGATTTTCTTCCAGCAGATGTTTCAATATTTTATTGAATTCTTCGATTTTTATGCGTTTACGCACTCGCTAAAGGGCTCCACAGGTCTATGACTGTATCTGTGGCCTACTTGATAATTTTAGTTAACCTATGGTGTTACGCATTAAAGGGCATTACACTCTGTTTAACACACAGAGGTATAGGTAAAAAGTGTGTTCTTCTCGTATGTCTCATAGCTTTCTCGGATAATCTCTTTAATTAAGAATCATTTCTTATATGTACCGTGAGAAATATGATACCGATTGCAATTTAAGTATTGTACATTATCTTTCAATTTGTTGCGATATAGCTAACAGAGTTAGGAACAAAACATCAGCAGCTTTTGCAAGAGAAAATAATATTACGAGAAGGTTACATCACTAGTTGGTAAACTATTGCCACTAAAATAATGCTAAATAATATTTATGACTGGCAATTATTAAAGCGCTCCAAATAAGTTACTTATTTAATTTTATAAACTACCCGCACTTGTCGTAATTAATAATTTCGTGTTTTTGTTTACATTGTGTAATAGGTATAAGAAAAATCGATTCGAAATAGGACTACTTAACATTTTTAAAATTAGATTATGAGATTAGATTTCATTGGCTAGTCGACTTGCATGACCTCCTTGCTCTACAAGCTACAACTAAATTGCAACATTTGCAATCCTACAATTTTATTTGAGCATGTATTGATAAGTGCCCCTGTATATTAAAGAAGTAAGTACCTAAATGTTTACTTGTTTAAATATTAACACCGCACTTAACTAAACGGACTCTTCAAATATTTTTTTTTCTTCGAATATTAGACTTGACTGCTTATTAGTTATTAAATACGAATATACGCAGAACTTATTTATAATCTTCACTTAACATTTTATGTAAACAGACAAAATAAGAACACTCAAAATCCAAAACTTTACTTTTTAACTCACCAATTCGATATTCAAAAACTTGAAGTCCAACAAAAGTCCACTAACTAAACACGATAAAGTTCACACAGTATTTTCGAACACACAAAGCACAGCTGTCAGAAGCTACTTGCCGCGACCGACGCACGCGCGCTTCTGCCGGCCGCGAGCTCGCGCGCCTTACTCGAATGGAGAAAGGTGAACTTTTTCATCGCTCTGCTCTGCTGCACCAAACTTCGAAAGGGGTCCTAGATAATGCAAATTATTCTCTTAAAGCACCACTAAAGTTAACCAAAGATTGTAAAATATTAAAATATTCTCTCCAGTAACGGTTTAAAGGTTTTTTGTTCGCGTTACATTCATATTCATACACCGTAACTATGATCTAATCAGCGAATTAAAACGGCGATATCTGTATGTAGTGGTCAATGTAGATGCGTGTAAAAATAAATGAGCGCGCAAGATGAAATTAATTGCCCTTGGTTTATGGTCAAATGGAAATTAAAAAGTAATTAGGCTGAAGGTAAAATAAGGCAGTAAAAATTAAGTAGTGAAAAACAACTTAAATTGCTGTATTTCAACATATTCTTTTAATAATTCGTTATCAGAGTGATTTGAGCTGTTTGGTTTGAATAAAATGAGCTACCAGACAAATGGCGCCAAAACTCACAGGTACCTTTACCGCCATTGCGACGCGACGACAGCTGCTCCTGCGTCTACGACCTATTGTCACTATTGTAATGCTTACATTCGCATTTATTACAACAGATTTTAACCCGTATACGATTGCAATAAGAACTATTATCGCTAATAACGACACTATTTAATGTTAACATGGCCATAATAATGTGCTATTATTAATCGGAAGTGTAGATTTTTATTGGGGTTTCATTGAAATGAGAATTCTATAAGATCGCAATAAGTACCTCGACACCTATTTTTGGTGAGTTATTCAAGTTTAATAACATATAAACATCAATTAAATGCCATGATTAATGACTTATTATTGTTTGAACCATGTCTTTATTACTTTGGTGTTCTCACACTGTAGTTAACTTTTTGGCAAAGTTAATTAATTTGATCATAAAGAGGTTATAAAGTTACTAGATAATTAAGTTATACGTATGCTTTGTTTTATAGCTTAGCATTGTTTTTTCTAGTTTAGAGTTGTAGTCATGATGTGGCCACGCCTACAGACCACAGCCAGTGGCGGATCCAGTGGGGGGGGGGGGAATTATCTGAATCCTCCCATAGCAAATCATGCACGGTCCTAGGGTCACAGGGGCTATGACCCCTCCAAAATCGTTTTTAAAATAGCTATTTTTTTGCCTCAATCGCTCAATCCGAGGCGGAATGTTAAAATTTTGTTGCTCGCTCGCTAATACATCCTATATTTTCTCAATATGACATAATAATACATTGATGTACAAATGAACAAAAAGAACCTATGTTATTCATGGAGAGGCTCTAAATCCGCCCCTAAGACTACCCACTGACCAAAATTTCCCAGCTCGTTTCGGTCGGTAGTACCTACGGGCCGTATTTTTTTTTTTGTAATAATATCTCCAACACTTTTTCAGTTCTGCATATAAGTTGACAGTTCCTCCTATTCTCATTCCTACAAGAATAAAGAAAACCCTTCCCACCCAAAATCGTGGCACTGTGTGACACAAAAAAAGTCTTTGGCTGGGACCGCGCCTGTGACTAATCTTAGAAATAATAGTTGTTTTAAAATGTGTTAGCACGTTTTACACTACCTAAAGTACAAGTTCATCAAATATCCTTTTCTTATTATTAATAATAATTGTTTTCAAATGTTAAATTTCTTTATGGTGATTTCTTTACTTACTACCATCACCAGGGTCAACACATCCTAAAACAAAATCCTGAATCCGCCCCAGCCCACAGCAATTTATTATATGTATTTCTATTTTTGCTGACAACGATAGTCATTCATTGTACAAGGTGGTTGACCAAAGTTTAACCAAGTCAATATAAGATTAAGTACTAGTCTTTAACCATCCACCATCAATATTAATATAAAAATCGAACAAAAAGGGGATAAAGACAGACGCCTATGGTGCTTTTATAGCGGGAAGTTGTTGCCTTGCATCATCGGGATGATTCTATTACGGAAGGTTGTTTGTTTTATAATTTGCAAGTTTTAGAAAAGGTTATTATCGAATTGGATATTCCTGGTCTGGTACTCTGGTGGTATGGTAAAGCTTGTGGTTTATTAAATTTGTATCCAGTATTCCAAAAACATCTAAGCTTTGACTGAACTCTATCTTTGCTACGCTAATCCCGCTAAAACAGCGAAAGTTAGGAATTATCGGAATGATAAAGCTTGGTGTATTTCTTTGGGAGAATGTTTAACCTCTAGGTCCCGGCCGTTCCATTTATGGAACGGACGGACTTTTGCCTTGAGCCTCGCCGTTCCATTTATGGAACGGCTCGAACCAGCAAACTTAAACGCTAATATAAAAAAAAGTAAATTTCTAAATCGCTCTGTCAAAATTTACCTCTATGGTCAACTAGTAGTCGATTCAAACGAAATTAATCGTTAGTAATACTAAACGGCACAACATTATTAAAAAAAAATATAGAAACTCGTCTATGTCGAATGTCAAACGCAATGGCAACCCGTGTTATTATGTTCGGAAAAGTGTTGTTTTTGTGAGATATACGTTGTAAAACTTTGGTAAGTAAATGTATAGTATGTTATAAGTGTATAATGCAACTTTTTAGATAGTCATTTGCTTGAAAAAATAACAAAAAAATTATGATTTGAGCCAACAAAAAATCCTTTGTTGTGAAGTTCGTTAGTCGAAATAAAAAAAAAATATTTGACTCTTGAACCATGTAAAATGGTCTTGGAAACAATAGTAGCAAAGAAAAAATAGTGATAATTCATTATTTCATGTATTCGAGGCATATCTATTCATATTTATTGATATTTCAAGTATTTTCATGCTTTGAACAGCGGAATTCTAAAATGGCCGATTCTAACAAGAAGTTTGAGTTAGGATCTTATAAGAATAATGTATGTAGGACTCCTAAAAAACACTGTCATTAGATTACTTGTATATTTGTGATGTTAGATATAAATTTTCGTGTAAATTGAATGAGTAGTTTTACCAAACAAAAATAAGCAACGAAAACAGACGTATTTGCTGCGACCTCTCTCATATCTATGGGATATGTATAATTCGCAAGTAGTTCTAAAAGAGTTGGTTATTATTAATAAATGGCCCCGTTCATCACGAACCCGACACTGTTTACCGTTTAAGATTAGAGCTAATATAACTCGAGTTATAAGTGTTTATCTTTACGATATCGGATGACTCACGCAATGGCGTAATCAAGGGGCCCCCGAAGGGTTTCACGCGGGGTTTTACTGTTACGCGCGAAAGGACAGTGAGGTTAATCGCCCTCTTTACGATTTTTAACTATTTACAATAAACGAAACCCAAAAATACAAAGTCTGTGGTACAAAATGGCACGAATGAAATGTCAATGTCAAACAACTGTCAAAACGTCAAAACAAAACTCCAAGATGCCAGGTGTTTGTGACGAAATTATAGATGATATAGAAGATTTAATATCTTCTCAGGACATAACACCGAAAGAAAGATACTCTAGCCGAAAGAGTGTGAGTGTCCGGTCAAGAAAACGTGATAGCAAGAATAACTCCGAGCCCGCTGAAAAAGTTATTTTGGAGAGTGTTGTACCAGGTATAACCTCAAAACTTGTTTATTTTAGTTTATTTCTTTTAATTAACATGTCGCTGTGAAATTACATGATAAATATTGTGTATGAAGTGTCTACACAACACTTCGCAATCTCGTGCCGAATGAAATAATTTAGGAAGTGTCCATATTTACTTGTTAATTCAAATATATACTGACCTGACGTGACCTGAGATCGATTCACATAAAGATAAAACATGAAATAATAGTAAACCGTGTTCAGTGTTGTATCCTCATCAGTTTTTAGCATACTCCAAGTGACTATAATAGGCAAGTGTAAGTTTTCTCAGGGGGCGTCCATTAATTACGTGTGGCAAGTTTGGCTATTTTCCGACACTCCACTCCCTCTTGCTGAGATATCGTAAGATTTGACTTGAGCCCCTCCCTATCAAAATCAAAATGCGGAGTTAAGTATGAACACGCTATTTAAAAAAAAAACATAATTTGCTTAATTATATCCATTGAATATTTATTTTTAAATATTGTGTATGATTTAACCATATTTTAGTGGAGAACATGTTTACTTAAACCTAGTTTTCATGCATTTTACATTCTTGCAGGAAAAAAAATATGCGTTATTTACCCCCTGCTGAGATTGGGTGAGATTCACCTCGACATTCTCCCCCCTTAAATGTGTAGTTAATGGTCTAAAAAATCGAAACTTACCTATCTAATAGCTGAAAAATCGAGACTTACCTATCTAATGGCACGATAAATAAGTTTTGTACAACAGAGCAACGAGCGAGTGAGAGAGTTGTGTTTTGTTAACATAGTTGTTAAAGCCAGACTGGTATTACACTTTAATATTTTGTGAGTAATACAGTATGTTTGCAAAGCTGTTTAAACATCAAACTGTCTATATAACAAGTTCACCTTAGGAGTTATATTTTTTTGCCATGAGATTACACTGATCGAGTTTTGAGGATTGGTTTACTCTTTAAATGACCACCAGGAGGCTGGTCTATTTGTAAACCAAAGAATATACAGTGCCTACATGTCTGGCAGCATTGAAAGGACGAATGGCAATGCTGCCAGACTTTTGGTCACTTTCGCTATTTCAGCAATATTGAAGAATTCAACCTCCAATGATCTCTTAAATATCACGCACAATTTTTTTTCTACCCATTACTTGTTTAAATTTGTGTACTTAACGTACTTATGAATATTTCCTTGAGAAAAAAATAAAAGTTTCCAAAGAAAACATGTAATACTGGTTATCAGCTGATTATCCTATAATTATCAGTCTTTGTTACTCACTAGGAACCCAGACAATCTACGTGAAGACATGGGGCTGTGCTCACAACAACTCCGACTCGGAGTACATGGCTGGACTATTGGCGGCCAACGGCTACAAGTTGACGGAGGACAAGTTTGATGCACAGCTGTGGCTGCTCAACTCTTGCACTGTCAAGAGCCCTTCTGAAGACCATTTTAAGTTGGTATTTCTAAATTGTTATACATTTTGAATGGTCATTGTCTCAAAAGATTGGAACCATGGACACAAGTTTTAAAGAAAGAAAACATATATTTATTTATAGAGTTCAACTTACTTGCCCATCTCATTTTAGATACTATGGCTACTATCCTATGTGTTTCATAAACCTGATTATTCTATAATATACCTTTTTCTTGGATTATAACTAAATCTTAATATGGTAAAAATAATTGTCAACTATCATGGCTGGTAGCAAGTTCCGTGCCTCGGAAAGCATGTTAAACCGTTGGTCTCAGCTGTCATTTGTAGATCTTTGACAGTAGTTACAAGTAGTGAAAAGGCAAAAGTCTGACATCCAGTAATATCAAGGGGTACCCAGTTACTGGGTTGTGGAGGTCAGATAGGCACTTCATCATCATCATTTCAGCCCAAAAGACGTCCACTGCTGGACATAGGCCTCCCCCAAGTGTCGCCAAATTGACATTTTGGGGGGTTTTGCCATAATCGCCACGCTTGGCAGGCGGGTTGGCGATCGCAGTACGGTTGTTATAACAGCACAAAGAACGCTGCTGCCCATTCTCTGGCTGGATAGGCAGTTGCTTCATGTAAAATACTGGAACCCAGCTGTATTCGGTAGACTGGAAGCTGACCCCAAGATAGGTTGGGAAAAAGGCTAGGCAGATGATGGCTGATAGCAAGTCTAATGTCTTGATTGCATTGAGTTCAGTGGTGATTCAAAGCCAAGACGGAGACTACAGCCTCCCACCTCAGCACCCAGCACCACCAAAGCACTGGGTCAGTATAATATTAGATGGCGTTGCACTGTACCTGGCACACCTTACAACTCCATTTGTTCTCAGGAATGAGATCGAGTTGGGTCAAAGCCGCGGCATCCACGTGGTGGTAGCGGGGTGCGTGCCGCAGGGAGCTCCGCGCGCCAACTACCTCACGGGGCTCAGCGTCGTGGGGGTACAGCAGATCGACAGGATCGTCGAGATCGTTGAGGAGACGCTTAAGGGTATGCAAGTCTCATCTTTCTTTCTTAGAAGAGCGAAGGGTTGGCGTTTTGGAGGACTGTCTCTTGTAATTTTGGCGTTCAAAAAGTGCTGATTTTATCAGCCTAATTTGAATAAATGACTTTTGATTTTTTACTGCTATAATACATGCATGGCAAGTGCCATTCTATAGTTCCAGCTTATACTCTGGTCATGTGAAAAGGGTGTTAGTTCTTATGTTAAGCGTTTTGGCCTTTGGTTCAAGAATTTATTTTTATGCTTCGTTTAGAGTCAAATTTTTAACATGACCAACTGATGATGATTCCATATTGATACTTGCGGGGTGACACTTTGGGGTTTACTCATAAATGATGCTTAAAGCTAAGTCATTAACAAATGATTAAACCCCTTTGTCTAATAAAATGTGCAGTCGTGGTGAATATAATGAGAGTGTCTAACAAATCTCGGAGGCGGGGGTGATGCTCGCCACACACATGAATTGATCTCACAAGGCCAAAAGCGAGCTGCAGTCTCATAGAAATTCATGTCCAAATTTTTCCAGGTCACACAGTCCGTCTCTTCGGCCAGAAGAAAACTAGCGACGGCCGAAAAGCGGGCGGAGCTTCCCTCCTCCTTCCGAAGGTCCGCAAGAACCCGCTCATAGAGATCATCTCCATCAACACGGGCTGCCTGAACCAGTGCACCTACTGCAAGACCAAGCACGCGCGTGGCGAGCTGGGCAGCTACCCTCCTGAAGAGATCGTGGAGAGGGCGCGACAGTCCTTCACTGAGGGCGTCTGTGAGATATGGTTGACTAGTGAGGATACTGGTGAGTTCCTTTTTATATTTTACTAGCTGACCCGCGCAACTTCGTTTCACTCACTCATATTTCCCCGTGTTTGTAACATTTTTCATTGATGCTCCGCTATTTTTGGTCACCTCCCTCGTTGTAGGCTTCCCAACACAAACAGATTTTTTTATTTCGAAACAGTATTTCCCGAGATTAGCGGGGAGCTCGTGGCTAAATAATAAAAGCCACACGGGTCGATTTTTAAGGTTAAGCCGTGCTTGCCGGGGTTGGTCCGTGGATGGGTGACTATAATTATATATCGAGTTTCCTCTGTGCCTCGGAACCCACGTTAAGCCGTTGGCAGCGGCTGTCATTTGTAGAACTTTGACAGTCGTTACGAGTAGTCAGAAGCCAAAAGTCTGACATCTAGTTTTACCAAGGGGTATCGTATTATACAGATACTGGGTCGTGAAGGTCAGATAGGCAGTCGCTTCATGTAAAATACTGGACTCAGCTGCAACCGGAGAAGAGAAGAATGGAAGCCAACCCAAAGATAGTTTGGGAAAAGGCTAGGCAGATGGCGAGTTTCCGAGATTAGCGCGTTTAACCAAACAAAAAAACTCTTCAGCTTTATAATATTAGTATGGATTTAAGCCTTGTTTAGTGTCAAATTGATTTTATTTGAGCACTCTTTTTCTCAGACGTTTTTGAGTAGCTGAATGCGAGTATTTGGCTTTTTTATAAAACAATCTATCAGTCAAAGGTAAAATAAAATGGGTTATTGGGCAAAATATTGTATATAAATGATTTTTATTTTACGTAGAGATTTTTACTAACTGTTTTATACGTCGTCTTTTTATAAAACTAGATGATGCCGGTGTTTCGTGTAGGGTTGATTGCCCGGGGATATATCAGATTATATAATGCAATATTTCACTTTTCGAGGACTTTAAAGTCCTAACGCGATACTGGTTGTTCTCAAATGAAAAAGCCAATCAGGTTTCAGTCTTCAGTTTCCATGACAAATTCCCAGGTACATACGGCCGCGACATCGGCACATCACTCCCGGAGCTGCTGTGGCAGCTAGTGGAAGTGATCCCGGAAGGCTGTCGGCTCCGGCTCGGCATGACCAACCCGCCCTACATACTGGAACACTTGGCTGAAGTTGCCAAGATCATGCACCATCCTAGGGTTTACAAGTAAGCATTTATTACAGAAAACATCGAAGTCCACCGCACGTGCCCGCACGGGTCTACTCTCTAAGCATGAAATACGTATTTTCGGTCGAAGTTACGGTCGTTTTCTACTCCGTATCACTTACGGAGATAAGATTCGTTTGACGCCCGAACTAAAAATTAATTACAACAGGATTGTTGTTTTCAAAACTCATGAATCCGAAAATATTAAGGAGTAGGGTTCATTTCGAAGTTTAAAACTAGTTACGGACGGACCCGTATTTTCGTTGACCGTATATACCCCCAGTCCGGGTTGGTTTGGTAAATTTTATATACCAACTCAAATAGCTTTATATATTTTGTCTTCATACTGGCTCTATTTATCCTTTATCCTCTATAATCATAAATTTGTGCAGGTTCCTCCACGTGCCAGTGCAGTCTGGCAGTGACCAGGTTCTATCTGACATGAAGAGAGAGTACACAAGAGCCGACTTCGAGCGAGTCGTTGACTTCCTCAGAGAAAAGTGAGTGAACATTATTTACGTCTAGATAACGTCTAGACCCCCAAAATGTCAATGTGGCGACACTTGGGGGAGGCCTATGTCCAGTAGTGGACGTCTTTTGGGCTGAAATGATGATGATGACGAACGTCTAGTGAACTTATACAATATGTTAAGAAAACCCCTGTTCGATCCGTGAAGGTTATTATTAGGTATCGAGATAAGATTCTATTTATGTAGTTATTTCTGGATAACAACTTAACAAGTAAAAAGATCCGATAAAAAATCAATAAATTTTTACCGGCCTTCCTCTCCTCGGTCCGCGGTACCGAAAAATTAACCAGGAACATCTTATCTTCCTCACTGGTTCATTTTGAGGTACCGTTTTTGTCCGATGCGTTGAACGCTTGGAAAATGGCTTGTCCCAATACGGATTTGCCCGACAACCTGTCCTCCCAGAGACGCTGGGACGAGCCGCTCTGCAGTATTATACGGAATACTCTATTAAATACGTCAATTAATACTGCGGAGCGTGCCCGTCTCCTGGCCGTGGGGGAATGGGAGTCAGGCTTATGGTTTCAGGCACTCCCGTCATCCACTATTGGCACCATGATGGATGACGTGTCATTTCGGCTCGCTACATCCCTTCGCTTAGGCGCTCCTTGTGTTGCTCTACATCGTTGTCACTGCGGTGAAGTCGTCGACAATCTCGGGCACCATGGCCTCTCCTGCTACAGGAGCGCAGGTCGCATAGCACGGCACGCCAGCATCAACGACATTAGTCGCCGGGCTCTTGCCACCGCCGGCGTTCCAGCGGTTTTAGAACCTAACGGCTTGGTACGTGACGATGGGAAGACACCAGACGGCATGACACTGATGCCTTTGGTGTGGGACGCAACTTGCGTCGATACTTTTGCGCTATCTCATGTTGCAAGCACGGCGGGCTATGCTGGAGCTGTTGCTGCGGCTGCTGAGAGCCTCAAACGGCGTAAATACTGTAATCTACATGGCAGTTATAGTTTTGAGCCGTTTGAGGTCGAAACACTCGGGTCATGGGGCTCAAGTGCGCATTCGCTTTTTAAGGAAATATCTCGTCGACTTGTTGACACTTCGCGAGACCAGAAGGCTGGCTATTTCTTTGGGCAAAGAATTAGCATTGCCATTCAACGTGGCAATGCTGCCAGTCTTCTGGGCACGTTTCCGGATGACAGCGATGGGGAGGAGTATTTTGACGCCTAAGTCTCACATTGTCTTTAAGTTAGTTTATAGTTAGTTAGTTTATGTAAATATTAAGTTTTTAAGTTAGTTTATATTTAGTTAGTTTATGTAAATAAAAAGTTTTTAAGTTAGTTTATATTTAGTTAGTTAGTTTATGTAAATATTTAGTTTTTTCATAATAAATTATAGGTTGATTATATAAATAAGGTAAGAACCTATATTTGATAGAATATGTAGGAGTTTTTAATAGCGATCTAGTTTATTTGAATAACATGATGTATTTTAATTTATGCTGATCTAATTCCATAAAATGTGCTAAAATGAGGAAACGTACATGGCAACACAGAGGCGAGGACATACACTCAGGTCGCTTCCCGAGTAGTGACGTCATAAAAAACAATTGACGATCGAACATACTAATGCCGATGATGGTGTTGTCACGTTTTAAAAGTTTGTTGGGTTTTAGGGAAATGGTTGTACTTAATTTATTTTTTAGTTAAAAAATACGGTTTTTAAATATTTATTCACATGTTTAGTTTCATAAAAACATTATGTTTCTTAATTGATTTGGTAATGTCATTGGTGTACCTATATGCTCCTTTCGGATCGGACAGGGTTTTTTTTTAACATATTGTTATGTCGACTGCATTACGACAATGTAATATGAGGCAAGCCGATTGTCATTAACCAGGCCCAGGTCTAGACTCGGGCAGCAACCCAGGCGGAAAAATACAATATCGAGTCGAACCCAGGATCTCAAGCGCTGCAGTAGCGCTTGCGACCATTACACCATCGAGACAGTTGCCATTTTTAACCCCCGACCAAAACAGAGGGGTGTTATAAGTATGACGTGTGTATCTATGTGTCTGTCTGTGGCATCGTAGCTCCTAAACGGATGAACCGATTTTGATATAATTGGTTTAGTTTGAAAGGGGATTCGGGATTTTTTCAAAAGTGAAAAGTGGAATGAATGGGGGAGGCCTATGCCCAGGAGTGAGGCAGTCAAGGCTAAGAAAAAATAATATAAGTTTAAAAAGCATGAAATAAAAAATAAATTACCGCTAAGTAGACCGCTTAGCAAAAGCACAAAACAAAGCGGACCCCCGACGCTACGACGCTTGCATTAATTTATTTCGAGGTTTTTTGTAGTACAAACGTCATTTTTTTTTTCACTAATCCCCAGGGTGCCCGGCATTACGATAGCCACAGACATAATCTGCGGCTTCCCGGGCGAGACGGAGGAGGACTTCGAGGACACCATGCGACTGTGTGACAAGTACCGGTTCCCGTCGCTCTTCATCAACCAGTTCTTCGCTAGGCCGGGCACTCCCGCCGCTAAGATGACTAAGGTAGGAATACATAATAATAAAACTTATGCTCTCATAATGGTTATGACGCAATTACATTTAGATATTTGAATACTTGAATGAAAATGATATAAATGATAGGGTTTTTACCCAAGGTTACCAACGTAGCCCGAATAATTGCCAAGATTAAGTGGCAGTGGGCAGGCCACATTGCTCGCAGAACAGATGGCCGATGGGACCGAAAACTTCTGGAATGACGACCGCGAACCGGAAGACGAGGCGTTGGAAGGTCTCCCACTAGGTGGACCGATGACCTGGTGAAGGTTGCGGGGATCCGCTGGATGCGAGTCGCACGGGACCGGGCTATGTGGCGACGCTTGGGGGAGGACTATGTCCAGCAGTGGACGTCTTTCGGCTGAAATGATGATTGATGATAGGGTTTTTAAGCAAATTGATCATCAACTTAAATTGTCGGTTTATGAAGTCGCAACTACGAATTACGGTAGGGTGTCAATATGTTACAGTACCCGGCGATAAATATTGCACATCGACCTTTGGAAAGAGACAATCGGCTAATTTCGGTTTCGTAGAGCGTTATCTCTGTCGCACGAAATACAAACAGTCTATCTATTAGGAGCTGTTAAAACAATTATGATTTGCTTCTTTTGATAATTCTTTTTATTGTTTGTATAAAATTCACCAATTTTTCTATATAAGTGATGGCTTTAGGTTGGGGTAAAAAAAATTAAAAAAAAATGTTCACATTATGTTTAGGTATTTAATTATTTTGGAAAATTACAGCTGTAGTGCACATTATGAACACCATTATATCTATTGTCAGAATGAGACATTATAATAAAAATAATAATAATTCTATTTCTCAATTACTTCCATTTCACTATCTGTGCTCTCAAAGAGGTCACTGTCACTGTCAGCCGTATTTATCACTAGTTTATCAGTGTAATTGTCTAAACCGTGTTGAATGCTTCTATATTCATTCTCACTTTTGATTGCATGATCGCAAACCTTTTTCTACTCTTCAGCCCCGATCATGTTTACTTTTTCAGTCAATAATGTTTTTACTGTAGTTAAATTCATACCCACATTTCTAGAGGCTACATAGCGTTTCAGTTGAGACCATACATTTTCAATTGGATTAAAATCCGGATGATATGGTGGCAATCGCAACACAGTGTGCCCATGTTCGGCAAGTACTTTGTCCACGGGAAACTCTGTATACCTCTCCTTGTGCTGACATATAATAGCGTAAATCTGGGTTTTTGTTAATTTTGGATCAACTGGAATTTCGTGTCTGTTTAACCAGTTGATCATTTCCTGTTTAATGGTGTTTGAGTCGGGGGGTCTTTCAACATATTTGTTGTGATAGGGTGCGTTGTCGATAACTAGAACAGAATCACTGGGTATATTTGGGATTAATTGATTAACCAGCCATTTTTCGTAGTTATCGTTATTCATTTCATTGTGATAGTCACCTGTAGTGTCCGTGGATTTATACTTTAAAAAAGCACCGGGTACAAAGCCTTTTTCATTTCCCGCATGAACTATTATCAAACGTTGACCTTTTGAAATTGGCTTTTTTACTCCTTTTTTCTTATCATCACTCCAAGATTTCCCTTTAGTGTGGGATGTATGTATGTATGTAAGACTCATCCATGTAGACGATATTTTTTCCTGATTCGCGAAATTTGCGTATTTTATCGAGGTATTCCATTCGTTTGATACTTACATCGTGCTTTTCCATTAGAACTTTTCGATAATCTTCCATTTTAGTGAACCGAAATCCCATCTCGTGAAGTATTTTTCTCAACGTCTTTTCAGACCCATTGTAATTAATAGCTTCAGATAATTTAGCTTTTAATGATTTTATTGTTGGCAGTTCATTAAATCGTAAGTGAAAATCATACACCATTCTTCGAACAACATCATAATCAAAATCGTCCATATCCAAACGAAATTGCTTTTTTGGTCTCCCTTTTTTTGGAGTGCTGATCCTAATTTCAGTAGAATGTTTTTCAGTACTGACTTCGTTTAATATATTGTTCAAAGTTCTTCTTGAAATTCCAGTGGCATTTGCAACTCGCTCTTGAACTTTCTTAAAATAACAACTTACATTTTCATCTTCATTTTTTTTAAATCTGTCAGCTTCGGTTACAAAATATTTATAAACATTGTAGATAATTTCGCGCGACTGACCTCGTAAAGGTTTCCCTCTTTTTCCTAAAGATGCCATAGTACAACTTTAAATTATTTAAATACACACATCAAAAGTGTCTAGGGATCAACATATATTTTTGCAATAACTTTTCTCCTGATTGATATTAATTAAAATTTTCTTTAAGGATTCATCAAATAAAGTGTTTTCGTTTGTCACAGTAACGATAAACCAAGTCACCTTTGCATTAATAAAGAAATTTGCCATTTTCTAATAAAGGGATTTTTGACATTTGAACCACTAACATTAAAGTTCGAAAAAAAGACTGAAATAACAGTTTTCTTTAAAATTTTATTGGGTAACTTAAACAATTAATAATCCGTGTTTCTACCGCGAACACTAACAACACAAGAACATCGGTTTGGCATACTCAAAATGAGTTCATCCAAATCACGCTGTGGAATGGCCGCCCATGTTCGTTGCAACAACAAAAAAAGGTCTTCTTGCGACTGGATACCCTCCATATTCGGCAGAGCTCTTCTCTGTAGCATATCCCATGCATGGTCAATCGGGTTCAAGTCTGGCGACTGAGCAGGCCAGGGCAGGACATTGATGTTAGCTGCGGCGAGAGTCTGTCTTACAACTCTTGCGGTGTGCGGTCGTGCATTATCATACATTAACTGAAATAAGGGACCGATTTGCACTTGTAGAGGAACGATGACGTCTGATACAATCGTCTCAGCATAAATTTGAGCGTTGAGGTTGCCTCTGATCCAAATCAACTCAGTTCTTCCGCCGATCCAAATACCCGCCCATACCATGATGGTTCCACCACTATAAGGATGGACTTCCTGGCAGGATTTTAATCGCTGTTGGCGTCCAGGGGTTCTCCAGTGTCGTATACGTCTTGTATCCGGTCTCATACCAAAACGAGACTCATCAGAAAAGCACACGAAACGCCATTGTTCTTCTGCCCAATTTCTGTGTTCAAGAGCCCATTGATATCGAATCCTACGATTGTGCATTGCTATAGGTGGTACCCGTAGCGGTCTTCGGGAATGAAGGTTCACTTCATGCAAGCGGTTTCTGACTGTTTGGTCGCTAATTAAGTTCCCTGAAGAGTGATGAAGCCTCACGGCTAACATCATGGCGGTTATTGTTGGAGCTCTTCGAGTTAATATTTGAATGTATCGGTCTTGTCTCCGTGTGGTGCAGCGATACCGTCCTCCATGGCGCTCAGCCACGGTACCAGTGCTTCGGTAACGTGTCCAAAGTCGACTGATAACACTCTGACTTGTATTCAGAGCTAAAGCCACAGTACGTTGCCGGGAACCAGCTTCTATCATTCCCACGGCTCTGAGCATTTCTTCCCTGCTTAAATGACGTCGCCGCTCCATAATAACGTTGGTTTTAATCAGTAGTAGGGAAACAGTAGCACTAATAATGTCTTCAATGCGTTGTATGTTTTTATAGGGAAAATATTGACAGCTGATTTTCATCTTTTACTCGAATTTGATTCACAGTTCCTGATTCAAATTATGAAATGCACCAAAAAGGATCCATATAAATTTATAAAATCATAAATTTATTACAAAGCCACATCTCAATCTCAAGAAATCCGCATAAAAATGCTTGATCCCTAGACACTTTTGATGTGTGTATATGGGTATTAACAACTCTAAATATATATTTTGAACTGGACGCGGCCGCACTCTATCGCACTTGGACAACGACTGACAAAATGTCACATAGATAGTGTGTGACAGAGATAACGCTCTACGAAGCCGAAATTAGCCGATTGTCTCTTTCCAAAGGTTGATGTGCGATATTTATCGCCGGGTACTGTACTTCCCTGATGGTATTCTGTCGTACATTTAACACGATAGGTTTTTGTATCCTAGTTAACGTTTTCATACAATTTTTTGTGACGTGTTTTCAATATTTAAAAAAAAAACAACAAGCCTTTCTCCTGGGTGATGGAAGTCATAAAGACAATGGATAATATTATGGTAGAATGAGACGGTGACCCTGAGGCATCCGGTTAGACTGGAAGCCGACCCCAACGTGGTTGGGAAAAGGATAGGCAGATGATAATGAAACAGTGAGACTGAATGTTTCAAAGTGACTTGGCTTGGAGTGAGCTGGGATCCTTATTTCAGGAACTGAGTGAGTCTGATGCTCCTGCTCCTCCACACCCCATTTTATTAGAGATCGGAGTGGATTGTCTTCTTGTTTCACACATATTTTGAATTTTGTCTATCTAAACTCTCAATACTTATTCATCATCGTCATCATCAGCCTATAATGTTCCCACTGCTGGGACACAGGCCTCCTCTCTATGAGGGAGCGGGCTGAAATCCACCACGCGGGCCCAGTGCGGGTTGGTAGATGTCACATGTCTTAGAATTTTTAGTTCTAGGTCATGCCGGTTTCCTCACGATGTTTTCCTTCACCGTTTTTGAGGGCAGTGGTGATGAAATAGATTACACAATGTAATGCGCCTGCTTGAGTTCGAACCCACGGCATACTGCTCGTAAGTCGGGGCTGCCACCATTGGGCCACCGCTGCTCTCGATGTCGTATCAATACTTATTCAAAATTTCATTACTCTACAGGTCCCAACACAAGAAGTAAAGAAACGCACGAAAAAGCTGTCCGAACTGTTCCGCTCATACGAACCGTACGGCCACAAAGTGGACGAGACACAGGACGTCCTCGTCACAGACATATCACACGACAAGAATTACTTCGTGGCCCACAACGAGTACTATGAACAAGTGCTAGTACCCAAAGAAGAAAGGTACATGGGAAAGATGTTGACTGTCAAAATCACTAGTGCGAGCAAATTCTCTATGATGGGAGAACCCATAGACAAACCAAAGATGGCCGGTCTAACCGCACCGTTGAAGAAAGGTGAAGTTTCTGGTGTTTCTGACGTTCAGATTGCGAAAAATGGTACTAAAATGCCTTTACCGATACTTGTGCTTTTTGCAGCGGTGTTCTTTAGACTGATCTGGATATTTTTATAATGCTATTGTCTAGACAAATATACGTTTAAGGAAATTGATGTAGTTTTATTTGAATTCTCTGTTCTTTAACGTTTTGATGAAGATTGTTTTCATATCGTCGTCGTGATCGTCGTTATTAGAGTGCATAATATAATTTATTTCTATCATTGCTCAGCGTTTCCCTTGACACTAAAATGTGTCCTTAGTTGCATTATAAACGCTTAAGTTTTTGTTAAGCCTAACTACTCAGCACTTTTTGTATATAACTTGCAGAATCAGAATCAGAATCAGAATGCTTTATTTGTAAACATAGGTCAAATTACAACATTGTGCGAGATGTTACAGACAGGTAGATCCTCTATGTTTAGCCCAGAGGCGTACAAATGTATTTAATCAACATTGTCGAGCTTTCCTACTTTTCAACAAACATTAAATTGTATAGTTATATCAAGTGGTTGCATTATGTTAACTATCACATGTTCAATATTAATAGGTACATGCATATTAATAAACAAATAAAAAGAGAGAGAAAAAAATACAATCAATTCCAATAAATGTCAAAAAGATTAAAATAAATGTCATATCAATGTCTAATAGATTAAAATAAATGTCATATCAATGTCAAATAGATTAAAATAAATATCATATCAATGTCAAATAGATTAAAATAAAAGGCATATCAATGTCAAACAATATTCAAAATATGTGAGGTGATGTACAATTTTCTGAAGCAGTATTTATAGAATTGTCGCCCATATATGCCTGTATTGAGTAATAGCATTTATTTATCAAAATTCTTAACAGTTCTTTTTTAAAATTGTCAAGATTTAACGTTTTTATTTTTTCAGGTAGTTTGTTAAATATTTTTACGGCCATACAGAAGGTACTTTTATTCATTAGTGCAGTTTTTCCATAAGGTACTTCAAGTTCTGACTTATTTTTGTCGCGTAATTTTCTGTAGTAACTCTTAGTAGCTATTTTGTATAATGAAATGTTAGATTTGACAAACACATTTGTTTCGTATATGTAAAGCGATGGCAAGGTAAGAATCTTTAGACGTATAAAAAACGGTTGACAACTGTCTGTGCCTTTCAGTCCACACATCGCTCTGACGCATCTTTTTTGGGCTCTAAATACGAGTTCTCTATCTACTGAATTGCCCCAGTATATTACGCCATATCTGAGTATCGATGCAACATAGCCGTGATAGGCTGTGAGCACAGATTCTAGGCTCACTATTTTTGAAAGTTTATAGAGAGCATAGGCAAATTTATTAAGTTTTTTACATATTTCGTCTGTCTGGGGTCTCCAAGTCAAATTGTTGTCTATATTAATACCAAGAAATTTAGTAACAGTAGTTGATTCTATTTTTGACCCTAAATAGCTAATGTCACGGATTTTATTTGGGATCCTTTGATGAAAATGCATAATTTTTGTCTTTTCTAAATTTATAATAAGATTATTGTTGTCAAACCATGTTATAATTTTATTTAATGTCATATTTATTTCATTTTCATAGGTATTAGGATCATCACACTTAATGATTACGGTGCTATCATCGGCGAATAGTACCATCGGGTGATTTATTTGCCTCGGAAGGTCATTTATATAAAGCAAAAAAAGGGGGGGCCCTAGCACACTACCCTGAGGAACGCCGTATGCATTGAGAGAACATTATTTTACACAATAATCAACAGATATTCCAAATAGTTCACTCGCTTAAAAACAAACTTTAATTTAGGAATATCTTTAAGAAATCTATCTAAGTCCCTAGCCGCATAAGCAAATATGTTTCATCATCATTCATCATCATCATTTCAGCCCAAAACACGTCCACTGCTGGACATAGGCCTCCCCCAAGTCACATTGACATTTTGGGGGGTGTTGCCATAATCGCCACGCTTGGCAGGCGGATTGGCGATCGCAGTACGGTTGTTACAAAAGCACAGAGAACGCTGTTTACCATTCTCTGGCAAGTCCCTTAGTCGCCTCTTACGACACCCACGGGAAGATATGGGATGGTGCTATTCTTTACGTCCGACACCATACAGAGCAAGTATGTTTAAAATTGCAAAATTGATTATTTTTATATAGGAACGAAATGTCGAAGAAGGGGTTCTATTAGATACACCTTTGCCAAACCCTTCGGGGATCACATGCATTATGTCATGTGTCGAAGAACTGTAGTTCTAGGTGTACTTTTATTTATTTATTTATTTATTTTAAAAATACATACACTATCATTACAGGGTTACCTAATACAATAGTGCTGTTATGGTTATATAATAGATAAACAAAAAACGTAATACACTTACAACTCTATTGAACCCGTTTTACGTAGAACATATAAAATTACAAAAAACCTCGTAACAAAATTAAAACATGACCCTACACACAAGTAGTAGGAGACAAAGCCGGCGTCCGGTTGTCGCACAAAGGGCGTCGCACGCGCCGCTGCGCACATTCACGTCACGTTATATAAGAAACGCGCCCGCGCCGGCGGCAGTGCGGTGTGCAGGACGCGGCGGGGAAGTAGGACTTGTGCTGAAGTAAGTAAAATAAGGGGGAAGCGCCAAGGTAGCCCGCGAAAAGCTGTTTTATTACGTTTTTTAGAGTTCCGTACCCAAAGGGTCAAACGGGACCCTATTACTGAGACTTCGCTTTCCGTCCGTCCGTCCGTCTGTCACCAGGCTGTGTCTCATGAACCGTGATAGTTAGCCAGTTGAAATTTCTACAGATTATGTGTTTCTGTTGATGCTATAACAACAAATACTAAAAACAGAATAAAATTAATATTTAAGGGGGGCTCCCATACAAAAAAGTGATATTTATGTTCGTTTTTATAAATAATGGTACGGAACCCTTCGTGCGCGAGTCCGACTCGCACTTGGCCGGTTTTTTTTTGTTATTTGAACTTCAGTGTCAGGTTGTATATTGATTAACATTGAGGTTTTCATGAAATATTCATTCAATGGGAATAAATGAACTTAGACTGTAAAGCCGTACTTGTTACGGTCGTGAATCATATCTCGATCAACATACAACCTGACGTTCGGTTAGGTTGTATGTTGATCGATCGATACGTAAGAAAATTATTATAATACCTAAAAAAACCCGGAATGGCATAAAGTTCCGAAATACATATGTCACAGTCAAACTGTAAATTAGTCAAATCTACTTTTTACCGGTTAAAACTCATTCCGTGGTTGGGTTTTTTTTTGTGACCCTTTGAAGAACATCGTGTTCTAGTAATTCTAGGTAATTATAATTGAGATTGAGAAACTGAATATTGTTAATAGAGAAAACACCATTTAACTTAATAACCTTTTTGATTTTGAGCGGTCAACAGTGATTTTGTCCGATTACATAACAGTTTTGACTATAACAGAAACAAGTAGGACTTACTGAATTTGCGGGAGAGAAATGTTTCCTTTGTGGTGTCACTCTCGCTGCAGTCTGTCAGAGATTGGGCGCCTTTGCGAATCGCAAATTGCGATTGCAAGTATCTATTTAGAATGGCCAACAAAAGAAATACACATGAAATGTTAAATAACAATGCACAACAAAAGGTATTATGATGCGGTGTAAAGAATTGGAATTGTAGCTTTATCTACCATTAATGGAAATGCTTATATGTTTACAAACATAATCAAGTCTGTGACTGATATCAAAAAACTTATTTTAGCGGAGAATATCTGTGTTGTACAGAGAAGGAGGCAACGTTTAGGGAAATCAAGAATGGCGACTTATAACCAGCCTGCCACCAAGAGGCAGAAAGTTCGAGAGCCTAGAGCTGATAATGTTGACTATTTTCAAGGTATTTGCTGTATTTATTATACCTAGCTATAATGTCCTAGTCATACTGTATGGATCGGAATGCTGGGGAGTGAATAAGACGGATGAAAAAAGATTGCATGCGGCAGAGATGAGAATGTTGAGATTTTGAGATGGATGTGTGGAGTGACTAAAATGGATAAAGTTAGTAATGGGCATATAAGATCAGAGTAGGTGCTGTATGGTGTCGGACGTCAAGAATAGCACCATCCCATATCTTCCCGTGGGTGTCGTAAGAGCCGACTAAAGGAACTTAGCAAAGAATGGGCAGCAGCTTTCTCTGTGTTTTTGTGACAACCGTACTACGATCGCCAATCCGCCTGCCAAGCGTGACGATTATGGCAAAACCCCCCATGTAATGTCAATGTAGCGAAACTTGGGGGAGGCCTGTGTCCAGCAGTGGACGTCTTTCGGCTAACATGGTGATGGTGATATAAGAGGAAGTTTTTAAGTGACGCCTTTTGCGGAAAAGATGATACTCGTCTGTCTTGGTGTGGACATGTGATGAGGAGGGATAGAACACATGTGGCTAAAAGAGTGATGAATATAAAAGTTGATGAAAAGAGAAGCATAAACTGGTTTGGTATGGCTTGATTGGTATCCGAACGTACTCACTAATTCACTATGATTGAGGCCTATAGAACGAACTTAAATTTGACTTTACATAAGCACTGCAGTATCTAAGTAGCGTTTTAGTATGCGACTGAGGTACTTTCAGAGTTCTGTCAAATTGCCGTGAATCTTGCTTTACGTGATTTCTTGGTATATTAGTTGATAAAGTAATGTATATTCTAGGTATAGACAAGATAGAGTACAACAACATGGCGTCGCCGTCAGAGAGCTCAAGTTACCGCTACTATAACAGTACGGAGCGCGTTCACTCGCGGGCTATGGAGGACTGGCTCAAGTATAGCGTGGCGATGGAATACAGGAGCAATGGTAGGTGGCACTATAATTAGCGGTTGTTTTAATTACGTTGGTTTATTTACGTTCTCGGGGGTCAGAAAAGCAGTTGGATCTCGTTAAACACTACTAAATTTAGGGTGTCGGTACCTATGTACCTACATACTACTAATGCTTACAGTCAGTGCGATGTTTAACGCTGCGTCAGACAAGCGACGAGTGTAACGGGGACTTAAGTCTGGGAGACGAGAAACACTGAACAAATGGACAAAGAGGTATACATAGGTACTTCCAAAGTGTTAGACTAAGAATTTTCACCTGGCCCAAATTTCTAGACTAAACTTATCGATTGAATATATGTGAATGACGACTGCATAAACGAGGTAATCTCCCATCTCATTTGAACTGATGATTACTATAAAGCTAACCCGCAATATTCCCCTCATATTTCAAATTTAACAATAGCAACACTTGTTCAGGTTCAGACGCACACGGCCGCCCCACACACTCCCGTTCCTGGGACGACAACACAGACTCTCTAGACAACCACAAGCGCCACATTAAGGCTCTCTTCGACCTCTGCACCAAGCTGGGCGTCAAGTACTGGACCGCCTTCGACTCTGACCTGGTCCCTCACTCCGACAGCTGGGAGGAGAACAAGACTCACTGGGATGAGGTTATGGAGTACATACAGGAGCTGACGCAGAGGTACCATTTGAAGTTGCTGTGGATAGCTCCTGATTTGCATTCACATCCCAGGTAAAGTCTATAACTTTAATTGGGAGTAAATTAAGCTGATTTAAGAATTACTTCTTATAGTATGTAACTATGTAGGTACTATTGAAATGAAAATAATATATTAAAGATGCAACTTAAATTTAATTTATTAGTTTTTAATCGTTGTAATGTATAATAGTTAGTCTTTAATACATTAATAGCTGCAGCCGAAACTGAACATTAAAGTTGCTTTTCAGAATTCAAATAAATCTCGATCAGTTGCACCTGGTTGCTAACCTGTATAAGGAGCCAAAAGCTATAAAAAAAAAAATGTTTCAGATACGTATCTGGCGCATTCACAAGCAACGACGCAACCACATTCATCCAAGCTGCCACACAAATAAAACGATGCCTAGAAGTGTCACAACGTTTGAACGCGGAATGCTTCCTAATATGGCCGTACCGAGAGGGCTACCACACTCCCTTCCAAACCGACGTCGCACGAGAAATAAAACTATTCGCTAAACTACTCAAATTAACAGCCGAATATAAAGACAGAATGAATTACAGATGTCAACTACTAATAATGCCATATTATAATGATTACTACCACAATAGAAACTTTTATGGAGGCTGGCAACACTATCAGCCGCGGGAAAGAGATCTGGTACAAACTTATATGTGGGATATTACCAGCTGCCTGTATTTGCTGAAGAATTATAACTTGGAGCGATATTACAAGGTTTCTGTGAATCCTGGGCATCATATGTATATGGCTAACGTGTAAGTTATTTGACATTTTTAAAGGGCAAATAAAGGGTGTAAAACACCTCTTATCAAAGCCGAAAGGCACTGGTTCTCCCCGTCATTGCGATATTTTTTTTGTTCTACACCATACCTGCGAACCTTCTAGTTAGATATTAGGGGTCAAAGTTCCAACTTTTTGACAAGTATTTTTTTAAATACAAGTTTTTAATGTAAGATTTTTACTTTAAACACCTCCACGAACCCCGTACTATTCAATCCGTCCATCAGCACAATGTTTTGAGTGCGTTACATTGAGTTCTACCACAAAACATGATTTTACACCCCCCAAAAAATGTCATTTCCCAGCAATAATTTTTGCGTAAAGTTACTTAGTTTCATGTACAGAATGCTTGGTTGACGGCTTCGTTATGAGGTGATTTACATCCCGCATAAACACGATGATAAGTACCTTGATACATAAAATCGTGCTGATATTTCCCGAAAGGGCAATATAGTCAAGTCAACCCACATTTTGTTGCCGTGATTGAAAAACTCAGCCAGAACTTGGAAACAAACGAACCTAGTGGGCCACGTTTATCAGACCAATGAGATTCTTTTAAAGAGTACATAGTACCCTTATGCCATATGAACAAACTGTACTGCTCCTATTATTTTTGGTAACTTTCAGGTACAATATGCTGGGCGGTGTGACAGTGACGAATGACTGGGACCATTACGACAGCAGGTCTCTTACCCTGATGATGAAATGCATCGTGGATCAAGTTAGACAAGTTCTATTTATAACTTAAAAATGGGAAAGGCAAAGCAGCAAGCGGTTTCCTCAAAATTGTTAGGCAAAGGTTTCGAAAAAACCAATTGTTTAGTGATGTTTCCATATTCTCTTTGCGTAGAGACATATCTTCTCGACTTCTCTCTGCTTGGTTGAAAACAAGCTGTTATTTTTTGTTAGAACTTATCCACTACATAAACCAGTGCTTAAATTAAGAAACAACACACATCATCATCATCATTCCCCTTCTCTTATTTCAGTTTATTTGGGGTCAGTGCAACATGTCTTCTTCTTTGGCCATCGTTTCTTTATTCTTCTTCTATTCTTATAGCCATACTTAAAATTTTCCTCATTCCTCCGCATCACATGTCTATACCATGATAACCGATTACCACACAACTTTTCAGTCACCGGCGCCACTTACAGACCAAATTACTAAACAATAAAAACCGGCCAAGTGCGAGTCTTACTCGCACACAGGGTTCCATAGCCCCAAACAATATTTTGAACTGTCATTCATTATTTAGTAGTGTTAGTTAGTAAACTTCCACTCAACCGCAAAACTAAATTGGTTTTTCAAAGTATGTTAATGAAAAACAAAGTTACTGCTGCAGTTTGATGAAAAAGTCCCATATCTCAAAAACTAAACATCATATCTTATTGAAACCAATTTTTGTTGATAGTTTTTTTTACGTTCTACAATCCTAAATATTTTCAGAATTTTCCTACTCTTACTTTAGAAATTAGAGGGGGGGACAAACATTTTACCACTTTGGAAGTGGCTCTAGCGCAAACTATTCAGTTTAGAAAAAAATGATTTTAGATACCTCAGTATCATTTTTGAAGACCTATCCATAGATACCCCACACGTATGGGTATGATAAAAAAAATTTTTTGGTTTTCAGTTCTATGTATGGGGAACCCCAAAATTTGTTTTTTTTTTTTCTATTTTTGTGTGAAAATCTTACAGAATACATCTACTTACCAAGTTCCAACAGTTTAGTTCTTATAGTTTCGGAAAAAAATGGCTGTGACATACGGACGGACGGACGGACAGACCGACAGACAGACATGCAAATCTATAAGGGTTCCGTTTTTTGCCATTTGGCTACGGAACCCTAAAAATGACATGCACACTTGATCATTTCCGTCTACACTCCCGATAAACTTTTCCTCCACAGGGCACAGCACCTCCTGGCGGTATAAACCTGAGGCTGACTCCCCGCCGGGACAGCGACCTGCGCGAGCTCACGACCACCTACGTCAAGTATATCGACGCACTAGGTAAGGCGCTGCGGTTGGCGTGCACAGTCATCGCTGAACAGATTCTGTCGAAACATCTGCAGGTGAGACACAAATCTAGGAAAGAGCATTAGTGCTGCGAGGTGATTTTCAGAAAAACATTAATGTCAATCGGTCCTCTTACTGACACCTCAGCTGGTCGCACATAGTGTTTTTAAGTATTAAAAACTGATGTTTCAGTGCTAGAAATGTTACACTTATACGTTCCACTTTATGGTTCTGTATGGTGTAGGACGTAAAGAATAGCACCATCCCATATCTTCCGGCGACTAAAGGACTTTCCAGAGAATGGGCAGCAGCGTTCTCTGTGCTTTTGTAACAACCGTACTGCGATCGCCAACCCGCCTGCCAAGTGTGGCGATTATGGCATAACCCCCCAATTATGTCAATGGCGTCACGTAGGGGAGGCCTATGCCCAGCAGTGGACTTCTTTCGGCTGAAATGATGATGTTGATGTTCCACTTTAACATTCCACCCTGTATATTTGAGAAAGAAGAAGTTACTTAAGAACGGTCAATACGTCGAATAGTAGAACTAACAACGAAAAATCGTCTTACTGCTACGAAATAATTGCGTTGACAAAGTGAAATAGTTACATCAATGATTTCGATCACCTTCATCTGTTTCGCAGCAACGTTATTCAACGTACTACAGCGGGTTCGGTTCCCGGATCATCAGCAGCGACGTCTCGATGGAAGAGTGTGAAGAATACTTTAAGTAAGGAAACTATTTTAGAAATAGTATTTTTATTCACAGACCAACAAGACTCCCAGGTGTCTCGCAGAAATGTGATAGTTGTATCTCATTGGTGGACGTTTGGTAAGTTACGTTTCGTAATCACGAATATTGAAAAGCACATACAAATATTCGAATTGCAGTGGAAACTAAACTTTATGCATTTGTATTAAAGTTACTTTTCCGTTTTTTTTTTTAAATTTGTGATGGGTTTGCTCTTAACTCTAGTCTAGGTCAGAGATGACAGAGACAAAGTCGATGATGGTACGAGCTTACCCAGAAGAAGCCTGTTCACTAACTTTGTAGAGATTGAGGTTGTAAGCGTTCGTGAACCCAGACGCAGGCAGAGAGTTCCACTCCTTTGCTGTGCGCATTATGAAAGACGTTTGAAGATGCTTAGTGCTAAATGGTGGAATAGCAACAAGGTAGGGAGTTGCAGTGCAACTAGATGTTCGATGGTAGAAGGGGGCCGGTGGGATAAGGTCGTGGTGTCAAAAAAAAAACAATTGTAAAAAGAGTTTGTTTTTTTGTTTTTGCAGAAAGAACCCACCGCATGGTGACGTGACGCCATCGAAGTACGAACACTTGGATGTGGTGTTCCAGAGGCATTTGGACGCCTGCGACCATATATGATACATTACCAGTAACTACATCAAGTTATAAGGGAGCTGTCCCACCGCCGGCGATCAGAGCTTGCAACTAAAAACGAGCTTTATGATTGACAGAATTCTCGCCAGCGCGGCGGCGGTGTTGTAAACAATCAGCGAACAATACAAGGTTATTTTTCAATGACCAGCCAACTTTTCAGAAACTATTCGGAATTAATAATGTATTCAGTTTATAAAATGAAATCTTAAGAACAATTCAGTTCAACATCATAGACTAAAAATAAAATTATATTTTCGTCTGAGAATGAGGGTTGAACCACATCTATCAGCACGGAATCGAATTTTTCCATGCTGATAGATGCTGCATCCTGCTCTGTCGCTCAGAACCGTCATTAGCTAGAACGAGAAACAGAGCGTCTGGCTATCGCATCGTCGATGCTGCCGAGTGAATAATGCGGTTCCGTGCTGATAGAGGTGGTACAATCCTTACTTAGCTGAGCGAACTAGGGCACCGTCTTAGTTGAGTGGAAGACCTGTGCTTATTTATTCAGTAACAAAGTTTCATCTGAATTGATTCATTATAAATTTACACAAAATAACATGCCACTTTTTATGGCAGACAATGTTAGTCCTAGTATGAGAAATTATGGTCGAAGTACTCAGCCTCCTGGTTCGTTTATACCAAGCCGAAAAATCCTCGCACATTTTTGTTGCCATTGATAATAGGACTGCATCAATATTGCCTTTAAGTATAAAATTGTGCGCTCGTGCATCCTCGAGTCCGCGCGAGGAGAAGCTTATTCCGCGTCGAACTGTATTCTTATACAAGTTCAGTCCTTTAAAAGAGTTTACGCCTTACGACATTTCATACAAACTTTCAAGTCCTTATTTTCCGAAAATTTTTTATGCAGGGCTTTCGGGAGGGATATCATAAGGTTATTTTATTTGAAGAGTTTTCTTATAAGTTTTGCGTACCCAGTATGTTGAAGCGGTTGTTAGAAGGCCGAAAGTATGCTTATCCTGTTAAGTGTGAATGTGATATGTTGTTGGCATTCAAAGGTCCTATTATATTTGTGTCTAATGAGTTGGATGATAGTATGGATGATGCTTTAAAGAATCGTTTATTGTTTGTTAGTGCCTTGGAACCGTTTTGGGAGGCGGTACGCACGTGCGTACCGAAGTTGGAAGAGGAGACGCCATTTTGTTCGCAAGAGACGATATGTTTATCGTCGGAAGATGAGGCGACCTCGTCGGCGATTTCGTCGTAATGTGGCATCTCGTGGGCCACCTGTTAGAAGTGTTATGTCTGTGCCGGGGCGTTCTATGAAGTATATTTATTGTGGTTCTTCTATTCAGCAGGAGTCTTGGAAGTTTGGTGTTTCGAATTATGATATTAAGTATGGCGAGATGCCTTTCTTTACTTGCTATGGGTAATAAGAATGTGGGTCTGTATCTGCAAAATCAGTATGGTATGATGATTGTTAATAAGGTTGAATATGTTATAAGTAATATATAATTAAATAGATATTACGATATGGGCAATTGCATGGGCAATGTATGTTTTTAGTTACTTTTTAGACCTATGTATCCTGCTTATGAGTATTAAGTTTCATTAAAATCGGTTCAGTACTTTCGGAAAATAAGGACTTGAGTTTGAATGAAACTAAAGGTAATTAAACCAAACGTAAGGTATAAACGCTCTTAATCAGTGATATCAGAAACGTGGCGCGAGTGGGATATTTTCTCTTGATGGAAGCGAACCCTTCGTGGTGGATTATGGCCCACACAGAATAAGGACTGAGCCCCAGCTGTGGTTATTTCTAGGGTCTCAACAGAAATCACAATAAAACAATTAATAAATTATTTCAATCTGTTTTATTTCATTATTTGCATCATATTGTCAGATTATTTCTTTTTTGTATTTTTGACGTAGTATTCACAGCGACTTACATCTATACAATAGCTAGATACAAATTATGTATATATTGTACACACGATTGTGCAATTATGTATATTTTTGTAAATATTTGTATTTTGAGATAAATATTTCTTTGACTATTTAAACGCTAACAACTTTCCGGAACAAGGAAGAATTGAAAAGGTTCCTAAATATACTGGTTCTGGATAGTAACGTGTTAAATCATAAATTAATGTTTGTAAAATGTTTTATCACAATATATGTAAAAGAATATTTGGAGGAAGTCCATTTACAGTTGTGAGTCGTTCAAATAGTCACAAAGCTTGGAAGCATGTCATCATTTTTTTTATATGTATTACATATTTTGTGTAACGACAAGTTGTCACTTGTAAGCGTTTAAATTCGAGTAGAAAATTAATTTATTGAACAGGAGCCGACATCGACTGTTTTGTTTGTCCAAGTAAATACTTGGCTTTTATTACAATTATTATAAATTAAAATAATCGAGTATAACGCTCGATTCTTCTCACAGGCAAAACAACCATTACATTACGTTAATAAAGACTAAAAACACGGTGTTGCCAACGACAAAAATTAATTAAGCACATTTATTAAGTGTCAAGCTTACTAACTAAAACTTATAACTAGGCACAGTACACGAATACTGTCAAAATAAATATTAAAATTACGCTAAAATAATATCATGATTCGCCTGACCTCGCTTCGTGAAATGAAAACATCATCTCCTAGTGAAATGTTTGCGAGGTTCTAAAAAAAATGCCAATTCCTCTAATATATACAAATAAAAAAGTTTTTCATATATATTTCATAGAAAAACCGCAAAAAATATCCTAATACTGAAGAAAGAAAAATGGCAGTAAACAACTATAAAAGTTAGGAATGAAACTTAGTCTGCACAACATAGACGAAAAGTCTCTTGGATCTACGTATTTTAAATACAGTATGTTGGCGCGAGATTATTACAAAACACCTACTAAAATATTTCGCATTTTCATTTACCTTAAAACAATGTTGAAAAATAACCTCACGTTTGGATAAAAAATCGTTATTGGTTACGGTGAAATTAACAGTTCAGTAATCAATATTTTTTTACCAATTACTATGATATTGCGAGAAAATATATTATGCTAGTACGATGAGTATGAAAAAGATAAAATGCATGATGACTAAATGATACAAAAACATTGATTAATAAACTGATTTAACTTATAAATAAAAATCATTTGAGAATACATGTGCGCGGCGATTTGTGAAATTCTAACATTTCATAGAAGAAAGCGGATTATAAAAATCCATACATTTATTAATACGAATAACAACAATAAATTACATCGATGAATTCATTATAATGTCAATGATACATAAGCGATTACAATTTAAATTCAAAGCAAGAATTTGATTTTACATAAATTGTGGCAGTGTTTAGTAGAAAAGGAAATTTACATTAACTGGTACAGGGCTAGACTCCGTGCTGCAACGCGAAAAATCCTAAGTTCGACCCTGGATGAACTCAGGTTCGCTGAACAGTTGCACTGGCTACTAGTATAAAGGGTGTAGAAATACCCTTAACGGAGCCGAAACAGACTTGTTCTCCCCATGATTGTGGTAATTTTTTTTTCTGGACCAATCCTGGGAACTTTCTAGTTACGGAGATATTGGAGGTCAAAGTTCCAATTATTTTTCAAGATCTATAAAAATAAATAAAATTGAAGTGTCTGTTTGTAATATTAAGATAGCCGCTTTTTACTACATGTATATGAATTTATATACGGTACATATACCAACATTTTTGTCTGTCTGTTTGTTTCGGCTAATCTCTGGAACGGCTGGACCGATTTCGACGGGACTTCTACTGGCAGATAACTGATGGAATAACTTAGGCCACTTCTATTTTAGAAAAAAATATAATAAAAAATACTAAATAACTTTTTTGTTAGATTCCACGCAGACGACGTCGCGGGCACAGCTAGTTATAAATAAAATATTAGTTTTTAATTTTATAACTTTACTTTAAATACCTCTATGACAGGTTTACTATTCAATGCATTAACCAGCACAATGTTTTGAGTGCGTTACATTGGGTTTTACCGTAAAACGTGGATTTTGAGCCCAAAAAAAGTTGTCCCAGCAAAAAAAATTGGGTAGGGTTGCTTAGTTTGGCTTACAAAATGCTTAGTTAACGGCTTCGTGAAGGGTCTGTTTACAAAATATGTGTAAACATCTCTTCTAATAAACACTGTCACTCAATATAATTCGATTTAGTATACCAGTCTAGATTTCAGCCGATTGGGCAAGTTACTATGGAAGTATGATTTCAGACAAATTATGGTTACGACTTTTGGGTGCATGCGACTGATTGTATCTGCCTTTTTTAAGTTAATCATTAAATCAATGTTTCCAAATTATGTTTTTTCCACTTTATCGAATATCAACTCAATGTTAGTGTCCATTAAATTGATTTCAGAATGACTACGATTATTCGATTATTTATGCAAGTCATAAACGTTTAAAGTTCATTTTTATTTTTTAATGTAAAATTTTATTAAGCCTTATTATGTTATGTAAAATCATAGTATATCATTACAGTTAGTCGTATGTCCCCAAAAGGCATAACACTTTGATTGCTTCCTACATTACGTTTTAGTTCGTTCTAGGAACTATTCTTTGGCGACGCGTTTTTTCGTGACTTTAGCTTGCCGAGGCTTAGCCGTGACTGTTTAGTGCGCTTGCGCACGTGCCTTGTAATAAATATTAAAAAATAAGTCATTATTATGTTGGACATGGGTTGTGTTAACTGAGCGGAAAAGGACTGAAACGTAGCGCTAACCGACTGGAACTCTCTTCAAACCTAATAACCTGGCTTTTTTAATTAAAACTGCAATCGATACCTTTTTACATACCCTGAAGTCAGAAATTCATTGAAAAAGAGAGAGAATATTACTCATATTCGCTATCTCAGTAAGAATAGCGAGGTGTTATAACGTGTGACACGCTCAGGCGGGTAGAGAGACGATCTTTGCAGGGTAGCTACCCCTAGTCCCCCTAGCCCTAGTAAGTGGCGTGCGATTGAAGAGGCCTATGTCCAGCAATGATGATGATAATGTTCACAAGCAGCCCATGTCCAAAATAATATACGTTTTAACTAGAAACATTACTAGATAGTGTTGCTACAAGCTGGAGATCTACATTATACGTTAGTATGGACTAGATAGGGATACAACCGCTAACTTTACGTCTTTAGTTCCTCCGTGTATTTTACTGGTACTAAGTTACAAATATTAATGTTATTTATGTCGTATCTTCACTCCATTTAAGATGACATTCGGCAAATAATGGCGAGATAACTAACTTTATACTCAAATACTGTGTTAAGACTTTAAGGTTTATAACTTACAAAGTTACTTACGGGATATCTTCCGTGATTATTGTTTATTGGGAGCTACCGATATTTCTACGGTGTTGCAAGCGCCATGATCGTGGGATGACTGAAGAATGCGGGTGGATTGTAAATAAATAAATATGAGCAGACAAATCTGTCTACCCTCTAACTTTGTCTTTTGTAACAATCTAAACTAATATATTATAAAGAGGAAAGATTTGATTGTTTTATTGTTTGTTTGTTTGCATTTAATAGGCTTCGGAACTACTGAACCGATTTGAAAAATTCTTTCACTGATGGGAAGCTACACTATCCCCGGGTGACAGCTGGCTAGCTAGGCAGCACCTTATGCGATGTAGGCGTCACTGGCGTACGGGACGTAAGGGAGGGGAATATTCAAACTTTCTTTATAATTTTGTTTTTTTAGTAACCTGATGCAAATAGAAGGGTTTATGTGTGTGTATTGTTACTTTAAATTTTCAACTTATTGTTAAATACCCGTGCGAAGCCGGAGCAGGCTGCTAGTAATTAATAATCACGGAAGGTATCCCGTAAGTGACATTTCTTTTTCATTTCACTTTCGCTAAGTTCAAATAACTCATTTTTACTTGTGTGCTCAAAATTGCGAGTTGTGGGCACACGAACGAATTATTGTTCGACCCATATGCTAGTTGCTTGGCCCCGAAAGTGTAAATTTCATGTTTCAACAGTTTGGGCGTCGAAATCCTTAAACCGTTTGATTTTCATATATTCAAAAAATGTAAGATGGCAGTGTTCGCTATACTCCTACTTATTGGACGGGAATACACTCGAGGTACTAAAAACTTGGCCACTACTTCCATAGCAAGATGCCGCACTTACATACGATTGTGTAAACATTACAATTATTAAAATAAATACACAGGGCCAGTCCAAGACAATATTCACTAGTATTACTTAACACGGATAAGTTAACAAATGGAGAAATACTTAGACACGTTATACGCGACGACCAATCAGAATGACGCCGTACTACGTGATACTACCTATCATCCAATTACAGAAGATCATTTTCGTCCTGCACTTCGTCAAGGCAGTGCCCAGTCTCGATACGGAATAAGCTCCAGACGGTCTTTCTGCTCATGCTCAAACTTTCTGTCCATGCAATACAAGGCAAAATGACGTCTCATTCGCCTTTTTTCGCTTCGGAGAGCGCGAATCGAAACCGCGTCGCATTATTAGCTTTTATTACAAGGACATAAAGCTGTTACTGATCAGCTCAAGCTGATTCCGCATCAAAAAGGGGGGTGACTCCCTAAGTGGAACATATTTCTTCATACAACTGTACATACGTAGGTCTCCATTTGTTTACTACTCCGTGTATTATTTTTGCCGAATTTTATATATTTTTTATACAAATAGTTACGTGTGTTTTTTACACGAATTTTACAAGTTTAAGAAGCCCCTTACACCTCAGATGTTAATCGTCTTTAACGTGGCTCTAATACTTTTCTCTAAAAAGGTTTTAACACAACTTTAATTATGGGGCAAATAGTCTTTCAATTGAAACAAAAATACGTGGGACACTCAGAAAGTTTTGCGAAACTAAAAAAAATTGTTCTATACGTACATATATTTTTATTAAATCTTTTCAAAGTACTTTCCACCAGCCTCTATACAAAGATTCATGTGCCTAAACCAGTTTTCAAAACACTTTTTCCAGTCCGCCGCAGACACCTCGTTTACAGCCTGCTCGAACCCAGCCAGCGCATCTTCCGGCGACGAAAATTGTATCCCTTTGAGCTGATTTTTTATTTTTGGGAATAAAAAGAAGTCACACGGTGCTAGATCAGGGCTGTAAGGAGGGTGACCCAGGAGTTTGACTGGCGTGCTGTCCAGGAAGTCCCTCGTTTTGAGTGCGGTGTGCGCAGGTGCATTGTCGTGGTGGAGCAGTAGCCCGCGGAGCCCTGTGTTTGGTCGCTTGTTGCTTATAACAGAGAAAACTTCTGGCAAACATTTGGAAGTATACCATTCGGCATTAATGCTTCTTTGATCCCGTAAGGGAATTGATACCAAGTGGCCAGTCAAATTAAAAAAGCTAGCGATCAAAATCTTACCCCCGCTTCTAGATCGCTTCACTTTGGTAGGCGTTGGCTCATTTTGAAACACCCAAACAGTCGACTGGCGCTTGGTTTCTGGGTCGTATTGATAAATCCAGGACTCATCACCTGTAACGATGTCGTAAACACGCCGAGACGAGCCTGCTTCAAATTTGTTAAGCATATCACGGCACCATTCCACCCGGGCCTGCTTCTGAGCATCGGTGAGGTTGTGCGGCACCCAGCGTGATACTATCCTCCTCACGCGAAGATGGCTGTGTAGAATCTCGTGAACGCTTCCCGATCCAATCTTCAATATGTGTTGAATCTCCTGATATGTAATTCGCCTATTGTCTTGGATTAAATTTTTCACTGCTAGCACGTTTTCTTCGGTAACAGCCGTCAAAGGGCGACCGCTTCTTTCGTCATCCCCCAAAGTTGGTCGACCGCGCTTGAATTCGTTATACCAACGATACACGGTTGCCTTGGAAGGGCCTTCATCCATGAATGCCATTTGAAGTCTATCGTACGATTCATCCGGTTTCAGGCGACACTTGAAATCGTATAAAATCATAGCTCTAAAATGTTCCCGGCGCAGATCCATATTTCAGTGAGACACAATACTTTGAATTAACTCGCAAAAAATGTGGAGGGAAATTTTGAAATTGGAACTTACTTATTTTTACTTATAAATAATCATATTTTCGAAAAACATAATAACTGGCCAGTCTCCCATATATAAAAACTTTTTTTCGCAATACTTTCTGAGGGGCCTGGTACAATTCAGTGATGACGTCATCATCAATTCACCCAGATCGAATATCTATAAATCATAGAAATATTCGTAAATATTAGCAAATAAATAACTTACTTATCTTTCTTTCTTTACACTATAGCTCCAAACATAATTTGGTTAAAAAACTTCGCAATACCTGCCACCATCAACGCAGACGATTAACTCTTAGGGTGCCTTCGCAACACGATCCAGCGTACACGTTGCGCAAACGCTACGATAACGATGCGTCAAGGTATGTAAGACAGCATCCGTATAGCTAAATCAAATTGATGTACACTTACTTCAACGTTACGCTACATTTACGTGACGCTACGCAGCATTTACGTGACGCTACGCAGCATTTACGTTACGCTACGCAGCATTTACGTGACGCTACGCAGCATTTACGTTACGCTACGCAGCATTTACGTGACGTTGCGCAGCATTTACGTAGCTTCTACGCACCGTATAAGCGGCTACGCCAGAAAAATGCCTAGTACGAAGACACAGCGTAGACCACATACAAGCTAGCGCCCTGGACTCACTCGTCCTCGGCGGGCTCGGTGCCGAAGTAGCGATCGCCAAAGTTGCCGATACCCGGCAGGACGTAGAATTTCTCGTTGATCTCTGGATCTAACGCTGACGTTACTATTTTTACCTGTCGATGAAGGATATTATGAATAAAAGGTTGTCTGGTGGTTCATGAGGGGAATGCAAGACCATGAGCTTGTTTTATTGTTCTTGTGACACCATCATAAGTGCCACCGCGCCAGACAGCGATAGAGTTACGCGTAGAAGAGAGCGGCAACGTTTACGTGAATATCGCGTTAGGCACCGAGTGCTTATGCGAGCTGAATTGCACTTTGTTGCTAAGTAGCAAGAGTCGCTATTTCTATTAATTTTAAAGAGCCTCTTCAGTACTTGCACTATTTATTCTATGCCCGAAGGAGTAGGCTGAATTGCATACCATAACCAAATTATGGTACTAAAATAAAATAAAACTGCTTCAAAACCGTCGTATAACTGTAAGTTTTATTGTGTAGTGGGTTATGCGGTTGTTAATACGGCGCAAAGAAAAACAGAAATTATTCGGCTTTGTAGACTATTACCAGAGTCAAAACCTTAAAAAATAAAAACTGTATTGTATGTAAACTACATTTATTTCGAGGTGAGAGCCTGGGGATCCGTCACACAGGGTATCCTAGTATGGACGCCAGTCTCTCTTAACTCAATTTATTTTATGCATATTGTTAAAGTGTTACATTTTTATTTATTACAACCCATGTGAACATTTGTGAAGAAAATAAAAATATTGTTTGGTATTATTTACGGTAATTTTTTTCTGTCCTTTTACACCAATGTAATTTTGATATTCACGTAAAACAATTAGGAATCGCCTGGATTCAACTTAGCTGACCGATTGAAAGACCTTGAAGTTATCTGTCATACCAGCCAACAGGCGTGCCTACCTACCAGCATTATTAAACTCGTTTCCATCTATAGGTGCATATGTATGTATCATGTTGGACTTTTTCTTTTTTTTTCTAGTGTGAAAATTCTCGTGGATACCCTCTGTCTGGGGCAAACGGAGGGTTATGTCGGACTCTAACCGACTAAAAACCCACTGCTCCTACTACTACCATGTGCCGGGGGCCCGGGAGATATTCACGCGCACCCCCGCCCGTCTGATATCAGCCCGGGCCACTGGGTCCCTCGGGCCCCTGGGTCCCAGCCCTAAGTTCGTCGCCCGCAGGCCCCTCAGGCCGAAGATCGTTACGCGCCCTTCGTCGCCCGGCTGCCCTTCTGGTGCGGGTAGGAGGCCTCCTTTGCATGCATCACCTTCTCGCAAAAAGAGACCATGGATCGAACCACAGCCGGGAGAGAAAGTTCACCCGCACCGAGTACTGCGACGAAGGTACAGCGCTGCTGAGTCCAAGCTGAGCAGTCCACCAGCGTATGCTGTGCCGTGTCATCATGTTACACCTGTTCATACAAATAAATGCATCTGTATCTTTACCTGTGGGAAGGCATAGGCGATAGAATGCACCCCGATCTCAGCCATCAACAGCGACACGAGAGATATGTTCTCCTCCGGCACATCGTGGTCCAGCAACACGCGGATGGCCATGATGGCCGCGGCTCCAGTGGCCACGGTCGCGTCCATCAGGATCACACGGTAGTCCTTTATGTCTTTTGGGAGACGGAGGTAGTATAGCTGAAAGAAAGAATAATACATTTTCAAAGTCAAAACTTTTGTTAACGTTTGTTGAAATTAAGTATATGCGATTACTATGGATTACAAAATGGACATCAAATGTACTTAAAGATTATTAGGTAATAGTTGCAGAATCACCGGAAACATGTTTCGAGCACACACTGTATACAATGTTACAACATGTTTTCAAAACTCTGAAACATACAATGACTCGACTCCAACGTATTCTTGAGCACACAATTGACAAATTAAAAAGTATAAACTTACTTGCAATTTTATAACAAATGGTGTAGGTCAGTGATTCCCAAAAATTATTCTGCCAGGGCCCGGTAAATGTCATACTGGCCCCTAGTGACCCACTCAATACCTATACTTTAATTAAACCACTTCCCTCGCTGATTACATTAACTAAAGTAGATCGATATCGTCTATTTTGTGCGAACAAAGCAATATTTCTAAAGAAGTTTTGGACTGGTAGAAAATGCCCAAGGCATCAAGCCCGCCTTTATACAGATTTTTACTTGTGCATTAAGTTTTAATAAATAATTTAATATTTTAAAACAAGGCAGAAATGCTGCGACCCGGTATTTTATTTAGATGGCCCGGTACCGGGTCGCGACCCACCAATTGGGAAACGCTGGGTGTAGGTAATACAATTGCAAGTAGGTATTTATTTTTTAAACCGTAAAAAACAAATCTATGAAAAAACACTATAACTAAAAATGAAAGTCATTGCCCCCTTACCTCCGGCTCGTCAGTCTGCTGGTTGGTCTGTATGAGTATCTTGCCGATGCGGATGTCCTTGCAGATGTCGCACACGGCTTGCTCCATGGTCTCGCCCGCGCGCAAGATAGACACGCCGCAGATCTTCTCCACGTCGCATTTACGACCTTCAAGTTATAGAAATAAAGGATTATTTCCGAATACATAAGTCAATTTTCAAGTAAATATTACTCTCAAGAAAAATATCAGTTTCAACGTAACTAGTTTTTTGTGTTTGTTTTAATTTGTTAACAAACATCATTGTTGTAGTGAAAGCCTAGTGGTGTGACCGCCAAGTCATAGGTCTCGAGTTCGAATCCAAGGTGTGTCTTCTCATCTCAGATTTTTCGGATTCAAGTGCTTCGTTGAAGGAAAACAACGTGAGGAAACCAGCATATCTGAGAGATATTTCTCGACGGCATGTAAAGCCAAGTCCCATGCGTGGTATAAAAACTCTACCAGGCACTAACCATACGAAAACGATTTATTGGATCCAAGCTCTCGATGCACACCTCACTGTTTTCCGATCGAACCTGAGTGTTGCCTCATCAGTATCATCATTATGAGAGTAAGGGGAGGATCCCACTGAGCTGACGCACACACGTATCATCATCATCATCTCAGCCGAAAGACGTCCACTGCTGGACATAGGCCTCCCACAAGTGTCACCACATAGACCGGTCCCGTGCGACTCGCATCCAGCCGATTCCCGCAACCTTCACCAGGTCATCGGTCCACCTAGTGGGAGGCCTTCCAACGCCTCGTCTTCCGGTTTGCGGTCGCCTTTCCAGAACTTTTCGGCCCCAGCGGCCATCTGTTCTGCGAGCAATGTGCCCTACCCACTGCCACTTAAGTTTGGAAGTCGGTAACCTTGGTTCTCTTGCGAATGTCCTCATTTCTGATTTGATCACGCAAGAAAACTCCGAGCATAGCCCTCTCCATTGCCCTTTGGGTGACTTTAAGCCTTCTGATGAGGCCCATTGTGAGCGACCATGTATGCTCTATAATATCACTTGCGCTATGGCCGATTTATATGAAAGGAAGGTATTGATGACCTTTACCTTTGTAACAGAATCCTTGTGGCGTGTCCACGACGTGGTCGGAGTACGGCAGCAGGGAGAGCGCGAACTCTATGACCAGCCGCATCAGTCGCTTGGAGTAGAAGATGAACTCGTCGCGGGGAGTGTCCTTATTTCGGATGAACGTGTGGAGACCTTGCACCTGAAAGATTTGTTGACTGTTATAATATTCTCTTTTAATGGCGGCGTGACAGAACAATAATATTTCCGTTGTATCTTGTTTAGAACTATTTAAAAATATTAGTGTTTTGAGGGAATCTCTCATCGCGTATGCGCCGTTCGCGCATTCGGAGCATTCGCATTTAATATAAGCAACAATCCAACATTCGATTTTGTACAGAAGTAAGTGATTGTTACAAATTGTATCGTAATTATAATCTGCTAATACAAAAAAAATAATGGTTTAATTTATGCAATCCTTCTATTGACATACCTGAGGAGTTTCTTTAAGTACGAAAAGCGAGTCTGGCACGGGCTGTCCGATGTGCGCGATCGCTAGCTTTTCACGCACTTTGAAGCCGCGCTGCAAGAAAACATATGGATATTGAGTTGTGTCATGAAGTACGTGGTTGAGCTACATACAAGTCCGGATCGGCCTGATTCAACATAGTCGGACCAAATTTGAATAATGTAGGGGGGCACTACAAAAAAATCCTTACATAACCATAGTACAGAAAGTACAACGCCATCTATAACACAAATCAAGAACTAACATCAAAATGCTAAATCACGCAGTTATTTTCTAGTGCTATTGTGTTGTTGTGTTAGTGTCTATGTTGGATTAAAAACTTACATCACACAGTTAAAGTTATCCGACTTAAGACTTTATAGAAAAACCCAACCACATCTGTTGGGTGACTGCCTGTTAGTTATGTACAAATAATCTTAGCTTTATTGCACTAGATACTCCATGTATGGTTAGACTCCATGGTTAACTTGCTATATTGTCTAGGTATGACAAGTCTATGATAATAAAATTTTGTTCTGTTCAAACTGCGAATTAAGCGTTTTATTATACTGCCCATCAGATATACCACCCGTCTAGTCAGAGGTTCCTCCCTTTTCTATGGGGGATGAATAACTTTACACCCTGTTCTTCATACCCCTAGAACACCTAAATCTTGAATAGAAACCGTGGTGACTTAATTATTTATGCGCTTAAGTTGTTACACCTGCAACTGTTACAGTGTCGTGTTGCAGTAACTCACCAGCTGCAGTTGTTTGTGTACGTGTTGCACTATGAGGTGTATGGCCACTTTGTTCTCGCCTCCCCGCGGCACTATGATGTCGGCGTGTGCCATGCAGGGCGCGATGTAGCTCTGGTAGGCAGGCTTCACGTGTGTCATGTACTGCTTGAGTACGCCTTCCAGCTCGCGACCGCGTTGGACGATGTCTCTGTCGATGGGAAAAATGGCTATTTTAATGTTCTAGAATCAAGGCAATTGGGAACGGTACTTATTCTAATCAGTCTATAGTTGAAAACTGCAGGGCAATGTTCACCTCTTTTAAAGAGAAGACTTATTCGATAAATTTGCTCAAGCTGAACAGATTCTCCCATATCTTCCCGTGGGTGTCGTAAGTGGCGACTAAGGGACTTGCCAGAGAATGGGCAGCAGCGTTCTCTGTGCTTTTGTGACAACCGTATTGCGATCGCCAACCCGCCTGCCAAGCGTGGCGATTGTGGCAAAACCCCCCAAAATGTCAATGTGGCGACATTTGGGGGAGGCCTATGTCCAGCAATGGACGTCTTTTGGGCTGAATTGATGATGATGAATAGATTCTAAAGCCTGCTTGCACCAAAACTCACTCAATGGCAAATGCTTATAGTGCCAAACGTATAAAAAGTTTTGTTTTGCATCAATGCAAGAAGTGAACGATCAATTTAAATTACGATACCGAGTTAATTATTAATATTTCAATATTTCAGAATAACCCCCGCATGGTTTAGGGGATAAGAAATTATTGAATAAACGTTTGAGATTATCTGTATGTGAAAGCGCGTTTATAGGGTGAAGATCAGAGGGGCGCGTTTAAAATACGGGTGGTTCACACTTACCGATTTCGGTAGACAAATAAAAAAAATAAAAAATACTTACCCATTTTATTATTGATTCGGTTCGAGAATCATTAGCATAGTTACCTCCTTGAATTTAACGAGAATGGAAAACAACAGATTGTATAGAACGTGCTGTTTTTGTTACCTTCAAACAATTGAAAGGAACAGAACGGAGTTTTAAATTCAATTAGCGAATTTTGGTGCATGCGGGCCTAAATAAATCGTAACATGATAGGTCCAGGGAATTGTTAAATGTTTATAGATATTGCTGCCGTTCACAATTAAAATATCGTTTTTACAAGCTTGTTAAAATAAATTCAATAAAGTTTTGGTGTGATAAATGATTTGTTGGTGACACCTGCCTCGATAAAGCATACCGTTAATGCTTACTATCCTTGGAAAACTGCACATGTGGCAGTAATTAATTATAATTGCAATAAAACACTAGAATAAATAATTTGAGTTCAGTGTGATAGTTACATAAAGGTTAATTTCTTCCGTATTCCTCTTGACTGAATCACAAAATAAAATAAATCCAATCCATGGGAAAAGGCGTGATTTTATGTATGTATGTTAGCGTCGTTGCTTAAAAATCAATAGTTATTTGTCAAGACCCAAGCAGGGTTTAAAACTACAAATATCTTATTGCCTAGCTTTTACAAAAAAAAAAAAATATTGTAAATTATACCTAGGGCCAAGTATCGAGTATTTTATGACCTCAGGCCATGGTCTACTTTTACTAACAAGTGTGGCAAAATTTACCGGTTTTTTTTTCAGCCATGAGACGGTAATGGTTAGAATTTAAATAATTGGTATCCGTTTGCATAAAGTCTCTCAATAAACAAGACAAGTTCACCTCCTCAGTCTCCTAGCCAGTCTTATGTCCGCGTCAGTGTCCACGAACACCTTCATGTCCAGCATCTTGGTGACCTCTGCGTTGTAGAAAGCAAGGATGCCCTCGAAGATGATCACGTTTGCGCCGTACATCGTTTTCTGTGGACAAGGCGGAGTGTGAGACAAACTTGGTGGTATATTTTTTTTTGGAAAAGTAACTTTGTTTTGGTCGGGGGGTTCATTAGGTATTTTAGGTTTTTTTGGGCCAGATCATGTGCAACCTTCATTCACTGTACTAAAAACTGCGATTTATCAAAATCGTTTTGGTAAACATAGAAAAAGCGACTCAAATACTGTTAAAAAAAAAAACACTTTATTTTTAAAGTCAGCCAGTATCTGCTTCATTACTTTTATGCCGCCCATGAGTCTCTCATTAGGCTTTCCATGCCGCCGTCAGTTATCTCTCAGGCATGTTCCATGGTCCATCTAGTAATATAATAAGTACTTTTATTTCTCCTCACAATGACAAGCTTATTCTAGGTTTCACATTTTATTTGTTTTGTTTTTATCAATGTGAGGAGCTGGTGTCTGAGTTAAGCGTAAAATGCCTGTATTACAAATCACCAGGTCCCCACCCCACGGAAGAACAGAAATTTTAACTAAAGAAATATTATATTATATTTCTTTAGTATCTAGTGGGGCGAAGCTTGGCAGATGATGATGGCTCTAGGATACAAGTCACAGAAACTCACAGTCCAGAACCTTTATCTCAGGAACTTCGTTGAAAAATGGAACACGATTACTTCGTTGTCCGTCAGTCTGTCTGTCCGATGATGTCTAGGCACAAGTCACACATACTCACAGTCCTGTTCTCCCGCGAGTGAGTCACGTAGTTATATATGGGAACCTCCACTTTCTTGCCCTCGCGCAGGCGCTGTAGCACCGATATGAGGAGCTCGATGTCGAACGCGTCCGGGTGATCGAAGTTGTATTCGTTGCGGGTCGCCGCTTGGTGCTGTTTCTCGTTTAGTACCTGAGGTTTGATGTGTGGTGTTAGGTTAGTTTTATTGGTCTTTGAATGGCATTTTAGTTATTTCCTTTAGCATAGGTTGGACAGACATAGTCAAAAGTTAGGAACAAAAAAATAAAATGAGGCTACTAAAAATGTCTTTGGCATATTCATTTTTATTGTTTAATTACAAGGCTTTTTGATTTGTCCATAAATATTTAATAATAAATGCTGTTATCAGCCATTCTACTATTCATAATGAAATTCATCAACGTGAAGTTTTCTCAAATATTTTTAATTTCAAAGCCAATTCACAGTTTATTCTGTTTAAAATTCCCAGAATGCCAGAACGCAATACAAAACATTTAACAACGCTATTGCGGTTTCATTGGGAGGTATACTATTGTACAATCATTTTCAAAATGATGGGTCACCAATTCAGTATTTAATTGATAGGTGCTTGAACATCAAACGCAGGTTTTCAGTCGGCAAAGGTGCCAACCCAATGGTGCCAACGTAATAATTAATATAACACCCTATAAATTAAATATTTCTTAAGAACAACTACTAGATAAATAAATAAACTCACTTTGTAGAACGAGTCCATACTGACTATGGTGACCCATGGTATGTTCAGAGATTCTATGATTTTGGCCGCCACGGTCGTCTTACCCGATGCGCTGGCGCCACATATACCTTGGAATAAAATAAACTGTTATAAACACTGTGAACCCAGAGTCATCATCTGCCTAGCCTTTTTCCCCAAACTATCTTGGGGTCGGCTTCCAGTCTAACCGGATGCAGCTGAGTACCAGTATTTTACACGAAGCGACTGCCTATCTGACCTCCACAACCCAGTTACTGGGTAATACGATAACCCTTAGTAAGACTGGATGTCAGACTTTTAGCTTCTGACTACTCGTAACGACTTTTAAAGATCTACAAATGACAGCCGGGACCAACGGCTTAACGTGCTTTCCGAGGCACGGAGGAAACTCGATATGTAATTATGGTCACCCATCCACAGATCAACCTCGGCAAGCACGGCTTAACCTTAAAGATCGACCTGGGCGGCTGTTATTATTTAGCCACGAGCTCCTCCGCTGTGAACCCAGTGTAACACAAGGAAATGAGTTGTTGAACTTGACGGTCACAGTTAAGTACACAAGGAGTTGCTTATAATATTTTTTCTGTGCAACACAATAGGCACTAAAAAACAATTGTGCGATGTCATTTTTTAATTTAGATGTTTATATTCTACATTCGGAGGAGCTCGTGGCTAAATAATAACAGCCGCACGGGTCGATCTTTAAGGTTAAGCTGTTCTTGCCGAGGTTGGTCCGTTGATGGGTGACCATAATAACAAACCAAGTTTCTTCCGTGCCTCAGACAGCACGTTAAGCCTTTGGTCCCGGCTGTCATTTGGAGATCTTTGACAGTCGTTACGAGTAGTCAGAAGCCAAAAGTCTGACATCCAGTCTTACCAAGGGGAGGGGAAGGGGGTATTACCCAGTTACTGGGTTGTGGAGGTCAGATAGACAGTCGCTTCATGTAAAATACCGGTACTCAGCTGCATCCGGTTAGACTGGAAGCTGACCCCAAAATAGTTGGGAAAAGGCTGGGCAGATGATGATGACACTGGGAGGAGCCGACAATTGTTTTTGCCAAGCCTCATAGCTGATCGTCTTGATGAGGCTTCCAATAACCAAAACTAGAATCAATTATTTTAGAGTTATGTTTTGTATTTCTTTTTATTCAAAGTAGAAGTTTGCATTTGTTTGCTTTTTTGTCATAAGAAAATGTATCATTTTATTAGCGGAGGACACTAGCTCTTGCAACACAGTTTCAACTATCGCAGCAGTTAGACAATCCTACGTACCGTGTACAATGTTTTTTGACTTTTTTTTTCAACTGAAATCTTCTTTAGCGGCGTTGTACACTTTTGTGATAAAAAATGTTAAACTCGAGTCAGGACACGTAACCGTCAGATTTTATTGACATTAGGTTATGGAGGAATTTGAACTTTATGACATCTATCATTGCGTTTTGGTTTCCAAAACTGGAAAATTCGTAAGACAGGTAATAGTTCTATAAAGTGTTAAATTTTTAATGTAATATAAATGTCATGTTTTGTGTACGATAGCGCAATAAATGAACATTATATTTGACCACATAAATGATAGTACTTTTATACTGATAATAAAAGCAATTCGTGCAAAATTATTCCCTAACCATTCCAAAATATCAAAAACGCACAACGTCAATATTCAAGTTTTTACTTCTGCCGGCACTCCCGGAGTGCAACCCGTTTTTTGCTAGAGAGTAGTAATCACCAATAAGGAAGGGCTCGACCTCCTGCCCTCCAGTACAGTTGTACCAAGGAGGTCTGCCGGCTGTGTATATAGTTCTTCTGTCAGCATGCAGTATGCTCTCCGCTGTGGTTCGTTTGTTAGGCTGCGACATTGATGTGGTGCGCACGCGACGCGCTCGCGGCGATTTCAGGATGTTGGAACCTGGGGAAGAAGTGATGTTTTATTTCAAGTTGGTTATTGAAGTGGCACATGTTTGCGTGTATGGCGACCCTTGGAGGAACCCATCAGTATCCGCCATTCAGCAATTATATGTTGATGATGATAATATTCTAAAGCTCCGAACTAACTACGCTGAAGATCAGCACTTTTTGAATATCAATCACACAAGGCAGTCCCCCAAAGCTGCCTATCGCCACTTCCTTGATCCGCCCCTAAGACGACCCATTGACCCTTCCTTGTGTGAGAGCTGGGAAGAAGAAGTGGCGGAACAAACTCCCCAGCAACACATCTGTCTGATAGGTTAGAAGAAACAGATTTTGTACAGTGTTGTTGACATCCAGTAATACACTTTATATCAGTATCACAAGGTTTTTAGTTGGACGAATGGCTCCACAGGTTGGATGAAATTCACTGAAGCGTCAAAAGGTAAATAAATAAGGTACGAGATATAATACCAGAGATCAAAGAATTTTCTTTAAAACAAAGAAAACTGTGAGTGTTGGTTCTTGAAGTCACATAGGCAAGCAGTCTTACCAAGGGGTATCGTATAACCCAGTAATAACTAGTTGTGGAGGTCAGATGGGCAGTCGCTCCAAGTAAAATAAAGGTGCATCCGGTTAGACTAGAAGCCGACCCCAACGTTGTTGGGAAAAGGCAAACAGATGATGATGTCAAAGAAAACGGTCGTATCTTTAATTATATCATTGTTATCGAAACAAACAGTAAACAGATACATTAGCCATGACGCATCTATTTAGCTACTTAGCGTTCAGTGTCGGCACACCAGTTCAATGATATGTTGTGACGGGACTCGTTTAATAATAGCACGTGAAGTGATATTGATGTGGTTCAATTGCACCCAATGCCGCACCAAAACCAAATACTATTTATGTTTATAAGCCACTACTTGTCCCGCGCAACTTCGTCTGCGTCACATTTTCGCCGTTTTCGCAATATTTTTCATTACTGCTCCGCTCCTGTTAGTCGTAGCGTGATGATATATCCTATAGCCTTTCTCGATTAATGGGCTATCTAACACTGAAAGAATTTTTTAAATCGGATCAGTAGTTCCTGAGATAAGCGCGTTCAAGCAAACAAACAAACAAACTCTTCAGCTTTATAATATTAGTATAGATTAGTATAGAAATGTTTACTACACCGATATTTTTAACTTGGCACAACCAATGCTGTAAACATTAACTAACAAATCACTGAACTATATCTAGTCGCAACTTTGTAGAGATTACATTAATATTCACTAGGTAATCCTAAATAAATGCGCGGTTATATCTTCAACGCCGATGGTTGAAAAATACAACAGGACAGTTATAAATGAATGGTGCCACGTGGTAAAACATTACAACTGAACTTACAATGTTCTACACAGTTTATATTGGCGACTCAAGGAAAATCGCCAACTTAGGCAAAATTCTACAAACACAAAACGTATCACCGAAAACCACACGCAGTGACAACGAGTTGAACTTAAAAAAAACACACTGAAAATAACTTCCAATAAAAAAATGTTTTAAAAAGGAGCTCGCGGTTAGACAGACGAAACACTATTGTTTTCACACGATCCTCGGACTGCCATAAGCACATAGGATTCAGATTGCATACATAGAAATATGAGCCACTGTACTTTATTAAGTTAGGTACATAATCGTCCAGCAAACCTACACCAAACTTCGTGAATAACAACGTTTCTTCTTGTTCAAGTCAAATCTGAAGCTCTAAATATTGAGGTCGTGTGGTCTACAGACATTCTAGCTATAGTAAAACATCAGTTTCAGTAAAAACTACTAAAATCTCGTAATTATCCTGGTAGTCATTGGATTCATACCTACTTGCAACAAGATCACAACTTTAGTTCATCACAAAATTATAAAGGCACTTTTTATTGTTCAAATCACATATTTAATCCTCAATTTTTCAGCAAGTTACAACACATAACACAAATATATATACACTTTTCCAAAAATCACCACAGTCCAGCTTATAAATTTCACAAGTCACCACATTTTACACCAAATTCAGCGAAGAACACTTCACACCGTGTCTTCCCGTCTTCAGTCAAAGAACTACTAATTCTTTTAATCACTAGCCGAGGCTATTGTTATGGTCGGTCAACGCCGCTTCATCAACTGAATTATGCGAGAAGGTTTTACCAAATTCAAAGATATATAATATACGTACGATAGGCCGTTATGTACTTTTAAGAGCTAACAGGGTGGTCTGTACAAGTTTAATACTATGTCAAAGTAGGCAATTAAATTGGCATGTTGTTTACGCGTCACTGAGATATAGGATCACTTTTTTTTTCTATAATAAATCTTCTGGTGAGCTCTCTGTCGTATTTTAAATCTCTTTGACCAAACGTGACTTTATTTACTTACTTACAGAAACACTTTATACATATTATAATACGGGCATAAAAAGTTCTATAATAAGTTCGATTTTTATACATTTTATGATAATTCTATGTAAAATAACTCAAGTTTTTATCAACTAAATAATAAATGAATTTATTTTTAGACTACTTTATGTACCTTAAATTATAATTTTGATTACGTACGTGTCACCGTGGACGCGGTTCTTATGAACTGTTCTCTATGTAACACCATTTTCCTCATACAGAAGTAGATTCCCCTTCAAAGTCTGGTAACGATACGATTGTGACTACAGTGCGAGTGCTAACAACTTGTTTGGACTTTTAAGAGTATGAGGAACAGGGTGTAAAGTTCCTCGATACACCTTAGAAAAGGGAGGACCCTTCGACCAGACAGGTGTTGTCTGGTGGGCAACTGCCCGACAGTTGCTGTCTGGTTTAACCCTATATACTCTTAAGTCGATGTAAACTTTTATTGCCACTTGTAGGAAATTGATGTTAGTTCTTCCGTCGTGTCACAGATGTCGCTGTACTACTTTTTGTTGTAAATTGCTTTTTTCTAGATTGCTACAGACTCTTAGCTAAATTAACCGTATTTTATCTAAATTAATATGTGGTAACATTTTAGTGAGTTCTTGAGATATAATGTATAGCGGCCTACAAAAAGCAACTAAGTACAAAAAGTACTGCAGCGTTATCTATGACACGACGGAAGAACTAACATCAATTTCCTACATCGCGCAAGCAAAGTTTACATCGACTTAAGAGTATATAGAGAAACCCGACAAAAACCGCCGGGCAGTTGCCGACCAGACATAACACCTGTCTGGTCGGAAGATCCTTCCTTTTCTGAGGAGTATCGAGGAACTTTACACCCTGTTCCACATACCCCTAAAATACTGAGATATTTTTTACTGGTAAGAGACAATTCGTTACTGGATTTTCTTTTAGACTTGAAATACATGATACGGGGTGGAATGGACATCGACGCACAAACGGTTACTAAGTGTTCAGTACATCATGAACCGATGAAGAATTTAAATGTGGGGGATGAAATTGTTGAAAAAATTGTTGGTAGATGAAAGATATAGCATGATGTCTTAAACTGTATTTGGTGATTGTTGCTGCAAGCAAGCAGGCCTTAGCCTATTTTAAGTCCACCTTCATAAATATCCTCCAGCAATTTAATTTACCTCTCCCCCCGCTGATTTTCCGAATCGATATCATAATTATCATTGTATCGTAAGAAACAATAACATTGCATCAATGACTTATCGTTTTATTCACAGTATCGGTTACAATCAATCGTCAATCAGGTATTGTTTTATCAATACAATGTTGAAATAATAAGAAACTTTTAGTATTGTTATCATTGTGCGCTACCCGGACATAAGGGCGATGGACGACACATCTTCTCTTTCTCCTGTCAATTGTCATGTTATCACAAATTACTCCTTTTATAACACCCGACCAAAAAAGATACACACGTCAAACTTATGACACCCCATAAGTTTGACGTGTGTATCTGTGTGTCTGTCTGTGGCATCGTAGCTCCTAAACGGATATACCGATTTTGATAAAAGTGATGTTCTAGCACAATAGTTTTAAAATAGCAGTTTTTTTTTTGCACCTGGATCATCATAATTTTTGTGCCCTTGTCCTATATTACTTCGGAGAGGGAGAGGAAGACCAAAGAAAAGATGGACGGATTGTGTGAAAAATATTATGAAGAAAAAAGGAGTAAATGATAGCATGACGAATGACAGAGGAGAATGGAGGAAAGAGACGTGTTGCGCCGACCCCAAGTAAAATGGGAGAAGGGCAGGGAAGATGATGATGATGTCCTATATTACTTCAGGTCAGCGCTGTGGGTCAGCGCACGCTTGAACCACATGTCTCCTATGTCCACCGACACGCTATTATTTACTCCTTTTTTCTAAATCTAAACTAATATGAAAAAGAGGAAAGATTTGATTGTTTGTTTGTTTGCATTGAATAGGCTCCGAAACTACTGATCCGATTTGAAAAAATATTTCAGTGTTATATAGAAGGCTATAGGCTATATATCATCACGCTACGACCAATAGGAGTGGAGCAGCAATGAAAAATGTTGCGAAAACGGGGAAAATGTGACGCAAACGAAGTTGCGCCGGACAGCTAGTCTAAACTAATATTATAAAGAGGAAAGATTTGATTGTTTGTTTGTTTGTATGTTTGTTTGTTTGTATGTTTGTTTGTTTGTTTGCATTGAATAGGCTCCGAAACTACTGGTCCGATTTGAAAAATTCTTTCAGTGTTAGATAGCCCATTTATCGAGGAAGGCTATAGGCTATATATCATTACGCTACGACCCCTAAGAGTGGAGCAGCAATGAAAAATGTTGCGAAAACGGGGAAAATGTGACGCAAACGAAGTTGCGCCGGACAGCTAGTCTTTCATAAAGGTCCACACACAAACCAATGGCTATTAGTTACGCGCATTTCATCCCTCCTCATCACATGCCGATAAAAAAGACAGACTTCCCTTTGGAAATTTTCTGTAACACGCGCCCGTTTTATCTTATATGTTTATTTCTCACTTTGTCTTTATCTATTATGTTTTTCACTTCACAAATAAACCCGAAAGCTATCTTAAACACTGTTACTGAAACGCAAAAAACTACGAATGAGTAATTTCGACTAATTTGGTTTACGCAAAACACAGCTCTATGCATGCTTATCGCGTCTACATTATGCACTAAAACCGCGTCAAAATCCCCGAATCGGAATGCGATCAAGTATCAACAACAATCGCTCGCAGAAATATAGAACGAGAACTAGAGGGAACGTCAACTTGTAAACGCAACCAACAACTGAATTCCTTGTCACCTAAATCCTCTACACGTCCTTTTACACAAATATTTAAATCGTACGATGTGCCCTCAGAAAGTGACACTTTTTGCTCTTGCCCATACAACCCCACATGGAACAATAGTTACGATTTTCAGTATGAGTAAGCGAGACAATTCAAGACACTTCAATTCAATATCATCGTCGACAAAACATGACATTTGACATTTTTTGACCCGGTGAGGGTTCGGTCAAACCGGAACGAACAGATTGGGGAACAACTGCAGACACCGGCCAGACATCGGTTTCCGGAGTCGAGTCCAAGATTATGCGAACACTTTAAGACGAATCGAAGGATATAAATCTTTGCCTTTGTATGACTAAGCTTCGTCAAAGTTCGCACAAGTTTTGTGTAAACAAAATGTGACCTGCGCATATAGAACGGTGTAGGAGTCACGTGTTCTCAGCTCCGTGCAACGGAACGTGAATGAAAACCATTGGACTCAACACGGGTCGTTTGTGAGAAACGTAAAATAATATATACACGTTGTGGCACTGGTGTTCTAAGACACAATTACGTCATTTTCTCATTTGTATATCATAGGTACAGGATTACCAAGTTTTTGAAAAATAATGAAGAGCGCGCTATGCCATGAAATCTGACTAACAAGTCCTACAATTTGAAATTAATGTATACATGATAAAGCAAAAATATTTTGAAACAACATTCCGATGAATTCGATTGCCAAATTAACATTCCAAATATCCAAAGACGCTTTTTCTCGTTGTGCATAAAATACAATATTTAACTTGTAATCAATTACTTACGTCATTCAAACTCAAATATTTATGCAATTCTCACTGACAGACACACAGGCACAGCCTTAACCGCTGGGTCTAGAAGCAAGAACGTAAAATTGAGATGGATATGGAACTCCTTTTATAACGAAGGTGATCTTTAAGGAAGGCATTTAGAAAGTCCTCTATTCAGTGACATCAAAAAAGTACGCGAGGATTTTTCGGCTGTGGGGAAACAGACTCTTAGAGGGGTTGAAAGTTTGTATGTAAGTTAGCCCTCATTTTAGCCGAAAATACGCCCTGGCTGGAGGCGTTACACTCAAGGCAGTCCGGTTAACACTTTCGGTGCTTAGCACCCGAGTCCCGGGTCGAACAATAATTCGTTCGTGTGCGCACAACCGGGGTCCCGAGTCCGTCTTTATACGTAGCTAGGTGATTTGCACATACAAGTAAAAATGAATTATTTGAAATTAGCACCGAAAGTGTTAAGCCAGCAGTAAGCAGAAGTCAGCCTCATTGGCTGAAAAGCGAGATGCTATGTATAAACAAAAAAAAAACGAAGTAAATACACTGGCCACACTGCTTGTGAAAAGTAACAAGTATACCATATGGCAGACTCTTTCGTTAACCAAGCATACTCGTACCATATGCAGTATAGGTTAATAAAGTGGTGTCGTTATTCATAGTACGTCATAATGGGATCAGAGACAATTAGTGTCATGTCTTAATTGGGTGTCGCCGGTCGGAAAACTTAGTTTGACATCGTATTTTGTTTTGTCGTAGTTTTTTTTTATACTAAGAACGGCTTATGTATGTGTATGTGTACACCGGACTATACTATGACAGAAACTTATTTCAGTACATTATAATTTGTCAAAGTTCGGTGAAACATGCACATAATAACTTGTTGAAATCTCTATTTCTCTCTAACATCTTTCTAATATATAAAAATCTAGTGTCGCGGTGTTTGTTACCAAACTCCTCCGAAACCGCTGAATCGATTTGTATTAAATTTTGTGTGCATATCGGGTAGGTCTTGGAATCGGCCAACATCTATTTTTTCCATGGGTTTTAGGGGTCTAAACCTAAAATGGAAGGAATGGGGAGGCCTTTGCCCAGGAGTGGGAAAGATCAGGCTAACTAAAAAAACCCATAAAAATTTCCACATGAAGGAAGTCGCAGGCAGCAGCAAGTGTTTTTATACTAATGTTTCTCCAGTACGAATGCACAGTTAGGAAATCCCCGTTCATAAGTGTATATCATGTTTTGTCACTTAGAGAACGTTTGCTAATTGTGGTTGTCAATACAATATCACATAAGTGATACATAAATGACATTACTTTAGATATACTTGACTTCCAAACGTTTTGAAACATAAGCTGAATGTTTTTTCCTCAGGAACATTTTTGTAAGTAAGATAAATATAGATTTAATGGATCAGATAATTATGTATTTTAGGTATGCGGGTTCCTAACTGTGTGTAATCTATATATATATATAAATTACGCGTCACTTTGTCCGGGATGGACTCCTAAACTACTTAACCGATTTTAATCAAATTTGCACACCGTGTGCAGTTTGATCCAACTTGAAAGATAGGATAGCTTGCATCTCAATTTATAGTCGCAATATTATTTTATTGCAAATTAAGTCACAATTATCTTCCAAACGATTCTAACAGATGGCGATATCTGTTGACTGGATTGAGTATGTAATCAATAGATGGCACTGTATCGGAGCGGAGCAGCAATGAAAAATATTGTGAAAACGGGGAAAATGTGACGCAGACGAAGTTGCGCGGGACAGCTAGTTTCATATAAAATATTGTTATCAATACCGGAATGATGAAATACTAGCTGTCCGGCGCAACTTCGTTTGCGTCACATGTTCCCCATTTTCGCAACATTTCTCATTGCTGCTCCACTCCTTTTGGTCGTAGCGTGATGATTATAGCCTATAGCCTTCCTCGATAAATGGGCTATCTAACAATGAAAGAATTTTTAAAATCGGACCAGTAGCTTCGGAGCCTATTCAATGCAAACAAACAAACAAACAATCAAATCTTTCCTCTTTATAATATTAGTTTAGAAGTAAGTAATTGTAATGCTATTGTAGCATTTGTAGCACCGAGTCTACTTTTATTTATTTGCACAATGCCACCAACGTGCGTACGTTGGTGACAAGGATCATGTTATATCACAAGTAGTCCATATAGCATGTAGGTCAGACAGAGTGTGTGGTCTGACATCAAGTTCATAACTACTCGACTTACCGCCAAACCCATGGATCAAGTTCAGTATGTTGTAGAGGCACAAAAGAAATTGAATTTTATCTGTGGCAGCATAGAGTTCAATTTTGTTGTATGTAGTTGGTAAGAATTGCTAACAAAACTGAACTTTATCACATGTAGTAGTCTGTAAAGGTTACAAACGAAACTGAATTTTAAGATACGGTTTTTAGAGTTCAAAATTGATGGCAAAGCGTAAGTAACAATGCTTGACCTTAGTTGTTTTAAAAGTCACTGCATACATTTGCATATTTTATAAACTTTCTTATTATTATGTTTTATTTGAAGTGAGATTGTACATGATGTAATAAGCAGGTGTATTGTTACATACGTAACTGCATGTATTTAATGAGAATCGCCGTTATAGGTAATGGGGAGTCTGGGTGTCCGCTAACGTATCGCGCCATTTTGAAATGCTGTGCCCTCCCTTAAAAAAACAATCATGTGTGATGGATGAGACCAAAGTTTACAACTAAGAAAAGAGAAATTGAGATAGAGATTCTATTCAACTAAAAAAGAGTACGCTTTTCAGTATTTTTATGCGACGTTTTGGTAGCGGAAACGTACAGCTAGTAGAACCAATCGCTAATGAAATCATTTTAAATGCTATTACCCAGACCGGATAATAAAAAAAATCTGATTTGTTTCGAGTTATTTTTGGAGATACTTATGCCAAATGTTTCACATCATCATCATCATTTCAGCCCAAAATACGTCCACTGTTGGACCTCCCCCAAGTGACATTGACATTTTGGGGGGTTTTGCCATAATCGCCACGCTTGGCAGGCGGGTTGGCGATCGCTGTACGGTTGTTACAAAAAGCACAGAGAACGCTGCTGCCCATTCTCTGGCAAGTCCCTTAGTCGCCTCTTACGACACCCACGGGAAGATATGGGATGTATCTGTGTTCATTATCCACTCTTGTAGATCTCAATTCAAGATCCTGATCTCTTTTAGGAGATCTCAAATATCTCGAGAATGAGAAACCCCCAAACTCAACTCAAACGTTTGAAAGGAAAAGTTTCCAGGCGTGCCAAGCCTAAAGTCATGACTTTAGAACCACACTCAGTAAACAAACAAAAGAAAATCTATTTTTCTAGAGCATTCTCCTTTCGACGAACTATTCGGGCGACTGACCCCTCGAGCAACATAGGTTGTTGGCGCGTTCTACACCACAGCATAAAGAAAACGCTCTAAATATAGACAAGGCGAGAATCTGTTGATGTAATCATCGATGTGTAATTGTAAACATCAAACAATGAATGGATTAATATTTCTACTATTTAATGAGTATGGGCGAAAATGTTTCACCAGTTTTCGATCATCATCTGCCTGCCCTTGGTCACTTAGGGTCAGCGAAACACGGTTTTTTTCCATTCCCCCCGTCAGACCTCCATTTTTCTTTCATAATCACTCCTCGTACAATTCAGTCATCTTTTCTTGAGTTTTTATCTCCAATGTTATATTGAGATATTACATCTACAGGAGCAAATGGGCAGTCAAGGCCAGAATGTACGACAGTCAGTCTTGCCAAAGGGCCTAGTAACTGGGTCTTGGACGTCAGATCGCTCCATGTAAAATAGTGCATTGAGCTGCATCTGATCAGACTGAAAGCCGATCCTGACTTACATGGTTGGAAAAGACTAGGCAGGTGATGATGACAGGTTTAAATTAAATGAACTGGCAAAACTTCATCGTGATGGTAAACAATAAAGCTATCGATATCTAATCATGAAAACCCTTTATAATCTAGGGCATCTTTAAGTCGTTTCATTGCATTTATTTGCACGATCTTTCGCAATCTAAGATAAGTGACGTAAACGGAATGACAATACTTAAATTATTTTATTTCTACGTAAGGCTATTGTCTTCTTTTCAATTCAGGTTGGTGCAGTTAACCGATGACGCAAATAGACCAGTTGCACTCAAGGCCAGACGTATGATGCACTTAAGGATCGAATTACGTAAGAAAATAATTCGACACTGGCTGGCCCAAGTTCAGTTTAAGGGCAACCCAGAGACGGCGGGGCAGAGCATTTTATCTTTACCCAAAGTAAATTCATACGAAGCCAGTGATCACAAAATACAGATTCCAATGCTTAGAGATGTACCCCAACGCATCACAGGGGATGCCGCGAAGTGAACGGGGATGAACGTCATGGAACATTGGAATCTGTATGTCGCTTTCTGTAAAACATTCTGCCCTGCTGTCCTCGGTGTACGCTGGTCTTAAGTCATCAACTGGAATATAGTCTTGATTCGAGGCCACATTTTCGTTTCGTCTTGACATACAGCCTGTATTTAAATATCTCACTTAAAAGCCATACATTTTATCAGTCAAAGGAACCGTGTATCACTCTCGTCTTGAGTTGAGATCTCATCATCGCCTCGCTCCGAGTCTAAATTTAATAGCTTATCCAAAAGCAATCAAACATATTTAAGGAATTATTATGACTACATTTTCATATAGCTTTTAAATGCAGCCTCCAGTCAGTCTCACTTTAAGACCTCATCTTCGGCTTATCCAAAATTTGCCTGTTATTGCTCATCATGAGGTAGTCAATCTTATCTAAGCGTTCACGATGAAGCTACATTTTCGCCCCATAACGATGCTGTCCCTAATAAAGTTACAGAGTTACGAAATGATAATGTTACCTGTGGAAGGGGGCCTGTAAGGCCTCACGTTGGGGACTGTGGTGGGGGAGGCGGGCGCCCTCGTCGAGTACTCGTCATCGTCCAGGAAAACCTGCTCGCTCAGCTCCAGCGCGAGCTCTGAGTCACTGCAAACGTGATAGCACTTTAGATGGAGAACTTGGTAACGAGCTGGACGGGAGAATTTTAAGAGCAGTCAGTGGCAGAATTGTTGTAGAGTAATTGATACTGGCAGCTCTTCAACGCGGTTTGAGTGCTGGACGCGTTTAGTTTCAGTTGGTGTCATTAAATAAACAAGAATAAAAAAACAATAATAATAACGCATAATGGGCTTGATCTGGTCATAATTAATTTCGTTTCGGACTATTCGCTTGTATTATATGGAAAAAAGATCTTTTTGACCGACTCTAGCTGATTCCGTGTGGATGGTGGTGGTGCAGTTACTCCCTTAAGAGGGGCTGGTGTAAGAGTATAAACAGTCAAATGATTTGCATGAGCCCTTCGGCTAGGACTAAATGACGGCATGGTTAGGAGTTCGGACCCTACTGGATCCTGGACTTTTTTGAATCAAGTTTTAGCGTGTACGGAGGAGTTCTAGCCTTTATGCTGTTACAAGGACAAGACTTGGTACCTCAGTATAATTAAATCTATAAGAAACATCTTGACCGTGACCTAATCCCCAAGGTGTGCCAAAGGCCACCGATTCACCGCCCATTCGCCGGTGCTAAAACAGATGACGTTGATATATCGTGCGGTTTCCACCCCAGTTACAGTGCAAACAAATAAGACTTGTGCCTATTAAGGTTCAGTTTCTACTAACGCGGGGACGAGCGGATCAGAGAAGACTTGCGGGTAGGGCATGTAGAACCGGTTCTGCATGCCTATTTACGGGAATCTATTAAATCGTGTCTCTCTTCTCTACTGTGTTTAGTCGACCCTTGCACATTCCTCACCACCGATTCTTTGGGCAATCGTTTAGGTGTTGCTTAGTGTTAGTGAAAACTGAATAAGCACTGGGATTGCTTACAAGTTAACGAGATACACATCTCGATATTCTAAAAACAATTCATGCAAATGATGATGCATGTTACGAAAAGTTCAGTGACATACAGATATTAGCTTGTATTGTATCGGTCCACTTTACCTACTCTTCTAAATATAGGATAAAAGATAATAATTATGATAACTTGAGTATTGCATATTGAAAAGATAAGGCTGCAATAATGATCGCATATTTTTGTTTCAAATGAAATGTTAATGGTACGTAATTTTGAGAAGGCAGTGGGACCCAGAATCGCCTCGAGTTATGAGTTGGAGGGCGTGGGTTTGAATCCAAACAGGCACTTTACTTTGTGTAATTTATGTCGTGAAGACATAAATTACTAATTTAAAATTAAAAAATTATTATATATTAAATTATTAAAATTACACTGCTCTCAAAACGGTGAAGGAAACCGGCTTTTTTAGATACAAAAAATCGAACACATGTGGTGGTGTGAATTTTGGCCCTTGGGGCTGCGTCCCAGCAGTGGGAACATAATTGGCTGATTATGTCTATAAGTAAGTAGCCTATTTTCTCGGAAAATTATGTGTATATTTTTGTTCCTCCGGCGAGCTAAATCATTCCAAGTGTATGATCTATATCTTCCACAATATATTTATGAATGAATAGTAAAATTCATCATAAAAAAAAGGAAAAGGTTACGCGCCTGGCAATTTAAAATAGTTTCTTTAGTCAACAAACGTGACTGGCGTAGACTCAACAATATTCGCTTGTACTTTCATAAAAAACCGCGTAATTGCACGGTACACAAACATTTACCGATTAGTGCAAACTAATGTCAGTTTCAGTCAGATAGCTGTTATCAGTGATGGTAAGACCACGTAAACTGTGTTATCTCTTGCCGGAATTAAGTGCGATAACATTTGATAAGCGAGAGGTGTGTCTGTCTATACAACATCGCTTCATGAACTTACGTAAAAAAATAAAAAAATAAAATAATAAAAAGCGACTAAGAAATGGAAATTTTTTTTTGGTCAGTGGGTCGTCTTAGGGGCGGATTTGTAGGAGTTGGAGTATACGCTTAGGGGCACTGTGAGCAGCAAAGAAAACAAAAAAAAATATGTTTAAAAAAAGCCTGGGAAATTTGAAAAAATAATGCAGTTTCGAATTAACCTTCACCAAAAAAACCATTTAGGTTCTGAGAAGCATGGCCCTACGACGCACCGTTTCCGAGTTAGGAGCTTTTTTTTCTTGTTTTTACATAACTCTTTATATTTCCAAAATGGTAGCTCAGATGAAAATCTTTTCTGGAAAGATACTGTTGCTCTAGCTAGTGGATAACTATGAGGTGATGTAAAAAAAAACCCGAAAAATATCGAGAAAAAAAAAACCAAATCCTCGCGCGGTAGCGCCCCTAAGGCTACACTTCAACCTTCTTTTTTTGACTAACAAAAAAAGGAGGTTAATTGAACTCGGTTAAAATATTTTGTACTTCTGCATTATCTCGAGATGTATTGTTTGCGTAGTATGTAGGCTATTTAGCGAGCGACGAAGTGACACCAAACCTGCTGAAAGTGGAGAGATTTGGAAAAGACCTACCTACACCTACACTCAGCTTTGGGTAGCCAAAGGTTGAAGAAGAAGAAGAAAGCGCCACAATATGTGCTCAGCTTTGCATGTGCATGCTAGGACCCTCAATAATATAATATTGTAAATATGCATGAACTTAATAGTAAACTACAGTACATAAACACAGCCAACGTTTATATCTTGATCACTGGCGGTACATAGAGACTTTACCCTCAATGAGAAAACACAAAGGCACTGAAAATCTCATAATTGGCGAAGTGCCAAAAAGATTCACCTGATTTACGGAGAAATCCATTCATACAACATTTATTTGTTTTCAGAAAACAATGACTTATCTTTAAATACACACAAATAATTGTATTTAGATAAGCATATCAGATAGGTACTTTCTCGGAACACTTGAAAATATACAAGGTATGTTTGTAGGTCAAACAAGCAATCAACTAAGGCATATAATATTAATGGAAAGAAAAACTGCCTAAAAAAGTTTTACAAAGAAATTCTATTGTATCCTTATTTATTTATGGCTGTGAGATTCACCAGGCAATACTGTTTTATTTAATCCCCCGATCTGTGGAATATATAGTTCAATAATAGTTTGAAATAAGGCCAAGGTCTGTTCTTCCCATTGCAATGAGGTCGAAATGGGATTTATGGAGAGATAAACTATAACTGATTTATCTTTAGTAAAATAATAATAGTTTTACAAGCCATAGAGGTACAACCAAAATTCTTGCTTCATTGCAGGTTGCAGCAACCACGAGTCTAGTAATTAATGCCTTTATCTCATTACTTTAGAGTTGCTTTTCAAAAAGTCTATTTGTGATAAATGATAAAAATAAAATTTTAAATAAGTTATAGATAGGTTTTCAATCATAATGATGCTCTAGGCATTTTATAGATAAATAAATAATTTGTAAACATCATCTGCAAGTATTGGAAAAATGCTAATTTACTATGTACTTTATTATTCTGTCAGTTTGGACTATCATTTTCTCATAAACATTCATGCAATTACAAGTTATTACCGACAATGATACTAGTGGATAGGTATGTTCATTAATATTTTACCACAGCACAGGAAGAAACAGTAATGCAAATAAGTAAGCTATTTTATTGCTTTCATAAGTATGGCAACATACATGCAATATTTAATATTTTCACTTCAGTGAAAGAATAATCAATATTGGTAAGTAATAATATAAAATTAAAATCCATACTCCTATAATAATAAATGTAACTCTGATTTCTTAGATGTGATGCTTTTTAGCAGTGTTCCCGTTGGTATAATGTCCAACATTTGCACAGACTTAGCCACGGACAAGAGCTAGTACCTCTTTAACCCCCAACCAAAAATTAGTGGTGTTACAAGTTTGACTTGTGTATCTGTGTGTCTATCTGTGGCTTCACCAATATGAACCGATTTAGATAAAACTGGTTTTGTTTGAATGGTGTTTTAATTAAGAGTCTTCTCTGCTGCGAAAGTCTGCTCAGCCATTTAAAAATCATCACCTTGTTTCTAGTTGATGAAGGGATATAAACAACTTCCACAGGCCTAGTGAAGGTTCCAAAGTTGTTTCTCTGTTTCTCGCTGTGCTGTGATATTTACATCATTATCAATAACAGATGTAATTAATAATATGTTATTTGCATTGTTATTTTAGTTCATTTACTTACCTTTGTTTTGTAGGATGTTAAATTGTATATTTATTGTTCTACAATCTTGTTTAATTTAGTGTTTATGTTATTTGATAAGACCTAGTCTGTCATAAAAAATTAATGTTGTCATTAAATTATTCTTGTCTATTTAATAAATGCATACTGAAAGTCTCAATTTAATTATACTATAATACAGCGTTTCCCAATTGGTGGGTCGCGACCCGGTATCAGGCCATCAAAATAAAATACAGGGTTGCAGAATTTCTGCCTAGTTAAAAAAAAAAAATATACAATCCACAAGTAAAAAACTGTATAAAGGCGGGCATTTTACCAGTCCACCTTAGAAAACCTTGCTCAATTCACACAAAATAGACGACTCAATACTGATCTATTTTACTTAATGTAATCAGCAGCAGAAGAGGTTTTAAAGTATTTATTGAGTCACTAAAGGCCAGTGTGACATTTACCGGGCCATGACAGAATAATGTTTGGGAAACAGTGATTTAATTTAAAAAAAATATATAAGGTCAAGTTGTTCATGACAATGTTTTTAAAAACGTTTCAAGCTATTTCAATGATAGCTACTTAAGTTTTAATTTGAGTAAAGGTCACAAACTTGTCCAGATAACAATAGCCGTAAAACCACAGATAATATAATTTTTAGATCAAGGTTATTCAAATTCAATTCTAGTTTTAGATTAATTTGCAAAACAAAATGGTGTTTGATGTTTTTTTTCTATTGTTAGTTTATAAATCAATGCAGAGCCAGTCTTATTATCATTCAGATTAGTTTTATCAGCCTAAAACTCTGATAAAATAAATTAAAAAATGATGTTTTACTTATTTACACTTGATTATCATATTATGAAGGTCATTGCCAGTGTTTATATTTTTTGTTTAGTCAAGATTAGTTAACAAACATACGAAATGTCGCCAGTAATGTGTGCATGCACTACCACTACGGAAAAAGCTGTTGATCACAGAATGTGCTTGTTAACACTCTGGTGCAAAAGCAACATAATAATAACACAGTTCTAAGGATAAATAACATAAAATGCGTGTGTTCACTGCACAGAAGCCGGCGGCTAGTCACACAGACGTCCTAACATCGTATTGACAGAATATCTTACGGGTTTGGGAAGATCAATGAACCTGTCTCCATATCTTGATATTGCCGAGTGTCGTCGCGCTAGACGGCGTGTTTGGGCACGTTCAGTGCCGACCACGTGTTTCCTCGACACTATAATTCAGCGAGAAGCGAGCTGCCAATGAACTAAATGATTTTCTAAAAATATCACAATGCGTACAGAGGTTATAATGCAACGTTGTTTCCACGACTTATGATGGATTAGGTTTCGCACAAAATCACGACACGCGAAAACACCTCGTAGGCTGCACGATGACTAAGCCAACACTGTAAAACGATTCTTCAATAGCGCTTTTTTTATAACACGGGCCAGCTGTTTAAATAAACATTTCAGAAGGTTAACACACTCGCTTTACCTATCGGAGCTGGCAGAGCTTGGTGTTTCGAATTTATTCAGCTTCCCAGCCATCACTCAGAGTAGCTTGATCTGATAATTTTATTGTGAAAACTGTGTTAATTTGGTAAAATTCACGACTTGTATGCACACGCAAGTAGATACATTGACTGTTGACATTAGTCCGTTCAGAAACTACGTCATCACATCTTCGGTGCGTCATGCGACGTCTTGTCAAAAATTAGAATCAATACATACGAAAAGTCAGTCTTTCAAAAAAATCTCACATTTTAATTTTTTTTAAACAGTTTGTAATTACAAAAGCCAAATCAGTAAGCGAATCGTTTTTACAGTATAACTAGAATACATTTCTGATTTTTCGTCTGACTGCCATCAACCTATTACTCGTTTCTGAACGAAAATAGCGTTCCATTACACTTGCGTGTATGTCCAGCACGCAAGTTCAATCAATATAGTTTATCAGAACACGTTTTTATTTTTAGTTAATAATCTATTGATTATTCCTGAAACATAATAAAGGCCAACAATTATAAAAAAAAATGATAACATACGTAATAATCATGGCGACATATTACATTGTGTCCACCACAAATTAATTTCTGCTAAAGCACAGTGTTTGACTGCTATTGTTCTATTATAATCGAATAGAACTTCGATCAATAATTATTGATCGAAGGAATAGAATGATGCAAGATTAGTGAGCTTGGGGTCTGTGCTTGATTCCAGGGATGTTACGCAGCTTCGACTCCGACTCCGTTAAGTCGGAACTTCCGATTATTATTACACCTTCGGCTCCGAAACTTTTAAATCGGACGTTTTAATCGCAGGTCGAAGCATAACAAATAGCAGCGGCGGCCTGCGTCGACCGACCGCTACGCACTACTTTTGGGGTCAATTAATTTAATTTAATTTTTCACAGCTTTTGTTCATATAGATATAATATGCTACTTTGGGATTAAATTAATTTCTTGTTTATTCGGAAACATGTTATTTTTTTACTTCTAGTGTTTGTGTAAATTTATTACATTTTTACACAACGAAAAAAGGTTGTTTTTATTTGTTTTTTTTGTCCTTCAACAAAAAAATCTCCCCTGCCACCAGTTTTGACCCTGCCTCCGCCTCCAACTCCGACTCCGGTTCCGACTCCGATGAATCAAATTTAAAAACTCCGATTCCGGCTTCGGTTTCGATAAAATTAGCTCCACTACATCCCTGACTTGATTCCCAGGTCAGGAAAAGTTAGTGTTATTTTCTATTTTTTAAACTTATATAAACTCAATAAGTTTTGTTGTTCACCCAACGCCTGCCTGTTGAAATCAAAACAACAGTTACGGAAGTTTTGCTATTACGTTTTGAAAGGCGCATGTATTAGTATCCTAGTCTTGTTATCTTGTATCTACTTGATCTTAATTTCTGTAGTTGATTATCAGTAAACAGAGTAGTAGCAACTTACAACAAAAAGTACTACAGCGCCATCTAAGATAAACCAGAAGAACTAATGTGGTCTGAATATCGCAGGCAAAGTTTACATCGGCCTAAGAGTATAATTATAATATAGAAAAACCCGACTGCAACCGTCGGGCAGTTACCCACCAGACATAACACCTGTCTGGTTGGAGGATCCTCCCTTTTCTAAGGAGTATTGAGGAAATTTACACACTGTTCCTCATACTCTTAAATATGTATTTGTGTATTTACTAAAAGGAATTGGTTCCACATAAACATACTAATTATAACAACAATCACCTGTTATGTACACCCGAAGGTACAGTCAACCACACTTCTAAGAAAACCTTTCAATTACGAAAGCTATTGACTGTTACGAAATAAGAATCAAATAAGTACTATGTACGTGTATTTGTCGGTACCCACATCTAACAAAGACAAGTAAGTTTATTTCTCCCCATTGCAGGCATGGCGTCGGGAAAATCTTCAATTTGGCCCGGATTTGAAGTAATCCTTTCTGATGGAGTAGCGCACAACTATTCTTCGGATTGTTTTCTGAATAATGCATGAAGAATAATAGTTTATTTTTAGGGTTCCGTACCCAAAGGGTCAAACGGGACCCTATTACTGAGACTTCGCTGTCCGTCCGTCCGTCCGTCCGTCCGTCCGTCCGTCCGTCCGTCCGTCCGTCCGTCCGTCCGTCCGTCCGTCCGTCCGTCCGTCCGTCCGTCTGTCACCAGGCTGTATCTCATGAACCGTGATAGCTAGGCAGTTGAAATTTCTACAGATTATGTATTACTGTTGCTGCTATAACAACAAATACTAAAAACAGAATAAAATAAATATTTAAGGGGGGCTCCCATACAACGAAGTGATTTTTTTTCTCGTTTTTATAAATAATGGTACGGAACCCTTCGTGCGTGAGTCCGACTCGCACTTGGCCGGTTTTTGTTACCTTTGTGTGAATAAGGTTTTCCAACTAAAACGTCATAGATTTAAAATTGAATTTTATATAGTTACGCTACAATTCATACTTTATTTTGGTGTGAAACATCTACTTATCCGCAACTAGGCTGCAAAGTCGACTCGTACGCCGTGACGGGAAATGGTGTTGCGCTCCCACCCATATCCTCTAAAGCCAAGTAAAACCAACCTTTTTCAATTACAATAAAGTTTGCTTTGTATTGATTGTTGATCTTTGTATTGATTGTTCAGTTTTTTTTTTTATTTCTTTTTTCCATGGTTCGTTATACGTTTTTATTAGTGATTAATTCTATTAAAAACAAACGTGTTTCGGTGACGTGTGACGGTCAACTTTTTTTGAATTTACCAATTGAACTATGAACATGAAATTGTAGCTTTGATTTTTAGTAAGATTTTTTTGTAAGTAGTAGGTACCTACTTGTAGCTAGTAAGCATTAAGGTACACAAGATAAACACTCCAGGTAATTATCCATTGTTCCCCGTCTGGCTGTTTGTGTATGTGAGTTTAAATGTTTGTAAACGCACCTATGATACCGGAGAAAAAAGAGAGTCTTTAAAGAAAAAAATGGAATGCACCGTCACTCATAAATAGGTATTAAGTAGGTACCAGATACACTGGATTATAAGCTGGTAGTGGTCCTGTTCAGCCTCCTTTTTGTTCAATGTATTCTAGCCTTCGTCGTTCAGCCTGTGAACTATGTTGTTAATAGATGATAGATATATATGTATATAGATGATCCTGTAAAACAAAAGTAGAAAAACGAAAACCATTACATGTATATATATGGTTTATATAAACCATTTCATTCAGTTTTGATGACTCCACGCGTGGTTGATTATCGTGTAATTATTCGTTCACATTTTCACAAACAATAAAATTATTCAACAAAATCTGCATCACAGATTCGTTCCATTATATGGACGCATAACATAAAACAAGTAAATCCCGCCGTTTTTCCCATCTCCCAAAATTCCCCTAATTGAAGAGTAATTGCCGAAAAAATGTCGTTTAAACAACAATTTGCCCGCGGACTGTTGCAAAACGATTGCAGGGAGAGTTTTTAATAAGCTCGTCTATGCCCCTTACTGTTGGTTATCGATTTTGGTGACGTTACTTTAATGTTTTAAAAAGTTATTAAACTTTGTTGATTGGCTGCGTGATGGGGAAATCCACGAAGGTTTTGTTAGGTTTATTTAATTTTATTAGATTTGCTTTCGTCATATGACAGAAGGAGTTTTATTGGAAACCTATTAACTACTCGAATCATGGTTTAGCTGTGTGGTGAATTACGAGTAAGAGTCATTCAAATGTATTTTAATATTAACATTATTCAACTTATTTAACTATGTATAAACTTAATTGCTATTTCAAGAACTCATTAAAATATTTATTTTTTCTCAGTACATATGCGTATTACTATTAAAATTAACGAAATACAATTGAGATTGTAACAATGTGTAATTAATAGTAAATATAAGCAATATCGTTGTAAAGATTGTAGGTTTAATTAAGTGAGTTGAGGCAGTCTGGCGACAGTCTTGCAAGCAATTAGCCAAAACTTTCCCCATTTACATGTTATGGGTAAAGTTCGGCGAGGTGGCAACCCCAGCCCCTGTAAGAATTCCAAATTTGAATTGAATTCTTTTTTAATTTCAAACAGTCTGTGTGGTTTGCGACGAAGTTTTAAGTTACTTTTTTAAAACTTTTAGCAGAATGAATTTGACTCGGAATCTTTTTTAATAATTTTAATGTAAGATTTAAAACTATCTTCTTATTTTTTTGAATTGAGTGACAAACAAGAGAAATAATTTAATGAAATGAATAAACTGCCATTAAAAGATGTCTGGTGGACAGGGTCTTGTGGAGCAGCTTGGGATAGGCCCATGTCCAGCCGTGGAATGCGACAGGCTGAGTTGATTGAGAGCAAGGCGGCCCTTACCACACTACTAAGGAATTAAAACCTTGTTTCTAAGTACTATATTTAAGTGTCTAAACTTGTCCTACCAATCTTTCCTACAAAGATTAAAAGGAAACTCTCGAAGCAAACTAACTCGTGTGAACTCCAGCGGGTTCGCTATTCAGGTGCAGTAAACTTGGGGATGGATCGCAGGCCCAGCATCAAGTTCCCGCTATAAACATGTCGGGCTGATCTCTAGTCATTGTTAAACTTCGTCCAGGTCTTGTATAACTTGCTTTATAGTTGGAAGTAGTTTGAATGGCAGTTAAGGTGTGTTTGTACTGGGATTAGCAGGATGAAGCAGGATTAAAGACTAAAAATGATGTGTTATCTTCACGGATCCCTTGCTTGCCAAAATGGTTGCTCCCTCAGCAACACTACTCGACCCAGTGTCTGTTAATTGACTTCAAATCCTTAGGTGGCAGCATTGGATGTATAAAATAATGCTATTTACATGATAGGTTACATTTTACTCAAAAAAAGCCATAAGGAGACTACCCTACTAAATCATTATTTAGAACACCTTTTAATCCAGGTCGTTATCCTTACTTGCATTTACTTTAGGTAAGATAGTGAATAAGCATAATTCCAATAACCCTAAAACTATCTCGAAGCTGTCACGTTTAATTTCGACAGTGTGAACGCATCCTAACATTAGCAAGTACGAGTATACCAGTGTTCTGTTGGTTAGTATTCTATTGTGTGTTGACTAGCGCGGAATTAGTGTGCACGTGTAAGACAATTAGTTTAGCAGCGTATTACTGTGAATGGGTATCGTGTTACTAACGAACTCGTGTAGTATATGTACCTATAGATAATTAGGATTGCTTGAATCTAATTGGTGGCGAGTGTATAGATTGATTGGCTTTACATTTACATAATTAATATGTAAAGCCAATAATTATGGTTCTGTATGGTGTCGGACGTAAAGAACAGCACCATCCCATATCTTTCCGTGGGTGTCGTAAGAGGCGACTAAGGGACTTGCCAGAGAATGTTCAGCAGCGTTCTCTGTGCTTTTGTAACAACCGTACTGCGATCGGCAACCCACCTGCCCAGCGTGGTGATTATGGCAAAACCCCCCTTATGTCAATATGGCGTTGGGGGAGGCCTATGTCCAGCAGTGGACGTCTTTTCAGCTGAAATGATGATGATGATGACATAATTAATTAGGTACATGAATTACTCGGTATTGGTTACACCATCATTTGCCTGACCGTTTCCCAACAACTTTTCATCCGGATAGACTGAAAGCGGACAGATTAATCAGATGTAGATGAATTTACCAGTATTTTACATGAAACGAATACCTACATATATGAAGTCCACAACTCACATACTGGGCCATACAATTCCACTTAGATGAATTGGATTTGGTGCATGATTCATTCATAAGTATTTTGATGACAGTTTAGAGCGTCCTTGTAAGTACTATTAAGCTACAAAAAAACAGTTTTTAAAAAAAATACTCCGTAGTAGCTGCTCAGACATGAAAAAAAATCTCCATAAAGTCATAACCCACGGTCCCTGTCGTAATTTGGTAACACAGGAGTTTTCAATTCGCTGTTTTTACTTTTTACAACTCTGATTGGGCGGCGTCGGTTGAGTGAAACGGAACGCACATAGAATGTTAAATAAAACCTATTTGCTTGAAACTTTTTGCGTGGAGCGAACTTAACTGGATATTGGAAGAGCTTTTTATTCGTTTTCAATCTGGGTTCAGTGTGATTGTAGGCACACTGTGGAAACTGAAAGGTGGAGGCGGCTTGACTTCCTGAACTTACCTGACTACCTATCAATACCGACTGTCTTGCTTGACTGCGTTAGGCGTTTTGTTTTTCGGCATATTTTTTTTTATATTTTCTTCGTTTTTTCAGATTCAGAATTTTTAGAATGTTTAAATTAATTGAATTTTAAGAGTTTTAATAAATAAAAATAAGTAGATTTTTCTTGTTTCTGAGAGCCTGATCAGCTTTTTACGTAGCTAACCTAGAAGACTGCCCAGTATCCATTTAAGGCATGCCTAGGGAGTGTTCCTTTAAATAAATGTTCCAACACTTCTTACGATGTGTCGGCAGGACATAATACTTTTGAAGTAATCTCAGGAGTAACATACAGAATCAGGTAACGTGCCCTTTTCATTTACCAATCTAACATGACTTGCCAAAACTTCCCTACATTTAACTAAAATCACAGTGAGCCGCGAAAACAAAACAGTCTCAAGTCAGTGCGAGACACCAAATGATTGTAAATGTAAATTTAATTAGGGCGAGTGAATCAGACAATTAGTTAAAAAGCTGCCGAAGTGAGCCGAACTCGGGTGCTGTTGAGTTGATACTGAATTACAGTGTTGTTGTTTGTTTTCATTAGAGAGGTGCTAAGTATCTATGCTGGGATTGTTTCGAGAGTTTGGGAATTAATATCTATGGAAGAATTATTTAAGTTTGTTTTATCTGTAAACTTTTAAGTAAGAGTTCTTTTCACCGTGTGAAAAGATAGCTCTTATTGCAACTTTAAAACAAAGTATTATAAATGTTGGAATTATCGGTATTTAATAGTTAAAAATATACATTTCGAAGACAATAACAATAACTTTATATAAAATGTCAGTTGTGTAGTAATAAATTACGAAACATTGCATTGGCTACGAAAACGTTTATAATGAGGCTACGGGCGGCGCGGCGTAGGCCGTCCGTGCTACGATACCGTGTGCGTAGCAGACTTGGTAAAAACCATTTTTTTATTTTACTACATACATCCAATTTCCAGAATACATTACATAATTCAGATGTACCTAGATTGCTCGCAGAACGGATGGCCGTTGGGGCCGAATCGTTTTGGAATGCCGACCGCGAACCGGAAGGCGATGCGTTGGAAGGCCTCCCACTAGGTACACCGATGACCTGGTGAAGGTTGCGGGGATGCGCTGGATGCGAGTCGCACGGGACCGCTCAATGTGGTGATACTTGGGGGAGGACTACGTCCAGCAGTGGACGTCTTTCGGCTGAAATGATGATGATGATGATGATCCATTCCTCCAATCCTCAATTCTGTTGTTATTGATCTGTAGATTATAATTATGTAGTCTTATTTTATGTTTATTTATTAAGACTACTAGGTTGTCCTTATTGATACCGTATTATTTATGAGACATCAAATAAAGTAGCTTCTAAAAACCTTAAGTCTGCGTGACTTTCAATCAATATTAATGAATGATTTAAAATTATCGTCAATATAAAACATAATCACCAAGTTTTAAAGTGATAACGCAACAGTAATTACGGAGAGAGCTACAATCTCGGAGGAGCACGTAAATCTGAATAAGTACCCGTCTGATCCGACCTTAATTGCTAAATTATCCTGATGTATTGGCCGATCTGTATCTAGTAAAATTGCTAATTTCGATACCCATCGATATGCTGTGCTTACAGGGGGTACGAACCGTTTTGGTAATGTAATTGCGATCGCAATAATTACAGGGATATTTTTAAAAACATAAAGAGGGTGTACAAGATAGAGAAGAGACGTTAGTAAATTCGGTAAAGGTCAATGATTTCAACGATATAGCGATTTATGTCAAGTTCTATTTACGACTTGACAAACATTGCAACAACTGTTGAGCATGAGGTCCTGGGTTTGACTCCCGGGTCGGGCAAAGTGTTGTTGGGTTTTCCCATCAGAATTTTTTCAGTAGCAGCCACGGAGTCTGGATTTGAGCCCGGTTGATGGCAACCGGGTGTACCTACATTCTATTAGGTACATCTCTGCTTAACCCTTCGGGAATTACAAGCGTGATGTTATGTATGTTCTATTTATGAAGCCAGTTTCTTGCCTGTGGCTTAGAATAAATTGAAACAACAAAATACTTGCATTAACTGAAGACTGAGACGGTGCAACTTTTGTTTTAAGCTTCAATGTATAATTTGCAAGTAAATAGCATCATATGACACCTAGGCTGCAATTGTTTTCATTTCCCTTCCTAATGAAATAAGTCTGCGTGCTTTCTGACGACAAAAAGAGTCCCCGAGGTGTCTGATATTTTACCTTGCTTATATATTTAATTACTTCCTATTTTATTTCGCGTGTAAATCCTTTTTGGCAGTTTCGAGTTCTTGTCGTAACCTAGGTACATATTCTATCAATAAAAATGTTTATCGATGGCCATCCCGGTGACATTAGCATTCGGCATGTAAAGAGAGGCCGACGACGAAGGACGAAGGACGAAAGGGAGGCAGACGTGACGTGAAAACCTGAACATTTTCATTTACTTTCCAATGAAATAGTTTTATTTATGTTTCTCTTTTTTCGTCTGATCTTTAAATTAGATAAAGAAACTACATTAAAATTTGCATTTAAATAACTTATTTTTGCAGCATCATCATTTCAGCAGAAAGACGTCCACTGCTGGACATAGGCCTCCCCCAAGTTTCGCCACATTGATATAACATGGGGGGTTTTGCCATAATCGCCACGCTTGGCAGGCGGGTTGGCGATCGCAGTACGGTTGTTACAAAAGCACAGAGAACGCTGCTGCCCATTCTCTGGCAAGTCCCTTAGTCGCCTCTTACGTCATCCACGGGAAGATATGGGATGGTGCTATTCTTTACGTCCGACACAATACAGAGCCCTAGTGGTCCTAGTGGACATAAAGGGTGTAAAAAGACCCCTAACGAAGCCGAAGCGCACTTGTTCACCCCGTCATTGCGATATTTTTCTTGTTGTAGACCATAACTGGGAACCTTCTAGTTACAGAGATATTGGAAGTCAAAGTTCCAACTTTTTCACAAGTTTTTTAAAAAAAAAAGACTAATTGTCATTTTTATAACTGTACTTCAAATACCTACATGACCCGTTTACTATTCAATGCATCCAACAGCACAATGTTTTGAGTGCGTTACATTGAGTTTTACCAAAGAATGTGATTACCCCCTCCCCCACAAATTTTCGTTTCCCAGCAATATTTTTTGCGTACCGAGTGTTACTTGGTTTGATGTACATAATGCTTGGTCGACGGTTTCGTGAATGGTTTGTTTACAACTTGTATACCTAGGGACTTAAATAAATAGGTAAACTTCCCACAACAACATCCGACAAACCGAAATACCATTTATGTGTTTTTAAATAAGGCCGAATTTCAATATTGGTGTTTTCCGAGGAGTAGGTAAGTACTTCGTCTTTTGATTGATAAATAAATAAATAATTATTGGTTTATGAGCAAGTTCTATTCCAGAGGCTGGTTGATCACTTTGAATTCATGATGTGGTTTTAGTAGAGTGAAAGATCTGTGCTATTTTTAACCGACTTCAAAAAAAGAGGAGTTTCTCAATTTGGTTGTATGTTTCCTCATATCTCCGTCTTTTAAGAACCGATTTGAAAGTATCTTTGATTTTATGTGAAAGGTTATATTCCCCGCCCGATTGGTCTTACAGAAATTTCATCAAAATCGGTTCCGTAGTTTGGTTTTTAAATCAAAATCGGTGGAAAAAATATGGAACACTATTTATGTACATCCAAGGTGAACAAAGTGGCAAGGTAAACAAACAGGGCTGCGGGTTGTTCCAAAGAGATACCGTGGCCCTGGAACACAAAGGGCTAAGAAGGAACATGGATGGGTTTTAGTCAGTGCAAGTCTGACACTCCCTTCCGCTCCGCCCAGAGCGGGAGAAGTCATTTGATGACTTCACATCCGAAAAAAAAAGGTACTTTCACCGATTGCTCCGTGAATACTGGTCCAATTTCCGTGGTATTTTTTTCATGTGGTAGAAGAAACTTGGGCGGGTGAAAGTACACAAGTGAAGTTAGTAAAGCTTATATGGGAATATAAGTTTTAACTTCACTTGTGTAGGTACTTTATGAGTTATCTTCTAAAATACGCATTTCTACTTCTTCATTTATATTGATGACAACTTCTCGTTGCAAAAGTAAAATTACTACTTACATTTGACAAGCACAGTTTCATTCAAAAGTATAACATTAAACACAAACAAACACACATACAAACACGTGACAGTTAAGTACAGCTGGCCTACCATGACGTCCAGGGTGGGAAAGGGATGGCGTTAGACGTACTCTATAGCTCCGTCTCTTTCCCACAATGTAAAAAAAGGTTATGCAAGTTTTGAATATCATCATGACGTCATTTCTCCAAAAGTGGGGTTTACTTGCAAACTTGAGGGTGAGTGTAAAACATAGATGGCGCTGAAGTTGCAGGATGAGTTAAAAACATGCAATTTTGCAAATTTATCATTCATGGCATTGATAATTTAAACATTTTGTTTCATTAAAATTATTATAATAAATTAAGTGACAACTAAAAGTGAGTTTCACTTAAATATCGTGAATGTTTTAGGAAATATATCGGATAGTTCTAGATCGCGGTATCAAAGTTTTCGGTTCTCAGACGTTTATATACAAAATTTCATACGTCGCTAGTGTACTTGCTTCGGCAGTACATATACTAAAATTGGAACGATACAGAGAAGATTAGCATGGCCCCTGCGCAAGGATGACACGCAAAATCGTGAAGCGTTCCACATTTTTTGAAGACCTTAGACGAGTTTGGCAAAATAATCCAGATTTTGTACCCAACTTATTCGTCTTTTATCGGCTTTAAGTAATAAAAAATAAATATTTTTTATTCGAAAGCCTATAGGCCTAAAGTGGTCCCATGGTCACCTAGTCAGTATCTGATGATGGGGAAAAGGGACATAGAGGGTAACCTTCAAACCTGCGCAAGGATGACACGCAAAATCGTGAAGCGTTCCACATTTTTGGAAGACCTTAGACGTTTTTGGCAAAATACAGTCGACTCTCGTTAATTCGAAACTCGAGGCCCCCCTCGAGTTTAGAAGTTTCTTTAGTTAGTTTCTCTTAGGAATTATCGTGAAATATCGAATGGTACGAAATTTTTGAGAGAAAATACATAACACTTCGAATTATTAAGTGTTGATCAATTATTATTTATTAACTGCTATTCTTTAACAATGACAAAAGTTTAGAGGTACATTCTTGTACATAATTATTCATAATGTGAATTAATCTTTCGAAAGAACTCTGTTATACTGGTTTGCTTCAAAGCACATTGCTGCTGCTCAGACTGCTCAATAACTTTTTTTAAGAGAAGTAATCATGACAAAAACAAAGGCTCTTGTACGATGATGCAACTTTGAACTTGTCTCAAAATGAACTTAAGTTACAATTAGGGTTGCCCCTTTCTTTTCGCAGATAATGTTCATTGGGCTAAGTAAGAAAAAAAAAGTACATAGTATAAAAATAAAGTACAATTTATTTTTCTTCATTTATTATGTTTGAAAACATATTTTTATTGCTTTTTGCAGTTCGTATCAAATAAGTATCTATACTAAACAATTGCACAGCATCTTTATATAGGTATATTTAAAATAAAGTAAAAAAGTAGGTAACTAATTTTTTATCAAATTCAGAGAATTTTCAAAATCCCAAATAATTCAAATCATGAGAAATAAAGTATTTTCATGTAGGTACTTTATTGTTCTCATAAAGTACAATTACCTGAAATAACGTACAGTCAAGAAAAACAGGGATATGTGCAATTTTGGAACATTGTTCCCCAAAACCTTAAAAGCGTCCAAAAAAGCACCTAAATTCTATTAACATTCTTTGGGTCTAAGTACGTGTGTGAAAAGTACATCAAGAAGTAGTATTTCAAAAATGAAATACACAAAAAATGTGTACAGAAATAAACTTACAGACTTTCATCAGAATGATGTAATAAGGTTAGCATGCAGCGACAAGCCAGATCTTGCCCAAGTTATAATCTCATTAAAACATAATTATGATAAACATCTTTGTTAAAACTTAAAGTTATTATTTGTGAAAGCTCTTTGATTTGGTCTATATCGCATACTGTGGCTTTTCAACCACATTTTCTTTTTTTAAGTAATAATAATTTTTATTAACGTTTTTTTTATTAACACGTACATAATTGTTGCTTGCGGCCCGCAACACCATGAATGAAACGTGTTTGTGGCCCCTATAAAAAAAGGTTGGGTATGGCTGATTTAGTAGGTAATCAGAAAAAAGCGTTTTTGCAAAAAAGTGACCGACTTCCAAATTTGAAGGTTACCCTCTATGTCCCTTTTCCCCATCATTAGATGCTGACTAGGTGACCATGGGACCACTTTAGGCCTATAGGCTTGCGAAAAAAAAATATTTATTTTTTATTACTTAAAGCCGATAAAAGACGAATAAGTTGGGTACAAAATCTGGATTATTTTGCCAAACTCGTCTAAGGTCTTCAAAAAATGTGGAACGCTTCACGATTTTGCGTGTCATCCTTGCGCAGGGGCCATGCTAATCTTCTCTGTATCGTTCCAATTTTAGTATATGTACTGCCGAAGCAAGTACAACAGCCGTGTACGAAATATTGTATATAAACGTCTGAGAACCAAAAACTTTGAGACCGCGATCTAGAACTATCCGATATATTTTCTAAAACATTCACGATATTTAAGTGAAACTCTCTTTTAGTTGTCACTTAATTTATTAGATTAATTTTAATGAAACAAAATGTTTAAATTATCAATGCCATAAATGATAAATTTGCAAAATTGCATGTTTTTAACTCATCCTGCTACCTCAGCGCCATCTATGTTTTACACTCACCCTCAAGTTTGCAAGTAAACATAACATAACATTCATTTATTCTCGGGCAACTTTGGCCCATAAATAAATACCTTACAGACTAACATATCTATATATATAAAAATGAAACCCGTTTTCCTTGGTCACGGCATCACGCGTGAATGGCTGGACCGATTTCACTAATTCTTTTTTTGTTGTATTTGTTATTATTAGGAGAAGGTTCTTACGGAAAAAAATATTAAGAAAATCTCTCAGAAATATTGAAAAATATACATGTAATTTTGCATATTTAAAAAAACGCGCGTAACGAATGTCAATGTCATTCACAGCCATAGACTATATTGATAGAGCATTGTTTGTTCGGAAACGTAGTTACTTAATTAAATTCGAGCATCATTTGTTCGGAAACGTGGTTACTTAATTAAATTCTAATTAATTTTTGAAAATAACTCGCCACGGAATAGTTATGTATAGATAAATATTATTAAATGTTCAGATTTTCTGACGTTACTAAGGTAAAATATAGGTAGGCGCACCTAAGTGTGGTCTGAGTAATATGAGTTTGATTTCAGAACGCATTATACAAACTTCGCATAACCTATTTAGTAATCTGTGGTAGTACATTGGCTTTATAAAAAAAATCTGTGGTAATCTGTGATAGTTGAATCCTATGGAATAAACACTATTAGGAAAATATATATTTTGTTTTTTATCTAATTAAATTAGTAAGGTCCTTTTCAGGTATAGCGAGACCAGGGAATTGTGGATTCATTTTTATATGGAGGATATTATAGATTCCAGTTCAAATTGAATAGGTACTCATACCTAAGATAGGTCAGCTACACAAAATAAAGTAGTGCATCACTGCTACGCTAAGGCGGTACGAAGTTCGCCGGGTCAGCTAGTATATCATAAAATTACCACTCGTGTTAGCCGTTAGCGCTCGTGTAAACCCCACCATTGGAGAAATGACGTCATGATGATATTCAAAAGTTGCATAACCTTTTTTTACAGTGTGGGAAAGAGACGGAGCTATAGAGTACGTCTAACGCCATCCCTTTCCCACCCTGGACGTCATGGTAGGCCAGCTGTACTTAACTGTCACGACTCACGTGTTTGTATTAATGCTTATACTTTTGAATGAAACTGTGCTTGTCAAATGTAAGTAGTAATTTACTTTTCTTACGATAAGTTATTATTATAATAATTCCATCAGAAGAAGTAAAAATGCGTATTTTAGAAGATAACTCATATAGTTCACAAGTGAAGTTAATAAAACTTATAAGGGTCCACCGCGCAATTTTAACCAGTACCAATCTATTCTCAGAGAAATCGGTGATCATACATTTTATTTACATTTTTTTTTTAGGATGGGAAATCATCAAATGACTTCTCCCGCAGAGGGCGGAGCGGAAGGGAGTGTCAGACTTGACTGACTAAAACCCATCCATGTTCCTTCTTAGCCCTTTGTGTTCCAGGGCCGCGGTATCTCTTTCGAACAACCTGCAGCCCTGGCAGGCATCGGCCCTCTCTAACCCCTTCCGATTTGCTGACATCTCCTTGAGGCGCGCGTGGAACACGAACGCGCCGTCGGCACGGCCTGTCGTCATAAGACGGATGGACGGTGAGCTAGCCCATTACTCACCGTCCACAGGCCCGCGCCTACGGTGGCCGGGGGCCACTGGTTGCCCCCCGACGCCCGGGGCGTCTCCCGCGGCGGCTGAGACGTGAGGTTCTCTCCCTCTCACGTTCCGCCACCTCCTACGCTAGCATGACTGCTTCGCAGAAGGAGGCGACGGCTTCCCATTCCCTCTCGCTCTGGACTATGGATTGAACCAGGGCCGGACGCGAGAGGTCGCCGCCGCCAATCGCAGCTACGAGGACACGGCGGTGCTCAGCCCAAGCAGGGCATAGCTCCACGGTGTGCTCCATCATGTCCTCCGGCCGATCCTCGCAGTGGTGACACCCGGGCGTTTCCTCCCGCCCGATTCGGTGCAGGAACCTCCCGAAACAATCGTGTCCGGTGAGGACCTGCGTCAGGCGGAAGGTGAGGGCGCCGTAGCGCCTCTCCAGCCACTCCTCAAAGAGGGGACTTATCGCCACTATTGTGGCGTGCTCTGCACGGGGTTGCGACAGTCGCTCTCTCCATGTCGCCATGAGATCGCGCCGGAGGTCTGTCCGCTGAGCGACAATTTGCCGCGGCAGCGGAGTTTCCCCCCGGCGGCGTAGTGCCTCCTCCGTATTTCGGTCTGTCGGATTTTGTTGCAGGAAGATTACCTATTTATTTAAGTCCCTAGGTAAACAAAGTGTAAACAAACCCTTCACGAAACCGTCGACCAACCCTACGCAAAAAAAAAACCGTTTTCAAAACACAAGAAGGTAAAGTGAATGTGCTTTTACTTGTTTTTGTGTTTTGGAAATCGGTTTTTTTGCATTTTTTTTTTAATATAAAACCTGATCTGGAATAGGATGTATTTAATTTAGTAGATATGTAAATAGTTGTTATTATTTGCTAGTAAAATATGTATCGAATTAGAGTTAATTAAGTATGCCAATATTTTCACAATATTTTGTATGTCATTTTTGACGTTTGAAAGCGAAAGCTGAAAGGTAAAATGAATGCATTCGTTGTTCGACGGTTGAACCGAACATTTGTCAGAAATAAATCCGTTTAAGTATATTGTTCTACTCATCGTTTAATTTAAGAGATAAAGAATAAATGCTTTACTATATCTTCAAAGTTCTTGTTTGTTTTATTCTGGACAACATTGCACTCATTTATTGGATTCCCCAAAATAATGGAAGCATGTATAGTAGGTAAATGATTAGTTTCAAATCAAAGCTAGTTTAATTAATGATAATGCATATTGATACAACGTTGATTAGTGTTTGTATTCAGAACTCATTAATCGTTTGTATGTGGAATGTTTTGCTGCAAAATCTGATTCCCATCGAAAACAGTGACTATTATCAAAAACAATTCTACCGTTGTTTTTGATTTTACATTTTACATTACATGAATTAGAAATGAACTCTAATTACTATATTGTTTGTTTTCATATTACACTAACGATGCGCTGCAGCTTCGCTTGGTGGAAAAAAGTAAGTCTATCAAGTCTAAGCTAAGCCGTATTTCGCCCACAAGTCAGTGACATTGAGCTGCTCTACAGTGTAGTTCGAAGTTTCAATAAAATAAGAGCCCGCTTAGTTAGTGTTAGCACTGGCTTACGACGTAACTATTAAAATCACTAAGTCATGGAGAAAACCACATCAAAATCGCCCAAATAGTTTAGAAATTGCCAAAGTAGAAGTATTTTATTCTTTAGTGTAACCAGAAAGATGTGGTCATGCCTCGAGCCAAATAATATATATAAGACAGCAGTTTTTTTTCGCCTTCTCAATGGTGGTCCCATGATGTTGTTCACTTTGATGGTCTGAATATAACCCTTAAATATTACCAGACTTTTCCGATACACGCTGTATAAGGACATTTTTCCATTTTGTGACATGCAAAATTGAAGCCAAATAAATAGAGAAAGCTTGAAACAAAAAAGAAAAGTAAGGCTAACATTACGACGAGGCATTACAATGAAAAACCCAAGTTAAATTAAAGCCAAAAGCTCTTCCACACAAATAAAGCGTACATCACGCTGTTCGCGAGCTCAACAATATTTATCTGTTTGTATCAGCAACTCGTTTATTTAGGTACGCAAGACGACCAATCAAGCTATACATCACCAGTTTATGTGGATCTCTCATTGTACGGGAAATCTATATAAACAGGGGCCATGTTATACTGGAAATGTATAGCTTAATGTGTGTCCGTGTGTACGAAGCGTATTTAATTTCACTTTATAGCTTCAATCGTTTTCACAGAGCGCTGCCGTCGCTTTACCGCACTCGGATCGAATTCATTTTTACTTGGAGTAATCAATATTCGAGGTTTTCATGATGTGGAGTCTCTTCTGTAAACACGGAACATGGTACTACGTCTCAACAGGTAATAACCAATGGAGATAGCTAATTTGGAAATAACATAACATCATGGGTTAGGCAGAGGTGTACCTACCTTATATTATAGTACACCTACATTTCGCCAGTTATGTTTATGTCCCAAAAAGGGCGAGCCTATTGCCACCAACCGGGCACATACCCAGACAACATGGCTGCTACTGAAACAATCCTGACGGAAGACCCCAATAGCACTTCAGCCAATCCGGGAATCGAAACCATTCGCGCTTGCGTCTACTAGCAAGGCAGTCAAATGGAAAAAATAAGCAGACTTTTTCATCATCATCATCATTTCAGCCCAAAAAACGTCCACTGCTGGACATAGGCCTCCCCCAAGTGTCGCCACATTGACATTTTGGGAGGTTTTGCCATAATCGCCACGCTTGGCAGGCGGGTTGGCGATCGCAGTACGGTTATTACAAAAGCACAGCGAACGCTGCTGCCCATTCTCTGGCAAATCCCTTAGTCGCCTCTTACGACACCCACGGGAAGATATGGGATGGCACTATTCTTTACGTCCGACACCACACACACACACACACACACATTTACCTACATTTTTTTTTTACATTTTTTTGTAATTAATATCATTATCCTAGCTAGATTGTTAACGAGTAAGTACCTCCCTTAATGTCAAGAAGTTAAGTTACGAGATTCTCGCTCTTATTACGATGTACTTATAAAGTTAATTTTCCACTAACAAAGCACAAGTAACGTGATTACAGCAGAAATTGGCATTAAAGACAAATGTGGCTCGAAGTGATGAGCTTTGGGAAATGAGTAAGGGTAACTGGCACATTGTTTGACTAGCTAAAATGTTGAGTAGTTGAAAAGAGGTACACACGGCAGAAAAGATCGGTGCACAGGCCAGAAATAAACGTCTATGAAGGAAGCTGTTTGTCACCGGGTCACCAGGATGTTGTAGGCCACCCATTCCTTGAGTACAGTCACTATGAAGTGTTGATACATTATCGTTCCGAAGAAAATGGTGTGGAACTCGGAGTCGTGGTGCAATTTGGGAGAGGTCTTTGCTTTGATCATTAATGGACTGTTGGATTAGGTTAAGGTGATGGATTCATTAGAAATTTACATATAACACATACGAGACCTCTAAATGGAAAGCCATACTTAAACTCGGTAGTAAAGGCCGAAGAATAGACCGATATTAAAGAGAAGACCGAGAGTACCTAGTTTATAAGTAGGTAGGTATTTGTCTCTTGTGTCGACTGTACCTACACGAAGATTTCATTTGGGAATGTCTAATGAATAAATTATGCAGAATTAGAGGAAATTCAAAAGCAGAGCCAAACCAAGTAATGGACATTATCGAGACCTGTATGAAATAATGTCAAAAGACTTTAACACATTGACTATCAAATAAATGGCAAATCGTAACGATTTGCATTCCTCATTAGTTTTAATATAGACGTCAAAACATAATCTTTGTGGATGAATATTCATAAACTGACAAATATCAAATCATAAACATTTTCCAAGTGTGACATAACGGAGGATCTTAATGCAAAGTCACATTCAAGGGCATTAATGTTAGATGAAGACAAAATATTGTAATTAAAGCAGAATTGCAGTTATAAAGGTACTAAAATCTTTAATTAATCACCAAACGTACAATAGCAAAAAGTTTATGTAACTGAGCAATGATCTTCTGGCGCGAGGTCAAATTCAGAACTAACGCCACAATTTTTTGAAATGCTTTTCCAAATAATTATACAACAGCGTCATAGCACTCTTTCAATGACACTAGGGCGCCAAGAGATCCTTAATATAACTTGTCCACTATAAAAACCACCAAAGTTGAAATACCTCCTGCAATATTTCTTTGGGCGAGGTAAAACGTTACAGCACCAAAAAGGAACATTACCTACTACCTCTCTACTCCTTACTCTACCCACACTGAGAGAGAGGATCTTATTTTCGCTGTGAGTCAACGAGTTCCAGTAGCATACTGGTTTTTATATTGCTAGTTGTTCGGTGGTGACAAATGTTTTCTAGTATTTTGGTAGTAGTGTTAGTTTGTAGCAGGATTGCAGGCAGACGAATATCCGATCCGCGACGCGAGAAGCGGATGTAATGCTGTGGCCGCGAGACAAGCGATTTTTGTAAGCCACAAGAGACTTCTAAAAGTAATTTGGAAGGCATTTCGGAAACTCACCTATGTTTGCTCTGTTTTGCTCGGTCTGTTTCTAGATTCTGTGTAAGACTTAAGTATGTATTATGTTGTAATACTAACGGTTGCTGCTCCAATTGCGGTTATCTCAAGACAATGTGTTTATTTTTAAATCGTAAGATCCAACATTTCTAAAGTGGGCTAATCCATTCTTGAACTGTTCGATCGCAGTTACAGATGGCTGGCGCTTTTCCTTAATATTCATCCCTTTTTGTGTTTTTCTTTCCTTCAGTTCACCATCAACTTGCCATATGATCAGTAGCGTTTTTCATGGCCCTCCAAAGCGCGGGGAAGTTCATTGCGATCGAAAAGGATGAATCCTTTTGATTCGTCTTCGTAGCCGAACGGTTATTTCGCGGGCGGAAATAAGGAGCTTGCGATTTTAAGTTTGTTTTACTTTTTAAAATTAATCTCCTAAACGGATTTATGTGTTTTCGAACGGAACTAAATCTGTTTCCCAATTATGTTTTGGTTACTAACAGTTTTAAAGTTTGCAGTCTAGTGGAAAGCTTTTGTAAACGAGACTTTTGATAAGTTATGTGGTTTATATCGGAAAACTTCATAAAGATGAGGGAAATAATTAAGTATCGACTTATTAAGCATAAATGAAGTACCAACAAACATTGTGTCTTTCGTTTTTAATTTTCTTTTAGTAGCCGCGTAAAATTGATGGGCTCTCGACTTTTTGCTGACTTCAACCCCAATATGAGGAAACGGTAAAAAAAAAACCTACAAAAACCAACTTCGCGTAAATGATGGCTCATGGGGTAACTCTTTGATATATCGCATTTACATTCCGACCATCAAAAGCTTCCTATAACGCGATTTTCCGGTCGTTACCTTTTTTAAAGTTCCAAAAAGCAATGATATCGGCTATACAGCCAAAAGTGATCTTCCAAAATTCACTCCGGCTCTCACTATTATCCGAGTCAGTGGCTCGTGAATTCGCATTCTTATGTAAAACGGTTTCGGAACGAGTAGAGGCGTTGCATTGAACCTGTGCGTATTCGAAGCACGCGTTCCAATCTCGCGGGTGTTGATTTGGTGCCGTTTCCGAACGTAACGATTGATCAATATGGCGGATTTGGCGGGAAGACTCGTGACTGGCGATGTATTTTCTTGATGCTATTCTAGGTGTGTATTTGTTTAAAATTCTATGTCGTTTATGAGATTTATGTGGGTAATATTTTTTGCATGATTGCATATTTCGTTTTCCTGTTTTCAAACTACCATAAATATCATTATTGCTGAGATATGACATTGGCTTTGAATGTATACCGTGTTCCGACCGATCAGTCGGACGAAACAAAACTGATCAAATCAGTTGAGATAATTTTAAAATACTATAGAATACATACATCACACGACTTTAGTATTTTTTAGATACTCTAAAACAGAAATTAAAAGTAGAAAAGAAGACTTAATCGATACACTAAATGCACACTTCGTAAAACACAAATAACCAGTTTGAGAATAATGAGAAACAATTACACCGATTTGTAAAGAAATCAACAACAAATGAAACTACTTCTAATAACAATACACATAAGTACAGCATTTCCAAGTACAGAAGAGTTACAGCAATTTTGGGCTGGGATTTGGGATAATCTGTCTGCTATAACACCGAAGCAGAATGGATTAAAGCAGAGCAGGCCGTTCACACTAACACAGAAGCGATGAGCTTTGATCATGTTGAAGTAGCAACTTTTCATGACGTCCTTACAAAAGTACATAATTGGAAAGCGCCTGGTTCAGATTGCACACGCAACTACTGGTACAAAAAATGTACACACACACACTCACACATATTTAACCATATTAGCAATTTCATAAAAGACCCTGCGTCTGTTCATACATATATCACAGAAGGTAAGACCTATGTGCTACTCAAAATTGAACTTGTGTTCTGATCTCAAAATTAAAATAAGCCGAATGTGGCATCTCGACAATGTCGCCATAGTCCCTATTGTATTAACAACAACAGGTGTATACCTAAACAGCTCCACCAGTCTTTAAAAACACTTGATTTACCACCATACAGGTATCATTCAGAAAGTCGCAATTCTTAATAGGTACTTGCAGAATTGTTAGATTTTACAAAATGTAGTCGAGACAGTAATCTTCACCTCACACACTCGCCCCTCAATCACCGCACAGACACAGTCTAATGGTCACTCTTCATCACACAGCCCGACTATATCATCATCTCTTCATATCACCACTCTCCCGGGGTAGAACTTGGCTTCGGCCCGCACTATTTCTATAAATCTGGCAATAAAGCCGATATACGTAAAAGTATAAAAATAAAATAATAATAATCCATTTATTTCAAGCAACTAAGGTCCATAATAAACTAATAATAATGAAACTAGTGACATACAGAGTTCGATATTGGCCAGGATGATCTATTTTTTGTTATATCCAATAATACAGTTTTAGTTTTCATCAAAATCGGCCCGGAGACTCCTTTGAGTATTTTTCGCTGTTCCTCATAGTTTCAGATTTGGCCATCCACGCTTAATTGAAAAATTCACCTTGTTTATTTCCGCTGTCCCTAGCGAAAACGACATAATAGGTAATGCTGTTTATAACGTTCATACCTATGACTTTCAAGTAGATAAGTTCAGTTTAGGTTATATTGTTACTTTTCAACAAATTTACATGAAAATGGAAAGCAGAAACTAATTTGAGAGCGGCTAATCAAGGGAATTCAACAAAAAAAAAGAAACTCTTGGAATTTTGAACGAAACAATGTTGTTTTTTAACATACAAAAACAAGTAATTTTCATACTGTTGATTTATTTTACAAAGCGCTCACACAAATTATAAGAAGAAAAGGCATTTGAAATCAAATGCAATGTAGAATTCACAGTTAATTAGAATTTCCCAAAATTACATTTCAAAATTAATTAACGTACGAATTTCAAAGCTTATAAATGTTAATATGATAACACAAAGAGTAATAAATGAACGTTTTAGTGAAATATAAACGAGCACAAAGGTGCATCAGACGCGGCCATAAGCTGCGGCCAACAGTAGCCCCCGGCAAGCACTGGGCGAGAATATCAAACATGGAGGATATAGCATACAGAGAGTTAATTAACCATATTATTAATCTGTGAAATGATTTTTTTGTTAATTTACATTAATTACACCTTTAGAAGTGATAGGTAGAGGAAGTAAGTAACAAACATGGTGGTACCCCTGTAACAATTTTTTTTACCATGGATTCATTCCACAACTTACTTTCGATACATTATTAATGTTTTTTCATTGTTTGCTATATAATTTTCATCTTTCGGTATCCGTTTAGGTTTTTTAGAAACCGTAGCTGTAGTCAACTAAAATAAAACTGATGATTTTACCTCATTATAACGATTTCTGTGCATTAACGAGAAAATGCAATTATTGTAAGTAGACAAATAAGCCCGGCCGGGGGGTGCGAACGCGGCTCAATGAGGGAATTAATCAATTTCCCTACCATTTGTTACCAATTCGGAGTACCAAATTTTTTTTTCTAGTGATAAGCTCCGGTAATTAATTAATCCGGTATCTTGCGCGTCACAAGGTTCAATTTCAGACTTTTGTTATCTCCATTATGCGGTATTGTAGAGGGAGTAAGCTAAAGTGGCAGTGCTCTGGCGGCAGTAAACGAATCTTGAAGTGAGGACCATGTATTGGCAAACAAAGCGTTTGTCACCCCCAGTTAGATGGATTGATGACCTTGAAAGGTGTCTGGGGCTGACTAGATGCGGTAGTCGAAAGAGCAGGTGTTGGGGTGCTTGAGAGACGCCTATTTCTAACAGTGAACTGCGTCAGAGTAGAGTTTTATCACTCCAATATCGCATCTCATAAAGAGCATATGAAATACTGCAATGTTCTCCAGAGAGTTTCAGTGTTACCTTCAGTGACTCCAGTTCATCGCACTGTAAAAGGGAGTTCGGAAACGTCTTTTAAAAAAACCGGCCAAGTGCGAGTCGGACTCGCGCACGAAGGGTTCCGTACCATTATTTAAAATTATTTACAAAAACGAAAAAAAAAAAACTTTTTTATATGGGAGCCCCCTTAAATATTTTTTTTTCTGTTTTTATTATTTGTTGTTATAGCGTCAACAGAAATACATAATCTATAGAAATTTCAACAGGCTAACTATCACGATTCATGAGATATAGCCTGGTGACAGACGGACGGACGGACGGACAGCGAAGTCTCAGTAATAGGGTCCCGTTTGACCCTTTGGGTACGGAACCCTAAAAAAAGAAACCAAATTTAGCTGGAAACAGAGTTTAATTCATTTAACGAATTTGGTAAAAGAATTAGAATACAAAAGAAATAGAAAGATTTTGGGACTTCCGATCCGTACCGAATCTCAGACCGAACTGAGGTGCCACCCAATGACAATGGTGGCGGTCAGCCATCCTATTTACAGTAGTTAACAAGGTATAACAGCACCTAGCAAAACGTTAGCTATAATGATTGGATGTTCGTTTCGAATACACACCGTTAACATTACCTACGTGAATACCATGCTTCCAACAGCAAACTCACAGAAACAACGTACAAAACTAGGAACATAAAGTGAATACAACGCAATCAATGGGAACCTTGCACCTAGCTTATAACGTATCATTATTACATGTGTTTCTAAAATAAAATATTTTGGATTCACACTTTGCAAGTAGTTTAGTTAGAATCGCATGTGAATAAAATAATAATGAATTTATGAATATTTATTTACACGTTCCCGAGATGAAGGAAAAAACAGAACCCTTGCAGACCTGTAAGGGTTCCGCTTTTTCCTTTTGAGGTACGGAACCCTAAAAAAGAGTAAATGAAACCGTGACGGTTCACAGTGGAGAATGGAAGAAAAAAACGTGTTGCGCCGACCCCAAGTGACATGGGACAAGGGCAGAAAGATGATGACGTTGCAGTTAGCTACCGAAAACCTCACGTGAATCTTTATGAAAGCCGTTGAAGAAATAAGAACTACGGAACGCCTTTGAAAGCGATTGTCATTGTCTGAACAGTGACCATTGAAAGCTTTTACTTGCAAAATTCGACTTCACAGCATCATAGTAGGAGCTACAAGTTAGCTTCGTCTCTCGCAGCACAACGTAGGCGATACGTGAGCCAAATTACTGGCTCACGGCTCACGCATGCACGTACACGGAGTACAGAAGGTACACGGAGAACACCGTGTACAATATCAATATGTATGGCCAGTCACAGCAACTACTGAGTAAGTGATACATAAGTTTTAGTTGGATACATGATTTATGACGCTGTTTTGTGGGATATTGGAATATGGTTTTTGTGCATAGAGTTATCTATGGAAGCGTTAGGGTTTTGTCGTAGCTCCTTGCATCTCCTTGATTAATTTATGCTGTTTTTGCAAGCAGTATAGATCAGGTTCTGATGGGAAAGTAAAAAGCAGAGTTTGCGTTATTCCTACTGATATTGGTATGCTGATTATTTGAATATGTACCCTCTTATATGAGTTCTAACTTGGAATATAACCGTGTTTATAAGTTTACAGTCAGCAACAAAAGTCCATGAACAGATACTAATTTTCAAAACACCTCAACACTAAAACGGACCATAAATCACTTACCAGAATAGAGTACACAATAAGGTTATCATTTCAATTTTACAAAAACGCTAAGCATTAATATTTTCATAAGTCGCTAAACATCATTATAGCATAAGTCGATGACTATCATTTTGCCGTAAGTCGCTAAACATCATTATAGCGTAAGTCGATGACTATCATTTTGCCGTAAGTCGCTAAACATCATTACACTGTAAGCGACTGACGCTGTCTGTACTATTTCATAGCTCTCTTTTTACGATCGATCTCCAAAACTTCAAACTAATCGAAAGTCCATATTTCTGTTCCATAACCTACCTCACGCCATCTAGCCCTGTAAACTATCCACGGGTCTGCACGTGAAAGGATTCCCTCCATCGACACTGTCATTACTCCACCATTGTCCACAGACAACGTTCTCATTGTTACAATATAAATGGCCATTCCGATTTGATAACATACTAAACAAGAATTTCTTATATTTTCGAGAAATTCTCCCGCCATTATCAGAATAGATATAGTGATTATATTCGTGTTGCCAGACGAGAGTGGATGAAATTGCAGTTGTTACGTGTAATTGGCATCTTGTTTGATATTTGATTTTTACTGCGGATTGTTGTTGTTTGAAAATTATAGTAGTATGTGTAGTAATTATAGTAGTGTTTGTCTGATTTGTTTGCTTTTTACGTCTGAATGTGTGCTTCAAATTGAAGTGTTCTTTTCCAAACAGGAGACCGTTGAAACTTATACTTAATTACTGAAACTTTTTTTTTTGACTTTCAAAAGTGCCTGTAATGGTCTAATTGAAATAAACGCTTTGAGTTTGAGTTTGAAATAAGATTAGCACCTCCTAAATCAAAATATAAGAAACCAGAAAGTTTAGTAGTCATACCACAGACAACTGCCATAAAATCCCAAGCACAGATAGGCACCATAAGTTTCCAACACATAAGGGAAACGAACTCAAAGATAAGCCGTAACAAACCCTCTTGTAACCGCACAATACCGGCGTGCAACAAAAGGAGAGAACCTTAATAACACTGATAACTAAACAATAAAGGAAAACACGAAATCCCGGCAAGCGAGCCCGGGTTCACACGACCTGTTAAGGTAGGTTCAGACTGTTGCGCTCTGTCGAGCGTTTACGTTGAAAGGAGAATACAGGAAAAAAAGCACAAACATAATAAGTAGGGAGAAGGTATATGCGTCACATACTCACATCCAGGTCAAACGGCCATCGCTTATCATAATGCTGTGGCACTATGCGAGACAGTGGCACAGCGCTTTTTTAGGGAACTAAATTGACATCTATATATATAAAAGAAAGTCGTTTTAGTTACTTCGCTTATAACTCAAGAACGGCTGAACCGATTTGGGTGAAAATTGGCAGGGAGGTAGTTTAGAGCCAGGAGAAGGACATAGGATACTTTTTATCCCGGTCTGCGCGGGTGAAACCGCAGGGCGCAGTTTGTTATCATGTTCTTGGCGAGCGCCACGCGCTTCAGGGGAGGCGTGGTCGGGAGTGAGGTACTAGGAGCACATAGCTTACACGGAGATAGTTGAGCGTGGAGTTGATGATTGATGACGCCCTGGCGCGTTATGTTCTTGGCGAGCGTGTCTGGGGCGCGTGATCGGTATTGAGGTACTAGGAGAACATAGCTTACCGGGAGATAGTCGAGTGTGGAGTAGGTGATTGATGGCGCGTTATGTTCTTGGCGAGCGAGTCTGAGCGGCGTGGTCGGGATTGAGGTACTAGGAGCACATAGCTTACCAGGTGATAGTTGAGCGTGGAGTTGGTGATTGATGCCCCGTGCGCGTTATGTTCTTGGCGTGCGTGTCGTCGGCGCGTGGTCGGGATTGAGGTACTAGGAGAACATAGCTTACCGGGAGATAGTTGAGCGTGGAGTTGAGATTGATGCCCTGGCGCGTTATGTTCATGGCGAGTGAAGGAATAGGGTAGGGTTGTGTAGGGTAGTTGGGTAGGGTAGTTAGGTAGGTTGGGTAGGGTAGGTAGGTTGGGTAGGGTAGGGTAGGGTAGGTAGGTAGTAGGTAGTGCAGCATTATCACGCTGTTTTCGGCTGAATAAAAACTATTCTGTTCGTGTAAGTCGACCTCATTTCTAATCAATTTACTTTTTCTTACTTCGGTTCAAATTTAAAAATATGACGATTCCATGGATGTGACAGAGGAAAATTTTTTCTCAGATGGACGACAAATCTTTGGAAATAACAGACATATTATTCCGTTTCGTAATTTAATTGATAAAGTAAAAAAGGACCTAAGAAAGATAAATTTTGTAGTGCTGTACTGTATAGTCGGTTATCAGTGATTTCACCAAGAACCGGTATGTATTTGAAACATTTTAAATTTTTTCTGCTTAAAAGATTCTCTCGGAGCATGGTGTTAATTTTTCTGTATTTTTCTCACCATAGATTCGCTCAGAATCGGTTCTAGGACTTTTATCCTAGCTAAGATCTAGTGACCCATATACTTTCGGCGCCGCGACTCAAGGCCGACCAGGGGTCGGGAGACGCGTACTGGCGGTTGGCTCCGAGGCTTGCCGCCTGAGACCCGGAGCAACAGCGAAGATCCGATTTCGAGCGAGGATCCGGACCTTCAGGGAACAAATTTTGTTTTAATCCTTTTTTTAAATCTTTAGCAATAGTATAGTTTCTCTTTTTTTTTTTTTTTGTTGTACAATCATTTAATTTATTTAAACCCTATTCGTGTCAAAAGGTCGCGCAATGTATTTTTTCCGGTGTAATATTTAAACTCGTATACATTTTGATCGCGCCTAGGGCTGAGTAGGCGTTGCAACCCCTTTCTCACCTTGTTTTAATTTTCAAAATTACAGATTTTATACAATTCTGAACAACCCATTTCGCTGCTTTACATAAAATTATATTACATGTCGTCCATTATTTAATTCCTTTTTTTGATCCTTTTAAATTTTTTTTATAAATAAATGTATTAGTTTTTTTTTATAACAGCAAAATTATACGTATTAACATGTAGCTGTGACGACTTTTATTTTTATTTACGCTACAAAAATGGCGCCCGAACAACTAAAGTAAGTGTTTTTACCTAATAACTTTGAAATTTGAATGATTCTACATAAAATCTTTTTTGCCTTATTGAGGATGGTCACTCCCTCCGGGAGCTAATGATTCTTAAGCTTATTTGTTTCAGGACACGGATATTCTTCCATTCACGAAAGGTATTCTGGGATTTTTACCACCAGTTCAGATCTGTGAAGCTGTCATTTTTCCTTGACATATATATATATTTTTTCATTAAATGTAATTTATTTTAAAGGAAAAATAATTTTGTGAACTATATAACACATAACTGTCTTTTATTTTACCCACTTATCGCAGCAAATATAACGATAGGTCTCCTGATTTTTATTCCATATCCTTAGCTAGCGGTAGTTAGAACCCGTAGAGTATATATGGTGACGTATGAATTTATAGGCGTCGGTTTTCAAGGTAAGCTTAGTATGAACGGTTATGTAGCCTGTATCTTTGTTTAATAGCTTGGCGTTCACTGACTGCTGGTTGCTGGATTATTTTTATCCGTCTGTTCATGCCGTGCCTATTTTTTCGCTAGGATTCAATCGCCTTTTGTCTGTTCTTTCATACGATATTAGGTCTATTCTAGTTACATCATGTCAGAAGAGGGGTTCCCTATTGTTGGGACTCCACGTCGTGCTAGTCCCATTATTTCGCGACCACCACCTCCTCCTATTCCACCAAGACCTTCTCACGCTTCTTCACAGAGTATCATTCCTTCTCCAATAAGATCTGAGGAATGCCTACAATTTACCAGGCAGTTCTCTCTTACTAAGTGGAAGATTGTTTTCGATGGTAAGACCTGCGTACGGGAATTTTTCACGTGTTTAGAGGAGTGCAGGGAGGCCGACAATTTGTCTGATGGTTATTTAGTTAAGCGATTCCATGAAGTCTTGTCAGGTGTTGCACTTCAATATTTTAGGTCGATCCGTCGACCGGATCTTTCTTTTTCTGAGATCAAAGATGCCTTTTTTCAGACATTCGGTACGACCGATTTTGAATTTAAGATAAGCCAGGAGGTCCGTAACCTCAAGCAGAAACCGGAACAGCTAATAAGAGAATTTATTATCGAAGTTTCTTACTTAAACGCTAAACTGAGCAAGCCTATTGAAGAATCGGAGTTGTTGCAGATCATCACCCACAACATGTTGCCAAAGTATACTCCTTGCTTGTCTATTCAAAAATTCCATGATGTCAATAATTTAATCGAGGCCGTTACTCATTTCGAGTCCTTTTTAAAACCTTCAAAGGCGGTAGCCAGTCTCGACTGTGTTGCCGACCAGTCGACTTCTCAAGTATTTAACCCACCAAAACCTAGGCCGAACAAAACTTCCCATCAACCAACATCTAGTAAGCCTCAGATTTGTCCTGGTTGTAGTCAGTCTCAGCTTTGTTTAAAATGTAACAAAGTTGGTCATTCTTACCGTTCTTGCCCAGAGATCACAGGCATGATTTGTTTTAAGTGTCGCACTCCTGGATTTATTACTAGGGAATGTCCGAAATGTAATCCAAAAAATGCATAAACCACTGGCGATACGCTTCTTTCCGTACAGTATCCCCAGTGTTTACTTCAGATTCATTTGATAACCGACCGTTTATAGAAGTATTATTATGTGGTAGAGTTGTTAAAGCATTGCTCGACTCTGGTGCTCAGATGTCGCTTGTTAGCGATAATTTTATTCAGCAACTTGGTGTTTCTTTGACATCAAAAGACGCTTGTCCCCGTGTTATATCGGCTAATAATTCGCCGATTGATATTCTTGGTTCTGTGTACCTTCCAGTTAAATTTAATGGTACAACTTTTATTCATGAGTTTTTAGTTGCAAGTTCGATGTCATCTTCTGTTATTTTAGGTATCGAATTTTGGAATAAATTCGGTTTGACGTCTATTTTTAGTCAGGCTTTTAATAAAAATATTGATGGTAATATGTTTATCCCTTCTGTTCAGCACTCTTCCCCTCAAGTTTCCTCTGTCGGCGAGGTCCGTTATATTCATCCTCGTAACATCCTATCGCCGGATCAAGAGTCTTGTCTTCAACAAGTTATTAAAGAGTACGAAGTTATCTCTTCGGAAAAAGTTGGTCTTGGTAAAACATCTTGGTTGTCCCATAAAATTAATACTACGGGTTACCCTATCCGTCAAAGATATTATCCCTTATCCCCTGTCAAGTTGAAGATTCTCAATGAAGAGATTGACAAAATGTTAGATATGGGTGTTATTCGTCCATCTCGTTCTTCATGGGCTAGTCCAGTGGTAATGGTGACAAAAAAAGATGGTTCTGTTCAGTTTTGTGTCGACAGTAGAAAACTGAATAGTGTGACAGTTAGAGATTCATATCCTCTTCCCCGTATTCACGATATCCTCGACAACCTTCGTGGTGCTAGATATATTAGCTCATTGGATTTTAGAAGTGCTTTCTGGCAAATTCCACTCGCTGATAGAGAAAGTTGTGAGAAAACAGCGTTTATTGTTCCACAACGTGGTCTCTTTGAGTTTGTTAGGATGCCTTTTGGTCTAACGAACGCTGCTTCGGAGATGCAACGCCTTACTGATATGATCGTTAATTTCGAGTTTACTTCTACCAGCGACGACTGTATTTTTGGGTACGTCGACGACTTGATAATCGTGTCTAAAGATTTCTCTAGTCATATGGCGCTGCTCAGGAAGGTGCTTGCTCGACTTAAAGAAGCAGGCTTAACTATAAATTTAAAAAAATGCGAGTTTTGTAAAAGCGAACTAAAATATTTGGGTTATATTGTTAATGAAAAGGGTCTTCAAACCGATCCCGGCAAACTTGATGCTATTAAAGATTATCCTACTCCTACTTCAGCTAAGTCATTACGCGGTTTTATTGGTATGTGTTCCTATTATAGGCGTTTCGTTAAAGGGTTTTCTTCTATAATTGCTCCGCTTACTGCCCTTATCGGTAAGAGAAAGGGTAATGATCCAATAAGTTGGAATGATGCAGCCGATCAAGCTTTCACTAAGTTGAAACAAGCGCTAATCGATACGCCTGTTATGGCATGTCCTGATTTCTCGAAGCCGTTCATCCTGCAGTGTGATGCGTCAGCTGTTGGTCTTGGTTCGGTACTGACACAGAAGATAGACGATGTGGAACATCCAATTGCCTATTATTCGCGTTTATTCTCTCAAACTGAACGCAATTATAGTACTACAGAGCGTGAACTCTTGTCAGTTTTGGATTCAATTAAACATTTTCGATGTTATTTAGATGGTATGAAGTTTTCTGTCATAACAGACCATATGGCCCTTAAGTGGCTCCTCTCTCTTAACAACCCATCTGGTCGTTTAGCTCGTTGGGCTACTATTATCTCCCAATATACTTTTGATATTGTGCATCGTAAAGGTTCGCAACATATAGTCCCCGATGTTCTTTCCAGGATCCATGCTAATCCTGTGTCATTTGACCAGGGTCCTGAACATACTAATGACCGTTGGTATAAGAAGATATATATAGGTGCTCGAGATACGCCACAAATGTTCCCAGCATACGCTATAAATAACGGTATCCTTATGAGACGCATGCCTGTTTCTACTCCTTTATCTTCTGAACCATGGCGTGTGGTGTTACCAGCTGAAAAAGTTCCAGACGCTATTTGGGAAATTCACAATAGTTTTCCTTCGATACATCCCGGTGTTTCTAAAACTTATCTAAAGCTTAGGGATTTGTTCTACTGGCCAAATATGTTCCGTGACGTTACTTCGACGTTAAGTCAATGTGAGGTTTGTAAAGCCTATAAAATTTCGAACACACAACCTCGCGGTCAGATGTGTTACCCTAAAGAGGTTTCCTTGCCCTTACAGATGATTTCTATCGATATAATTGGTCCGTTGCCCTGCGCTTATTATGGTTATAAATATATCCTTTCTATGGTAGATGTTTTTTCCAAATATGTTTGGTTAGTTCCTCTGAAAAGGATTGACACTCTTTCTGTTATAAAAGCGTTAGAGTCTGAAATTTTCTTTAATTTTGGGGTTCCGCGTACTATTCTTTGTGACAACGCTACAGTTTTTCGTAGTAATCAATTCCTTAATTTTCTCAGATCTTTCCATATTCAATCACCTACTTTTACGCCATATTATACACCCCAAGCAAATACGGTTGAGCGATACAACCAAAGCGTTATAACATGTTTAGGTATTTTGGTTGGTGAAAACCAAAGAAGTTGGGCTAAAATGTTACCTAAAGTTAAGCTTTACCTCAATTCTTGCGTTAATCTAGCTACTGGTTTTACGCCTAACTTTCTTATGTTTGGTAGAGAGGTCCTTATGGATAGCAGTCATGTAAATAGTCAGACTCGAAGCTCTAATTTGGCAGACAGTCGGGCTCGTCATGCTTCAAACCTATCCTCTCTCAGGGAAGTTTATGCAAAGGTTGCTGATAATCTTTCTTTAGCTTTTCTCCGTAACTCTCGTGCATATAATTCTAATCGATCAGCTGTCACTCTGAATGTTGGTGATACTGTATGGAGAAGGAATTTTTCCAAGTCTTCTGGAGGTGATTTTTTCTCTGGGAAGCTTGCTCCACGTTTTATTAAGTGCCGTGTAATAAGAGTCATTTCAAGGACCACCTATTTGCTACAGGATTGTGATTCAGTCCACTCCGGACAATATCATATCAAAGATATCTTAAAATAAATTGGATTAAATTCTCTTTGTTCCATATTGACATTTGCTTTCTAATCCTTTTTCCTCTTTGGAATATTTCTTTGCATAAGTTTTTGATTAGATTAAAAACTTCATAGATTACCTGTTAATAGTGACATCTATTTATTTCTGTGTTATGTCAACTTGTATTCTAAGGTTATTTTGTTTCTTTTATTTTAACACAGATGGCGTGACATTCAACATTTAATTTTAAATTTGAATTTAAACTTGAGTTTTATGACTTGAGTTCTCTGATTTAAGTTCTATGTCTTGAGTTCTTCTTTGACTTAATAGACTTAAGTTTTCTTTCTTAAACTTAGTTTTTTTGTTTTGTCCAACTTGTCTTTTGTTTCTATAACTAAGGTTGGACTTTACGTGTTCTCGTTAATTATTTTTGGGGATCCCCAAGTTTTTTCTTATAGTTGATAGGTTATTTGATCCCCAAGTTTTTTTCTTATAGTTGATAGGTAATAGTTAAGTCTTATGTTAAGTTAGGTTAGTTTTACTTAGATCTAAAGTTCACTGGTTGTTCTTCATAATTGTAAGGATGTGGTAGGTTAGAATTTGGCTCTAACTAAACAATATACAGGGTGTAACGGAAAGGGTATATACATACTTAACGGTGTGCTACAGACCATCAAACTGAACATGTTTCTCTACAAACAAACATCGTCATAGCGAATAAAATATCAGCTGCCCCATACATTTGGGTGGAATAGGTATTGAAATTTGTATGGGGCAGCAGATAAGTTTTTCGTTATTACGATGTTTGTTTGTGGAAAAACATGATCAGTTTGACGGTCTGTAGCACACCCTTAGGTATGTATATACCCTTTCCGTTACACCCTGTATATTTAGATTTAGGTGTTCGTTATTTTCTTTCATATTCTCCATAGATGTAATTGAGATATCGCGAGTTCGCGCGGATAACGTTTAGATGTGGTGGCCTTCGTGTTTATTCAGTATCTGTTGCACTTCGATATCGTTTGATTCAGATATGATGCCTTTTTTTTTGTTTTTGCCTGATCCAGTTTTTTTCTTCTTTCTCACTCGTACTTACGTCCTTTTTTTCTTAGAAAGAGGGTATTGCAGCATTATCACGCTGTTTTCGGCTGAATAAAAACTATTCTGTTCGTGTAAGTCGACCTCATTTCTAATCAATTTACTTTTTCTTACTTCGGTTCAAATTTAAAAATATGACGATTCCATGGATGTGACAGAGGAAAATTTTTTCTCAGATGGACGACAAATCTTTGGAAATAACAGACATATTATTCCGTTTCGTAATTTAATTGATAAAGTAAAAAAGGACCTAAGAAAGATAAATTTTGTAGTGCTGTACTGTATAGTCGGTTATCAGTGATTTCACCAAGAACCGGTATGTATTTGAAACATTTTAAATTTTTTCTGCTTAAAAGATTCTCTCGGAGCATGGTGTTAATTTTTCTGTATTTTTCTCACCATAGATTCGCTCAGAATCGGTTCTAGGACTTTTATCCTAGCTAAGATCTAGTGACCCATATACTTTCGGCGCCGCGACTCAAGGCCGACCAGGGGTCGGGAGACGCGTACTGGCGGTTGGCTCCGAGGCTTGCCGCCTGAGACCCGGAGCAACAGCGAAGATCCGATTTCGAGCGAGGATCCGGACCTTCAGGGAACAAATTTTGTTTTAATCCTTTTTTTAAATCTTTAGCAATAGTATAGTTTCTCTTTTTTTTTTTTTTTGTTGTACAATCATTTAATTTATTTAAACCCTATTCGTGTCAAAAGGTCGCGCAATGTATTTTTTCCGGTGTAATATTTAAACTCGTATACATTTTGATCGCGCCTAGGGCTGAGTAGGCGTTGCAACCCCTTTCTCACCTTGTTTTAATTTTCAAAATTACAGATTTTATACAATTCTGAACAACCCATTTCGCTGCTTTACATAAAATTATATTACATGTCGTCCATTATTTAATTCCTTTTTTTGATCCTTTTAAATTTTTTTTATAAAAAAATGTATTAGTTTTTTTTTATAACAGCAAAATTATACGTATTAACATGTAGCTGTGACGACTTTTATTTTTATTTACGCTACAGTAGGTAGGGTAGGGTAGGTAGGGTTGGGTAGGATAGGGTAGGGTTGGGTAGGGTAGGGTTGGGTTGGGTAGGGTAGGGTAGGGTAGAGTAGGGTAGAGTAGGGTAGGGTAGGGTAGAGTAGGGTAGAGTAGGGTAGAGTAGGGTAGAGTAGGGTAGAGTAGGGTAGAGTAGGGTAGAGTAGGGTAGGTAGGTAGGGTAAAGTAGGGTAGGTAGGGTATGGTACGGTAGGGTAGGTAGGTAGGTAGTAGGTAGTAGGTAGGTAGGGTAGGGTAGGTAGGGTAGGGTTGGGTAGGGTAGGGTTGGGTTGGGTAGGGTAGGGTAGGGTAGGTAGGTAGTAGGTAGGTAGGGTTGGGTAGGGTAGGGTAGGTAGGGTTGGGTAGGGTAGGGTAGGTAGGGTTGGGTAGGGTAGGGTAGGTAGGGTTGGGTAGGGTAGGGTAGGTAGGTAGGAAAAGTGCATTGCTTTAACTTTTGACAGAACGAAGTCTGTCCGGGCAGCTAGTATACGGGTCATTATAAGTTAAGAGGTCATATGTTGTATGAAGTGACGGAATGGCATTTTTTTTCATATTTTTACTTAACTATACATCTTTTTTATGGAAACTTCTAAGTTGAAAACGTTTACAAAGTGGCCAGTCAATTTGCTGGTTTTATCTCGTTTTATAAGTGACCAGGGTAAATACTCAGTACAGGGTAGAGACAAAATGCACAGGGGAGGATACTTTATGGACAGGGAAGAGAGATAGGCATATTTAAAACAGGGTTATTTTTAAGAATCAACTTTATTTATTTATTTTAATTTATATTATTAATTATAAATAATCAGACTTGTCATTTCTTAGCAGTCTTTTTCAAATTAAGTCGTAATCGTAAGCAGTCGTTTGTAAAGTTAAATGTTTCTTAAGCGCTAGGTACAAAACATAAAAAGGTTCTTCTTTTACCTTTCCATAAAAACAAAAATATCTTTAACTTTACTATCAATAGTCAATAATTAAATAAAAAGAAACAAAAACTTCTCTGTGTAACAATATTAAATTTTTCTTGTACTTAAACTGTAAAAACATTTAAATAAAATCTTTTTCTAAAACCCACGTTCAAAGACATCAATAGAGTCATTAAATGCATAAAAAATACGCTGCCCTCTCATTTTTAAGTTAGGGGAGGGTAGTTTTTTTAAAACCTGATCCCAGGTGATGAAAGAAATATCGTCATCATTAATTCTGAACTTTTTTCCAGTTTCATCACAGATTTTACAAAATATAACTTGAAGTTCATCATCTTCTTCAACACCTGTGCACATAGCAACATAACGATATTCTGTTTTTGTATCTTGAAGTTTAACCAGCACAAAGTCCCCATTGCAGAATGTTTTCTTTCCAGATGTTGAGGGCTTTGAATCATCTTTGTGCAGTTTGTTTTTAATACTGGTAGGACCAAAATGCTGTAGTGTTTCTTCAGGCTTCTCCCTGTGTTCTTGAGAAGTGAAATTGATTAGTGGTTCATCTTCTGAATCGCTAGCTCCGTATACATCATCAACTCGTAGACGATTTTTAGAATGTGTTTGAGGATAATCCAAAGTACCCAATTGAAAATGACGACATAGCTCTGAGTCACAGAAGCAGCTCAAACTTTTCAATGTCAGGCAATTAGGTATAAATACGCAACCGGTAACTTGGTGAACCTTTAGTGTGCCTGAAAAAGTCTTTATACCTTCAGTTGAACCTAATTTTGCTGCTTTTTCAGATATGGCTGCATCATCTATGGTGAAAATTTTAATATTCGGGCAGGTTTTCTCTAGGGCTTTAGCTAAATCATCTATTGATGAAATATCGGTGCCACTCGCAACTAATCTATCTGCAGTTCTCTTGCAAGTAGCACCCACTCCATCAGGAGCTCCCTTACCGTGACCTGCCTCATGAAAATTCCATGTGAAATTTTGAAGGTTAGGGTAGAAATCTTCTAGCATTGTTGCCAAAACCTTGAACATCATTTTATTACGATATTGGGTGACTGGCCCATCGCTCAAGAAATGTAAAGTCGTAACAGTAGCCGGCAGACAGTCAAGTATGGGTTGTAAATGCGCCCAAATTGCAGGAGGTGAGTGCAATAAATTTTGTGACAAAGTGCAGTAACATTGGCTTTTTAGCTCTTGGTCAACATCTTTAGTATAGACTACAACAGTGTGCATACTTATTTGCTGTCTCGATCCTCCGAAATGAAAGGATTGTACTTCTTCAGCGTATTTTGTTAGGTAATTTTCACTAAAATCTACGTGTATTATTGCTTCTGACTCAGTAAGGGACTCTTTTTTTAATTTTATAGTTTGATGTTGGTGCACTATGTTTAGTTCGTGGTTCAAAAACTTTTCCATCTTTGATTCCAAATCCAAAATCAAGTCCTTTGGTGGAATCTGTAGTGAGCTTTTAACGCATTTCGTTACAGTTCGTGGTTTTTGAGTTTTTAAATCCACGATATCTTGGCGTACACTTTGCCACTTGCTGTAAAATAGTTGAATGGAGTTATCGAATTCTTTGTAATGCAGACCTTTGTTTAAACACGTCTTGCACTCGCGTGATAAACATTTTTCGTTGAATCTGTTGCAGCAAACTTGGTTTAGAAGGTCCACGTAATTCGACACAGATAGTATCTTAGCGTTGTATAGTGATTTCAGCATTAAATCTATATTGCTGTGTATAACACACATGCAAGTGTTACGACCGTCACAGCGTGGTTGGACGACCCAAAATGGTCGGAGTTTGCAGAACATTGGGTAAGATATTTTAATGTGTGTCCTTTCCACAAAACGTTTGTGCAAGTTGAGTAACGTATCTAGCATAACTCGCTTTTGCCTACGCTCGCCCTTCTTTGTTATAAAGTCTTTTTTTCCTGCACAAAGTCTACTGCTCGAATCATCTTCCATAAATTTTACTATGCACGTTTTCAAATTCTCACAATTTTTTCTTGAGCTGCGCTTTGTATCCATCAGTCTTAATTTCTTGCCTATTTTACTTAAAGGTTTTATTTTCATTTCTTTCGGTAAAACATTGTATTTTTTTACTATTTTCCCGCTTAAGACTCTCCTGAAGACTCTTTTTTCTTGTACAGTGTTGAGATTTGAAAAGTTTTCATTAAGTTGTTGAGTAATAACTTCACTGAAAAGCAGTTTCTTCTTTATAGTTTCTTTGTCGCCTGCACTTACTGCTGTTATAAGTGAATTTACTTTGGTGTTGGGTGTGTTGTTAATTGGTGGTTTTTTGATCCGTTGTATTTGTTTCTTGTAGCGTTGGACTGCAGACTTAAGTTGAGCTATTTCAGCCTCTTGTTTTCTTATTATCAGGTTTCTTGCTCTTCTTGCTCGAATTGACTTTTGCTGTGCTGCCTGCGCTCGCCTGTTTATATTTTGAGGGGGCGGTGGGTCTTCATTATCCGAACATGGTGGTGTTACAGGAGCATTGCTTATATCTTGGAGTGCTAAACGACGTCTACGAATTTTTGCTTTTTCCCTCCATACTTTTCTAACCTTCCGCTGCTCTCTGGGAGTCATTTGCTGAACTGTCTTAATAACTCCTTTTTCTTTCTTCTTTTCATATTTTTCCCTTTCCTTGATTTTTTGTTGAGCGTACTTATCTTTGTCATTTTTAATTCTTTGGTATCTTAATCGTTCCGCTATCCTTTTTTTTTCGAGCCGTTCTTCGCGCGTCATTTTTTTTCTAGGTGCCATTTTTTCTGTAAAAAAGTCATATTCAATTGTAAAGCTAAGATAAACATAATGCCAAGCAAAGGTTCAGAGAAAAATGTAGAAGTATACATGAAAACGCATACAAATGTATCTCCCCTGGACATTAAGTATCTCCCCTGCCATCAAAAGAGCCAGGGGAAATACGCCAGGGGAGATACATTTTCGATTAATATCTAAAATAACCGTTAAAGTGTTTCTCGTACGCAATTCACAATCAAACGTAACAATGTATGCACTATTCATAGTGAATATTTAAGTCTATATTAGTATTTTAACAAATAAATGCTAAATAAAACTTACCAGAGGAAAGACTGCATTCACTCAACACTTCTACACCCAGCGAGCGGCGTGACTGAAATGGCCGTTAAAATGGCTGGGCAGTCGGCTTATGCGCCGCTTGCTGCTAGCTTCACGTTACATCCTATGCACTCAAGGTCACAACTTCCTCAAACTAGCAAAACAAAACTGATTTTTAAACGAAAACAAAAAGCCAGGGGACGAGACGCGAAACACGGAGGACAAATTTTGGCGTTGATATTATTTATGAAAAATTTGAATATAAGTAATTTTACTTATAAGACATTGCGACTAAGTTATTTTTCTGTATAAAATTAACGATGATAAAGTAATTATTGAATTTTAATACATTCGTAATAACTGGTTTACAAATAAAGTCGGTTTGGGGACAGACCAGGGGAGAGACTTTTTTCTTATATTAGTACTTATTGTGACTAAACTACGTACATTTCTGTAATAAATTTAAGTGAGCATGAAGAAAACATTTAGTTTTAAGTAATAAATAGGTTATTAAGGAAGTTAGTATTAAAAAAAAGTATTTTTTTGTCCTGGCCATGAAAAGTACCTCTTAACTTAGAATGACCCATACTCTAAATGTTATACTTATTTGACGAAATATTTAGCACCGCGATGGGCAAAGATTACTGTCTTTTTCTTTTCTTTTACATTTCAAATCAAATCAAATCGTTTATTGCATCCATAATGTACATTTAACAGGTGGTCGAATAAAAAATAATAGACACAATTATGGACCCTGTCGGGCACAGCAAGTTTTAAATAAGTAGAGAGAGGAAGACTGCTTCTCTAATTTTCCTTGTCAAAAGAAGAGTAATTTTCCAATTATTACAATTATTATAATTTCGAAATATTTTATATCCTATTTATTATTTTATATTTCCGTTTACTTATTATATTAATATTATGTATTCAAGTCTATCTATTCATTCATTATTTATTTAAATATATTAATAATTAAGTATTATAATTGACTATATTTTTGTTATTTTACATATTAAATGTCTGTTATGTAAATGTCTGATAATCATATTTATGTATTTTTACTAAATTTATCCGTAAAATATTCGTTTAATGAGTAATAGCTTTTTTAATTAAGTATTGCTTTAATTTATTTAAAAATATACTGGTTTTATTTTGTTGTCTTATTTCTTCTGGCAATTTATTATATATTTTTATTGACATTGCATAAGGACTAGATGAGTGTAATTTAAGGCGGGAGGGGGGCAAATTTAGTCTGTTTTTATGGCGAAAGGAATAATTTTTTTGCATGTCTCCCCGTGTGCTATAAGAATTTGGATATTTGCGGACTAGTTTACATAATTCTAAAATATAAATACCATATATGTTTTTTTATTAATACTATTGCAGGGCATTCCAGAAGTCTCGTTCATGATGTTGACAGTAACATAGTCGAAAGTTTCCACAGCGTGGTGGCCAAATTTGTGGGTGGTAAAAGAGTGAATTACTCGTGCCGGCGTGGATACCAAACTCGATGTTCAGCGTCTGCAGTTAACTTTAACACTAAAAGGAAACCTGTTTCCATATTATATAAAACAATTGTTGGGCAAAGTCCTAAGGGTAAAATGAGCACCTTAGATAACAAGTATCGCAGAAAGAGAAATTTGTTAAAACGTATCCATTATAAGAAACGACAGCCACATGGTGCCGCAAATAAAGATTATGGAGAACAAAGCATTAAGCCCGATGTGAGCGATTCGATGCTAGACCAAATGAAGGAGAACTTTCTTTCCAATTTAGAGAAAAGTGAGGAAGAAAGAAGACAAATTGAAAGGCAAACAATTTTGCAGAGCGAGTCAAGCGAATGGCTCGAACTCCGGCGCTCCTTGTTGACGGCCTCAAACTTTGGAAGAATTATTAAAATGAGGCCTGATACTAGTTGTGCCAGCATAGTTAAACAACTGCTCTACAAAATAAACATAGATGCTGCGCCTATACAGCATGGAAGAGAACATGAAACAAAAGCGCTAGATCAGCTGTCTTTGCAAGAAAATGTTGAAATTAGACCATGTGGACTTTTTATAGATCCCGAGATTCCATATTTAGGAGCTACACCCGATGGGCTTATTGGAGAAGAAACGATAGTAGAGGTGAAATGTCCAATCTCGGCGCACAAGATAGGACTAGACGAAGCCATAGCTCAAAAAAAAGTAAATTTTTGGGTTAAAGATAATTCGGGCGTTTTAAAGATAAATAAAACCCACAATTGGTACTACCAAGTTCAAGGGCAATTGCATGTGACTCGGAAAGCAAAATGCTTATTTGGAGTTTGGTTCAATGAGTCAAAGCCTCTGAAAATAGAAAATATTATTAGAGACGATGATTTTTTTGAAAATAAAATGAGAATAAAATTATGTACATTTTATTTAAATTGTATTTTGCCGGAACTTTTGGATCCACGACATAGTCGAAATATGGAAATTAGAAATCCGCCATATATTTTACAGGCAATAAAAAACAAGGAAGACCGGAAAAAGGTGCATAACCTACAAAAACCAGAAGACGAAAATATGTGCGTACTTCAAGAAAGCCTACATTCACCATCAACACCGACACCAATTCCAATAAATGACCAACCGACCTGTTCACGGTATTTGGATTTCAGTGATTTTTAACGGGAATTAAGATTTTTAGTTTTTTTTTCTCTTGCTGCTTTGCTTTTGTATGGAGCATCTTCCTCCCTTTTCTATGGAGTATCGAGGAACTTTCCACACTGTTCCTCATATCCCTAAAGCTTTTTGCTTGAGCAACCGGCAGTAAGTTCGTCATGCTCCTTTAGATGTCACTGCTTGCGGTAGCGTCTCCTTCCCTCAAGTATGGCGAGGGGGGTAATGGCTGATCTTAGCGTCATGCTCGGGAACGGGTACTGCTTGTGGTGACTGGTCGTCTCGCCAACTTATTACTCGTTATTAGTAATTAACTGTTTATTGAGTTTATTAAATTTGGTCCTAGTTATATCATTTTCGACTTCGAGTTACAGCTAGATGGACATATTACAGCATTGCACATACAAGCGGGCACGCCCTTTACGCCTGGTGGCTTTTATTTAGTTCTGTTTTTTTATTATTTTTATTTCTGCTTGAGTATAGTTTGTTTTCAATATTTTGTTGCTATATTGGCGTGTGCTACCTGACATGGCAAATTATTTCATCTAATGTTCTGTGTTTCTTAATGTTAATTCCTTACCAGACTAACCTAGTTTCAGCATAGCTTGAATAAATGACTTTTGATTTTGATTTTATGTTTATTACTTATGGTGAATTCCCAATATTTACATCATCTCGTGTCCCCCTCCTTGTCCGTTAGTTTTCGGGACAAGGCAGTTTAGTTTATATTTAATTTGACTTTGTCTATAAGGTGTAAACAAACAAAAAACAAACTTTTATAGAACTCGGTACTCGTGAATATGAACAACTTTTACTACGGGTCTCCACTCTCACCAAATCGAAAAAAAAACAGCTGTTTAATAATTTTGATCGTGTACCTATTGCAGTTTTGTATGGAATAGCTGTTTTAATATTTTGTTCACACCTTTTACAGACAATATTGTTCATTGCTCATACACAAATTACCAATACATACCTTCATCCTAATATATTATCATATTACAAATAGACAATGGGGGGGTATAAGATCGGTACGCCACTGGTCAATATTTTTGTAAAAGATTATCATTGATATCGTCGGATATCATTGAATCGGTCAACATTAGACCTTCAGAATAAATCATGTAGAAGCGCCCGTGCTGAATGAGATAAATGTTGAAAGCTAGGTAATCCTAACTATTGTCGTTACTGAGAACCGATAAGCACGTACCTGGTCAACGTCAGACCTTCAAAATAAATCATGTAGAATCGCTCGTGCTCAATAAGATAAATGTTGAAAGCTAGGTAATCCTAACTATTACCGTTACTGAGAACCGATAAGCACTTACCTGGTCATCATCAGACCTTCAGAATCTACCATGTAGTAGCACCCGTGCTCAATTAGATAAATGTTGAAAGCTAGGTAATCCTAACTATTACCGTTACTGAGAACCGATAAGCACTTACCTGGTCATCATCAGACCTTCAGAATCTACCATGTATTAGCACCCGTGCTCAATTAGATAAATGTTGAAAGCTAGGTAATCCTAACTATTACCGTTACTGAGAACCGATAAGCACTTACCTGGTCATCATCAGACCTTCAGAATCTACCATGTAGTAGCACCCGTGCTCAATTAGATAAATGTTGAAAGCTAGGTAATCCTAACTATTACCGTTACTGAGAACCGATAAGCACTTACCTGGTCATCATCAGACCTTCAGAATCTACCATGTAGTAGCACCCGTGCTCAATTAGATAAATGTTGAAAGCTAGGTAATCCTAACTATTACCGTTACTGAGAACCGATAAGCACTTACCTGGTCATCATCAGACCTTCAGAATCTACCATGTAGTAGCACCCGTGCTCAATTAGAAAAATGTTGAAAGCTAGGTAATCCTAACTATTACCGTTACTGAGAACCGAAAAGCACTTACCTGGTCATCATCAGACCTTCTGAATGTATCATGTAGTAGAATGAAAGCTAGGTCAGCAGGCAATGTAAATTGTTTAATTGAAAATAATTATAAATTATTATATGTAGATTCGTACAAGACTCATGAAGAACGAATAAAATAGGCAAAAACGTTGACAACTCTGCGACACATCTGTGATCTTGCTTAATCTTCAGTTCGTTTTTATTTTAGTATGGTCGTTTGTCTGTAGAGGGCGCAAAAGTAACAAATACAAGTACAGAGATCAAATCTTGAAGGTCATTGAGCAAGGTAATACCCTTAAGGTGAGAATCTTATGTTTCTGGAAGTAAGGCTTGCAGCTATCTGTTGGTTCAATATTGGTAATTATTCTAATAAGCTTTTTTTGGAGGGTAAATAAGGAGGGAGCGTCTGTGCTATTTCCCCATAAGACGATGCCATAGTTAAACCAAGCGTGGGCAGTACTTGAAGGCTGTATTGCTATTGGACTGGGAATATAATTCCTTGAACATCGCTAAGGCTGGAGTTGTCATAGATATCATGAGATCTATTTTAAGGACAACTTACACTTACAACTTACTTACAAGTTGGCAGGGGAATAATGATGTGCACCTGCGTTTAATTATTCATAAATAAAAGTAGTAAATCGCCACGTTTGAGCTTCGAATTTGTTCAAACGTAATTCGCGCGTTCAACTCCAATCGTCTGAAACACCCTCACACCACACAATTCCGAGGACAACAATTTCCTTTGTAACCTCTGGGCAATAAAAACACAGATGTCGCTAATTGAGGCCGTTAGTGGCACATTGTGTGCTCATAGGAGCCTGGCCTGGGCCTGTGCTGACCCACTTGTGCCGAACAAAGGATGGCGATGTAATGTGGACGTGTCACCTAGTTACGTTAATCAGAATCAGGGGGGGGTGGGGTCGAATGCCTATTGTTTTAAAGCATTGGCGATTTGACGGCACGGTTGGTGCAGTGGCTGAGCCATCGACTGCTGCTCTGCGTGTCGCGGGTTCGATCCCCGCAGGGAACAAATATTGTATGGCCTACAGATAGTTGTTCCGGGTCTGGCTGTTTGTGTATGTGACATTAAATGTTTGTAAACGCACCCACGATACAGGAGAAATTCCTAGTGTGGGGCAAGGTTTTTTTTAAAAAAAAAGATAGATCATGTGGAGGTCGCTAATATTGCCGGATGTGTGGTGAACCAAATAGGTTGTATTAAGCAGTGTTCATTGTTTCAAACTTTTTTTTAACTCCATTTTAATGGCGGTACCATAACTAAGTTTTAAGTATCATCATTGGTTTGAAATCTGTTCATTTCACGTAATATTTAAAAAAAAAATCTGGATTTAGTTGGTCAGTTTGGGACCCAGCAACAGAATAAATAGTACAAGACCCAGCAATAGTCACGCCAACTCCATCTACAATCCATGTACATGTGACAATTCGGAAGGACTGACAAAGCTCATACCAACACTAAGATCCTGAAATATTGCATGGGCAGTTCTTGGCTATGGAGTTTGCCATTTATGAACAGCCAAATACTTCGCATTTCTAAATATTATTAAGAATTCCCAATGACATCGAAGTTATGTCCGTCCTACTATGTTATCGTTAGTAAAAATGTAACAAGAAGGAATTTATCGGAAATATCTCGAGCGGGCGTGTATCTTTAACAAACGTGCTCTTGGGCGCACTTGACGTGGAGTGGGGGTGAGTGGGCGATGGTGCGCCAGCCTAGCGTGGCCTGCCGTAGCCCACGGCGCGCGCCTTGTCAGAAAAGATGATTTGCAAAATGTTACACGATAATACATATTTGTTTGAACTGTTTTGCTTTACGCTTTTTGAGTGGTGTTTGGACTAGAATTTGTATTTTTTTTATTAAATAACTGTTTTACGTACTATGCTTATTTTAGGTTCTTCGATGTTTTGGGCTTAACTTTTGATGCTTTTCTAAGAATGGCCTTGATCAGAAAAAAATATAAGAAAATATGATCCAAATGCCTGTAGCTAACAAGCAAGGCCAAAATGATCATTACCATAGAGTCTCATTGTTTTCATTATTACTTATCCAAAAATTCAAAAAGTATTTTCTGTAATTAACCAACCTAGTTAATTCGTTAGTGCGGAGCGCCTGAGCAGTCGAGTGAAAATTATAAAAAAAAAATGGGAAACAATTAAAAGCTAGGGATCCAAGATGGCTGGCCGTTGAGCGCGACAAAAGACGCGGGAAAACAATAGCGGCATGCGCCATAGAGAATGCACGGCTACCTCTTTGGTGAACAACATTTTGTATATATATGTCGTAAGCTATGGTACAGATTTAAATATGAATATTATGGCGGACCCTGGCTCGAGAAGACAAATTAAATACCTACATGTAGGTATGTACTAGGTCTACTTGATAGCTTCTTACAATAATTATGATTACTTACGTTATTCATATTTTAAACTAAATACTATGATTTATGTCTTCAAGTCATGACTGAGCAGATTCTGCCACCCAGTAGATTATGATACTTCAGCCAGCGGCCAGAGTCGGTGCTTAACTTCTTAAAATTAATTTGCCGTCTTAAGTTATTTTAGGTAGATAGGTTTATAGATGGGTTTTGACGGCGCGTTGGCGCAGTGGTTGAGCGATCAACTGCTGCGCTGCGTGTCGCGGGTTCGATCCCCGCACGGAACAAATATTTGTATGGCCTACATATAGTTGTTCCTGGTCTGGCTGTTTGTGTATGTGAGTTGTTGAAATGTTTGTAAAAAACAAAAAAAAAAAAATGCCACTTTCTAAGTTCCAGAAATTCAATCCACTTAAATTATTATGACACAATAATTCCCATATTTTGGAAGCTCACTGCACATAGGTAATACGATTAAGTATTGATTTTTCTGATTACCTGTTCTGTGGTTTCAGCTAATGAGCAGTTCCTTTAAGCAGGGAAAGCCACAAACTAAACATTCGACCTCAGCTTACTACATCATTGCCACACTAACCCACTATTGTAATCGCGAGCTCAGCGCAGTGACAAATTGTGCTATATCTAGGGTTACCAGCCATCCGGATTTGTCCGGACATATCCGGCGTGCCCACTCGTGTCATTTGTCTGGACTTTCTGTCTGTAAGGCTTACAAGTTGAAAAAGTTAAAAGAGTAAAGAACATAGAAGAGTGAAAACTTTAAATGATAGTTTTTGTTGAGACTTTTTAACTGCCTCGTTGGACAAGGGGTCGGAACCGCTTTAGCTGGATGCTGAGCATGATACCTGGGTGCAATTCGCACGTCAAGTGCAAGTAGATTGTTCCATCAATAGTTTTTTGGTAACAGAGCGACGTTTGAATTAGTGTCCGATTCGCTCCCTATTATATAGGACTTAAACATAACTAGGTACTCTACTGTAGACTCCTTATTCTTTGTGGTCATTTAGGATGCACTCTGGTTGAAATTGGACCCACGCCACGAGCGACTCAAGGATATGTCATCAAATCGGAAGGGGTCCGAGTGGGCCGATGCGTCAAGAGTGTGAAATGATAAAATATAATTATTTTCAATAATTTATCTGATTAATCGTCTAAACGCCTTTTATTAATTATACAGTCAACATGTGGCAGTGTGTGGAGGGCACATTGCTCGCAGAACGGATGGTCGATGGGGTCGAAAAATTCTGGAGTGGCGACCGCGAACCGGAAGACGTTGCGTTGGGAGGCCTGCCACTAGGTTGATCGATGAGTACTGATGATTCTGGAGAAGGTTGCTGGTTGCCAGTCGCACAGCACCGCTCAATGTGGTGACACTTAGGGAGGTCTATGTCCAGCAGTGGACGTCGTTCGCCTGAATTGATGATGATGCCACCCAACATACTACTCACGCAACATGCAGCCGCGAGCCGGTCCCTACTACTGTAAGTACACCTCTGCACTATTTTTGGGGATTACAGCCGTGATGTTATGTTTTGTTTTCTTTGGTAATGGCAACCCTAGCTACACCTACCTCCAGCGGCTTCAGCGCAGCGTTGCAGCGCTGGCAGCACATTAGCGCGATCAATCAAGCGCCGCGTGCGACTGAGCGATACGAACAAAGCGCCCTAAGTTTATTATTAGTTTATTATTATTAGGATTAGGAGCAGCGGTAATTGGCGCTGATTTTATAAGGTGCTATGTTATCTGTTAGTAGTTTTGATAAGTTTATTATTTTTAGAACCAAACAATCAATGTTGAACAGTAATCCGTCAGTCGTAGGTACTTAAGAAGGGGTGTGATGTAGCCCCGTAAAGCAACAGTAAAAGGGTTGATAGGACTAAGAGGCAATCGTTCTATATGAATAATGGTATTCAGCTGCATCCGGTTAGACTAGGAATCGATCCCATCATCGTTGGGATCTAATTAAGTTAGGAAATAATACTAATTCGAGAAAACATGCAAAACATAACAGACTAAATCTAAGCTATTGCACAGTTTATCAACTTTCTTAAAACAGGTGAAATTATAATGTATGTTCTAGTGTAATGAGTTTCACTAGCTAACTTAGTTCAAACTCAATATTTTTCAGAAACAGATCTTTGACCTCGTAGATAACTACTTTTCTTATCTTCTTCTAAATGCTCAGTCTTTTCTTCGGGTGTCGATGGCAATCCTATTTATTCGTATTCAAGGCTTAGATAAGCCTACTGGATGACTAAATTATTAATAAAAATTATAATATAATGTAACACAACACAAGAAACCTCAGCTACATATAAAATACATAACACTCAGCACCTCGCAATTCAGTGAACAGCTCAGCAGTAAATGTGTTATTAAATATTTCCGAGTGGCACGTGGAGTAAGCCTGTGTTGTGAATCAGGAGATGCCATTCAAACGCTTATTTGATCAAAATCGCGCCACGACGACGACCCGCTTGCTCTAAACCGATTATATTTGCTACAGAACCCGCCCCTGTGATGACATACGGGGCTCAAATTTAGGCGTTCGCGTACCCATCTTCTTGTTTGATGTGGAGCTAACCTAATTTAACATGCAAATTCTGATTCTGTTTTGGGGATACAGCGTTGTAACACATATTTAAATACCTAATCGTTAGGGAGTATTTTATAAAGCCTATGGTACAAACTCCCATACAATAGTCAAAGAAATAGCTATTTAAGAAAACCTAGATACTTACTGTTCTGTATGGTGTCGGACGTAAAGAATAGCACCATCCCATATCTTCCCGTGGGTGTCGTAAGAGGCGACTTCAAAGGACTTTCCGGAGAATGGGCAGTAGCGTTCTCTGTGCTTTTGTAACAACTGTACTGCGATCGCCAACCCGCCTGCCAAGCGTGGCGATTATGGCAAAACCCCCCTTAGGGTGCGGTTCCACTGGCGCGGAGCGGAGCAGATCGGAGACGAGCTGTGCCGCGATTCACCAATCACATGGCTTGAAATCCACATCTCTTCTCCACTCCGCCATGTGATTGGTGAATCGCGGCACAGCTCGTCTCCGCTCTGCTCCGCTCCGCCTCAGTGGAACCGCAGCCTTATGTCAATGTAGCGACACTTGGGGGAGGCATATGTCCAGCAGTGGACGTCTTTCGGTTACAATGATGATGATGAAATACTTACTACTTTCTAAGTTGGTAAATATATTTATCACGATATTGCATTTGTTCGTGAGTCGATAGCCTTTATTTGAGTCTTGAGACCTTCGATCAATAATTGAGACGATGTCTACAACCGCACCTAACTTATCAGAATTGGCGGCTTGTGCCTCAGGCAGTAACAATTTTAGTGCCCGAATGCTATTTAGCAAAACATCATTAGTACATTTTCTTGTGAGTAACTGCTTTGTATAATTAAGTGCTCAGTAATTTCAAGTTTTATTAAGAAGGAAGAAATATTTTGTAAGAGGGCTATAAGACAAACAAGACTGAGCAAGTCAATCTTGTCACAACTTCTTCTAAAATCAAGTGGTGACATCTATACTAGACATTGCACATGTCGACACGCAAATCTTACAAGGTGTAAGCAGAGTTACAACCCGCACAAAACGAAAAATTTGATATCATCTTCCTAGCCTTTTCCCAAACTATCTTGGGGTCGGCTTCCAGTCTAAACGGATGCAGCTGACTACCAGTATTTTACATGAAGCGACTGCCTATCTGACCTCCACAACCCAGTAACTGGGTAATATGATACCCTTTGGTAAGACTGGATGTCAGACTTTTGGCTTCTGACTACTCTTAATGACTGTCAAAGATCTACAATGACAGCCGGGACCAACGGCTTAACGTGCTTTCTGAGAACGAAAAAAACGAAAACGAAAAATTTGATAAACAAAAAAGAACGAGAAATATGAGACACCGATCTTATCGGAAGATCCTTCCTTTTCCATGGAGATGAGGTTTTTTCTACCCTGTTATTCATGCCGAAGCACCGCTCCACAGACGCTAAGCTCATCTACAACCAAACGCCAAAAATCTACATTTCACTCTGGCAAAAAACTCAACTTCCCCGTACGTATCCCGTGAGTTTCCGCAGTGCCAAAGCCCAAGAGATAAAGGGTGGGAATTATGAAAAATGTTCCAGCTTGTTACAGCCCTGTCTGCCCCTGTCTGGCTTCCTCATTATGTTAATAGTGACCCTCCTCCTCAAATGATTGCAATCCTTCCACTGGGGTAGAACATTGTAACTTTTTTCATGCAGAACTGGGAAAGAAAGGTGTCTTAATTCCGGACTTGGGAGAATATAAATCGTCTTGAAGGAGCAAGGAAATGTAAATCGCTTTATGTGATTACCAATTTGTAGGTACTTGCATAATCCTTCCTACAAATATTATAAACGCAAAAGTTTGTAAGAATGTATGTTTGTTACTCTTACACGCAAAAACTACTGAATGGATTTTGATGAAATTTAGTATGTAGATAGCTTATACTGTCTGCTCGGGTGAAAACGCGGGCGCAGCTAATATTCATAAATTATGAACAACGTTATTTGAGTTTAACATTTGTAGGCCCGTTCACAATCTTAGGCGATGCGACTTGCGTTATGTGATACGCGTTTGTATTAGGTAATTGTCTTTTTCGCGTGATTAACATTGTGACGCACGTTTCTGAAGCTCTATCTAAGTCATTTTTTTTTCCACAGTCGTGTCGTAACACGCTGGAGTGTAGATATTATCATAAGGCTTGGATGTTAAATATGATTAAGAGTTCTTCCTCTAATTTCTATACCCACTTGATAATTATGTTCTAGAAAGACTCAAGACTCGAACCTTGGTGTATGGTACAATAGGGGTACGAAGGAACAGGGTGTAAAGTTCTTCAGATTCTATAGAAACCGGAGGAACCTTTGACCAGACCTACGGGTTTTTCTACTGCCCGACAGTTGATGTCGGGTTTTTCTAGTATTATATGATACTAGCTGTCCCGCGCAACTTCGTCTGCGTCACATTTTCCCCGTTTTCGCAACATTATTAATTACTGTTCCACTCATATAGGTCGTAGCGTGATGATATATAGACTATGTCCTTCCCCAGGTTGAAATCTATCTTCTTGCCAAATTTCACTAAGATCCGATCAACAGTTTAGTCGTGAAAAGGTAACAAACAAACAAACACACAAACAAACAGAGTGACTTTCGCATTTATAATATTAGTATGGATGATAACTTTAACAGCGTGATTCAGAATTTAGATGTTAGTTTTTCATTTGCGTCATAAATGGCGCTGTGGTACTTTTTGTACTATGTTGACAGCAACATAGTACAAAAAGTACTACAGCTCCAAACTTAACCAAAACCCACTACTACCACAGGGTCGCTTTTGGCTAAGTTTGTAATTAATAAAAATAAAAAAAAACCTAATTATTTCCAACACAGTCAAATTCATCCCAATCACGTCAAAAAAAAGACCTGTACAAACGAAAAACAAAAGTCAATGATCGTCTGTATCCACAGAACAAAAATAAGGCATCTAATCCTACGTCATGTTTGTGCGGCGGCCGCAAACAGACTGACAAATTGCGATCGTTCCCCTTACGATATTGGGCACGTTGTCAATACTTTCTGCTCAGTATTTGCTTACCCCCTGTGTGCCTTTTGTCCGTAAACATACGGTTACGGCGGTACGGAGAAATAAAGGTTTTGCCGTCTGTGCGTTTGTTTTGAGGTTGATTTGAATGGGGACTGGAAAATAACAAAAGTTTTGGTTCATGGAACTGGTATTGTTTATTTTTCAGGCACTTCAGGATTCCAGGAAGTTTAACGATGGATTTTAGGGAAGCAATCGCTGTAACAAGGTAGGAACAACCCGTAATACATCATTTATTATATTACTAGCTGCTGAAATTTGGATAGGTTTTTTTAGTCAAGGATAAATCTAAAGCAATATTATAAAGAGGAAAGATTTGATTGTTTGTTTGTTTGCATTGAATAGGCTCCGAAACTACAAGTCCGATTTGAAAAATTCTTTCAGTGTTAGATAGCCCATTTATCGAAGAAGGCTATAGGCTATATATCATCACGCTACGACCAATAAAAGTGGAGCAGCAATAAAAAATGTTGCGAAAACGGGGAAAATGCGACGCAAACGAAGTTGCGCCGGACAGCCGGACAGCTAGTAAATTATAAATTAAGTATTAACTTTCCTCTTGAATCACTCTGTAAATTGATGAAAACCGCATCAAAGTCCGTTGCGTAAGTAGTTTAAATGTCTAAGAGTACAGACGGCGGGAAACGACTTTGTTTTATACTATGTAAAGATGAAACAATTACTTGCCGAAGAAAGTACAGGTCGAACCATTTTACGTATTTTCTCACTGCTAACAAGTACTAGACAATTTCAAAAAATAATTACAAAACTATTCAACTATGTCTGCAAATAGAAATAACAACATCTTTGCAGAAAAACGTGCAGGTGACTTCGCGGGCAAGACTAAGTGTATCAATTAAATAAAATTGTTTGTACTTACATTAGATCTCAATACTCTGGAGGTTACACTCAAGTAGTCAACTACTTGAGTTGTGAATGTGTACAGCAAACATACTAACAGATAAAGTAATTGATCGAATATGGACGTCGATATAGTGTGAGAGAAAATTTTAAGTTGGTGGGTATAAAGTTGATTTTCTTTATCTTTAGCAAGTATATTGAGAAAACACTTAATAGGTGCACATGCTGCATGTCTGTATGGTGTCGGACGTAAAGAATAGCTCCATCCCATATCTTCCCGTGGGTGTCGTAAGAGGCTATTAAGGGATTTGGGACCAGCGTTCTCTGTGCTTTTGCAACAACCGTACTGCGATCGCCAACCCGCCTAGCGTGGCGATTATCGCAAAACCCCCTCTTGTGGGGGAGGCCTACGTCCGGTAGTGGACGTCTTTCGGCTGAAATAATGATGATAAGGTGCACATGCTAGCTCTTCTGCAGATGGATGCATATGAACTCGGCGCATCAGCAAAAAAGGCCTACTTTGGGCACTTATCGGTGAACTCCATGTCTTTTGGTTGATAATGTGGTTGTCCGAAGACCTTTAAAAGATCTTTGGTGCAGTCGAGAGGTAAACTACCTATATGAGGTAAACCGTCCGTTACGATAGGAAAAATAAATAAACGTCCAAAGAGCCAGAATCCACCGGGTCAAAACTCATGTTGAAAGAAAAGACCTGACATTTAAGCTATAATTTTCCTGCTCCCAACGAAATATCAAACATTAAATCTCGCAGGCTTCTTGGCTAATATTTATCTAAACATGATAGATGACTATATTCACCCAGGCCGCGTACGCGCCGCCGTAATGGTGGACATAAATTATAATTATAAACAATAATTGCACATAATAATTCGTGATTGCTGCGGCCAGGATTCTTTCGTGGTAGATTCTCGTGTGAAAGGGCTGAATGTAGGTGTTTGAGGTGGTGGTTAAATTAATATGGTGTTGGTAATAGAGTTGTTTAATTTAGATAATAACTCGCGTCTGCTTTTTATGACTGACTGTACCTCTGGTCGAGGTAGCCCCACTTTACGAGGGTGGAGTTACATCTTTTAACTTATTTTCGGAGACGGTTTGGTGACTTACAATTACAGGTGGACCACGGAAGTTAAACAGTGGCTAGGGGAAGAGTACGTATTCTGCCACAGTTTGCAATGGGGCGTAAGGATGCTGCCTATATTATGAAACTGTGCTTGTTACTTTAAATTATCTCGCCAACAAATAATTTTCAGCCGAAAGAATGAGAAATTATCGTAAGAATAACGAGGAAAATGAATAAAAATAAGCTTAAACTATTGTTAGTAAAGACCCTAAATGATAACTAGGATGATATAAGAATTCAATATTAATAATCAAGTTCAAAAGCACATAAACGGATTAGAACTTAGACGTCAAACACAATGTCTGGTATACATGTAAACGTGAGTTCAATGCACAATAGAACGCGCAGATTTACGACGCCTGCGCCCGCGCAACGACGACGGCTCTGTGGGCTGTGGACTTATTTGTGCTGGAATAGCTTCCTCAGGGATTTAGTGGTTGGATAGGATAAACATGCTATAAGAGAAGGGTAAAAATCGAAGGAACATTGGATAGATTGGGTAAAAGGTGATATGAGTAGAAAGGGAGTGATTACTAGCGGCTAATAGAGATATGCGGAACAAGAAGATATTATGTTGCACTGACACCAATACTGAAATGAGGAGACGACGATGAGGTTGATGAACAGGATGAAAGCCTGAACTCGACAGAAAGAGTACTGCTGCTTATGACATCGAGAAGTTGGTAGAATTGGGTTTATGTCAAAGAATAGAAAGATGTACGAAAAAATAATTGTATAATTACTTTTCTATTGACAAGCAAAATTAGAGAAGCACTCTTCCTCTCTCTACTTATTTAAAACTTGCTGTGCCCGACAGGGTCCATAATTGTGTCTATTATTTTTTATTCGACCACCTGTTAAATGTACATTATGGATGCAATAAATGATTTGATTTGATTTCATGATTTAATATGTCTGTATTCATTTATGATGTGAATAATTCACATCATAGTCAAGAAAGGACAGTATTTTAAGAGCAGTAACCCCCCAAACAGTTTCGGTCATTTACTCCATATCACTCCACATAAAGGTATTACACTCGTCTAGCCAACACCGACTTGATTCCTGATGAACCAGTTTGGGAAATACCTATAAAACACGAAGAAATGTGCCCCTAAACATCGTAAACATTGTCAATCCTGCTCCGGTAGCTATTCTGTTAGCCCCTATATTTCAGTTAGAGGCACTAAAATGTTATGACCGAGGTCTGTATCGTGACCTGGGGAGAATTCAATCTTGTGGGTGTTTATATGGTAATATTGACATTGCAGGTTATCTGGTAGTCTATTATGTGTTGTATTATGTAAGTACTAGGTGCAGAGTATCGTTTAGAACTCCAGGGCAAGGGAGCAAGGCAAGTTATTTCCGGAGTTGTATATTTTGTTTCCTTGACATGTCTTATTAAAAGTTCTTTGGCCTACTCTTTTTCTTCTTGTGCCTCTTCGAATTGAGCACGGTTGGTGGCTGACCCCTTATTCTTCACCAGAAGGGACTGTGATGGACGGAGGATTCAGAAAGTCCCCCGCGTGTCCCTACTCATGATCAGCCTCTTCCGGTATCTCTAGATCTTCAATTTAGTATCCCGTCAACATTATGTAGAATGCCGAAAGCGAACAAAGCGCCCGCACAGTTAATGCGACAGTTGGGACGTGATCATACAATTAAATGTAGGCTTTGGTGGTACTCTTGAATGGTGACGTCTGCGGGGTCAAGTTTACAACTTATAAACTTCACGGAGGGTTCTTTTGGGAGGTCATTGTGACGATACATAGACAATTTCGCAGTTGCTGTTAAAGCGTCCAGTTTTTTTGATTGAGATAAACTTCATCATCATTCGGCAGCCCTTATCCCAATTTATTTGGGGTCGGCGCAGCATGTCCACTTCTTCTATAGGTACTTCTCTATTACTCGTCATCTCAGCGGTCACCTGCTTTCTAGCCATGTCATACTTCACACAGTCCATCCATCGTTTCTGATGATGATTGAGATAAACTTATCGGAAGCTATTTTTTAGGGTTCCGTACCCAAAGGGTCAAACGGGACCCTAGTACTGAGACTTCGCTGTCCGTCCGTCCGTCTGTCACCAGGCTGTATCTCATGAACCGTGATAGTTAGCCAGTTAAAATTTTCACAGATTATGTATTTCTGTTGATGCTATAAAAACAAATACTAAAAACAGAATAAAATAAATATTTAAGGGGGGCTCCCATACAAAAAAGTTATATTTTTGCTGTTTTTTTTATAAATATTGATACGGAACCCTTTGTGCGCGAGTCCAACTCGCACTTGGCCGGTTTTTTTGTTTTGGCCTGTCTTTGTCCTCTAGAAAGCCATGACAATAGAAAAAAAGGCTTTAATAAAAAATGGATTTAATTGGCAGCTGTACTTTGATAGCCATCTATCAAAGAAAACGCTGGGCGTTGGAGCAGATGAGTCCGTGAGGACCTGCCAATCTGGAAACTACTTTATGCCTCCTCTCGGGTATAAGGTTCGATGTCTTACCAATAGAACTATCTATTTTAGATAATCGGATAGACTAAATGTGGAAGACCCATGAATAAGTGCGGGTCTGTGCTGTCCAGGAGTAGACTGAATAGGCTACCGCGGAGTTGAATAATCCTCGCATAAAGCAGACAACCGAAAACACTAACCGACAAAAAGCCAGCATGAATGCGGTTTTCAGGACTGCATGCAATCATGTTGTGGTTTTATTGAAAAGCGGGTAGTCAGCGCAGTTGCAGCCATAAATAAAATGCGCCTCGCTTTATGGCGTACTGCTATCAACGTGCGTTGTTGATGGATCGGGTATCTGGTTGCGCAAAAACGAGATGAAATTAAAAAAAAACGGATTTGTTTTTTTATTAGGGTGGTAGTGAGTTTTATAAACTTGTGACCTAACCAATGTAATTTTTCAGCGCGTAATGGGCCCTGCAGAAATCAGTATGAGGTATAAACTTAGGTTAATGCCTCATAATAATTCTAAAAGTCCAGGCCTTGGTGACGAAAAGTATGCTACTTGTTTACTAGGTTAGGGTAGAAATTTTAATGCTTTCAGGACAGATTGATCTACAATGTTTTAAAAAATCCAAATATGTCCTAAAGCAGTGTGCACTGTATCATTTCTCTTTGTTTACAACTCTCCACAAATGCGATAGTTTCTTTCAACATTGCTCTAATGGCTACTAATGTAAAGCGCTATTGTTTGCGGCCATACATCACTGCCTACCCACTGACGTCAGCGCGGGAATCATAAGAGTGGTTGAAATGTCAATATTTATGTAGCGTTGTTCATCTAATCGATGGGAAATAGAAAATGATGAACAAACACATAGTCACTAAGGCTTTGTGTTTGCTTATATGCTTTGATCAAACCTCTACTAAATACTACTTAGAGGGAATTTCATCATGAATTGAACACGATCAGCACATCTAATCGACAACTCTTTCAGACTCTTTTATTCAGATAACTCTTGAACGCGGTAAGCCAAGATATCATCATCATCTGACTAGCCTTTTTCCCAAACTATCTTGGGGTCGGCTTCCAGTCTAACTGGATGCAGTTGAGTACCAGTATTTTACATGAAGCGACTGCCTATCCGACCTCCACAACCCAGTAACTTGGTAATACGACCTATAAAGTAAGACTAGATGTCAGACCTTTGGCTTCTGACTACTCGTAACGACTGTAAAAGATCTACAAATGACTGTTAGGACCAACGGCTTAACGTGCTTTTCGAGGCACGGAGGAAACTCGGTATGTAATTATGGTCAGCCATCCACGGACCAACCTCGGCAAGCACTGCGGCTCGTGCGGCTGTTATTATTTAGCCACGAACTCGTCAAAATATCTGTGTTCAAATTCTGATTAGGTAAGACTGTTTATGGTACAGATTGATACATCTGATTATAAAACGATTAGAACAATAATGGATATACTTTCTTCAGAAAGAAATTTTTCAGTCGCTTAAGCGCAGACAATTCAAGAAACAAATCACTAGAAATCGTAGAGAAAGAGCAATATTTACATTTAACAAAGAAGCAATCAGAGTCCAATCCATTACGATTTCTTTCCGGGAATACGCGGTCTAAATCTACCATTATCTACCCGGGCGTCGAACCCGTAATCCGGCGAGTAATCCGCTACCCGCTGCCCGCCTCCGCGCGAACATATAAATCACGGATAGAATTAGCGAAGCGATATCGTCCCACGGCCGGTAGGGTTGGCGCCTGTGTTTACAGATGTAATTACTAGTGTTCATTTCTGTTTAGGAGTGGGGAATTGTACTGTTTGAAACAATAATATATAAACTAGTCTAACTCTATACTCTCTTCTTCCTTTACACACTATGTCTGCATCTCTTTTTTATTAATATCTCCTTTCGCAGGATGCAGAAGCAGAGATTTCTTTAGACATAAGCATCACCTTTGTACCTATTTTCTGTTCCTTCCTTCTTCTCTGTATTAAATGTGTACATTAATTGTTAAATAAATAAATATATAAACTAGTTTAATATGGGTCTCCCCTCCCCTGATCCATACATGAGATGGTTTATAAAAGAAGCCTCTATGTCACGTTCAAACTTGTTCGAGAGAATTGGTACAGACAGCGTCATTAAGTAGTAACCCCTCTGGCGTACTCGGCTGGACTACTACTCTACTCGGCTGGACTACTGACGCTGTCTGTACGACTACCTCTTTGGTTTACTGGTCGTAAGCGACTGCTGAACATGTGGTCCTGGGTTCAATTCCCGGGTTGGGCCAATTGTTATTCGATTTTTCTATCAGGAAAATCATTATTAAGAAGCAGCCACGGAATCTGGATTTGAGCCCGGTTGGCTAATAAGTTAGCTCGCCCCCTATTACATGGGACTTAATCATAACCGGCGAAATGTGGGATACTTGTTAGGAACACCTCTGCCTTACCCTTCAGGGATCACAAAGATTGATGTCATGTTATGGAATTGGTAAAAAACCCCGTTTAGTGATCCAATGCCTGTCGCTGGAAACTAGCTCTGTTCTGCTGTGTGTGCTTGTGCTCGGCTGTGGCTCTGTTTGTTATAGTTATGGTGGATGGCTGCAGCAACCTGGTCCGTACTGCATGCTGGGTCTTACTGCACGATGGACCGTAACATGTGACCTAAGGAGTGAGGTGTAGTCTCTGACATTTTTTGGGGTCTGAAGCACTCTAGGCAATCAACGTCTGTAGAGCCTTGCCTTTTCTAACTATGTTAGATAAATCGTTAACTCTTCCAGCATCAACATCATCTGCCTAGCCTTTTTCCCAAACTATATCTTCTCTCTCTTCTCTCTTCTCCTACTCTTGGGGTCGGCTTCCAGTCTAACCGGATGCAGCTGAGTACCAGTATTTTACATGAAGCGACTGCCCATCTGACCTCCACAACCCAGTAACTGAGTAATACGATAATAATGGCAAATAAAAGTGTCTATAATTCGAAATTATACACCTGTGCTGATAGTCAACATTGGGAAAAAAATATGTAGGATACATATGATCAATAGGAAAGTAACATGCATGTTTTATGAATGTGTTGAGTCACGACCAAACAGGAAACATGGAAGCTTTCAAAGAGGAAAATGGATGAAAAAATGAGATAATATTATGCCTCTGTAGTTTGGGAATGTTGTGAAAATATTGGCGTAAAATTACCAAATAGTTTCATACGAGGAAAACTGACAAAAAGTGGGAAAAGCTGTTATGGAATACATTGAACTGTGATGGGATACGCGGGAAATATGGGTTAGTATTGAATATTGATTCAGTTATAACAAGCCTGGTGTCTTGTCCTCGAGACCTTCTGGAAAATGTTTTGTTTTCTATTTATAAGATCAAGGAAATTGTGAGCTGCTTTTCCAACGTGGAATCTTATTGAAGTTTGAGTGCTGATAAAAATATCTGACAAGACCCAAAAAATGCCTCGTATGAAGACATTATTAGAAAAAATTGCCCTTAATATGATAATAATAATCGTCTGATCCTTCGTATCGAGCGCCAACCCTGAATCCAAACAGTGTAAAAACACTCAGCAATCGTTCGCTAATGACGTATTAAGACGCACCCCTCCCCCCGTCCCCCACCCTGCGTCCCTGGACGCGCTACATCTGCGTGTTTGTCGCTTTTTTCGCACATTTCCACTTATTGAGACTCTCTTAATACAGTTACGGTAACTATTTACTACAATGATCAAATAAAAACATTCGAGTACAGGCGATTTTTTCAATAGATTATATTGTCAATGAATATGACAATTGGACTTAAATTCTGCACATAATATGTACCGCAAACAACAATTTTTATTCCACAGGTGTTTTAATTTATAATTCCCAAGATCGATTCAAACGGCTGGTTTTAAAATGGGGACGTTGTAACTAATTCGAAATATAAATAAACGACTCTGAATTTAAAATGTGGGGTTGTTTTGACTAAATTTAACCAACAATCAACAATAAAACAACCCGTTCTTAAAAATTAACCATTCCACAGGTGAACGTCAAACATACGCTACGTGGAATACCCCTAACCTGGGGGTGCAACATACAACATATAATGAAATTGATACCTGACGCGGAATCCTGAGTACACAGGCACATTGCTCTGCTTTCACTAATTCAATCATCACGAGGAGCTAGGAAACCGAGATGAGGTAGTAAGGAGCTGTAGCCTCAATATGGTCAAAATGGTCATGTTGATATTGTTACCATCTTCCTAACCAATTCAGGTCAGAAGAATGTCATTGGGTGTTCTCATCCTTTACATCACCTGTCGTCACCAATTAAGTGTCGGTAAAGCTCACGCAAAATGTAGAGTGGTGAAAAATAACGTATTTGGAGTATGTATTTACTCGTAGGGATTTACTCCGACGTAAGAGAGTGATCACACTTCTCAATGTGGAATTGGCTGAAGCTGATCAGACTGCGGAAGGGTGACCATCCATACCGAGTTTCCTCCGTGCCTCGGAAAGCAGGCTAAGCCGTTGGTCCCGGCTGTCATTTTGTAGATCTTTGACTGTCGTGACAGGTAGTTAGTGACCCGAAATTTTGACAACCACTCTTACCAAAGGGTTTCGTATAACCCAGTTCTAACTGGGTTGTGGAGGTTAGCTAAGCAGTCACTCCATGTAAAATACAGGTATTCAGCTGCACCCGTTAATACTGGAAGCCGACCCCAACTTAGTTGGGAAAAGGCTCGGCAGATGATGATGGCTTAAGATGATCAGAAAGCGAATAGGCCAACTCGGTGTCGATTGAACGAGTCCTGTCGTTGGAACCAAAACAGGTCGAATGACGTCTTTTTCGCCTTAACTTAAAAAGCTATTTCTGACCGGCGCAAATAAATTCAATATTAATACGAGTACATATTGCTCTGTATGGTGTCGGACGTAAAGAATAGCACCATCCCATATCTTCTCGTGGGCGTCATAAGAGACGACTAAGGGACTTTCCAGAGAATGGGCAGCAGCGTTCGCTGTGCTTTTGTAACAACCGTACTGCGATCGCCAACCCATCTGCCAAGCGTGGCGATTAGATAAGGCAAAACCCCTCTTAAGTCAATGTGGCGACACTTGGGCAGGCCTATGTCCAGCAGTGGACGCCATTCGGTTGAAATGATGATGATGATGACATGTTGCATCAGCGGCGACTAAGAATTCACCTATCTCGAGAAATATTCCTACCATTTTCATTATCTAAACATGTTTTTGTTTCCTAACTCTGCTGTGACAACTCCGTCACGTGTGTCGCCATATTTACTTAATTAACGCGCCTTAGGGGATGAATTACAATTGACACGACGTTGTAATTGTTAGTGTGGATCTGTGGATAGGACTCAAGGGGTGAAAACATGGGGTTATTAGAATATGTTGTTGTTTTCAATGGAATTAATTGCTGTTTGAGAGAATTTACTTACACTTAGATTTATGTTAGATTTTGACGATTGTTTTGTCTAGTTGATGAACTTATCACAATATATGATCAACACTGTTTACAGGATTGTATTGGTCATATCAATAGAGAGCAATGGCAGTCCGGGTTTACGTGTCGTGGACCCAAACAAGCACCTCAATTTGTTTAAAAAAAAAGCTCACAAGTAATTTTCCTGTATGCGTTTACAAACATTTAAACTGAAACACAAACAGCCCGACCCGGAACAACTCCTTTCTTATATTTAGCATCTCAGCTTTAAAAACTGTGAAGGAAAACACCATGTGGAACCCGGGATGTCCTAGGATCGAACAGTCGGTTACATCGACTTATAACCTGCACTGGGCCCACATTGTGGATCAGCCGTAGAAGGCTTGTAGTCCAGCAGTGGAAAAAAGTAGACTGTTTGTGTAATGGTGATCGCAGGGTGCGCCTTATTTTCTAGTGACATTTGCAGTATTAATTTGGCCTCCTTTTGAAATCATATTGAACCTTTGGCATAGATGTGACCTTTAGGAAATTAGAATATTTGTTAAAGAAAATCTGACCTCTGAAAAATGACCTCAATAGCTATGGGTTCGACTGTAATCAAATGGGTCCCTACATCATTGGTATCGTAGACCGTTTGGATATATTCCAAGCTACTTAGAAATAGTCAAGTAAGGAGTGCTGTAATAATTGTATCATTTAAGCCAGTATCACCGAAATGAATGCCTAAATAAAAGCGCACTGTTGGATGTTTATCGCTTCGCTCAGCAAGCTTTTATTTAGGCTTTCTTTTAAGTGGCATATAGAGATTATAGAAAACGTACATAAACGTACGTATATAATCGTTGGTCCCGGCTGTCATTTGTAGATCTTTGGCAGTCGTTACGAGTAGACAGAAGCCGAAAGTCTGACATCCAGTATTACCAAGGGGTATCGTATTACCCAGTTACTGCGTTGTGGAGGTCAGATAGGCAGTCGCTCCATGTAAAATACTGATGGTCAGCTGCCTCCGGTTAGACTGGAAGCCGACCCAAACAAAGTTTGGGAAAAGGCTAGGCAAATGATAAAGATTATAGAAAACGTTCAATGTAAAATGTAGGTAGTGGCAGTGATTTGTAGCTGTTAACCCATTATAGAATACCTTTCCGGAAATTCCAAGGTACATACGTAAATCTTCCGATCTCCAACAAGGGGATAATTTGGATATTTACGAGAGCAACCCAAATTTACCCAACCAGTACATTTATCAAAGACTCCTCAAACCCGTCTAAATGTTCCCTTTCCTCATTCAGTTCGGCTGACCTATAAAGTGGGGATAATATTTTATTTTTTTATTCTGCGAGAATCTCGCCCTTGCAAATTGAATCTTCAGGGAGACGGGTTAGTTGCCCTTTTGAGGGGCATTTAGATGTGACGGAGGAATCGTTACGATTTTTAGAAACTAGGAGGCCGATAAAAGAAGAACGGGAGCGGAATTAATAATTTCAAAAAATATGGCCTAGCAGTGGATTGTCATGAGACTCATGAAGACTGAAGCGTCATTTCCTATGTGTATATGTACCTATTATGTTTTATACGCTGAAGATTCTTGATTTTAAAATTGTGTAAATTTGTTCAAAATACGACTGATGAATATGCGTAGATGCAGAACGTGCATAAGGTTAAAAGCTCGAGGTAAGCAATCATTTACTCATATTATAGAAACATGTTCCTATTGGTTCAACAACATTGCATTAAAACGAAGGCAAATATGGTTAAACTGAGCATTGAGAAAATTATGAAAACTGATATGACAACTGTTATTAAGACCAGTATTTGCAAGAATTTACTGAAATTCCTAAGTCGTAACACAGTCGTGTCGTTCAATTTAAGGAGACTAAAATACCTTTTTCATGTAATGTTTTTGTGAGGACAATCGTAAAACATAATAAGATACGACAGGTTTATCTCTGAGGGGAGTTTGACGAATTTATATACAATTTACTTATTATATTACCTTACTTACATACCCAAGGCTTTACGATCTATTCTGGGAAATCCAATTGAGGAATACTGCTTGGCCTAACTGTCTATCTTCTTACCTATCTGAATTTCATGATACCTAAATTCCTTCGAGCATAATATCCTGTTAAAGTAAATATCTAAACAAATGAAGGAATTCCTTTTAGTAACCGGGCATGTGGAATACAGGAATGGTAAATAGACAGAGCATGAACAAAGAGGGAATAGCTTACCTCTAGCTTATGGTCTATGAACTGTACAAGACATCAATAGATACTTATCTATATATACTAACTAGCTGTGCCCGCGACTTCGTCCGCATAGAGTTTAACAAAAAAGTTATTTAGTTTTAAATAATTTTAGATTTTTTCTAAAATAGAAGTAGCCTAGTTAGTTACTCCTTATTATCAGCTATCTGCCAGTAAAAGTCCTGTCAAAATCAGTCTAACCGTTCCAGAGATTAGCCGGAACAAACAGACAGGCAGACAGACAGACATTTTTGACAGTCGTTACGAGTAGTCAGAAGCCAAAAGTCTAACATCCAGTCTTACCAAGGGGTATCGTATTACCCAGTTACTAGGTTGTGGAGGTCAGATAGACAGTCGCTCCAAGTAAAATACAGGTATTCAGCTGCATCAGGTTAGACTAGAGGCCGACCCCAACCTTGTTGGGAAAAGGCTTCGCCGATGATGATGTGCCAACAGAATACTAAAGGCAAACTGTGTCAGTGGAACTGAAGGCGACCAGTGAATTAAAAGAGTAAGAGCTGTCAGTCTTATCATTTACTACAAAATATTGATACTGAAAACTCTTGAGCGCATAACAGCATCACTAATTTCACAACAACTTAATTAATGTTGTTAATAACGAATGACAAACAAGGGAACAGGTGTTCCTTGTTCATAATTTCCACATAACGATTGCACACAATGGCGGGGCTAACAATGAGCTTATCGCTTGGGAAGTTGCGAAATTGTGGCAGTAAATTAATTTTAACGTACCGGCGGGAATGTCGCGTTTGTGCAGCCTCCAGGATTACAGCTCGTGGTGAGATGTGTGATATAGACGAGGTTGTGGAGGGTTCTGAAGATGAAGATACTAATATTGAATTTATCAAAGATATGCCTAAGAATGGTAACAATATTCCTTATTTTTTTATTTACGTACACACAAAACACTTAACAGGACAATACATTAAGATTCAAGAGCATAAAGGTACTGCTATATTTCAAAATAAATTTGTTTCAGCAGACCTGCGAATACAAAGTTCCTTGTATGTGTGAAAAGACTAGTTAAGGAAGTAACACTACCCTGGGCTACTTATTTCAGCGGCCAAGGAGCTCTGCCTAGTAGGCTCACAGAGGTGCCGGTAAAATAACAGGAATAAAAAATAACACCACCAGAAATATAGTTGAAAATAAACATAACCAGTTAAAATAGGTAGGGCAGGCAAAACTCAACAGGGATAATTTACTTTATCGTAACACCAATGTCGGTATGCTTTGGCATACCGACATTGGTGTTACGATAAAGTAAATTATCCATGCATGCATGCAGTGAAGATCATATGCCATCGAAGAAGCCTTTAAGCTTCTTAATCTTTTTGACTTTCTCCTTATTTTTTGAAATGTGCCGCCGTTTCTATCTGCAAACCACACACATCAGCCAATGTTTTCTTAATACCAAATTTCTCTTATATGCCGACGATCTTAAGGTATACAGAACAATACGCAACATAAATGACTGCCTTCTGCTACAACAAGACTTGGACAGACTATCAGAGTACTGCCGTAGAAATAAGTTGCAGCTTAGTATACCAAAATGTAATTTTGTAAATTTCACAAAAAATAAAAACATTGTAACACATACATACACTCTGTGCGATGTTCCCCTAACAAAATTGGACTTTGTCCGTGATCTCGGTATCATCCTAGACTCCAAGCTTTGCTTGGACTTGCATATTAGCAAAATAGTTAGCAAGGCGTACCAACTTTATGGATTTGTTATGCGCTCAACATTAGATTTTAAGAATGCTTCTTCATATATTTGCCTTTATAAGTCTCTCGTACGTTCGCAACTGGAGTCCATATTATAAAAAAATACATTGAGGCGATTGAGAGTGTTCAACAGAAATTCCTACGTGCTATGCATTTCAGATGCTTCGGATATTACATGCCATATCAGGATTTACTTAATAAATACAGACTCACAACACTTGAAAGTAGACGTAAGTATTTGGAAGCCATGAATCTTTATAATATTGTAAGCAATAGATTTGACTGCATTGAGTTAACCAACATGTTATGCTACGTTGTTCCCAGAACAGTGTACAAGCGTAAAGTGCGCGCTGGCAGACTATTTTCCAGTCGTACCTGCCATTCTAACACTGGTTTGCGCTCACCTGTTCGCAAAATGATAGATTCGTACAATGGGAGTTTTGACCATATTGACATTTTTGCATGTTCTCCCAGTCAGTTCAAAGGTCATATACTCAAGGAGCTCTCTTGATTGATGTCTATGGGACAGATAAGCATGATAGTTAAGTAAGTTTAGTTTTTAATATTATTGTATCATTACCCTAGCGTTTAAATTTTAATTTGTATTGTGTATTCTTCAGTTAATCTGTGAACAGCGTTGTGGGCTACAATATTGTTCTTATGTTTTGTGTTTCTCTTTTTTTATACTATATATTGTAGCTGTTTGCTGTTCCTTTTGAATAAAATAAAATAAAATAAAATTAATCAAAGGCACTTAAAATATAGGTAGGTCACGGTCATAGCGATAGGATCAAACACAATAGTATTAACTAGATTATTGCTAGCCAGATAGGTATTCTACTATTAGCAGACTTTATATTACCTTCTCATTAACTTAGATCACGTCCGCAACCTATAGATTACGACTTTGATTGATGTCTGATAGGCATCTGACTGCAATGGGCATAAACGGTGTGGCCTTTTGCAGCGTTAGGCAAGTTTGAGGCAATAATAAAGACTAGGTAATGAGATACTTATAAAATAAAGTTCAACCTGGGATCACCAAGCAGGCAAATCAAAATGACCGTGGGAATTCTTTAAAGGAGTGGCAAAACATAATTGTGGAATTATAGCTTCTGAGGATTCAATTCGGGATTGTAGATGCACCAGTATCTATAGCCACTATAGCTAATTATGTACCTCGAGAGATATGTAATCTATAGAATTGTTAAATCGGTTAAGGTGATCAGCCACTACAGATGCTGGTATTCTTCAGCTTCATTCGGTTAACCTGGAAACCAGCCCCAACAAAAACTGATGAAAAATGATCAAAAAAATACCACGGTAGGACTTTTTTAATATTTTTTTGTAGGTTAAATAAGTTTTAGTCCGTCGTTCAGGCTGATTAATCACCTGTCATATTGTTTTATGCCATGAACATTACAGACTTGTATCAACTTTAAGACCAATCACCAACTATGAGGTACTTCCGCAAGGAACACCTTTCGGGCCCACAGTAAAAAAAAAGAATTTCTCCATTAAATCAGCCAGTTCATTTCTCCAAGCAGCTTCAGTGGTATCATTCACAAACAAACCAGTTTCCCACAGGATTATACTTACTTATATTATACCTACGTGCCTAGTACACTCAGTTGGACAAATATTGTGGCTCACGGTTCGCTGGGGCGACCACAAAGGCGGCGGGCAAAGTTGCCCGGTTGGCTAGTTTGCCCAGTCACGCTGCTTTGCAACCAGCAACCGTGTTTGGGCACGTTCGCTGATCGTAAAGTACGCCTGTGAGGTTGGTTTGTTTTCATCGGAGACGGCGGAAAAATAGGGTTAAGTGTATTAAGTGACTTGATTTTTTTTGTTTGTAAGTGTAGCGTTAACTTCGGTGTGAACTAAGCTACGTCTTAAGAGAAAGGAAGAATCCTTTCACAGTTTCTCACCTCTGATTTGAAAAGAACAGAATTCTGGGTATAAGAAGATTGATGTTGATGAGATACGCTAAATAAAATCTTCACGAGGCGCCATAACAGACTGAAAATAAATAAAACATTCTTTTTCAACCAAACAGTACGTGCTTTTCTTGAGATTTCCGTCACTATTTTCAACTTTAGATGTTTTAAATGTTTTTGTCATCACCTCATTTAGTTCCTGCTACAGGGATTGTTTTCTACAAGGCATTTGTTTTGTACGCGTTGTATGTTGCATGATTAGTTCTATCTACTCAATCCTCGTTGTCACCGACATTATGGTCACCCTTATCTTCGTTTCTAATACTAGATTTATCTGTTTGCGATGACAAGGCAAAGTCTAAGTTTATTCACTCGACTTTTAATGTAACAATGTTCATTTTCAAAGGACTCAGGTATTATTTATTGTGTTGCCTGTTTTATCGTCAAAGGAAAGTTCAACTTGCTTTGGTTTCTTGGCTGAAGCTTTCTTCGTTTTCTTTGTTTTATAAATCTAAGATTGTTATGAGAAGTTTGTGGCCTTTGTTGGATTTTATTGGGTTGTTGAGGAGGAACTGAACAACGACTGTTCTATCCAGTTAAAGTCTAAAGTGTAGGTACTGGCAGTGTCTGAAAGTGGATTATGAAATGATAATTACAGTTGATTATTATTGACAGTGATTACATACGGGACCGAAACGTGGTCGCTCACAATGGGCCTCATCAGAAGGCTTAAAGTCACCCAAAGAGCAATGGTGAGGGCTATGCTCGGAGTTTCCTTGCGTGATCGAATCAGATATGAGGTCATCCGCAAGAGAACCAAGGTCACCGACGTAGCCCGAAGAATTGCCAAACTCAAGTGGCAATGGGCAGGGCACATTGCTCGCAGAACGGATGGCCGATGGGGCCGAAAAGTTCTGGAATGGCGACCACGAACCGGAAGACGATGCGTTGGAAGGCCTCCCACTAGCTGGACCGATGACCTGGTGAAGGTTGCGGGGATCCGCTGGATGCGAGGCGCACGAGACCGGTCAATGTGGCGTCACTTGGGGGAGGCCTATGTCCAGCAGTGGACGTCTTTCGGCTGAAATGATGATGATGATGATGAATTACAGTTGTATAAAAATTCTACAAATGTTATATTTAGCATGAATTCTCGTCGTCCTTCGCTCGTTTCTAGTCGTTCACTCTTGACAGAGTGGTTATTATGGTCATGGGTCGCCCACAACTGCGGTCGCTGCCTTCGCGATCCCTTTCCACCGGTCTCTATTGGCCACATGGCGAGCATATTCTGCCACAGGAAACTTGGTGACAGATTTAATGGGGTCTGTCCATCGGGTTGGTGATCGACCACGTGATCTCTTGCCTTCGACTCTACCCTGAATTAGCATGAGTATGTATCAAATATTTTTCTCCTATTATAGGCAGAGCTAACAAAAAGTGTTTTTAGAATAGGTAAGTGATAAGTGGTTACGTTAAGTAACCTTTACGTTCGGAACCGTCTTTCAAGTACCAACGAAAAAAATATTTTATTCTTCCCGTATATTGCAGGCAACAACCTTAAAAGAACAGGTAAACATAAATAATACTTTACTAAACTAACAACACACGATTTATTAACGAAAGTGCTCTCGAACGATTTACGATTCTTTCGACATTCGACTCGATTGAACAATGGACCCGGAAAATTTCGCCTACGTCCTAACGGAATCCGAATCTAACCGTAGGTTTGTATGTTTGCTCTAACCTCGGGAACACCTGAACAATGCGTGATTAAAATGTGCGTACACAGTTTATATTACAACACAAAGAAAGTTATTACCGACTATTGTTGGATAAGAGTTCGTGCTTTTGTAAGGCTGGCTGCAGACTTGCGACTTAGGTTGAGGTTTTCAAAATATTTTTGTTGATCAAAGCTGAAACTGCCACTGTGGTCGCTAGCGATTATGCAGTTTAAGTTTAAAGATAAAGTTCTGGGGTCGATAGCCGAGTCGAACTCAGTGTTATTGGGTTTTTGTATCAGGAAACTTCGCGAAGCGTGAATAACCGTTCGAAATGAAAGAAAAGAAGCACTGAATCAACTCTATATCTTTTGCTGGCCTTTGCCTTCCAGAAGACTTCTTAGAAATCCTATACCTAAGCTCCTTGCATATCAGTCGTTTATCCCGTGCACCTTTCAAGGACTTTATTATTTAGTTTATGTAGTCGCAAACAAGTGCAGTCGTCACAGTGTCCCAAGCCTTATTTAACAGGCACACAACACGCAATTATGTATCTTGATTCAGCATTAGCTCAGCGAAATGTTCTCTATGGACGCTCAGATGAAGTCGCGAGCGTGTGGAGGGCCTTAGCCAATCGGCGTACAATCACATAATTATGCATCTTGATTGAGCATGGAGGCTTGGAAATATTCTCTGTCAACATTATGTTACATTAAGTTATGAATATCCAACGCTTTTTACATAGGTAACTTGTACTTCTTATTATGTGAACATCTTTAGTGGCCTGCAAATGAGAGGAAGCATTTTAAATCTATACTTAATATATTATAAAGCTGAAGAGTTTGTTTGTTTGCTTGAACGCGCTAATCTCAGGAACTACTGATCCGATTTGAAAAAAATGTTTCAGTGTTAGATAACCCATTTATCGAGGAAGGCTATAGGTTTTATATCATTACGATACGACAAATAGGGGTGGAGCAGCAATGAATAATGTTTCAAAATCGGGGAAAATGTGACGCAGACGAAGTTGCGCGGGACAGCTAGTGGTAGATAAGTATGGAATTTGTTGACCATTGTTCTCCATAGGAAACTCTTACCTTTGCGAATGGGCAACTTGAATAAATTCTATTTTCCTTGTAAAATTTGGCATTCCAATGTGTTTATATTACTCATTCGCTAGACGAATGTTAACCGTACTAATACATCGCATTAAATTTGTCCATTTGAGTGATGCTTTTCAGTTTAGCAAAGCTCCTTACTGCCTCAAAGTCGTCAGCTTGCAAGCAGCTTTATCCAATCGGCGCACAATCGTACAGTGGTGCATCGTGATCGGGCATTAGTTCAGGAAAATGTTCGCGTTGCATCGAGATGCGGCCACAATGTGGCAGGCTATGGCGGCTAGGCTACAGTTTGTATGCTAGCCTGAATAGAATGCCTGGGTAAACTGTGAGAATGTGGAAGCTGCTTTGGTAAGTTAGACTCTGAATTGTTTGAGCACAATGGAAGAATTGACGGTTCTATGGCGATTCAGGAGATTAATAGGTGTGATGTAATCTAGTATGATTTTTGGAACTTTATGGAGAGACAAATGGCAATCGGTTTTTTAATGCGACTTTCTTCAAAGTCGTTTAACTGGATTGCCAAAAGCTTTTCACTTCAGTAATTATTCTGTCTGTCTGTCTCATTCCCATATATTTTTTTTAATTTAAAGCAAGTTCGTTTTGACCATCATTATTACTCATACAATATAGTTTTGACTAAACCGCCAGAACTTACAATAGTTCAGTTCTTTTTCTTCCTATTTGTGACATTAATAAGTCATCATAGCCTTTCCCCAATTGAATTGGGGTCCGTTTCCAGTCTAACTAAACACAACTGAATATCAATATTTTACATGGAGCCACTGTCTATCGTCAGACTACCGACATGGCTTCCAAATAACGAGTGTCAAACATCTAGACATATGTATTGTGATTAAATTAAGTGTACAATGTAAATATTTTCAAGATACATTTTTTTACTGTTGCGTGTAGAAATAAAATTTAACCGCAAGAACCTTGCATATGAAGTTCTTGCGGTTATCTGTAGACGCATTATTTAAAATTTATTGTATTGTAAGCAAGAAGGAAAGTCATGCCGTATATGTGGGTTTCACATATTGTATTCTTTGAAGCTAGTTGTAAACAAAATGTTTTTATTGCGGACACGTATATTGGTACACGTTTCGTATTTGAACACACGCACGTAGGCAGCCCGTGTTCCCGTGGGTTTGCCTAAAGATTGACTTAGAAATAGGTACTTGGCGCTTTTTATTTTTATGTCTTAACTTATACACATCCGAATTCATCCTTATGTTTCTACTTCTTTCCCGCGCAACTTCGTCTGCGTCACATTTTCCCCGTTTTCGCAGTATTTTTCATTGCTGCTCCGCTCCTATACAGCGCCATCTATTGAATACTTACTCAATCCAGTCAACAGACACCACCATCAGTTAGAATCGTTTGGTGCTATCAGGTAATTGTGACTTAATTTGCAATAAAATAATATTGCGACTATAAATTGAGATATAAGCTATCCTATCTTTCAAGTTGGATCAAACTGCACACGGTGTGCAAATTTGATTAAAATCGGTTGAGTAGTTTAGGAGGCCATCCCGGACAAAAGTGACGCGTAATTTATATATATAGATTTAATCAAACTTTGTTGCTCGGTCGCAAGAACGAATGCTGAGTCTGTATGAGGTCTTGGTTTCCATTCCCGGGTCGGGCAAAGTGTTATTAGGTTTTTCCATTAGGAGTTTTCTCATTTGCAGCTACGGAGTCTGGATTTGTGTCGGGTTGATTGCAATAGGTTCGCCCCTTGTTACATAGGACATAAAACTGGCGAAATGTGTACTATAATTGGGTATACCTCTGCCTAACCCTTCGGGGATAATAGGCGTGATATTACATTATGTAAATCAACGTTCTTGAACGTAAAAGCAATGTGCCTGGTTGTCTTAAATAATAAAAATTACGGAAGTTTTAGTCTGTTTTACAAACTCCAGCTATTATTTCATCCCTTTAGGGGGTTATTCGAAAGAAATCATTCGTTGTAGCTCACTTTCGTTGCATTGAACTATTTCACCAAGTTTGATTCTGCTAGACGGTTTAGGCTGTGCTCAGCCTATCCCCAACTATGTTGGCTGGCTTGGCTTCCAGTCTAACCGGATGCAGCTAAATACCAGTATTTTACATGGGGCTGCCTATCTAACCTCCAAAACCCACTTAATACTGGGTAATACGCCACCCCTTGGTAAGACTGGTTGTCAGTTTTTCGGCCCACCGACAACCTGTAACGACTGTCAAAGAGCAAATGACAGCCGGGACCAATGGCTTAACATGCTTGTTACTATGATAGTGATTAATTTGGCACTAAAAAAAAAAGTTTTAAAGTAAAATATTTAAAATAAACAGTGGCAGCTAAGAGATGACCAGTCACAAATGACAGCGCCAGTTCACGAACATGACGCATGTATCAGCCATCATTCAACTCAACCATATTGAAGGGAACTAAATGATCCGACACACCCGCCACCAACAGCGTGACATTTAAGTGAGCATGAAATTCACACAACCGCCAGGGTAAATTCGCGTTAATGAAAGATGTTATAGGCACTCAGTAAATGGTGGCTTTACAGTACATAGTACTCACACATGTGGTATACCATAATGTACCTATGTAATGAGTGGTCACCCATCCACAGACCAACCTAGGCAATCGCGCCTGAAGATAGATTCGAGCGGGTTTTATTATTTAACTACGAGCTAAAACGGAAACGAGTGAATACGATATCCATGGAAATATTTTGCATCAGAACCACATCAACAACAAACCAAACCTATCAACCGTAATTTCATCTCGCCAAATAAGCTCAACCAATATTAAAATGCCTAAACCAATCAGCCAACCCATGCTTCACTTATCTAAAGACACCAATCACAATCGATCATCCAGAACCGATCAGATTTCATCGCCCTCATACCTGATATTGTAAATCAAGGTAATCTCATTAAATATGGATGTTAATATCGAAAAAAATCCCGTATCTTAGGACGAGCTATCAAAGTAACATCGTGGAGGGGTCCCGAGGGAAATCAGGCGAGTGTCGAGCTGCCCTTAGCCTTATATTGTGAGGAGCTGCCTTTATAGCTGATTTATGGCTCCGTGCGACGGGTTACATGGAGCTGTTAGCTTTAGGGCTTGTTTATATGGACGGATTGGCGGTTGTAGTTAAGTTGTTTTGAGGAAATGTAAATTGCTCTACCACAGAGTAATTGCACATTTTTGTATATTTCTGTGGTTTTCATACATGGTCAAATAGCCATCAAATCTTGATCACATTTTCTAGAACGTGAGATAAGTTTTATCAGATTTCTTAAAATTAATTTAGTTCCTACTTGAATATAACATTAAATAATATTATAATTTTTAAACTAACGTGGTAACTTACTGGCCAATGTGGGTATGGTCAGATAGATGGATGTGTGTAGCAAGTCTTGGAATTATAAGTAATTTGTAAGGACCTACGGGTTGGGTTTAAAAAACAGCTAATAAAACCAAAGGTCCGTATATTAATGTACTTTTATTTTTAAATAAATATAACCAATAACATTTATTACATCACAGGAGCAGGGTATCTTGAAAACACAATTCATTGCGCGCCAAACGTTTCACAGACCATAGACCGAAAGTCGGCCATTTTGAATCTATGGTCGGAGCTGAATCGTTCTCGCGCTTTCCTTAAATTCAATTGACATCCCTTAAAATATAAATAAGTATAACTAAATGAATATTATACTATTAATTAACAGTACGTGTCGCCAACTAAATAGATGTTTTAGTTTTTACTTTAATTTCACGACAGTAAGCATATAGGCCTTATTTGTGCGTTACATAATAATTCATTTATTTATTTCACCAATATAAATAACTGTAAAGACATGTTATAAAGTTTGCAATATAAATAGCACAAAGAAGTTTATTAAGATATATTATGTCAGTCATATTAAGTCCTGCTCAAAAAACAAAATGCACTGTAGTTAAGTACTTCAAGTTGTTTATAAGTGAAGGAATGATCGCTCAGGATTTTATTAAGGTAGCTTGATACCTCTTTATTATTGTATTCAGTTCCAAGAAATTACTGAACTTATGAACTTGATTTTGGATATTTCCTTTATTCATTGCTTGATGATTTCATAATTGCATTGTTATAAAAGGACGTTATTGTTGCATTCAGAATAAATTAATTGGAAATAAAACAATATTCACATATATTAATACAGTAAAAAACAAAACTGACTATGCTATAGGTACAATTACGCTCAAATATTAATAATTATATTTTTCGACATTTAAAATTATATTTTGGCGCGCAATAATTATTTAGGTAAACTTGAAAAAAGAACATTTGTTACTAAATTGACATTTGTTAACTCATTTAGTTTTTTTAAATTACCAATTAAAGTATACAGATTAAAGTATATGGAGCCAAAATATAATCGAAAATATGTAAATTATGAAATCTAAAGATATGCATAACTAGAAACAGGTTAATAGTTCGATCTACAACTAAATACACTTTTTACAATCCGTAGTACGTTCAAGCGAAACTTCTAAGTCGTTTTTTAAATATTTTATTTTATCTATAGATTACGTTCTTTTGTCTTTGAAAAAGTACAATTTTGTATGCTAAATGCTGGGGAAATGCACACGCTAACTTTTCTGCTAAATGCTTAATGAATTTTCATTTTTTTTTTGCACGAAGACAGAATAATCCAATATTTTTTTTATTGTATTTTTAAAACTGGCTTTTTAGCCAATTTAGCCTGAACTGAACGGTTTAACCGGTACATCGATTATTGTAAAATGTTCCGCCTTCAAGTTGATTTATACCATTGTATACTTAGCCGAGCCAGGGAGATAGCATAAATAACTTCTGACAGGTCAATTGTAAATGATTACGCATACTTTCTGACTTATTCTCGATTGAGATGTTCAGTTTTTTTCCGTGTTATGAATGGCTTTTGTTGTTATTGTATGGTTTTTGAGTGAATGGAATAAGACATAAAATTATGATTCAGGTGGTTTTTGTATTGAAATTCTGTGACTATAGGTGCTTAAACGATTTTTAATGTCATTTCTTATGGAGTTGAGTCATAATCTGGACTGCTTTATTGGAATACTTTTAGTTTGCGATTGTACTTTTTCAAAAACCAAAAGCTTCTTATTATTATTTTCCTTAGTAAAGCTAGTAATACTGTACATACCTTAGTTAGGCGACGCATTTGTTCAAGTTATGTCCCCAACGGCGAAGACATTACACAGAGAAAACTAAGTACTCTATACAAAATAAAAAAAAATGTTACTTTGGCAAGATCTAATATTTAAATCATTTAATTTACAGAAAATAAAAAAAAGAGAAAAATACGAACACATAGAGAGATTGATATTTTTAGCTTAAAGTGTATAAAATCTAGGCGCTAACGATATAAATTAAACACTTAACCTTAGTGATAAGATTTATAATATAAATGAGGTACGTTAAACCATTGTGACTATGTGGTGATTCTTCTTCGAATGTGTCCTACATCTAACGTGTACAATCGCGCACACAACTCACGTCATCTGTCAAACTGAGGTGACATGACATGTGGAAATAAGCACATGTCATTTTGTACATTTTGATGTGACGATTTTTATTGCTTGATATTGTAGAGAGCCGATTATATTATCTCCTTACAGTCGGTACTTGGATATTTAGTTTTTTTAACGAGAATATTTTTGTAGTATTTATGAAATACTTTGCAAAGTTCAACAGACCCCGTGAGTCCATGCAGCCACAGCACATAAAAACAATATCAACATTAGCATTTTCAATATAAAATAACAATTATACAAAAAATGCAAGAAATGGAACGATACAATTATGTATGCCTTATCAAATTAAACTATTCAAAATAAATAATAATAATAATGTACAATTTTTTTTCAACGAATCCTAGGATTGGGAAAATTTGAAGTTTTTTTTTTATGAAGACTGAGACACGACTTTTGGTTCCTTTGGTTCAAAACAAGCTTCGCTTTTGATCGTTCTTTATGCATTTTTAATTCTTACGAGTTATTTCATAAGAATTCAAGTAATTAGGCAACTGCTAGTCTGGTCCTAGACCAAAGGACCATTTTCTGCGAGTCCCAATCAGTGTCTCTTGCATTTTTGGCATAAAAACTGGTCGTATATAACAGTGAAACTACAGTTATAGTTATAAGTAACGTTATTCCTAAATCGGACTAGGTAAACGTTCAAGTGCCTCAGGAATGAATGCTGGATAAAATGGACAACTTTACATATTTTAATATTACGGCAAATAGGCTATATAATGTGCCAAAAGTTAACTACGACTTCTATCGACTAAGTATTTAGGTATATTATTCTCCAAGAATCTAGATTAAAGTGCAGGTGTTTCAAAACTTAGGCCTGATCATCTAAAAAATTATTTAAAAAAATTAGGCTTTATTTTTTTTTCGATCTGCTTTCTCCACAATTTATAGCTTATGGTTTAAAAGAAATATAACAACTTCATCTTACATTATTATTAAGTAAATGTAGACTTAATATTATGACGTATTTCATTGTTACAACTTCTGAATATTATTATTAATTCTTATTTTCATTTATAATACTTCTCTTTAACAACTATGATAGCATACGAAGGGAGACGGCACAGCAGAGGAATTGACATAGAATCGGTACCTAGAACACCTTTATATAACTCGAAGATGTATTGCAGGGCGATTACAATCAGTCTTACGATATTACAACATTAATTCCTGAGACAAATATTATTGTAATATGATTTTATATAGACAGCACGTATATGGCAGTAACAGTTAAAACAACTACGTTTATCAATTCACGTAAGTTTGCAACGACGGATTACGATGAGAACGGAGCGCTCTCATTGGTTGCTTTATCCCCACTATTCCAAGATGGCGGCATGCTAATGGCAGTTGATCGCGCGCCGTTGAAGCCGGCGGATGCGTCGGTGCCAGTCGTCGCGCCACTCCAGCAGTAGTGTCCTCTCGCCGACTGTCAGCCCTGGCAAACCGGCTGACACGCCCTCTTTTTCCACTCCTAGGATTAGGTATGACCTGGGAGGGAAAGAAAGAGAAGTAAAAAAAAAATAACGTTATTTTGGCCCTACTGATACGAGTATTTTTAAGTCCCAACACAAATCAACTTGATTGTCCAACACATAAAATCGATAAAGGTACTTAAAGGTTTAACATTCGCTAACAATGTAGGTCCAAAATAAAATGTTAAGATTTATTCAATACAGCAATTTGCCTGCAAATACACTTAGAGAAACTTAGTGATGGCTCGTTGACTCCTAATGCTTTAAATAATATTTTTGCATCCATTGTTAGACGAGGGTATCTCAAAGCAATTGACAGACTTATAATTTTAAATGATTTGCAAAAGCCATTTATTTTTGCGTATGCAGAATTCTAAAGCAAAACCGCACAACTTAATTTTACGTTCAACTTTATTTTCTGTGCCATTATAAATGCTATTAGATAGTTATGGTTTTCTTGTTTAGAGTAGGTAATATAATAAATTGGTATCGGAAGGCCTTTAGGAGTTTCATAGTTTCACATCTTATCACGGGGATCAGCGACGTTCACATTTAAATGTGCGGAACTAAAAGAGTAGACCACAGAAATGATAAATGGATTTTGGGATGGGATAATATGAACTAAAATGGAGAGAATGATGACAATCTGACCGTTGGACAAAGTGTGAAGAGTATCATGGGGCACCGAAAGGAAAATCAAGTGATAATACGCTACTTGCTCGTTAATTTTGATGTTAGGGCACTTGCAGGGAGCAGATGATGACGAGACGCTTGACAGAGAAGAAAGTTAGAAAAGAGCTAAATCCAAATAATATGGGACAAGAGCAGGAAGAAAAATTTACGCCCCCAAGTAACACGTAGAGTTTAAGTGTTTCACTTACTTGTTCATCTTGATCTTAGGGCACTTGCAGAAAAGGGGTGATAACGTGACGCTTGACAGAGAGAAAAGTAGGAGAAAGACAACGGCAGGACGGACAAGTGACGTCCCAGGTAACTCGTTGGTCTTAGAGTGCTTGACTTACTTGTTAATCTTGATCTTAGGGCACTTGCAGGCGAGGTCCGCGGCGCGCACGTGCAGGGCGGTGCCGCCGCGCCGCAGCCGACTGCGCGGCGCGCGCTTGTACACCGCCTGCACGCTCAGCGCCAGCCGCACCCATTGGTCGCCCGCCGCGCTCGCCTCGCGACCCACCACCTTGCCCATTATGACTGTGGGGAAGAATAGCTTCTTGAGAATCGACATTTTATAATAACGGTCATTTAGTGCAATAATTTAGTTTGTAAACCCTGGGTGGGGTTCTACAATTCATTTGAGGCCACCACAGAATAGTCCGGCTAAGAATTAATCAAACAACCAATCTTCTTGAGTTGAAAAGAGATAACAAACTAGCTACGGCCCGCTCGCGCGCGGTTCGTTCGCGTCGAAGAAACATACCTTTTTGCAGTCGGCAATAGTGTAGCTCTCCATCAGTGAAAGAATTTTTGAAATCGGATGAGTAGTTTCGGATATTTACTCCCACATTCAAAATTACTAACTTTACCTTTATTTTAAATATAACAAAGACCAATAAGTCTTCTATATAATAAGTAGTATAATAAGTGCTCTGTATGGTGTCGGACGTAAAGAATAGCATCATCCCATATCTTCCCGTGGGTGTCGTAAGAGGGGACTAAGGGACTTGCCAGAGAATGGGCAACAGCGTTCTCTGTGCTTTTGTAACAACCGTACTGCGATCGCCAACCCGCCTGCCAAGCGTGGTGATTATGGCAAAACCCCCCAAAATGTAGCGACACTTGGGGGAGGCCTATGTCCAGCAGTGGACGTCTTTTGGGCTGAAATGATGATGATGATGAATAAGTCTTCTATCGGCTGCAAATCACTTGCAACTTTTACTGAGGTCAGCTTTTCAACTAACTACGGTTTTCTTCTTCTCAAAGATTTTGGTTGTAATCAGTCTGTTCAGGAATACCAAGGTGAGGTGTTGCAAAATTACTTCGTGTCTGTACTTAGATGACCGCCTGGCGCCGTCAGATATGCTGTGCACACCTGGACACTAGTAGGCTGACTGATTAAAATTTATTCATAAAGTGAATATGCGACTAGGGAAGAGGAAATGATCTTGACTGGAGTTCCAACAGACTGTCACTTGGAAATAAAAATACTACTACTGGGAAAAAAGTCTTCTCGATTACAGACGAAATACTCAGATTGCACCAGGCAAACATTAAAGTATCAGAAAGTGGGAGTTTAATTAACTTGCTGTGATGGATACTACCTAATTATAAGGTGATAGTTACAAATTTTATTGACCGTTTACAAGCGGCATAAACGGAGATTCTGATCATTTACAAGCAATTACCTTTCTCATTAAACTATGTACTTGCAACAAGATTAATTATTCCACCAATTTCGTAAATCTTCAAAGTATGGTACGTAGGTTCAAAAGTTACAAAGAATACAATATCTATTTAAGTTGAGGCTATTGTTATTACATTGGTTGTTACTACGGCATGCGGCATCAGCTGTCACAGACATAGGTATCTTCATTTGTTTTCATTTGTAACATTGCAAGTTAGTTGTCATTTTCCTTGGTACGAGTTACTAAATAACAACTAGGCTGTGGTACTACGGTAGTATCTTAATTAGTAGCTGTGCCTGCAGGTTTTCGTCAATGTGTATGTCTATCCATCATCATCACCCGCAGCCCGACTACACCCACTGCTGGGTCTAGGACTCTCTTCATTTGTCCAATCTACACGCCCCTGTGTAAATTTTATTGATTATCTTTACCATTTATCAGTAATGAAGGATTCAGTAGCAGTACTTACCGTAGTCTCGGCTGCAGAACTTGTTGAGATTTAGCGTGCGAGCGGCGGCGCGACACCGGCCGCACTGCTCCGCTGCTGTTGTTACAGACATCATCGTCAGCACATGATTATATTACAATCATAGTTTCAAACGTAAGGACCTTATTATCTTTATTGTAATTTACTTCATCTCTATTCGTCTTTTTTAGTCTGCTGCAATTGCTACTTTTATCAGTAACAGCTCCTTCTTATGTTACATTTACACTTTTATTGAAATGGTCAATATTATAATTATAATAATCAACTTCATGTTTTTTGGTATTTAATAGTAAGTTGCGGTATTTACAGACATCAGAATGAGCACAAGTTCATGTGATACTATTTCTTTTATTTTCATAGTTATGGTCAATACCATGAGTATTATATTTAACTTTAATTGCATTTGCTTTTATGATTTTGGTTCCCATAATATCATCAACATCACATTGATTTTGAAGGCAGTTTTAAATGTCAATTGAAACTTGTTGATGTTGATTATGTAAAGATATTTTAATACAAAAAATTAAAAATATACGAATGGTAAATAACTGAGAACTCTAGATCAAAATGGAATAAAGTTAATAATGAAAGGGTTACCTCCCAGTCAGCACTGATAAAATAAAACAAAAACAGTTATGAGTTTGACAGATGACACGGAACAAGCTTGAAACGATTACCAATACGACATATAAGTATAACATTCCCACACTACGGAAAACAACTCCATGAAAATATGACATTGGGCAAAACTGTTTTTTAAGACAAAAATTTGGTCCTTCAGTACAGCTTCTGCCTAACCATTTCCCAAATCCCAAATTAACTATGATAGGGTCGGCATCCAGTCTAACTGGATTCGATGAACACTAAGTAGTTTTAAACATGGAGTGATTGTCTGTCTTACATCCACAACCCAGTTGGTACTGGGTCATACGATACCCTTTGGTTAAACTGGGAGCTTTGGTCTTTTCGTTGCCCAAATCTACGTATTAGAAGTCAGATAGAATTATGTCATTTTAAAACTTGTTAATTATGAAGTAATATTTTCATGGTATTCAGAAAATGAATTTATTAATAAGTATTTTGGTATGAAATTAGTCATGTGGTGTGAGAATGGAATTCATTAACTTACTACATTTTGATAAGCTTTGCTTTGAATATATAATGTTGCAGAGTAATTAAATCAATTAGCGTACAAAGTACTTTATTGGTCTGGTATCAAATGACACTCCTCAATACTCCAAGTGTTTATGAGTTCAGTAGTTAAAGTGTAGATGGCGTTACTCATCGCCCTAGCAACAAAGTAACCCACTTATCAAAAGGCAGTAAATGTAAATAAAATTAAAGTGCAAATTAATAATAAGATGGAGCTACTGTACTTTTGACAACTTTTGGTGATACATAGAGTAGCTATCGATATAGTTAATCATGGAAATTTGTAAATATACCTAACGCACCTATCAAAATATAAAATCGAAATAGCTCCCTATTTATATCTCCAAGTATATAGTGTTGAAGTTGTCCATATAAGCAAACAAAAATTGGATAATCTGGGAAGTTTTAAAGAATATTAACCATTTGTTTCAAACTTATTAAAAAATAAATGAATCACTTTTAGGCGACTACAGTTAAGGTGATCGCTCAAGTAACTCTCAGTTGTTTTTGTAAAATGTTACAGCTCATTATCGAGTATCAGTAACATATACAGTTTAGAGCTTGTGTAAGCACACACTGTTGCAACATTGTGATTTTAAGCGCTTAACCATCTCATAACGTGCGTTTAACGATGGAATGCGTCGATTGAGAGGTTTAAGTTATTTTACTGCGCAGTTAAAATATCTCAGCACATTTTCTTTCAACAAAAAATGAAGACATGTTTTATGGCTAAAGTTAGGAAATGTATCTAATTTTGTAATAATCTAGTAAAGTACAGTAAGCTCCTTATCACAGACACTCGATCACATAATTTTGTATGAAACCTCGGGTTACTCGTAATTACGTCAATAACTGATGAAAAATTAATCTTTAGGTTTATCATGAACCGATCCCTATCTAGCTCATAATTAACTACCATCTTGTTTCGATGGTCCTTTGAGCCAAATCTTGACTGCTAATTGCATTTAATATGATCCGGCTCGAAGGACCAAAAACTGCTTGCAAAAGAAACAAAAGAATGCTTCCAAAAACTTCAGCAGTTATGCAGCTGGTCTAGTGATTGAGTATCTGTGGCCATGCAAGTGTGTGTGAGGCGAGAGTGCATGAAGGTACACTTACTACTTACCGCGGCCCGGGTCGCCGTCCACCGCCTCCATGGCCTGCACTGCTGTCACCACTCGCGGTATACCTGGACAGAACAAGTAGAAGATAACAAAACACCAAGCAAGCAACAACAACAAGCACACAAGCTGTCGGTGTGATAAGACATAGGGAGCTCTTGAACGCCGTTTAGATGTACAAATCCGCACTAATCTCCAATGTATTTTAAAACTTCTAAGTCATTTCACTGGTCTTCGGAAATTAAAGTACAAGTTAAGGTGCTTTTCCTAAAATATGCCTTCAATAATCATGGAGTTTACGACGTCCATCGTCCATTTTCATCCGATAAACTACTTGAGAATTAAACGCTTTTCGTCGACTCGGTCTGGCCACGACAAAAGGACATATTCAATTCCACAATTTCCCTACATGGTGCGACAATCCGACAGGATGTAACACGTCGGCATCACAAAGTCCTCCATTACAGCGCAGTTACGAGTGTTGCCATGTAATGGTTACTTTACTGCTGACAATCACGACACCTCCTTCCACCTTTAAGTGACTTTTACGCGTGGGATTACGACCAGGTGCGGTTCTTGGACGTTGCGTCGCTCACACCTTACCAAGGACGTGGACAGTGCGAATATATCGATTTCCGTAGTGAATAATCTACACAGTTTGGACGTGTAGCTATCGATAGCTTCGTAACTAAAAAAATTGATCTCTAGTCATTTCCAGGATTTTTACAATTATTCTTGTATCGGATTTTCTGGACCCTTAGAATCTTATCAGTCACGTTAAGGAGGTTGTAAAAACTGCACACAATAATATAACAGATATCAGATAATCTGAGAGGTGTAATGCTAGATTATTTAGTTCGAATTTCATCAATTGACCGTGATCGGATTAACTAAACCGTGATCAAAACCTGTCAGTGTTAATTTACACAATGCTAAGATGGCATTGTCAGCTTTTGAATTCTTTACAGATGTGCGAAGGGCGTTTTGTTTCATTAAGATTAGTTTGTCATTTATTGATAAGTTTACATAATATTTCAGTTTTAGGTCGTTTTCATTTTCTTTCGCTTTGCTGAACACCTACACGAGAATATTCAGTCCATGAAGACTAAGTACCCTACATAGCACGTTGGTCACTGCCGATAGCATAAACTTCAGGATAATCTTACGTATACAAGGTGCGATGTGGCTGCGCGACTGCTGGTATCCTTTGGCGCAACGGTTGCAGGTGGTGCCGGTCACGCCGTCCTTGCAGGGGCACTGCCCGCTCGTCTGGTTGCAGGTCTTGCCGCTTGCTCCCACGGGGTGGCAGTCGCAGGCTGGTGACAAATAAAGGGTTAAAAAACAATTATAAATAGCTAATTATACTTATGAATAGACGCCAGCACATCAAGCTACCGTCAATTTTTTCCAATCAACCTTGAACCTAATTCTTTAACGATAAAGTTGAAAATATTTTAAAGGAATTTGACAGATTGTTGCAGGTTGATTTGCAGTGGCGTCTGTACAAGGTGAGAAGTTCCATCGGGTTCTGGATTTTAATTAAAATGCTATCAAATCATTTTTATCCAAGTGTTTTAGCAACGGTTTTGGTAAAAAAAAGCCTAACCTTGCATAAAAGTTTAAGACGGACAAATATATATATTCTTTTTGGTATTTTTACCTACCTATACTACTTAAAGGGAACGTAGCTAGATATTCTCCAAAAGACATTTTAAAAATAAAACGGTCGTTTATCAGCATAATTAATGGTATGATTAATGAATGGATGAAAATAATGATAAATGAAGAATCCCCCAACTTCCTGTTCCCAGATGGACTACATAATTCAATATACAGAGTGTTATTTTTTTTTATAATTAAGCCGGTTTGATTCCCGAGTGTAGCAAGCGAATTTTCGAAAATCTTTGAATGCACACTTTTTTCTTATTAAAAATAAAGGAATGTTTCCTCTATAATCTCCAGTATTTCGAGTATTTTCCGTATTTTGAGTGGGGTTGAAACATTCCATTCTGTATAACAGATACATAAACCAGATTAGTTCGCTCTTTCCACTTCATATAACTGCCAAGCGTTTCGACGGGTGGCAAGCGTCGATTGAATTTTTCGTCGACCGTACTCGATCCACGAGGCAGTTGTCACCTGACATGGATAATTGAATCACGAGGTCCTACTGACACCCAACTAACTTCCAGCATTGAGGAACTTATCTGGTATCGGGTTCCTGTTTTTGAATCGGTATCTAGATATCTATTGGTTACCTTTACGCAGGGAGAAGGATTCTTATCTAGGCCTAGTAAACGTAATGTATAATCAAATAATTTTCTAAAAATAATCAATTCGAACATAATATTTCCTTATTTTCAGACTGTATTCATATTTATAAACACTCTTATTATGCAAAAAAACTAAAATGGTATACGAATTCACGTCCTGTTTACATCTCGCGTTTATGCAATAGCAGCAGTACCTTACAGTTATTTTGTTGCAGGAAAAAATATACTTTTATTACATGCAAAGCAGGAATGACAGACCAAATGATTCTCCAGGTGATTGCAGAGATTCAGATCATTTCAATATCCAATTCAGTATTTTTTTTACTGGCCCCTTGCACAACAATGCTGGATATTTTCCTTAATCGAAGCTACATAACCAACTGATAGTTTTATCCCGTTTCCGAACAAACAAGAAAAAACATAATGCGATAACATCACTGTCCCAACTTAGATGTGGCCGTCGCAAAGAAGGAAAAGAAAACTTCCTTTCTTTCTTTATTATTACATTTTTTTCTCAAAGTAAGTCTGTTGTCGGGAAATAACGAAGTCTTCGAGAAAGTTCTTAACACAGTTTTCTTGGCAGGCAGTTTGCGTTTCTTACCAACTAAATTAGCTCGAACACTGTATTTGCTAGCTGTTCTTACTTTGGAGATGTTCGTATTACTTCGTAGCTCTTCGGGACTTCGAAGTTAGTTAGACTTTTTGAAATAATATTTGCTGCTTCTGAGTGTGATAGGAACTAGTTTAATCAGGATAATCAGAACGGAATGGAACGTGTGAGTCTTTTGCTATATACTACAAGTATTTTTATGTGCCTAAAACGTTTGTATTAATAATAATCATTTATTAACAGATCATACAATCCAATTTGTTAGCAATACATACACATCTTAAACACTAGTGTTAGTAAATAATTATATTTTGTAAAATTTTGGTAATACTAAAACTACTACTACCTGGTTGGCCAAGGAAACAAATAAAATGACATGTAATTCTCAAGATTTTCGTGGTACTTATGTATTGTTCGTTACCACGCCACTCTCCAAACAACTTTAAGAACTCGATAAAACTAATGGACTAGACCATTTGCGAAAACGTTTTAACCAACATTGTAGTCGCAACTAAAAGTCTGGCAATAAGTAAGACATAAGAAAACTCTTAACATAATTGGTCCTCTCGAGAATTAAATTCCACTTAGAGTCAAGATGGAATTTAGTGCACAGTGCGCACACTACAGCGCAATCTAGGAACAGTAGAAATAAAAGCAAGTACACACGCATTGCACAATCACGTTTTATTTGCCTGGCAACAACTTTCTAGCACTGCCCTATAACGAGAGGTACTTTTATTTAATGCGTTCGCGTTAATCAGTAATTCTAACACTATTTCCTAGGTAGTAAAAGCCTTAACAAGACCTAAATTAGTCGTAAAACCGCGGTGTTAAGTGTTATTCTTAATGTCAGTTTTGTTTATGACTTGATAGTGACTTTTTTACATGTGAGAGAGAGAGGCAAATAAAACGCTTTTTTTATTATATTTTTTTTTTACAAAAAAAAACCGATTTCAAAAAACCCTAAACGCACTAAAAACTTAAAAATAATACTATAACCTACCTATATTAATAAACCAAACCTAACCGACGATTCACCTATAATAAAATTTAATAATTCTTTGGAGTCGGTGCCAAGCAATATAATTTGAATTAATTAATTAATTAATATTTAGAAACTGTAAGATGTTTTGTTTTTCTGCCCTTAGTCTGTCTATATAGTCATTCAGGTATCGTATATTGCTTGGCACCGACTCCAAAGAATTATTAAACTTTTTAGTGCGTTTAGGGTTTTTTGAAGTCGGTTTTTTTTTTTGCAAAAAAAAATTTTGTTTGTTAATTTTTCGTGACATATTTTAAATCTAATAATAAAATATGGGTAGGCCTAGTAAAGATGCTTCTCGTATGAGAAAACCGCGTCGAACTGAAACTGAGAAAAAGGAAAAAGGACAACGATTAAAAGAAATTAGGGAAAGAAATGATCAACGCATTTTGAATAAGAACCCTGATCATCGCGAAAACAGACTGTCAAAGCAGAGGACCTACATGTTACGTAGGTTGAGTCAAGAAGTTAGTCTGTGGTACACCTGGAAAGTGCATACCGTTACAAATCCAACAAGCCCAAACACAGCTAATATACATTGTCTTATTATGGAGTTACGGTGCCTGTCTCTTGGCTTCATCATCAGATCTGATGGTAGAATGGTTCTTATTGAACGCAAATGCTTCACTTGTTGTAGAAAAAACTAAAATCGCTGTACGTTTTCCTATAAAATTTGAAGAGTTCCCTCGATTTCGCCAAGATTCCATCATCAGATCCTGACTTGGTGACTATGGGACCAAATGGAAAGCATAGGCTTTGGAATAAAAAAATAATTTTCCAAATCGATTCGTACATGACTGAGTTATGCGCGAACAAAAAACGCAATGCAGAGTAAACGAAAAGTTAGAATATTTAGATTTTTGTTGATTTTTTCAAAACCGCCTGTCTGATTTCGATAAAATTTTCATGGGACCATTTGGAAAGTATACGCTTTCCAACAAAATAAGAACTTTTTAAACAGGAGTTATGCGCGAACAAACATAAAAAAAATACAAACATGCGAATTGAGAACCTCCTCCTTTTTTAGAAGTCGATAAAAATAAAAACACATAATAGTACCGCATTCTAATAGATTAAATTGCTCGAAAAATTGGCAAACCCTAAATCAGTATCGATAATCGAAACTATTCGAAACAGAATTCGTTTTATTGTCGCCATGATTTGTTATCGATATAGTTGATTTCATTCGATAATCGGATTCTCCCCCGTGTGTCGTAGGATTCGGGACTCGATTACCCGGATGGGCCCGGTTGTGGAAAAGTGTCGAGTTGTGCGTTGACCCCGGCGTTTTATAGCGGTCCGTGTATATGACAGGGGATTGCGATCGGAAATAATGTTGGCAATTGTATCGGCGTGCGTCTTGCGTAGACGCGTACTGCCAGGCTGTTTGCGAATTCTGAGAATTGAGAAAGGTTTTGGGAGCAGTATCTTGAGAATATTTTTTGGCTTGCTTTCTAAGATGGGATATGGAAAATTGCTGGTTTAACTTCTTCACTAAGTTAGAAGTGATATAAAAATGGATACGAGTATTAGAAGCCACACTACGCAATGTAAAGAATATATGTTCGCGAAGTTATGGTTTGTTTTCAGCAATTTTTAATTCAGAAATACAATTTTTAGTCAGAGAAAAAAAAACTTAAACAAGATATTTTTAACATTGTTACCAACAAAGGATCAAAAAACCAAAAATCTTATTACTTCTATTCCGTAATGGCTCTCTAACTTTCATAGCAACCATTTCAATTCTCGTCCCCTTCGGCCCATCTAACCTAACAACTCGACCTCAAGGAGCTGATGTAACAATAGTACATAAGTGTGCCCATTTCCATACCCCAATCTTGACTCAATCAGCGAAAAAACCTACAGCGGTCGTCAAATAAAACTGAAGCGTCCCGAAGGACCAATCCTGCTCGAAGGACCAGAGGAAGGACCGTCTCGATTTTCGGCCAATTTTATGTGAAAACTATTGTGCCACCGACCACGGGGACGATGTGACCGGAACGCGTTTACTTTTGGATTTTACGATGTCACGCCTTTTTGTTTTGCAATTTCGATTTCTTTGGGACCCGAATAGGATAAGTTTGGATAGGGTTAAATGTTTGCGGAGTTGTTAGTGGATACCATTGGGGACATACTTTTGGAGATGCAGGAAATGTCTTGCCTTTTTTCAAATATCGCGTTTTGGCATACAAAGAAGATAATAACGGCAAGTAATAAAAACAATCTATAAAATAAATTGTCTGACCAATACTAGGACTTACAGTACAAAATGAGACTCAGGGTAATTTATACTGAATTGCATGGCAAGGTAGAAATCGTCTACAAGAATCACAATTATTATTATATTCTCCTCCCTCGTTTAACTCTAATTTGTGAAAGCTCTGAAGTAGTCACTATAATAGAACATCACTTATTACTAAGTACCCTGCTTATTACTTTAACAAATAATGATAATACCAACTATAACATAAAACTTAATCCCAAAGTTAACTCTAGAAAATATAAAAAGCGGTCATAATCTCCAAATTGATGCAACGCTTTATCTAAATACGAACGTTAAACTCCGTTTAACTAAACGTCGAGTATTTGTATAACGACTGTGTGTATTTGAACATAGATAGTTTCAGATTATATCTGTCTGTTTGTCTGACCGTGGACAGGTGTAAACGGTTATCGTCGGTTTAATTTAAACTTATCTTTGGCGCTTAGAATGGTTCGGTCTTCTGAGAAGTAATGGTGTATGTTTTAAATGCTTTGAAGGTTTTAGACTTATAAAATTTACCTATATTATCTATTTATAAGTGCATTTTGTAAAACAAATTCACTCTTAGTGTTTGCCTGTGTGACCGCTTTTAACTCGAAAAAGGATTTTTGTGCAGTTTTCACCATTATGTAGATAATTTAATCCGGAGGGTCTTTAAACAAATAGATTTCTAGCTTATGTAAAGCTATTTGTTTCGACAAATTATAAGATCCCCATATTAAAAGATCGCACTAGTGTAAAGCAAAGGTGCGTGACTAATTTATAGCAGCCTAGATTAAGTTAATTACTTATTAAGTCGAGGAAGGACCATAAAATTACAGTTACAGGATTTTAGTTGGTCTTTCGAGACGGCAAGTTTGCAAAATATGTCGTTAGATCAAATAAAACAGGTTTAAAATCCATATTAATAGCTTTTTAATTGATTATGTTCCATTGTAGAATTTTATGACTGAGATAAAGGTTAATAAAGTGGCATCTGAAATGGTGATGATAATAACATAAATCGAAAAGGCTAGTAAAACCCGCAAATACCTATGTTTTTTAAAGAACACAAAATGTTTATAGGTGTTTAATAAATGTAAAAATGGACCCATAAAATGATATTAGAAATAATAATAGGATATTAGAAAACCGATTATCGAAAAAATAAATTTAAACAGAATTTAAACTGATCTACTAAGCAATATAATACGATTATTTTGTCTCTTAAGATGCAAGCTAAAGCGTAATATCGCCGTGTAATTCTAATATTAAAAAAAAAAACATTTTTGGAAATTTATTTTTCCTGTCCTGGAAGAATGTGTATGTTTTGTCTAGGTATGAGGTTTTAAACAGTCTGTAATTAAACACAATTCTCACACAGTGGTGTGTCGAGGGGCAACAATACGACAAGCCCATATGGCATACAGACTGTTCAGAAACCCTAACAAGATGAAGAGTAGTAAATTGTAAGCGCAAGCCAGGCTTGTAGGCTTGTATCGAAGTACCGTTACTACTTTTACAAAAAGGTTAAGAGCGTTTATACCCTACGGCATTTCATACAAACTATCAAGTCGTTATTTTCCGAAATGACTGAACAGATTTTAATGAAACTTCCTACGCATAAGCAGTATGCATAGGTCTAAAAAGTTATTAAAAAACATTTTCGAAAAGTCTTTTAAAAATGAAGATAATTGGAAATTTCTGTTTCTATAGATAATTAAAAATCGGTCTAATTTAGCTGTAACATTATTTTTCGGAAATGTTTTTTAGTAAGTTTTTAGACCTATGTATACTGCTTATGCGTAGGAAGTTTCATTAAAATCTGTTCAGTCATTTTGGAAAATAACGACTTGAAAGTTTGTATGAAATGCCGTAGGGTATAAACGCTCATAATGAAGGAAGGATTATGCCTTGTGACTGGGACTGCAGCTTAGCTTTTTTTGTTTGTTTTTCAAAAGTGCCTGTAATGGTCTAATTGAAATAAATGGTTTGAGTTTGATTCCCCAACATCAATAATTAATAATTAAAAAAAACTGGTATACTACTTACGTTTGCAAGCCTTCTTATGCGTGATGGGTTTGGTGGGGTCCCTGTAGTATCCCTCGCGGCAGTAGTGGCAGTGCCTGCCAGCGGTGTAGTGGCGACACTTGAGGCAGACTCCTCCAGAGGCCCGGCCCGACAGTTTGTAGAGCTCCATGTTGAACCGGCAGCGGCGCGCGTGCCCGTTGCAGTTACATTCTGGGGAAGAAAAAAATAGATTTAGTTATTTTGAAAAGGTCTTCATATCAACTAGGTTGTGAAAGTTAAATAATCCTGACCGTTTTGGTCACGCTGACTACTCTTTGCGGATACTAGGAATCAACGCATAAAATATTCTAGTGCACAGAATAATGTAATTAATTTATGCGCTACAGCTACTTTCTCTCTCTCTTCCCTCACTCAATCCCATATTCCGGTGAGAGATCAGGTAGAAGACCAAGGGGTTAACATGCGTTACGAGGTACAGAGGTATCAACACCGACATAAGTAGGCACATAATAATATGAAGATAAAACCAATGCAAGATTAACCATATTAACCATCAGCACAATGTAATCTGGGCTAAACATGAATGTGTTTTGTTCAAACATAATAAACGTTTAGTTGACGTCGAAAAATCGTTGTTTTTTTGCGAAACAGTCGCTGTGCTCGCGAAGCACTTTTTGTTTATTTGAGTAGCCCAAATCACACGAGTGCATTCTTTTTCAAATTGGTTCTATATGTGGAGACACCCGGATACAAATACCAAGGTTTACATAATATAACATCACGCCTGTAATTCCAGAAGCGTTAAGCAGAGGTGTACCTAATAGTACATCCACATTTCGCCTGTTGTGTTTAAGTCCTATGTAGGTAAAAGGGGGCGAGCCTATTGTCCATAACCGGGCGCAAATCCAGACTTCGTGACAGCTACTGAGAAATTCCTGATGAAAACCGGAAAAACACTTTGCCCGACCGAGGAATCGAACCCAAAACCTCATACAGACTCAGCAGTCGCGCTTGCGACGACTCGAGGACCAACGTGGCAGTCCTAGGTTTAGTTAGATACAAATGCATTTCAATTAATATAGTTGCGCAGATGATAGCTACCGTTGCATTACTACACCTACGTCTGTCTCGCTACTGAATTACCTCCACTGAACTAATGTGCCGCGCAACATCTACATTTGTACTCCGTCTAGTAATAGTAGTAAACCCTGCTGCGGGGGTTGTCCCATCAACTCTTACCCCTCGTTTTCACGAAGGTATAATACATGTATTTTACTAGTTTTATGCAATGTTTTCGTTTCTCATATACATGTATAAAACATGTTGTATACAAAACTTGTTGAAACTATATATATGTCGCAGTCTGATTATTTTATTCCGCTAGACTCGAAATCATGTGGGCAGAACATGGGTTTCGTGCAATGAAAACACACACACACGTTACACTGCTTTTATCGAACTAACAAATCACTTGAAATTACAATCCAACACAAATAACACTAGGCACCATGAATCGGGTTACAGTTTCGGGACGTCTTGACTCCGCGGTGGTCAGACAGAGACTGTCCGCCTCGCTGGGAGCTCGAAACATCACGACTCTGTAGTAAGCGCGCTTAGGTGTGGGTAGACTGGTAAGTTGGTCGCTTGACCTTTGGCGCGCTTTCGATTCATAGTCAGTCTTGTATCCGTAATAATGACTCCGACTCCGACACGGCCATCCTGCTTGCACACGTCCTCGTGTGATGGGTACCCTGCAAACAAATACTCCACGACAGAAATTTGTTCCACTCGGTCACTCCTGACCAAACTTTAGATTCAACGGGGTGGTGGAAATAAGAACATTGTAGAACTAGCTGTTTCGTTTTAACCGAACCGATTGAAAATAATCGAAAATACAATAATGATAACCCTGGGCCATGTACCATAGTCGTTCAAATCAACCTTTAGAACTCTACTGCAACAAAAAAACTACCAAGCTTATAGAAACCGTCGTGTAAAGCCACTAACGCCATGGCTCTCTAGCCGACCAGCAATCGCATTGCTCTCACACATCCAGCGCATGAATCAAAACTAAAATTAGATCAAATAAACAATTAGGTCAATTAAAATGCAAGAGCAACCAAGTACCTCTTCATCCATCTAATCATCACATAAAGCAGGAATCTCATCCGTGGCCTATGGGCAACACTCAGGCCCTCCAACAAACCTCTGTTTGTTTTACTACGTTCCTCAAGAACGCCGAGCCCCACATGCATGACTCACTCTATGGTCTCTACAAGACCCGACCTCCGCCAGAGCCACCCGCGCACCGCGCATCCACGGACTACTATAAGCAGACACCGACTTCTAACGGACTACGGCTACGAAATGGCTACTGGTACGGTCTGACCATCCGAACCAAGATTCCAAACTATCTCTCAACTCTAAATCATTTTACTTCAAACGGTACTTGACCCTCGGGCATTCTCCTTAACCCATCATGTGCATACTTGTAAGTACGCTTAGAACTTAATGATCTCAATGTGTAGCGATCCCCCTCTAGCACTTCGACTGGTACGTGACCCGCTGGCATCTTCCTTAGCCTACCGCGTGCGTATCTGTAGGTACGCTTAGAATTTAAAGCTTTCCGTGCTAAGGATAACCGTCTAAAACCTCAATCACTCTAAACAGACCTTTAATCTTCAACAACCCAAAATCACCAATCGCAAAACGTTTAATTTTGCCATCGTTTCGTCTACTCGGCACACTTGTCATGTTAAGCTAAGCTAACTCGTCGTGTCTATACGAACCGTGTACCACCGGCTCGTCACCTTAGGTATCGGGTGCAATTCGGCTTGTACTTTACCGGAGTGAGACTTCGCTACTTAGCACGTAACGCAGCTATTTACGAATTTTCAAACATACTGAGACTTTCCCGGGAACTAAATATAATCGAAAAGCTTTTCAGTCGTCTTTTCAGCACCAAGGTGAACGATAAGGGTCGCGGAAATTACTGTTTACCGACCATCGCAGAACACGAGCTAAATAGGGTACGCATTTAGACATACCATCGCGTTGAATATGACGGTGAAAGACGCCTGAACTTAGCACTTTTATGCTTCACCGAATGTACACAAAGGATTCTCATTAACGAAAACTCCCTTGCCGTCATGTTTGCAACAAAACCCCGATTTAAAATCTCGCCACCTAACATGACGTCACTTTGTAAATAATTATCAAGCAAACATTGCAACAAAGTTTCGATAGGGTAATCGTTAATCACTACACAACATAAAATCTGTTCTGTACTGAATACTCGTGTCTGTACTATACCAGTCTTAGCAACAACGTGAAGTTTGCCATTCAATTTCGATAGAAAACTTTCTTTCACAACGAGTATTTAGAATCAGAATAATAAGTAAACCGTAACAACTCACCCCTTTGTTGTTACGTGCCCGCGATGTTGCTTGTACGACGCAGCATCGACGCGCCGCTTGTTTGGCGCCCCGCCGCCGTCGGCTGGCCCGCTGTACACTGCATGCTGTCACCGACGCACGTACGCCAGACGGCTACGTGAACCGGCATGACACTTTTGACGCACAGCAAGGCCTTCGCGGCCCTTTGTCGCTTCCCCGATGCCCGTAGCAGCCGGCACAGGCAGCGGCTTCTTCGTGCGACAATCCGCTTCGTTGAGTCCTGGTTTCTCCCTGGTCCGCAAGCATGGCACTTGATTTGCGGTAGCGATGAACACTTGTGACGTTTTTCTTTCCTTCGTCATGGTCAGTGCGCATTATCTTTAGGGGTTCTCCTTTGGTTTGTCACTACTCAGGTTAATGAGGGTAGTCGTAAAAGTTACGGCGCACACGAATCTGGCCTTGAACAATTATTTAAACTGGTCCCACGTCAAACCTGGATAGGTTCTCAGTGTTTCGCAAACATTTGTGTTCAAGATACATCTAGAAATTCGGTAGTACAGTTTGGAGGTACACCGTAGATGGAAAATCACCTTCGTTTTCCGAGGCACACCAACTAATGACCACAGTACACCAGTGTGCCGCGGCACACTATGTTACAGCACTGTTACACTATGTTACACTGTGTTACACTATGTTACACTATGTAGATGCGGAGCCCTTCAACGCCTTGCTTAACGTCCAAATAAGCTGGATTCAACAAGAAAAAATCAAAAGTCACTTCATTCAAACTAGGCTTATAATCAGCACTTTTTGAACGTCAAAATTACAAGAGACAGTCCCCCAAAACGCCCGCCCTTCGCCACTTCCTAAGTGTTTTAGCTGGGAAGAAGAAGTGGCGGAACAAACTCCCCAGCAACACATCTGTCTGTTAGGTTAGAAGAACCAGATTTTACACAAAACAAGTCGGCGATGGATGACGCATTACTAGCGCGCATCGCACTCTGTGAAATGTGGGTATTCTATTAGGTACACTCTGCCTAACCCTTCAGAGATTACAAGCGTGATGATATGTTATGTTTTGTTGGGATCAAAATCCGCTAACACACTTAACAAAAACACTAACCGCCAACACTAGCTTGCTATTCACTGGCTGAGTTTAAGTTCGTATCGCGAGTGCAATTATTCGTTTTGCATTTCAAAAAGTAACCGTCACTGATTGTTATTGTCATTGTTCTCGCGTGTGATTGCATTAGCACGATTTGATCGCACTTCTGATGTCGCAGTCTGATTATTTTATTCCGCTAGACTCGAAATCATGTGGGCAGAACATGGGTTTCGTGCAATGAAAACACACACACACGTTACACTGCTTTTATCGAACTAACAAATCACTTGAAATTACAATCCAACACAAATAACACTAGGCACCATGAATCGGGTTACAGTTTCGGGACGTCTTGACTCCGCGGTGGTCAGACAGAGACTGTCCGCCTCGCTGGGAGCTCGAAACATCACGACTCTGTAGTAAGCGCGCTTAGGTGTGGGTAGACTGGTAAGTTGGTCGCTTGACCTTTGGCGCGCTTTCGATTCATAGTCAGTCTTGTATCCGTAATAATGACTCCGACTCCGACATATACATGTACAAAACTTGTTGTTAGTATGCGAAACTTGTTGTAAGTATACAAAACTTGTATGAAACTTGTTGGTTGAAAACTAGTTGTCTACATGTTTATGATTTCATGTTTTTGTGTAGTTAAACTTGTAGAATTCAAGACAAATTCTGTCCATAGTTTTATGCTATCTACTAATATCAAAAACTGTTATGAAAATGGAAAGAGAAGATGCTGAAGAACTTTACTTAATGTGTGCAGTATACTTGTTCATGCAAACTGAAGCAAATTCTTCTATGAATTCGTTTAAATTAATAAAAAAATTGGTTTCTTTTACAAATAGTACAATTTTTTATGACATAACTAGTAGATCCATGAAATTATAAGCAGATTAAATAAGCAACGAATTTCAATAATATTTTTTAAATCCGTTGCTTATTTAATCTGCTTCTGTCATTTTTCACATTCCACAGGCATTCTTGTACATGCAAAAGCTCAATGACTTCTAAAGTTTGTTTCTTTGACCACTCTATTCTTCTTCCTCGTTCGTTTTCATTAACGAAAAAAACGCGGTTCGTCCGGTATGTTGAAAACTTTATCCAACAAGCATGGATAAAGTTTAAAACTTGTTTGTAACTAGTATTATACAGGAATTGCAATAAAATAAACAATACTTGTCTAAAACACGACTGTATTTTGTAGGTGAGAACGCTGTCAATGTAGCTGACAAGTTTTAACATGTCGCAGACTTCAGTGTAAACGCAAATGTGTTTAATACTTGTATACAAACTCGTTGGCTACACAGTGTGAACGAAAGAATGTTTGAGACAGTCTCAATAAATAAAAAAATAAAAAATAAAAATAAAAATAAAAATCGTTTATTTCAGACATAAAAGTCCATAGGCAAGGCAAGGTTGTTAGTAACAAAAATTTTGCTTATAACTAATGTTAGTAATTCAAAAGTAAAAATAACAAAACACGACAACACACCGTCTCCCCTGCACAGTAGGCTCATCGCTCTCGCAACACATGGAGTTCAGTGAACCTACTGAGCAGAACAGTATCTGTTCTCTCTCCAATCATCCTGAGGACGCTATTCGGGCTCGCCCGTACTCGTCGCACCACCGACGCAACTTTTTTACGCATAATTGCGTAGAAGTCATCTACGCTAGCGTCAGCAAACATGCCGGATGCGCTGCAATATCGAGGGAGCCGAAACAGAGCCCTGAACACGTTATTATACTGGACGCGCAAGGCATTGTAGGCTTTCTGTGTAAAGTTTGCCCACAGGCCGCTCGTGTAGAACGTCTGGCAGAATGCCTTGAACATCGTTATTTTAACTGGAGCAGTACACCGAGCGAACCTGTGTGCCAACATATTACCACGCACCGACAATGCCCTGCGCTCCCTCTCAATGTCTAATTCGTCACTCAAATTCTCAGTTACAATGTGACCAAGATATTTAAACTGTGCAACACGACTTAAAGGTACACCATTAAGTAATATAGGTGGTATAGAGATATTGTTTTGATTTTTACATTTAAATAACATGAACTCACTTTTACTTTCTTTTTTCAATACATGTATTAAACAAATAATTGTGTTTTGACAAGTATTCTACAAGTTTTGTATCAAACTAGTATTTAACTTGTTTATTGGTGAAAACGAGGGGTTATAGCAGCTTTTTCTTACTTCAGTGCTAGAAAGGGATGGAGCTAGATAGAATAGAATAGAACTTTATTGTACACCAAAAATGAAAAATAACGGGCTTACAAAACTGCAAATTTTAATGTTACAGCGGCGATCTTATCCCTGATAGCGATAGCTGATATCTCTGATATCTTCCAGACAAACTAGATGTCCTGTATAGCCAGCTATACATACACGAAAGGTTAGATAGAGATGTACTTACGAGTACACCCACATTTCGCCAGTTATGCTTGAGACTCATGTTATAGGGGGCGAGCCTATTGCAATCAACGGGGCATAAATGCAGTCTCTGTGGCTGCTACTGAAAAGTTCTTGATACAATAACATTTTGCCCGATCTAAGAATCGAACCCAGGACGTCATGGTCAGCAGTCACGTTTCGTCTACTAGACCAACGAAGCATTAACAATAAAATAATACTGTTTTAAGAGATGCTTGATAAAGGTGGCCTACGATGACGGCTTAAAGCAGTTTTGTTTTATTCTTATTCTAGAGTGGGAAAGAGATGGCGCTAGACGTCCTCTATAGCTCCTTTCCCACACTGGAGTGAGCTTTAAGATGTTATGGTAACCCCCCAGGTCCAAGGGTCTGCACTCAGGCATTAGCTCTGTGACGTATGACGCCATTAACAGACCGCAGCGAATCCAAGGAGGTAAATGTATTGCGATTAATTATCAGTTAAAGACATTTATTTTAGCTTAGGATTATTTATTCTGGTTGGATAGTAACAGACGGGGTTTTGAGATCTTTCGAGATGGAGGCAAAGCATGAAATTATACCTGCTAGGTACTTTGACCACGTAGCAGGTGAATTGGTGCAGTCTGAAGAAATACATGGCAGCAGGTTTGCGAACTAATCCTGTTGATAAATCTTTGAATTGACATATTCTTGCCCTGTGTCCCGTACCCCGATGCTTAAAACATTATTGTTCCATTCCTAATCCAGAGTGGGAAAGAGGATGGAGCTAGCCGACCTGTATAGCTCCGTCTCTTTTTCACTCTGGAATAGGAATGGAACAATAATGTTTTAAGACGTCATGGTACGGACGCTGGTGCCCGCTTTGGCTCATATCCCCAGACTTGTTTCATAATCTGCATCGAAGAAGTAATTGATTTCTTTCAATTAATCAACATGGCTTACTAAACGACTAATGGGGATACTTGCGCTTATTGATTTAAGAGATCAAATCCAACCTTACACCGCCCAAAGTTACCAAAACCATTAAATACCTGAGACATTTTAATACCGCAAACATTTAACTACAAACAAAAGAACGAACAAACAAATAAAAAACAAAGATTTATATCTGTCAGTATCTTGTCATATGTTGACATAAAAATCATCGTCCCTGCCCCACTACAAAGGGAAGCTGGGTATTTTTCTAAAAGCGCCATCTGTTAAACGTAATAGCGAACCACAGATCGAGCGCTGACAGCTTTATGTGGAGGGGCGGCGCATGCGCAGACTTACGATCACTTTTGTAATGACAGTAATGGTTGTTATGTCTTTTACGTTATGTTTTGATATTTTTAGTTGTATGAGCCAGGTATTTTGGAAGAATGGTTAGATAGGTGACTGAAGACAGAGGCAAATCCGGGTTGCCTTCGTCGATCTAGTACTTCATTTCTTTTATCATTGGACAAACCTTTACGTTACGGCTCAAATTCATTTAAAGCACAGTCTTACTTTAGCAGCATTTCGGTACCAATTTAAAATTGATCTACAGATCTTTTAATCCTTTTATAAATATCCTGGCATCCGCACCGAATATTCTAAGAACGTTCCCAATAGATCCTGTTCAGAGGCGCCGGTGATAATCGTCACAGACCTGCGTCTAGGGTATAAACTATCGAAGCGACCTGGATTCGTTGCGTGCCAAGAATCCACCACAACGATTCGAGGGATTCTAGGCATTAGCATACTTCGCACAAGTCACAGTATTGCTTGGACAGGCATGTTATTGTCAACACACAAATGTTAACGAGCGGTGTGTCCATCATCGTTTAGTCAAACAAATTTCCCTGATGTATCCGGCTCGAAGGACCAAAAAGAAACTTGCGAATTAGGGTGCGATTGTTGTATTGATCATTATTCTCCCGCATATTGACTGCTCATGACTTTTGTGATGATAAAAATGTACCTATTTAATTAACAAAAAGTCAAGTAAATTTCCGAAATTTGAATTGATCTGGAATATTGTGATTCTAGTCATAATTCAGAGCAGATTTCATCTGCTCAGTCTTTTTCCTACTATGCTCGGCTTCCCTTCTTGCTGGATCCAGCTTTACCAATACTTATATAAAAATAATGATATTTATTTAAATATTATTTATAAATAATATTTTATTTTAAAAGTTATTATTAATTGCCTGCCGTCTCAATATTTCATTCACCAGGGTACAGAAGACTCTATCGAGAAAGTGCTGTAACATAAACTATCGTGCAACAGCCAATAAAAAAAACAAAACTCCATCATACTTTCCGATCAACGGAAATTAAAGTCAGCAGAAAAACCGGGCCCGATGGAAACTAATCGTGAAGTGTTCGCGTCTTGATTGGAGCACGTAGCAGCCAATAAGAAGCGTTCAAAGCAAATTAATTAGAGAGCCGACTGATTGGCTGTCCGGGCCGGACACCGGACACGGCACGTGACCGGATACGGACGTGAGCCGCCGCATCCGACGCTACTTTCGCGACAATACGGACGCGCGTGCTGGAGAATAAAAAGTGAAATGAAAAAGAAATGCTGATCGAGTTTTGAGTTTTTTTCAGTAACTGTATGAAGATTTAATTTTGAGTAGCGGTAGTGGTTTTTAGGGTTCCGTAGCCGAATGGCAAAAAACGGAACCCTTATAGATTCGTCATGTCTGTCTGTCTGTCTGTCCGTCTGTATGTCACAGCCACTTATTTCCGAAACTATAAGAACTATACTGTTGAAACTTGGTAAGTAGATGTATTCTGTAAACCGCATTAGGATTTTCACACAAAAATAGAAAAAAAAAACAATAAATTAAGGGGGTCCCCATACTTAGAACTGAAAACCAAAAAAAAATTTTTCATCAAACCCATACGTGTGGGGTATCTATGGATAGGTCTTCAAAAATGATATTGATGTTTCTAATATCATTTTTTTCTAAACTGAATAGTTTGCGCTAGAGCCACTTCCAAAGTGGTAAAATGTGTGTCCCCCCCCCTCTAATTTCTAAAGTAAGAGGAGGAAAATTCTGAAAATATTTAGGATTGTAGAACGTAAAAAAAACTATCAACGAAAATTGGTTTCAATAAGATATGATGTTTAGTTTTTGAGATATGGGACTTTTTCATCAAACTGCAGCAGTAACTTTGTTTTTCATAAACATACTATGAAAAACAAATTTAGTTTTGCGGTTGTGTGGAAGTTGACTAACTAATACTACTAACTAATGAATGACAGTTCAAAATATTGTTATTATATTGTTTGGAGCTATGGAACCCTGTGTGCGAGTAAGACTCGCACTTGGCCGGTTTTTACTTACTAATATGTTAAGTGGGTCGTGTTGCTGGTTTATTAAACTGTGTTTTGTTATTTCTCTTAGGCTTAGTATTGTTACTATTTTCAGCCTAAACATACTAACCGTGACGGCCAGAAATTGTAACTGTCATGGTATGGTGGTGTTGAAGATAATCATGCATCGTAAAGCACGTTAAGCCGTGGTTCATATCTTTGGCAGTCGTAACGGGTAGTCAAAAGCTTCGGGCTTTTACCTTGCCGAGGGTATTATGTTATCCAGGAACTGGGTTATGAAAGCGAGATAGGTATAATAGCACCTTGTAGAATACTCGCATTCGATTAAAAACCTACAGCTGACTCAACGCAGATAAAAACAGGCTGGGCAGATTGGTTGATTAATATGGTAGTCAATAACGGAGGGGGAACATTCAAACAAAGGTTTTATTGCAGTATTATGGTTTTAAACCTGAGACTATTTAGAATATCTAGACTATTTTCCAGCTCTCGCTTCCGTCACGACTTGCCTAGCTATTGAATCGATCTTTATTTCATTGTATTGATAGAAATCGTCAGGATTGCCGCAATGATATCACGAGTTCGACACTTTCTCCCTTCGAGTCGCAGATGCTAGATATAAGCCCCTTTTACGTATATTTTTGAGCTACCTTACAACGACATTTAAATATTCTTACGATAGACATTTCGAACAAAACCGTAATCTTGCAAGAGCTAACTGGTGGCTGTTAGTACAGGTGTAATCAACATTATCCTGCCCTTAGCGAAAAGATAATGATGTATTTTTCTTCCATACTTTCTATTAGTCGTCATCTCATGAGTCACCCCCTTTCTAGGCATATCATCTTTCACACAGTCCATCCATAGTTTCTTTAGCATTCTCCAACACTTATAGCCATCCACATTCTTGCTCAAAACGTGTCACACTTGATAATAATGTAATTTTACTTTTCGCCATCACATGGGATCACGTTTTTTTCTGTAACACTTTCTTCTGATTGCCTAGCTCTACAGAATACTATCTTATCTTAAATGTCTCTGCTACCCACATAGAAGCAACTAAAGGTGCGTTCAAGGCAACATCTACTTGAATTAACTAACATAATTTATTAGTTAAAACAGTAATAAATTGCCCAACCGGTACGCACTCGTAGATTCGCAACACAATAATCTATTTCCTTGAGATAATTTATAGCACTTTTACTTGAGATTGTAAGGCCCCCTGGTCAGGAGCGGATTGCCCTAATTTGTTCCTTTGTTATGTATATCATAAGATAGGACGACAGAACTTAATTGATTTATCACAGAAACTTTCGATTCGGTTGTAAATTATATCACTACATATAAATCTAGAAACTGCTAGTGCTGTCTGCTGAAAAGAACAAGGAGCGTTTGCGTTTGCAAGCGGAACTTTCCAGCAGAGCAAAACAGATCATAAAATACTGATGCCCTTTTATATCATTAGCCGACACACAGATGAATGCCTATATAATTATATACTTATATACACACATTACATTGATGGCAATTTGAAAAAAAAATGTAAAAACAGAGATGTAAATTTAAAATGTTAAGCACTTATTAACATACAACAAGTATCACCGCTGTCAATCCATCTCCCTTTTTCCAAACTATGTTGGGGTCGGCTTCCAGTTTAACCAGCTGAAAACCAGTAATATACATGGAGCTACTGATTATCTAAGCTCGACCCCACAGCAACTGGGTAATACGATACTTCTTGGGAAGACTGGTTATCAGGCTTCTGACCACCAGTAACGACTGTCAAAGATCCACAAATCACAGCCGGGGCCACCTTCACGTGCATACCGAGGCTCGGAGGAAACTCGATATGTGGACCAAACTCCGCGAAAACTGCTCAACCTCTAAGACGGACCCGTGCTGCTGTTATTTACCCACGGTACCTATACATACTTACATGTCATTTATTTGGAAAGTAGGAAGAGAAAATTAACAAAGAAAAATAACATGTCGATTATGACAACTGAGTCTAATACACAAATCAACATTAAGCTGCCTGCTACAATCATCTTGCTAACCCTCTTAGAACTATAAGAACCCTTTTTCTAAAACATTAAGCCCCCGTGTCACGTGCGCACTATTTAGCCAAGCATCCCGTACGTTGGTACAGTCACACAACATAAATCACGCAGCCCGCCCGCTCTACGCGACCACTCTTTCTTTTGTCGTCCGCTAACGATCTCGGTAAATGGACGGTAAACTGGGCTTTCATCAGGCTTCTATATGAATTGTGTTTTTTTTTTATTATTAAATCTCTTGTCGTTAGGTTTTTAGTGCGAGTTGTTGTCAATGGTGAATTGTTGATTTAATTAATTAATCTGTATTTTTTTTTTACAAACGCTTTCATTTTCTTTATGAGCAACGTAAGTAAGCATCAGTAAGTCAATGATGTTCGGTCTTATTGGATCTGAAAACTTTATAAGGTATGATGAATCATGACAATGTGGCAAGAGATAGGGCGAAGAAGCCTAAAGTGTCTTCTTGTTATCTATAATCTTGGCTTAACAAGTTGTTCTTACTTACCTACTCGGGATTAAAGCAAACAACGCTGTGCAACTAAATCCTACTTACCTAACGCGTAAATTAGCCATTATCAACATCTAATACGAATAAAGATCAATTTTACCGTAAGTTTATGCTCCAATAACCATTGAATTTAAGCGCCTAATACGCTCAGCACATATTAATACAATTTATACGTCTACATCAGCGCTAAAAGTCTCCAAACTGAACTTAGTAACAGTATTAAGTCGTACAGGGGAGCAGGGGTGGCAAATTGCCACACTCCAGATAACGACTTTATTAATTTGATTAATTCCGGCTCATAGACACATGGGCTTAATAACTTACGAAGGTTGTGCTCCCCTGTCTGATAAATGGAAGTTTGTTCAGAAGGACTGATTCGTGCAACAATGTTGCATTATATGCAAGTCTTAGGGACAGCATATTAAAGTATCAGAAAAAACAAAACCCTACACAAGCCTCCCATTATGTTTTTTCCGACATGTGAATAAGACTTGATGGCCCGTGTCCTGGTTCAATACATGTTCCGGAGCAAGAGGGAATGGGAAGCCGTTGCCTCCTTCTGCGAAGCAGTCATGGTAGCGAAGGAGGTGGCGGAACGTGAGAGGGAGATAACCTCACGTCCCAGCCGCCGCGGGAGACGCCCCGGGCGTCGGGGGGCAACCAGTGGCTCCCGGCCACCGTAGGCGCGGGCCTGTGGACGGTGAGTAATGGGCTAGCTCACCGTCCGTCCGTCTAATGACGACAGGCCGTGCCGACGGCGCGTTTGTGTTCCACGCGCGCCTCAAGGAGATGTCAGCAAATCGGAAGGGGTCCGAGAGGGCCGATGCCTGCCAGGGCTGCGGGTTGTTCGAAAGAGATACCGTGGCCCTGGAACACAAAGGGCTAAGAAGGAACATGGATGGGTTTTAGTCAGTCAAGTCTGACACTCCCTTCCGCTCCGCCCAGAGCGAGAGAAGTCATTTGATGATTTGCCATCCTAAAAAAATAGAAAAGGTTCCGTACAAAATGACATTATAATGACAATGACAACAAGTGGTATCGATGATGGTTGTGCAGTATTGAGTTGATAACAGCCACCGATGAGTTTCCAATCTGGTATGGCTTTGAACGTGATAGACGTTTTTGTCTAGGCGTTCTGAAAAACGTTGTATCTTTCTTGAAACCAAAAATCTATTAGATATCCGAATAACTTCAACGACTATTGACTTAATATTGTCATTGCTTGTTTGTATGAATATTTAGTAATTTTATGCTATTATGTATGGATGATTAAAATATTGTACCCATTATATGGAACGATCTCTCTGAATTTCAGTGGACAGTGACGTTGACACAGTTAATTTAATAATTGCGTCATTGCGAGTCAAGTACCCGCAGGTACCATGTGGAGGGTTTTAATGTCGTTACTTACGTCTGGTAATACCGACCTACCTGTGATTGTAATAGGGATCGGTATGCTGTCCCGTTATACATTTTGCTTTTGTGAATCAAAACATAGACTTTTAAGAGGGTCCAGGAAAGTCGCAATTATTCTCACAGCTTTTCTAACTTACAACAACTTTCAAGAAGATTTATCGCCGAGCTGAAGTCAATTAATAGACCTATCATCGCTATGGTACATAGTTCTTTTGTTACTTAAATAGAAGTAGGGCGCTGTTGGTTCATATCATCATCACCATCAGCATTTCAGCCGAAAGACGTCCACTGCTGGACAAAGGCCTCCCCAAAGAGTCGCCTCATTGACATGGGGGTATTGCCATAATCGCCACGCTTTGCAGGCGGGTTGGCGATCGCAGTACGGTTGTTACAAAATCACACAGAACGCTGCTTTTTTTTATATACATTTTTTTTTACTTTATTTTATTTTATTTTTTTTCGTCGGTATGCACGTGTAAGTGGGCACGCCCTTTAGTCTGGAGGCTTTATTTTTTTTTCTTTATTTTTTAATATTTTATTATTGGTGTGTGCTAGCTGACATGTGACATTAATTAGATTCTTTGTTTATATGAACTTGAACACTATTGTGTAGAATCTGGTTCTTCTAACCTAACAGACAGATGTGTTGCTGGGGAGTTTGTTCCGCCACTTCTTCTTCCCAACTCAAACACTAGGAAGTGGCGAAGGGCGGGCGTTTTGGGGGACTGTCTCTTGTAATTTTGACGTTCAAAAAGTGCAGATTATCAGCCTAATTTGAATAAATGACTCTTGATTTTGATTTTGATTTTGCTGCCCATTCTCTGGAAAGTCCCTTAGTAGCCTCTTACGCTTCATTATGTCGCTCTAATATTGAAGACTACATCTAGGTCATACGGTAAGTACTGTTAATATTCGTAGGACTTACCACAACACTGGATAATCAAACCCAGATTGCAAACACAGCGAAAATCCAAGCAGGCCCTTCAAAAAATAAATCCTCAGGCTATCGATTTGGACAGTAATCTGTCGAAATTCCAGCGACCATTACTCACTGGGACACTGATTGACAAATGAGGTCCTGACACCAGTGGATCCCGCCTCCTTGATGCCACTGTTTACACGGATCCGTGATTAATATCGGATCCAGCTGTTAAACGTAGATCTGTTTGGTGGAATTGTGGTAGGGGAAACATGTGGTGCTTATAGTTTGTGAAAATGCGTTTTGGAATGAATGAAAGAAATTATGAACTGGCTCTGCCCCGTGTAATTTTAAAAAGCATTACGGCACTTAAAGCTTGAGGAGTTTTCTACCAGTCAACCTTTTTTTTTTTTTTTTTTTTTTTTTTCGGATGGGAAATCATCAAATGACTTCTTCCGCTCTGGGCGGAGCGGAAGGGAGTGTCAGACTTGACTGACTAAAACCCATCCATGTTCCTTCTTAGCCCTTTGCGTTCCAGGGGCACGGTATCTCTTTCGAACAACCCGCAGCCCTGGGCAACCCGCAGCCCTGGTACCAGTCAACCTTAGGGCGACAAAAGACAGAACATTTTAGGAACTATTTAAATATTTTAGTTTTTTCAACATAATCATTGGTTCCCCACGAATTTAGCGTGGGGAAACTACAAATCCTGCTTAAAATCAAAATTAACAACATAAGTACCCATCGTGCATACTACCCCAATTTATTGTAAGCCTTTAGGGCATGTCAGGGGCATGCACAGCACTCGTAATATTGTAGACTATACAATATACGTAATTGGGATCTACTTGTTATTTAGCTAGGTAGATAATGTGGGAAAGATGGGATGAAGACGAGACGCTGTTCGTCTCAATTATCTTCATCCCTATTTAGTGTAATGGGGGATGAAATGGGGAAGCACAAACTTAGCTGAGAAGCTTTGGCGAGACTTGATTGAGGAAGCTGCCCTTTAGAAAATTTGGGGTGTTTTCGTGTTATCATAATTGTTTCTGTTGAACCATTATTAAAAAATAGTCAGTTTGAAAAAGTAAAAAATTCTGAAAGTATTTTAGCTAGGACTGTTTGTTGTTTTTTAAAACAGTTACCTTTAAGGTAGCTGAAAAGAAATCTTTTGTAATTAAATTTTTCTGTTCGCTTGTTAAAGTTAAAGAGGTTTTTAACTCTGCGACCTAAAAAAGCACTAAGCTCCTGAAACACAGAAATGATACTCATCAGAAGTTTAAGACTCGTCATGATATACTCATACACTAATCAACAGATGTAGAAACACTGCCTGTCAATACGAAAGTTATCTGTCTGTATCTGTCTCTTCACTGGAAACATAGCTAGCTTAAATTCTACGAACCGATACTTCAGGAAAAGCAACAAGACCACCACACGAACACACAAACTCAATTAAAATCCTTTCTCATCGCCATTTCACTTCCCAACAATACTAGACACTTAGTCTATCCTCACCGACAACAAAGAAAAATCAGCCGCTTGTAAATCACGGACTAATTTACACAAATAGTCCATGTAACGATGCAGCATCAGGCTAAGTCTGGCTGGCTTCCAAACTAAGATGTATGGGTGTGGGTAATCGGCGGGGCACCCAGTTGGCCGGCCTAGCGTTTAGTCACTCGCTAGGATTAGCCAGATTTATTGATACCTCATTGGATTATTGATATTTAGGTAATTTTGTGTGTCTTTCATCTTTTGGTTTTCTGTTTGTGGCTGTGTGATTAAAGTTTGTTGGATTGAAATGTTACTTTGCACTGTGAATTGCTACGAATATAAGTTTTGTGGCCATTCAATTGATTAATTGGATCCTTTAATTAACCGGTGATAGGGATTCTCGAGGAAGCTGCGAATATTCACCTGTGGACTGTTTGACGAATACCGTTGGTAGTTCATTAATCCTGAAATAACTTTAGTTCTCTCTTTTTTTTTACTTCTTAGGTACATAGTTTCTTTACGAAAGTTGTCAAAGCAAATTTTTTTATTCCTTAGCTAAAACTTTTCTGAAGATTAAAAAATCGGTCCTAAAACGGTAACATCGAATTTCTTCTAAGCAAAAATAAAACTTAGGTCATCCACATTCATCACCCACAACAATGCGAACAGCTGAAAGGAACAGGAACAACGGTAACAAGCTTTGTATTAAATGTTACGAACGGTTTTATTTGCTCGTATTTAACTTGCTAATGCTGTCGACTTTGTGAGACCGGACGCATTGTGCTGTGCGTCGCACTTGTCTGGGAGATCGCAGCCAATGGGACCGAGTGTACCGACATATTGTTAGCAGGTAAGGAAACTGTAATGGTCATGATAAAGTAGAAATAAGGATCAGATAATAATTGAAAACAAAAATGCCATTCCGCGCAAAATTCACGGATCGTTGGTAGCAGATTTAAATAAAAGTGTATGCTAACAAACTTTTTTCTCATAAGAGTAATACATTTATTCCTTTGAAACGTCTACTTTACCTTATAGCAAAATTAAGCCTAAGTCCAGTCTGTGAATTTTGCCCCGGACATCTTTTAACATACCTTACATAGAATATTTCGAGGGAATTAATGTAAGATTTACGATCGTTGAAGTATCCATGTTCTTTTTGAAAATATTTTTGCAAGGCAAATACATCTTCTAGTACCGGTGATGAAATGATTTCATAATATTTTCGGTTGGTACCTACCTAAATTCTCCACCTATAAAGTCATTAGTTTGAATAACCTCTTAAAACTTGCACACACGTTCTGAGATTAGCTCTAGTGAAATAACTTTCGTGAAACTTTCTGAATCTTTATCAAGTTAGTAGTTCTTTATAAGTTTATGTAAAGTCGGTCGCCAGGAAGTTCTGACGTACCGTGCGGCATATTGAAAGAGTCAATACAACCTTTTATTGCGTTTCCAAATACAGCTCCGACCCAAAAAGGTTGGAAGATGTAGTTTGAGCCTTTGTTTATTTGTCTGTGGTATCAAGTCTTGAAGGAATTAATATATTTTACAAGTAGTGATAGCCTGGTGGTGTTACCGTCGGACTGCTAATTCATAGCTCTCTCACTTCTGATTTTTCGGATTCATGTACGTCATCATCATCAACCTATAGTGTTCCCACTGCTGGGACACAGGCCTCCTCTCTATGAGAGCGAGTGGGCTGTAATACACCACGCAGGCCCAGTGCGGGTTGATAGATGTCACATGTTTTCGAATGTTTAGTTCTAGTACATTCTGGTTTCCTCACGATGTTTTCCTTCACCGTTTTTTAGGGCAGCGGTGATGAAATAATTACACGAAGGAATGCGCCTGCCTGGGTTCGAACCCACGGCTTACTTCTTATAAGTGGGGACTACCGCCACTGGGCCACCGCTGTTTTCTGTGCTCTGTGCGTATTGCATAATTATCACTTGCTTCGGTGAAGGAAAACATTGTGAGAAAACCACCAACGACGGCATGGAAAGAGCCAAGTCAGACTCATCATGTGTGGCACAAAACTCTGACACCAGCTTATGTACTAACTACACAGTACACGATAAAGAAGAAAGAAGAGACAGCTTCAGTTTGATAGTGATACTAATGTATCAAAACACTGTAATGTAAGTAATGAGTAACCCCACTTTATCGAGATGATATTTGCTTGAGGAGCTTGTGGCTAAATAACAACAGCCGTACGGGTCGATCTTTAAGGTTAAGCCGTGCTTGCCGAGGTTGGCCCGTGGATGGGTGACCATAATTACATACCGAGTTTCCTCTGTGCCTAGAAAAGCACGTTAAGCCGTTGGTCCCGGCTGTCATTTGTAGATCTTTGACAGTCGTTACGAGTAGTCAGAAGCCAAAAGTCTGAAATCCAGTCTTCCTAAGGGGTATCGTATTGTCCAGTTAATGGGTTGCGGAGGTCAGATAGGCAGTCGCCTCATGTAAAATACTGGTACTCAGCTGCATCCGGTTGGACTGGAAGCCGACCCCAAGAAAGTTGGGGAAAAGGCTAGGCAGATGAAGATTTGCTTGCGCCAGTCTTGTCATCTATGCAATAAAAGCGAAAAACGCGTCATCTGCCTAATTTCGGGTCAGAAGACGACTTGAAACCGCGCCGTACTAAATGTAAGTAAGTGATCAGGTGGCTCAAGGCTATTTACCTGTCGATATGTGTGGTCGCTCTCTTATTGTTTTATGGCAAGACAAAAACGCGGCGTCCTGTTAATGTGCTGTCATTGTATAACGTATGAGTTGTCGCTAAACACGTTGGTTGTCACGTCGCCATCTTCGCGGGTCCTTCTGTAGACTATAGGACTGGGATGAATAAAACATGGCGCTATTGAACTACTTCTGTGGCGCATGAGGTAAGGTGGAGACAGCGTGATGGTGGAAAAGCGAGATGAAGTTTTTTTGGCTATTTTTATGTCATGAACGGTGTATGTTGCGGAGATCATAAATTATCATCGATGTTACTCGCTTAGCTTTTATCATTATCATCATCATCATTTCAGCCGAAAGACGTCTACTGCTGGACATAGGCCTCCCCCAAGTGACGCCACATTGACCCGTCCCGTGCGCCTCGCATCCAGCGGATCCCCGCAACCTTCACCAGGTCATCGGTCCACCTAGTGGGAGGCCTTCCAACGCATCGTCTTCCGGTTCGCGGTCGCCATTCCAGAACTTTTCGGCCCCATCGGCCATCTGTTCTGCGAGCAATGTGCCCTGCCCACTGCCGCTTAAGTTTGGCAATTCTTCGGGCTACGACGGTAACCTTGGTTCTCTTGCGGATGTCCTCATTTCTGATTCGATCACACAAGGAAACTCCGAGCATAGCCTTTCCATTGCTCTTTGGGTGACTTTAAGCCTTCTGATGAGGCCCATTGTGAGCAACCACGTTTCGGTCCCATATGTTATCACTGGCAACACACTCACACTGGTCATAGATTTTCGTCTTGAGACACTTGCGTAAGTTGGACGAGTTGGACTTAGCTTTTATGGTGAATCATTATTCGCCTAGCCTTTTCCCAACTATGTTCGGGTTGGCTTTCAGTCTAACCGGATGCAGCCGTATAGCTTAGCTTTCATGATGAGTACGATACGATTAAAATCATTGATCGTGAAAATTGTTTCCTTCTCTGATTTTCGCAGTAGGAAGTTGTTTGTTAACAAATGTGTGTATATATGGAGAAAGCAAACAACTTACAACATATTATTTATTTTAGAAATAATCTTTGCAGGTAAAACAATGGTTTTACATCCAGCAAAGCCATTCAGGATATTTTCGCACAAGACCATATTACAAAATGTAACAATAACATTAAATTTACGGAAACTCGTAAACAGAAAGTTATTGTTTCTGCTTATAACATTGTTTGTTGGTAATTACTTTCTCCCGCGTGTTTGAGTTATTGTCGCGATTGTGGGTGACGTCATCACACGTCGTAAAATGTTACATGTTTTGACGTCTATAGACGTTTTGTTGGCGAAGAGGAAGCGATAATGAGGGTTATGAAAGTTTTTGCAAGTATTTGTGGATTCTAGTAGGGTGTACCTACTGAGTTGTATATTACTTTTATTGCTTACTAGATCTTGTAATACCGCGGATACCGCACCTCTCACGGCCTCGAGGGACGTTACTTGCGATTGTGATGCGACAAGAGACAAGCGTGTGCGTCACTTGTTTCCTTTGCGAGAGTATCGCTGCAAATCGAGTCGTGGGGGCTCCGTTGTACGTCTAAGTTACTTATCAATTGTTTTCGGCGCAGTCGCTGATGCCATACGCCTTACGCGTGCGGTTTGACCATCATCATCATCATTATTTCAGCCCATAGACGTCCACTGCTGGACATAGGCCTCCCCCAGGTGTCGCCAAATTGACATTTTGGGGGGTTTTGCCATAATCACCACGCTTGGCAGGCGGGTTGGCGATCGCAGTACGGTTTTTGCAAAAGCACAGAGAACGCTGCTGCCCATTCTCTGGCAAATCCCTTAGTCGTCTCTTACGACACCCACGGGAAGATATGGGATGGTGCTATTCTGTACGTCCGACACCATACAGAGCCAGGTTTGAGCATGTAGCTTGAGGAACAGTGGTTTCGCCATCTATAAAAGTTTAGACAGTGAGGAGGTGGAAACGACGGTTGCGGATTGCGGAAGTAACAGTTTTGCAAATACTTGTCGGTTGTAAAAGGGTGCATTGATTTAAACATTTGACAAGATGTAAAACGATTGTTGACTACTACGTTTTCGTTTAAGTGAGGAAAAAGTAAGAAATAAGCTAAACCTACTCGGTAAGAAATGAAAGGTACTTACTTCTTTTATTTTACCGAGTTTACTTGACACAATCATTACATAGTAAGCTACGACTACAATGATGACTTATTAAAAATAATAGAAGAATTTTCCGTTATCGCTTCCGCTACCTCACCCGCTCCTCCTGTGAGCTGTCGGCTGGACAGCTCACAGGAGGAGCGGGTTCCAGTAAGGAACGCATGGATTTCTCAAGCAGTTCACTGATTATCTTGCAAAGGAATCTCTATACAGGAATTTGTCATGGTTTAAGTTGGCACTTTATTTTTGTAATTAGGTACGTTTTTCAACGGTGCACTTGAGTAAGTACATTAAAAAGTGATTGTTGCAATTTGAAAATGGTTACTTTTGAAATATTTTTACCAAAGGTTTCTTAACTGTCAATTTTGCGTAGGTTTTTTGATGGTTAAAGTTTAGTAATACCTATATAATAATAATATCGCTCTATTTGGTGTCGGACGTAAATAATAGCACCATCCCATGTCCTCCCGTGGGCTTCGTAAGAGGCGACTAAGGAACTTGGCAGAGAATGGGCAGCAGCGTTCACGGTGTTTTTGTAACAACCGTACTGCGATCGCCAACCCGCCTGCCAACTGCCAAGCGTGACGATTATGGCAAAACCCCCCAAAATGTCAATGTGGCGACACTTGGGGGAGGCCTCTGTCCAGCAGTGGACGTCTTTTGGGCTGAAATGATGAATACGATAATGAAGCATACACAACTAAACAATCATAGAACTTCTTTATTGCTTAAATACTGAAATACCACAACCCTAGAACCACTTAAACAGATTGATCTCAAAATCACAGCCAACAGTTTAATAACATGGAACCTACTCCATATTTTGCCTCCATTATCAGCCTGTGAATATTGTCCCGAGCTGCAGGTGGATTAAAATCCAATCACTGACGATATTAAGTCAATTATCATGCAAATAACACAATATGCACTTACACTACCAGTAAAATATTTCATAACACCGCAAAACAACCAATTTTCAACTCTATCACAAGTACATTCAATCGATTTTTCAAAGTAGGATAAACAGTAGATAAACTAAGTCAGACAAATAGGTAAAATAAACTTTGTTGCACTCTGATAAGATCGATTTTTGATGCGGTGTTGTTAAAAGATCATTATTAAGTACAACGGGGTACAAGTGCGCTTAATTTTTAAAATGTTAAACTGTTTATGAGGCGTTTTCTCGTAAAATGGTAATTCATGATCACGATTTTCACAATGTACAGTCGCGTGGTGAAGTGATTACTTTTTATTTTTATAACACGTTGTAAATTTTAATTTTATGCCTTTTCCTCTTATTCCTAGGACTTTACGATGTATAAAATCATGATAATTTTGCATGCCTTCTTTGGTTCGAGATTAAATTAACAAAAATTTTATCAAGTTAAAAATCTGTAATGGTACTTATCTACAAATGACCGTTGACCAGGATAAAAGCTTCTTTCTCTTCCAGTAAAAGTTGTTCATTTGAACTGGTACAAAACTTTTTCAGGTTTCACTTTACAAATTGAACACCCGTGGGAAATATCGGCTGAATATTTTTTTGGGAAAAGCTTTTATTTATTTTTTAGAAAAGGCTCTCGATGAAAAATCCTAAAGCGAAAAATATTCTATTTCAGATTGCTTGGTAACGAAGCCGTGTTAGTAACAATATTAAAAATAACTTGAGCGTATTTGAAATTACATTACTTTTACTATATCCTTTTCAGTTAAGAACAGTATTTTTTTTATTAAAAACCTCAAACATAAGAAGGCTATTTACCCGTTAGGATTGAAAGTCAAATTACAAGGACGCTGCAGGAAAACCATACCTCTAGTTTAATCATTATAATTATAATAAACATTTTATTTCTAGCTAGAGCACTATTTACCCTGCTTATCATTTTGTTCCTAAATTAGTATTCAGCATTTAAAAATGATAGTCACATTTAAAAAGTCAGTGTTTAAGAGCGTTTACGCCGTACGGCATTTCATTCAAACTTTCAAGTCCTTATTTTCCGAAATGACTGAACCGATTTTAGTGAAACTTAATAAGCATAAGCAGGATACAGAGGTTTAAAAAGTTCCTAAAACATTTTCGAAAATCTTTAAAAATAAGATAATTGGGCTTTTCTGTTTCTATAGATAATTTATAATCGGTAAATATGTTATGAAAATGCTGTTACCGAAAAGGTTTTTAGTAACTTTTTTAAAATTTCGTAAGGCGTAAACCTGTTAAGCAGTAAAAATCAGTTAAACTCGCTTAATTTTCGATGCCGACGGTACTCAAAGACCAGTCGCTGTAATACTTGGTTTAATATCAACAGCTCGATAATTTCGAGCCCCGATTCGTTCCTACTGAGGACTGCCACAGTGTGGTGTCATGCCGTGGGATAACTTCTAACAATACGACAGGTTAGGTGACATTAAAAGGCTGTTTGGTAACTGCATTTATTCGAAACACCTGCCAATAGGTACTGTAAATTCTACGTATTTACCGCAGTTACTGAGTGTTTTCTTGTTTCACTAGAATCAGATAATTCACGCAGTCAGCAACGTAATGCGAACTGAGACTTGAGATGCCCTCTATTAAATGTGATGAAATTTTAGTGTATATTTATAAGCACATTTCTGAGTATCCCTTCGGGGAAAAACAAATGATTGTGATGGTGTAATTAATCATTGACTGTTTTCAATACTGAAAAAAAACCGGCCAAGTGCGAGTCGGACTCACGCACGAAGGGTTCCGTACCATTATTTATATAAACGAAACAAAAAATCACTTCGTTGTATGGGAGCCCCCCTTAAATATTTATTTTATTCTGTTTTTAGTATTTGTTGTTGTAGCAGCAACAGTAATACATAATCTGTAGAAATTTCAACTGGCTAACTATCACGGTTCATGAGATACAGCCTGGTGACAGACGGACGGACGGACGGACGGACGGACGGACGGACAGCGAAGTCTCAGTAATAGGGTCCCGTTTGACCCTTTGGGTACGGAACCCTAAAAAGACAAAAAATATATACACCGTGTATTATAAACAGAGTTAACTACAAACTTGACGAGGGAAATGTGACTACGAAGTAATTAAGGTTCATTACAGAGCATTTTTGTTTTTTATGTACCAGGCCCCTCAGAAAGTATTGCGAAAAAAAGTTTTTATATATGGGAGACTGGCCAGTTATTATGTTTTTCGAAAATATGATTATTTATAAGTAAAAATAAGTAAGTTCCAATTTCAAAATTTCCCTCCACATTTTTTGCGAGTTAATTCAAAGTATTGTGTCTCACTGAAATATGGATCTGCGCCGGGAACATTTTAGAGCTATGATTTTATACGATTTCAAGTGTCGCCTGAAACCGGATGAATCGTACGATAGACTTCAAATGGCATTCATGGATGAAGGCCCTTCCAAGGCAACCGTGTATCGTTGGTATAACGAATTCAAGCGCGGTCGACCAACTTTGGGGGATGACGAAAGAAGCGGTCGCCCTTTGACGGCTGTTACCGAAGAAAACGTGCTAGCAGTGAAAAATTTAATCCAAGACAATAGGCGAATTACATATCAGGAGATTCAACACATATTGAAGATTGGATCGGGAAGCGTTCACGAGATTCTACACAGCCATCTTCGCGTGAGGAGGATAGTATCACGCTGGGTGCCGCACAACCTCACCGATGCTCAGAAGCAGGCCCGGGTGGAATGGTGCCGTGATATGCTTAACAAATTTGAAGCAGGCTCGTCTCGGCGTGTTTACGACATCGTTACAGGTGATGAGTCCTGGATTTATCAATACGACCCAGAAACCAAGCGCCAGTCGACTGTTTGGGTGTTTCAAAATGAGCCAACGCCTACCAAAGTGAAGCGATCTAGAAGCGGGGGTAAGATTTTGATCGCTAGCTTTTTTAATTTGACTGGCCACTTGGTATCAATTCCCTTACGGGATCAAAGAAGCATTAATGCCGAATGGTATACTTCCAAATGTTTGCCAGAAGTTTTCTCTGTTATAAGCAACAAGCGACCAAACACAGGGCTCCGCGGGCTACTGCTCCACCACGACAATGCACCTGCGCACACCGCACTCAAAACGAGGGACTTCCTGGACAGCACGCCAGTCAAACTCCTGGGTCACCCTCCTTACAGCCCTGATCTAGCACCGTGTGACTTCTTTTTATTCCCAAAAATAAAAAATCAGCTCAAAGGGATACAATTTTCGTCGCCGGAAGATGCGCTGGCTGGGTTCGAGCAGGCTGTAAACGAGGTGTCTGCGGCGGACTGGAAAAAGTGTTTTGAAAACTGGTTTAGGCGCATGAATCTTTGTATAGAGGCTGGTGGAAAGTACTTTGAAAAGATTTAATAAAAATATATGTACGTATAGAACAATTTTTTTTAGTTTCGCAAAACTTTCTGAGTGTCCCACGTACACAGTTACCAGTAGAGCTTCTGTACCTAATTTTTATACTGTGGCAGCTTCCACCGGAATCCGTAATGGCACCTTATTATATTGGAAAGTGTGAGAAATAATGATCACAATCAAGCGTGCCCACTCAACCTAACAGTAAAGCTTAATACACATTTTTATACCACAAACAAACACTAAAATATCGGTATAATCGGTGTTCCGTTTATCGAGAATCGGTAATTGTCCACTCGATAAGGTACTCGAGTTGGAATCGATTCTTGTTACTTAGATGTGGAGAAGACTGGATATGTAATATAGAACCTTTTTTGTAAGTAATTAGTCTAGTTTGAATAGTTCATAGAAATGTTAACTACTCTTACTTATTTACTGTCTCTTAGTTAAGTATAGTCTAAGTATATGTTTCCGTTCTACGAATTTAGTAAAATGGATCTTTGCTTCTAGTCATACTGATTTAATTGAAACCATTTAACATATCAGTTACAGGATAATTGTTGAAGCAGTCATTAAAATTCTGATCTCCTGAACTGCTCCATAATTGTTCTTTATAATGGAGCAATTTCAATAAATAAACATGAAATCATAATAGCTGTCATCAACATTATCAGTCATTCCTTTCAGTTGACACAGCTGGCGCCAAAATGACGTAAATACTGATTCACGGTTTTCTTCAATCCTCAGCTCATCGAAAAACACACAAATAAACTATTAAATTAAAACAACAAACGTCACAATTTCCACAAAATTTAGCAAACTCATTAAATTCGTCATCATGCGTTTTCGCATATTAATAAAAATATGGCGTCGAAAATATACGAATTCTGTCGAAATCGTGTGTGCAATTCGCATTAAAATAATTATGCCCTTTGATCGGGGTCCGTCGACTAAGAGAATTTAATATGCAACCTCCTCACATCAAAGGGGGACTCCCAAACAGAAATTAACTACGCGATGGTACTTAAGTGATGAGCGATGAGCGACAGCGTGAGTCATGGGCTTTAAGTGTTGAGATGAAATTAACAGAGGCAGGAAGGTGGTGTAAAACGAGAGCGTGTTTTAAAAAATGAGAACATTTTAAGTGTATATCTGGATACTTAGTTATAAAAGACTCAGTGTTCTTTCCCACTCTAACTACTGACGTTTTACCACCTACTGAAATTCTCAACACTATCATGTACACAGCTTCGTTAAACTAGTTGAAAACCACGGGCCCGAAAAGTTGTGTGATATTTTATTTTCGTAAACACATAATTCGCATCCGCTAATCCGGGGATCCGCTGGATGCGAGTCGCACGGGACCGATCAATGTGGCGACACTTGGGGGAGGCCTATGTCCAGCAGTGGACGTCTTTCGGCTGAAATGATGATGATGAAACACATACGTTACCTAGACATGTGATAAAGTCTCTAATGTGTTTAGAACCACATTAGGAACTTTATAATCTAATATATTACCACGCTACGACCAATAGGAGCGGAGCAGCAATGAATAATGTTGCGAAAACGGGGAAAATGTGACGCAAACGAAGTTGCGCGGAAAAGTTATAAATAAGAAATAACATACAGACATTTCCCGACCTCAACCGCTGTAGTTTCCAACTTGCTCCACACAGACAGACAGACAGAGCAAATATCATTACATTCATATCCGCATTTCCAATTCCTTGGAATCATGTTATTACATATTTTTTTATCCAAACCCACGATTTTCAGTTTGTTTTCAGAACGTAACGTTTTGGTTTAATTCTAATGGCTTCGGCAACGGGCATGTTAAATAAACAGTGTTTTTAAACGATTATTTTGAAAGTATCGTAATTATACCACTGTTTACGCTTGTGGTGTGTATTTTTATGTAATTATGTTTAATTTTAAGGTAGATTACAGTGAAATAACAAACATTATATAAAGCGATTTGTTAATGTTATCTGTTTAGAACTACTCGCTCTTGCTTATTAAAAAGCGTTCACAAAGCGCTTCATATTTGTTAATAATATTAGTATTATAAGTTTTTTTTCCTTATTATTATTTGTCAATAAGTAAATTTTGTGTTTTCCATAGACATGTCTAGTAAGATAATAAAATGACAGAATGTCACTTCGTCTAAAAGTGAACATAGTGGAAAACATAAAAAGTTATCAACAAAATCAGAATCCATTCCATTTTCCAATATTATGACTGTTGCTTACTCACAAATCATCCAGTTTTTCGTCCAACAGTAGTTAACGGTGCGACATAATCCCCTGATCTCTACCTACCCCTAGGCTCCCTCCGTATTTTTACACAACTACCCTCACTATGACCAGTTGATATTAAACCCGTCGGGGACCGGCCAAACAATACAGTTCAAACCGGCTTCAAGTCAATACAGTTCTTTCCCATCTATTGTGCCTCTGAAATGAACCTTATAACAAAAATAATAAAGGTCAACAACGTGCTGCTAAAAGGTAAAATAACAATGAAAGTACAATAGTTGTGGTTATAACTTATGAGATTTGATGAGTATATGTTGTTTGTCAACGAATATTGAGTGTTCAATATTGGTATTGTGTTGTACCTAAATAAATAGGAGATTTTCTTTCAGGGAAATGCTGATAATAAATATTATCAACCACTTGCCAATTATATCAGATATTGTAATTGTTTTATTTGTTCATAAATTACATAAATATGTCTGCCTAGCCTTTTTCCCAAAATAACTTGGGGTCAGCGCTTCCAGTCTAATTTGACCTCCACAACTGGGTAAGACGATACCCCTTAGTAAGACCTGATGTCAGACTTTTGGCTTCTGACTACTCGTAACGACTGTCAAAGATCTATAAATGACAGCCGGGACCAACAGCTTAACATGCTTTCCGAGGCACGGAGGAAACTCGGTATGTAATTATAGTCACCCACCCACGGACGAACCTCGGCAAGCACGGCTTAACCATAAGGATCGACCCGTGCGGCTCTTTTTATTTAGCCACGAGCTCATCCTGAAATAAATATGTCTACTGAAATTAAACACCTATAAGTAACGGATCGTAGCAAGTGGCGGACTGCAGTGTCTGCCCTGCTCCTAAAGAAAAACATACCATCACGACTGTAATCCCCAAAAGTTTAGGCAGAGGTGTAACCATTTACAGTCCACCCACTTTGCAAGTTTATCTAAAAATAAAACTGTCTGTCTAATTATTACCAGACTATTTTCTTGTTCAGTCAATTAAAGTAAATTAATTGATTTTAGTATGTTTTAAACTTCAAAAACGTTGAAGGAAAACATCGTAAGGAAACCGGTATGTCCTAGAACTAAAAATTCTAAGATATGTGACATCTACCAACCCGCACTGGGCTCGCGTGATAGATTACAGCCCACTCCCTCTCATAGAGACGAGGCCTGTGCCCCAGCAGTGGGAACATTATAGGCTGATGATGATGATGTTTTACCTGTATGAGGCTAGTTAAAACAAATTAGGAATTGTTTAAAGAGCGGCCAGTCATTGCTTGGATCGGTTCTCTAGCTAATCTTTTCTACAAACGTTAAATAAAGAACTGCGTATTTACATTACATTCCGACGGTACATTACAACTTCAAAAATACCTCTTTTCTTTGGGAAATCAAAAGGTAACAGGATTAAGGTGCTCACTGTTGGGAAATCGAGTCACGGCTTCGTTAGGCCATGTGTACACAGGCTGCAGACAGACAGAGGTAAATTATGTGTGTTTTACTACTGTGTGCTCCTGGGTTAAGTCTACACCGAGGGATTTGAGAATTGAGTATTGGAAGGGTGCAGTTTATTAATATTTCAATTAATGTAGTGATTCAGCCTTTTTTTTAGAAAAGGAAATAACAGTAAGTTAATGCCAAATGTTTAAAAGAAACTGTAAATAGGTGATGACCCAAAGTCGAACGTCATGATCATAGTCACTATATTTTTGAGGAATATTGCGACGACAGAAAGAGTCTTATTTTTTAGTACATCTGTATTTAGTGGGCAACATCTTCAAATTAAACGAGCGTCAACAATCGAAGCTTAATTTTTTTTTGAGAAAACTGGCGGTTATGTGATTTCTAACAAACGAAAAACTTTTGAAGTAGATGGGGTGCTAAAAAAGTGGTAATCGGTGGTGGTAATCGGTTGTCGTGGTATGGGCATGTGATGCGGAGGAATGAGGAAAATGTCGTGAGGAAAGTTTTGAGTATGAATGTGGATGGGTATAAGGGTAGAGGAAGACCAAAGAAACGATGGATGGACTGTGTGAAAGATGATATGGCAAGAAAGGAGGTGTCTCATGAGATAACAAGTAATAAAGTAAGAGAAGTATGGAAGAAGAAGACATGCTGCGCCGACCCCAAATAAATTGGGATAAGGGTAAGAGATTGATGATGGGGAGCTAAAAAATATTTCAAAGCCAGTTCTTGATTGATACCAAACACATTTAATCAAACTGTGAATTCCACACATAAATGTTTCAATCAAACTCTACACACTTCCGAGGCGCGCCACTTGAACTCGCAGCCGATTGTTCCTGCGATTCGTAATCATGGACTTATGGCGCACATAACACAATCTATGTAATGGGCAGTTATTACGATAATAAGCCATTTCTGAGAACAAGGATAGGCGAGCGGTAATTACCAATTACTACTAACTTTTATGGTAACGGTTATTCTTACATACATGGTGTTGTTTTGCATCCTCGTCAAAATTCAGGAGGTTGTCACAAAACACATAAATAATCAATGTAAATTACGGTACCCAGTTAATAAACGCTGCCTTTTTTTGTTGTTTAAAGTTGTCAGTATTTCAGAATAACCCCTATAACGTGGTTTAGGGAATAAGAAATATTCGAATAAACATTTGAGATTCATTGTATGTGTGAAAGCACGGTTATAGGGCGAGTATCAGACGGGCCGCGTTAAAACACGGGTGGTTCACACTTACCGATTTCCGTAAATACGAAAAAAAAGCAAAAATTATCTACTCATTTTATTATTGATTCGGGTCGAGAATAATTAGTTTAGTTACCTCCTTAAATTTGACGAGCTTGCAAAACAACAGCTTGTATAATAGTGTAACTACAATAACTACCAAGTATCTAAGTATCTGTATGGTGTCGGACGTAAAGAATAGCACCATCCCATATCCTCCCGTGGGTGTCGTAAGAGGCGACTAAGGGACTTGCCAGAAAATGGGCAGCAGCGTTCTCCGTGTTTTTGTAACAACCGTACTGCGATCGCCAACCCGCCTGCCAAGCGTGGCGATTATGGCAAAACCCCCCAAAATGTCAATGTGACGAGACTTGGGTAGGCCTATGTCCAGCAGTAGACGTCTTTTGGGCTGAAATGATGATGATGATGATCTAAGTATACAGAGAGAATTTGTGATGATACAACTTCAGAACAAAATTCTTGATTAAATCTCTCGCTTACTAAAAGCGATGGCAGCACCTTGACTTATTACGCTGAGTACCTAACAGTAATAATGATAATTTAATACTTACAATCAAAATAAATCAATTTAAACAACGCTATTTGGCTACATAATATTTTTACTTGCACTTTAGTCAAGGGCAAAGAAAATAAGACCTATTGACTGAACCACCGCCACCGTCAAAGTCTTTCTTCATCCGTTATCTCAATCACCATGTAGATCAGTGAACTACAATAGTTATTGCTCAAGGAAGCTGCGCGTGAGTTGTCGATAGATCACTCGTGGTCGCACGTAGGGCTAGAGGTGTAATGTAGGCGATTGTCGGTGTAACGCGATAGGGCCGGGTATGGTGTGTAGGTCGGACACCGGTACTATTCGGACAGTGGTGTCTGCCGTGGTACAGCGCTAGGGTTGGGTGTCAGTGATAGCGAGGAGGTACGAGTAGTGTTCGTAGCATTACCATACTAAAAGGTTGCAGGTCTGCTAGAAGGATTTTCTTATGAAATAAGTAGTACCTTTGTGCTCTTCTACCTTAATGTATTGTCCTATTAAGTATTTTGTGTGTACTCAAATAAATAAATTAAATGTTTTGCGTCAAATGGAACTGACATGATAGAAAATACTTAAGTTAAAATCTAAATCCAATGGAATATTGGTTTTATATTATTCCAATGGAAAAATATTAGAGAATCCATTATTGGAACGTGTACCTGTCATTTAAATTCAAACTATTGATAAAAAAAATCGGATGCCATTAAATATTTATTTTTCATTCCTTTTTATTTTTTTAGAGGCTACAGGCAGGTAATCGGCCAGTGAGTGACGTGTAAAAACTCCATGGTATCAACAATTTATAAGATAAGGTATCCACCAATCCACTCATAATTCAAAATATCCTTAAATATCGTCCAAATTAAAATGAGATTTAATTATTTATGAAATCTTAACCCTAGAAAAGATTAATTATATTTGTTATGAAATGATTAGATTACGATGTTAATTGATGCATTGATAATGATTTGATTGATTCCAATAAGACTGATTTTGGGTTACTCCTGTCACAGGTAAAATAACTGCGAAAGAACTCAAACTCCCCCGCTAGTCGCTTACACTCGGACCGCACCTCCCCAGCTTGCTCTAGTGTTTATTTGTCGGCACAGCGCGTGGGCAAGGTGCTAACATACAGTCGCGCGCTCAAGTGCTAACGTACAGTCGCACTCGCAAGTGTTAACGCGATAATTACATTAAGCCGCGCGCTGATTACAGCGATAATCGACGTTTGATGCTATCGCAGGTATCGCAGCTTTGTTAGTTATAAGCTTTGAGTTGAGCGTGGTTTAGAGGGTGAGCTGGATTATTATTTATCGCGGAAAAGGACTGTGCAAAGGCTGTATGATTTCCATCGCAATTTTTTCTAAATACTTATGGCTAAACAGTGTTGCTGTTTATTTTTGATACACTGAAAAAGGAATGTTTAGTGGACCCATTTAAGTAAATTAAGCTGGGCTTAACTGTAAAGCAGAACCCAAATTTACCTCAAATGATACATAGAAATTCATTTACAAAATTTATTTTTCTCTGATTCGTTATAGCACAACATAAGACAACCTAGCAAAAAAAACGTTTTCTTTTGCGACATTTGTTAGTATTAAAACACCTACGGAATACCTAAAAGACATCACGATCAATAATTTTATTAAACAATTTCCCCAAGGAACAAAAACAATTTCCCCAATAGGCGGGTACACGCAAAGCGAGCAGCCTCGCGAGGCATTTGCTGCGCGAGGAAACTATCCCCGAACGAGCGCGGCAGCCTCGGTATCATCGCGAGGCTGCGGCGCGCGGCAAGACCGAGCCATTTGTTCGTTTGTTTAGTTGAGAGTTAAGACTTCATGGCACCACACGTACGGGTTGCGGTATATTTCTTTATCCATAATTATTATGGTCGAGCCAGGCACGAAACAAAATACGCGTGCGTCCAGAGTGCACGCGGCAAACGACTGACTGAGGCGCCTTTGAGCAAAACAAAAGCCGACACTCGGTTGCTATGTCGTTCGCCCGTGGCGGTACACGCGCTTTCCTCGGCCGAGGCACGTCTACATAGACCTAGCGCGGCAAATCCTTCGCAAGGCTGTTCGCTTTGTATGGACCCACCTAAACAACGACCCTGTTGAACACACGTTACACCTCTGTATGCGACTGTCTGCGCGAGCGCAGGTGAACGCCGACTTTACGAGCTCGTAAAGTACAGGCGCGCGGGAAAGCTTTAAATAGATTTAGTACTGGCCGGTGACTTACTTGTGTTCGATGCAAGGAAAATGCATCTGGATCTTATACGTGGACGTTGTCTTGGAAATGTAGGCGAAGAAAGTCATAGCATTTTTACTTCATATCTTCTATCTTCCTATTATCTTTAGCGATCAAATCTTTGATTATGTTTTCGGTGAATTGTTAAAAAGAGTTACGCTACTTCCTCAACAGCAAAGCCTATAAAATACCTAGTTGGACTGCTGGAAGGACACATTTTATTTTGAGACAATAAACCGAAAGAAGCACCGTTCCTCTTAAAATACCGACCGGCTTCAGTGAAGATCTCCTTTGAGTATATTCCAACTTTGAGAACTCCAGCTATGGCAGAATGGTGTGCACTCAAGCTCCCTTCAACTAAACCGATGATGTTTTCAGCCATATTTCAGGCTTACCGTCGTAAACAGTTGTAAAAGATGTTAGTATGCAAACCGGGACTGACAGCTTCACTGTCTAACTCCACCTCCAGGTAATTAAGTTTAGTGTTATTAGTTGCTAAAGAAACTAATCTTTTTCAAATGGCTGGAACAGTAAACAGCCTTCAAAACAAACAGTACTAAACATAAACGTTTTACCTTTAAGAGACACCGCAGCAATATAATCACTTGCACAAAGGAAATCATTAAGACCTCATCTTACTAAAACTCAACAAAATCGGAAAATACACGTGACGGGATGGACCCGACACATTTTAGTATTGTCTATGGAAGTAGTAAAGTGACTCAATAATAATAGCAGCACGGGTCGATCTTTAAGGTTAAGCAGTGCATGCCGAGTTCGATCCGTGGATGGGTTACAATCCATTAATATCGAGTTCCTTTCGTGCCGCGAAAAACGCGTTAGCTGTCATGTTCAGTTCAGATCTTTGACAGTCGTTACGAGTTGTCAGAAGCCCGAAAGTGACAACCAATCTTGCCAAGTGGTATCGTATTACACATAACTGGTTTGCGGATATCAGATAAGCAGGCGCTCCTTGTAAAATACTGGTATCCAGCTGCATCTGGTAAGACTGGAAACAGAGCTCAATAAAGTTGGCAAAAGGCTAGGCCGATGATAGGACGGACCGAGTCCCGACACGGGATGGCTACGGAAACGGGACGGTTACATCGTAAACGTGTTCATGGCGCTGTAAAAGGATTTCAATTTATCTAGCTTGTCCATAGCCACAAAATCGAGAATTTTATTGTTTCGTATCAAAACTGAAGATGAATTGGACAAGCGTGGGAAAAATGTTGAACAGAGACTTTAATGAAGATATACCTAGACGAACGCCCACGATGACGGTGTATTTCATACACATATTTCATGAATTGGTCATTGAATGTGATTAAATGAACTTAATCTGAAGTTAATTGTTCTGTATGGTGTCGGACATAAAGAATAGCACCATACCATATCTTCCCGTGGGTGTCCTAAGAGGCGACTAAGGGATTTGCCAGAGAATGGGCAGCAGCGTTCTCTGTGCTTTTGTAACAAACGTACTGCGATCGCCAACCCGCCAGCGTGGCGATTATGGCGAAATCCCCCTTATGTACACTTGGGAGAGGCCTATGTCCAGCAGTAGACGTTTTTCGGCTAAAATGATGATAATGATGAAATGAAATTAGAGGATTGTATTGATGTTTTAAATGAATGTCGTGACGTGCCATATTTTGTTCTCCATACAACAAAAAACGTACAAAAATTTGAATATCCACTACCCGGGCTACCCTGGCGATGGCGCCTTAAATAAATAAGAAACTCTTTGAAAGCGGTAGCCTCTTGTCTTGACGCTAAGGTAGCCTATTTTGCCAGGTCGAGACTACTACGCTAATCTAAAACACCACCCATGGCAGTCCCATGCCAACATAACATTGATTTGAATACAATTGATATTCCATTTCGCCGGCGTACTTTTATCAATCACAGCGGTTGCGGCGTACCGATACCGGCGTACTGGCACAGCGTATCGCCGCGCTGTCGTATTTAATGCTCAAATTGTTTCAATTGATTACGCTGAGCTGATTCGGCTTTTCGTGGTCGATCGATCTCTCTGATCGTTAGGGCTGGCCCGACGTTTAAAAAGAGGTTTGGTGTTTAATAAAATAAAAAAATACATTCACTGTCAATCTAAACCAAAAAACGGACTAGAAAGGCCAGAATCAAAAAATGCAAGGGTTCGTTACTTGTAGGAAATGAAGGCGAGCACAAAGGTAGGATTCAAATAAACATTCCATAAAGGGGCCACTAGGAAGTTCGTCATTATCGCAAGGTGCAAGGATTGTATTTTAAGAAAGCAGAGGGCGTTTATTTCAGAACACATATCGATGCATTACCCCCCTTATGTCAATGTGGCTTTGGGGGAGGCCTATGATGATGATGATGATCGATGCATTGAGCTATTGCTTCGTACTGTAACTTTCTATGCCAATCCTTTTCTAAAACAAAGGGTCAGAATCATGATTGAACTTTTGATAGACGCTAATTATATTCTAGTCTGTACCTACGTACTTGAAAAAAATCGTCTATGTAACTTTCACTGCAAATGCAAATATCAATTTTATAAACGTTTTATATTTATTAGCGGATGTTGTATTGAATCGGAAATCAGCGGCAGTAAGTTCAAATTAATTGGGTTCTTTTAGTGCTTTTTTAATATTTGTTGCGGCTTTGAGACAGTCAGTGCCTTTTCTGCAAAAGCTGCAAGTGCAGGGAAAGAAAAAAATAATCGGCGAACTGAAATTCATTAAGTGTTGTTTGCAACATTTTGTAATTTTACTTTGTTGCCAGTGGTTTGTCGTTTTATACGCGCATGCACGGCTTCATATGAAGTCTGCGCGTCAATCTTGCCTTGATTGCAATGACCAACTTCGCACACTTGCATCATAAATGTACCTACTATGCTTAAAATGTTTAAAAAATATATATTGCTAAATTAGCAGTGGGCAAGGTTTCTAATAATAAACACTTAATTAAATAAAGAATTGTCTATTTTTCTTCCACAAATAAATATCATTAGTAGTAGTTTTTATTTGTGGGAGACTGGCGCCTAAACTAAACCGAGGCCTGTATTTCACTAAAACATATTAGGAAATATAACAAAAGTAGTACAAAGGACACATTAAGGATCACAATTTTGAACCCAAATGGGCAACGTATAGTGATAGTAGGTAGGTACTTATTTAAGGTAGAGTAGAAGAGTAAACGAGTGTGTGACTGTTTGTCAGCGTGTGAGTGCTGTTGTATGAGGGTGTGTCACGTGTCTTCTGTGTGGTGTGTTGTGATTGTGTGCTATGTGATGTATGTGTTACTAATAGGTACTACAAAAACCTGAGATTTAATTTACTTCTTTATTCCCAGGAGTTCCTCAGTCTCCTTATAGCCCCATTCCATAAGCTATGAAGTTACTCTTTCCTAACATACTTTTGAATTATTATTAAATATATTTTTCAATTTATTAATTTGGTTATATTAATCACGGGTGTAATAAAGTTATATTTTTTTGGGTAAATCTAATTTTAGTATAACTTTTGCAAATAGGAAAAAAGCAATATACGGAACACCAAAACATCTAAACTAACTTTCAAATTCACTAATTTCGTCTTCAATTTCCGTGTATCAATAAGCTAACGAGGTGTAACTAATATCGTTAGATGTTTGTATTACAAGCGATTACCCGCAATAAAAACTGGTATCCTACACAAAGCCGCCATAATGGAGACATGAGTATCTAGACGTTTTGACAAATGACCGACAGCGCAGGGGTCAATGGTGAAAGTGTCGGAATTCCCAGTTGTGCTGCAACTTTTGAGAAAGAGATAGATAGATTGGTAAGTGTTGGTGTTAGAAAGAGAGGTGGAAAGGTAAAGATTTAATGCATTTTACTATCGGTGTGATTATCATGCTTGAATGAAATGAGGCATTGATGGTTTTTTTGTTTTGGATGCATTTGATATTAGTACCTACATTTCCTGAGGCATCGTTCAAATGTACACACATTTTAAATTACTTGAGCAATGACTTGGAAAATAAAAAGCTATCTCTGGTAATAAGATAAAAATCTAGATGCTGCTTTCTAATGACTAAAACGTCTTATTTTATATCCTTTCTTAAGTTTGAAATAAATAGGCTGAAAACTTAGAAAGTGAGATTCGTTACAAAAAGCTCTTTTTAATTATAATGTTAGATACAATATTAGCAAAAGTATTATTACATTATTCAATGGTTTCCATTAAAACGCTTGTACAGAACAAAAGATATATAAGTTTAACGGTTTATAAGTCCCAATATATTGGCAATAGTAATTTTCCGAATCCTTGACAATAACAGAAACAAAGGTAAATGAAACCGAATTATATTCACAAACTTCGAATATCCAATTTTCCGATATCGTTGAGAAGACGCAATAAGGATAATATAACATACAATATTATATAGGAGTACGGAACCCCAGGGAACAGTTAATTTCTCCCGTATCGTAACTGTAACAAAAGGAATAACGTTATCGCTGGAATAACGTTATAACTGTTATTTTATCACGTTTGCGTTAACGCTTTGATGATACGTTTATTTTTTAGGTAGGTAAGTGTTCAGGATTTCTAAGATGTAGAGTATTTTGATAAACAAGTAACTTAAAAAATTAAACCACCTTCTAAAAGTAAAAAAGGAGAAATAAAAGTTTAGTCTTTAAAATAACCTAAAATAACTAAATATGCCATTTTTTTAACTTATACTTGTTGAGATATACGTGGAAAACCATACATACACTGATGAAATTTGGCACACATGTTTGGAAGCTGGTATAGACTAACAAATACAAAAACTGTCCAATTCTGACAATATTACATATTACTACATACATGTCGAATTGATAACCTGCTTTTTTTTAAGTCGGTTAAAAAGGGTTGTAAGACGAACTCGGTAACACTTTAATATGACTTACCTATGGCTGCTTTTAGAAATATTTTGTACAATTTATTTTATTTATTTATTTAGACACAAGGTATGAAAAATCATAAACTAAGCCTCACAAAACCATAGTACTTAAAGGTTTGACTGTGGGGTCGGTGAGTCTCTCTACACGCATTCTAAGATATCGTAAATATATCTTTTTATGTTCGTTTTAAGATGTAGAGTCGTCTAAGAAATTTGTAGTTTCACAAGAATTTTAAATAATTATAATTGTTTGTGACATTGGAGAATGATAACAAATTTTCGAAACATCAAAACTGTTGTTGTGATGTTTCGAACACTATCAACTAGAGAACCTCCTCCTTTTTTCGTCAGTTAAAAAACAGGTATTACGTATAGATTCCTAGTACCAACATACAAAACCTTTAATATTGAACAATTAATATTGAAACCCCGCCTCGCTCAACCACAGACACACATGACAAATCCATTCATAGATCATCATCATCATCTGCCTAGCCTTTTCCCAAACTATCTTGGGGTCGGCTTCCAGTGTAACCGGATGCAGCTGAGTACCATTCATAGATATGAATATTATTAAATATTTAAAATCAAAAACGTAAACAAATCGTATTACCCAGTTACTGGGTTGTAGAGGTCAGATAGGCAGTCGCCTCCGGTTAGACTGGACGCCAACCCCAAGATAGTTTGGGAAAAGGCTACGCAGATAATGATTAAAAATCAAAAACAAAAAAAAGTTCGCCGCAGTGTGACAACCCTAGCTTCAACAAAATTTGTCCAATAACGTAACAGGTCGATAAACCGGTACTTTGATATTCATGTTAGGGACTGTATACAAATGTTCGCGCCTCGCCATTCTACCCCACAAAATTGTTCAACAATAACCATAAAAAACTGCGTTACTGTACAAATTCTGTGCTAAGTGGATCAGTTTTAATAGACTCTAAGATTTTACAACTACTAACTTTAGAAGAAGATTAGCTGGTAAAGTAACTTAGTTATCCTAGCTGCTTGTAGAATATTTCCAAGGCTTTCTTAAGCTTAATAAAGTTTTCAAGTTGTTATAAGTCGGTGCTAAGGAAAATTTGTTTTGTACATATATATACCAAACAAAATCTCTTGGCTATAATATTCTCTGAGAAAACCAATCTTATTAGCCTTATTTTTCTTGGCAATAATCGTTATTTTATAATAGCCTTAATGGCAGAAGTCACCCCGTCTAGTTGATCTCTACTGCGGAGTCAGATTTGTGCCTTGTTGATGGCAATAGGCTCCCCCCATGAAACCCGAGAAACCTCTGCCCAACGTTTTGCGAATTATAGTTTTTATGTTACTCGTATGTTATGTAATGGTAGAAATGTATACTATGCTTTATCAAGTTGCAAAGCGAACCGGGGCAGATCGCTAATCTAATAAGTCAGTATTACGTCCACCTAGTTTCTCTCACTTCCCTGAAAACCAGCGTGAAGTAACGAAACAGTAAAACATGTAAATAGCTTTACAGCGGTAAACGCGTGTGGTCTGACTGAAATAAACTGAAAAATGTCGTAAACTCACCTAATTGAGACCGCCGTAAAAACTTCATGCCATTCTGTGGCTTTTCTCAGCATTTTGTAATATTTCAGGCTTTGTACTTGGAACGTTTTTGTTTTGAGAATTTTTGTTGAAACGAATTGAATGGAGCTCTGCCCGGCGAAGTGAATGGGCTGTCTCCACTATCCTCTTACGTGCCGTTACGGACTATTACAAATTTAGAGCTTTTTTTAAATTGAGTGCGAGCATGAATGGTTTAAAGCAGATCATTTGAACTACTTAGACATGCTGATAATATTCAAAATATAGTCGCACTCTATCACTAGTTGGGATCCGTATTAATAAAAGTACACCTACCCTACATGACATTTTGAAAATCTCAAATATTTTTGTGGGTATGCTTTTTTTAACTTTTACTTAGCTCAAAGTTATCTTGCCAAAGATTTACTTGGATTGGATTGGACGGGACCTCAGAAGGGAAATACCTATCACTAAGTACGTTTTAACCATTAGAGCATATCAGCTGATGAATTTGTGCACATAAAATCGGGGTCTAGGATATGCCTGTTTCCTCACGATTTGATGAAGATTAAAAAAAAAGTAAATTTGTTATTAGTAAGTTAAAGAAAAACAAAGTTACTGCAGCAGTTTTATGATAATGGATAAGTAAACATGTCAGATTTAAAAAATAGTATTATTAAAATATGTTTTATGATCGCAACAACCCTAGCACACAATTATTTTACGAACGCAGTCCATTCGCAACGGTGATTACTGACAGAAATTAAATAAATTATGGCAGTTTATTTATTTACTTAAACAAATTAAACGAATGTACCGGTTGATTACTAACGTATTGATACACGACGTTTATGCATTAAATACGTTTTTCGATTACCGGTATTTATGTAGTCCATGTTAGTTAATTATCTACCTATACATTAATTTATTTACTCACCCTGCAGCTATACAAAAGCAGTCTATAACATTCCCACTGCTATAAAGAAGGCCTCCTCTCCGTGAGAGGGATTGGGCCATAATCCACCACGTGGACTCTGTGGGCGTTTGTGGATGTCACATGTCTTTGAATGTTAAGGCATGCCGATTTCCTCTCGAAGTCCTGCAGCTACAGATTTGTTGAACTAAGGATTTTGGATGGATTGTCTACCAAAGCTGTTTTAAGAAAAAACTTCTTTAAAAATGCTTTAAAAATCGTCGTCAATTTACGTCAAAAAAACTGCTAAAAAAACCCACCTGTGACCTGTGATTCAAAATCCAGGTCTATGTGAACCAATGCCCCCAATGCATTTAGTAGTGACTAGCTGTGCCCGCAACTTCGTGCGCGTGTATAACGGAATTTAACAATGTAAATTCAAATATTATCTTTTGAAAGAGTGAACCGATTGCATCAAACAAAAACTAAATGTTACTTCAAGTTACGCACAATTGTTGTGTATAAAAGTTATCGACATTGCTTTCGTACAATTAACATGATGCACGAACAAATAAACAGACAAACCGACAAACAGACAAAAATACCTTGTCCTTTAACACCCTGGCTATTTTTTTTTGGAAACATTTTCGTCATGTACAAACACGACTTCTCGAAAGATTTATTATATGCATAGATACTTAGATGAGAATTCCCAGTAACAAATAGATCTATGATCTATATACACATGTAGTCTTCTACACACGGAGAACCAACCAGACACCAAGACTACCGCCCCAACGACGCGACAAAAAACAACACATCAAACAAAACCACCAGACGGCCGCAGCCACAAATTAATCGCAGCGATTTATATCATCCGCAACCAATAAACAAACAAGGCATTACGCTTCATACACAGCTCAAATTACACGATTTCAATTAATCGCAACGCCCGGGGCGCTCGTGACGCACGTGTCCGGTCGCTGCGATTAGTCGTCATTAGCAGTCGCGTAGTCGGACGGTCTGCGACCGCCTTTGTGGGCAGCCAATTAACTTGTAATCAAGTTCGCGATCGATGCTGTAATAAGGGGTGGCAGGAGGATCATAGCGGAGATCCAAAGATATTGACGCAGGTAATTAAAGTTACTGTCTTTTTTGTAGGTTCATCATCATCTTTTCAGCTGAAAGACGTCCACTGCTGGACATAGGCCTCCCCTAAGTTTCGCCACATGGGGGGTTTTGTCATAATCGCCACGCTGCTGCCCATTCTCTGGCAAGTACCTTAGTCGCCTCTTACGACACCCACGGGAAGATACGGGATGGTGCTATTATTTACGTCCCACACCATACAGAGTTTTGTAGGGTAAGAAAACAAAATAGTGAACGAGTTGTGTAACGAGGAAGGATGAAACGCATGTAACTAAAAGAGTGATAGATGGAGAAGGAGAAAAGGGCCCAAGAAAAGATGGATGGATTTTGTGAGGAATGCTATGCAAGAGAAAGGAGTAAATGATGCCGTGGCGTCTGACAGACAGGGGAGAATGGAAGAAGAAAACGTTTTACGCCGACCCCAAGTAGAATTCCTATCCTTGATTTCCTTATTCCTATAATTTTACACATTGTAAACTATTCCCTCTTTACTGGCTCCTTTCCTTCTGCTTGGAAGAAGGCCTATGTATTGCCTCTTCCCAAAGTTTCAAATCCCTCCTCGGTATCCCAGTTTCGTCCAATCTCCATACTTCCAATCCTGTCTAAAGTCCTTGAAAGTGTTGTTAATAATCAACTACTCTATCTATCTATCTATCTCATTACCTTTTCTCTAATAGCCTGCTTAGTCCTTTCCAATCTGGTTTTCGTCCTGGCCATAGCACTGTATCTGCCCTAGTTAAAATAACTGATGACATCCGATTGGCGATGAAAAACCGGCTCCTTACGGTGTTGGTTTTATTGGACTTCAGCAGCGCTTTTAATTCAGTTGATTTTGACATCCTCTTAGGTATCCTTTCCTCCCTAAACATATCTCCTCCTGTGACTGCTTGGTTTGATTCTTATCTTCGGCAGACGACTTGCAGCTTTATCGCCATTTTAAACTCGAAGAGCTTCCTGGAGCCATCGATGCCATCAATAATGATCTACAAAACATCAGCCTGTGGGCTAAAAACTTTGGACTGTTAGTTAACCCATCTAAATCTCAAGCTATTATTATTGGCGGCAGATACTTTGTCAATTTATTGAGTCATCAGTCCCTCCCGCCTATTTTGTACGATGGTGTCGCTATAGCCTACTCCAAGAAAGTTAGAGACCTAGGTGTATTCTTGGACTGCAACCTATCTTGGCATGTTCACATTGCTGAATTAAGCAGGAGGGTGTTTTGTTCGTATCGGTCACTTAAGCGTCTCCAGAAGTTCCTGCCGTTTCAAACCAAAATTACTCTTGCTCAATCTCTTCTTCTTCCTCTTCTAGATTATGCTGATGTCTGTTTTCTTGATGCGACTGAAGAACTTCTTGATAAGCTCGAACGTCTGCAGAATTTGTGCATCCGCTCCATTTTCGGCCTTCGAAAGTACGACCATGTGTCGGAATTTCGGAAGCAGTTGAAGTGGCTACCTATTCGGCAGCGTCGAGATTCTCACACTCTTTCTTTTCTCTTTTCTGTTCTTCACAACCCTAAAGCTCCTTCGTATCTTCAGGAACGCTTCGAATATCTGGTACCTAGAGGTAAACCTTGTCGCTCATCATCATCTCTTCTCCTTCGTTTCCCTCTTCACTCTTCAAGTCGGTACGATGGATCTTTTACTGTTCGTGCTGTGCGCCTTTGGAATTCACTTCCACACTCCTTGCGGGATAGCCTTTCGTTAGACGTGTTCAAGAAAGGAATAAGAGAACATTTCCTGTCAACATGTTATTAGTATGTATATAGTATTTTATTTGTATGTTTATTTTTATATATGTATTACGTATGTAGTAGTTAATTTAAGTTTTGAATGTACTGTTTTTGCACATAATCGTAAGTTTATCCTCTTTTGCAAATCTCGCAATCGAAAAATGGTTTGCTGTAAGAAAACCCAATTCTGGGTTAAGCTCGCCGTTGTACATACGTTTTTATATTGCAATTTGTGTGTATATTTTTCTTTTTTTTGTGTGCAATAAAGAATAAGAATGGGACAAGGACGGAGATGATGAAATTGTGACCGAGCTAGGTCTGAGTAAGATTTCTGATAAGTTTATAGTAATATTCCCACGACTGAGAGTCAAGGCTCCACGTGTCGAAATTTACCATGCAGGCCCAGTTCGGATTGGTGGAGGCATGTCTTAAAATTGTTGATTCTATGGCATACCCTTTTTCAACTGATGAGTGTTTACCTTCACTGTTTTTAAGGGTACGTACCCAAACGGTCAAACGGGACCCTATTACTGAGACTTCGCTGTCCGTCTGTCCGTCCGTCCGTCACCAGGCTGTATCTTATGAACCGTGATAGTTAGCAAGTTGAAATTTCTACAGATTATGTATTTCTGTTGATGATATAACAACAAATACTAAAAACAGAATAAAATAAATATTTAAGGTGGGATTTAAGGTGGGGCTTCCATACAAAATAGTGATATTTTTGTTCGTTTTTATTAATAATGGTACGGAACCCTTCGTGCACGTGTCCGACTCGCACTTGGCCAGTTTTTTATATATTTCTGGCAATAGCAGGAATTGCGAAAAGAAACCAAAGTGACTCTATCGAGTTCGGCAAGCCATTAGCGATCAGTTAGGTGTTGCATATAGGCTTGGCACATGTCACATGACCACTCCTAAAATTCACTGAAATCGTTGTCTCAGCTTTGATATTTCTTTGCAAATTATCTTTACATGTGACTTTGCAACATATTAGATTAGACTAGCAAGAAGGTGGCCCATTCACGGCTCTCTGATTTCTTTAACATTAAGCCATCTAAATGCAGGCCTTAATGTGTTGAAATTTAAACTCTCAGCGATGTCTCGAGCGTTGGAAATTCAACAGTGGGTGTTTATTCAGACATTAGGTATCAGTTAGTTTTAGTGGAAACGGGCATAAGATACTTGAGTCACAGAAACATTTCAAGATAACTTTTAACGTACCTAGATAGTTTGACAGCCCTAAGTCAGTAATTACGAGTTAGCTAGATTATGTTCCCAGCTGTTATTATTCAAATTAAATAGATTGTTTACAGTCGATACCGGACCGCACACCTATTATACAAGTTGGGTAGGTAGGGATGTGGCTATTATCGAAATTATGAAGCCAAAGTAATAGGGTATTGAACTATTGAGGGGCAATTGAGTTCGAGTTCTATTACAATAACGGGTACTAGGGCCATTGATCTGGTTTTAATTACTTTGTTACTTAATTATTAAACCTAACGACTACGAATGGATATATTTAAATGCTAATCTGTTCCTTACTGAGCCATCATTTCAGCTACCGCTTCGCTGTTAGTTTAATTTTTAGGGTTCCGTAGCTCGAAAGGTAAAAACGAAACCTTTATAGAATCACTTTGTTGTCCTTCCGTCCGTCTGTCCGTCTGTCAACACCCTTTTTTTTCAGGAACGCGTGGAGATATCAACCTGGAATTTATATCAAATATCTACTCAGGTCTACTGTCTCTGGGAGCTGTGAAAAAATCAAACTTCTAAGCCAACGCAATCAAAAGATACAGCCGTTTATGCCGCAAATTTTCGACACTCGCAAGGGAATCAAAACCTACAGGGTACTTCCCGTGAACTCAGAATCTTGAAATTTGGTACGAAGGAACGTCTTATAGCACAGATAAAGGAAAAATTGCAAAACCGTATTTTTTTTTTACATCATATAATAATAATATTTTCAATAATTTTTGTACGCAACCCTCGGTAAGCGAGTCCGACTCGCAAATGGGCGTTTTTTTTAAAACCACTACACCTCACATCCTTGATCCCAGAAGGGTAAGGGAGAAGTGTTTCTGTAGGACCAACATATCGCTAGTTATGTTTTTAGGTCGATGTAACAGGAGACGAGCCTTTTGCCATCAGCTGGAAACAAATCTGAATCCGAGCTGCTGCCGAGAAATTTCTGATGGTGGAACCCAGTAGCACTTTACCCTCCCTTGAAATCAAACATCGTTTACCATAGTACGAGCTATTCGTATTAAACAGTTCTTGAAGATTAGATACGAGAACTTAGGCAACTGGTACCGATACCTCCTTTTTTAAAACGCACACAGACTTGGATGATGATGGAGGCACGGAATCGGGAAGTATGGAGAAAGGGAGGCGGCATTTACGTAGCAGTGGGTCATTCCGGGCTAAATATGATGATAGAAACCTGTTTCTCCAACGTAATCAGCTCATAGGCAAAACATCCGAAAAGCCCGAAACGAATCTATAGCTACCTGTACGTTTTAATTAAATTAACCCTCCCGATTACGCATAACTAATGCGTGGTATCTATCGTTATCAGCAGTATGGCAACATTTCCTGTATTGATTGGCCAACAGTCGGACACGCGACGCGGGCGCATGCGTGCGTCGGAAGTGATCAGTCAACGTGCTGCGCGGGAGTGGGTTGGTTAATGTGACTTTATTATAGATTGGATTGCTGCAGGGTCAGCTCGTGTGCGATGGCAGATAAGACGGCATAGACAAGAGGCAAACGCTAACACAGCATTTCAAAATTCAACAGTGAGTATCAACAGGATTGAAAAAGCTTTTCTGTAGTTTAGTAATCTATTGCATTTTTGAGATTTCCACCATTTTTATCGCTGATATACCTAATGTCGCTTTGTCAATGATCTCATGGCAACATGGACACAGGGAACAGATATTGAAATAGCCAGTAGCACAAAAAAAAACAGTTGGTACAGAGATTTACATCTTTTATTTCCCATTATATACTTACTCTTGAAGCCAAACATCCCAAAATAAAACCGTTTAAAAATGAAATCCAGCCTTTTCGTGGCACTGTGACTAAGATATCAAATAACAAGCGTTGTGTTTTAAAAATCCAAAACATGCACGCGTTTTGCACCACAAGCCTCCCCTCCTAATCCAACATGCAAATCCCTTTAAATTACTAATCGTAAACTCGTAACACAACAAAATGAACACCATAAACGTACCATAAATTCTAAAACCAGGCTTAACACCAACCCCATAGCCCTCCAATAAATCCTAATAACCACAGTCTACAATACCATCATATTACATGAAAACGTCATCAGGTTATTTGTCAACCCCCCTCCTGCGACGGTTCGCGGACGTCGGCGATATGGAGCGTTGTCGTTTGGGAGAGACGACAGGTGGTCCGTGTTACTCAATATAATGATGTGTTTTAGAGGATTTTGGTTTGTTAGTGAATTAATAATGTTGAGGTGCAAGATGGGGGTAAGAGGATGAGCCTTCAGAAAGTGTTGATTAAGGAGCTAAGTAATAGTATCAATCATCATCATCTGCCTAGCCTTTGTAGCCTGTCTAACCGGATGCAGCTGAGTACCAGTAATTCACATGAAGCGACTGCCTCTCAGACTTCCACAACCCATTAACTGGGTAATACGATACCCCTTGGTAAGACTGACTGACTGTCAGACTTTCGGCTTCTGACTACACGTAAAGACTGTCATACATCTACAAATGACAGCCGGGAGCAACGGCTTAACGTCCTTTCCGAGGCACGGAAACTAGGTATGTAATTATGGTAACCCATCAACGGACCAACCTCGGCTAGCACAGCTTAACCTTAAAGATCGACCCGCTGCGGCTGTTATTATTTAGCCACGAGCTAAGGCATCAATCAATCAATAGATTCTTGATTGTGGGTAGATAGTTGCAGAATATAGGTGTTTCAAGATCTCTTGTTAGAAATTGCATAACATTACATCACATCTATATCCAAGGAGGCTTAGGCAGAAGTGTATCTAATAGTAGACCTTTCACCAGTTATATATAAGTCCCATCACCCATGTCATAAGGGGCGAGCCTATCTCCATCAAAGAGGCTGAGAAATTCGTGGTGGAAAAACCCAATAACATTTTGCCCGACCCGGGGATCGAACCCAAAACCTTATGCTCAGCAGTCGCACTTGCTACCACTGAACCAACGAGGCAGTCAATGCGAGCCAATGTTAATGATGACGTTATAAATAGTAATATTCAAAAACGTCAAACGTGTATGTGACCTGTCAATACCGCTCCGGAAAACAAATTACCAAATAATATTTTTTACGTGCTCAATACACCTATTTTATACATTAGTGCAGTCTGCGATCCGAAAAGTATATGTGTGAGTGTTATCTAAGATAAAGAAGCCTGTTTCGCATGGAATATTACACCAACAGTGCAAGAACATAATTGCAGTCAAGTGGATTAAAACCCAACATCATCATCATACCAGGTTGGCTTTCAAAGATTTATGTTACATATTCATAACACAATTGAAATTGCATGGATAAATCAAACACTGGAACAAAACACATACTTAGTAGGACAGTTGAAGATTTGAAAACTACATTTCTATATGTAAACAAAGAACAGGTGATTCTCAATAACCAATCACAGATCAGCACATCATCACTGACTGAATGATATTCGTTCGGAAATTGCTTCTGCCAACAAATACTCAACTTGGATACTAGTATTTTGACATTGTTCTAACACATTCCAATACACGAAGCATTTTTTGAACTTTTACTTATATTCATCATGGATCTCGAGCAGAACATCACATATCGCACTGGCAAACCCCGACGAGCAAGCTCACTTGTCGATCTATCAAGAAGTGAGTCTCCTCTTTTTGATACCACTATGTTAAGCCTACCGGACACATCACTTAACGAAAGTCAAACGGTTATTGAATTAAATGAGAAAATAATTGAACTTACAAACCAATTGACTAGTGCTAACCATGAGATTGACAACCTAAACACTGAGAACTTTCGCTTAAAGTCTGACCTCAACAAAAGCTTGAAAGTCGTTGAAACTTACAAACACCTAAGTTTAACAGATAGCACAAACCTAACACCAAATCGGAATAGGAAGAATAAAACTGGAAAGTCTACCCCAAGCAAAGATACCAACTCTTTGCAAAAATCCCACCAGGCAACACAAACTGATATATCACTAGACCGAATAGCACAGCATCACGAAGTCGCCTTACCTGTAGAAGCGGAATCTCTGTATTGTTTACAAACGCAAAGTAAAACGCCTACCCCCGACATGCAAAATAAAACAAAAACGCCTACCCTCAACAAGCAAAGTAAACCGATTACTTCAATGACAAATCCTAAACTTAAACAAAAATTACAATTAGAAACGACAGATTGTCATGTATGCATCCTGAGTACGAACAACAAGAACAAAGTAAGAAACATAGCAGAAACGACACTTAGTAAACATTCTAAGAACATTTGTCATTATTCAATGCCGAACTGTATAACCGAACAGTTATTATCTGACATAGAAAACAAATTAATAGATTTTACATTCAATGATTTTTGCATTATACTGATAGGGGGGGAAGATTTCAACACAACAAAGGACTATGTACAGCTCGTACTGTACTTTCGGACGGCCCTACAAAAGACAACACATACTAATGTTATACTCTGTGCTCCAACATATAATCTCAATGACTTTAAAACTATGTACTATTGGAGGGTCGAATTATTTAACAACCTACTTTATTTCGACACATTGACCCATGAGCATGCTTACTTTTTGGACTCAAATAAGAATTTATCCAATGATTATACTATGTTTTCAAAACGGACTGGATTACTTAACAACTATGGCATGCATACAATTTTCAAAGATATTGACAACTTTATTCAAGGACTAAAAACATATGACATATCTTATAGACAAACCAATATAAATGAGCATAACCAAACCGACCAACTTCCGAGTAATCAGTTATTTCTATGACAACTATCTACATATCATACACCAAAATATAGCAGGACTCCTAAATAAAGCAGATGCTCTTACTGTGTGCCTAGAAGAGCTCAGTACGAAGAATATCGACATTGACGTGATTTGTATCTCTGAACACTTTATGATGTCAGGCTATGAAGACTTTTTGACTATTCCCAACTTTGACCTAGCTGCGTGCTTTAGTCGAGCAGAATCAAAACGAGGTGGAACCTGTATCTTGGTTAGAAAGGGACTTCGATGGGTGGATTTGCCTGCCATAAATGAACTAGCAATAAATAAGTCATTTGAATGTTGTGCTATTGAATTAACACAGTCAAGTACCATTGTCATCTGTATTTACAGAATCCCAAAAACTAACAATCTGACCATATTTTTTGACCGCCTGGAAAAATTATTACTACTTATAACAAAGAAACAACAAAACATTATAATATGCGGTGATTTCAATATTGACATGTTAAAACTTAGTAATATATCTTTAGATTTACAATGTCTGCTCCTCAATTTTAATTTTAAGTTAGAAATTAACCAACCTACCAGGTTAAAAAGTAACACATGCATTGATAACTTTGCACATAATCTTGGTACTAAATGCAAAGCTGATGTATTTGAATTTGCTTTGTCAGATCACACGTGTCAATTATTGAAGTTTCCCATAAAAAGGACTTGGCGCATAAATCATTGGTATGTAAAACAACGTGACTTTAGTTTGGAAAACATGAATAAGTTTAAAAACTGTATACAAAACATGTCTTTTTCAAATGTTTATGAATGCGAGGATGCAGATAAGGCTTATAGCCTATTTCTGGACACTTTTTCCTTGTTCTATCGTCTGTGCTTCCCATTTAAATTTATAAAAATTAGGCTACATAAACGACCTCAATGGGTGTCGCGGGGAGTTAGAGCCTGTAGTAAAAGGAAGAGAACACTTTTGTGGAGTTACCGTCTAAACCAAAATGAGGCAACTAAAAGAAAACTTAATGATTATACTAATACCTACAAGCGAATAATTAAATTAACTAAACGTGCACAAAATACCTATAAAATAAAATCCGCAGTTAATAAATCGAAAGCGACATGGGAGATCATAAATAAGGCAAAACCTAAGCTACCTAAAAACATTATTTCAAACATTACAACTGGGAATAAAAACATTACAGATCCCCGTGAAATAGCTAATGTTTTCAACGATTTTTTTGTTGACAAGATTAAACCTGTCCTTAATACCGGAAAACGAGTTTCTTCGAATATAATCCAATCTAACAACTCTATGTTTATGGCACCTAGCCACGAAGACGACATAAAACTAATAATAAAATCCTTAAAAAATACTAAGAGCGTGGGACATGACGGTATATCCACAGAAACTGTGAAATATGCGTCAGACAGCATTAGCGGCCATTTAAGCCACATAATTAATTTATGCATATTTCAAGGTATATTTCCGACCGAACTAAAGACTACGGTTGTAAAACCACTTTACAAAAAAAGCGATCGAGATAAAACGGAATCTTATAGGCCGATCGCACTTGTTCCTATTTTTTCAAAGATTTTCGAAAAATATATATATGAACAAATTCATAAATATTTGGTACAGCAAGACATATTAACGGATGAACAAAAAGGTTTCAGGAAAAACAAAACCATTAATATGGCCATTTATGACTTTTTAAATAATGTAATCGCAAATGTTGACCGAAATATACCGGTATGTTCAATTTACTGCGATATGACTCAAGCCTTTGACTACGTAGATCACAATATACTACTTACCAAATTAGACGCGTACGGTTTAAGAGGCAATATCCTACAACTTATTGAGTCATATCTAAAGAATCGTAAACAATATGTGGAAATTACACAGGTGGATCAAAAAACAAAGCATGAAATAGTCTATCGGTCGCGTGATAAAATAATTAAATATGGTGTGCCTCAGGGGAGCGTGCTTGGCCCCCCTCTATTCATACTTTACATAAATGACCTGCCAAAAGTAACGGAACATCACATGACGTTATTTGCCGATGACAGTACAGTTACCATTGACTGTAAAGATAGACTAAAATATGACAAACTAATATATGAAAATGACATTACTAATACTATCAAATCAATAATAAACTGGCTTAATAATAATAACCTTAAGATAAATATTGACAAACCTAAACTAATGACATTTAACCAACGGAAAAATTTGACTATGAATATTTTTTACGAGAACAACAAAATAAATTAAGTTGACACAACCAAATTCTTAGGGTTAACCATAGACCAGCGACTAGATTGGAAAGCACATACGATAGATTTAGCGAAGAGGCTGAGCAAATCTGCATATGCCTTATATAAACTTGCGCCAGTCATAGGAACGGACGCTATTGTTACAGCATACCATGGCATGGCTAGTTCAATATTAAGATATGGAGTTATTTTTTGGGGAAACTCATCGAATAGGGAAATTGTTTTTAAAGCCCAAAAAAAGTGCATCAGGGCAATGTTTGGATTAAAATGTACAGATTCATGTAAACCCTTTTTTATTAATTGTAATATACTGACACTACCCTGTATGTACATATTCGAAGTTGCAGTATTCGTTAAAACCAACCCAAATCTGTTTCCCAAGTTATCTGACAGAAATAGCAGAAGTCGACGACACGTCAATATGTTGTGCTCGAGACAATCCAAAACAGCTCTGATGCATAATAGTGTTTTTTGTATGGCACCAACTATTTATGACCATATACCTGAATCAATTAAAATATTAAATATACACCAATTCAAAACACACTTAAAGAAGTTTCTGTCAAGTAAATCCTATTATAATATAAATGAGTTTCTGAAGGATAAAATATTACTATAATTTTTTGCTATAATTGACATGTCTGAATTTTTTTTTCCTTTTTGTATTATAATTTTATTGTTTGACATCCGTTTGTGTACTTTGACATCATGAATCTTTGACAGATTTTCTACTGACTTCATACCGATTATTTGACATCTATTATTGATATGTTTTAATGAGCTCTGTTTTTTTTCCATTATTGTATGACATTTAATTTTTGAATTAAGTATTTTTAACTTTTGCTATATAATTGATTTTTTTTTCCTCTCATGTATACAATTGTTTTTATTTAATTGTCATTTTATTTTTGCATGTAATGCTACTTTTTATAATCTGTAATAGATATGATAAAATAATCTAAAAATTATGCATGGAATACTTACTGTAAAAAATTTCTAAATTAAGACATTTATTTGTCCATATTTGTACGCTTCACAGCAAAACATAGAGAATCAACTAAGCATAATGTAACATCTCACACACAGTGTAACTACCTATGTTTACAAATAAAATATTCTTATTCTTATTCTTATTCTTATAGTAAATGTTAGAGATTGGTACCAGCAAAAAACCATCAAAGTAAAAACAAAGAAGAGAAGAGCAGCACAGAGGACGAGATCTAAGTTTTCCAGTCACTGTCCCACAACTGTGAAGGTACGAGTGAAAGATAGAAAATTCAATGACAAAGAATGTGTTGAGTAAGGTTTATAGATCTCGGCCCGAGTTTCTTCATAAGCGGTACACTACAACCAAAGAAATAAAATAAAACACTTTTTAGGGTTCCGTACCCAAAGGGTCAAACGGGACCCTATTACTGAGACTTCGCTGTCCGTCCGTCCGTCTGTCCGTCCGTCTGTCACCAGGCTGTATTTCATGAACCGTGATAGTTAGAAAGTTGAAATTTCTACAGATTATGTATTTCTGTTGCTGCTATAACAACAAATATTAAAAACCGAATAAAATAAATATTTAAGGGGGGCTCCCATACAAAAAAGTGTTTTTTTGTTATCGTTTTTATAAATAATGGTACGGAACCCTTCGTGCGCGAGTCCGACTCGAACTTGGCCGGTTTTTTATTATATCTAAGACGACCACTGACTACAATCATTTTAAAGCAATCAATACTAATAAGACTACCGACAATTAAACGTTAATCACGGAAAGTGGTAAACTACTACTAACGACCATTGTCATATAAAGTGTACTTTCTATTGTTGTTTTAAAAGCAGCTTAATTAACCGTATCAAACTAAGGGATTTTGAACACTATGGTAATCCACTTATATGAGGACAAACTGGCCAGTGCTAACTCGACTACTTCTAGTGGAACGTGTCCAAATTGACAATTATGTCATTTTGCTTTAAGGTTTCATCGAGCTCGTGGCTAAATAATATAAGCCGCACGGGTCGATCTTTAAGGTTAAGTCGTGCTTGCCGAGGTTAGTCCGTGGATGGGTGGCTATAATTACATACCGAGTTTCCTTCGTGCCTCGGAAAGCACGTTAAGCCGTTGGTCCCGGCTGTCGTTTGTTGATCTTTGACAGTCGTTAGCAGTAGTCAAGTCAAAAGACTGACCTCTAGTCTTACCAAGGGGTATCGTATTACCCAGTTACTGGGTTGTGGAGGTCAGATAGCCAGTCGCTTCATGTAAAATACTGGTACTCAGCTGCATCCGGTTAGACTGGAAACCCACCCCAAGATAGTTTGGGAAAAGGCTAGGCAGATGATGATGATTTATACAATTACTTAGCTCCTCAATCAACACATCCTGAAGTCTCATCCTCTTAGAAAGAGAGATCGATATACTGACTCTGCCTTCACTTTATATCTTAGAATGTATTTTATACGTCCGCAAAAACCGAGGGCTTTTCAAAATTAGAAGCGACTTCCATAATATAAACACACGCAGTAAACACGAAATTGTAATACCCAAATTTAGATTAACAAAAACTAGCAAGTCATTTCTTATAAACAGTATACGCTTTTATAATAAGTTGCCAAAGTCAGTTATTGAACTGACCGATGGAAAGTTTAAAAATTGCATCAAACGTGTCCTTATTAAAAAAGCATATTACAAAATTAAGGACTATGTTGAAGATAAAGAAGTTTGGCTGTAGTTCCCTCTGCTCATGCGGCTTCCCTGGTAGCTCAAAAACGACACAAATATGTGGATGTCTCTAACTATTCCGAATTTTATTTATTCTATTCATTTTTTTTCAGATGTTTTACAATAGTTTTCAAATCATTGCACCGTTTATGTGCAGAATAGTTACAGTACTGATGACTACATTTGTGTCAATTGTTTATTTAATTGTTCTTAGTTTTATTTTTACTTTTGTATAGATTCTTTTTCATTCATATTTTCTTGTGAATGTGTGGACATTGTAGGCTTTGTAATATTCTTTTTTTTTTTTTTTGCAGCTTCATCTTTTGCTACCTTTTGTAGTAAGCGATGACTTATTGTCGGGCCTACGCTGTCCTCTCATACTTAAGTACTAGCGCTGTAACATCCAAATATTGTAGAACCAAATGATTTTAAAAGAGTAACCATGGAGTTTCTTGCCGGTTCTTCTCCATAGGAAACGACCAACCCGAACCGTGCCTCTTCTGTTGACGTTTTATAAGTGCCCATGTAGGCCTATGTAAAATAAAATATTTTGATTTTGATTTCTTAATCCCATATTTCACCTCAAAAGGATTACTTCACTAGGCAGCCTCTCCATATGTATCTAAAATCTTTTCGTAGAAATCTGGTTTATAAAATTGGCACAACGAGCTTTGACAGAGTCTTGTTACCACAAATGTTGCAAAACTGACTTGGCGGTACGAAAAATAGGTCTTAAAAAATGTGCCTCCCATGTTCCCAACATAAAAATATATCAAACATATACCTAAGTCAAACCATTAAACCCCCGTCGTATATCATTACAATCGCGCTCATTACCGTCGCTGCCGCTGCAAAGGGACGCTTGCACAAATGTCATTTGCGCCATTTTGAACAAATATTGTGATAGCGATATACTTTGAGGAGGCCGAGTGGTGTGGTTTGTGTCAATGTAAACAAGACTTTTGTCTAGGAGTAGGAGATTGGCTGGTTCTGATTAAGAGAGAGAGAAATTATTGACATAGGGAAATTATTTTCTACAACTAAATAATGCTATACCTATGCTATAATATGGGTATATATCTTTTATAATTATATAATTCTACTGTACGTGTGTATGTTACTAAACTCCTCCTAAACGGCTGGACCAATACGAATGTATTTTTTTTTGTATGCGTTTGGGTGGCGCCCTGGATGGTTTAGATTCACAAATCAGCACGCTACGACCAATAGGACCGGAGCAGCAATGAAAAATGTTGCGAAAACGGGGAAAATGTGACGCAGACGAAGTTGCGCGGGACAGCTAGTATATTTATAAATCTTTATTTTCAGACTACAGATCCATAAAAAAGAGTAAACAAAAAGACACATACCTATAGAGCTATGCCAGAAGATTCGAATGTCACTGGGGAGACTACAAGAAGTTAAGTCTTAATGTTGAAAAAAATATATACCCAGTATTGTTGTCACGAGCTGAGCCCAACGCTAACGTTGGGTTAAGTTTCGCCATCAACTCACTCAAAACAATATCATCATCTTCCTGCCCTTGTCCCATTTTACTTGGGGTCGGCGCAACACGTCTCTTTCCTCCATCCTTCTGTCATTCGTCATGCTATCATTTACTCCTTTTTCCTTCATATCATTTTTCCCACAATCCATCCATCTTTTCTTTGGTCTTCCCCTCCCTCTCCATCCATCCACATTCATATTCATCACTCTTTTAGACACATGTGTTCCATCCCTCCTCATCACATGTTCATACTGTAACAGGCGCCACTTTCAAACTTCCTCTTATATGCTCATTTCTAACTTTATCCATTTTAGTCACTCCACACATCCATCTCAACATTCTCATCTCTGCTGCATGCAATCTTTTTTCATCCGTCTTCTTCACTGCCCAGCATTCCGATCCATACAGTACGACAGGTCTCTATATCTAACTTTTTAATCGAAATATCTAATATCTAAATATCTAACTTTAAAATTGTGACCTTTATGTTAATCGAATCAGTAGATATCTACAACCGACAATAGTCGTGTATGAACAAGAATGAAGCAGACCCACATTTCTCTTTACCCTGTAAATCATAAAAAAGTACTTACTTTCACCAACCCCAAAAAATATCATTACGTATCCCACCTCATTACGAGCCGTCATTACCGTGTCTGCTGTACTACCGACGAATAACTCGCATTCGTATAATCGGGCAGTGAGGTGTTAACTCAAAGCGAACACCCCCCTCCACATCACCCCCCTCCTCGCCGTTCACCCCCCTTCTGCGGTCTGAGGGCTGTCTATGCTAATGCGAAGATGTGATTAGTTAAGTTCGATTGTAGGGATGTGCTCTCGCATGTAAGGGTTGTGAGGTAGTGTCTTTGAGAGGGTTATAGTGCCGGTTAATGTCGGTAGTGATGTAATTCTCTGTAGTAGTAGAGGTTCTTGGGAGGGCTCGTAAAAGGGAATAGTTCTACTATATACTTTATTGCCGTCAGTATTGTCTTGTTTCGAGTTGAAGGCTGTTTGCTGTTAGTGAAATTACAGCCAGATTCAGAGTCTTCCGTCTGTTTTTATTACGTCTAATTTTGTAAGCCCCCACAGTTCCACACATAGCAGTAACAATTTTCCATCAAGTTATCTTTATGTAGCCAACATTGTCCCCTACTTGTTAAAGCCAGTCATCATTAATTTTCATCATCATCTGCCTACTCAAGCCGGATGCAGAGGAATACCAGTATTAACATGGAACCAAAAACAGAAATCATCTTCGACCAACAAAATTCCACCAGCCAGCACTCGTTATACATATTCTGCTGATCCTACAAATAGTACAGACAGCTTCATTTAGTAGTTACCCCCCCGGCATACTCGGCCAGACTGTAGAGGGGTTAGCACATACTGACGCTGTCTGTACATGTGCTACAATGGTACAGGGCACATAACACTAAGCCAAATATTACCCTTGACACAAGGTATAAGGTTAAACCTAAGTGCCAATTTATTTTGCTTCTAGTGTACTATAAAAGTGCTGTAGAAATATGTTTAGCTGTGTCTAGAGACGTGTTACACTGTCGGGTAGCCATTGTAAGGGTAGGACGTAACATAACAATTGTTTGGCTGATGCTGATGTTGAAATTGTAACGGAGTAATATTACTTAGTAGTCGCTTAGTGAGTCTCTACGCATACTTAAAGTCTATGCCTAGTGGCAAAATTCTGATAAGTGTTGTGTTGATGTTATTTCACGCAATATATCGTATAATGTTGCGCCGACCCCAATTAAGATGGGACAAGGGCAATAATCCCCTATCTTCCTGTGGGTGTCGTAAGAGGCGACTAAGGGACTTTCCAGAGAATGGGCAGCAGCGTTCTCTGTACTTTTGTAACAACCGTACTGCGTAATCGCCAACCCGCCTGCCAAGCGTGGCGATTATGGCAAAACCCCCCAAAATGTCAATGTGCCGACACTTGGGGGAGGCCTGTATTGTATCCAACAGTAGACGTCTTTTGGGCTGAAATGATGATGATGATGAAGGGCAGTTAGGTGATGAAGGGGATGATCGCATAATCCCATACTTGTGTATGTGTGTAGTGATTATGTAGATACTTATTGAAAATGATCCTGATATTATTATGTTTGTAATCATAAATCGGTATAACTTTTATTAGACGGATTGGCTATCTCAGTTTCCATTACGACACTGATCATCCTGATGAAAGTTCGAATTCTAGACAGAAGACCAAGAAATAATTCAGTCTAGAAGTAAGAGATAAACTTCCAACCATAAAAGCAAATGACGAACAAATAAACGAAATATGATATTCAAAATCAAAAGTAATTATGAAAACAATAGGCTTCCCAATCGTCTCGTTTTAATGTTGTTTTGTAACAACTGAAGTGGATCAAATGCCCCGATTGAACCCCAAGTGGGGGCGAAAATGTTCAATTCACGAATCGCCTGCGAATTACACCCCGAACAGGATACCGTTTGTAATTAATTATTTAATTAGTAATTATACGTCTGCTGAGCGTAAAGGATTATAAAGGGTTTGTGTGTTTGTGTTTCATATTAGGGGCGTTTTTGTTTATGTGTTTGCTTGGTTCGGTGAGGGATGAGAGAATTGAGTAGGGACCAAATGGGTAGCTGTTCGTCCACTCTTCGCAGAAAATTATGTTTGTTTTACCTTTTTTACTGATGATGAATCACAGCACAAAAAGCGTTTGAATGCAGTGTTGAAATTGTTGAAAGATCCCATAAAAAACCACGAATTACGATGACACGGCCAAAGATAAAACAACACATGTCCTGCTTCGCAGAAACCTACCCATTTGTCGTCAGATAAGCCACATCAACCACAAATAAATAAAAAGGAAACGCTGTGACCTTTAAACAGGGCCATAATGCGCCATAACATCACGGATCACTCGAATAAATCAACGCGTTACGCCAAAGTTCGATTCGATGCGATCCGATTCTCGGGCGGTATCGATTCGTGTACAAAAATCGATTGATCAACGTCAGTCGCGTATCAGTGAAAATTACTCACGACGACAGTTATCTTGATAAAGTGCCGGATTCAATGCGCGGGCGACGCGTAGTGGACTCGTGGAATAATGCTCCTCTGCTGCATTAATATTGTTTTCTTAAGCGGAGGAATAAAGTGCGAATCCTTTGTGGATAAGTTGGTCATCGAGGTAAGCTTGACACTCGACATATCGACATTGCGGTACCAGTTACCAGACTTCATTGCACCACGTAACCAAGAGTTTATTTATTTAAATCATCTGTCTTAATCGCTAGGCAATCATTTCATCTGACAAGTGTCCTCAATGCACAAAGAGCTCTATTCATATTTCTCAATCAGTATCATAAATTCGATTGCTTATGACTGATCCTCCGCATGTTCGAGTCCATAGAGAAACAATGATGTATAAACAACAGGATGGTGCAGCCCATCCTCTTTCGTTTCTGGTTTAGTCACTATCCGGAGATGATCTATCCTTTACCTTTGACCTCGGAGACAGTTGCTCAGTCAATAATAAAGCGTAGGTATTGCCCTCTTGTACATTTCTTCTGATTTCAGTTTTACTATCTCATATCCTACTCTTAACACAACATACTCATCATCTTCCTGCCCTCGTTCCATGTGACTTGGAGTCGGCGCAGCATTTGTTTTTCTGTAATTCTCTCCTGAACCGTCACGCTATCATTTACTCCGTTTTCTTTAATTTAATTCCTCATACAGTTCAAACTAACAGCTTTTCTAAAATTAGCCCGCAAAGTAAATCAGCAATAATTTGTCTCGCGGACAGTAATCTTGACAAATTACCGGATTTCTGTCAGCACCGAATTCAAGGAATATTACGATTTTCAGTTTTTCCGAAATACATGTGTAGCAAACATATTTCTATCTAGATGAAAATGTGAAAATACATGGTTTTTCCAGATATCTAAAGTGCTTTTACGATCAGTCAAAGTGTACGGACAAATTGTGGATCCGATGCTAACACCGGACAGTCGGACACTCACCGAGGCTTCAGTATTGCTTCAGCTCGTTCGGTATACCAGAACTGCATTTGCAACTTGCGGTACCGGTTCTAGTTTCACCAAAACTCTGTTCAGGAAATGCTGCCATTTTGTAGTGATCGTATTGTAAAGAGCTTATCTTAACTGAGATAACAAACTGTCATTACCAGGGTAGCGTATCTTGGCAAAAAACGTCTGAGGGTGCATAATGTAGGTACCTCGTTCATGTAATCCGCGAAGGGTTGGGCAATATGCCACTACACGACCATTCAGCAATAGATAGCCTGGCTCAGTGTACTCAGAATACATTATTAAAGTGATATATTTTATCAAGTCCTGTTTATAGTGCTTTTTTTGTTTTTTTTTTGTACTTTTGATGCTCAAACTTCAGATTTGGCAGAAATTCATAACAAACTTACTGTTGATCAATTGAATTAATTATTATCAGAAGATATCTTTTTGTCTGGCTAATAATATTGAAGAAACTTTTCTTCTTGTTAATTAAAAGTTAAAGCTCGGTAATATTCTAAGTATTTTTTCTGAAAGCTATTGACTGCTTTGTTTTGGCCTTCTTTCAGGGACTGTATTAATTTTTAGTTTAGACTGTAGGAGTCTTTCTTTCATTAATTTATATGTCTATTAATTTATGTGTCTATTATTATTTCTCTGTATTATTGTTTGCTACGAGAAACGAATTGATTTCTATCTACACTTTCCAAAGTCCAACTTTAGAAAATTTGAATAACTACTAGTTATAATTGTACTAACGTCCACAATTTCCATAGCTTTAACAAAAGGTAATTAAACAAAACAAAAGAATGATTTGTAACGTCTGGAAAACAAAACAATATGTCAGAAGCGAGACATATTCAAAAGTAAAATGTATTATAGAAATGTAGTTGTTGCTATATCTGTATTGCCATTGTAAAATGAAGGCAGATTTTGCCTGATACTGCGATTGGCCTCGGGCGGGACATGCTTTTTATTTTAAAGATAAAATGTTTAAAATCTCGGGGTGGCTACCCCTAGCCATTACCGTTTATTTACCTACACCGCAAGGGTCGTGTGTCTGTTTGTCATTGCATTTCTTTGATATAAGTGATTTCGGGTGTTCCATTTACTTCCATTATACAGGGTTTAACGGAAAGGGTATACCAGGCCCCTCAGAAAGTATTGCGAAAAAAAGTTTTTATATATGGGAGACTGGCCAGTTATTATGTTTTTCGAAAATATGATTATTTATAAGTAAAAATAAGTAAGTTCCAATTTCAAAATTTCCCTCCACATTTTTTGCGAGTTAATTCAAAGTATTGTGTCTCACTGAAATATGGATCTGCGCCGGGAACATTTTAGAGCTATGATTTTATACGATTTCAAGTGTCGCCTGAAACCGGATGAATCGTACGATAGACTTCAAATGGCATTCATGGATGAAGGCCCTTCCAAGGCAACCGTGTATCGTTGGTATAACGAATTCAAGCGCGGTCGACCAACTTTGGGGGATGACGAAAGAAGCGGTCGCCCTTTGACGGCTGTTACCGAAGAAAACGTGCTAGCAGTGAAAAATTTAATCCAAGACAATAGGCGAATTACATATCAGGAGATTCAACACATATTGAAGATTGGATCGGGAAGCGTTCACGAGATTCTACACAGCCATCTTCGCGTGAGGAGGATAGTATCACGCTGGGTGCCGCACAACCTCACCGATGCTCAGAAGCAGGCCCGGGTGGAATGGTGCCGTGATATGCTTAACAAATTTGAAGCAGGCTCGTCTCGGCGTGTTTACGACATCGTTACAGGTGATGAGTCCTGGATTTATCAATACGACCCAGAAACCAAGCGCCAGTCGACTGTTTGGGTGTTTCAAAATGAGCCAACGCCTACCAAAGTGAAGCGATCTAGAAGCGGGGGTAAGATTTTGATCGCTAGCTTTTTTAATTTGACTGGCCACTTGGTATCAATTCCCTTACGGGATCAAAGAAGCATTAATGCCGAATGGTATACTTCCAAATGTTTGCCAGAAGTTTTCTCTGTTATAAGCAACAAGCGACCAAACACAGGGCTCCGCGGGCTACTGCTCCACCACGACAATGCACCTGCGCACACCGCACTCAAAACGAGGGACTTCCTGGACAGCACGCCAGTCAAACTCCTGGGTCACCCTCCTTACAGCCCTGATCTAGCACCGTGTGACTTCTTTTTATTCCCAAAAATAAAAAATCTGCTCAAAGGGATACAATTTTCGTCGCCGGAAGATGCGCTGGCTGGGTTCGAGCAGGCTGTAAACGAGGTGTCTGCGGCGGACTGGAAAAAGTGTTTTGAAAACTGGTTTAGGCGCATGAATCTTTGTATAGAGGCTGGTGGAAAGTACTTTGAAAAGATTTAATAAAAATATATGTACGTATAGAACAATTTTTTTTAGTTTCGCAAAACTTTCTGAGTGTCCCACGTATACATACTTAAGGGTGTGCTACAGACCATCAAACTGGACATGTTTCTCCACAAACAAACATCGTAATAACGAAAAAATTATCTGCTGCCCCATACAAAATTTGAATACCTATTCGACCCAAATGTATGGGGCAGTTGATAGCACACCGTTAAGCATGTATATACTCTTTCCGTTACACCCTGTATAATTAAGCAAAGCTTTCTATTTAAAAGTATTACATTTTATGGATAAAAAAAAACCTTTAAAACTGGTCGAATATGCTGAAAATATATCATGTCGACACTTTTTCTTAAATCACAAAGAAAAATGTTACAAAATAATGCTGCAATAATTCCATTTAATGCTATCATTTGCCTTCCAAGCGCCCGTTTGAGAGTCGATAAGGATCTGTTGTAAGTTTCCGCCAAAAACGACGCCATCTTGGACTCAGTCCGATTTTGGCGGTAAAATGCACTATAAATTCTGTTCGTTTGTCTTGTTGAGTACTACCTACTCGGATTTCGTAATTTATTTATAAAGTTTGCTTTAAAAGGAATGTGTTAATGTTTGTATTTATCTTGCCTAACTTATTTTACTGACTGAACAAATCCATACAAAAATCCTAGTTGAATAAAGTTGTTCTTTTTTTTTGCTTTATATCTTTAGTATAAAGTATCAAGTTAATTTTATTTAAGCTTCTTCGTTTGCCTGGAAATTTTGATGTGAATTTGTGAGAAAAAAATATAGCCTATGTCCTTCCCCAAGATTTATAATCTTGCCTGCATTACGATCCGATCAGCCGTTTAGTAGTGAAAAGGTATATAATAAACCGAGTTATATTTGCATTTATAATATAAGTATGGACGCTAAACTATTAGGTACCTACGTTTTGTTTATTTAGCTTATATTTAATCTTGCAGGAAGGAGATGGTAGAAGCAATAAATACAATATAAAATTTACATTGACAACACCTTTAAGATGTCTATTTCATTTCCTAAAGCTTCCGCGTAAAATGGATAGTTTTTTATCCTCCATTAATTTATTTCAGCGAAAGAGCTCTGTCAAACTTGTTTAGTAATTCTTCAAAAGTATGTTTAATGTTCCACTTTGTAAGAGAGTTGTAAAACATGTTGTAAGACAAAAAAAAGATCGTTTACTATCGCGAACTAAACGATGCTTTACTTTTTAAACCATAAACAAGGTTTTATTCCCACGTGAAAGCGTGTCATAACATTTTTCAGCCTATTTTATTGTTCCTGTAATAATATCTAGAAAATACATTTACTGAGTTGTAAAGTTAGAATTTATTGATGTGTTCAGGGTTGTGGAATGTTCGTGTGAACTGTGAATTGTTTTGTTCCCTCGATGGCAATAAAATGGATACTTAATTTTCTTTTATGCCAATCACAAACAAAATCAAACATTTCCGTAAATAATATTAAAAAAAATCCAGACGCACTACAAGTCAAACGTCCCCATTTCTGAACTACCAGCTGCTAACATATTTTAAGTTAATCCCAAAACAAAATGATCCTCTTTTTAGCTCTGGTAACCCTGTGCACAAGGCCGGGCGGGTCATTGTTTTATTCGTTCCGTCTCGGTCCGATTCGCCACGCACTTCGTTCGCACGCACACAAACTTCACTTTTGTAAAACGAGACTTTCCAACAAAGTTTCATTTCTAATTCACTTAAAACTTGCAACCGAGGGAATCACGGATGTAACGAAACGTAACTTTATTTCTCCGCGGAAATTGCACGAAGATTTTTAAATGGGTTTCTAACTGATAACATTATGATGTTGCAAAAGTGTGAAAAAAATCTGCATAGACATAGACCAAATGTCTTCTTTGGTGTTATAGCATGGCAACCCTATATTAGGAAGGTACGATGCGCCGGACATGGTTACTTTACTTCCTGAGGCTTACCGCTTATGGTGTCTAGAAGACCATTGCTTAGTTAGTTTAGTACATACCTGAAACAAATAAAACAATATATTTATTGAGCCTTATTTGCAAATCATACAGTTTGCAGTCGTCCGTTAAATCATCACACACCAAGTGAAACTTTCTGAGAAAATCACCCAACGAAATACGAAATAAAAAAGACAAAGTTGCATGTAAATACAAATTATTGTACCGGTTCCTTTAAGCGCAGACTAATATCCCAACCATAAATAAAAACCGCGCGAAATGAGCTCATTAATTGTTGTGCGCATGCGCGTCGCGTAATTTGAGCTGTCATCTTTAAGTGGCGCTTGGGTTACGAGGGCGGGAAACAGGAAAAAGTATTATCGGTGGTCTATGGTCATGATTGAAGAAGAGTTCTGTAATCTGTAACCAGGATTGTCATAATGCGGGACGCAACATTGAAACTTTGTATGGAATGATAGTTTCTAGTGGTAAACAGTTGTGCGTCTTTCTATTTGACGAGACGGGTTTTCTATTAGCTCGTATACATTTCATGTGAAAAACGTCGTTGTCTAGTAGCACCTTACTACTTTGCTATTTACTGTTGTGGCCTTTCAATTGGCATTAATTAATACCTGTCAAGTTTAGCAGTAAAACTAAGAATTTTAAGACCAAAGAGGCTTCTTTCTGTTCATAAATCATGATCGTTTACAAGTGTTTAACTTCCATGAAGATAATACAAGGGTAGCCAGTTTTCCATGAACTAAAAACGGTTATGGTTACAGGTTAAGATACCTCAAAAATATACCGGTACCGGTTTATATAAAGATTGAGCTTCCCGATACCTTTAAAAATAGTTTTCATGGTTGGGTTAAACCGTTAATTAACCTTTTACACGATTTCGGTACCGAAAAACTAGCGAGACAGCGCGGTGCGGGTGCGCGGGAGGGGGGGTGGATTGTTACTTATTTTTCCAAAAATCCCCACTAGGCTGATTTAATATAACTAGTGGGGATTTCTGGAAAAAAAAGTAACAATCCCCACTGGTGGGGATTTGTCGGTGGGGATTTCTGGAATAATCCCAATACTGAGTTCTAATAATGTTCAACGATCAGCAAGTGAACGGCAGGCAGAGTAGCGAGGCGGTGCGTCAAAGAAAACCCCTATTGATAAAAGTTATACTTAGTACTTCTACCGAAATATATCGGTATGCATTTTCAACCTCAAAATTTCGCTACTGAAAAAATTAACGGTATCGAAATATTTTGGTACTTAACCCTTATTTAACGGTATGACGATGACGTCGTAATGAAATTTTGAAGGTACCTTTATTTTTGGGTATTTCAGTCCCTGCCGGCTCTGTATGGTGTCGGACGTATAGAATAGCACCATCCCATATCTTTCCGTGGGTGCCCTAAGAGGCGAATAAGGGATTTGCCAGAGAATGGGCAGCAGCGTTCTCTGTGCTTTTGTAAACAACCGTACTGCGATCGCCAACGCGCCTGCCAAGCGTGGCGATTACCTATGGCAAAACCCCCCAAAATGTCAATGTGGCACCACTTGGGGGAGGCCAATGTCCAGCAGTGGACGTCTTTTGGGCTGAAATGATGATGATGATGAGTCCCTGCTGTTTTCTATTCTATAGTTTTCATGCATAGAGAAAGTTGTGAAAAACTCATTATTGTCACATATTTCAGAATGATATATTTTTTTGTTGTGCATAATCAACAAGTTTTGTTTTCAATCTAGTATTTTCACGCTAGATTATCTAGCACACATAAAAAACAGCACTAAATGGCCAGTGACCGTTGCAAAAGAAATTAGGTTAGGATGAATGGTGTATGTATGCCGCGCTCTCCTGACATTTTTTAGGTACGGACCGCATGAATGAAGCGTGGAAATCTCGTTGAGAGAACGTAATGGTCCATTGCGTTGGTGGACTGCCAGATGTCATGGACTATTAAGACCGGAGTGAATGAGGGCTGGCAGTTTTGTTATAAGAAAAGTGCTCGTTTTCCCAGTTACGAGGAAATGTCCTTAAGATGTTGTTTAAAAGTAAGGGCGAAAGGGAAGAGCGGTGATTTAAAAAAATAAAGATCGTCGACGTAACGAAATTGTTTGCGATAACATCAATTCTGTTTCGTTTCTGTTTTTATTTTAGAAGTCTAGCAACCCTTACGCGTAAAGTGGATGATTCATAAAATCACACTGTGTACCATTATAGCATACATACTAAACGTAAATTTTAATATTTTTATCGCACTCCAGATATTTTCGGCGCTACAAAAATACATGAATATTAAAAAGTGAAGTTTGTCGATGGCACTCTGCGTGTATTTATTTTTAAATTTTCCTTCTGAAATAATAATTAATCACGTTGAGATATCTCATTAATAATAAAGCACCATTCAAATTTCGTTTTGGAGCAGATTTTACATGTTTATTTTTGATACAAATCACAGATGACAGAGAATACAAATTGGTTCTTTTATGGAAGCCTATTCTTTCATAAAGCATTAAATTCACTCATTCATGAAATATCATGTAGGTATTGACTTATAAAAACGCTGCTGTGAATTATGTATATTATCACAGCTTTTAGTTACTACAAATCAGGGTAAAGTGGACCTTTTTAGCTGTTGCATCTAACGACTCTGCTGCGTTAGAATGCCAAATACTTTAAAATACTTTAAAATTACTAGAATGGACTTAGAACAAAGAGAGAAGTGCTATGTGAGTGTCGTGCACAGCGGCCATTACAATGCCCACAGAATATAATAAAAACGAAAACAGACAACATGGCGAGGCAAAATTAAAAAATGAAACTTGTAAAAGCAACCGAGTAATACGTAAATTAATGCACTTTACAGAACATTTTATCTATTTTAAAGCTACGGATTAAAAATATCGTTCATATTTCATGGCGTGTGGGTGTTTTTTGATATATTAACGGTTGGCTACAGTGTGCCCGGCAGATTAAAGATTGCACTCTGATGGATGGAAATGGGAAAGCTCCGGGCATTGAATAATAACTTATAATAAATTTGAAACGAAGATGAGCTAGGCTGCTGTCTAGTTTACGCATTTAAAGAGAGATACAAACATAATTGATTTTGACGCTTATTTTGCCAAAATATTTACCACTAGTTTCTGCCCGCGATTTCAAAATCAAAAAAAATCAAAATCATAATATTTTATTTTACATAGGCCTACATGGGCACTTATAAAACGTCGACAGAAGAGGCACGGTTCGGGTTGGTCGTTTCCTATGGAGAAGAACCGGCAAGAAACTCCATGGTTACTCTTTTAAAATCATTTGGTTCTACAATATTTGGATGTTACAGCGTTAGTACCTAAGTATGAGAGGACAGCGTAGGCCCGACAATAAGTCATCGCTTACTACAAACGGTAGAAAAAGATGATAGTAAAAAAAAAAAAAAACATACAAAGCCTACAATGACCACACATTCACAAAAAATATGAATGAAAAAGAATCTATACAAAAGTAAAAATAAAACTAAGAACAATTAATTAAACAATTGACACAAATGTAGTCATCAGTACTGTAACTATTCTGCACAATGAATAAACGGTGCAATGATTTGAAAACTATTGTAAAACATGAGAAAAAAAAGAATAGAATAAATAAAATTCGGAATAGTTAGAGACATCCACATATTTGTGTCGTTTATGAGCTACCAGGGAATCCGCATGAGCAGAAGGAACTACAGCCAAACTTCTTTATCTTCAACATAGTCCTTAATTTTGTAATATGCTTTTTTGATAAGGACACGTCCGCCGTCCGTCGGATTTCGTCCGCGTAACTAGTTTCGGAGATTACACATCTACTATATCCAAACTTTACCTCTTTATAATATCATATGAACACACAATAATACCCGAAGAAACCCTGCAGTGGTGCAATAAAGGTGTGTCTAACCATACACCAGGTGAACTAATCTTCAAACGGCAGCAACACTCGACGAACAGGCGCGAACATAGCTCGGCAAACCGTACAGTGCAGTGTCCAATATGTTATGTAGTTTAATGTGCAAGTTTCACGCAATAACCCGAAGCCAATGTTCTCACATAGCTGTGTCGAACCTGCATATTGAGCCCATAAAACTTCAATTTATTTCCCCATTCACCAAAAGTGAAACTCGTAGGTGGGTGATTATCTTTTACACATCTTCCAACGTATCTTTGTACAAATTAATAATCTATAAACATCTGCTTAATCACAAGGTAATTTACCATATTTTTATCTTGAGGCAGCAGTAATTTAAGCTGTGATGTCGGAGCGAGCCATATTTTGCAATCACACATACCCGGTGGCATCGATTCTTTATTATTTAAATTGAAACATTGCACTCTGTTTGCAGGATTTAAATATGGAGACCATTGCATTAAGTGGGTGGCGTCCGCAAACGGCATATTATAAATATTAATTATTTGAGCTATTCGTTTGTTCAATCATTAATATGATAAATTTTGCTTTACCATGGGTTTTGGTTTGCGAAATGTGATTAGTGGCGTAATTGAACTTATTAAGTAATTAATATTAATGAGAACAGAACAATCACCTATTAATCATTTATTACCCATTGAAATTGATGGCGATGACAGTGCATTGAGAAAAGCAAAATATACTGACTTTCGATGTCCAACAAAACAACTCAAAGATAGAATTTCAATCGCAAAACCATTCACATTCGCGATAATAGACAGAAGTTTTAACAATCTGCGGCATCTTGCCAAGGCGCCAAGTAATAGCGGCGAAGCGTCAAGTTATCAAAGCGCGCTGTTTTACGTGGCGATGGCGTGGCAAACTGTGCTGAAATATAAGTTTTACATCTATTGCGAAACAATGAACTCGAATTCGTAGGATATCGACTTAAGAAAGAAGAATTACAGCGCTTTTGCTAACGAAAACGATGCAATTTGTTAAAAATATAAGATCATACGAAACCAAATACAAAATCTTCAAAACATGATAAAATACAAGAAATTATCCGTAAAGTTTTCCACACATAAAGGAGATTCCATCGTTGAAGATCCTTCTGACATTCAAACTGGTGTAATTATCTGAACTCGTGCGCCGCTTGCCCAATCGCTCGGCCCCAGGCGACGCGAGCGAGTTATAATACCTTACAAGCCAGGAAGAAGAGTTGAGGGAAATATCGAGGAGATTTCTAGGGGAAGGGTAGTTTATTTATAGATACGAGATTTCTTGCAATTTGAAGGATTTTTACTGAAAAAGCTCTAAACAAATGTGCTCGATGAAATATGTATTCAAATGAACGATGTAATCGCACCTACAGGCAGGTGAATAACGATGATTTATCTAATAACATAGTTAAGTAATAGTTTAGAACGTACTGATTATATTGCACATTCATTTATCACACATTTATTACATGGATGATGGATTAGTGTCATGATTGATGATGACGACGAGAAATTCATAATAAAATTAACTCTAATAACATTACTTGCAGCATAAAATTACATTAAAATGTGAAACTAAAATACCAGTGTAACCTAACAGATAATTTGGTCGGGTTTGCGTCCTGAGGCGGGAGAGCAAGCAAACAAAACGACTGGTGATTGCTGGCCGCAGATGATATGATTGCAAGCAGTACTGGGCCTAGGATACTGCCCTGAGGCACGCTCCGTTACAAAACTTTACGCCAACTAATATCTGGTGTAAAATGATATGGGGAAGGCGTAGCGTGCCATAGGATTGTTTTTTTTTTATGTTTCTGTTGTTTTTTTAATGTTCTTGGATTAAAACATACAGATTTATGGATAAAAGACCTTATAAAAAAAAAAAATGAGCTACTTCTCTGGGTTAAAATAAGACGGTTAAAAAAAGATACATAACCCACTATACGACTTAGACCTATAGAAGTTCTGTTTTAATTTATACTATGGTCATAGAAAGAAAACACACTGTTTTTCAGAAGCTTAACACAAAGCCTTTTCAATCTCTTTTCCCCCGCAATTTACCGACAAATCCACAAAAGCGAGCTTTTCTATAAATAACAAGAGTGCATCGTTACCCTTCAATAGACATCCAAACAGCACACCTGATGTCTCAACTACTAAAGCTTCAACAAAATTGCTCCTCGATACTTTTCGAGAAACATCTACAAATTGGCGGGCTATAGAGGGCTAGCGGGCTATTGTATAAATAACAACGAGATAGCTTCCTTCAGGTGCCATGGCCGCTTATAAAGCTATCGTTCATTGTCACGAAGTAAATGCAAAAATATTGGTGCATTGTGTAAAAGATCCCGAATAATGGTTGGAGGATGTGGTAGCGAATGTGAAAATAAAAGTTTTGTTTAAAACGTGACTGCTTCAAGGTAAGGTTGCTGTAATAATAGGAATCAAGTCATTTACTTGTCTTTAAGATCGTTGTGTTTTGCAAGGTGAAAATCTTCGAGTTTATTAAGAAAAATATTGTAATTACCATTAAGGTATTATAGAAATTACCACTGCCTAACATTTTAAAGTCGAATCGTGTCCAAGTAATACAATTATTATTAAAGTTGTTGGTATTTCCGTATTTCATTAAAAGATCAGTGTTGTTAATGAGCTCCATACATATTCAGACACATTTGTTCCTAAACCAAAACACAAAGCTAATGGGTTAATCAAAGTGAATTAAGCAAAACAGATTACAGGAGTTAATTGCCACTTTAACGAGTTTTCTGATAAAACACTACCGTTTTAGGTGTTTCATTTTTTTAAATCCTCGGAATAATGAAGTTTCAAGATTAAAACAATTCTCGCTGTACTAAAGGTTGCTAATCAAAAACGCCGACGGACAAACATAAAGCTGTTACTCGTAAAGCTCTTATTACGAAAGTAAAAGAGCGCAATGTCCTTTGTAATGGTGACAAGATAAAAGTTGTAGACAAAAACATGGCCGGTTCTATTAAGGTGCCGTCGTAAAAATGTAAAATGTCCAGTGCAAAGGGAATGCTCCATGAGGCAACTTGAGTTTTCAATTAGAAAACAGTTAGATTACAAGTCTGTTCCCTACTGTTTTGTAATAAAGTTTGTAATTAAATGGGTGTAAGATTCTGTTCGAAACTAAGTTGGTCCGCGGAACAATGAAAGTACAGAGTTTTGTGAAAGTTGATTCTTGTGTCACAAGTTTTACGTCTACTCTATGGACGACTAAAGTCACGTTAAATGAACATATAATTAATCTGAGATCGTTTACCTCTTACACATAATCCGATAAAAATCTTAAAGACGAAGTTAAGTGCCGATAAGAGGAGTAATTACTGATTATGTAATTTATTGGGCAATTAATTTTAAAGCAAAATAATGTTGTATTCATTTAATTTGGTTAATTGGTTTTTCTCCCATTGATTGAGAAACTGTAAACGATTAAGAGTGCGCGAATGAACACAAACGTGATAATTTCTAAAGAACCGATAAGCATATAAGTAAATTAATACAAAATTCAAAAATAAAAGCACCTGAAACAACAAACAGCGAGAAATGATAATACAATAAACTCAAGCTTTGAGATGACTGGATAAGTATTTATGACGTATGACTCAAAAGGAATAAAAAGTACGCAAGAGGACGAACATGAAGGTTAAACGTTAATACAAATGAGAAAGCGACGTCTTCATTTGAGAACGTAAGACCAATTTGCTTCCCAAATAAACGTGAACATTAAATATAAACTCGGAGAACGCTTCACGCATTCCCACTCGCTGATCTGGAGACAAGAATCGAATAAAAATAAATCGAGAATCGAGACAATCGAACCAGCCCGATGCCCGACTCATTGTAAATATTCCGCCGTAACCGGATGGCAACATTGCTTTTGTTTTGTTAATTTTATTGTTTTAAAAAACTTCATCTGACGCTTGAATGGACGCTGCGTTTCCGATTGAACGCACATCGATGGGATTTTGGGTAGAATTTGGTTTGTGTTGTTAGTTTTAGGAAATTAAAATTGTGCGCAGAAAATCTATTTCCTTGGTTGAGATTGTGTGGCAGATTTTTCTTTGAGTTTTTAAAACCGAACTCTTACAAGTAAATTAATTTTTGACAGTTCCATTTGTCTAAACTAATATTATAAAGAGGAAAGATTTGATTGTTTGTTTGTTTGCATTGAATAGGCTCCGGAACTACTGGTCCGATTTGAAAAATTCTTTCAGTGATAAATAGCCCATTCATCGAGGAAGGCTATATATCATCACGCTACGACCAATTGAAGTAGAGCAGCAATGAAAAATGTTGGGAAAACGGGGAAAATGTGACGCAAACGGAGTTGCGCCGGACAGCTAGTATTAAAAATATCCAATACCGTCCTCACCTTGGAACACAACGTCAACTTAAAAACTTCGTTTGACAATAGCTACATTTTACTTGTAATCGTTTAAGGTGCAAGCGACAGAGTGGCTTGCGAAATTCAAATGTACTTATGTTTTTTTTGCAATTTGCCGGTCAGTGTCAAGTTTTATGTTGAATAAAATATGATACGCGGCCGTAACTTACATGCCTTTACTGAATTATAATCATAAAAGTCATCAATACAACCCCTTTAAGTTCGTTTAACCACATAGAATGACTTTTTAATGAAATATTCATTCATTGGGATTAAATGAACTTAAAGGGATTGTATTGATTTTAAAAACTACAATTATGTAAATACATACGTATTACGGCCGTGTATTATATTTTATTCAACACTAGCTGTCCGGCGCAACTTCGTTTGCGTCACATTTTCCCCTTTTGCAACTTTTTTCATTGCTGCTTCACTCCTATTGGTCGTAGCGGGTTGATATATAGCCTTCCTCGATAAATGGGCTTATCTAACTCTGAAAAAAATTTTCAAATCGGAGCAGTAATTTCGGAGCCTATTCAATGCAAACAAACAATCAAATCTTTCCTGTTTATAATATTAGTTTAGATAAAACCTGACACTGACCGGCAAATTAATAATAATAATTTATTAATAATTTATTAATAATCAAGTACATGATACATGGCTGTTTGAACGGTGATCCCCAAACTAGACGTTAAGTCTGTATCTTGGGGATCAGAGTTGTACATATTCTTTATATCCAAAAGGTCGTACACGGTGATTATTAACAAAATCAAACTAAAAGTGAAGTTAATGAATAAAAATAAACTTAACTAAAACTAATTAAAGAGTGAATAAAAAATAAAAACAAATAATAGAGAGAAAAAAAAAAGTGATAGCAGCAACAATACTCATACAAGAAAATTCGACTTAAATGTGTGTGTGCGTTTGTGTGTGTGTTAGTGTGAGTGTGTGTGTGTGTGTGTTTGTGTGTGTGTGAGTGAGATTAGAAGTGGTGTCGGTTTATTTAGTCTTACTTCTTTTGTAGCTATTTGTAGATAATCCTTTCTGTTTCGTCGTAGGAGAGTGTAAGGAGCCAGTTCTTTATGACCTTTTTACACTGGGATATTTTGAGTTCTAATATATTGCAGTTCTTTACAGCTTCGTTATATATGCGTGGATATAAATAGTTTGAGGAACGTCTTGCCATAAGAGAGTTTGCTTGGGGAGTGGGTATCCTAAATGTACGCTTTGAGATTATCTCTGTATAGTCTGGTCTGGATTTGAATTTTTTGTGCGTTTTTAAGACTGCATTTAGTAGAAAAAGCTGGCGGACACGGAGGACCGGGAAATCCTTATAGAGTTGGTCGGTTGAATACATTAAAGGTTTCTTGAGCATTACTTTAATGACGGCTCTTTGTGCTCTTTCGGCTTCAATAAATGCGGTCTTACCTGCGCCACCCCAGACAGAGATACCATATTGGAGGACGGACTGGCAGAGGCCAAAGTACACAGTGCGTAGTATAGGAGTGGGTGTGCAGTCACGTAGTTTTTTCATTATGTAGATAAGTTTCCTGATTCTGCCGGATAGTGCGTGTATTTGCGGTTTAAATGATAAATTCTCATCTAGAGTAATTCCCAAATATTTTATGGATTGTATACGCTCAATCATAGTACACGAACAGCCCGCAGGTCGAGGGTTAGAGTTATGGGAGCAAGTATGGAGTGTGAGGGTGAGGTTTTGCGGGGGTCTTGATGTCTTGGTGTCTTTCTTCTCAAATTGCAAAAAAACGTAAGAAAATTTGAGTTTTGCGGGCTACCCTATCGCTTCCACCTTAAGAGATCTCTGATCGGTCGTTACAGACGGTCGAAAAAAACCGTCGCACAGTTTATTGAGCCGCCCTTAATTAGAAGTCGGGGTTGGTCTACCTAAGTGATGCGATGATTGAGATAACAATTTATTTGATACGCGGTTTAATAGATTAACACAAAAAGGGTGAGATCGAACTCCTTTTTTGTGACAAACAGAATTAAGATATGAAAATCCTTAGACTATTTATTTAGATTTCGATGAAGATTAAGGTAGGAATACAAGCCAAAGTTGAGATGAGTAAAACCGCTGAACGAAAACAGTGACACGTTAATGACCTTCAAAGCCCCAGATTTTTTAAACTAACACGATTCCAAACATTCTGGACAGCAAATCATCTTCAGACAACAGGTATTGAGGACTAGAAAATGATATGAATAGAAAGTGGAATCATTGCATAGAAATTCGACTGATTCTTGGATTCTTGTAATTCTTGCCTTTATTATCCCCAGATTCGTTAACAAATTGACCATCGCACCACAAAGAATGGATTCGTCCGCGTTACGTCCATTACGCGCTATCGTGAATCTCCGCCTCCGGCACACACTCACATAGCGATGTGCCCGCGCAGCCAGACGTAAAAACCTCCGTCCCGTTACTATTGATATGCAAACGTATGCAGACATGTCCTGGAAGACCTTTATAAGGCTCGTCGTGAAAGAAAGCCGGGGTTTTGGCAGTTTTTTGCGGAAAACTGTGATCGAATGATAAAAGTTGAATGTAGATTTTTGGAGAAATTATTACCATATAGAATCTGAATGCGGTGACTTTCGCGAGTGAACGCGATGGAAAAAACAAAGACGTTGATACCGACAGAGTTATCTGCATGTTCCTTGCAGTATTCGATCAAGACAATAAAAGGAAAAGAAATACAAGAAAAGAGACTGACCTCCGAGTTGGATATTCCTTCTTAGAGTATTCGGATATGAAACACTCTCAGTGTTTCTCAGTGTTTCTACGTTGTCGTGTGAAGTAGTTGTAAACTTTTAACTTCCTATTAACAAAAGTGTTTTTTTAGAATGGAACACTTGACAAATCACAGTAATTTTAAACTTCACAAAACAAAACACAAAACTTCGTTTGAACATAGAACGCGAACGGTTTATTAAATTTCTGATATCCAGTTACACCTGCAGTTTACGCATTTTCAAATTATTTTCTTAAAAGCTCCCATCAAAATAAATTCAAACAAAACTGACTTTGACATTCAAACAATCTCACTTTACGATCTTTCTCAGAACTGCCAAACGCCATCTCGATAAGATGAAATCAGTTTGTTTGCAAACATCTCGTGTGATGAATAGTTTCCTAAACGTCTGTTGAAGCTAACATTCAAAGAGTTAAACGTTTTGTGTCGGGTTATTAAATACTTCTTTGATGTCTTTGCCAACACTTAAAGGAGTAACAGGTGAAAAAAAAAATAGTTATGGTTATTTTTGATGTGTGAAGTGTTAAGAACTTCTGTTTACCTTGATCTTCGTAGAACTCAGGCTGGTATTACTAAAGTAATAAATAAGATATGAAAATATAATTCGTTTTGAAGAATGTTAACTTAAGTTTTACTCCGGTAACTTAGTTAGGTCTTCGTTAAATCGCGCGTAAGGAAACTGGATTTTGATGAATGTCGTATGTAAGGCCTACATGGGCACTTATAAAACGTCGACAAGAAGGTGCTCGGTTCGGGTTGGCCGTTTCCTATGGAGAAGAACCGACAAGAAACTCCATGGTTACTCTTTTAAAATCAATTGGTTTTACAATATTTCTATGTTACTAGCAAACAACAACATAGAAAGTAAAATACCTGAAGTGGATGCATACATTTTGACCGTGTAGGTTCACACTTTTGTAGGAAACAGCTGTTTTTTTTTTAAATTACCGATGAAAATTTTCTAAGTGGAGGGGGGGGGTGGTTCCGAATGATGTACTGAGTACGTGCTAATCATTTTCGCGTCGGTGTCCCTTACACCCCAAATAAAACTCAAAATAATTTATAATATTTCGTGTGTACTATAAGTTTTATGAAAGAGTTGTTTATTAAACCAATAAATAATAATTTCATAATTAATTTGCGTGGCATAAAATAAATTAAGTTAACAATGATGGCAATAAGCTCGCGCCCTATTACATGGAACTTAAACATAACTGGCGAAATGTGGGAGTACTATTTGGACACCTCTGCTGAACCCCTCGGGGATAAAATAAAATAATACAACTTCACACCTGTATGTGAAGTTGTATTATTTTATTTTAACAAATTATTAAATGCAGGTTGTCATTTCCTCCGACAAGCTTAACCGATTCTGTATTTGTATTTACATATCTACATATATCCCCCGTTAACAAGAGTAAAATAAACCCAAGCATTAGAATATTTTGAAACCATAGACACACTTCGGTCTTATTTACAAGTTGTAGATCTTTATCCAGCAGATCTTGTCTATGGATTAGCCTCATAAGCTCGTGCTAGGTTGTAGACTAGGCTCAGTCTAGTTCAGTCTGGATCTAGGTTAGTGAGGTGCTCGTAAGTTGAACCTGTTCGCGAATGTTTATTAATTAATTATTGTTAATGTGGCAGGTATTAACATAGCGTGCTTTTAATTTGATGCAGAGTTGAAACAAGGACTGGTTTGCCGGATAGAAAAGGTTCGAGATTTTTGTTATAAATTCCTCGCTGACTTTTACTTAATACAAAGGTTTGTTGTCCTGGAAATAAGAATAAGCTATTAATTTAGTCTAAGTAATTTGGTATTCCAAAGCTAATTTGCTATACATTCCTTAAAGTCAACACTGTCAGGATTATCACTGTAAAGCAAAAACATGCTCTTGTTATGTTTTGTATTTTACCATCTTTTTATACCATGATTTTAAGCAATTTAATATTATTCAATTAAAGTTTATTCGATTCTAACAATCCAACATTCGATTTTTCTCGGAAACAGAATTTACCTCATTTTCCCCATAGCATATTTAATCATAAAAAACCTTCAAAACCATTTTCCTCTTACTCTACGACAACGTACAAAGATACCCTTGTAAATCTCCTAAAACCTTACAATCACACGATCACTACTCTCACTCTGACCATCGTATCACACCGTGATAGTGATCTAAAACCGTCGGACACTACACATTACAGCGCAAGTGTACACCGCCGGCCGGTGGGTAGGCAGGTAGGGAGGTAGGCACGTCAGGCGGTGCGTGTAGATAGCGGTTAAATTACAGAAAACATGACAACACAATTTGTTACGGAAATCTTACTGGACGACTTGGCTTGGAGTAGGCTGACGGTGGATAAGAAATGCTGCATAAAGGAAAATATTATGTTAGCAAAGGATATTGAATAGATCAAAAAGACAACCTGAAATTTAAAAAATACGATGAAGTATTGAACAATTTGTACTATTTATTGTACATATCAAGAAAACTTTGCATTTCAATGTAAGGAAGCACGAATGCACGAATTTCTTATTAAAAGTCGAGAACGAAGTGTAAAGAGTTTTCCAGAAACGTTACAAAGTATTCCTTCCAAATTTAACAAAATTAGCGCTCTTATTTAGTAAAATCTCAACAAAATCCACTTAAAAAATCCCACAACCTTTTCCGCCAACAAAATAAAAGTTTCTTATCCACGGTCTCTAAATCCTGGTCGCTCACCACCTTAGGGCCCGGTTTCTAATTGCAGGGAGGGCCTTAATTGAATGTTATTGAATTAGGATCACGCCCCGCTCACCGACTCGTACGATCCACGTACGAGTATCGTACGATAAATATGTAAAGTGAAACCTGTGTTGGTACTTGCACGCCTGGTTTAGATTTAAGAGGCAACCTTTGCGAGGGCCTGGTTTAGATAGGGCGATAAATGTCGTGAACGTTTAGTTACTCAAAAAGCTTGAGTTGTATTCAAAGGCCTTGTAATAGTCATTTAATAGTCTATATCTGTATGTTATCTGTATGGTGTGGGACGTAAAGAATAGCACCATCCCATATCTTGCCGTGGCTCGTGGGTGTCGTAAGAGGCGACTAAGGGACTTGCCAGAGAATGGGCTGCAGCGTTCTTTTTGCTTTTGTATCAACTGTACCAACCTGCCTGCCAAGCGATTATGGCAAAACCCCCCTTATGTACACTTGGGGGAGACCTATGTCCAGCAGTGGACGTCTTTCGGCTGAAAAATATGATGATGATAATGATGTATGAGCTTGGTTTTTAGGACATGATTGCCTAGATCGTAGGACTGCCAAATTCGTACTGAAAACACGCACCTCTGATATTTCGGATTCATGAGCGTTTGGTTAATTATTATCACTTTCTTCGGTGAAGGAAAATATCTTGAGGAAACCAGCATGCCTGAGCATTCGAACTATAGTGTGTCGCAGTACAGTTTTGTCGCACAAGCGTTAATCGCGCTTCCGTGTGTCGACGTCACGTTATACAGTCTGAGAGATATATCTCGACGGCATGTAAAGCTAAGTCAGAGGCCCATGAGCTTCATAAAAACTTTGACACCAGGGTAGGTACTCACCACACAATAAAGAAGGATAAGAAAGTAGGCGAGAGTAGTTTTGTGATCTTCCAGTTCGTGTTTGCGTGTAGGTATGACCAAGATTTGATTTGATTCCATGTGTTGAAAATACGCGAATTAAATCAAAAGCTACTTACTAATTTCTGATTCATGACTGGCAATAAAGATCGGGACATACCTGTAACAAAAAAGATGTGAAAATCAGTATAAATGTGGAACATGAAAAAGAAACAATTCACCATAGAAATTAATTCAAGCAAAGAATCGTGAAATCGTGAGTATCGTAGCAAGGTCTTGTTAAAAAGATTTAAAAGCCGTTTATAATATTGATGCCCTTTCATTGTAAAACCCTACAAGTTATTCCTTTATATCGCCATTTTAAAAAGTGTTAAGATTATCTAAACACCTAGTTCCAGGTACCATTTTCACAATCCACAAAATATCCGCAATTATTTTTTTACTCATATCAATAGTTTCAGCATGACCGGTTATGAATGGTTTGCCCAACGCTGCACAAACAATAACACGGTCTGACCACACGTGAACGAAAACAGTGACATTTATTGATAACTTTCATACGCCCTGTTTTTACGGACTATGGGGAATTAAAAAACTGTGGTGCATATGTAGGTACACCCAAGCTACATAGGGCTTTTTTTTTTTTTTTTTTGACATGGCCACTCGCAGATCAACCTGCTAAGGTTATTTCTGCTCAACCGGGCAATCCTGTGGTGACCTCAAATGAATTTAAGGCCCCCAGCCAGGGCTTACAAACTAAGTACAATTAAATGACCGCTCGCTAAGGGCACCCCCTGTGGGGTTCGGACCTCGGCTTAGGGCGTCATTGAGGGGTGGGCAGCAAGGGACAGGCTGGGTCATATTATTATTATTTAGGGAATTTAACGTTACATGCTCAGCGGCGCGGGCTGGCTCGTCGAGCAAGGGTCGGGGAGGGGTGAAGTTACTAGGGCGTCGCGAGGGGCCTCGGCGGCGAGGCCGGAACACGGATCGGTTTTTGTTTTCGTGTTTACGAAGAGTGCTAGTATCCGTACTGCTCTCTTGAAGGAGGGTAATGGGGTCATCGGGTTCGACCAGGATATGCCTAGGTCGGCGAATCTTCCCTATTCTGGTGGGGACGTATCGGGCGGCCGACACCACTAGTGGGTTGGGATGTTTCTCAGCAGAGTCTAGGAAACGCTTTGAAAGGCGTTTAATGACCTGCTTGACGGTGGGGATTTTCAGATCAACATGAAGTTGTTCATTCCTAACGAACCACGGTGCTCCCGTGGCCTTTCGGAGAAAACGGTTCTGGAGGGTCTGCATCCTATGGATCTGGTATGCCTTAGCTTGTCCGAAAACTGGGCAAGCGTAGGTCAGAATGGGACGAATACACGCGGTGTAAATACGCAATTTGCACTTAAGGGACAATTTGCTGCGTGCATGTAGTAAGGAATGGAGTCTACCGAGAGCGAAAGCGGCGCGCGAACGCATCGTCTTTATGTGCTCCCCGAAGGTGAGACGTTGGTCAAGGATTACCCCCAAGTATTTGGCTCGCTTTTCCCAAGGAATAGGCTTGCCAAACATGGTGATCGGGATGGGAGTGGGTGGGAGGATTTGGCGTGGCCTACAGAAGAGAACCGCCTGACTCTTATCGGGATTGACTTCGATTCTCCATTTCCGGAACCAATCGCCTAAGGCGTTTGCGGAGGATTGGAGGTTACGAGCGATACTGTCTGGGCTCCGACCAGAACAGTAAATGGCTGTGTCGTCAGCGAAAAGCGCTAACTCAGCCTTGGGGTTATTGGGAATATCGCTGGTGAACAGCGTGAAAATGAGTGGGGATAAGACTGGGGGAGTCTTATCCCCACTCATTTTCACGCTTGGGGGACTCCGGCGCGAATAGGATGGGGGGAGGAAAGCGCACCTTTGATTCGGTACCGAAAGGTGCAGTTCGACAAGAAGTCACGTAGAATGAGTACGAGACGATCAGGCACACCGAGCTGATACAGCTTGTATATCAGCCCGTTGTGCCAGACCTTGTCGAAGGCTTTTGCTATGTCGAAGAACAGGGCACCAGTCATCATCCCGCGCTGGTAGCGGGCGCTGATGTGTTCGACTATACGATGGACCTGTTGGACACAAGAGTGTTGGGTTCTAAAACCGAACTGCTCTTCGGGAATGAGGCTCTTCGCTTCGACATAGTCCTTGCGCTTATAAATAAGCCTCTCGTAGATTTTGCCGAGAACGTTGAGGAGACTGATGGGGCGATAACTGCTAGGGTTGGACTTGGGCTTGCCCGGCTTGGGAATACCGATGACAGTGGCCTGTTTCCACGACTGAGGGAACATGTTGTGGGACATGGCGCCATTGAAGATAGCGGTCATGAGTACAATGAGGGCAGCGGGGAAGAGCTTGAATACCCTATTGTTGATTCCGTCAGAGCCAGGGGCTTTCCGAGGCTTAAGGTTCCTGATGACCTCCTCCACCTCGTCTGGTGTGACGGGGGGGAGAGGGAAATCCGGATCCTCAGTGGGTGGGAGAGAGGTTCGACGTTCGACTTCAGCATCCACTTCAGTGAGGTGAGCTATGTCTACTGGTTGAGAGCTGGGTGAGCACTGGGACTCTAAGCTGTCGGCAAGGCATTCGGCTTTGTCGGTGTCGTCGAAAGCGACGCTATTGTCAGGACGGATGAGAGGAGGCATAGAGGAAATCTCAGAGGCGCGTAGTTTCCTCTGTAATTCCCAGAACGCCAGATGGGTTGGTTCGAGTTCGCTGAGCATCTTGTCCCATTGACCGTCACGCAGCTCTTTGACGCGTTTGCTTAGTTTACGCTGTAAGCTACGCATAAAGGCTTTGTTATTGTCACTAGGAAAGGCTCTGAAGGCACGGATGGCCGCGTTCTTCTCGGTCAACAGTTCACGCACGTCGTCAGGGAGATTCCAGCGACGATCGCTCGTCACTGGGGCCTCCCTTGAACATTCGTTCAGGACGGACTGTACGTGTTCCGTGAGCGAGCTGATCGCGACCTCCGTGTCAGCGATGGACTCTATGTTGGCAGGGATCTTATCCAGGTGAGGGGAGTCTGTGGATTTCAGCAATTCGCTTACTTTCCCCCAGTCCGTGATCACTCTGGTGGGAGGGGGTCGAGAGGGGTCGAGAGGGCCTAATCTAGGAGCAAGCTCCCAGATGACTGGACGGTGGTCAGAGTTGAGCTCGTCGATCGCTTCCACAGAATGTAGCCGTAGGCTGACGTTCTTAAGGAGCGCGACGTCGAGTACATCAGGGAGTTGATTGATGTCGAGCGGGCAATGGGTGGGATGCATCGGAGCGATGACATCAAAGTTGAGGGGACTGCAGAGGTCAAAAAGAACCCTACCTCTGGTGTTAGTCACGCGACTATTCCAGGAGGGGTGTTTGGCGTTCAGATCTCCCGCCAAAATGACGGAATCACTGAGACCGAGAAGTGAGCCGAGATCATTTCTGAGAGCGGCGTTAATCGCCGGGGAACCGGAAGGAGGAAAGTACGCAGAGATGATCGAGATGGGTTGATGACCCGTCATGCCAAGCCGACAGACAGAGACCACAAGGTGGGTCAGGGGAGGAGGGTGCATAGGGATGCAGTATAGGGATGCTTTGTAGTAAATGAGGGTACCACCCTTATGACAACGAGTCCTATCATTGCGAACTATGCGATAGTTGGCTATTCTAGGATCTCGATTCGAAGGCTTAAGGAAGGTTTCTTGGACTAACAGGATATCTAAGTGATGATCGCGGAGGAAGTTGGCGATCTCATCACGTTGCCCATTCAGGCTGTTGGCGTTGAAGGACCCTATTCTAAGGGACTTCGGTTTGAACCTACATGGGGGGGCTTTATCCATTATGGTTTGTTATGAGGAAGGTTTTGCATGGCGTGCGTAACGTCTCCGTACGCTGCGAAGACAGTCGCGAGTTTGAAGAAATCGCCGCCGCATGCGACGATCTCCTTGGACATCTGAATAGGGCAAAAGATTAACTGATTAAGTACTACTGTTGGTTACTGCAGCCTGATACCGTATTTACATTTGTGCTGCATTTAAGGGCTAGCCCGAAAATCCTACCGATAGGATAAGGATTTCTTCTCCAAGATTCGGTCAATCCCACTAATTGCGGACGCGTCTCCGGACACGAACACAAAGTTACTTAATTCAGTAACTATTTGAATGAATGTGTCCATGAGCTGCGTTTGTACTTGTTCCGTATTGGTTTTATCGATTCTCTATTTAGGTTCAAGAGCACGAAAGATTTCTCTTTGTTCTGGTGATGCCAATACGGAGATGTATGAAGAACCCTAAAACCCTATTTCGACAGAAAAAAAAAACAGATAAAAAAGTAAATTATTAAAAAATATATTACACAAAATTCATCTATAGTTATAAAAATAGGAAAAATAAGTCCTTTCCAGGCTCCCTATTCACAAACGCTCGGATTCGATTTCGATTCGATAAGTCGTATGTCTAACTTGTTTTGGCATTACGAAAGCGAGCGAGATAGACATACGACTTTCCGAATCGAAATCGAATCCGAGCGTTTGTGAGTACGGGGGCAGTTCTGATTAACAGGAAATAAAATCCAATAAAAAAGTTACTGCATCTGCACCAAAACCGTAACAGCCAAATCGACAAAAATCGACCATCATTGTTCGGAATCTTTTCACCAAACCCAGTGAACTCGATACCTCCTTTAAGCTTTTCGAACCCAACTCACGGAAGCCTATGGTTCGCTTTTTGTTTTTTTTTTCATACTGACGGCATATGCAGGATTGGATCCCCAGTCGATTGAAAACCGAGTGGGTTTTCCGCCATGTTGCAACTTTCAACCCTTTAGTGTTTCGTTCCTTGTTTTGTTTCTACTCTTTTAACCCTCGCCGCTGAAGTTTTAGGCATTATTGCGATGGTTATTGGAAACGGGTGCAGTTAGTTGTAGAAAGAATAGTTCTATCGGCGAAGATTTAATGTTTGGGCAGTAAACTTTGATGGAAAGAAATGACATTTGAATACGCATAAGAATCCTGACTGTTATGTCAACAAAAATTATGATAATTCCACATCTAAAACAATGGGTGAAATAAATAAAAAGACTTCTAGACTTGCGAATAGAATTAATTAAGAGCAGCTTTTGGTTTAAAGCCATGAAAATAACTTGGTTACCGGTCAATATTAATTTGAAAAAGCTAAAGGGTTCCAGCTATTATAAATAAATACCTTGATAGTCTCTACGAAATAATTTGTAACATAGTTGCATTGCAAGGTGCCATCAAAACGAATGTCCGTTATTATGCGTTCGCACTGGCGAAATACTCACATAGACATGTTGAAATTTCTCTCTATTCTCTTATATGCAATCTTTTTCTCAACAGACATAATGTTTTTATGCGAACATTTCACCATTTCCCAGTGCCAGCATACGAGTGCCATGAAACACGCACATAAACTCGTAAAAACCCAAAACACAGTTGTGATTAAAGTGCATTTGGCGAAAGCATTAATATTCCGTTCGTTACGCACATTGTCCGGGCAGAGCCATTAATAACCGAAACACTGGCGGACAATTTGTGTATAATTAACGAGTTGTGCTGGAATAAAAAAATGTATGATGTACTTGTAAGAGATAATGTTTGCTGTTATAAATGGCTGTAAAATTAAGTTGGGTTGAAGGTTCCCAAGCGTTCCCAAGCCTGCCAAACGTGGCGATTATGCCAAAACCCCCCAAAATTTCGATGTGGCGACACTTGGGGGAGGCCTATGTCCTGCAGTGGACGTCTTTTGGCTGAAATGATGATGAAGGTTCCCAACTTAATGGGTTGGATGGGAACAAGATTTTACACCATTTAGAAAACTAGAATGATTGTTACATGCATGTGTTGTCCCCACACTGCAGGGGAAAGGCTTCTCGTGCTTCTTACCACTTATATCAATCGCAATAATAGGCCGGTGAAAAGGAGCCCAGCTCATCTCACCATTGCATCGCTTTCTGGGCTTATCCGTCTAACTTTTTCTGTCAGTTGGGACTTGGGATCCACTGAGTGATTATTTATGCCCGTTTTTCCTCCGACATGCAACAGATATGACAAGCCCAGTTCCATTTGCAACAAACTGGAATACTATTTAAGCAATGATGTCATTGTAACCACACTTATAAACAAGAAAAAGTGCTACCGTGTAGAAAAACCCTTACTTTCTGAAAATCTTTTTCTTTCTTATTTTCGTAGAAAAGTTACCAAGACTTACTTTGGAAGCCTAAATACCTCGTAGTCATGTGATCCCGGCGAAAATCTCTCTAGGGAGCCATTGACTCACCTCTTGACCCTCAGGAAGATTAGTGTTTGGCTTGCGCTATTTTTAATAAAACTGTGTGACACAAAATTGACAAAAGTAAAAAAATAAAAAAAAATTGTGATGTTTTACCTTCTGTGTGTTGAAAGACACGCTTCTTGCCTACTCAATCAAGTTAGAAAAACAACTAGGTATCATTAACTAATAGGCTCAATTATGTTGGTTGAAATGAGGGCGAAACTGAAATAGCCAACACGCGGCGACCATGCGAGATGAATAATTTAAATTCTGAAATGCATTTGCACCGCTGCACTTGGACAAAATAATCGAGTTGTCCGATCGATCGAACTTTGAGAATTTGTGATTCTACTTGGTCCGAGTTCACGTCGTTCGCTTGATCGGACTAAGCAGTCGGACCAAGAGCTTACAGGGGAAATTATCAACTATCAAGTCCTCAAAAAGGCTAACTAAACAGCCACTCGAGTCCCAACCTGTATTCAAAACATGAATATGCAAAGATCGTACGCTCCACAAACACGTGCCATTCCGTAGTTTCTACCATGAATTTATGCATGTAAGTGGTCAATCCATATATTTTCGTGTTTATGAGCTTGGCGGGGCCCGTGTGCCCGTATCCGGCACGTGGGCTCAGTGGGGCAGGGCGGGCAGGCGGGAGGGCACTGTCCCTTCGATCGCGGGCGACGCTAATGCGGCACGCGCGCACACCGTATTAATTTGTCATACTGTCAACGATTTTGTTTAGTGCAAGCGTTGTAAGTTTGGAGCGGAAGCGGGAAACACGTTTTTATGGATGAAATTTAAAAGTAGAAAAGGGTTAAATTCGAGTCTTTTAGCTGTATTGAGCTGCTATTGAGTTCAAATAATAAGTACTAATTATGATTTACGATTCCTGATGCACATAATTTATTTGTAATGTGCTTGATAATCATCATCAGCCTATAATGTTCCCACTGCTGGGACGCAGGTCTCCTCTCTATGAGAGGAAGTGGGCTGTAATCCACCACGCGGGCCCATTACGGATTGGTAGAAGTCACATGTCTTCAAAGTTTTAGTTCTAGGTTATGCCGGTTTCCTCACGATGATTTCCTTTACCGTTTTTTAGAACAGCGGTGATGAAAGAAATTACGCAAAGTAATGCGCCTGCCTGCTTGATACCTACTTATAGCAAAGCAAAACAATCCCGAACATTCAGGCGTTGGCAGTCATCAAAAAGATTAACAAATACGAATTTATAAGAGCATCAAGAATCAGCTTTTATTTCAAAGCCAAGAAAATTATTCATTCTTGATTTCTTGTGCCGCAAAATCTTCACTAACGCGCACTCTGCTCTCTCCTCTGACATGCACCGCTCCACTTTTTCCCGTGCACACGTACCGCGGTACAATAATGACAGGTAGAATGTGCACTCGATGACACCGGCTCCCAACATTGTGCCATAAATATGTAATCACTATCAAATTATACCTATCTAGTACAGTAGGTACTGCAGCGGTTTTATTGTGAAGTTACGAACGGCACTTGAAATACCTAGTTACCTAGCTAAACCAATATTGTGACGTAGTTTATTAATTAGTCTTGGCAGTTATTGAATGTCGGTGGTCTCTCTTTCTTTTCATGTAGTTAATACCTAACTTGGTCTCTGAGTTTTATGCCACCCATGGGTTTAACATGCCGTCGAGAAATATCTCACAGGCATGTTTCGTTTCCCCACGATACTTTGCTTCACCGAAGCTAGTAATATAATACGCACAAGATTTCTAAAAGTCAGCAAAGTGCCTGGATCGAACTCGTGACCTTTGACTTGGCAGTCCGAAGGTCATACCACTAGGGTATCACTGCTTTTATATCAATAGCAGTGGTGGTCTACGTATACAAAAGTTGATGACTTCATCCCAAAAGTAAGTCTTCAGTAGGATCGGTGCAAAGCTTAGGATAAAGTTAGTCTTTTAATACGGTAGACCATGCTGAAACTTAAGGAACACTAGACTTTAATCACATTGGACTTTTTCGGGAAAAACAAGTTTCTAATTCTTTCAGTCTAAATCCTGAGTAATGCTAAAATTCTCTGAAGCAACATTGAAGTTGTCCAGTTACCATGACAACCCATTAATTTCATGAAATAGAGATGTCATTACTGTACCACCAACGTTTGCATATCTGCATAAAGAGCTATGGCTCCTGCACAAAAGGTCTATATTTGTACGAATTAAATTGTTTCTACCTTTATAGGAATATTCGACCTACTTGATTGCTTATTTACTGGCGTTTCCTTACAAGTTAAGCATTGCATGGAAACATAAAACATGGCGTATTTGGTCAATCTGTAGTGCCTGGAGTTACAATTGAGTTAGCATGTTTAAATTGTAGCATTACAATGGAATTGTTAGCTTTACTTAGCTGTTTCACTGTAATTGCTGAGGTACCTATTTCTTGTCCCGGATTGGTATTATTAGTCATTGAATCGGATTATTTTAGAGGCCAGAACTAAAAATTTTGTCATTATATAAGTGAAAATTGAAGTTATCGAGCCATTTTTCTGTGTACCTAGTTCAGTTTTTTAAAGAAGAAAAGTAAACGACCATTCCAAAATCATTATTTTTTTAACAATCCGTGAATAAAATAACCTAAAAATAAACAGAACGATCTAAAAACGCAAATAAGCAACAATCAAGGAACCGTCTCGGCTTCCATCTTGTTTTGTTAAATTGCGCGGAAACAACGAGCGCGTAATTTGTGTGTTGTGGACTCTTTGATGGTTGTCCGCCATTATTTATTATAAATACTGTCACAAAAGAGTCCACAATGATGATCCCTCGTTACGCTATGATTTATGTGAATATAATGCCTCTCTGTATTGTTGAGTACGTGGAAGTGAAATGGGATCACAAACTGATTTATTATTGTCCATTCGGATATTTATATTATGTTTAGTGAGTTTACTAAGGGGGTTTAAATATCTGCAAACGTACCCGCTTTATCGAACCCATAATGAAACCCATACATACCACTGTGGGACATAGACTTCCTCGTTGTGAGTGGGCCGTAATCCACCACACCCTAGTGCGGACCAACGTAATTGATACTTAATATATTTATGAAAAATACAGACCTTTTCGTTAAGCAACAATTATAATAAGCAACATTAATCTAGAACCACGGACACATAACTTTATCCTAACAAAACTACAAGCTTTATCCAAAAATACGACAAATTAGAACAAATTGCTGTCACCAAGTTTCTCCACATCAAAAATTCTAATAGCGAGGAGAACATAAACATCGCAGTTTTACGTCGTTCGCGAGCAACGCCGGGGCATAAACATAGCAGTTTACAAACCGCTGAGCGAAGCTTATCAACTATTTGATCAACACAAGTTAGTGCCCGCGCTCACGAGACGTGTCCAACATGTTGTAATGAGCCACTCAATTAGTGCACTATTAAGATGCAAATTGATGATAAAGTGGGGGCAGTGTTGTTATAAATGAGAGGTTGTAAAAAGTAAAACGATTTTTTGAGCGTTTATAACGCTTGGTACGCTCAGATTTTTTTTAAGTTGGCGCGATAAAGATGTGAAAATTCGATAAAAATTAATCACCCACAAAAGTGCACAGTTATGCAACTTTTAATATACGAAACACAACATTAAAATTAATTGACACATAAACGTATACTCAAAATAATCTTCCTAAACGAACTCCTACTAATAAAACTGTCAGCTTAACTACTAAAATCCGCCATTCGCGCTTGTAAATCAACTTCAAAGCTTCGACAAATTATAACAAATGCTTATCACGGCGTCAACACAACCGAGTTTATGTCGGAAATTTTGAAAGGAAACCAACATGACTTCTGAAGCCCTTTGGGAACGAACACCGTCTGTCAAACATTCTGACGTTTTCGAGTCTATGTTGTATCAGACGAGTCTAATGGGAAGGATTTGTAAGCACGCAAAGGTTGGGTGTTCCTGTTAGAGTATTCTATTTGCAAACCGGTGAAAGCTGCGGTTTAGGCTTTAAGGAAAGTTTATCTTGTAATTGATGGCTGTGAAAGGCTAAGGTGTATCCAACTGCATCGATAATCATTAATTTAGATTTAAACGTTCAATGCTTAACTTAATATAAATCAAGTTATTATGGAAAACAAGAACTCACAATGTGTCTTACATGAAAACATATAAATCCTTTTGTCAAGTTGTAAGTTACTGTTGTACCCATATATTCCTATTATTTTGTCCCAAGAAGTGTAAGCGCTTAACCAACAAATCAACATTATAATTTAGTGCATTTATGTAGTACAGTGCGCTGAGGCACTTATAAGGATTTATTCGTAAGTTATGCGTGACACCTGTTGACAGTGATCGCGATATTAATTCCCGTCCGTACACAGGTTTATTTTAAGCCTATGTACGGACTTATTTTAATTTTGGACTTCTTATTAAAACATGTTGCACATATTCATGTTTCTTTTTTGAGACCGGTTTTTGACATTCTGCCAATTGCCATGCAGAAAAAAAATGCTGTTATCTAGTCCATTTTGTAACTTAGATCAAGAAGGTTGATAGTTGTATTACTGAGATACCATTTTCATTTCCACCTCCTTGGTCTATTTTCAAATTGACACCAACAGTACTGGCAGTTCTTGGTAAAAAAAATATTGGCTGCCATTAGATATTTATTCTTATTTAACTTTTTAAATTATTTAAAGGCTTTTACACATTTCTTTAACGAAATAGTGCCAGAAATATCGTATAATTTTAAGTAAAACCTGTATGGATTTTAATAATTTTGTTGATTTACCTACATTAGATAAAATGAGGTTGTTTACGATTACGAAAATATCATTACCATCATTGCATAGTCAATAGTAACACGATCTTAGATTTAACTTTCGAAATAAAAGACAGCAATAAAAAGCCCTTAAAAACGTTTTGTTGTTTTTTCATTGCAGTTTACTGCGTTTTTAAACTGATTATACACTTAAGACACTATCATAAGACATATTAAATATCACAGTTTTCGTGTTTAAACGATGCTTTGACTTCTTTTTGTTTATAGTCGTCTTACTGAAAAAAAGTCCAATTGTTTCCTGAAAACCTTACTACCAAAATAATAATTCATTCTTCATAGATTTTATCTGATATGTTTGTACTATAATTATATTGCTTCACTCACAAATCGTAACAATTATTGCTTTTCGTAAATTGGCTTTTAAATCCGACTTGAACCAAGATAAAGTTCAAAGTACAGAACTTTACTACAAAATGAAAAATCGCCCCCAAAACATCACAACAAACAGAAATGTGACCCCAAACCCCTCCACGTATACAGAAAGTGTCAAATGACATCACATCGACAAAATGAAATCATAAAACGCGTTGCCGGGCAGGCGGGCACGCGGGGAACAGATTTGTCGCGCGATACGCGGCCGGCCGCCGCGCGATTAATTGCCGTGATAAGGCGCGACGCGCGGCAACTCGCACCGCGCGGCGAACCTTCAAGCGTTTTTTGTGGATTTTTCACTTTTATGTCATATTCGTTTTGAATGTGCGACAGTGTGAAGTCGCGATAAAGTCTGACATACTTGATGTACGTGGTGTACACGTACAGTCACGAGCATTTACATGCGTATAACGTCTCGTTGTTACGAATAAAATAAAGGGTGTAAATAGACCTTTAACAAAACCGAAAGGCACATATTCGTCATTGCGATAGTTTATTTGTTCTGGACCATACATAAAAAACCTCTAACGTTTTTACAAGTTTTATTAAGTACCTAGTTTTTAATGTTTTAATTTTACTGTAAATACCTTCCCACCGTACATCCATCAGCACAATGTTTTGAATGCGTTACAATTGAGATCTACCGTAGAAAACGTACGTAACGTAGTTTGTACAGAATGTACAGAATGCTTGGTTGACTTGACGGCTTCGTGAAGGTTAGGTTTATACCTTGTATTTTTGAAACTCATACATAAATATTATTATAAAATAGGCTTAATCCCAGTTGAATTCGGAATTTCACAAAAAAAAAACTTTTGCATTCTGCCAAGTGTACACGTGTTAGGGCCCATGACTGTACATTACGGTGTACTTTAGGAATGACATTGATTCTTGTCGGATATGAAATAAAAGGACAGTGACATGAAAGAATTGTGTTTATCTTTTCTGTAAGTAAATGAGGTTTATTTAAGTTGATGAGATTACAGTTACGTGTGGCTTTTACGGACGAAAAGTAAGGTGTGCAAAAAAAATGTAACGCGTGCAGACAGATTTTCTTGTCCACGAAATCTCTGTTTTGACTTGCACGCATTCAGTTCTAAACTTCGATTAAAACTGTTGGATTTCACATAAAACTCAACCTGAAATCTAGTTATAAATAATAAATATAAATCAAGCTATGTAGATTATCGGCCTAAAATGTCAGCTCAAATGTCTTGTAAAAAGCAAATCAAAGATGCTGAGATCCACTCTCAGCTTGACACGACAAAGTTATGTTAAAACATTGAAACTAGCCTTGGCTAGGGCTAGACTAGGGCTAGCCTACTAACGTTTTACATATGCGATTCCGAGATCGACAGTCGGTAGTTTATCTCCTACATTCCTCCACTACCTGGTACGAGCTCAATTTACATCAATAAATTAGTAAGGAAAGTCTATAAAACATGCCCTGTCCACCTGCTAACAACACACAGACAAACAGACACTAATATATAATGCTTTGATCAAATCGCGCCAGTCGACACATCAAAGGCGAACTATTTATAAAATTATCGATTGATCGATTCCGCGATCGAACGGAACTTTCGATTCGATACTATTCTTGAATCGATTCTTGTTATTACAAAAATGTACGATATGTTATTTTAACTTTGTTCGAAGGTTATTTGTTCGAAACAATAAATATGGAAATTCAAATACTGATCCCGATAGCAATTTAGCATTATTTTTAGAATTCGTTCACCGAATCCGAGTTTTCAATCACGCACATAAAAGCTTCATAAATAAGGATTTAAAGAGCTCACGGAAATTTATCAAAGTGAAAAATTGTTATTTAATACAGCAGGTTTTTGCTCAGGGTGCATCCTTTCCACGACCCGCGGCCCGCGTGCACAACATCAATCACCCGATGAAAAAGAATCTTTTTAAAAAATAAACAAAAAGGGCGCGAAACCGACTCGTCTCGCTTTTTAAAATACGAAGGCACTGGTAATGAAGTATTTTATGCCGGTTAACGTAACTATGTTTAATGCTCATGCATGCCATACTTATTTTTGATATTCGATAGCTCGAATAAAATCGACTAATTGACCGAAAATCTGATGCATGTGTGTCACTTTCTTTAGTGATATAACACGAAGAGGATTTATATTGTGTTTTCCGTTATTTAAAAGCTTTGCAGTTAGTGAGGAAAAGTTGAAGGTAAATATTTTAACGTTTTCGTATTCTGTGCGAGTAGTGAGTGTCAACTATAGAGAATAGATTTGTATGTTAGTGAAGTAGCTTCTGCATGTGGCCTGCATAAGAAGCACCACTCTACTGCACTAAATAATATTAAATATCATAAATATTTCAACTGTCCCTATGTGCTGTTTGATTCATACCGACAAAATATGTTTAAAATAATTCAAAGTCCGCAACATCAAATGGAATGAAATAAAATCTTTTTCAAGGATCCTTAAGTTATAGAAACTGTTCTATAACTCAAGGATTTACAGTTTCGCAAACAGCGTAGTTTGTGGAAAATCGAAATAGGTAGGCAGTGCTTCAGTGTTTAAGCTAGCAAAATCTTTGTATTTTAGCCAAATATGCCTACTTGCCAAATGTCAAGATCTTAGTCTATGGCTTCTCTGTAAAAACTCATAAATGCAAATTCTGAAGAATGTTTGCAAAGATGTTGCTAGCTAACTTTCGACTTAAGTAAGTACCTACTTATAATAGGTATCCACTCACCTAGGTTAGGGTAATTACTAAACAGACAAGATGATTTTGGTTCGATTCCTGTACGCAAAATTGGGTTACTGTCAAGACAGTTTATTTCAGGATCTTTATTATCTAAAATTCAATTTGTCAACTTTAGACATAATAACATAATTATAATATAGGTAATCAAAAGATAATTTAAAGAAGCTCTCAAAAAGTTGAGAAACTGTGATCAAAATAAAAACAAAAAAAATATAATTACCAAGTTTGAGACGTTACGTGACTCTTGTTATCTCGTACTGACACTAACCTATTGGTTATTGATTGGTTATTATAATAATGCCGTCGTACCCTTCAACTTATAATCTTGAAAGTCATCATAATCGTCATTCTCTGCCCTTATCCTAATTTGGTTGGGGTTGGCGCAGCATGTCTTCTTCTTCTTCCATACTTCTCTATTACACCTATTTTAACTTAGTCTTCTGTACTTAGTACTTATACTCCTAAGAACTAAGTAGATAACGATATTGTTCGCTTTGTTCCTTCTACAGCAAGTTTATATATATGAATGTCTTTTATGACGATTTCCTACAATAGGAGATGATCACTATTTATTTTTCTTTGTCTGTTGGGTCGATTATTGAAAAGTATTGGTCACGTATTTTTTTCTTTTTTCACGTGGTTATAAAATTACGGAGATATATATTGAGTTGAAATGGCGCATGACGTCACGTGTAGGTAATGTTTATACCTACTTGTGACGTAGTGTGCCCCCACTCTCCAACTTTAATAAGTTTTAACTAAGTAATTTTTTGATATTTTGATAAAACAAAAAATACGTGTCTAATATTTTTGTATCACCTGTCTGACGGACAAAATAGAATTTCGTTTTCTTTACCCAGTATTATACCCTATTACCTACTGTGTATGAAATTAATAAAAATTAATGGAGTTTTTCAAAATAAATTCCTCTGTAATAATCCACATCCCACCAATAAGCTTTTTAATTAAATTCTGATACTACGTGCCGCCGATGGTTGTTTTTGGGGACAAAATTAACCTTGCCGCTCTGTGGTTACATTTAGCCCCATGTTTACACTTCCCGCTTTATGGGGTGTTAATGACACGTCGCACGCATGCGCACAACGCTATAATTTATAAAGTGAAAATAAAAAGGAGAGTATTGTGGTTTAGTGACTTATAAATTAGGAGTTTTTGGTCTACGTTGGGGGTATTAGAAAGTTGTGTGTACAGACTGGATTTTCGTCTATGGTCTCTGTTTGAGACACAAATATGTCAAACATTTGTAAAATTATTTGTTTCCGTGAGTTTCGTGCTCTTTTAGTTATCTTTTTTTTCCATGGTTTGGGACACTCTCACACGCATAATAGTATTACATGCGACAATTCATGATCTGTTTAGTAAAGTCTACGGAGGAGACTCGGAGAGTGATTAAAATCTCCTTCAATTAAATGTATTTATATTTAGTACTTGCATTTTTTTTGTGAAAAATCTTGGATGCCATTTAATATGATGTTTCTATTTGTTTCTTTTATTTGAAAGCCTCTTAATTATTGGTAAGTTACGGCCAGTATTTTAAAGTAACGACTCGAATTAAAAACTCCTTTCATTTAAAAGAGTTCGTTTTTACATTACTGACACTAAAACTAAGTAGGTACTTCGTTACCCAATAAATAGCCGAGGCATACCACAGCACAATTACATCGTACCACAGTGTGTGGCAACACTGAAAACTGGCCGGTGACAGATTTACTGACATCTAGAGCTGGGAGACGCGGGCGCAGCTCCACTGCCGAAGTTCCCAAGGGAAAAGTTTGGTAGTCCGATTTAATTCTGTATGTAACATAATGTGCTATGACAATATGACTTTGTGACATGATGTGGTAAAGTAAAAATCGTCTTGCACAGCATTTATAGGTATTGTTATTTTCAGCACACTTAATATAAAGTTCAGTGGAAAAGGGGGCTAACGATTAAAAACGTTGTAAGAACGGGTTATTTTTTTAAAGGTCCTGGTTAACAATTAACACAACAAGGAATGCCAAAGACAAATACTACAACACAAGAGATTGTCTAAATAAAAAGCATTGGGGAACCGGTAAAGTTGACCTCACAAACATTGATAAAAATAATAAGTACTTAGGATCCCAACTTGCCCTAAACAATACCGGACATCCTCCTTTAAACATCCCGGGTAGGTAATCGTTTACTCTTGACCATCCCTTTAAGTTCGTGTGCTATCTCCGTTACCCTTCCGACTAGTAATCACAAAAAGAACCCACAATTTCCTATATAAGCCTCCGAAATATTCAATAACTCAAAATTGAATACCATTGCGTAAGACACAAAACAGGTAATGTGCAGAAAGTCGAAAACTAAACTGATACTTAACTGTTTCAAAATCAAAATCAAAATATTTTTATTTTACATAGGCCTACAGGGGCACTTATAAAACGTCGGCAAAAAGGTGCTCGGTTCGCGTTGGTCGTTTCCTATGGAGAAGAACCGGCAAGAAACTCCATGGTTATTCTTTTAAAATCAGTTTTCCAAACATATTTCGGTAATCCTTTTAATTTTGCTTTTATAGTTTTATTAATAAGAGTCAACTGATGCTGCATAATAGCATACAGAAGATGTGACAGCAGATTGGCCAATCAGAGACCAGAGAGACAGAATCAGAGAGATCTTAATCTGGGTTTCAGAAATTGGAAGTAAGTCACTTTATGCAGCTTTCTTAAACAAGGGAGTTACACAGATAATATGTACTAGTAAATCAGTTATTGGGCTGTACAGACCCAAATGGCAATATTTTCAAACAAATCCTTCTAGAGAACAAATTCACGGGGCATTGGGACAAAAGTAGTACTTCTGAACGTTACCCTGTGTGGCACAAATCGGAATTTGGTCTATACCCTTTTCGGTAGTTTGCCCATTTTATGGCGGTGTCCCACCGGCCTCCGTGTTTATTTATTTGGTGGCGGGTCTTATCGGCTGGTGTTACAGTCGTAAATACACTTGTGACAGGCGACGTGGGGGTATTATGTAGTAGTATGAGCTATGAGGCCGAGGCTTTTAAAATATACGCGCTTTCACCTGATTTGACATAATAGTGTAAAGGCCCATTTCGCAGATATTAACTATCGTTTTTTTTTTAACAAGAATAATTTGCACCGTTTAGTATTGTCAAGGAATTTTAAAAATTTTTTGCTTTAAAAGTGAATATGTTACAAAAATCTTTTAAGTAATGAATTAAAAATTTAATTATGTTTCAAGAAACAAAAAAAATATAGATTCAGTATTTTTTAACAAGATAGAAAATACTGAATTTAAATGGTAACACAACTTACACAATAAAGGGTATCTCCCGAAATTCTACACGTGGAAACGAAAAAGATCTAAAAAACGTTAAGCCAGAAAATTCGGCACACAAATGGAATGACACCTGTCAAATTAGACAGGTTTACGGGTTACGAACAAGTTACGAGCGGGAGCGGTTGAAGAGTATGTACCTACTTCATTTTTTTTAATCCAACCTTGGAGTAGGCTCTTTAGCTCATCGGATCACCAACAAGCTAAAATAAGAAAAGTCAATAAAAATCGATTCCGTTCTGTCTCCGAAGTCACAGAGTACAAACTAAAACTTGGGAGCCAGGGAACATAATTATATTATGTGTAGGACACTATTTCAGTAATTATGTAGTATTTCAAGATAATTATGTCTGTAAAAATATTGTCACTATTTGATAGACATAATTTATTAAATATATTTTCTCACATAACAAAAACCACGTATGAAGGTAACATCTACATACTGATACTTTTCGTTCGTTCAACTTTCCTGTAATAAGCAAGGATTATTTAACTTATCCAGCTTATTCTGTATGCAAAGACAAAACAATGAAGTAATTTCCCTAAGGGCCATATTTTCACACTGAGCAATATAGGTAGGTACTTTCGGATTTCTTACACGCTTACAAAATTAAGCAAGCTGTACAAGATTAATTTTTGTATCATGTTTGTTACGATGTAGTATTATCTGCTTAGAATACACAGCACGTTTTAGAGGGTGTATCACCACTTTTTCTTCTTTAAGGGTCGGAGCCAAATTCTGGGCTGGCTTAATGACATTTACATTGAGCCAGCCCAGAATTCTCTCTCTCTCTCTCTCCTTCTTGTAGGTTTAACTTATTTATGGCTTAACGAAAAAATATAAGAAAAACATATGTTGAGGTACCGATGAGGTACTATATTTTAACGAAAAGATGCACTAGTTATAATGCCCACCACTAGGTGAAACCGGTTTGGTCCAGCCATTCTGAAGTCAGAATGGCTGGCCACTTTCCTCGTAAAAGTTTTCCCTCTCTAGCGAGGTACTAGTAATTTGATGTCTATTACCAAATAGTATAAAATAGGTATAAACGCTTGGTATGGCTCAAACCTCCAAAATCTCTCTTGGTCCATCCATCCTAACCATCTCAAATATATTAAGCACCCTCCTATAACTTAGCCCAGCAACTCCTCGCTGCCAGTGTTCCCAGGATGCCTACCCGCCTGAGCCTGCCCGCACACCGCCGACACTCGTCAGCCGAGCGTCGTCGGCGACCTCGCAAAAACTTGACACTCCGCAATTTTGAACAGGCTTTATGTCAGTGCCGAAAAACTCAGGAAAACGCAAAGCATTCTAGGGTTCTTCTCGCTGTTTTTAGGCCAGTGTATACGGGGATCTATTTTGGGAAATAAATTTTGATACAAGTGGGCAAACTTTGTCATTACAGCCGAGGCGGTACCGTGTATCAAACGACATATGTGTTATGAACACTTACGAAGAAAAAAATTATAGAATGATACGATAAGTATTTTTGTCGGTTGTGCGTTGTTATATAGTTAATTGTTTTATAGAATTTCGTTTCACATAATTTTTTTTCTCTGTATTACCATTTCATAGAATAATCAATATGCAGAATACTTACTTTGAAGAAATTTTAATCATTGAGTTTTGTTTCAAATAAAGTTTGTTAGAATATTCATATCATAGAATAACTAATCAAATATTCTTTATCCATAAATTGTTTATCTAATACAAAACTACGAATAACATTTAAACGAATGACAGTTTCTAAAATTCATACCTTTTAATAATGCATACCCTCCTACAAAATAATAACACCAGGTTCACAAAAATAATACGGGTAAATTCTTGTCAAGCAGGAAAACAATCTTGATAATAGTGTCCATGCCTGTTGCATGTTACATGCAAGCCAGCATGCAACATGCAGCGTGCAAGCAAGCATTCAGCATGCAAGCGAGCATGCAACATGCAAGGTTTTTGTCAGACAAGTATGTTAAGTAAATAGTAGTTGAAACAAAAATATTTGAAATTAAAATGCAAGGACGAAATATTTTGTGAAACATTTTCTCGGAAACGAAATTCTATGAAATTAATGTCTGCGAAACAAGGGGACACTTTTTTGTCATTGATTATTATGAAGTTTTGATTTAATTTTCGCACTTTGCTTTCGCAGGTTCAAGGAGAAGCAAAGGTAAGATGCCGCAAAATTGCCTAATGACCAAGGAGAAAGGCCAGGCACAGGACCAACGGCTTAGCCTGCTTTCCAAGACACCCCACCTACTTATGCAACCGGGATTACTTTAATAAAGCTGGCCCAACCTGGGAATCGATCGCGACTCAGTCACACTCAGCAGGCCCGCCTGCGACTTCTAACTCAACAAAAAAGTGTAAAATAACACATTTTTATTGGTAGATCAACCTCCCAAAGGATCTTTAAATTAAGCTAAATCTGCTCATCCATCATAAAGTAGCAGATGAACTCATCTCGAGTACCGACAACCCGGAAACATTTACGTTTGACTCTAATAACATTCAAGATCGGATCATGTCATCAATCAACTTTTCGTAAAAAAAATACATCTCATTTTCAAATACACACACAGACGTATATTTACCCTGTATAAGTATGTACAATCTACCTCGGATTGCGTTACCACGCTGAAGTTTAAAGTCACTGCATTGCATGGCATAAAACGTCAAGATTTATTCTTTACCTAGAGCCAATGAGGGACATAGTTTTAACCTCAGTAAAGTTTCAACTGCGGATGCGGCTCTAGACCGGACTTTGAGAGATTCAAAATATTGGTACTATAATATCTGTCAGTAACCCGTAGTGGTTTGATTATTAGTTATTCGATTCAGATATAATTCGCGAACTCTCGAATGTCATTCTGAATCAAGTTCTGTAACCCTAAATTAACTGCAGATGAATTTACAATCGGGTCTAAAAGCCCCCTGGATGGCGGCTCGATTGTGACTCGATTGTTTGCTCCAAAACAATGGGTTATTAGAGTTTTTGCCAATACTGTAATGACGAGTTGGCAAGATGGTCATTGCGACCGACCGACCGGAAAGCACGGTCGGCAAATCAGTGTGTTTTACCTGGAAGGTACCCAAATTAGTTTATAACAAGCTTAGCTCTTTTGGTTTTTGTAATTATATATTTGGTGTAATTATTTTATTATTCTTATATTCGGTAGCGAACCCAAATAAATCTTGATTTGTACGCAATGAAGCGGTGATTTTTTTTTTCAAAAATGACTGAGTAGGTGGGTCATTCGCCTATATTTAAAAAAAATATATAATAAGAGCGAATAGGGACTGCGTGTTAGAGGAAACACCCTCCAAACATAACTCTATCATCCATCACACTTAATGCTTTGTTTTTCACCAGAATTAGATTTAAACGAGTTTACAAGTAGGAAATTACCATAGTCCTGTAAGAATCGGTTGTTCTGCGTCAAGACAATCTTGTGGTCAGTCAAGACCCAGTGGAACTGTCCTATACAAAAAAAACCTTCACACAAGTATACTTACCTTCTTCTACTAAAACTATTCTTATACCTAGCTATTTTCTCTAGTTAACTGCCCTTTCAAACACAATTTTGTATTATATTAAATCCGTCAACCCCTTATTCGCTGTCGGTACAGGCGCGGCCGCAGTCATTACACGCAACAGGAATCTCCACAGTTTAGCCGCAGCCAACAACCAGTCGGCCACAGACTACAGTTATTACGTCGTCGGTAATGTGCAACGACGGTACCCGCTGCAGTCTTTGGGCCTTTTTTACTCTGTGACAAACGAAATTTTAAATGGCGGCGACGTTAATTGTGCATTGCAACGAAATTGCTGCTGAAGCTTTTCGTAAAGGGCGAATTTCACCAGCGCTGTCAATATAACCATTATTATTTTTGAAATATTGACCATTATTTGCTGATCGCGTTCAATTTCATTGGTGTAGTTCAGGCTTTTTCTTTAGTTATGTCGGCGCTTGGTAATCATAGCTAAACCGAACTTATTCAAGTATTTAAGCTATCATCAAGTTTACTGTAACTTAGGAACTTCAAGTCAATTGAACTTCAAAGTTAATTGTGACGAGTTATCTAGCTAGAATTCTAGAACAGCTATCTTATAAACCAAATGTACCTCACTTAATCCATAGTAAGTGTTTCGTAATTCTATTTTAGCATTCACATATCTATTTTATCAATTAGGTAATAAACTGTTCGTACATTAAAATAGCCGATTAATTCTATCCACGATTCATAGAATTGCAATTGCCTTTAATTGAAACAAACAAACAAATTAATACATGATCAATGATTCAGAAAATTACTAAAAACCAATGATTGAGCAATTATTGTAGCAAAACATGATTAATATATCCGGAAGTTATGATTTTCGTACACAAACAGAAGGTAAATATGATATTTTACTATTCGTTGTGTTTGTAAATATAAATCAAATCCAGGTACACCTGTAATATACCTGAAACTCTATGGTCTGTGTTCTGATTGGTCTAACTTTCAGTAGTACTCAATACTTTATTGCATTCCATAATGTGTACATGTAACAGTTGAAATGTTAAAATATCGAATCAATTAAGGACCCTGTCGGGCACAGCAAAGTTAATTTTCAATAGGAGATTAGGATGAAGCGTTTTTTGTTAGGAAAAAGAAAAAAATATATACATATTATTAATCTCAGACGTGTGTTAGTAGTGTGTACTTACACATTTAATTTCTGATGATAAAGGCAGCATGTAAATTACCTGTAACAAAAACGATTAAAATGAGGAAAGACTTTTAGAACAAAGAAAATGTTGTTACCATAACAAAAAAAAAATACTTAGGTGTCTACTTAAAAGTATAAAGCTCAAAACTTCCTGTTTTTTCAGTTTGTTACCTAGTGGTTCTCCACTAGGTAACAAACTGAAAAAAACAGGAAGTTCTTAATACTAAAAGTAAAGATAAAATAGGTAGAGATATTATCAGTCAGTGATATGTACAGCCAACAAAATGACCCAATTGGGCAACAAAAACAAATTGACAATCAACAAAACGACGAAATTATAGCCATAATTACATAACAATAATCCACCACGATCTGTGCTTACCCATTATTTAGACATCCGTCATTCTTCACAATACACAACAACATTCAATTGACTCTATACCTTGACTGAAGGAAATAAGGTTATCTTTTGATGATAGGCAGAACAGATGAGATTAATGGCAATTTGATTGTAATTACATTCGAATAATAGTAATAATTGAATAATAATTGGATTTATTCGGATGTTTGTAATAACTATGTTAATGTAACCTACCTACCTACTGATTTAATTCTAGAGGCCACATTAGCAAGTTACATTAGAGTTATCTCATCCTGAGCTTCACGTACGGTCATTAAGAACGTTCCTTACAGAAAGCTAATAACTCGAAATCAAAAGTTATTTTTTTATTTATATTGATCTCTGGAAAGGAGTTTTTTAACGTCAAAATTATACAAGACAGACCCCTAAAACGCTCTTCCTTTTAGTATGTTTGCTAGGGCCAAGAAATGGCGGATTAAACTCCCTAGCAACACATCTGTCTGGTTAGTTAAAAGAACTTCTATTCTATACTGTAATACGAGTACAGTCAGAGTAAGTATTAGTATTTGGCTAAGGAATCATTAGGTAAGATTAAACTTTCCAAATCTAATTACGTGGAGATACCAACCTAAAAATCACAAAATAACGCAATGAATCGTAGTTCATCGAATTTGGCACTTGATGTCATCGTTAACACGCAGGAGGAATCTGCCCACCTGAGACACCCACGGAAAACATGCGACATTCTATTCTTAGGCACAGGTGACGAAATAAAAAGACTTAGCTAGACCTACTTATAAGTTTTAAATAGCACGGTGTGCTTTTAGAGCGGTGGAGTCAAAATATGCCTATGTTTTCCGTCTGAACGATCGGATTGAACAAGACTGGAACTTTTTTGGTATAATATATTATTTTTATGATTAACTAGTTTCTGCCTGTGTCAAAGAAACATCATAAGCCACTCAGTAATAATGCTGTTCCATCTGCGAACGAATTTTTGAAATTGGATGAGTAGTACAACAACTAACCTAAAAAAATGTTACTTCTTCATAATATTTGTTAAGAATAACTTCGTTTTTTAACTCAATATGATGAATATTTGCCGAAGTGTGCTTGGATATCATACATAAATTCATGTACGATCTCCAAAGGAGATAAGTTACCAAGTTATACTAGTAGTATGAGAACTTGGTATCTTATCTCCTTTGGAGACTGTACCTCCGTGTAATTTGAAAGGTTAGGATAACATTTTGAAGAAACTAGATCGGGTAAATGTATATGGAAAAGACCTTTGGTATAATAACACCTTATTGCAAATCATTTTCAAACAATACAAATATTTACTGACCGTTATCCACCTATGGCCTTTGACCCATTACGGATTACGGGGCAGCTCAATTAGCGACGGTACAGAGTCGAATACTGGCAGCCCCGTAATGAAGAGCAAGCGTGAAATAGTAAACATAGAACAAAGCGTTCCGCCTGCAGATAGTGTTAGTGTCATTTTTACGATGTTGCTCTCATAACTTTTATTTATAACGGACTTTGTTTCAGTTTTCATCATGGTAGCTTTGATTCCAACGTTGTTGTTTGATTTTTATTTGTTTGGTATCATCACACGTTTCATATTTTGTCTACTTTTCAGTCGTTCGTTACTAACTTTGTTCTTTGAGAATTGCCACAATATAAATTACAGCCTCTTAGAGTCCCATAAGATCACCGAGCTGCACTTTGTGTGTTGGTAAACTATTTCAATCAACCTACAGATCTCCTGCTGTTGAAGATATTGTAGTTCCTGTTTAAGTATTTTAAATAATCTTTGCCTATTATCACAAAAAAATAGATTGACACTCTATTGAATTAAGAAAGTAGAAATATAATTTCCTAAACTGGCAACACCATCATAACTGTCAAACCACACGGCCTATTGTCTACTGTCATTTCTAATTTTCCCTGCTGCAACATTTTACTTCAAACAGTACATTTTCTTACGTCCGGGCGTAAGAAAATGTACTGTTTGAAGTAAAATAAACACTGGACTAAGTTAGTGTTTTATAACAAATATTGGCAACAATCTAAAGTGTAAAGTTGTATTTGCGTAAACATTTGTCCAGCTAATGCATCGGGGAAATTAACAATGTGTTGGTTTAAGAGCTGCTAACATAAATGAAGCAATATGGAGGACTTGCATCTGGTTGAACGTCAATAAACTTGCTAGTGTGTTGTGAGGGCTCCGATTAGTCATTGTTTTTGATGAAAAGCAACCTTTTTGGGGAGAAATGGAAATTTTCATAAGAATGTGTTTTGTCTCGAGTGTGAACGATTACAATAGTCTGTCTTTTCATGAATAAGTGAAGAAGTTATTCTTGTTTTGATAAATCATGTGATGACTCTCGATTTTATTTTCTCGTATTTCGGAAATACGAAAAGGGGTAAAAGAGTTTATGTCAGTATCACAGAAAGGATCTGCTCTCTGTTTGCAGGACTATATAATTAGTTTTTAGTTATTTTATTTTATGTTTCAGTTAGTTGCTGATTTCAGTTGACCTTAACCTTAATTAATCTATATAGAAACTGACATGAACACCATAAAACCACCAGGCAATAGACCATTTGTGTTCAAATCAGTTTCTAGAAAGATTTCTACAATGTATGCATAAACACACAACATCTCCAAAACTGCACACTCCTAAAGTCCTAACCAGATATGTATGGCATCAGCACAAGTGTAATTTGGGCGACAAACTCAGGACAAATAGTCGTCAACTTAACGTCTTCGTCGCTAACAAAGAACCATAAAGCATGCTTACAAGTCATCGCCATCTTGACATTAACGCATTGTTTGTGATCGTCCACCGTTACGTTTCCAGATGAACATGACGAATCACTGAAATGAAGGCGCAACATGACAAGATGAGATGAATTATTTGAAAAAGACAATCAGACAAATCTAGTAGTTTTACTATATTCTATTGTAATTAATTTAACATAGTACCTAGTTTGTGGTCTGGTTACACACCTTTTCAAATATTGTAATCCTTTTAAAAAAAAAAACTTTTATAGTTTATATAAGATACGTACATTCATACTTGGGATCATAGTAATATTATGTTGAGGGCTGAAATACAGGTTATGCCTAGTTCGGCCCCAAATGCTAATACTTTTGTGTACTTTAAGTTTAAATTTAAGCACTTTACCTGTAAAGAGAAATGTACAATTTTTTGTGAATAAACATTATTACTATATTATATTTGTAATGTAAGACATAAGGTAACTTATGACCCAAAGTTGTGTAAATGAATGTTATTGCTAACTGACCAGACACTCTCTGGCAATCTTTGGGCCACATAATAGGCCATAGCACTTTGTACTCCACGACAGGTTATCGTAAACGTGTTATAACTATATTTGATTACGTTTTTATCTTCTGCTTTAGTTGAACAACTGAAAATTTTTCAAGTTTTACTGATTTATTTTTGTTTCATAACATTTTGCCTTAGTTTATTCCTGAATATTACTCTCAATTGGCAACCCTAGAACTATAAAATTATGTAAGACAGTTCAGACCTGCACCTCAAGTAACATTACAACCTCGCAACGCTACAAATAACATAATTTGAAGCAAAGCGGGTGCAATAGGCCCTCAGACAAACAGACAGACACACAAATATTTACGTATTAACAATGTTAACGCGTGTAATGGCTCGGGGCTCAGCACAGCTATGTTTACATGCACACGTCGTAAAACATTGTTAGTTTGTAATTAACATGTTCAATTGTGCACTGACCTTTTATTTTTGTCTGAACTTAGCTGACCTGACGAATAAGTAACGAGTAGGCTGTGTATCGGGTTTCCTTTGCCAAGGTTGGCTACGGAAATAGAAAGGGTTCTAATGCTGTTTTATAGTCTGTGGTCTGATTGTAGTGCAACCAGTGCAACTTTGTACTTGATGGTTGCATGTATAGAACAAATTGTAATTTCTCTTTAAATTAAATTATTCGCGCCTAAAAAAGGCATATGAAATATCTCCGTTTAAATACTAACAGCCATATTACTATTTTCTTTTCAGAACAGTGAAAAGAAAAAAAGAAACTTCCGTACGTTACAGCCAGTGCCACAGACAATCTACAGGTGTAAATCAAGGGATCGTAAAAAGAAACATTAAACTAAAAGAACATGGAACCACCCACTATAGAAAGGCACAAGATTTAATTTACACCTATAATCCCAAAATGAATTTCAATTTTAAATGTCCTTTCTCGTTTTAACCGCAAATAATTTTGTCAACTACCAGAAAAAATTAAACGCTTCGATACATCGAACTAAACGGTCCTAAACAAACTTTAAAAAAAATACACAACTTTCTAAACGACTTCAAATTAACTTTAAATCTTTGTCCTTTAAGTTCAAAGTTGTTTGCAGCAAAGTTTGAACATAAAACCTTTATAAGGTCATCTTTATGAATGACTCGTCGCGTTCGTATTTTGAAAAAAGGTTCTTTTTGTTGCCACGATGTCTGCCGTAAATCGTCGTCCATTGAGAACCGGCGACTCGAAGGAAACTAAAAAAAAATAACAACAAGCTGGCGTTGTAACTACCTGCTATTAGATATTGAGTGAGTCGTAATATTTTAAAGAATTCTATTCGGTTCGAAAGGCGAAGTGATTTCGAATATTGTTTCATTTTTAGGAAGTGAGAAAGTACCAACTGTACACAACAATATTATAGAAGTTCTAGAACTGGTTCCTTACTGAAATCATGATTTAATTCCGTGGCGAAACTAATGTTAATTCAAACGTTAAATCTGAAAGATAATTTATTTCAGTTACGGAGTTAGAAATTCCACGATTATTCAACAAAACAATTGTACTAGTCATACAAGAAATTCTAAAGTGCCTCAAGTGCGATAATATCGCCGACAAAGCCAGCTACTGTGAGGAATCTTACGACTTACGAGCAATCCGCAGACACCCACATAAAACAAGCATAGTGAATAATATTCATTTACGCCAGACAAGGAACCGAGGAATATTAGATTTTATTATTGCTCTCCGAGTGCCATTCTCAACTTGCACCGTTGAGTAAAAATGATTTCATTTTACAGATTTGATCGAGTTATTTACTCTCTTATAAGCTAAAGCAGAAAATATGGTTATATTTTAAAGTAAGTTAGTGAGAAATCTAGCCTTGCTTTATGCCAGCTCGGGAACTAGCAAGAGAATAATAAAACATTCCGAGAGCCAAGCCAAGAAAACCATTACACGAAATCTCGGACTAAACTGCTACATTGCTACTCCGCAAACCAGAAAATATTAGTCGTAGTAAAACACTGCGGCATCCCGTGACCTTTCTCTAACCGCAACGGTATAAAACGGATACGAGGAGCGAATAAGAAGCGAATAATATTAATTTACACCCCGAGCCGGCACGACGAGTAATAGATTTTACTACGCCAGTAAATTCGCTTTATTTAGAAACTGCACCCGATAGGGGGACCGCCGTAAATTATAATTATGGACGTTTGGTTATTTCTTTACGGGATTTTATGGCGTATCTATGTCGTTAAACTAATGTTGTAACTTGTGATTCGTGATCGTCTTCGTTTGGTGTAGGATTTTTAATGCGTTGCTGTCTCCTGCATTTAGATGTTTAAACATCGCAGCCCATAAAAGTCCACAAAGAGAAAAATGTTACGCATGACTTTAAAAAAAACCAAGATCTCTCACAGGCTTTTCCGTTATTAAGTATCTTGTTCAGCAAAGTATGTTTACGGTCTGCATAAGCTACCAAACCATATCTGATATTATTTATTACTCAAACAACTAACTTGAGAACCCTTTTACATTCCTAATCACTCCTAAAGAAGATCATAACGATATAACAGCTCACAAACGCTAATAAAAGCCAGCCCACACAGGCGTGCTAACCTCACCGTGTTTACCGTATCCTGCGAGGCTGAACGGGCCTCTAATGCTGTATTGCCGTACCAGGGTATCAACACTCCCAGTAAACGATATACGGCGACGTTTACTGCGCCACCAATTAGGAACGAAGCGATACACCGTACAATTGTTATGTTCTCGCAATCGAGCCAGATTTGATTTAACTCCGTAAGTCTCGTTAGCTCCTGGTGCGAAGATGATTCATTGATCTATTGTTACATGAAGTTTATTAATATTTTTTGGGTTGATGGTGAAACAATACTAGTAGGATTAAAGACGCGAACTGCGTCCCAAGACGTTTGAACCTGTTCAACCTGCTTAACCTGATGAATTCGGAGACTATATTCGTAGATAATGCAAGCGCATCATCATAGTAGAGGTCACATTCCCTCGTATTCAATCTTTAACAACTGTTTGCCATTTCTGACAACAGACGTAAGGCAAACATTTAATTAATTTATTAATTACTAATTTTGGTATCCCTAGTAAGGCCTTCGACCTTCTCACACCTCTAAAGAAAATACAAAAGAATAGAACTTACGCCAGACAGTATCAATATAAGTCTAGTCTCACTAAAACTCCCCATTTATTAGCAGTAACCCGATTAATTTACTATCAAACAACGCGAAACTCATTACATGCTAAATTACGATTTAACGAGCCTTAGGGACTAAATTGGCTCTGCCAGACATACCTATTGCTGTTTTCACACCCAGACATATTTTTTTCTAACAAGTTACACACTCCTTATTTTCTTCGTGCTGAGAAAGTAAACAAACGGTCTAATGCGCAACAATAGAGAAGGTAGCTCGAATATCACAAAAGTCATATTTTTTATTGAAGCCAGTCCGTGCGTTTTTGGTTTTAGAACAATTCCGGAATCAACATTCCAAACTTATGGTGTAAATTTTATCTAAGTTTATTAAGCACAACTTTAAGGCTTTGTGGTTCAAGCGGGCCTTCTTTCTTAGCAACTTTCTTTTGGTAACATTTGAACTCAATTAGAAAAAACAAAACCACAAACTAGCTAAGACATTAGTAACCGCTAATACGCGAGGTTTCAGGTGGGTGTTGGGACCCCGGCAGCGGTAGAACAGAACATATTACACGCCTGTTCCATAATGATGTGCTAATTAGTCCCGTGTCGGAAGCTAATTCGGCGTAGGATGGCGGCGCAGAAGCCAACTGTGGCGGATTGATTGCTGAATCTCATGCGGAGCGAAATTACAATGTGATACGGTTGATGCGGTCTGAATTACTGTAGTTGCTTAAGATAAACCTCCGACTTCACCTGGAGACGTTGAAGGTTATAAATACTTATCCTAGAGACGAGAATTTTTAAGGAAGGCTAGGCTTTCTAAGGAATTATTATAACTTTGGCGAGTATGTCTATACTTACCGTTTTCACTCATATATATAGGCGGATAGGTCCTTCTTCTATGAGAGGGTGTGGAATATAATAATGCACCACGCGAGGGCTGGTAAATATACTGACCCTCAATAAAAGGGTTTTAAGAATGATGATGGCCTATGATCGAAGCTTAATTTATTCAGACAGAGACGTGGCGGAGTTTGGCGTATTGTACAAGCATATTTTGCGTTTTAAGGAACTCTTGTACAAAATTTCAAACTTTTTAGTCTTTGCGTTGTTTGTCAGCGAATTATGTTTTCTTGACAAGTCTGAAGCTCTATAAAAGTGGTGATATTTAATCACTACTTACTTTAACTAATTAAACCACAAATTATGTAAATCAACATTTAATTCGACAGATTAGTCTTTCGCAGTGCGATCGGATCACGATTTAGATACCTATCAGACACAATCACACAAGACGAGCAGCGTTGTTAATGACATGTTAATTAATACAACTGTCAGTGTCGCTCCGGTATCGGGTGTCGGATCAGGAGCCGACTGTCGTTCATGTATCCGCGTATTAGTTGCTGTCAACAAGCGAACGATTGTTGATAGTAATTAATTGTCAATTAATACTTATGTCACGGTTCTGGACTGGGATTAGATCGGAGTCTATTGCTCGATATACATTGTTGGTTCCCAAAGCATCCGGCTTCAAATAAAATATAATTAGCTAAGGAATCATATCCAAAAAAAAAGTATTAAAATAAAGGAAGACTATTCATTGTTTTTTTTTTTAATAATTAATTTTACGGTTTTACGGTGGGTATCAAGAGAAAAATTCAGTAATTTTGATGACATGATCCTTCCCGAAATCCTTGCATAAAAAACTTACCCACCCCAGGATAAAAAAACATACTTCATATTAACACGACCAATGACAGAATCTATGTAAGTAGATTTCCCAACATTTGAAGGTCCATACAAATACAACTGTTTACGTTTAAATCCAATACTCATTCCACCACATACACACCTCCATGGTCCAATTACCATAACACTCATAAATAGGTCGCAAGCGCACATTAACAACAGGTTCTTTAATATCAGCCAATGCTTTTTGTAAAAAACGATAACAAAACCGATGCTCTATTACAAATGGGTCATCAAATCGAAACCTCAACGTGGGGATGGACATGAAGGACATGACAGTTTTGTACCTCTGATAAATCTCATGTTGCCGGAAACTTTTGGACCTCACTGATTGTGTTGGCAACAAAAGGCATTTTATTGCAGTACGAGAAACATATCGCTTGATCAAGTTTTTTAAATGATTAATTTATCCAGAGACTTTGTTAGATCTTTGTTACTAAGACGCATACCTAATGTGGTTCATCGACGCCGAGGCTAGACCTAGCTTGGTTTGAGTGGGCTTCCAGTGATATGCACAATTGCACACCCCAGTCAGGCACAGACAGGTTATCAGACTTTCGGGCTACCTGAGACTACCCGTACGACTGCCAAAGATCTACGAACGATCGCCAAGACCTATACAGCTAAAAGTGGACTACATTATGCAATAGATGGTCACCCATCCACAAACCAACCTCGGCAGTTGTTCTATTCAAGATCGACCCATGAGGCTGTTATCTTACAACAAGTCTTCAAGTTACTAGACATTATTGATAGATATTTAATGCATCTACAGGTAGGTGAATGCCCTTTAAAAACAGCTAAGTATCGGCCCAGCTTCACGACTTACCGTGATGGATCGCGCCACCTGTCAGTTGTGACGTCTGCGCCCGCGCCGGTGCTACGCCGCGTAGAAATGCTACGCTTTCACAATGATAAAGCTGCTAGGCGTAAATAAAGTATAGGTACGTTTGATTGGATTGTTAAAAATAATTAAGATTACTATGACAAATATTTTTAGTATCTTTTGAAGTGTGAATTCGACTCTAATTGTGTCCGATAATGTAGCAACTTGGTAATCTCTAACACAAGCTTCTTTGCTTCATCAACTAGGAAGTGCAGGTGATTGTGCATCGTGTGTAAGAAAGGAGATGAGGCTGATGTTGAAAAGGGGCAACAACTCTGGCAATATGTGCGGCGTGTGTCGAGTACCTATGAGAAATGTATGAACCGAATCCCAGCACTACGTTGATTCTGATATACTTGACAAATAAATGTCCAAAAATAAATAACTTAAGATGAAAAATTTTCCTAATTCGACCAAAATCGAACCGACAACCAACAATGGCCACGAAAGAGCAAACTTTCCATACCAGACTCAGCCCAATAAACAACACTCAACTGCCAACAATTCAAAATTCATAACACAGCCTCACAAGTTACATTCCCGAGCAATAAATTAACAAAATAAATTACTTAAGGCTAATTAATTTTACGAGGCTCCTGGCCCCTCCACACTGGGTGCACACTCTACATCTCGGGAGGAAATCTCCACTTAATTAACTTATTGGACCATTATAACGGGCCCAGGAATATTGAGAGGGGGGGGGGGGGAGGGTGAAATAATGTCGTGGAGATAATGAGAATAGGAGCTGATGGGAATAGAAAGTGTCCTCATATTTGGCTGGTGTAGAGGAATATTATAATGGCGAGGTTTTTTTTCGGGACGAAATGGCTCCATCGTGTCCTATACTCATTAAACGAGGGTAGGCACACCTCTCAGCTCAGCCACTAAGCCTAAAGACTCGTCATTTGTGAGGGTAGCAATAACCTAAAAAGCTTAAATTCATACCGCCACTGACAGACAACGGACAGCTTAAACTGCTGGATCTAAGCATAAGGAACAAGTGATCCTTACTCGCATGTAAAAAAGTCAGCACTAGGAAATATTTTTTAGAGTTCACCCCGTAACTTAGGAACTAAAATAGGGGATGAAAGTTTATTTGGAAGTACGTAACTTTTTCGAAATGTCCTGACTAATTTTAAACGTCTTTCAACTCGCTACTTCTTAAATACCTATGTGCTTACACGACTAGTTGATGAATAATTCAGTTTCATCACTATTTCTCCTGCCAGTCTCGCTTATTAACGTAACATTGACAAATGGTAACAGTCCTCCCTCCCGTCCAATCAACAATAACTGTGAAACATGATTACCCGAAACTACTAAAGAGGGTGTATGGATTTTATTTAAATGCAACTTGATACACAAGTTCCACCCCCAAGTTTAATAAACTAGACTGGGGTAAATAATAATGGCATACATAAGTAGGAACTTACATTGTTTTCTTCAAACTCATATCATTAGGAATACTACTATCATTAAAATACTATGATATACCAAGAAGTCCGCAGAAAATATTTTCTCATGTTTTCAAGTTCAGACAACCGGACAGATTTTCTATTACATCTTGGCAGATTTATCTCAAAACATTGCCGTAACGGAAAGCCATTCAGTGTTCATCTATCCGTACTAAAACTCACTGCAACAGAAATACTATCTGTAATATATCTTTTCAATGGATAAAACAGGTTCTTTCATGGATATAGTTCATTCTTTTACAAAAAATATGAACAAAAGCAGCTCTTACGTTAAAAAAGATTGATTCTACTTTAAAAGCATGAATATCGATACTGTATCGGTAACAGATCACGAAGATCTCAAGCTCGTTAGCCGATAATTCAGTCATTACCATAATAGCGAGCGACAAAGGGTAACCGATCAACCCGAGGGGAATTAACCTCTGAGATTGGAGCCACGTAGTGTATCTGTACAGTTTTGTAACCGGTGCGGCTTTTGCAAGCAAAGTAAAATCTTCTTGCTGTCTTTACTTGCACTCGTTTTTGTAGAGTAAGCTGAGCTTGTATAGTAATCTAGCATAAATTTATCTCAACAAACCACATCTATTTTTCTGTAATCCATTGCAGGTCTTCCAAGGAGAGTGTTTTAGAAAAAGTATGGCACCAAATTCCAGAGTTTAACGGTAAGTATTGACTCGAGTCCCTTTTCTTCTTGAGCGGATATCTAGGTTGTGCCTCTACGAAACAACAGGAAACCCTTCATCAAAAATGAATAATAACCAAAAACGATCAAAAACATTCCCTCCGTAACGACATTCCTGTCTCATAAGTCCTCTACAATCATCAAACAGCAAAATAAAACATACATTTCCGCTCAGACAAACATCTTCAAACATTCCTATGTGGAGGAACAATTTGCGAGTAGTTAATCTTACCGAATGCTCACGGAGCATGTCTTGACATAAAAGGGATCGTCCCGAGGGTCGAGCAAGCGTGTTCACATCGCAGAACATACGGCCAGCTACCCGGACCCCGGGCCCCTGGGCCGCTGGGCCGCCGGACCAGCCCGTGTCGGGTTTCGGGACTAGATACAGCAAAAGTCTGCGAAACTATTGTTGTAGTGGAGAAACTTTGAAAATGGATACGAGTTTCGCATAGTGTATAGTTGTAGTAATTACAGGTCATTATAGTTAGGTTTTAGTTTGAATGTGGGTTGGACGATACTGGAGGTAGTGACTGCTTAGCTAGCGGGGTCATCATTTTCATCATTTCAGCCGAAAGATGTCCACTGCTGGACATAGGCCACCCCCAAAAGGGTGGGTTTTGCCATAATCGCCACGCTTGGCAGGCGTGTTGGCGATCGTAGTACGGTTGTTACAAAAGCACAGAGAACGCTGCTGCCCATTCTCTGGCAAGGCTAGCGGGGTGCGCAAGCGGAACCTGTGTGTAAGGGGTTAGGTTACTGCTAAACCATAATAATTAAAGATACGGTCTTTATTCTCTTTTATTTATTTCTGTACATATAATTACAATTTTTTAATATTTCTGTATCAAATAATATTAAAAAAATATATACTTAATATAATAATATAATATTAAATAAAAATAGTAGCCCACCGGTATCGAGAACAAGATCCAAGCAAATACGGTCTTTAATTATTAAGGACGGTAATAGCTTGGACCCTGTTCCCAATACCGGTGGGTTACTATTTTTATATTTTTAACCGACTTCTAAAAAAGGAGGAGGTTCTCAGTTCGGATGTTTGTATTTTTTTTTTATGTTTGTTCGCGCATAACTCCGTCGTTTGCCAACCGATTTGAAAAATTCTTTTTTTGTTTGAAAGCGTATACTTTCCAAATGGTCCCATAAAATTTTTATCGAAATCAGATAAGCCGTTTCTGAAAAAATCAACAAAAATTAAATATTTCTAACTTTTAGTTTACTCTGCATTGCGTTTTTTGTTCGCGCATAACTCAGTCATTTACGAACCGATTTGAAAAATTATTGTTTTATTCCAAAGCCTATGCTTTCCATTTGGTCCCATAGTCACCAAATGGGGATCTGATGATGGAATCTTGGCGAAATCGAGGGAACTCTTCAAGTTTTACAGGAAACGTACAGCGATTTTGGTATTTTCTACAACAAGTAGAAGTAGAAGAGAAGCATTTGCGTTCAATAAGAACCATTCTACCAAATCTAATGATCTGATGATGAAGCCAAGACAACAAGCACTGGAACTCCATAATAAGACAATGTATCTTAGCTGTGTTTGGGCTTGTTGGAATTGTAACGGTATGCACTTTCCACGTGTACCACAGACCAACTTTTTGACTTTCCTTATTCAACCTAAGTAACAAGTGGGTCCTCTGCTTTGATAGTCTGTTTTCGCGATGATCAGGGTTCTTATTCAAAATGCGTTGATCATTTCTTTCCCTTATTTCTTTTAATCGCTTTCATTTTTCTCAGTTTCAGTTCGACGCCTTTTCTCACACGAGAATCATCTTTACTAGGCCTACCCAAATTTTATTATTAGATTAAAAATATGTCACTGAAAATTAACAAATAAAAATATTTTTTACAAAAAAATAAACCGACTTCAAAAAACACTTAACGCACTAAAAAGTTAAAAATAATACTACAACCTACCTATATTAATAAATCTAACCTAACCTACGATTAACCTATAATAAAATTTAATAATTCTTTGGAGTCGGTGCCAAGCAATATACGATACCTACCTAAATGACTATATACAGACTAAGGCCAGAAAAAAGCAAAGCATAAATCTTACAGCTTCTAAATATTAATTCATTCATTAATTCTAATTATATTGCTTGGCACCGACTCCAAAGAATTATTAAATTTTATTATAGGTTAATCGTAGGTTAGGTTAGGTTTATTAATATAGGTAGGTTGTAGTATTATTTTTAACTTTTTAGTGCGTTAAGTGTTTTTTGAAGTCGGTTTATTTTTTTGTAAAAAATATTTTTTTAAATGTTTGTTTTTTATATTAATTTATATTGAAATTATATTTAAAAATGAAACTAAAATGTACAGAAATAAATAAAGAAAATAAAAGACCGTAACTTCCAACCGGGGGAAGTCTTTCGGCTGAAATGATGATAATGATGATGAACTTGCAACCACGCTTTTTGTTAACCGAAGAAGTTATGATTTAAGATCATTAATACTTTAGGACACGGTTGGGAAATGTTATGGCTCACATAAATCATAATTCGCCCAAATTACTCTTTGGGATCTTTTCAAAAACCAATCATAAATGCGACATTTACTTAGTTCCAGTATGTAACATAATACCCTGCAGGTCCTTTCACAAAAAAGGGAACCTAAAATAACAAAAGCTATCCAGTCACCGTGTGCACTGGCGTATCCACAAGTCAGGCGAGCTACTCGCCCAGCTACTGGACAGGACAATGGCCGGTGACAAACAGACCAGCAGCATCTACATACAATACTGTACAATAATATTGTAGCGCGGGTTGAATAATAGTTGTTTATTGTATTTATATAACAGTCGCAATGTAAAATTATTTGCGGAATAGGTTTTGCAACAAAGGATATGAATTTGTTGGAAAAGTGTAGGAAGTTCTTAAAAATAGGTAAGTACCTGATTCATTTCAATACGCTGGCTAGGTAAATTCTGTCAGTGAGTGAATTGAATAAAAAAAAATCGTAGAGTTATATTGAAAAATTCAATTTGCTCCTTGATGGGATCAAATGAAATTAAATGAAAGGACTTTCATCTTGCTTACAACTCAATATCGTTGGCTAAAATGCAATACAAAAATTAATACTAGTCGTAAACATTTTAAATACATCAGCAAATCTTCCTCTTTCTAAATTAAGCCGTTCAAAGAGATTCG